>LR990286.1:15116709-16406709 GCA_905147355.2 Apotomis turbidana
CAAGAACACATAAAGGCGACGGCGACGTGTGCTGCCGTGCATACATACCACGCCACCGACAAATAATATCAAACTTTAAAGGGTTAATAATGTCAATATTTTGCACTTGTCTTACTCTCATTTCACATACTGGATCAAGGAGAAATAATGTCATTATTACTGATCCCTTCTATCGGAAACTTTTTATGCAGTTGTTAAATAAAAACGTAACTAAATTTGTTATTAACAATTTACAATAAAAACGTAACTAAATTAGTTATTAACAATTTACGAGTTTATTTAGTTCAAACATAAAATATATTTTAATACCTAAATAAAATAATAGTGAAAATATTTTTAGTATGTAAAAATATTAAAATCTGATCCATTCGTGCCATGTTCCAAGTTTGACAAGAGACTTCAGTCAGAATACGCTAAAAAAGTTAATTTACACGTAAAATATTTGTGGTAATAAGTAATTAAGTCAATTTGACACTTAAACGTTTAAACAAAGAGTTCTTTTGTACGAAGTCAATATGTTGCTGCAAATTATAAATAAGCGTTATTGGCATCTACTTGAATATGACAACGGTGCCACTTTATTTGACACTTTTGTTCGGGTCTGTGGCTCTATAAGAAATAATACCTCAATGCATTATACTAATAAATTCAAGTTCATGGTTGTGAGATCAACTAGTGCTTGTTATTACAACCAGTTTATAACTGGTATCACCACTTTTAATTGTTGTTGATAATGTAAGTCTAGTGTCGCCGACTTGTAGGTACACGTGCCACCATTATGAAAATCAAATTCAAAATGCATCTTCGTTTTACTTATGGTTATGAATGACACATTGATTGCCTGCAACTTTATCCGCGAACAGTCTGAATGGATTGAATGCGTGAATACTGACTATAGTCCGTATGGTCCAATAGATGGCCCCTTTCACTTGTTAAAAAGAAATCCCTATGCAATTTCTTTCATACTACTTGTGCCTGGTATGTATAGCGTGGCATACAAATGAGGTCCAAAATTAACCTAAATCGGTTAACTTTTAGGGAACGAAACCTCGCTTTGTATGGAAGTATGTTTCCCCTTCCCCGATAGTGGTTGGGAACTCTACCCTCGAAGTTGGTGACGAGTATGTGTGTAGGTACCTACCTGGGACAAATTGTCCAGCTAGGTAAGTCCAACTTCGAGAAGGAGGTTAATCGATGAAATCAACTCGGCTGGGCTGCGTCCTATCTTCTCGTCGAAAATTCCCCAATGCCTGAAGACGAAAATCTTCGAACAGTGCGTGTCGCCAGTGATGACTTAGGGTGAGACATGGTCGCGGTCGTTCACAATGGGACGTGCAATGGAAAGGGCTATGCTCGGAGTTTCTTTGCGCGATAGAATCAGAAATGAGGATTTCCGCAGAGGAACCAAGGTAACTGACATAGCTCACAGGATTGCACGGTTGAAGTGACTGTGGGCAGGCCATGTAGCCCGAAGAATGGACGGCCGTTGGGGCAGCAAAGTCCTAGGGTGGCGACCACGTATAGGAAAGCGCAGCGTGGGTCGGCCCCGACTAGATGGACGGATGGCCCCTTGAGGGTAGCGGGGAATCAATGGATGTGGTCTGCATTGGATCTCACTTTTGTGGCGAGTCATGGGGAGGCCTATGTTCAGCAGCGGACGTCTGTGGCTGATAGATAGATACCTAGATACAATAATCTGATCCAAGTAACATACTTTAGCCCTTTAGCCGAACAGGGTGTTCATCAGTCCACGCCATAGTGCGGATTTTCAATGGTACTAATTTATTTTACTGGTAACGCGACAAATTTGTGGTAACTGACATTGAAAGTCGGTGAATGTAACTGATGTAAACTAAGAGGAAACAGGCCTAAAATATTCCGCAAATTTCAAGTATTTTTTTTGCATAAAAAAGCCAAAACCGTAGCGTAGTGATGAAAGTCAAGTTATTTTCGATAGGATTCAGTATATATTTCACAAGATGCTTCACAATGTTTTTGATTTGATTAATGACAAATCCTTGACAAATCGCTACTGACGCTTAATAATGCAAATATATAACGTATGCTCATTAGTGCCACTTGAAAGTTGTTTATAGCGCCACTATCCCTGGACAGGACCGACACTTGTTAGGCTATTAAAATAGCTAAGGATCTTACATGTGTAAATTATAAGTCCGCCAGTAAAAGAAAAGGAAAGTTTTCTTCCGCTAAAATAGTTTGTCAATATAAATAAATGTTTTTATTTTATTTACTTCTTTAATGTTTTTTTTTATTAGTTATTCTAATAGCGACCATAGTAAATTATGCGAAAATTTTGAGTTTATCTATCACGGTTCTAATGATGCAGCCCTGTAACGAACGGACAGTCGTACAGCGGCTGCTTAGTATAGTAATATTACCCTTTAGAACACTTTGGATAGGTACAGAGCCTTAAAAACACGTAGACTATATCACAATTGACAACATTACATTTTTTGACCAGGCTTTTTATTGATATTATCAAATCTATATTATCATAAAATTCTAGATTTGTATTGAGAATCAGTTTTCATAATTCATAATTCTTTATTGCATTATCATGTTGTGCAATAAGATGTTACATTAATATGATTAGTCCTTTTCTATGGGGAGAGGTCTTGATTTCAGGAAAAATCTCAATAGCGTGAAGCAGGATCGTCATTTGTTTTGTATGAGCGCGCGGCACCAAGCCAGTCTGGCGCTTCGGCTTCTATTCGTTATAATTTCAATTGTGCTCCCATCTCATCACGACTTCTACACCTTCTACATCTCTGAAAAAATCACTTATATAATTTTTAGTGTAAACATTGATTTGGAGAAACTTGTACATCTCCTCTAACATTATGTATCAATTACTAGTTATAATATAATTGTATTAGTTTGTAGGTATAATTTACGAAAAAATGACTTACTGTTGAGTTTCATTCGGCTTTCTTCTCAACAGCGGTCTCCTCTTGCGAAATGCCGGTAGACTCACAATCTGACTTGTAAAAGTGCCCTTGTGGCCTACTTACTGAATAAATTATTTCATTTCATTACGCCGAAACGGCTGGGGCTGGACAGATTTTTACCAATTTTGGTACAGGGATAGCTGGACCAAAGATGGTTATAGGATACTTTTTAACCAACTACGGTATAAAAAAAATTACGCGTACGAAGTTGCGGGCACCTTCTAGTGAAGAATAAAAAACCGGCCAAGTGCGAGTCGGACTCGCGCACGAAGGGTTCCGTACCAATATTGAACAAAAAACACGTCCTTTGTAAGGGGTCCTCCTTGAATTTTTACTTATTTTTTATTTTTATTATTTGTTGGTATAGCGGTAACAAAAATATACATTCTGTGAAAATTTCAACTGTTCATGAGAAAATGCCCGTTGAACGAAATGCAAAAAGCCCTATTTTTATATGGGAGCCCCCCTTAATTATTATTGTTTTATCATGAATTATCATTTGCTGCTATAGCGGCAACAGAAATACATCATCTGTGAAAATTTCATCTGTCTAGCTATCACCGTTCTTGAGATACAGCCTGGTGACAGACGGACGGACGGACGGACAGCGAAGTCTCAGTAATAGGGTCCCGTTTTTACCCTTTGGGTACGTAACCCTAAAAATGATATCGCCTGGTGGCAAACAAAAGTCACTAAAATGTCTGTCACTGTCCTTCAAAACCTCGTATCTACTTAGTAAATTGATGCTAAGATATGAGCTTTGTTTTAAGTAAGTATCTGTTACTTAGAGAGTTTTGGTTGTCTACAGAGGTATTACCACAATTTTACATTTTCGGAAATATCCCAATTTGTGGTTCAAAAATTATTTTTTGTCCAAGTGGCCACAGCGCAGAAAATCAGTTACAGTCGAACTCGGACTATTATTAAGGCCGATTTAGTATGGATTGTACTACTGTTATTTTTGTGTGTTGTGTGTGACAAAATTTTCCACAAGGTGACGTCATAGAGAGGGCCAATTTTTAACTCTTGTTGTTATGTTCAGGTTTAGTAGCATTCTTATCGCACTCATTAAATGAGGGTCTCATGATGAACAGCTATACTTGTATCGGGGGTTTATTAAATGTTGAATTTATGTTATTCTTTATTAATTTTTATTAGATGACGTTGTTTTCATCTTTTTGTATTATAGTACATATTTTATAAACTAGTCGGTATAATCAAATAAAAATAATAGTTTTGGTTTCTGTGGTAAAAAAATTAACGAATCTAGTTTAAACTGGACACTATTTGAACATTTGAAATGTTGAAGATTTAGTTTTCTTGAATTTTTATTTATTACCTAACGAAATCCACGTATCAACCCTAATTTATCATTAACATCATTATATCTAAAAAAATACATAGGTAAGTACGGTCTTAAGTAAATGTAAACTTTGCACTTGTATCTTATGTTTTAATTGAATTTGTTTTGTAAACAAACAATATAAAAAATACAAAAGAACCGACTTCTAAAATAGAAAATGAGCTTAATTAACTCTGTAATTTATAAAATTGCATATTTACTAAATATTTGAAAATAAAAACCATTAAACACATTAAGATGTAAATTAAGTATCATGCCTAATGGCAATTTTTTTCCGCGGCTGACTAAAGGTAAACTTATACGTCACATTTTATACTCGGCATCACATACGCCATATTACTCACCGATTTTTAAAAAATAATAACATTTAAATAAAAAAAAAATAACCGACTTCAATGACAAAATATCGTACCTATGGGAATAGATGAAATTTTTGAATAATATTGAATTTTTGGTTATAGGTACGAATAACCACTCTCATTCCTAGAAAGTTACAGTTTTATCTGTAGCATTTAAAAAGTAGAAAATGTTTTTTTTCACCTTGCGGTGCGGGCATCACAACGACATCTGCGGAAACCTAATAACCTTGGTGATAATTTTCTCGACTTCACAGGGGTGCTGCCTGCGGTGCTCCTAGATACTTATTTAGGTATTATAATTGATGAAAATGATATGAACAGTAAAATTAGCTTAGCAAATGCAATTTATATATTATAGAAGCACCCAAGTCGAGAAAAGTATCACCTCGGTTAGGTTTCTTTTTCACTTTGGACGTTACTTTTTCTGATATCTGCTTTTATATCTCGAAAACCTAGGGACGTCCAATTTGCTATACCTACACTAATAAAAAAAAAACTAAAACAACTGTGCGACTGCATTGCAGTGGTAGGAAAACTTCTGGTATGAAATTTCGGTGCGTCACATTTCGTCTGAGTCATATTTCGTCGTTTTATTACCAATTTTTTATGACACGCTTCTCTATGAGTTAGGTAGGTACTTAATTAACAGTGGGTATGTAGAACTTTTATATAATTCTGACTTTTATTGAACTCTAATTGCAGTTAGTACACGTTTGATTCAATAGAAATATTTGCAACAGTAAAATTTTCAAAAAATACAGATTACAAGCTCATACTAAACCACATAATAAAACCAAAACAAGCCGTGGTGGCAGTGGTTTCTACACTATTAAGGACTGTTCAATTTACTAAGCGGACATAAAAAATTAGGCTCATTTAAGGTTTTTACGGTGAATGCTTACTAACAACATTAAAATAAAATAATATATTACACAAGAACACTACATTTAATTAGAACGGTAAAATTTCCGGACTTTAGCTCGGATTCTTCGCATGAGTGTTTGCACATCGCTTTTTGACACTTTTCTACAAGCAGCAAACCACATCCGTTTGAATTCTGCCAATGTACTAGCTTCGCGGCCATCCATCCGCAAGTGTCTCTTTACGGTAGCCCAGTATCGTTCGATGGGGCGGAGCTCCGGGCAGTTTGGAGGATTGTCGTCTTTTTTAACAAAATCGATGTTTTTTGAATTTAGCAGCGTCACTGTCTCACCAGCATAGTGAGCACTCGCCAGATCAGGCCAAAACAGAGGGGGAATATTGTGCTTTTTATACAGAGGATATAACCGTTTTGTGATGCATTCCTTTGTATAAATTTCGCCACCAATTGTACCGGTTGCAAAGTAAGACGAACTTTTGAGGCCACAGGAACAAATTGCTTGCCATACAAGGACTTTCGTCCCGAATTTATCAAGTTTTATGGCTTTATAGGAATCTGGAACTTTTCTCCTATAACTGAATTGTAATACTGATGCCCCGGTAATGTACTGCTGTCAAAATTCACGTACGTTTCGTCGTCCATTAGAATGCATCGAGTTTTGTTTTGCAGCAAAATATCGTATAAATTGCGGCACCTTTTTTTGGACCGTATTTGCTGCTCGGCACTTCTCTTTGGCATGTTTTGCTTTTTATATGTCCGTATGTTATTTCTTTTCTTGATATTCTGTACGGTGCCTACGCTAGTACCTAATTTTTTTGCAATTTCACGTACGGACAAGTATTTTTTTGATTTTAACAGCCGCACGACATTTTCTTCCATATTCGGGTTTGCCGGCCCACTTCTTCGCCGCGATTTTGGTAAATCGGCGAGCGTATGATGTTCCCCAAATTTTTTTATTATTTGAAACACGGCTGATTTGGAACATTTCAACTGGTTCGCAATTTTCCGCATTGAAAATTGGCCTGTACTTACACCATTTTTGCAAGATTAATTTCCGATCACCAATATGAATTCGCTCCATCGTGAAAAATATTTTGACAATAAAAAAATGTATACAGCAGTTGATAGACTTATCTATGTTTATTTTATAACCAGCCAGTACATATCAGTCAGTTTTTAATATAAGGATCTATATTGACTTATGTATGTTCGCTTAGTAAATTGAACAGTCCGCTCAAAACTATTTTTTTATTTTATTTAATCTTTATTGCACAATATAATACTTATCGTACAATAGACGGACTTAATGCCATGGGGCATTTTCTATCGGTCAACCTTCAGGTAAACCAGATAAATTGTGGGCATACAATAACACGCACACACTATACCTACATCCAACTATTATAAAATTCTAGCTTTGTATAGGGATAACTGGACATCCAAAGATGGTTGGATATAGGATACTTTTTATCCATCTACGGTAAAGAAAAAAATACGCGGACGAAGTTGCGGGCAACTCCTAGTGTGTTATAAAGTAGCGAATGTAAAATATATATAGTAAGCATATCATAAAATCATAATGTTCATAAGATACGAACAGGTTCTGTTGTGCGTGCGTCAGTGCCTACGTCTCGGGCCCAGGCGGATGAACGAAACAACAAATTGTAATAAATAAGGTACGAGACCGTGGAAAGAACCAGATTTTGCGAACGGCAAGCTGACAAGCTTGTTTGGGACCATTTTAATATCTTACACAAACATATATTATGCCGATTTTCCACTAGAGATGTATGAGTGACGAAGCTCGAGCAACCTGTTTTTACTAGCATCGATGAGATCGTTCGTATTCGATCCGTGCATATTATAAAAAGTTAGTTGTAGAGAAACGTGCATGTTAATACATTGTATGGCAGAGGGGTTACAGTTTTATGTAGCCGACTGTACAAATCATACACAGTGACAGTATATGCAACTTAGAACATTTCTAGTCGAAGTTGACGTTTTATCAATGATCATTCTCAATGTAACGAATGTAACCAACGCGTAAAGCAACCAATGATAGTAATGCCATCTAATATTGTATTTCTTTTACCACGGCATGCATATATCAGATACCTTACACTTACAAGCAAGAAAAATAAAAACTTTACCATTTTTAACTACCTTAGACGTTAATTGTAATAAAAATATTACACTATTATGAGGTTTCATATATATTACGTATTTATATGTTTTTGTAATTTCTATACTCCTAGAATTCTATTATAAACAAAATTGATATTGTATCATAGATCAGATAAGTATTGACTGCTTAATTGCCGTTATTCAGCAGTAGACAGGTTTGAACACATTAAATAAACGTGCTTTATTAGAAATTAAACGAACTTACCTGAAGTGAAGTTCTATTTTAATTGTATGAGCTGCGCAGTCTCGAAATGATAATTAACTCATGTAGTATACGCAGTTTATACGGCTTTTCATCACATAATTCAGAGTACAGAAGTTTAAGCTTTCAATTCAAAAAACGCGCCAAATTTCCGAACGCAAACCCCGCTTTCCGCACTCTGACCTGTCAATCTCATTTAGTTTAGAGTTTAGTAGCTTACAGCAGCTGCCCCATCCTGACGTGACGCCTGAGAAAACAGATCCTATGGAAATGTCCTGGAAAATAAACTTTGAAACGGGTATAGGGTGGGGGGGATTATCATTTCGAGACTGCGCAGCTCATACAATTAAAATAGAACTTCACTTCAGGTAAGTTCGTTTAATTTCTAATTGTATTTCGCTGCGCAGTCTCTTCATGATAATTAACTCATGTAGATGTTCAGAGTCAAATCAAAGTTTATTTCTAGCTTTGCGAGTAACTCGTAAGTGTTACTCGTCATAACAATACTTAATTTATGATATACGCGGCACTAGAGGCCTCTCATAAAATTGAGAAATTATGATGTGTCATTCAAACCTGCAGGTGCCTGCAGTCTATCTTATAACATCAATATTGAGACATAGCAGGCCCATGGCCAAGACCCGGGCAGGCCGAGTCGAGTGGGCGGTAAATATAGAAGACAGCTAAGCATTTTGAGAAGTTGTCTCCTTGTAAGTTATTATTTAGAACAATAATAAAAATAACATGACATAATGATAGTTATGTATAATCTTATTCATATATATGACAACAGGGCTTTTATTAGACCAATTACAGGTTTATATCTAAGGAAGGGCAACAAGAGTAGAGGCTTGTTCGAAACCTGCCTAGATGTCTTAATTAAAACCGGAATTTAATTCAAAACTTTATCCAGATATTGGAAAATATTGGATAATTTAATAAAAGACAGTGTTTGTAGCCACTGTACAGTAGTACTTATAAGCAAGGTATTATTTCTTGTTTAATTCCTCTAAGCAAAAACTAGATACTATTTGAAGACAATGATGCCAAGTAATTTAGGCACTAATTATGGTTCCCAAGTTGCGCTACATCTTGATTAATATAAACTAACGGATAAAAGCATCCTTAATGAATAGAGTTTGTAGATGTACCTATAGCAGTTACCACTGCTATCTCCGGCTCGCTTTTCCTAAATAGTTTAAAACATTTGTGCTGAAGGACTGATGCATCTAAATAATGTTTAATTAACACTTTCGACACCAACAACCCGGTAGCCGGGCGCTCTGATCGTGGTAAGTTTTCGCTACATACGGTTTTTCCCATGATATCGGCTACGAGCGTAGCCCGTAGCGCTACGCGGTAGCGATTGCGTTAATGTTTTGACACAAAACCAAAATGATGACAGTTTTACAGCATGTGTCTTACCGCTATGCGGTACTATGTGAGAGTGATGCCAGCAGGCCCGCATTATGTCTGCTGAGACTGATGGACACTTCTCTTAGTTAAATATAACACATTTCGCACAGTACCACCGTAACTAGGATAAAGCGTTCCAAGAATTTTTGCTAGCAACCAACGGTAACTTGCTAAAATCTAAGTTAGAACCAATTGTTATACATGTAGAGCTTACCAGCTTGAGCAAGACGGGATACCACACTAGCGCCCGCCAGCTATAATATATATCATATACATATAACGTTTAGTAAATATATTTATGTGAGGGATGTTTATTTACATCAGTAGTTCGATATGTGACGGAGTCTGAGAAATCAATTATAATATATAACTTTTTCCATGACATGCCTAGCCTAACACAGTGACATCATCAGTGCAATCCCTTGTCATTAAGTAAATTTAATATTTTAAAATCTTTATTTGGTAGCTAACACATTCAATTTTTGAATGATTCCTTGTAGATTTTATTCAGGGATATTATTTTATTCAGATTTTATATATATAACGAGAAAATAATAACATTACTTTCTCACACCACTGTCATATTTGTGTAACAATAGAATGTGGGTGTAGGATAATTTGAAAACTGAATTCAGTTTATGAATGAGATAATCTGTGGTTTAAGCAATTTTCTAAAAGATCCCACAGTTCTTTTAGTCAAAGCAGAAAAGATTTACGACCCTAAAAGCTGACAAGGCAGTACTATAATAGATTAATAATATCCACCAAAATAGCTCATTCTTTACCATTAAATAAATTTGCTTGGATTTATCATAATTGTTTCAATATTTCTATCGGAAATATGTATTATGCCTTTCTAACTCTGTAAACCTCGAGCATCAAGCCAAAATCGGTGGCAGACCGACCAGCACAAGCAAGCCTGTTGAATAGGCTAAATGTCCTATTCATCATGTTGATAGTTTAATAGCTCTAGTTTAAAAAAAATATATATAGGTATATAATAATAATAATTTAGCTAAAAAAAACTTTAAAAGGTTGTTTAAAATTTTAAAGGGACTTGATAATTGTCAGACTCCCACACAGATCCAAAAAATTTGGACCATGGTAAAATAAAAGGATCTTTCCTCCTAGTTTACAATGAAAACTTAGATTCTGTAACAGAGCTTTAGCTTTGCCTGTATGCTATTGAAGCATTCATTTATTTTTATTTCAAAAAAAATTAATAAAAATTTACCCTGGTACTTATAAAAAAGGAGCTTGAAAAAACCAGCTTCTCTAACAACTTTAGAGTTGTCTGTATGCTATCAAAGCATTCATTTATTCTTATTTGTTTATTAGCCTTATTCCACAAAACAAGTCAGTATGAGTGACGGACACAATGCCAACGGCCTCCTCTAGCCATAGGGCCAAACCGAGATACTTACTAGTAAATATTGGAAGTAGGCATCTATTATGTATCATTATATGTAATTTCCCCAACAAAAAAAATAATAATGAATAAATAAAACACTGCACATATCAATCACAAACCTGATATCAATCAGAGAACTGCATGACAGGTTTAAGCAACTCTGTGTAAGCGTAGGATGACATGTTCAATCTTCTGATAATTTTAGAGAATTCTATTAATGGACTTGGAGAAAATATACATCTCCGGGTAAAGTGTGCCCTGTGATTTATTTGTTGCATTAATTTACTATTCTATTGTTGTGATGTAATTACAATTGTAATTTTATATTTATTATTGTTATTCAAAGACAGAATCAGACATGTAAAAAATGTCCTTGAGGCCTATTTGTAGATTATTCATGATTTAAATTTTAAATTTTATAGTACCAATATAGCAGTTAGGAAGCATCAGCCTAAAGGCTGTTCTAGAAATATCTTGCTTGGAGTGTTACCTTGCAATATGGTTATATAGCCACTAGATTGCTTTTGGTAACTACGGCTACCTGTCACCGCTCTTATTTTATTACATAAATAGAGTCCAACTCAAAATTCGAAGCAATTGAGTGGTTAATTCCTTTCAATTGTAATAAGACTTATCTTAAGACAGATTTTATGACAGAATATCATAGGTAAATATTGGCCTCTGCCAGGTAGGCCTTTAATAATGACTGCTTGCATTTAGTAGTCCAGCATAGTAAAAGATCTTACTTATTTAATTTACAAATTCTTCAACTGAAGAATATCTAATTCAGAATTAATTTTTTAATTACTCTCCGCTGCATGTTATAAAATGATAAGTTGCCATTGTACTAAGCAGTACTTAACACTATCCCTCAGGACTGTGATTATGGGAATCAGAATTCCCAAGTGATTTACATACTATATAGTGTGTTTAGCGCTGCCAGCTGGCCGCTGGTCTCAACTCCTATAGTTGTTTATGACCTCGTCGTACTTACTTGACATTTATTTAACATATGCTCTTCACTTTCTATCAACTAGCCACTTCGGCCTTTATGTAGTCTTGAGGCATCCTCCAATTTTTAATAGTCCGGAACGGTATACTTTTGAATTTTTCCTGTTAGTAGGCCATTTTCGATGACATTTTTGATTATAATGGGAATTTATTCATATTATTCTCAGCAAGAGCAGATCTGACTCACTGGATCTGGGCCAAGTGTGTCAAATTCTAGAGAGCTTCAGCTGGTAAGGCCAGTCTCTATGTTGATGTATTCATAATTCATCAGCTGTAGTATAAGGAAGCGCTTATAACGCACTGTCTAACGAGCCTGAAATAAGCCATATATCAGACTGTTATGTATGGCACAAACAGCAGAATGTGAGCCCAATATGGTGCACCACAACACTGATTTCAGCATGAACTGGACTAAGGTGACCTGAGCCCCCAAAACCATGCTGCGCATATAAAGCAACGAGTGAATCCAACTGATACACCATTCTACTCAGCAGAGCCAGCAGAAAATGCACCCAGATTAATTCACCACATTTGCTAAGGTAATAAGCATAGAGTGAACCCACGTAACACACCATATAACTTAAGTTTAAAGCTACAAGTGTATCCACTAAAGCGCACCACAATGCTTAATGAGCAAAGAGAGTACCCAACCATCCAATAGTTAGCACTCCACATTGCTACAAGATGCGAGCGAGCAAAAATATATTTCAATGCGCCAGCAGCACACGCCGCTCTCTGCTAAAGTTATGCATATTACGGCCTTCCGGAAGACAGGCAAGGCAGCGATCCAAACTTATAGAATTCTTGTCCTACCTTGTTTGTTATAATCCTCTTAGCATACCTAATGTTTTCCCTTTTCTGTCATCTCTCATGCTCAAGCAGTTGAAATGGCTTCGCCACCAGAATCCCGCTCCGCATGGCGCCTGTTCGGTGATGACGATTTGTGAGAACGTAAACAAGACGATCATTATGCCCGGGATATCGCTCACGAATCCCTTGAGTGATTCCGGCTTGCCGACCGACTCGAGCGCATGACGCCGTGAATCTTTTCAAACGACGGAATTCCTGTCGAGATATATCCATCAAACCGCTTAGACGATGTTTCAACATCATCTTTATAATAACAATTAGTATTTAACACCTTTCACAACACCATATTACATTATTATAATTAAAACGAAAAATCGCAATGTGATCTTGGCCGCACAAAAGCGTTAATGAGATTGACAGGTCAGAGTGCGGAAAGCGGGGTTTGCGTTCGGAAATTTGGCGCGTTTTTTGAATTGAAAGCTTAAACTTCTGTACTCTGAATTATGTGATGAAAAGCCGTATAAACTGCGTATACTACATGAGTTAATTATCATGAAGAGACTGCGCAGCGAAATACAATAAATGGTTTATTGGCCCTTTGTCTAAAATCAAACATGTACAGTTGATATAAAAATTGAATCTGTCTGTGTACAGTCAGATGTGAAACTGCCTAAAGGGTTCAGGCGTTACCTCATTTTACTTAAGTACGGGAAACATCGCTCATATTTAAAAAAGAAACAAACTGCATTCAAAGATTCTCAAAAATTCGCTTGTCTCACCCGGGAATCGAACAAACTAATAATAAAAAAAATAAAAGCTCAATATTCTACTCGACCATAGGATCATTGTTTAGGGTTTAGGTCAAAATCTGTGTACCTAATAAACATTTTCTTAGAATTAAAAGTCGTTAAATTTAACATTTATTTTATTTTATCATCAAAATATTCATTACGAAGGACGAGTACACATGAAAGAAAATTAATAAGCAGCAAAAAATAAAAGTATGCACTAATTTAAGCGCAATGGATACATACATATTATGGGACATATAAGTTATATACCTCGTGTCACCTCAGACCATAGGTTAGGTATTAGTTAGTTTTAACTTAGAACAACAGAACTCTAGGCCATTAGCGAGCAAGATTGCATTTCTCCACAACACAATATTTTATATGACTAGTCGACGACCTAGATGATGAGCTTGCGTCATGAGATCTTGTTTACATAATATATGATACTAGCTGTACCCCGCGGTGTTACCCGCTCATCCCACGGGAATACTAAATTTATTCGGGATGAAAAGTATCCTATGTCCTTTCCCGGGTCTCAAACTATCTCCATACCAAATTTCATCTAAGTCGGTTCAGCGGTTTAAGCGTGAAGAGGTAACAGACAGACAGACAGACAGACAGTAATAGACTAATCTCTGATGACTGGGCTATGCCCGCTACTGTTTAGAATAATAACGCGAAAAATCTAGATAAAAAGGGGCCGTACGAAGTTGCGGGCATCTCCTAGTGATATAATATAAGTTCGGAACGCAAAATCAACAGTAAAGATATATAAATAATTATCGAACCTGCTCAAAAATATTCATTAGAACCGATTGATACATGCGGCTAGAACAGCTTATCATCTAGATATCCGGACATACGAAAGCAGTTTTGCCGGAACTGAAACGGAGACGCATTGTTTGCTTCGCTCGCTCGGTAAGACAAGGTACGATATACTGCAATAATATTGCTCACTACAAAAAACAGATTTAGGTATCGTGTCTACGAACATTTTTATGTAGATCCAATTTAAATTAGGCTAGGCAGTAAACAGTTTCAATCAATTCACGTGAATATAATTCATTGTTACCGGTAGACCCTGCTCTTTGACTCGTGATTACGTGCTAGAATGAAATTGAATGACGAAATCGTCAAAAATAATATGTACCTTGTATATAAATATAATAGGTTTTAAGTGAATAAGCTTATAAAGTAACTTTACTTAATAAAAAGTAGAATGCTTATAAAACAAAAACTGTCTATAGAAGAGTCAAGTGCCTTACAATGACTTAACAATTCATTTAAACTTATGAAACATGTAATGTTGAATTTTTTAGCGTTCCGTAGTCAACTAGGAGCCCTTATAGTTTCGCCATGTCCGTCTGTCCGTCCGCCCGCGGCCTAGCTCCGTGATCATTAGAACTAGAAAGCTGAAATTTGGTATGAGTATGTGTATATATCACGCCGGCAAAACGGTAAAATAAAAAAAATAATAAAATATTTTTTTTCGGGTACCTCTCCTAAAGTGGAGGTGATTTTTTTTTGTTGTACCTAACACTAGTGTGTTGGGTGACGTTGAATAGGTTTTTTTTTTAATAATAGGGGTGTCCAAACATAACTTTTTGATAAAGTCAGCAGTATTGTAAATATTCGCTCCGGAAATCCAAAAGATTGCGTCTCCCCCCCCCCGTCTAACTTTTCAACCACGAGTCAAAAAAAGAAAAAATCGGTCGAGCCGTTTTTGAGTTATCGCAAAATTTCATAATTTTCTTTAAAATGACGTAAGTGCCGCGCGGTGTCCTTATACTTCGAACGTTAAACATATTAGTTAAGTGCCATACTGCATTCAAACATTCCGCTCAATCTGGCACGTATAATCGATAACTTCCAGAAGGTAATAGTAATTACAGTTACATTGACATTTACTACCTTTTTATAGAGCTTGAAATCTTTCTCGTAATTTAAACCTCGGGCTTGAAACCGCTGTTTTAAGCCCGTCTATTGTGAAGGATGGGCAACTACGGAAGCCTACACTGGGCGTGGCCCGACATGCTCTTGGCCGGTTTTTATATGTGGGTATACACCACAATTAATATAAAATGAGACATTACATGTTTCATAAGTTTATAAATAACAGCACCCTCTCGCATGCTCGTTCACTGCTGTGCGGTAAGATGTGAATATTAACGTATATTCAGATAGAGGTCGCTAAGGTTTATATGCAAAGATCGACACGAAGCATAAGGAAAAAATCGAAAGTTTATATATAGAAGTGGAACGGTTAACACGCTGGTAATCCAGAGGTACCGGGTTCGATTGCCGATCTCTTCCACCAGGTTACGCATTTAAAATTTTCTTTAAGCTTTGGACTTTGTATCAATGGTTTAATTAATTTCAACGTTTTATTTTTTAAGTAACCTAATTGAAATTTGATGTTGTAACGGTGGATAAAATCTCTCTCAAATTTAGGCAACGAAGATTCGATTCGATTCATTTAAGCGAGCGCTCTTTTAAGCTACCTAATTTCCTGAAAGGAAGGCAACAGGGTCACTCAACATTATTAACAGAATTCTCTTAGATATAGAAGGGAAACGTTTTTCTTGTCAAAATATCATGGTAGGCTTGGCTTGATCTTGCTTTGCCATTTCCCTAGACAATTTTTTTACTCAGCCGTTTGTGCGGTGCGTGTGTGCGTGGGACCCACTCCAGTCGGCATCGGATCGTGTGGGTGCCGACACAGATTTGTGAAGATCGCAGACCTTGTCTAGGAAAATAGCAAAGCAAGATCAGACTACAATGATATTTTGTCATTTCACTAAACAACTTTAGAGATTTGACTAAATCACCGACCTTGTCTAGGGAAATGGCAAATTTAATTCCATCAAATCAAGTGACATAATAAAATAAACACAAGAAAAACGTTTCCCTTCTATATCTAAGAGAATTCTGTTAATAATGTTGAGTGACCCTGTTGCCTTCCTTTCAGGAAATTAGGTAGCTTAAAAGAGCGCTCGCTTAAATGAATCGAATCGAATCTTCGTTGCCTAAATTTGAGAGAGATTTTATCCACCGTTACAACATCAAATTTCAATTAGGTTACTTAAAAAATAAAACGTTTAAATTAATTAAACCATTGATACAAAGTCCAAAGCTTAAAGAAAATTTTAAATGCGTAACCTGGTGGAAGAGATCGGCAATCGAACCCGGTACCTCTGGATTACCAGCGTGTTAACCGTTCCACTTCTATATATAAACTTTCGATTTTTTCCTTATGCTTCGTGTCGATCTTTGCATATAAACCTTAGCGACCTCTATCTGAATATACGTTAATATTCACATCTTACCGCACAGCAGTGAACGAGCATGCGAGAGGGTGCTGTTATTTATAAACTTATGAAACATGTAATGTCTCATTTTATATTAATTGTGGTGTATACCCACATATAAAAACCGGCCAAGAGCATGTCGGGCCACGCCCAGTGTAGGCTTCCGTAGTTGCCCATCCTTCACAATAGACGGGCTTAAAACAGCGGTTTCAAGCCCGAGGTTTAAATTACGAGAAAGATTTCAAGCTCTATAAAAAGGTAGTAAATGTCAATGTAACTGTAATTACTATTACCTTCTGGAAGTTATCGATTATACGTGCCAGATTGAGCGGAATGTTTGAATGCAGTATGGCACTTAACTAATATGTTTAACGTTCGAAGTATAAGGACACCGCGCGGCACTTACGTCATTTTAAAGAAAATTATGAAATTTTGCGATAACTCAAAAACGGCTCGACCGATTTTTTCTTTTTTTGACTCGTGGTTGAAAAGTTAGACGGGGGGGGGGGGGAGACGCAATCTTTTGGATTTCCGGAGCGAATATTTACAATACTGCTGACTTTATCAAAAAGTTATGTTTGGACACCCCTATTATTAAAAAAAAAACCTATTCAACGTCACCCAACACACTAGTGTTAGGTACAACAAAAAAAAAAACACCTCCACTTTAGGAGAGGTACCCGAAAAAAAATATTTTATTATTTTTTTTATTTTACCGTTTTGCCGGCGTGATATATACACATACTCATACCAAATTTCAGCTTTCTAGTTCTAATGATCACGGAGCTAGGCCGCGGGCGGACGGACAGACGGACATGGCGAAACTATAAGGGCTCCTAGTTGACTACGGAACGCTAAAAAATTCAACATTACATGTTTCATAAGTTTAAATGAATTGTTAAGTCATTGTAAGGCACTTGACTCTTCTATAGACAGTTTTTGTTTTATAAGCATTCTACTTTTTATTAAGTAAAGTTACTTTATAAGCTTATTCACTTAAAACCTATTATATTTATATACAAGGTACATATTATTTTTGACGATTTCGTTAGTCATAATTTTTTTTATGTCAAAATATCATGGTATAGAAGTAATTCTTTTGGCTGAGCGAATCCACTTAGCTTTGTACCCGATGAACAATACCCATTATCTGTATTGTTAGCTGTGGCCGCAACTGCCACTTCAAAATGTAAGGCGTTATAAGTGCAAATTACTTTTACACTAAATTAGTCTTTAAGTCAAATGTAATAAGGTTTACTCTTAAACAAAGAGAACAGAGATGTTGGTCACTTCATTGTCTTATAAGCCTCGAAACGAGCTTCACTGCTCTTTCACTTACGAAGTGACCAACATCTGTGTTCTCTTTGTTTAAGAGTAAACCTTATTTCGTTTGACTTAAAGACTAATTTAGTGTAAAAGTAATTTGCACTTATAACGCCTTACATTTTGAAGTGGCAGTTGTGGCCGCAGCTAACAATACAGATAATGGTTTTGTTCATCGGGACAAAGCTAATGGGATTCGCTTACCAAATGTGATTCAAACTATAGGCTTGATCTTGCTTTGTCACAAAAAAATGCAGGGAACTTCCCTTCAAATATATAACAAGTCTTAGAAAACTACACTTTATAGTTACATCGAAATTATTTTTTTTTGGTCAATTCATAAACACTAGCTTTCTTCTTTATGACTTCAAGAAAAAATCGTGTAACTGCTCCAACTCCGCTATAGAACCAAATAATCACTTAATGATATATTCTCATAACAGTACGTATTCTCGTAACGACGCCTCCAAAACGTATCAACCAATCTTTACGAAATTTTATGAACTGAATGGGAAAGAAATGTGCTGTGTTCCAGACCGTTTCGCTTTTTGCGCCTATTTTTATAAAAAATGTGTAGTGCGTAGCCGTCAGTTTTCGGCCAAAATTCCAACGCAAAAGGACGCCTAGTACACAAACTCTTTAATAAGTTGCACAAGAATCAAAACAGTCCAACACAGAGTATAATTCCTGTACAGTTTCCAAATTTTGTTACGATTGGTTGAGTTTTGGAGGAGGGCAACAGACGCGGACGAAACCTGATTTGTATGGAAAAATGAGCCATAAGCAGCAGGAATTTGTATAAACTGAATTTGAAACTTGTTATGTTTCCAATATATGCTGCATTAAAAAAACAACTATGGTAAGACCCATTGGTTTATTCCTCGGTTGTATATTTAGCAGAAAATTTGCATTTTGACCTTCAATCTATATTTAGCACGAATTAACATTTTGAACTTATAAAAAACTTACGTGACTAACTACTGATATGTTTATCATAGCACATATAGTCTAAACCGCTAATGATGTGAATATGAGATATGACACACTAATACTCCTTTCGAGGAATAAAGGCACAGAAGATTTTAAAAAAATCCAAGAGGGGAGAAAGGGCATTTTTTATAAAAAATATACATTTTTAAGGAGAGACTCAAAAATTGGGTAAATATTAAAAGTTATAAAATCTCTATTCCAGAAGTTTGTAAAATGTACCTTTGAATAGTTAAGAGAAATAGAAAATAAATAATAATAAATAAAATAAATATTAAGGGACAATCATACACAAATCGACCTAGTCCCAAACTAAGCAAAGCTTGTACTATGGGTACTAGACGACGATATACATAATACAGCGTGTATATTTGATATACTGTAGCCAGACGGAGATTTTAGTGCTATAATCTGATATTTATAACAATTATTAATTTAGCGTTAACTGCCATGGCGTAATTAATTTTTGAAAATTTACTGAGCAGCAATGTATGGCGTAGTTATTACGCTAGTACAGGTGCGACATCACTATGTTAAGTGGCAACAAACAAAATACATTGCGTGCTGAATTATTTTATATGGAAAAATCAAAGTACGATTTTTTTAATAATTTACGGATCAATATATTAATAAGTGCTTATATTAAGACCCCGTAAAGTTTGCGGTTATAACCAATATACACACTGTATATAAATACATATATAGATAACATCCATGACCCAAGAACAAATATTTGCACAAATATTTGCCCCGGCCGGGATCCGAACCCGGGACCGCCGACTCAGTAGGCAGGTGTCTACAAACCGAGCCAAACGCGTCGTCAAAGGTTTTATGTTTTTTTATAGACCGGCTCAAATGGGCGGGCATTTATTTTACATTTTAGTCAACAAGGATTTATAAGGTCGGTGATTCCAGAGATTAAATTTTGTAAGTTCAGAAAATTTATTATAGTAATAGCAAGGTAATAGCCAACTAATAGTGTTTTGATTACAAAGAGGATTTATACCCGGGCGACGAATAGGATGGGATGAAAGTCGTGGAACCACCTAACCTAGTGCACATCTAATACTTGCTAAAAGACAACATTCATATTGTTTCTGGCATAAAAACAAACAGATCAGTTACGATAAAAATATATTTTTTTCCTCGCCTTACAAGAATAACTAACCGATTAACGTACGAGCAGGTATTAATAGCTTAGGCAGTTAGAAAGATATCCGATGTCATTAACATGTGACGCTGTAGCTTGCGGTTCGTCATAGGATCAGCTATTTAGGCTGTAAAAATTTAGTTTATTTTCCGGGTACTTAACAGTACCTTCATATAACACTTTATGACGATTATAAAAATTAAAATTAGGAGAACTATGCTACATCCCATCCCATCTGACTAATTGTTATGCCAATACCTATACTTTTTTCAATATTGAGTTAATTGCTTACATACTATAAATGCTTAATTAATCGAATTTGTATTTAACACGAACCATCTCAGTAACATTTTAAGGTGTGTTTTTACAACAATTTATACTAAGTATGAGTAGGTACTGTTTCTGCAGTTGTCTGCTTCTACTGTTTTGTTCCTTCTGTAGTTATCTGTTTTTTTTTTTTTTTTTAGGTGTAAGAAATGGATTGAAAGGTATACACCCAGACTAATGTTGTCATAGAAATTGCGTTTCTATTTCGTAAAGGAATTTAATAGTTATTTATGATACAAGTGTGCAAGGTAGGTGATTTCAGACGAGTATTATTTTTATTTATTAAATTAACATTAATCGGAAATCTTCTCAGATGTACCAGTTTTATACAACTTTTTACTATGCATGTCCAAGAAAAAAAAAACTTAAATACTTACAGTGACTTTTTGCATTGGAAAGAAAGTATTTCGCCTTTGATATATCGGTAAGAGGCTGTTTAACATTTTGTGCTTGTGTGCTTCTTGAATAACTTTTTCAGGGTTTAAATATATTGATTTGTCTTAACATTATATAGGCAGATTTTCACAGATAGACTTATACTAATTAAATAAGACATGAATTAAAATGGCGGGTTTAATTGTAGCTGCTCGCTTATGCGCATTTTTGAGAAATATAATATTATATATCCACTCAATTGCTTCGAATTTTGAGTTGGACTCTATTTATATAATAAAATAAGAGCGGTGACAGGTAGCCGTAGTTACCAAAAGCAATCTAGTGGATATGCATACTCTAATGCACATGTGCAAAAAACATTTTTTTAATGTTTGTCAAATTTATTGAATAAATCAGTATTTAATATTAGTTTATCGATACAATTCTAAATTTGAAGTAATTAATAACGTGTTTAATGAAGTGTTCGCTTTATTTTAAGTACTTATTTAAATATTAATAACAATCGGTATTGGACTAATTTATAAAACTTTTTTAATTAATAAAACCTCTGCGCCCTGCCGTCAGACAATTAAAATTTTGACAAATTAAGAAAATTAAAAAGCACTATTGCGGAAGAATAATACTTTACGCACAGGACAGCATCGAAAACGTTTTTTTCGAGCACATGCAGTGTAAACATTTAAGTTTAACATCGTTGAAAACAATAATTGACCTTTCCATTACCAAGACGGAACTATCTAAAGGTGAGTTGCGTATCACAACGTGAGTGAGTGATTACAACACGTGGTCATACTAAATTGATGAATTTGCCGAGAAATTATTTAAAAGCATGGGCTGGACACAATAGAACTCAAAAATCCGTTTACGCTACCAAATATTCAGGGTAATTGGAATAACGATGAAGGAACTTTAGGAGGTGATACAGGGGACTATTTGGAAGAGTTTGAACCTTATATGCTTTAGTACAATATGTGATGGTTTTTTTTTAAGTAGATTTTCAAAAAAATTAAATTTTTGCCAAGAATTGATATGAAAAGTTAAATTTAAAACAAACTAACTAGGCATTAAATAAAATTTCGTTCTATCTAATTAGGTACCTTGTCATTAGTTTATGGTTCAAACTCTTCCAAATCGTCCCCTGTATCACCTCCTAAGGTTCCTACATCGTTATTCTAAACACCCCGTATCCATAATGTTAGTGAAAAAATTTACATAAATATCTTATCTTGTAAACATAACACCACAATGCCATTGTCTTACTCGTGTAAAGAAGCTCACTTTGGGACGAACAGTAGCATGTAACAAAAAACACAAACAAATGTATAATTATCATCTTTTCTAAGCCACAAGGTTGGAATTGCAATAGCCCTTTTGAAGTAGAACTCAGGTAAATTATTACAGAACCCAAAACTATTATTTTTATTTGATTAGGTATACCGACTAACCGGAGACTAAGAATCGGCCTATACATGACGTCATCGGCTCGTGGAAAATTTGACAGTCGGAACACAAAAAGAACAGTGGGAACAGTTCCATACTAAATCCGCCTTAGTTAGATATACTTAGTTCGACTGTATGATTTTTTCGCTGTGGCCAATTACTGCTTTCTGGTCGCTTACGCTCTTTTAGAATGAGGAAGTTTTCAAATTAATTTTTCAATCACAAATTATAATATTCAATAATAAAATAACAATACCTATTTTTCAATAATATTTTGAGAAAATGTAAAAATGTCATAATATTTAATTTATTCTCCTTTATTTTATAATATCGATAAAAAGCCTGGTCAAAAAAAAATTATGTTATTAATTCCAACCTTGTGCCTCACAATAATTATTTGACTAGAAACTATTTGCTTGCGGTTTTTTTGTTGCATTCCCCCATTTCACGTAAAGTGGTCTTTTCTACACGAGTAAATCATTATTTGAGGAAAAATCTTAACAGCGCAATGCAGCATTTGTATGGGCGCGTGGCGCCATCTATAGGTCAAGTTTTCTTTATCGCCTCATGACGACGATGCAGCGAGACGGATTTAAAATAATTTTGGTATAGGTAAAGTTGGATATATATTATACCAGACACTTTTTACCCCGACTGCAGGAGTACTTATTTAAATAGAATCCTTTCAGACAGTAGAGAACTTATCGCGATTTTTTATTGAGATTTGTTTTATTCTGCAATTTATTGATTTAAATTATTAATTTATTTAAATTTTATTGCACATTACAAAAAAAGTATAAATGCCAGACATAATGCCATGAGGAATTCTCTACCAGTCAACCATAAGGCGAAACAGAGACATTCTTGGTGTGGGATTGGTGTACAACAAAAACATGTACGCACACGCTGCAAATATCGAAACGGTACCAAATTTTGGGGTTTCGTACTTCGAAAGGAAAATACGGAACCCTTATAGGATCACATTGTTTTCCGTCCGTCTGTCTGTCAAGACCCTCTATCTTGGAAACGCGTGGAGATATAGAGTTGAAATTAAAACTGTATACTCATGTCTACACAGTCCTTTGATGCCGTGAAAAAATCAAGCTTCTAAGTTAACGTAAAAAAAAAGATACGGCCGTTTATGCCGCAAAAAACGTATATTTCGACATTCTCAAGAGAATCAAAATTTATAGGCTATTTTCCGTTGCCCTAGAACAATGAAATTTGGCAAGTATACCGTCTTACACTACAAGTATAGAGAAAAATCTGAAAACCATACATTTGTAATTGAATCATAAAAAATATAAGTAGTGTTTATTTAAAGTTTTTCAACAGTAAAGTTAAGTTTGTCGCTTAGTATAGTTTATCGTTTCGTTATAGCAATATGCAGTGCTTTCGTAGTTCGTACGGAACCCTCGGTGTGCGAGTCAGACTTGCACTTGACCGACTTTTTTATAATGCGAAATGAGTCTTTCCTATAAGCAAAGCATCCCTATTTCATAGGCATTTTCTTGACTAGTTTGGCATGTAATTACAAACTTTCTACTACTCCATACCCAATGCGAAAAAATATACATATATTATCGTTATTGACCAAGCCAGTAACGACAAAGTACTGTATTAGGATCAATGTGAAAAAATACTTATTTTCTGAAATCTACATGACCTTCAATTATATTTCATTTAGTAGCTAGAATTGCGGTCATTACATTAAGGTATTAAAGTCCATCACAATTATGCGGAATGAAATGGCTTATGTTGGGAGGCTTACAGATCTGGAGTTCTTGTACCCGATTAACGTAAACTATTCTGTATTTAATATTTAATAAAATGATGTTGCCATAACACAAGCCTACTAGAGTTTAAATTTAGACTAGGTTGGTCTTTGCGAAGAAGTCCGATATTTTTATTGTTTGTTATTGTTTACTGAATCAAATTCATAATAAAATAATTCGTTTTCAACAGCTTTACGCAGGGCTGACGGCACTTACTAATCTAAAATTTCAATTGCTATGATCGCCTGAAACAATGGACCGGATTACTAATGATTTACGCAAAATCAAACTATAGCATTTGCATATGCGTACTGATGTGCGGACACATGGTACGTAGCCGCCTCTCGTGACGCCACAAACGTGTATATAGATCGGTGCGCGGGACTATCGTAAATAGTCTCATTTGAGACATCGAAGGCGTCCTTTGGGGATAACGTGTCTGTGTTATTGTGTTGGCCGAACAAGAAAGGTGTATTCTAAACATTAAGGTAGGGATTAAAAACTGATATATTTAAAGTGAACGAGTGAAAGCTTGGACTGGTCTCTACAATTGGAATTTTGAATGATTGTGGATTTTCCAAGATAAAAAGTGATGATTTTATTCGATGTAAAAAGAAACGAATTTAAGTGTTAATAAAAATAATAAATAAATAATAAATATGTTTCAGTTGTTCGTATTAACTATTAATTAATTGCAGTTATTTTATTGTTCTATATGCATGGTGTAAATTAAGAGGCCTTTCTAAAAAGAAATTATTAAATATAAAAATTAATAAATAATTACCTACATATAAAAAATATATTATATTTAAGTATGATTTTTTCTTATTTGAATATAAAAAAATCAACGAATTTTTCTATATATTTTTTCAATAGCCATTACTAACAGAACTCTAATTTCATTTTTTTAAAACAAAACTTCATCAATCACATATTAACAAATAGGTAAACTTTGTCCTTAGCCTTATTAACAAATACGCAACATTGAACATTTCGCTCAGTAGTTTTCCAAAGGTCAATTTTGTTTACAGCCAATTAAACCAGTTCAAGATTTTACTAAGAAAATACTACGGCAGTAATCAAAGTCGTTTACAAAACCATTTTTCCTTATTGATCCTTATCAAATTCACTTCACTTAGATGTGTATAATCAAATCACATTTACTTAGATGTATTTATTACAATATAACTTTGGGATCCCGGCATTAAGCTTTATCGTATAGTAGTAATATTGATTTGCCTTTTTCCTTTAATATTTTTCAACACTGATTACTTACATTCTGTTAAAATACAATTTTGGGGTTCTGCTATTAAGCCTCATCGAATAATGTTGTTGTATTCCGAATTGTGTATACTCTGTTTATTTTTAGCAATGGATAACTGTGTTTTTGAAAAAATATATGTTGTATCGTGTAACGTTAAAGTTTTAGCAATGTTACGAAAAATATTATCAAGTATCAAAGAAACAAATATTCTTGCAGAATTAACTGTTTAGGAAAAAGAAAAATTCAATTATTTTGTGAGTAGAATTTGGAATGAAAGTGAAAGTCACTGAAACCTAAGTAACACCTGTTTAAAACGTAATCTTATCATAGTGTAGGTATCAATCTAGTTAAAAAAATAACGAGGTTTTCAAAACTAAGTGAAACCCCATATCTGCTTATTCTGGCGCCTTGGTAACAATAACGCAATCAAATTACGGATAGTTGTACAAGTACAGACTTATGCATTTCAGATATTGACTAATATAATCAAAATAATCCAGTCAATATTGACAGCAATGCAGAACGTTAAAAATATTCTGAAAATTACAACCGACATCCCACTTGCTGAAAGAAAAAAACGAGCGTGGCTTGCGTGGAAAACAAGGAAAGAAACTTTTTCACAAAATCAATATCTAATTCCTTTTAGTCTTCTGCCGTTTATCTTATCCATAAATATGTTGGGCACTATCATTAACAACTAAGCGCATTTGACATTAAAACAAACAAGTGACATTTATTTTAATGCAAAAGTTCCATTGCGTTTAGGAAAATTACATTAATACATGCGCATAGCCTTAACTGCATAACTAGTTTACCCCGACTTGACTACCTGTATTTACAATACTCGTCAGTAACCTTTATTAAACAATAAAATTACTGCAATATATTACATGACGTCAACATACATTAGATAAACAATCACAACAATATTCGATATTGGTCTGAGTCAAGAATGTACAGTCAAGTGCATGTAGCGGAACTTTATTTCGTTGACTTATCCTCCTAAGGCCCAAGGTTTTACCTATAGGAATAATTAACATTGTAGTTTAGGCTCTTGCCTAGTAGGAACATGGTACGACCACATGCTTTGGGCCTTAGGAGAATAAGAGCGATGGGACTTATTTTTGGAAAGGGACCAACAATTTCTTACAATACAACTGTACATAGCAGATGATATATATGATTAACATACCTAGTACCGTAATAAACCGTTAAGTATGTAATATTGAAAAATATGCGAACGAAAAACGACCATAATTTTTTACTTCTCTTTATTTGGCAATATTAAGATCATACTTTAACCATAAAATTTGCATATACGAAACAAGTTCGCAACCATTGACGTCACGAAATCTTACTTAACCTGTTCCAATAATTTTGCGAATCTCATCACATAAGCCATTTCAAACCGAATATCAAGCAAGATAGATAATTTATTATATGTATAACAACCAGTATAAGTGTTTATTTAGTAAAGGGCTACGTGACTAACGGAGCTTAATATGAAGTTTTAGCAAAAACTAATAGAACAAACTTGGGTATTCCCGCGTATGTAATAATTGTTTAAACATTAACGTTGATGGGCGAATTTTTATTTTGTTGTCGATTTCTTTTTTTTCTCAGATTTTAATAAAATTTGGTGAGTAGGTAAAGTTGCTTCTTCTGACCAAGTTAAGCCCAATTTCACGATAAGTCCTAATTTTATTTTCCAATGAGTTACACAAAATGTATTACATGAAATGGCCCATGGATCAATTTTTATTTTGCTATTTATTTAGTTTTAATTTCGAGCTCCTCATATTGTACTAAATTTTAGTACAAAATATGAATTATTTATTTATTTATTATTTATTTTTAGCCTGTACTGTCCCACTGCAGGGCAAAGGCCTCCCTCCCTTTCTTCCAGTCGTCTCTGATCAAGGCAGCAACGGACCAATCCTTTCGGAATGTGTCTAGGTCGTCCCGCCATCTTCGGCGTGGTCTGCCGCGACGTCGTACATTAGGTGGGATCCAGTCAGTGGTATTCTTAGCCCACAGTTCCGTCGACATGCGGCAAACGTGTCCAGCCCAGTCCCACTTACTCGTAAGCTTAGCGGCTGTCAGGGCGACGTCGGCTATTTGGGTTTTGGAGCGCAAGATGGTATTTCTGATTCGATCTGCTAATTTTATGCCCAATATACTACGCTCCATTGCCCTCTGGCAAACCTTGAGGGAGTGAATATGAAGTTTAGTTAAAAAAGAACCATAATTTTTCTGTAACTCAATGGAAAATTTTGTAGGACAGCGTGAAATTTGGCTTACCTTGTTCAGAATAAGCAACTTTACCAACGCACCAAATTTTATAAAAATCTGAGAAAAACAGAAATCGACATCAAAATAAAAATTCGCCCTGATGTATGTACATTGGGGAGTAATCATCTGATTCAATTATCATAAACCAATAATATAAAAATCTCACAATTACTAAGCTGTCCATACTTATTAACAAACGTTTTCTGAGGTTTTTTTTTCTGAAATCCACTACTATATTTTTGTGACAATCTGCGACTAAACACTGAATCATCATCAGCTTTTTGGACCACTGCTCAACATAATTCCTTCTCAAGTTTACGCTACTGAGCACAATACGCGGCAAGTCTCATCCACAAATTACCAGCAGCAGAGCAATCCTGAGTAGATCGCCGTTACACCTAGTCTGAGAATATACTATAGGTACATTATCTATGCGGTCTGCGTAAACACTTTCACTCTATCAGCACTTTCTTTTACAGAATAAAATTTGTCCAAGATGAGTTACACAGCAGCGGAAAGCGTTGCCGCAGGCAGCACATGGGCGGCCACTAGCATGTTCTACATGCTTCTAGTGCCGGCACTAATCCTCTGGTATGCCTACTGGCGCATGTCCAGGAGACACATGTACGAGCTGGCCGAGAAACTTGACGGACCGCCTGGCCTTCCCCTCTTAGGAAACGCTCTCGAATTCACTGGTGGCTCTGACGGTAATCAATCACACTGATGGTACCTACTTAAAATATAACTAGAGAATCATTGAGGCACAAGTCTGTTTTTTTTAGTTAGGTATAAAGTACGCTTCAGAGTTGTTACGCAAGAAACAAAAAAATCTATGTGCAGTACGTTATAGAATAGACTCAAAGATAGTAATTGAACTCATGTTATTTTATGTTTGTCTGTGACTTCATAATCATGATAGTGTTAGTTTCCTCTAGCAATTTTGGACATAATTGCATGTTCTATTGCGTATACGTAATATAATTGTGTTAAATAAAATATTATATATATATTTTTTATAAAGGGTTAAAGCTGTAACGTCTGCTAACGTAAACTAAATGAAGCGAAAATTGAAAAATTTAATGATTCGGACAGGATTCGAACCTGCGTTTCCAACGGCTTTCCGGGCCAACACTGGCGTCCTCCCAATTGGACCACCGAATCAGATGTCAGAGCCATTGAGTTTTTCAACCTGTTGCTTCGACATGCCTTAGGGTGGCATCGTAGCGTCATCTACCGTAAAGATTTAGACTTTATCGTTGGCACCATCGTCTCAAATTTGTTGAGAATCGATAGTAACGATGTGCTAAAATGTGTGCTATGTTTTATTAAAGCAGCAACGTCTGCTAACGTAAATTGATTGAAAAATTCAATGGCTCTGACATCTGATTCGGTGGTCCAATTGGGAGGACGTCAGTGTTGGCCCGGAAAGCCGTTGGAAACGCAGGTTCGAATCCTGTCCGAATCATTAAATTTTTTTAAATATTATAATCAAAATACAGACTTTTTTTACGCAGAATTCCTCAGTGTCATTAGAAGATAGTTTTTTTTTCAACCAAGTGATTTGTTTCCAACGGATTATCTGATTATCATCAATTAATATTATTGTATGTTTTCAGATATCTTCAAAAACCTCGTTGAGAAGAGCACCGCCTACGACAAAGAGGGCGTGGTAAAGCTATGGATTGGCCCCAGGCTTATGGTGTTCCTGTACGACCCCCGGGACGTTGAGCTGATCCTCAGCAGCCACGTCCTCATTGACAAGGCTGATGACTACAGATTCTTCAAGCCTTGGCTTGGAAACGGTCTTCTCATCAGCACTGGTGAGTATTTATTTATAAACAGACAACTAAACTAAACTACAAACGCTCCCCTAGAAAACACATATATTGTAAAGATTTTTTTATGATGTAAATAATATTTACCTATACTTACTTATTCTTAAATCTCACCAGTTTCTAAACAAAATCAAAAACTAAAACTAGTTATTAATTTTTAGTCTGTCTGCGCCAGGTTTATAAAATTACAATAAATATGAATACCGATTGCATTACATATTCTAAAAATACTTATCATCATAGGTCAAAAATGGCGTTCTCACCGCAAACTGATCGCCCCCACCTTCCACTTGAACGTCCTGAAGAGCTTCATCGACCTGTTCAACGCCAACTCACGCGCCGTTGTTGAAAAGCTGAAGAAGGAAGGCGGAGACTTCGACTGTCATGACTACATGAGCGAGTGCACCGTTGAGATCCTGCTCGGTACGTATTGCATACTGTTTAACCCCTTATGTCCTTTCCAGGCTTTTCGCGTTAAAAATTGGCCAAGTGCGAGTCCGACTCGCGCATAAAGGGTTCCGTACCATAATCTATAACAAGTTTGTTGTATGGGAGCCCCCTCTTAAATATACATTTTTTTGTATTTTTTGTTATAGCGGCAATAAAAATACATCATCTGTGAAAATTTCAACTGTCTAGCTATCACCGTTCTTGAGATACAGCCTGGTGACAGACGGACAGACAGACAGCGAAGTCTCAGTAATAGGGTCCCGTTTTTACCCTTTGGGTACGGAACCCTAAAAACTACAAACCTTTATCTTAATGACGAAAGGTTAACACCAAAAACATTAATATTGCTAAAAAGTTGATTTCCATTATCTTATTATATTATCAAAGCGAGTCAATCTCAAATTACTGTAAACTAAGACAAAAGAACTTATGATTATGACCTATTTGTAGGAATGTCGTTTATTCCGAAGACCTATCAGAAATACACTAGTAGTAGTAAGCAATATTTCTATGGTCACAAATGTATTACCAGCCAGTGACCTAATCATGAGGGCCATTCATCTATCATGAGGTCGTCAGTCTTTTGATGGGTTTGAAATGTTAATTTTATCTAATCGAGTATACTACAAATCAGTTACACTCAATCCTAGACAAAGATCATTAAAATGCTATTCTTATTATATGTGAGGCTGTGACCCGTACCTACGTAGATAAAACAATGAATTAATACTGAATTCACTTAATCGAGATTTGATGACATTGCGTAACATGAAAAAGGATTTATTAAAAACGTGTCTCATAGATATTCTTCTGGTGTGCTTCCTATAAAACACGCGTGGACTGGGTGCCTGATTTACAATTTCAATAAGAGTATTTAAATTGTTAATGTCAGTATTCATCATACGAAACACATTGTAATTTGTTCAGAATGTTCGGCACATCTACAAATTTTTAGATATAACTAAGATACATAATGATAATGAACAATTAATTGATACAACAAAAGAGGTAAAACCTTATAATCGATCATGGTTCAATAACTCCCAGTACTGTATCAGTAGTGTTATTTTCCAGGTTTCATTTTCATAAGAGCCTTACCGAATTGTTTTTTTTTTATTGTTCATCGTTCGTGCTTTGATTTTATGGGTTTTGTGTGGTCCCATAGTATTTTTCGAACCAATGAAACGCCCTAAAATTGTATAGGTCATACAGGTTAAGGTGTAAAATATAAAGTGATTTCTTCGTCTCGTCACGTATATAGTGAGGCGGTGACAACACGAGCGACCGCCATTGTGGATCGTGCTCCTGACGCAAATGTTCGCGATAGTTCTAACGTTTGCGAAACGTACGAAACCGATACTTATGTATGAGATAATTCGCGGACTTTCGCATTAAAATCTGATTTTATTTATGGTCCATCGTTAAGCAAGACAGAGGTAACCATATAAAAGTTGCAAAAATGTTGTGATTTGTAAACCGATTTGTGAAACATGTTGATGATTTGACGGCTCATATTTTGTCTGAATTAACAATAAAATCAACTTATAAATACAAACATAGTCCTACATCGCAAATTTTATAGAATTTGCAATCATTACCGTGACACGTTTACCGATGCTGGGGAATCCAGTTTGTGATCAGACTAATTTGAATAATTAACTTGTTTGTATCGGGTGTTGTAAAGTTGGCGAGATTTCCATGTTAAATGTCGTTTCTGCTAAATAATTTGCAACTATTATGTACTTAGTTCCTATGTTTCAGTATAATAAGATACACTATACCATATTGTACTACATACTATACGTGTACCAACAGTACATAGGCTAATGTTGAAGAGGTATTAGATTACTCGCATTACATTGAACTATAGTTACTAGAGCGTACCGTCGACTACATCGCCGTTGCAGGTTGTTTACAACAACAATTACGCAGATTACTCGGAACAACTTCCTTATAATGATACGTCCAAGGGGGAGATAATCGTTTCAGGCATACATTTATTATTTTATGACGGTCTAAGAGGAAATATACGTAGAAGGTAAGCATCGTGTCAAGTTGGGCGACCCCCCACGGACGCACGTCGCACCTAATAATGGGCAGTTTTCGCCATCAGCGGCATCGGCTGTTAATGTTACAAGCCCCCATTACGATATTCGTTAAGCAATGTTGAATCCTTTGAAGGTTAATAGCTCTTTTCACTTCGACTAATAATAAAACATTATTGTTCCCTACAGAGACCGCTATGGGAGTAAGCAAGAGCACTCAAGACCAGAGCGGCTTCGAATACGCTATGGCTGTGATGAAGATGTGTGACATCCTCCACCTGAGACACACCAAGATCTGGCTGAGACCCGAGATCCTGTTCAACTTCACTAAATACGCCAAGAGCCAGGAGAAACTCCTCAGCACCATCCATGGACTTACCAAGAAGGTATTATTGACATTCTGCTAACATTATACTGGAGTTTTGTTACTATACGAAATGTCCCGCTTGAAATGATTTATATTATAAATCACAGGAATCTAATATTTATTTAATGTTGCATTTAGGTTATCTCAAGGAAGAAGGAAGAATTCAAATCCGGCAAGAAGAGCACTATCTTGGGAGAGTACACCGAATCCAGCTCATCTTCCTCTGAACCCGCGAAGGAGACGTCTGTCGAGGGTCTGTCTTTCGGTCAAGCTGCTGGTCTTAAAGACGATTTGGACGTTGAGGACAATGACGTCGGACAGAAGAAACGTCTGGCTTTCCTTGACCTGCTTTTGGAGAGCTCTCAGAGTGGAGTTGTAATCTCCGATGAAGAAATCAAAGAACAAGTAGACACCATCATGTTTGAGGTAAGCATTACTTCTTTACCGACTACTTTTATTTATGACTATTAACATAATTACGTATGAATAAATAAGTGACATTTGAAAAATTATGACAAACTTAATCAAATTTAGGGTCACGACACCACCGCTGCCGGCAGCAGTTTCTTCCTATCCATGATGGGAGTGCACCAAGACATTCAAGACAAAGTCATCGAAGAGCTTGACCAGATCTTTGGAGATTCTGATCGCCCTGCCACCTTCCAAGACACACTTGAGATGAAATACCTCGAAAGGTGTCTTATGGAGACCCTTAGGATGTACCCGCCAGTACCAATCATCGCTCGTCACATCAAGCAAGACATCACTCTGCGTAAGTATTAAGAAATGAGTTTCTGTCAAAAATTGTATTTTTTTAACAAGATTTTATAGTGCTTACTATTATTTTCTTTGAATATCCATCAATTGATTATTGAGAAGATTCTAAAGACCATAAACTCGGTACGATTGCTTTATCTATTACATAGCTTCTAGAGACATCTTCCGGCTCCATCATCAGACCAGCCCCATAGTACCACATTATTGTATTGTTATCAAAGTTTAGTGCAATGCAAAATTTCAGCTCCAATCGTTTGAAAATCTGTGCTTCAAACATAGTTACATTGCAAGCTTAATAAAAGCTTGTAAAAACATACAAGTAATGAATGATCATTGCTCCAAAAGTAAGGGATTAACCTTATTATTTATTTGCAGCATCCAGTGGCAAGAAAGTTCCAGCTGGAGCTACAGTGGTCATCGCGACATACAAACTGCATCACCGTGAAGACGTATACCCCAACCCTAACAAATTTGACCCTGACAACTTCCTTCCTGAGCGCTCTGCCAACCGTCACTACTACGCTTTCGTTCCTTTCTCCGCTGGACCCAGAAGTTGCGTCGGTAAGATATCAAAATACGTATTACTATTTCTCATTTTATTTTGGCACTGACTTCCCAGCAGGCAAATAGTAAACTTGTATAAGATATTAATATTGATTTATTGCCACCAGGACGTAAATACGCTATGCTAAAGCTGAAGATCATCCTCTCTACCATCCTGAGGAACTTCCGCGTCCAATCCGACCTCAAAGAATCAGACTTCAAACTGCAGGCCGACATCATCTTGAAACGCGCCGAGGGCTTCAAAGTGAAACTCCAGCCCCGCAAGAAGTTTGCTAAGGCCTGCTAACTCATGGACCTTCTTTACAATTACTAAAACGAATTAATGAATTGTTAGTACCTTTATATATGTAATAAGTGTTCACATTTTTACAGTTCTTAGAATTAAAGTAGAGTTTGTGATACCAGTACTGACTAAATTATTGTTAATTATATTGTTAAGGACGACGAATCATATGGTGGTAGAATTCTTCACAGAACACAAATGAAGATGATGGTGCAAGGATGGCAAATTATTCTCAATCTTGTCAGATTGTCTCGTTTGCTCAAACTACTTGGTAATTGAATGTTTGTAAATAGGTAATATTATCTTTTTGTGATGACCCAATAAAAATTGGCATTGAAATTCAAATATTTGTCTTACTCACCTTAGCGACCCGATTATCTTAGTAGACCAATATACACGCTATACTGCATTTTCAGTTTCCAAATCCTTAGAAGCACTTTTAAATTGTTGGAAATCTTTAGTAGATTCCAGTCGGTTTAGATTGGCTTCTCTTGATTCCAACTCTTTTAGTTTTTTCTCCATTTCCAACTTCATTCTAAAATGACAAACACGTGTTATTATTGTCATACCGACCGCAACCTAAAAATGTCCTATCACATATGTTATTTTTATTGTCATTGTTATTTTATTACCTTAAAACGTCAAGCGGTGTCCGGTGATGTAATGGGCAAGGGCAGGGTAAATAGTCGTGTTGTGCTCTCGTTACCCACCATGGAGCGTTTGATAATTTCCATTCTATAATTTTCATTTTAGCAATTGTACAATCTCTAGCTTCTTTCAACTCATTGAAATAAGATGCCATCTTTTCCTGTCCTGAAAGACCGATATTAAATAATGAAACACGACTACAAAGCAAAATAAGTATCTACTAGGAACAGCACATTTTGCGTCACATCTGCATAACTCTGGTGGCAACGTGTATCTCTGTTAACTTGGTGTACTTGTAGCATATAAAGACTGCATATATTCAACAAACTTATAAATAATACCAGGTGGGTCCTGTAATTTCCGGAAAATGCAACTCTTAAAGTTTTTTACACGTGCATATTTCCGTAACTACAGTAGCCGGCAAACAACTTGAACTAAAATGGCGGATCTGCGCATGTAAATTTGTACGTAAATCGGCTACTGCGCAGTCAAGGTCACGCTCAAGTTGTTTGCCGGCTACTGTATCTGTCTTTGAAACAAATTTTAAAATGTAAATTATAGTTAATTTAATTGCCTACAACATTGTCTAAGCTTTTTTCTAGCTAAAATCCTCCTAAACGAAGGTATAAGCAAAAATCTGCAGATTGCCGGTTTTTTTTTCAATATGGCGGCGGGCGCGGAGGAGGAGGAATTGTGCATTTTGAATTTTATACACTAACTAACCATCCTAGACAATATATCAAAAATTCAAAACTACCGAAACGTTTGTAAGGTCAAACCCCTTTATTCACTGGATTAAAATTCAAAATGCTTTTTCTTTGTTTGAAATAATGAAGATATGAAAACAGTATTAAAAAAAAGAGTTTCTGAACAGATTTTGTTAAGTTTCACCAGTAAAATCTATGTTTTAATTTTGTATATATTATATACCAGGTGGGTCCTGTAACAGAACTAAAAAATTAAAACATAGATTTTACTGGTGAAACTTAACAAAATCTGTTCAGAAACTCTTTTTTTTTAATACTTGTTAATTTTATCATTAAAAACAGATATTATCTGTTTTTAATGATAAAATTAACAAAGTATTTCATGAGCAGGTACCTGAAGATATTGCCATCATAAGCCGGGATTGCTCGGCCTCTTCTACATAAATTTCTTTTTTATCTTGAAAAATAACGTCTAACTGTCCTTTATCTTTAACCATCTCCTGCGATTCTGCACCAAGCTAGTAATGAAAAAGATATTAAAAATAAAAGTATATAACGCCACCGTTAAAATCTTTTCCAAATAGACAAGCAATCATAAACATCCACCTTTTTATTAAAATGCTTTTTTATGTGTATCTGTAGGTAATATTCATCTATTCATCTGATGCTATATATTGTATCTTTGAAGTTATAACGATGAAAATGTATACGTACTTGGCCCTTTCACCCCTTAAACCAGCCAAACGCTTCCTTCAAATGTTGACTGCCATACGGTGGTGACGAGTGGTGCAACTCAAATGGTGAGTTGTCTACTGAGGTGTACGCTGTACGTCTGTTATTAGATGTGTGGCGTGAACCAAACGCAATAACTAGATTTCTGCTTTGTCGGTTTCAACCGTTCTCGACCCGCTAAATCGATTTTAATAATATCGTGATACACACTTGCCAATTAAATCCCATGAAACAGCCAAATGCCTCCTGCAAGTGTTGAGTACCGAGCTCCGGTAGTTCTCTCCTGAGGTGTAATTCTCCTATCAGATGCAAGGCGCGACCCAGGTGCAGGCGCAAACCATGCTCCATTGCCAATGCCCCCATTTCTGTCAAGAACTTGGCTGCTTCTTCGTGATGTCCTAATCTGTTACACAGGGTAAATCGATTAGACCATTTTTACTATATTTTTATTTAAATTCACCTGTCCTGGTGCCTTTCTGTCTGTCTGTGATCAAAGCTCCTAAGAAAAACAGCTAGGGCACACTTTCCATTGAGATGAAATTTTACATAAATATGGGATCCGGATGGATGTCAATGCAATAACATGCAGCTCGACCACTGTATTATCTGTAACGAAAGTTTACGAAATAAAAGGAAAATAATAACCTTTGCAAAACGGCAGCCATATGCATTTTAGTATCACACAAGCCCTCGATATTGTTGCTCTCAGAGTGTATTTTGAATGCTCTCTCCAGCGTCTTCTGTGCGTTGTTCAAGTTGTTCATTGCTAGCTGACAGACCCCAATCTCAATTATAGCTTCGGCCTTTTTGTCAGTTTCTTCGGCTGGAATTTAGTTATTGGCTAAAAAACAATTTACACAGGGACTAATACAAGCATTTGTTGAAAGAGGTGCACTTTTAATTAATTTGACATACATAACTAAAATTTTAAAAGTACTCAAACTTTTACAACTGACTTTGATTGGTAGTCACTACCGACAGGAGGAACGAACATTGCTCCAGTTCCATTCATCTTTATCCGTACCTGTATCTACAAAGGAATTATCTAAAAGTAAATATAAATAAACAATACCGGAATTAGCCTCCGCTATTATTTAGCCATCCAAACATCAACTAGCTTTGAAAATTAACAAGGACTAGTTATGAAAATTAGGAACATGCCTACTTCTACTTTTTCAATACTTACATAAACACTTCGGTTGGGCAATCAAGAACAATGTTTATTATATCGACTTTCTTTTGTATGGAAAGTGAAATGAACCGATCCCTCCTAACAACGATTTATAATTTGTGTTGTGTTTTATAAAAGCAGAACCACAGGAGGAAGCCACCCATCTTACAGTGCTACCTATAAACCTTTACGCTGCCCTTCAACATCCAGCTAACCGTGCTCAGTATCAATTACCCCTAATGCCACTTTATGACCTAAACTTCCGAATTCAGGCGGTCTTAAACACAATTTTGTGTTGAACGTCTTGCAAGTGGGTACTGTATTACTGTAAAAGTATTTAGGACTTGGAGTAAACGGATAGAGAGTTAGAGAGACTAGGATCGTACGTTCCTATGTTATATAAATCTAGGAACTAGCATCATTAATCATGTGTTACTAGGACCCTTTATTCTGGCAGGCTACGTGGAGACGAGGAAATGTCAAGTTAAAGCTAAAGCTCGAAAACCAATTATCATACGAATAATGCACGTGGGGTTCCATGTCCAAGAGGTACGACGGACCCTTCAAGTAGCAAATAGGCTCTATAAAAGCCTATGCAGCCATTATAACTCTAATTTAAGCTGAATACGGGCGCTTAAATACGGATGTATGCTACTTGCGCCCTATTACTCTGCCACACCACTACCTTGTCTGTTTGGCACAAGTTTCTACCTCTTGAATGAAAACAGGTAACCTTGAAATTGACAGTGGAAGTAGTCGATCGGAAAATCAATCGTGCGCGAAACCAAATACCACTTAGCCGTTTCTTTATACATATAAATATTCAAAATAAATAAATATTTGAGCTCGATCTCACCTGATCTAATGTGACGATGAAGTAAGCTTGTCTAAAAATACCTATGTATTCACGACAAAAAAAATCTGAGTTACTTATACATTACAGAGAAAACGTTAGTAGTTAGGCTGCCTTGGCAGTGCCACTAAAGCGGAGCGGGGCTGCGTCTTTGTTAAGCCTGAAATAATCTGAATCTAAATCTGAAAAATGTATTTAGCCAACTTCACACATCTCCCCCCGCTCCGCTTCTGAGGACAGGCACAGCCTTAGAAAGGACTCCCACTCTGCAGATATTTGACACTTTGTCCTGGTATAGGATCGACACTGCTAAGAGGTAATTTACACGAGTACAACTCGCACTCAAATCACTCAATCACAATGATCTTCAAGTGCAAATTCCTTTATTTGTGTGACTGGTTTATGAGAGCCTATGTATTGAAATTTGTTGTAGTTTCATCACCATCATCGTTGATAGCGGAGGAAGGACTCGTTGTTGCGTGCCTCACAAAAGAAACAAGAAACATCCAAAGAAGGAAGATCATATTCGAGAAAAGGAAGATTAAAAGTGGTCTTATAGTTAAGAGCGTCTTTCAATAGCGTCTATTGCATGGCTTTCAGCCAACCGTACCATCCATTAAACATTTCTCGGAATCTTGTGATCTTCGTTCTATGTAGAAGAAAAATCATAATTCAAAGAACACGCACCACAAGCGGTTGTAATGATAAAAAGCCATCTCCGCTAGTCAACTTACCATCTATTGCGCGCCTCTCAGCCAACCGAGCCAGTCTCTCAGCTTTCCCCGGGTCCTGCTTGCGAACTGATCGAGCCTGGCTGATCAAAATCCGGTGCAGTTGTATGGCGACTACTTTGAACAGAGTGACGTACGGGACATCCGTGGAACCCTCTTCTGGATCGGGCTCGTAGAGGGGCCAGGGCTGTAGTAATTATAATTAATCATTATATTTAGTTAATAAGGCTCACGAGCATTTCAGCCGCTCCTATCTGTGTTATTTAAGTTCATGTATATAAAACATTATTTTTGAAGTCAGATGGCGTTAACTAGTAATATCGCAATAAAACGCTTAAGCAAATTGTGATGGACTTCAAAAATTGGGTTAATATTTAACCTCATAACCGCCCTGCTCGTTGAAGGAAAACTGTATCCCAGACGCCAAGCTTAAAGCTGATATTATGGCATTGTATAGCCGCCAATGACGTCGCTGGGGTATAGCTTCCTACCGACGTGATTGGCCATGTTTGGTGCTCAAAAGATTAAGGTCAGTCGGGACAACGTGCGAGCGAGGCAAGCACACCGCCCGCCTACCATATCGAAAAGTACAGATGTCAGTTATACCACTAACGCCACCTTAAGCAACCAAGCAAAATATACAGTGAAGCATAGACCCTCTTTGGAAGTCGGTTAAAAACAAATATAAAATGGTTGAATTCTATACCAAAAAGGTAAACAAAATCGGTATGAATAGCTTAACAAATAAAATAATGTTGCTTGCCCGGCGAGGCGCCTAAAATGTTGGTAAAAAATTTAAATATCATTACATGCTCGCTTCATGTCCGTAAGACTTCAAAAGTTCCAAGCCTATATCACTACATAGTATAAAACAAAGTCGCTTTCTCTGTCCCTATGCCCCTTTGTATGCTTAAATCTTTAAAACTACGCAACGGATTTTGATGCGGTTTTTTTAAATAGATAGAGTGATTCAAGAGGAAGGTTTATATGTATAATACATGCATAATTTATCAGCATTGCACCCGTGCGAAGCCGGGGCGGGTCGCTAGTTATATATATTATATAGAACACAATGTCAAAATTTCACTGCATAATTATTTGAGAAAAATATATTAATCGAAAATACCAGTTTAGTCGTATTAATAAAATATTTTTTTTACTATTTGTTAATTTCATGAAATTTCAAAATTATTATATGCATTCAATATTTACCAACGCTGGTCATAATGTAAGGTTATTGAAGTTAATATAGGAAAGCTTCCTGCAGCTAGCAAGCTTCTAGCAGGGAAGGTTCCTTCATTGAATTATAATGAGGTTCCTCGTGAAACCCTTATACTACAATGTCCTGGCACAGCCATTTCATAAATATTTCGGCACAAGTATTTGCGTCATAGCGTCACTTCTCTCAATAGATATTTAGCATACATATTGAATCACCTTTAAGGCACGTGCATAATGTATATCTCTGGCGTCCTCTAAAACTGAACTAACCAGTATGGAGTTACATAGAGGTTAGTTCGGTTATAATACTATAAAATTGGTTACCAAACATATAGAACTAAAACCTCAAAACCTCTTTAATGAATGGGGCATTAGCATCTTAATCCTCAAACTAAATGCAAAAAATGCAAGAGGTATTAGAGTTTGTGTACAATATTTGGAGCCAATAGGCTCATGTAAAGTTTTCTGTCATTCATTTATATAGTTACTAACTCTAATATAAATAAACCATTAATACCGGGTTCCCGGTCCCTTCCATCAGGTAGCTCCTTTTTAAATTTTTCTTTAAGCTTTGATCTTTGTATTAATGGTTTAAATAAAAATTGTGGTGTACCCACATTAAAAAAGATGAGACATTACATGTTTCATAAATTAATCTAATATAAATACATAAATTATGAAAGTCTGTAAAAGTCTATACTCTAATGCCGCCAAAAAGCATTACTTAGTACCACAGATTACAATATAAACAGCTGCATTTACACAATTTGCAATTTAAAAAAAAAACTTGTACTAAGGCATTGCTGCCAACTTAAAAAAATAGTTTTATCTTTTGTGCATGGATGTATAGTATAGTGAACGTATACCTTTAGATATAAGTTCATATTTTTTTGACAGATGGACGTCAATAAAAAAAGTTTATCAGACTTTTTATTTTTTTTAATTTTGTTGGTTCCGAACGGGAACATGTCATTATTTTCTTTGTTGTTTATTTACATTTTATTCATTAAATGTAGAGTCGTAGAAAAAGTATTGTACCTATGCAACGTTGTATAAGTAGCTCAAAAAACGCTCGTGGCATCTTTCTTACGATGTTCGCTACGCTCACATCGTAACCCATGCCACTCGCGTTTTTTGCCCCCTCTTATACAACAGTTGCATAAAATACTATTGTAGACAACTGAATTATATTGTTATCCGATATAGTCCTTACTACGCAAATTACACCTTTAATTTTCCCTTACGATGGTTTTTCTAAATTCATTTTTAAAATTGTTGACTGGACTGTTTGCAATTTTATTTCCTGAAGGGCTTTTGAACCCTAGTTAACGACAACGTTTTAAAAAAAATACATTGTCCGTTCTATGTATCTTATCGGAACGGGTTGCTTTTTTCTTTGTCACTTGTTGACATAAAAAAAAGCCTTCACTTAGTCGTAGCACGTAGTGACTCCGCACGTAGTCAATCCGTTTGACCATATTTAATAGATGTGATTCATCATAACATAACCATTTATTATCCGTAGAGCTATTTTGAGCGATATGATGTGGATATCGTCGAGCTACGCGTACAATACTACATACTACTTTTCATGTACGGTAGGCTTGTTCAACGCCTACGTATAATTATCATTGTTAAGCAACTTCTTGAGCAACTTCTCCGACAATTTATAATACAATTAATAAGCAAAAATAACGTGTTTTTTTTTAAACCATTGATACAAAGCAGTATTGACACCAATCTGAACTAAATCAATCCGGATTGATTTAATTCTGATTGACGCGTCAATCCGATTGAATCAATTGGAATTAACGCATCAATCCTCAATTCGGATTAAATCAATTCTCAATCTAGATTAACCATAGTCCCTTCCCTAAGATTACTTTTCAAAGGTGTCTTTTTTTAAGACTTACTTACTGGACTTAAAGACTATATCTGAGGTTCCCAGAGGTTCGAAAACATGTTCCTGATGTCAGTATTGACTGATGTCCCTTTTTGGGATATTTTGCGAAATTAGCCGATTACGTTCATATTCGTAATAATCGATGTCGACCAGAGGTCCCGAAAACTGTTTCCGACGTATTGAAAGATGACCCTTCCATATCGGATCATTTTTTTAAATTGATCGTTTGCACTTTAAAACGATATCTGAGATTTCTAAAGGTTCCGTAACATGTTTCCGACGGCAATACAGACGGAGTTTCCTTTTTTTTTGGACATTTATGGGACATTTCTTAAAATTAACCGATTGCGTTCAAAATCGATATATGAGATGCCCAAAGGTTCCGAAACATGTTTCTGACGGCAATACCGAGAAATGACCTTTTCTGGAACATTTTAGGACGTTTCTAGAAATTAACCGATTGCGTTCAAAATTGATATCTGAGGTACCCAAAGGTTCTGAAACATGTTTCCAACGCAATATATAGGGCCCTGTTTTGGGTTTGGGACATTTTGGTGACTTTTCTTGAAATCAACCGATTGCGTTCAAAATCAATATCTGAGGTGCCCAAAGGTTTCGGAACCTTTGGTAAACTCAGACGCCGCTTGCCTGCCTGGCCTTGCCTGGCCAAAAATGGCCTAAATATAAAGGACATTAGGTATTAGGTATTGAAGAGGTCCGAGTGTATATTGGTGGTATTAGGTATTGAAGAGGTCCGAGTGTCTATTGGTCAATCAGCCTACTATTGAGGGGGCTGAAATAGAAAATCAAAGACAAAATAAGGACAAGAAGAAGAGACTTGTTACTTTTGAAAGGCTGGTTGAGAAGATAAAGGATATTTTGTTTTCTACCGAAAGTTGGGAGGAGAAGTTCAAAACGCTGTTTGGAGTTGTTGTTAAGGAGATTTTGGATTTATTTAAGTCTTTTTTTAAGGAAGGTGATTTGTACGTCTGTTTTTGTCTAATGTAAATGGCTAGGTCTAATAACAGATCTTCCTTGAATGTAATGTTCAATTCAATATTGGCGCAACCCTTATCGGAATCGGCAACATTTGTATACAGTTTTTTTATATGTAAATAGTGTATACAAATTTAGTTGTTTTCGTGTACATGTTATTTTTAAGTTTATACGGTTTATGTTTTTATTTATCTGTTTCTTTTAGATGAATGATGTTGTGTATTAGGCCTGCTGGAGCTGGCATGTTCATAAAAATGATCAAAGCTCCTTAATTAATAGATTTAAAAATAAAAATAAAAAAGGTACATACAAAGTAATCGTCAATCTGAATAGACGATTGAGGATTTAGGAATCGTCAATTCGAATTGATTTTTTGCCAACACTGATACAAAGATTAAAGCACAAAGAAAATGTTTAATGCGTAACCTGGTGGAAAAAACCGGGACTTGCAACGGTACCTCTGGATTGCCGGTCCAGCGCGTTATCAATTTTTTCTTTGAGATTTGTTCTTTGTATTAATTTAAAAAATGAGACATGTGTTTCATAAATTTAAAACGTGTTTTTTATTAACATTGATGCAGGTTAAAAAAATACAAAATTTTACGCGATTCACTACTTTGGATATGGGGATTCAACCCATGAGCTTTGCTCATCCGGAGCAGTGCTCTAAGTTCTGAGCTACCGCTACGTACGCACATCGCTTGAGTTTAGGCAACTTTTTGTATTTAAATGCTATATAAGCGCATTCACCATAATTCTAGGACTTGCGTTTACGCCACACCCTCCGCCCTGTGGGTTCTCTAGCAAAGTAACGTGAATCATTTTGTTCAACTTATAGAAAACTCAATATGACATACTGGATTCCCTAAGGACAAAGTAATTCAAGCTACAATACCTACCATTAATGCCCATTCGGAACCGTCATTCGATTCGATTTGATTCACAGTTCATGCTCACCAAAAGTCAACGATTTCACCCAAAGAAGGTACCTAAAGCAATCAATTGAAAATGAGAGTGGTAGTTTTTCAATTCCCTTGTGTGGTGGATAAAATTACCTTTCCGATTGCAGAATCCCGGACTTCGGTCAAAATTTGAAATGGCTCGTCTTGGTCTGCTCCTGGGACTGAAATATAAAAAATAGCTATGAACAAAATAAACATTTCAACAATAAATAATGTTAAAAATAAAAAATAAATTGACAAAATAACTACAGAAATATTGATAAGTGCTCTAGTATTTTTTTAATATAATTATGTTAATGAACTTGCTATGATCAATATAGCATCAGGCTCAAACTTACATTTGTCCAGCAAAAATTTTGCATAGAAATATTTGCAGCACCCCTTTTGCCGTCCGCCGTCCACCAAGTACTGACTGGCAACCGCAATGGACGCCATAAAGAATTTCTCAGCTAACCACAGTATCCCCTTTCCTTTTTCAGCGTATGTTACAGCAAGCTCCAGTAAATGCAACGACTCCTCTTTGGTATTACCTTGGAAGTAATAATTATAAGGGTGTTAGTAGTTACGGCGTAAAAACAGTGTTTTTCCTTCACATATTTTATGACTTCGTAACACAAACATGACCGCTTAATTATAGGGTTCAACCAAAGTAGTCGACTTGTTATCTTATAATAAGCTGTATCTTACTATGAAATATATACAAATATCCGACATTTTACTGTAGCATGGCAGTATTCGCGGTTATCACGCGATAGTTAAATGATAATACGTTTTTATCAAAAAAAAATGAGTCACGCTTTTATTACCGACTGTACTTTTCACGTTAATTGCTCATCAAGACCAATCAAATGAGCCCAAACACAATGGTTTATCTTGTGCTATATAGGAGCTCCTACGGCCACCTTCCATTTTAATCATGAGAACAGCTCCTATATACCAAATTATTGTACAGTCGAGTTCATTTACATCTACACACTTACGAGAACAAAAATATCTGAACACGTTATGCTCCTGACAATAGGGTCGTGTTCAGATATTTTTGTTCTCGTAAGTGTGTAGATGTAAATGAACTTGCCTATTGACACGTAAACTAAAGAAAAGTTTCATTTCAAATTAGAAGTAAGTTAAAATTGACTTCCAAGATTTTATTACATTGTTACAAACTAACTTAGTTACAAGCCAACCATATAAAAGCGTGTTAAAGATGCGTTACTCTCACACGTACGTATGGAAAATAATGAACGTATTATCGTATTTAACCATCACACCAAAACTTAACGCAGGGTATTGGGTACGTATCAGAATGTCTAAAATTAAAAACACTAACTTTAAATAACCTACGTTCAAAATCACTAAAATCTGAATACCTAATGTTTTAAAATACCTAAGCAACTAACACCTACCTACGAATAACCTATGTTTAAAATACCGTTTGGACTATATATCTAACGTTTAAAATATCTACAGTTATTTCACCTAAGTTCGATACACCATTTGAAATACTAAATGGTTAAAATACCTAAAATATTGCACTTGCGAGCTATTGAAAACCGGAAACTGTAGGTTTGTTTTGAGACCATGTTATAGCCCATGCAAGCATTTTGAGGCTCCGAGTGTCCATGCAATGCAAGCAAGCTTTTTTGACGCTTCGCTCGCTCCGCTATAAATGGTCACAAAACAAACCTAACCTAACCTACAGTTTTCGGTTTTTGATCCATGTTAGGTATTTCACATTTTAGTCAATTAACTGTGAGGTAAACCAATTTTACGAATTTTGTACATAAGTATTTCAAGTTTTAGCTTTATGAACTTCGGTAACATATCCATTTGACCTTTTAAGCTTTCGGTATTTTGAATTTAAGTGAAACAATCATTAGGTATTTAGATTTTAGGGATTTTGAACGTAGGTTATTTGAAGTTAGTTTTTTTTAATTTTAGACATTCTGATACGTACCCTATTATCAAAGGTTGAATTACCACGTGTAGAAATGTATCTCAAAAATCTCTCAAAAGGAGACAGACAACTAATAGATCGCATGAGTGAAACCGCTTGTGTACATTAAGGTTAGGCCTGGGTCTCGGGTTAGACGCAATATTACGCACCGTACAACGTCTTTAAACAGTTATAGCCCTTCGATTGGCGTTGAGTACGATCACATTAAATAAAAAAGTACTATTATATGGTTTTGTACCTCATTATCGACCATCATAAAAGAGAAGAGTATTTCATACATAAGGTTGGTTTCATTTTGGTGGATTATTAACTCTAAGGCCAATCTAAAGGTAATCGCGTTTACCTCACTACCTGAGATTCTCTCCCTGAGGACCTCTATTAAAGCAATTTTAACTATTGGCAAACGCCTTAGAGTTGATAATTCACCGAAATGACACCTTATCTATACGCTTTTCTTTTATGACGGACGATAATGAGGTCCTGACCCACATAGTAGTACTGTTTTCTTTAATGAGATCGTACAAAACGCCAACCAAAGGGCTATACTCACCAATGACATAATACTACGTATAGTGCCTAAGTATCTTTTTCTACTGCTACCATAATACTGCGTATAGCGTCTATGACTGCTTTTTCACTACAACTAAGCTACGCAGCTGGGGTGACCTGTGCCTTACCTTTGTCTCGTTGCTTTTCAGCTTTCTGTAGCTCCGCTGAAATATGTTCCAAATACTCGGGCGTTTTTGTAAGATCGACCACTATTCCGATTTCATCCTCAGCGACTAATTGCATATTATCATAAAGAAGATCTTGGAGGTAATCCGCAGATTCAAGGAAACCAGACTCCTTTAACTCCAAAATGAGACATTCGTGTAGTGGTAATTTGCGTCTGAAATTACAGTAATACGCTGTAATTTAGCAAACAGCTCACGAGTCCTTGAAGTGTGGTGTGCAAGTAGAGAGGTGCCGTTCTCCCCCCGTTCCAGATTTGTATGGGGAAAGAACGTTCTCGAGAACATTTCCCATACAAATCTGTAATGAAACGTTACAGATCCGAGCAGTTCTGAAGTAAGGGAGAAAAACTCTTTATTGTAATTTAATAGTCGAATTCGAATTATAAATAAATGTTAGATTACAGGCGAATGCTCATCTATTAAGGAGGCAATATTGTAATATTGTAATATTATACTGAAAATAGAATTATAAATGTAGCAGGCGAACACTCGCGGAACACCACTCGAAGTACACCTAAAGAAAGTATTCGGACATACACGGCATAATTGCATTTGAAACGTAATAATTTTACCTTTTTAACCATTAAAAAAAACCGGCCAAGTGCGAGTCTGACTCGCGCACCGAGGATTCGGTACAAACTTTGACCAATCTCATCTCAATTGGCCTGGTTGAGTTAGTTTGCGTCTGAAATGTATGGCACCGCATATAAACGAGGTGCAAACTTAACGCAACCGAGTTCTCCAAATATGATGTTTGAAAAGGACTACCTATATTTTTTATGATTTTATTACAAATGTAGTTTTCAGATTTTTATAAGTATTTGTAGTGGGTCCGTAATGTTTCATATAATGTCAGAAAAACTAACATACACTTGATATACAATCAATTAATATAAAGTTATTTCATATAATGTAACGTTTCATCTAACGGTTTTTTGCTATCGATTGATATAATAGGCAAAATTACATAATTTACAATATGCATAATTATATTTTCGTATAACGCATTTATAACATAAATATGTTTAACATACATATTATTTAGAATAATATCGTTTTTATATAACATATATCTACCTAAGTAAGGAGGTTTCTTAACAAGTTTTTTGATCAGGATCGTAGTTCAACCTAACACCCCTCCTCGCTTCGCTCGTCGTCGTACCTAACCTAAGCCAAGTCGGACCTGCCTTAAGGTGATATTGGGAGTGTCAGCCTAATATATCTTGTCGGAACCACCCTTTTTGGTTATTGTAAAATCAACTTATGTCTTCTGAAGTTTATAGCATTCACGAATTATGTCAAGTAAGTCATTATGATAAACACGTTTTACACCAAGTAATAAATATAGTAAATGTATATTATACTAAATGTAATTATAGCCTTAAATCATGATATCACTTGTTACATTAGATCATTTGGAAATTATATAAAACAATATTATACCATCCGTTACATTATACAAATAGAGCAGGCTACAAGGGGATGTTCGTTTGCAAAAATAGCGGACCTCAATCTGACTTCTGATATATATTGTATAGATCCCAGACATCCTACAAACGAATGTTGCCAACCAGTTTTGTGGTCCCCCTCCCCCCACCCCGGCAATTAAAAATGCCATACAATTTTTTTTAAAAAAGTCATCAAGCCATGCCGTGTGGGGTATCAAATGAAAAGGCTTATTGAGTAGATCACGAATATATAGCACACTATAACATTTCTTACACTTTCTCTAAGATTTTTTTGAAATTTTACTAAAATGCTCCATTTTCGAGTTAACTTTAAACCACTATAGATTGAAAACTAATGAATATATTTTTATAATTATTACTTTTTATAACTAACAATAGTCCATTGTTTACGCTCCAACAGTTCATACAGTGAAAAAGTTGCACGGGGGAGCGGGGGGAGCAATCAAAGATGGCGAGTTTCGATATTTCAATATAGTATTTCTTAAAATTTACAAGTTTTTACAATTCTTATTTACACATTTACACAAGGATATACATTTCAGGGCTGCTTTTTTGCAGGTACACGACATTGTGCAACAGTTGGATTGACATTTACACGGTTTTATTAAAGAGTCAGGTACAGATACGATCGCGCTCAGATTGCATTTAACCTGCACGCGACGTCCGACAAGCAAATGCTGTCAGCCTGTCACTGTCAATAATAAAATTGCAGTAACTCAGGTTATTTTCCTTATAACTTTTAGATTGTTTACGCTCTTTAAAATCATCTTTAGTGTAAATTTATGGGTTTTTGTGTAAAAAATGGCACTCAAAGTCGTGAACTTAAAAAGAAAAAGACATTTTGAACTCGCTTGTTTGTTTTGTGATTCGCCAGATCAGTTAGTGATTAATCCAAAGCCAGAGTCATTTCTAACTATAAGACGGGCAGCAGAAAGACGTAAAGACGAAGTAAGTGTTAAATTCGATAAACTGTACGATCCAGAGTGCAGTGGTGCTCAATGCTTTTCCTGGCATAGAAGTTGTATGGCAAGTTATGTAAGTGAAGAAAAATTGCGGCGACGAGAATTAGCATTAAACAAGGAAGAACATAGTGCAAATTGCAGTACAGAAGTCCGCAGATCTCTGAGAAATCCTGAAAATACCGAGCAAAGATTAACTTGTTTAATATGTGGCCAGAAAACAAAAAATAAAATCACAAGCCTTTATACATGTTCAGAACTGTCGGCGGCTCAAAATATTTTTAATACCGCACACATAAAACAAGATAACGTTTTCACAGCTATAAATACTTGACAGGTACCTCAGGATTTGTTAGCCAGAGAAGTAAAGTATCACAAGTCTTGCTACCGGGATTATGTACGGATGCCGAGAGTGACTGAAAATAAACGAGGGCGTCCTTCTTCAAATATACCCTCAGAAATATTACAGGCTTCCTTTGAAAAATTAATGGACGAAATAAAAGATCAATTTTGTACTTCTTCCTTTGAACTGTCTCATCTGGCAACAAGAATAGCTGAAATTACGGGGTTGGAAGATGCAGTCGTGGAAAATTGAACAGTTAAGGCCTTGTTAATTGATAAGTTCGGTGAAAAAGTATTGTTTTCACATTCTGCTGACAAATCAAAATCGGCAATGGCATTTTTGACAAATATCTCCTTAACTGAAGTAGTAGAACGTATCCGTCAATTGGATGCAGATAAAATAAAAATGTGCGCAAAACAACTAAGAGTTGAGGCAACAGCTGCTACACTTTTACCGGAAGAATATTTATGTAACGAGGCACAACTGGAAAGCGCAATTAATAAAACTGAATTGCCTCCACCATGGCTTATTTTCATGCAAACATTACTCAGTGCGAAGAACCAAAAATTGGGAGAAAGATCTCTTCAGAGGGCAAAGTCAATATTTTGTGACATTGTATACTGTATCACAGAAAAGAAGACTCCTAAACACGTAGCACTGGCCGAGTCTGTTCATCATCTTTCGAGATCAAAACATTTAATTACAATGTTAAATAAATTGGGGCATTGTATTAGCTATCAAGCAGTAAAAGATCTTGACACAGAGATTACAAGAGCTATTTTGAGTGAAAAAGAAAACAAAAAAGTGATTGTACCTAAGAACATTGTACATGATCCATCATTGTATTTACATGGAGCTGTGGACAACAATGATTTTAATGAAGAAACGTTAAGTGGTAAAAACACTACACACGTGACAGCTATGGTTGTATATCAAGAAAAAACTTCTTCACAAAACGACAGTTTCCTTCAAATTAGGCGTACAGCTGTCGACGAAAATTGTGACTTAAAACACTTGACCTGTCAAGAAATTGATCATTACGAAACAAAAAAAGCAAAACCGATTACCACAACAAATTATGTCGAAACAAGCTGTTTGTTAGATAGACCAACAAAATCACAAAGTGTTAATCTTTTGTGGGTCTTGTGCAGACTGCAGTACGAGGAAGATAAAAATATATTTGTGAGACCCTCCATCAACGCTATTCCTGGATGGACTCCTTTCCAACAACTTCTGTCATCAGAAAATTTACCCAGGTCAACTGTTGGGTTTTGTCCTCTTATCCCTTTCCCACCCACCTCACGAGATGTTGTATATACCGCAATGAAAAACTTTATTAGCATATGTCAGTCACTTAATAAAGAAACTGCAGTCCTTTCGTGCGATATGTCAATATACTTGCTAGCCAAACAGATCCAAATGTCCTGTCCGGACTTTTCTGAAATGATATTACGTATCGGTTCCTTTCATTTACAAAAAAACTTTTTACGATGCTTGGGCCAATTTATTGATGGAAGTGGGCTCGATAGGATTTTAATCGAAGCAGAAATATATGGCGAAAATACTCTTGCTTCTATTTTAAACGGTGTACAATACAACAGAGGCATAAGAGCACACATACTTTTATATGAAGCACTTAGAAACATACAATTTGCTGAATTCATGGATCAAAATGAGTTTTCCGAAGGGGATGCTATTAAATTGTGTCTTCAAGATATAAGAGAGGCTATAGTAGATAAAGACCACGAAAGTTTGTTGGAGAAATATCAGCGACATGAAAACACTATTGAAATTTTGCTGTCCAATTTTTCCTCCTTTTTAAGAAGTATGTGCAAAGAAAGCGAAACATTCAAGTTTTTTAATGACTATTGTGAAATGGTCGAAATACTTCTGAATTCAATAAAATCGGACAGAGAAAGTGATTATGATTTACATTTGCAGACTACAAGGCAAATGCTGACTTATTTTTTTTCAATGAACCACACAAATTATGTCCGTGGAGTATCACTCTATTTGCAAGATATGATTCAACTACCGAAAGATGTTGTGGATGAGTTAAGACGAGGAATGCTTTCAGTAAAGCGAGGAACTGGAAAGTTTAATTCAGTTGGCTGTGATTTGGCTTTGGAGCAGTCTCAGAACCGGTCTTCAGCTGTAACTGGAGGTTTGATTGGTATTACTCAAAACATAGAAGCCATGCAGCGATGGGTCCTTTTGTATCCGTTTAAAAACTCAATTCATTCCACACTACTATCATATCTTGGAATTCAAGCAGATGGTACAGGCGATATTGATTCAAAAGTACACACTGAATGGAGTGAATCAAGGATTGCTAAGGATGAAAAAGATATCAAAAATCTTATCTCGAATTTGAATGATTATAATCCATTCAAGGCAAATGACGAGACCAATGTACTCTACAACATCTATACTGGTGCACTGGCTGAAAAAACAACCTCACATTGTCTCCTGAATATCAAAGAATGTGGCGAGAGTTTGCTCAGAGAATTTGAAAAAGAACGTTTGGAATTGAAACAAAAAAGTGTATTTGATACTATAAAAAGAATTCAATTTCTAAACTTTGGTCACCGTCAAAAACAGTGCAAAACCACAAGTTCTAACAAACAATTAAAAGATACAAAAGATGTCAGGGATATTCAACAAGCTTTTATGTTAGCTACACAACGCGATTTTGACCTTAAAATACTGGCTTCTCACGAAATATTGGAATATCCAAAATTTCTTTTCGATGAAGATGGTTTTTACAAAAAGTCCGTGAAATCAAGTTTGGTTCTTGAAATTGAAAAAAAGCATGAGTGTGGGAACTACACTTCACAAGACATAATAAGATCAAATAGTAATGCAAAAGTTTATATTGTAGATGGCATGTCGCTGGTGCATCAAATACAACTGAAAAGTTTTCGTACATTCGGAGAATTTGCAGCTGCGTTTTTCCAAAAAATTATGATGTTGTTGTCTCAGGATTCTGTTGTACGACTTGATGTTGTATTTGATCGCTATGATGATATATCTATTAAGTTTCTTGAATCAAAGTTACGAAGTAAAGGACAAAATCCAACACAAGTTGTCATAACTAGTCCTTCGACAAAAGTCCCAAATTGCAAAGACTTTTTCGTGAGTACTGAAAACAAATTACAGCTAGTGAAATTTCTATGCAAGAATGCCTCGACTTATACAGAAGTCAATGAAAAAAGCGAGCTATATATATGTGGCGGATTCGATGACCCCACAAAATGTTTTAAATTGCAAGGCGCAACTTTCACTGAAGTTACCAATTTGAAATCTAATCACACAGAGGCTGATTCAAGAATGTTCTGCCATATTTTTCATTCTGTCAAACACAACGACAGTGCAGAGATAATTATTCTAAGCCCTGACACCGATATCTTTGTATTAGGCCTTTATTTCTGGAATAAACTTAAAAATTTAGGTTGCCGCGCTTTGTGGTTTGAGGGATCACGAAAGAAAAACCGTTTTCTTGGGTGCCATTTAGCTGCACGAAGTCTTGGCGAAAAAATATGTGATATTTTACCAGGGTTGCACTCTTTAACTGGCTGCGACACCACAAGTCGCATAGGTACAAAAACACAAATGTTGAACGCCGCGAATCTGGATTTTGTTCAGGATGCAGTTTCTGCTATGGGTAATGGGCTTTTAACTAGTGAGCAATTTACAGATCTCGAAAAAGTTTGCAGTTACTTACTTTCTAAGCAACAAACAACAGCAGATGATCTTCGACACAAATTGTTGTGCCAAAACATAGGCTTTGCCTTAAATTTGACAAGAATCATATGTACCTCTGATGCATTGCATTTACACTGCTTGAGAGCATCCGCTCAAGTTTATATATGGAAAAGCTCTTCTGAACCAATATTTGAGCATATTGATTTCTTTCAATTTGGTTACGAGTTACGCGAAGGAAACCTTTACCCAAAGCAAATGACAAAAAAATCTGTACCTGACTCTTTAATAAAACCGTGTAAATGTCAATCCAACTGTCGCACAATGTCGTGTACCTGCAAAAAAGCAGCCCTGAAATGTATATCCTTGTGTAAATGTGTAAATAAGAATTGTAAAAACTTGTAAATTTTAAGAAATACTATATTGAAATATCGAAACTCGCCATCTTTGATTGCTCCCCCCGCTCCCCCATGCAACTTTTTCACTGTATGAACTGTTGGAGCGTAAACAATGGACTATTGTTAGTTATAAAAAGTAATAATTATAAAAATATATTCATTAGTTTTCAATCTATAGTGGTTTAAAGTTAACTCGAAAATGGAGCATTTTAGTAAAATTCCAAAAAAATCTTAGAGAAAGTGTAAGAAATGAAATGTTATAGTGTGCTATATATTCGTGATCTACTCAATAAGCCCTTTCATTTGATACCCCACACGGCATGGCTTGATGACTTTTCAAAAAAAAATTGTATGGCATTTTTAATTGCCGGGGTGGGGGGAGGGGGACCACAAAACTGATTGGCAACATTCGTTTGTAGGATGTCTGGGATCTATACAATATATATCAGAAGTCAGATTGAGGTCCGCTATTTTTGCAAACGAACATCCCCTTGTAGCCTGCTCTAAAAGCAATGGTATATCAAACCAAAATAGATTAAGTGAAATTGTATAAAACGTCGCGCACCCATTTGTAGTATGTGACAATATTACTTGCCAAATTTCATTTCTAGGTCATCGGGAAAGTACCCTATCATTTTGATTCCCTTGAGAGTGTGGAAATGTACGTTTTCTCAAACCTGCTCGGAAATGTTTCACTTCCCATTTGAAAATAGAATACGCAAAGAGCCTATCATTTTTACTAATGAAATAAAAAAAAAAGAATATTCGCTCCCTCGGGGAAAAATAAATGTATGAAAACCCATTTTTACCCGTTTCCATAACTTTTTAAAATTTCATAGGTACGTAGGACAAATCTCATACAACCATGACAACCACACGTTTAACATTAAGTAGCATTCACACATTCACAAACTTTGCCGAGCTGATCAGATTGGCCTTCGTTTCTAATTGACGCCCGACAACATCCAACGCCATTCGAGCGGGCGAATAGTCAGCTGATGGAATCGGTAACGTGTAAAGTATGTTTAACAGTTCGTGCAAGTTTTGTTTTTTTTTTTAGATGTCATAAGAAAAAAGTAAGTTTAGGCGGTAAAATTAAAATTTATATTTAATTGCTATTGAGCGTATGCGCGTAAATGATTTTCGAGTAAATAAATAATATAATGCTACCTACTAAATTAAGAGATAAATATAATCAAGTGTACGACCAATTTATGTTATGGAATGAAAGCAAACATGCAAATTCGTTATCTACACGAACCTGACAACATTTTTAAAAAGACAATCCGATGGTTATAAAAGCAAGAAATTTAAGGTTTTGACTGGAGAAAATTTTGTAATTTTTTTAAAGGAAGCACCAGACGCTACTTGGCTGTTAAGGTAAAAGTTTTATCATAAAATGTACCTATTTTGAACTGGTTATTTTTGTTTTAGTTAAGTATGTGCTTTACTGTAATTCAATATATTTACAGGTTGCCCTTATCATGGGACTAAACGTAGCGAGCCGCAGTTTACAATTTACAAATATTACCATGGAAGACATCGAAAGCAACGACCAATCTATGATTGTCAAATTGTGCGACACCAAAACAAAAATTGACCGAGTATTTGTCATCCGCGGTGAATACCTCAATATCGTTCGAAAATATATATACATAGACCTTCGTACCCTAAACACATCGATTTTTCGTAAAATATAAGGAGGGAAAGTGTACGCGGCAGCCTATTGGAAAGAATAAAACAAACCTACATCTACTTAGTTTGTGTACTTCACTGATTGTTGTTCGTTTTTCTTGTTAATCCTATTAAATTACTTGTTATTTTGCAAGTGTATTTTTATTATTTCCTCACATTGTTTGAGAAAAGCACTATATAAACCTCGGCGAAAACGGGGATTGCCTGACTCGCATCTTTTGCAAGCCGCGATGCTCGGCTTGCAAACCACCTCGTCAGGCAATCCCCTACTTTCCGGGCCTCGGCAATAATGTACTATTTTTGGGACAAAAACGACTGTATCTTTATTTTCACGTTAACGTAGAAGTTTGATTATTTCACATCTTCAAGGGATATGGTGTTAATTTCAACTCGATACCTGCACGCGTTCTCGAGATAAAGAGACTTGAAATAAAGACAGACGGACGGACGGACAACAAAGAGATCCTATAAGGGTTCCGTTTTTTCCGATTGAGGTACGGAACCCTAAAAGGGTAAACTAGTGATAAATATTGAAACTAGAAACTTATTATATAATGAGGCGATATTTTTAGACTACGTTAAAAAATACTCTAGCTATCCTTACTACGCATAAAATCATGTCGATTTGTTGCATCGTTGTTAAATACATAATATATGTCTGTGTTATAAAATGTAGGTACCTAAAGGTTAACAACTCAAGTGTATAATCTAAACGCATAGTAATTGCGCTTAATAAGTGTACACGAGTAGTATAAACCGCTAATTAATATCGGACGCAAATACTATATATTTATTCATCCCTTGATTACCTGCGTATTGCCTTCGAGTCCAGCATATCCAGGGTATAGAGCGTCTTGTTCCTCATGTTTTCCAAACTAGTCTTCGTCATGCAAGCCATCAGTTTGGGAAGTTCCCGTTTTTTAGGAAAACGTGCACTCGTTACAGCAGCCATTGTGAGTCCTGATTTTATTCAAGTAATTCTATATAAAAATTATATTTATAAAACACCTACAATATCCTTTTAATTACGTATTTGACAATTTTGATTTGTTATTTAGTGTGACATTGACAGTTCTTTGCCTACCAGTTACCGTCCAGCTTTTATTTTCTATACCACGATGCTATTATACTTTTTGCAGGCGCTAGCAAGGAAAAATCCCGAAAAACCGTCACAAATAAAGTTCTAACAAAGATCTGCGGACATCTTGTTACGTTTATATGGACCTTGTTAAATTTTACTAGCTCTGTCATTGTTGCAGCTGAATTATATCCCGAGGGGCTTAGTTTCCAGTTTCGGGTAACAAAGCCGCCGAATTACGGGGCTCGTATAAAGCGAGCCAAACTTTTTGACCTAACGAAACGAGAACGCGACAAAACTACTAGTATACGAGTGGGGCGTGTCCGTCCGACGATACGTATTCTGTCGTCGGCATTCTCTAGTTAGTTGTAATAACATCTGAATCGTCGGGTCTAATTGCGCCGATCCCTCCAATTCTCTCCGCGAGGATACCCGTCCATCTACATTTAAATGCGTCTCGATAAATCAGACTTTCACGACAAGAACACGGGTTGGACCCCAATCAACAAGGAGTAGCACGAATACCTGCTCTAAACTATCCTGAGCCTATTGTTATACAGCAAAATATAGCATATTTGTAGCGTAATGGTGCAGATACCTACTTTAGATTTTCAATTAGCAATACACCTATTTATATACGCCAAAATATAACTTGCTTCTATATATATACTGTATACTGCTCTAACAACGCGTGCTTCGTTTGTTGTTGTTTTTTTTTCATTCCATAAAAATATATATGCACAAATAATAAAAAAGTTATCGAGCACCCTTATTGACTAGCTTATAACATCAACATTGACTGCTAAATACAAGCCTTCGTCTGATTAAGAAAATTCTTTACGTAGTTGCGCTGTCTGGTGCAAAGCGTTTAATAGGTACGTTACCAAATGAAAGCCGCCAGTTTCAAGATGTCTGATTAAGTAAATGTTAATCCGTTTTTAACCTATTTCATAAATGGACCTGGTTCTAAGTTCGTAAGGAATTCTTTTTTTTCTTATGAAATTAATCAGCTTAATACTACTTACTGATATAGAACATAAAAAATAATCGTGAGTTTTAAGTAACAACATCCATTTTATTCGTTCCCTTACGGAAAATTTATGTCAGGCTAAGAGTTTTACTGGCAGCCTATCGGGAAACATGTTTTAGGTAAAACGTTGGAAATGTTAGTCGAACTTCTGTAATAATACCAAATGACGCTCATTTGTCACGGGAAAATAATTTGAAGAGAAATACCACCACCACCTATCCATCCATATCCATACTAATATTATAAATGCGAAAGTGTGTCTGTCTGTCTGTTACCTCTTCACACTCAAACTACTGAATCGATTTTGATGAAATTTGGCATGGAGATAAGTAGTTTAAGATCCGAGGAAGGACATAGGATAGTTTTCATCCAGGAAATTATCCCTAATGAGATTGAAAAGTGAATAAGTAATTCATGATGACATTGATGACCCTGTAGAAAATGTAATGACCAAAAGCACAATTGCTATTACATTTGCTTAGGCGCTTTTAATAATCCCTTTTATTAATTAAGGTGATTAGGTGGATATCGTGTTGCACGAGGTTGCTTCCTTCCATACTTCCAAGTTCCACGCGGACGTAGTCGCGGGCAAAAGCTAGTTTAAAATAAGTTTTTAAAAGGTAGATGAGACGGATTGCTATCCCCAGCATACCAGGCTATGAATTCGACGCGGCACTGTGATATCTCCAGTTTGCATGAGCAATATAATGGTTATATATTTGATGTGTATCGATTAATTACGAGTACATAGTAGCACTAAACATACAAGGACACAATTGACAATATACGCGGAAATTTCAACTCATTACATAGATAAAAAAATACAATTTTAGAGTAAATTGGGTGCCGTCAGCTCCCCAGGGGAAAGAGAGTATTCAAAATTTGTACATAGCGTCCCTTTTATAACTTTATAAACCTTGCAACAAAAACATGTCCGTTTTTGATTTATTAGTGGTTCTACTTTGCCAGATGGTAAGCAAAAAGGGTAGCCCATCGCAATACGTTACATAAGTTACCGCCTGAATCGATGATAAGAACAAAATGGTAAATATTTAAGGCAATGGGGGCATAACGTCTCGAACAAGGCAACAAAATAATTATCATTACGTACCTAATATGAATTGGTGGTTAATATAAAATATAAGCAAATTTATTCATAGTTAAGAGTGAACTGATCGTAAAAAAAAACTATGAATCTTTCAAAAATATATCTATCTATAGGTATATTATTTTCGTTACATTTATAACATTTCGCTTATATATAATTCAGTTCGTGACCAACGATTTATTAGTTCTTACTCTTCCAGATCACTTTGCTCGATTGACCGCTATGACATAAAAGCAACATTGGTCATAGAACTCCTTTCTAGGAATAGGAAGCGATTTAAAGAAGGAAAACTGAGGCATAATCATTAATCAAGGATATAGTGGGGAAATTGGACCCAGATTAATGTCTACTATTAATTATAATGTCACGTCTCTAATCTAATGTTATAGTTATAACTGTTGTAAGCGAAATTTGTCTTGGCTTGCCCAGAAAGTTTTTCGACGCCACGCCATTTTAGTGTTGATTATAATTATAAAGATTCTACAAATAATTTTCTTAATAATTTTTACGCACATCCAATCCTTAAATTAAAACTGCGTCCAATATAAAAACTATTAACCCAAAAATTTGTGTAAGTATGTCAGTGTGTTGCCAACTTAATCCTTACGGGATACGGGGGCGAGACTGGCAAGGCGCCAACCCGACGTTGCGACGCGATCAATTCTCAAATCCCTCGGTTTCAAGTTCAACCGCCTTCTAGATCGCTAGATAAATACAGGGGAAATAGCTCGAATATCAATCTCCGAATGGAAAAGCGGCATCGCAAAGATGTCGAATGAATTCACTCGTTAACCTTACTTATCAACTAGCTTTTATGTAGTTGTGGCTTCATACATGTCACCGGATATTAAGTATTTATTTATTTGATCTTTGCTTTGTGCATATAGCGGGCTTAATGGTGTAGGGCATGCTCTACCAGTCAACCTCTACCTCTAGTCAAAACAGATAAATAGTGGGTGGTGCAACTAATCAAGTATAGGTTTTACTTGCAGGCCTATGATAATTGGCTTTATAGTTTATTGGCGTGAATGGCGTGATAGATGACAAAGCATTCGTATTACTTTGACAAAGTGTGTGTTAAATAATTTCAGCCTAAACATTGAACCGGTTGTTGAGTAACAAACATATTCACATTTTTTTTATGTTTACGATAGGTATTAGTAGGTTCAAATACACTCTTTAATGCTGTGCCGATAGAAAATTTCCAAAAATGATGGATTTTCTTGGGAATATCTTGTTGGGAATTATCCGTAGGTGGGTTTTTATTTCACAAATTAAGCAATTTTAACCGCAGAGGGTTAATGATATCGGCTACGTTTATAGAAAAATACCTATGTGTGCGAGACGTGATACTAGTAAAAAACTAAAAGCTATATGGAAAACTAGGTAGAAAACAGTTACGAATAAAGATTTTAGTTCCGTATTCCGTATTCCGAGGCATTTACAGACAAGACACTAATATGATATTAATTGTTACTAATTGCTTTCCGCTATTCCGTTTGCTTGGAAAATAATCAATTAATCAACCAAGACCTGCAATTAATTAATTATTTATAGTAGAATTTGAGTTTACTGTACTTAGTAAAAAGAGTAGGTAACTGGTTCAATAAAATTAAGCAATGAAATAACACATATTAATAGAATCTAGTTAATTGTAGTTTATAATAATATAAAAAAAACTTACATCACATAAAGTAAAGCAAACAGCTAAATAAAACGATAAAGCATTTCTCTGCTTATTTATAGCGAAGGTTTTGGTGTATCAGGGCTTGAAGAAGATGGCTCATCACCGAGCGTCTCAGGGACGTCTAGGTGTCTTCTAGAGGGGACAGGTTTAGCAAGAATTGAATCGGAACGAACTAAATCACTCGTATTATCTTCTATCGGTGCTTCTGTAGACTCGGTATTTTGTTTTTTCTTTTTCGCATCTTTAATCGCCAGCAGCATCTCTAAAAGAATAGTAATTTCTGTTATAGGAATGACACACATAGATAGTACATGTACAGTAGGGTGGTCCAAAAAAACAAAGTTTAAAATGTTGGTTTTCCACAAGCCTCTTTTTATTCTATATCGCCTCAGGAACACTTTAACCAATTTTTAGCCAAAACGAATAATATTTAGGGGTCGCGACGATTTGACACTTTTCTAAATCAAACGATATTATGAAAAAAAGTTTCACTTAGCTGCATTGACAACATTTAAGTACCTAACTATCATAAAATGTATTAAACTTTAACGAAATTATAATTAGTCTACATGATCTACATCTTCAATCGTCATTTTCACAAGTTATCGACATTATATTCGATTTTGACGCCACTGGAAACTTCTTCCTGTGAAGGTCGACCACAAGCAAGAGATATTGTTTTTGCTGTTCAGTTTCAGTGTTCATCTTTTGTGACAGTAGTATTAAATTTTTGGATCAGTGCTATACCACGCTCTGCACAGTCATTTATGACCTTTATTTGGCGAGCTTTCTCCTCCATTTGGATGTAAATTTCATAAGTAGACCATTGTATAGGATTTTTTTTTCAAAAAACCCATAGATTTCTCGCGTCCGTTACGAATTAATAAATCAAACAGGGTCGCTGTCCGTTGTATAAAAAAAGACTGTAACGGATGTTCTGGGTCAAAAGTTTTACCATCTAGTCATTTCAGTGCCTTTCGTTTAGGTGGTTTTTGCAAGTTTTGAACCATTTCTCGTTTAGATTTAATACTAACTCTGGGATCAAATAATGAGAGTCCTACTAGCTGTTCCGAATACCACCGATGGCGACGAAATGCTTGAATTGCAGTATGACTAAATCTTTTGATTTGGGTAGTTTTTGATTACAGCAAAGAGTTTTGCGTCAATTAAAGGAGCTCTTTCTGCCACTGGGGCCTCGTTCGAAAATCGTCCATAAACAAGACTTACAAACATGCCTAATTCCGTCACGGATCGTTTTTCCGCTGCAGTGAGACTGAATTGACCATGAAAGAGATATATTTTCAGGCAGTAAATTGCTTTGGCCATCCACCGAGCTTGATGTAGGGCACCAGGAGCACGAAACCTAATTTCAGCGGAGACGTATGTCCGTCCAAGGAAAATCTGACAAAGATTTAACAATTCAAGGTAGTCGTCTCTAGGCTGCTGAATTTTGACTGCATTCTGGTAGTATGCCTGCACTGCAGCTGATGTCCTAGTCCTAGTACACACAGAACTACGGGTAGACGACATGGTTTTATCACAACACAATACACACACACTTGCGAAACGTTAATAATTGTCGTTAAGATGAATTGAAGTAACATTCACTGCATGCCGTTCTATCCGCAACTGAGTCACGTCGCGACTATATATGTATTTACAACTACCCACCAAATCACAAGAACACGATTCCTTATGCGTAAGTGATAAGGTGAGTCGGGGCTATTGTAGCTATGGGGTTATTGTATCTTCTTACCATTATAATGGTCTGTGACCCTTAAAATGGTCTGTGTATATATAGGATTGTGTATATATACCATTGGTCTGTGTATCCTATATATACAATAACCCCATAGTAATAAGATACAATAACCCCATAGCTACAATAGCCCCGACTCACCTTACTCATAGATTTACTAAAGTGTCTCTAATAATACGCTAAAAATCTGGTACCATTACGACAACACTCGAGCGTCGTGAGGGCTAGTTGGTATTTTTACTATTTTTGTTATTTATTTAAATCGTGCAAATTGTCGCGACCTCTAAACATGCATGAAATTGTCTGATTTTTGGTACATACGTTATTTATAGTCATACGAATAAATAGAAACTTGTGGAGAGGGTAAAAAAAAATATTTTTATTTTTCATACATAAGAGAACCACCCTAATGTACAGTGTTACATTTTTATGATTTCGTTGTTTAAACTTACCTACAGGTTAAAACGCAGGTGTAGGTATAATCATGGCCTATACTCATAGCCTGGTGAATGAAATACATTGACTCTAGGTTTTAGGATAGTAATTTGTGTCTGTCGGTTCGCCACAGAGCTATAGCAAGTAGTTCTTTACTGATGCTATCAATTTCAATTCATATCCCCGTTATCTCAATCTCCCAAACTTTTATTTTCATTCTTGGTTGATGTCATTATGCATGCTGACTAATTTAAAACTTACCCCGTCTAAAATTTGCTGAAAGAGGCATTCTCAAGACCAAAACCTTGAAATGTCTACTATATTTTCTATTTTCCGCAATAAAACAGTTTTGACGTTAATGACGTGTAGCGAACCGACATCGACATCGGGCTGGCGAGGTGGGGAAAGTCCATGGAAAGTCATCAATAACTTTTTTCTATAGACGTTGTTGGTCATAGACAAAACCTCTATTTTAACCATTGAAAGTATAAGTATCAGGCAAGGGTCTGACACGCTTTGATAGATAAAGATAGCCTTATTGCGATTCCTAAAAGAAGAAATAGAAAATAGTGCCATGTTTTGTCTTTATCAGCGACCGAGCATTTTTTCATGGTCGGGTTATTGGCACACTTCAAATTCGAAGCAAAACAATCAGGCATTATCAAAAGCGGTATAGAAATAGAAGATTTTGTTTATTAAATAATTGTTATTACCAGATAATTGACATATTAATGGATGTGGAGTGTTTGTGTGTAGCCTCAAAAATGGTGGGGTGATCTGTGTTTGGTTAGAAAAGCAACAGTTAACGAAAATAAGCGGATTTTACATTTCATGCGTAAGTACAAGTTTCTTTGTGTTTTGATCACCTATTTCTTTCTCAAATCTCACAAGAATCAAGTTACAAAGTTAAATCATTAGTTATATCATGAAAAAACTTGATAAAATAGGAATTATCTGTAAATTATTTTCAAAATAACTCGGAGCATTTTGACAACTCAATATTGCAAATCGGTCAAATTGCGTAGCATAAATCTACGATAGAAGCCAGCTAACATAGACGTCTAAATAAATCAGTCGGTTTATAATCCAATTTGGGGATGCCTAGATATAAAATAAAAATTACCCCCATATTTGGGGAATCTATAGCAAATTGATATTTTCAGGTCTCCGATTCCGACAGAGAAAGAACCGTGTAAAAAATGAATGAATAGCTAGGCCTGAGAAAAATTAGATTTTTTAGCTACTAGTATTGGTTATATCCTATCTACTTATGTCGTTTACAATTTTAATATTTAATTTTGCTTTGTTACAGAATGTCCCAATAAGGCGGAATGAATAAGTCCATGAACGTGGACTGTCACGATGGATTAAAAGTATCCTGAGTAGAATAGAAGAAAAAGAAGAAAGAAGAAGTTTCATCCTATTTTTTTCAGTACTGGCCAGAAATTTTTTACAGTATTCAAGAGCAAATCAAAAATTTTGTTTACAAACAATTGTTGTAAATACTTATTAATTAAAATTTAAACTAATTTCATTATTTTTATTATCAGAGTACCCAAGTATATTATTTTTATTTGATTATACGGACTAGTTTTGAAAATACTAAATATAAAGGTGACAGCAGCGTCGTCTAAGTCTGAAATCAATCAGCACTCAAAATGACGACACCTAGTGGAAAATTGACAGTAGTAGCCTATAAAAGAACAGCGCTACAATTTTTATACTAAATCTGCCTTAGTAATAGTCCGACTTATGATTTACTGGGCTGTGACCAATTACCTTTCGCCTACGGTCTTTTAAAATGAGGAACAAATAGATTTTTAATCGTTAATTGGAATATTTTCAAAAATATAAAAAGGGATACATATTTTTTTTATCCTTTATTTGATGTTATTGGAAAATGAGTAAAAAAAAAATGTGAATTCGAGTACTTGGAACGTTTCTCTCTAACCACTTTTTATGGGGTTTTTTTTTACGACCATGGCAACCCGACATTTTGACGTCATTATATGTCTTTCTCTTACGCCTGGTCGCTCTGTGGCAAATCTATAACTACTATACTATATCTATGGTATCAGGTAACAACACGGCGTTTTTTAACCCACCCCATATTGCGGATTTTTGTTAGTACTAATTTATTTTACTGGCAGGAACACATTTTTGGTTACCTACTGTTGAAAGCTTAGAGTAAGGAATTGTTAATCTAAGGTTGAAAGTCATTGAATGTGACTGATGTAAACAAAGAGGGAATAGGACTAAATATTCCGCATATTTCAAGTAACTTTCTGATATTAAAGCCAGAGAGCCGACGACTTTCCACAGTGTGACGAATGTCAAGTTTGTTTCAATATTTTTCAGTATTTATTTCCGATGTTGAACGAAGGATACAGCAGTATTCCGGTAAAAAAAAACAAAAGATTGTTTGCCCAGTGACATATTATGTCAATAACGTCGGCCTAAATCGCAAACCACGTAACTCAATCTGACCAAATTTTACAGGAGGCACAAACAACTTAGTTACCAAAAATTGTGCATGAAGACTTGCTTAGTATTTTTTTTACATAATGTTAAGTTAAATTTAGCCGTCAGATTGCTAAAACCTATTTTTTTGTAATCACCTGAACCTGGGAAATTTGGAGTTACGAGTTTTTCTTGAAAATTTTAGAAAGCTAATCGGGAGTTAAGAGCTTTGCTATAAAAATCCGTAAAAATAGAGGATAGTCTTTTGATCTGAACAAGGTAATTGCGGATAAAAAAAAATAAAAACTTGCAGATTTAAAAATATAATTATTAAACTTTAAACAGAAAAGCCTCTTCTGGCGTCAAAAATGTGGGTAGCAAAATTATAATTATATTTTTTTTTTCAACTCTAAATAGGGCTAAAAATATTATTAACTATTACTTTTCTCAAACAACAAAACAACGCTTCTATAATAATCATGCTCACGAGGTGACCGCCATGTGGGATGTTGACTCGACGATCATCGTCCCGATAGTCGTTTCGGCGAACGGACTTGTAGCGATGAGTCTCGACAAACAACTTAAGAGACTCTCGCTAGATGGCTTGATCAAGGGCCAGATACAGAAGGCGGTACTCCTGGACACCACGCGCATCGTCAGGAGGTTCCTCTCTCTGCAGCCCTAACCACAGGTAGCCTGGGCCCCGCCGGCGGCACCCTAGGTTAGGTTTTTTTTATAATGTGTTTATATACTTATTAATTTCTGTACTGTATTTTACTTTTGATATCTTTACTCGCATAGAGAACAGTTTGTATAAGGTTGGCAGCAGACTGATAGGTCGACAGTTGTTTATATCGGAAGGATCTCCCTTTTTGTACAATAAAATGATTTGAGACTCCCCAGCTCCTTGGAGTTTTGTGCATATCCAAAATTTTATTAAATAGAGTTATTATTGGACCTATTAGTATTTTCTGCCCAATTTTTAGAGCTTCGTTTGGAATATTGTCATGGACCGAGCTTTTATCCTTCTTCAACTTTTTAATTTTTTCTATAATTTCTCTGTAGTCAAAATGTATAGTAATAGGTGTATTAAGCTGTGTTTCCTGGTTTTGTAATACATTTTTTCTACTCCAGTACTTTTTTCTGTCATTTATATAGTTACTAACTCTAATATAAAGACATAAATTATGAAAGTCTGTAAAAGTCTATACTCTACTGCCCAAAAACACACTGCTAACCGATGTTATAATGTCGCCAAAAAAGCATCACTTAGTACCACAGATTACAAGATGAACAGCTGCATTCACACAATTTGCAAATTAAAAAAAAAACTTATTGTACTAAGGCATTGCTGCCAACTTAAAAAAAAGTTTTATCTTCAGTGCATGGATGTTTAGTACAGTGAACGTATACCTTTAGGTATAAGTTTATTTTTTTTGACAGATGTTTAGTATGGTGATCGTATACCTTTATGTATAAGTTAATATTTTTTTGACAGATGGATGTCAATAAAAAAAAAGTTTATCAGAGACAATTTTTCTTTTTAATTTTGTTGATTCCGAGCGGGAACATGTAATTATTTTCTTTGTTGTTTATTTGCATTTTATTTATGAAATGTCGAGTCGTAGAAAAAGTATTGTATGCAACGTTGTATAAGTAGGTCAAAAAACGCTTGTGGCATCTCTCTTACGATGTTCGCTACGCTCACATCGTAACCCATGCCACTCGCGTTTTTTGCCCCCTCTTATACAACGGTTGCATAAAATACTATTCTTCGTTGTGTTCATCGTGGTAAAGATTCCGGTAGAAGTCTGTTGCAATGCTTATTAGCTCTTTTCGTGTTTGTATCTTGCCTGTTTCTTTTTGCGCTTTCAATGGGGGTATACATGTTTTCTCTGTATTTAGTTGTTTATACGCTTTTTTTTGGCTTCCGGTGTTGACATGGTTTTTTTCGATCACTTCCATTCTGTAGTTTCCATAGTCCCTTTTTAACATTTGTTATTAGTTTTATAGAGATTCGCTAGTTATTTTTTCTCTTCTTTAGTTTTTGATGGTTTCGACTGTAGTAGAGTCCGCCTTTTAAGTTGTTGTTTAGTTTCATCAGTTAGTATTTCTTTATTACTTTTTTCGAGGTGGCAGCCTTTTAAGACTTTGTTTCACGGCTGTCTCTAACTTAAAATAGAAGGTCTCTATGTCGTCGCTATTTTCCCAATGCATCTTTTCTATTCTTTCCTTTAATGTCCTGAGCTATTCTAGTTGATTTTTGTCGCACGATAGATCGACTCTATGTTCGCTGAATATCGCTCGACTTCTTCTAGTTCTTTGTAGTTGAACGGTGCCTCTCAGCCTCTCACTAATCTATGGCTGGGGAATATACTGTTATTCAAAATTTCTATGTTTGTGACGAGCTGTGAGCAGTTGCTCAGTACATAGTCAATCTGATTTTTGTGTTGTTTATCCGGCGTGGTCCAAGTCCAAAGGTTTTTATTTGTTACTTTCAATTTATTGGATAATGCGTATTAATGTCCTCGTCCTATATCCGGCAGCGGCACGTTTTTGTCTAGGTTTGAAAATATTTTCTGCAGTCTTGCTTTCCTTTGTTGATTCATTTTAGTATCCGCCTACAAAACAAAACAATGTTATTAAGTAAAAAAACTTAAGTAAAGCACCTATTTTTTGTAGATGGGACTCGAGTTCGACTAGATATACCATAAATTAAAATAGTGACAAAAACAAAACAGATGTCTATTCGAACAACTCACAACTATATACTTGAGTTTTTTGCCTACATACATTTTCATGACTTTTGACCAGCGGCAAAACCACCGGGATCGGTTACTTACATTACAGACATAAAGCTTCGTATTAGAAACGTCGGGATTTATAAATTAATTATTTAAACACGAGATAAAGTCTCGACCAAAGTCACAGAAAGATTAAATAATTTGCGTAGAAGACCACGTAACTAATCTTCATGCGTAAAGATCCACGCGAAGCAAACCTCGTATGTCCACGGCACGCAGCCAAAAGACATTTTCAATAGTCTAATGTGTTTAAATATGATAAATATCTATGAAGAATACACAATCAGTAAAATCGTAGAACCTTATTACACATACCTGTTATTCAGCACCCGTTTTCTTCCTAAATATTGACGCAAAACTGACGTGCAGCCACAACGCCATCGCAAACTGTACTGAAGGGAGTGGCGGGGGGGAGATACGAGGTATTTCTTTTACAAAATGGCGGTCGGGAGTTGCGAGGTTTTCTATTTTGCTTTTTAAACGTAAACGGTAAATTTTTGGTATTTAAGAGTTTTGCCGTTAGATGCGTTCAGAATAGTACTATCTAACAGTGTCAAAACCATGATTTTCAAAAAAAGTGGAGTTACGAGGTATGCGATTTAGGCCGACGTAATGTGCACATAGCAATAATTTTCATTATAAAACGTTAGTAGCAATTTGTCAAGGATTTGTCATCAATCAAATTCAAAACATTGTTTACCGTTTAGCGATAATTTAATTAATGAAACCTTAACGGAAGTTTTGACTCAATTGGTACAAACGCTGGAAATAATAGCAAAAATAACGTCCCCCAACATTTCATGTCCAAACATGGTTTATTACATTACATAATCTATAGTTATTAATTTCGGTGTACTAAATTACCAACTTGTTATGTTTTACCCGAGGACCGCCCGCCGCGCAAGGATCAAAATATTATCACGAGCAAATGGCTCACAAATTACCTGCCTTCTCGAGAAACTCATTTCATTATGAAAACTCTACATCAAAGAGTAAATATTTTTTCATTATCCTAGGCCGTAAGTGAGATCATCTGCCGTAAGGGGAGAATATTTCACTTCCTGGCCAGGGTACCTAAAATGTAAAACCTTACACAAACCACGGGCGGTAATTCGTTAAGCCCCCGACGCATATTTATGGCACAAATACAAACACCTGCGATCTGGGACGGTCACGAATTCACCGCCCCAGGTATGTAATGTACTTTTAGAATTTACAGTTTCAACGCGAAATCAGGAAAGAATTAGATTGTACAACGAGTGCATAAAACGCACCATTTAACACGAGACGTTAATCCATCCGAGCGAGCTTGCAAGCGAGGATGAATATAAAGTCGAATGTAAAATTCGTTTTATGGACGAGTTGCACACTCTACTTTTCACTTCGATTGCGAGGAAATGAAACTGCATCATGTTAATATTATACTTAAAACAAATTTAATTAAAATTTAAAATTATGGTTCCCGCGCGCCAATTATCATTTTTTTCTTTTTTTTTTAAATGTTCTGACTTAGGTCGTTAACATACTGCTCAGTTATAAAAACATTTTGTTTTTTATATCTATGATAAATTATTCTTGTAGTTTAAATATATAGTATATTCATTTACTTAAATAAAATATTAATTTAAAAAGTAATATATGATAGTGAATAAAAATTTACAAGTTTATTTCAAGAAGTTTTAATGTGTAGGTACCTACTTTGGCTGTTGGTATCTTTGCCTTGGTCTTAGAATACTAACGAAACGAAATAAAATAAAGAGTTTATTCTATGAAGTTTTAAGTTCTATGGTTTACCTAAAATCCATAAGTCTGGTTGGCCGTTAAGACCTATAGTCAGCCAAATTGACTCGCCGACTTATAAGCTTGCCCGGCATGTGTCGTCAATTTTACAAGAGTTCACGGGCAAGTCTGCGAGTTATGTAAAGGATTCTAGGCATTTCATTAGCTTGCTGCAGGATATCCAACTGAATGAAAATGAAGTTATGGTGAGTTTTGACGTCACCTCCTTGTTTACTAATGTACCGGTAGAAGAAACTTTGAACATCATTTCTGATCTTATTAGTACTACTGATTTACCTACCGTCTACATGAAAGCCATTGAGGTGTGTCTGAAAAGTGGATTCTTGCTGTGGCATGGCGATTATTATCTCCAAGTTGATGGAGTGGCCATGGGTTCGCCAATAGCACCCGTCACCGCCAATATTTTCATGGAGTGGTTGGAAGTACGTGCTTTAAATAGCGGGCCTGTCACACCTAGATATTGGTGGCGATATGTGGATGACGTATTTGCTGTTATCTCGGAAACCGGCCTACTGGAATTTACGGGGTACCTTAATACATTACATCATAAGGTCAAGTTCACGGTGGAGAAGGAAAGTGAAGGAAGGTTGCCGTTTTTGGATGTTTTGGTGATGCGTAGACCTTGTGGGCGGTTGATGACTACAGTGTATCGTAAACCAACTCATACTGACCGGTACCTTAGGGCGGATTCACATCATCACCCGAGTCATTTGTCTTCTGTGCCTAGGACGTTGATCAATCGAGCCTTATGTCTGTGTGATCCTGAGTTTGTGGATGGTGAACTAAGCCACGTGAAACATGTTTTGGAGCGCAACGGCTACAACTGGAGGCAGAGTAATCGGGTTGCGAACGCATCGGCTCGTCCCCGCCCAACTGCAGTAGAGAGGCTGCCTTTATACTTGCCTTATCTTAAGGGCGTGACGGATAAAATCGGATACTTGTTACGCCGTAGGTATTGCATCAAGACGATTTTCCGCCTTCATATACAGCTCAGACAGTTGGTGCGTTCCCCCAAAGATAAGGAACCCCTAAGTAATCCTGGCGTATATATGATTCCGTGCTCCTGTGGGAAGAACTATATAGGAGAGACTGGCCGGAACATTTCCACAAGAGTGACTGAACACATACGTAGTATGAAAAATCAGGATACCCGGGGTTCGGCAGTGACGGAACATTCACTGAATTCGGATACGTCTCACTATATTCGGTTCGATAAGGTAACTGTGCTGGCGAGAGAAAAGTTTTCCATTCCGCGGAAAGTACGGGAGGCTATCGAAATTAGTCGTCATCCGAATTTGTGGATGGTCAGTGCCCCCTAGTTGGAGGACGGTTTTGAATACTACATCGGTGGTTAGTGTGGACGAGACCTTAGCGAATGACGTAGTGAGTGTTGTGTGCAACCCGACAATTGGCATTGTGCGTGATGATGAGGGTAGTTTTGCGCCTCCGCCGGTGACACCCGCGTCGAGCAGCCGCGCGGACAGGGCGCATGCCCGCAGTGTTCGATTGGCCGCCGCCGCGACTGATCGTCTCTCCTGATGATGAATCGCGTACAGATTCGAAACATGTCGAGCGTTATTCGACTTCTACGACGTGAGTAAACCCGTTTGAGTATTTTAATAAGTTTTAAGTTTTTTTTATCTGTTTATTAAGGAACTTTTATCATTGTTATTATTATGTCAGCTAAGTTTTAAGTTGTTTGTGATAGGGTGGATTGACTTTGGAAAGAATTTAAACGTAGAAATACAAAACATTATGTTTATATGTGTATAAGAGAAAGAATAGAATAAATTACATGACACTGTACATCAATCAATTTTAAAATAATTCCTGAAACAAATTCAAAATACATCATAGACAAACATGGGCAGCATCACGACCTTCCAACACCTTCTCCTGATGTTCGTTCATGTTGCTGAGACACGTCTCTATACATGCATTAATCTTGCACAGTGTCTTTCAAACTTTACTTTTGAAAGTGGTTTTGTCATTACATCAGCTAACTGAATCTCAGTTGGACAGTAGCTGATATTGATCAGTCCGTTCCCGAAGTGTTCGTGTATAAAATGGTATCGCACATCTATGTGCTTCGACCTTTTGTTGAAGGATCCAGATTTTACAAGTTGAATCGAACTTTGGTTGTCAACGTGTAAATTTATTTTTATATCCACATCGGTTATTTCCTTCAATAAAGATTTCAGATGCAATGCCTCTTTGCAACAGTCTGCTGCGGCTATGTACTCGGCTTCGGTCGACGATAACGCCACTATAGGCTGTCTTTTGGATGCCCATACGATTGGTCCATCTGCTATCATGAGCACGGAGCCCGAAGTGCTTCTTCGCGTTAATGGATCTCCAGCATAGTCCGAGTCGCTGTATGCATCGATATTCTCTATCGGCGTGTTTCTTTTGAATAAAATGCCTTTGTCTTTGGTTCCAACCAAATATTTAAATATTTTCTTCAGTTTTTGTGACATCTTCTCTAGTGGGATTTTCGACCTTCCTGCTCACTTGATTGACCGCTTGTGCGATGTCTGGTCTAGTTCTGGTAGACAGGTACAGTAAACTTCCCACTGCCTCCCTGTAGGGATATTCCTTCTCCTGGGCAGTTTCCTGTATCGACTTCGAATCGCTACTTGTACTTGCGGGCGTGTCACAAGGTTTGGCATTTTTCATATTATATTTTTCCAGTACGTCATTTATATAAGATCTCTGTGTGAGAATTATTCCTTCTTTTGAATTTCTTATTTCCATACCCAGATAAGTACTTGGATTTTGATTCTTTTTCATTTCAAATTTGGTTTCAAGCTTCTTCAAAATAACTTCGATCTTTTTCATGTCTTTTCCTATGACAAGTCCGTCATCGACAAATAATCCGATTATTATTGATTTATCTTCGTTTATGAAAACGCATCGATCGGTTTTTATCGTCTTGAAACCTAACTCAAACATTGCTTGGGTAAAAGTTTTGTTCCAAGTGAATGGAGCTTGTTTTAATCCATATAACGACTTTTTTAGCCGGCATACTACTTCAGTAGTGTTACAGTCAGTTTTATAGCCAACAGGTAATTTCAAATAAACTTCATCTGTCAACTCTCCGTACAAGAATGCTGTCTTTACGTCAAATGTCATGAAGTGGTAAGATTTGGATGCGGCAACGGCTAATAAAGTTTTCAATGCAGATTGAGCCACGACTGGACTATATACGTCTTCAAAATCCAGGTTTCCCTTCTGCTCGCAGCCACGTATGACTAATCTGGCCTTGTACGTACCGTCATCTTTAATCCGAAATACGGTAACCTATCTCAAAGACTAAAAACCATTGACCGAATTTCATTTGCCCGAAAACTATTCGAATTATTATCGTTTCTCCGATGACAGGATTCGTACATTTTTCTTTTCACCATTTTACATTTAGTAGAAGTATCGTTTGTCCGAAAAACTTTTCCCGTCACATTCACTTGCCCTATGAGGTGTTACGTATTATTTTTCGTAGCCCATTTTTCATTTACCCTATGATACTTTTGGCACTGCATACATTTGAACAAATTTTCAGTTCACCTTTTAACTTTTCCCGCCCCATTCACTTGCCATCTGAATTGCGACGTCTTTTGTTTAATACCCATTTTTTCATTTAGCCAAATTTTCAGTTCACCTTTTAACTTTTCCCGCCCCATTCACTTGCCATCTGAATTAGGACGTCTTTTGTTTAATACCCATTTTTTCATTTACCCAATGATATTTTCGGCATTACATAAGAACTGCGACTACAACAACAGCCCGCGAGCCGAACGAGCGAAGCTACCGTGCTGCGGCAGCAGCCGACAAGCCGCAAAAACCGACCTGGTTGGGTTAGGTTAGGTTAGAACTGTGACCACAACAGCGCGCGAGCCGAGCGAGCGAAGCTACCGTGCTGCAGCAGCACGACCTGGTTGGGTTAGGTTAGGTTAGAACTGCGACCACAACAGCCCGCGAGCCGAGCGAGCGAAGCTACCGTGCTGCAGCAGCAGCCGACAAACCACCAAAACCGACCTGGTTGGGTTAGGTTAGGTTAGAACTGTGACCACAACAGCCCGCGAGCCGAGCGAGCGAAGCTACCGTGCTGCAGCAGCAGCCGACAAACCACCAAAACCGACCTGGTTGGGTTAGGTTAGGTTAGAACTGTGGCCACAACAGCGCGCGAGCCGAGCGAGCGAAGCTACCGTGCTGCAGCAGCACGACCTGGTTGGGTTAGGTTAGGTTAGAACTGCGACCACAACAGCCCGCGAGCCGAGCGAGCGAAGCTACCGTGCTGCAGCAGCAGCCGACAAACCACCAAAACCGACCTGGTTGGGTTAGGTTAGGTTAGAACTGTGACCACAACAGCGCGCGAGGCGAGCGAGCGAAGCTACCGTGCTGCGGCAGCAGCCGACAAACCGCCAAAACCGACCTGGTTGGGTTAGGTTAGCTTAGAACTGTGACCACAACAGCGCGCGAGGCGAGCGAGCGAAGCTACCGTGCTGCAGCAGCACGACCTGGTTGGGTTAGGTAAGGTTACAACTGCGACCACAACAGCCCGCGAGCCGAGCGAGCGAAGCTACTGTGCTGCGGCAGCAGCTGACAAACCGCCAAAACCGACCTGGTTGGGTTAGGTTAGTTTAGAACTTTTGGATTAGAATTTGACAAATTGTTGAAAAAGGATACAATAATATGACTTAAATTAAAAAGTCCACTTGAGAACAGTCGAGTAGTTAATAAACCGAATCGTTACACCGGACAAATGAAATCAAAGTCATACAAAAAAAGTCGAGTAGTTAATAAATCGAATCGTTACATCGGTCAAATGAAATCAAAGTCATACAAAAAAGTCGAGTAGTTAATAAACCGAAACGTTACATCGGAAAACTGATATTACGGACAAATGAGATTTAGGGAAACGTGTCATTAGTCGAGTGAACAAAAATCCTAAACAATTAATGCCCAATCGTAAATTATCGAATTGAATTTTCGGACAAATGAAAAAAAGTTAAAATGATATTTGTCGAATAGTTTTTGTCGAAATGAAATTCGGACTAACGTTTTTAGTGTTTCAGATAGGTAACCCCGAAATACCCATTTGTTCGACAAAATTTTGTGTCCTTTGGCTTCTGACCTGTCAACTAGTACCCAGGTGTTATTTTTCTGTAATGAATCCATTTCAGATTGTATTGCCTTCTCCCAATTTTGTCTGTCGGTGCCCGTCACTGCATCTTGATATGTAAGAAATGAACAATCATAATCATCATTACTATCTGAAGTAAACATAGTCACGCAACGACTTAACTCATAGTCTTTGGTCCATGCTGGTGGTGGTCTCACTTCTCTTTGTGGTCTTCCACTTGAGGGAGGTGGGTCAGTTGGATCTTGACTGGAGCTGGAAGAAGGAAGATTTGTAGGTTCCTGAAAAGGTAAGTTATTATTAATATTGTTTTTGATTTCAGGTTCTTCAATCTCAATTAATTCGTCCGATTTTGGTCCTAGAGTAGAGTCTTCGTTTTTCTCAGGAGAAGTATCGCCATAATGCATCTTTTCGATTACTTTTACGTCTCTGCTGATAACAACGTCATTCTTTTCTGGTATGTAGATTCTAAAGCCTTTGGTATTATTCGCATATCCCAAAAATACTCCTTCTGTCGCTTTCGCTGTGAATTTTCCTCTTCGGTTCTTGTTCATCACAAATGCTCTATTTCCAAACACGTGTAAATGATTTCCCGATGGTGTTCTTCCTAACCACTTCTCATATGGGGAGTTTCCTTTGAGAGCTTTTGCTGGGCTTCTATTTATCAAATAGTTTGCAGTGTTCACTGCTTCTGCCCATAGATATGCAGGATTATTGGAATCTAGCATCAGACATCTTGCTTTATCCATCAGCGACCGATTTTTCCTTTCACTCATGCCATTTTGCTGCGGTGTATAGGTTGCAGATAGTCTTCGGCTTATACCGTTATCTTTGAGGAATTTGTCAAACGCCTTCGATCTATATTCGCCTCCATTGTCAGACTGAAGGTTTTGAATTTTCTTCTTATGAAACAGTTCAACATAGTTTTTATATTATTTGAATATATTCTTTGAATTTTTCGATTACTTCGCTCTTTTCTTTTAAGAAGTAAACACAGCAGTATCTTGTATAGTCGTCAATAAATGTAACGAAATACTTTGATCCGGCCATTGATTTATGCTCAAAGGGGCCACATACATCACTGTGAATTATCTGGAGCACTTCGGTAGAGATTATTTGTTCATGGCTCTGGAATGGTAGAGTGGTAAATTTACTCTTGATACAAGTCTCGCAGGTACCCAAAGTTTTTTCTTTAAAGTCAAGTCCTCGCATCATTTTATTTTTAACCATTTCCTTTAGGTCTCTTTCATTGACATGACCTAATTTCTTGTGCCATTTCATAATTTCGCTTTCAGCACTGGGCGTGAAATTTTCTGTCTCTTCCGGCTTATCGAATTCAATAAAATATAATCCATTTCTTCTTTTAGCTTTTAAGCTAACACTTCCGTCTTTTATGACGCTGGCTTGTTCCTTTTCAAATAAAACTTTATAGCCATGATCTGTAATTTTGCTTACTGACATCAAGTTGTTTGACAAATCTGGTACATATAATGTGTCAGTTATATTATGCTTGCAATCTTCTGTATAGAGTTCAGCTTTTCCTTTCCCTTTAACTTCGGTCGTATGCTTTTCTGAAGCTAGTCTTAGAGTGTCAGACGCAGGGATTAAGTTACAGAGTATACTTTCGTCACCCGTCATATGTGACATACAGCCACTATCCAGGCACCATAAATTGCTTATACATTTCGACGTTTCTGTTATTAGACAGATGTTGTATGTCTTCTCTGGACCTATAGTTTTCTTAGGGTTCTTCTTTGACCAGCAGGTTTCTGTGGAATGCCCTTTCTTCTTACAATTGTTGCAATATAGTACCTTTTTGTTTGTCTTAGCATAAAATGCTTCTGAAGTTTGAGGTTCGCATGCTTCGCTTTGCCTTCTTGCTTCGTATTCCTCTATGATTTTTACTTTTAACATATCAGGACTTGGTAAAACATCTCTCGACTCAATTGCCGTTCTGAAGCTATCGAAATTTGTAGGTAAACTGTATAGCATCATAATGCTTAATAAGTCTGGATGAATTTTGACATCCATGTCTTCTAATTTACCCACTACGTCCATAAAGTTACTGAGATGGTCTCTCACATCTTCTTGTGAAGTCATTTTCTTTAATACTAGCTGCTTTAATAGCGTAGCCTTTCTCGCGGGTCCTGAACTTTGGTGTACAGATTTTAGTTTATCCCACACCTCCTTGGATGTGTTACATCCCTTTATTTGTTTAAGTTCTGGTGGAGATATAAGTAAAAGTAGCTCTGACCTTGCCTTTAAGTCTTCCTTTAGGAACGCACTCTTTTGTTCGGCAGTCGCAGTTGCCGCTAACGTTTTTTCACCACTAGCGTACTCCCACAGATCGTATCTTATGAGAATGGCCTGTGCCTGTAAGCACCAGGTATCATAATTCGATTTTGTCAGCGATTCTATGTGTTGAGAATTGTAATAAGTGTAAAACTGGCTTTGTGATGCTGTTCGTGCAAAGCTAGCCTTACGTATTGCATTGTCTATGCCCGCGCTCTTTTGTCTAGATTCAGTCTCCAATCGGACAGATTTGTTGGAACGTGCATGTTTTTTTGATGTTTTATTTTACAATGAATTATATTATTAAAGTTATAATGTGCGTATTTATTCAAGCGAAACCGGCGGATACAAACCGCCACAAGTGGCGACCGTGATAAAAAAAGTGACGAAAAATGGATGGAATTTTGTAGATCTGACGAAAAACAATTCGTGAACGGCAACAACTAAGAAGGATATTTAGTCGGTCTGGTACATCTCTCGAAAATAAATTACTAGAAGAGGACAGAGATTTTGATGGAATAGAAGTGGAGTTCCTGTATCTGGAAGATAAATTATCCCGTCTAAAAGTATTGGACGACATCATACAGAATATCTACATAATGAGTGAAGAGTATCAAGAAGAATTGCATAGCAAAGAAGTAGACGACTCGGAAAAGTATATAAGTTTATTTTTCACATACAATCAAAAATATCTGCAGTTGAAACAAAAGCAATCGCCGGAGGAAGAAGTGACATATACAGCTGTCAACGAAGGAAAAAGGAACTTTAAACTACCACAAATAGAAGTAAAGAAATATAACGATGACCCGAAAAATGGATACAGTTCTGGGGACAGTTCAGGAAAATACATGAAGACAAAAACATCAACGCTGAAGACAATTTCCAGTACCTCCTTCAGTACCTTAAGGAAGAGTCTAACACGCGGGCTCTTGTGGAGAGCTTCTCCCCTTCAGCAGAGAACTACGAGAAAGCCATCGCACAATTGAAGAATCGTTATGGAAGAAAAGGATTTAATTAAAAAGAAAGGTGGGTGTTATGTATGTTTAAAGAGTGGACATATGGCAAAAGAATGTAAGTCATATTAAAAATGCCTATTATGTAAACGAAGGCATTTGATTGTCTTATGTCCAGAAATACACACCACAAAGAAAGATTATAAAGAAGGCTGGGGTGGACATTGCAAGATCCTACCACAAACACTTACAGATCATCACTATTACATACCTGTTTCTCAAAAGAGAGTATTATAGCAGGCTTGTGGAACATTGTTAGGAATTAAAGATCCACAAGAAAAGAAGAAACAGGAAGAGATATTAATATATTTTGACGATAATATTTCAGAAACAGAGATGGGCTCATCTCTACTACATACCTGTTTCTCAAAAGAGAGTATTATAGCAGGCTTGTGGAACATTGTTAGGAATTAAAGATCCACAAGAAAAGAAGAAACAGGAAGAGATATTAATATATTTTGACGATAATATTTCTGAGACAGAGATGGGCCGATATGAAGTGAACCATTTGTGGAAGGAAAACACTCCAGAATTAGAAACGAATTATGATCAAGCTTTAAAGAGACTCCAGAGTACATCAAAGAAGCTTAAGAACAGGACATATGCAGACTTATGATAAGGTGTTCCAAGATGTCTAGTCTCACCACGAAAGTCAGGTCTGTATTCGATTCTTCTATGAAGGATATTAATGGATGGTCACTAAATGATTGTATGGATAAAGGATAGATGACACAGTAACGATTCCAGTATTAGGTATGATATGGAATACTATTGAAGATGACTTGCAGTGCAACGTAAACTTGATACACAAGATTAAAGACAAGATTACGAAGAGAGAACTGCTAAGAGTAAACGTTATTTACACGGACAATGGCACCAACTTCCAGGAAACAGCAAATTTAATGAAGAATATCGACTGGAATAAAGTTGAAAATACCACTGCATCACGAACCATTATATGGAAATTTATTCCACCAGGATGTCTGTGGTGGGGAGGATGGTAGGAACACATAATTGGTACAAGATAATGTAATGATGTTTAATTTGTTTAGAGTTATTAACTGTACCTGTGATTTGTAATGTTGATAAAGTGTACTAACTAAATGTTATGTAAGTTTGAAATGTTTTGTAAGTTTGAAGTTAAAAACTTATGTTCTTAACTTATTTGTTTGCCCGCGGGAGGATGTTGAGAATTGTAATAAGTGTAAAACTGGCTTTGTGATGCTGTTCGTGCAAAGCTAGCCTTACGTATTGCATTGTCTATGCCCGCGCTCTTTTGTCTAGATTCAGTCTCCGATCGGACAGATTTGTTGGAACGTGCATGTTTTTTTGATGTTTTATTTTACAATGAATTATATTATTAAAGTTATAATGTGCGTATTTATTCAAGCGAAACCGGCGGATACAAACCGCCACACTATGCTTCTTAGACTTGAGCTCATTTTTGAAATTTTATTATCTCTTTTACTCACGGTTTTAATTATTTTTCTTCCATTTGCCACTAATTATTTAACGCTCTGCTACCACTGATAGGGTGGATTGACTTTGGAAAGAATTAAAACGTAGAAATACAAAACATTATGTTTATATTTGTATAAGAGAAAGAATAGAATAAATTACATGACACTGTACATCAATCAATTTTAAAATAATTCCTAAAACAAATTCAAAATACATCATAGACAAACATGGGCAGCATCACGACCTTCCAACAGTTTGTGTGGCTGTTGGACCGATGGCCTTGGTCTTCGACGACGATTTTACTTTATGCTCTAGAGCATAAAAAGCAATTTTATGTCGCCTACGCACAGCATAAAGTCGAACTTTTAGATCATAAGTGAAAATTATTTTCACCGTCTTGAAAAAAGTGGAGAGGTAATAACAACCGATATTTATCAATGTTTTTAATTTACATGGAAGGTAGATACAACGACCGTGTCGTAGACCGTTTCGCAAACATCCAGCGTACAGACCTCCTCAAAGAATACGAAACTGTAGACCAATTTGCCTATCTAGGTTCTGTCATCACAAACAAAGGCAATTGTGAACCCGAAATACGGAGACGAATTGGGATGGCTAAAACGGCAATGACGCAGCTGAGAAAAGTCTGGAAAGACCGTAATATCTCAAACAAAACAAAAATACATCTGGTTCACTCATTGGTCTTCCCAATTGCTCTATATGGAGCTGAAACATGGACGTTAAAAGCAAATGACCGGAACAGGGTCGACGCTTTTGAGATGTGGTGCTGGCGGCGGTTGTTAAGGATCCCATGGACAGCCCACCGCACGAACATCTCCGTCCTAGAACAGCTCAAAATGGAGAACGCCCAACGCCTGTCTACCACTTGTCTGCAGCGAATAATGCGCTACTTTGGCCACATCGCCCGCCGAGATGTGGGTAACTTGGAGCGTCTGATGGTCACCGGAAAAGTGGAAGGAAAAAGACCTAGAGGCCGGAGCCCAAAACGCTGGTCTGACCAGATATCCGAGCAGACCAACGGACCAGTTAGCGCCGCACTACACCAGGCAGCTGACCGCAACCGATGGAGACAGGCAGTTGACAAGCTGAAGCGGAGTCACGATCCTCAGCAATGAGGGAGCGATGGAGAAGAAGAAGATACAACGAACGAGACCGAACGAATTCAGACTCGCTTGATTCATTTTGACGAGCTATTAATGTTTGTGTGTTTTGGAGTAGTAGGGCCTCGTGCAGGGTCCGTCCGGATTGTTACTACCGTCTTGCTTACTAACCCACCGCCAAACAGCAATGTTCGCATTGTTGTGTTCCGGTGTGGGGGTAAGATAGCCGGTGAAATTACTAGCATAGAGGCATTCTATCTTCGTCCTCCGGGTAGGCAAACACTTGAGACTCCTCTGGTAGGTGTTGCAGGTGTTTATGGGTGACGGTAATCGCTTTCCATCAGGCGATACGTTTGCTCGTTTGCCCCCTATGACATTAAAAAAAAAAAAAAAAAGTACAGTCAATGAATATATATCTCACATATAGATGTGTCAAAATATTACTCGGTCTTTGCCGTCGTGCAACCGGATAATAGAGTTTGTCAAACGAATCGTGTCACGTAGGAGGGGGCTGATTTATTATATCCATGTCTTTTTTTCGTACGGTATATTATGAGATAGATATATAATCAGCTCCATACCCGAGGGGCGCGACTCGCTTGACAGACTCTAAGAAAAATACAGTGTCAAAATATTTTCTAGGATTTTCGCGACTGTTCCACATTTCGCATATGTTCATTGTAAAGTTGCCGTCAATTTAGTCAGACTTGACACTAAACAAATCAGGAAGTGTTATATTTACATACCAATACCATCGTTCACTCTGCATATGTTTAATCTAATCCAATTCTCTGCTACTTCTCAGTACATTTCCACTCATATGTCGCATGTGGCATGCGGCAACAGCGTCGCCATTAATCTTGCCTCACGTGCATGCCAGACATACCCTCGTCGTAGAGTTCATTCATGAAACGTGCTCCAGTATGTTTTTTGCATTATTGTAATTATTCATGCCGCGCTTATCTTTAAACTATAAACCTTTGTTTTTACAATACTCGTACTCTTGGAAATGTTCTGTTTTCGATGTATTCTACTACTAGAGTTTGGCTCTAGCTGGCCGTTAACAAAATTATTTTTTTAATTTTAACAGAACTTATTATATGGTTTCCATTTAAACCATAGGTGCTAAAAGTAACATTTTAGCTCGCTTCACGAACCTAAAATAACGTACTTTTTGAGTAGTAGTTTAATCTGGTAGCTGAAAAGCATTTTATTTATAAATCAACATCATCTTTTTCGGATGATTTTTACACCGCGTTTTTGTGTTGGAATTTGAAATGGATATTAGAGTCCAATGCGGGATCGACAGTATATACCTATCGTAGGTACGCACGATTGGGATTTCAATATTAAGGTCGTTTCATAAAAGGATAATATTGGAGATACTAAATTCCTAACTACTTAAAATATTAAGTTAACTATATCCGCGGATCCCCCAATTGGTATTTATAAATGCAAAATAAATCTTTAAAACATCAGTCTGGTCTAACAAACCTGTTGTGTTTCATGACACAAAGAAAAGCAAAAAGGACGAGCCCACTGCCAAAATAGGCCACGCTTTCAGTATATAAGCGATATAATTTACGTAACATAAAGTGTTAGTTCAATAATAGTGCTGTGACTTGTGACTTGCACCCACCCGAGAGATTAATGGTTTCGTGGCACGAGATCTGTGTCGCAAGCTCATGTAAATTAATAAATATCTGGGTTTTTGCTTTAGAAGTAAAAGAGTTAATGTGAATTTTAAATGCATTAGATAAACTTGTAAGAATTGCTGGCTAATTTTTGAAATTCTACGTCGTCTGCATAATCAGAGAAATTACCTATATACTTTTGTATAAATGCGGGTGCGAGAGTGACGAATTATTTGGTTCACTAATGTTTGACCAAAAAACGTTTGACAAATGATCATCAAATATTCATTAGGCAAACGAGACATTTGTCAAAAGTATCATATAACAAAAAGTCACTTAGCAAATTATTATTTTACAAACACTACACTTGACAAATGTGTTAAATAAAAAAATATCATTTAATAAAATGTTATTTCATAAAAAGTACTTCTTTTTCAAACATTATGATTTAGTCTGTAATCTGTAGTGGGGTAATTTAATCCGCTACTATCTTAGAATCTATCCACTATGCTCTACAATCTGTATCTACTAATAGAGCAAATTGTACATTTTCCTCAAGTTTGCTCTACGAGTTTTACGGATAGAGCAAAATGTACTTTTTTTTTTGTTTTGTTTCTGGCGCTTCGCCGAGCGCTGCCGCGGTACGCTCGCTCCGCTCGCTCGGCTCTCGCGTTGTTGTGGTCGCAGTTCTAACATAACCTAACCCATAAAATGAATCGATCCACTATGCTCTACGATCTAAAATAGTAAAAATAGTAGAGCAAATTGGAGAAAAAAAGTTAGATTTTGTCAAAAAAAACAAAAAAAAAAAACAAACGAAACACTTGTCAAATAATACATTGTACCAGACGTTTTTAGACCAAGAGTAGTTTTGTCTAATAACTCAGTTGCTAAATGATCATTTTGTCAAATAATTATTTGTAAAATGTAAATTTAACATCTGATCATTTGGTGAAGTGAGTCATTTGTAAAATGACTTGTTGTAAAATGATCAATTGGCGAAACGTTTTTTTGTAAAACGTTGTTTGTAAAGTGTAATTTTGTAAAATGCCTTTTGGTCAACGATAGGACACCGAATTATTTACCATCATAAGCCTGCAGTTTTAATATGTTTCTTCGTGATATGATATGCTTTTACTTTTAATTTGTCATGCTACGGTTCCGAATAAAACCAATAACTAAACACAGATAATTGTTGTAAACAGCAAAAATCCAAATTATGCTATGTTTGAGAACCAGAACATTGAACATTTCCATACGCTGCGTTGGTTTTAACGTAACGATCATACACGGCAGTAATATTATTATGCAAAACGGAAAACTCAACAAACAGCTAAATGAAATTTTCTCTGGAGAAAACAAACAAACAACGACATGTTCGGAAGATAAATTATACCTCATAAAGTCAAGGTAAAGAAGACCCTGTGTATTTTTAAATGGAGAAATTAGTGGTTATCTGAACATTATTCATTACAACTAAGCGTAATAACAATAAAGCAACTGATAGATAAGTCTTAATATTTTATACACTTAAATTATTTCACAATGTAATCGTACGGCAGATTCTCCAAACAGACCAGGTACATTCATGTGACGTGACAGTTTTCCCACTTGCTTTAATTTTCGTGAGTTATGATAGCTTAGGAAGGTCGTTTCGTGGCAAAAAAGAATCGCTTTTTAAAAGGGGGAAAGAGTTTCATAAATTACATTGTTTATGATTAATTTCTTTGCGTGATAACTACTAATGAATCTGATTACACGGTTGTGTAGTAATGTTGTACTCACAGAGAAATGCCTAATTTTAGTACCCATTTGGCACCCATAAAAGGGGTAATGCTATAATGTACAACTTTGACAATATTGGACAGGTAATGAGCTTAACTTATATGTTTAGGTCAACAACCGTGTTGTGCGAGAAAGGTTTCAGCTAGTGTTCGAACATTAATAATATAAAACGTAAAAAGTTTGTTGTATGTTTCAGTGAAAAGTCCCATTTGTTAGAAAAATTGGTGGACCTTTAAGAAACAGTTCCAAAATCATTGTTTTATAGACAGTTGGTTAAATCAAAAAGTGTATCACCTGTTGTACCTATTTTAGGTATATGTTATGTTACCAGTAGGTATAGTTAATTTTTCATGATACCCGAGTGGAGAGGAGTACATTTTTAGGGTTATATCTAACAATATAACTTTATACTTCAATTAAAAAATTAATAAGTTATAGATTTCAATTTTACAATATTAATAATATTATTTTTATTATGAAAAATTCTATTTGATTTTTCAGAATTCCTTTCACCAAATTATTTTCACCGTGGTATCGTCTATTAAATTAAGTCTTCACTTTAGTATTGCACTACACTGTTATTTATTACATCCGGTTTACATTAGCATTACCCTCCGACACCCCATTGGCAGCGGGCCAGCAAAATCAATGTGATTTACTATAATGTAGCCTCGTGTCCACCCTTGCCTGTCAACAGTCAAGACAGGCTCTTGTCCGTAAAAAAAGAGCCTACAAACTTCATCCACGCGGAAGACACTTCGCCTTTTTAATTCACCGTAGTCGGATAAAAAACTATGCTATTATATATAACTCTCTGTTGGATGCCCAGCTACCTGTATCTGTGTACCAACAATAGTTGAAATTGATACAGACGTTTAAACGTAATGAACGCAAATAGATTCGATGATCGTCAAATAACCTATTTCACTTATTCTTTGAAAAATATTTTCAATATACCAACAGACGCATAAAAGTGTAATTAGCGGTCCTAGAGTTAATCATACTAGGATTCAGCGTGTCTCGGGGCTAGAAAATAAAATTCTAATTTAAAATCTCTAAAGCAAAGTAACAAATAATGGGCACATTCAAAGGTGCGGAAGTATTAAACACTCGTTAAACCCTAAGCGACTGGGAACGATTCTTAAATGAACCACTCCATCCCTGCCCGTTACATCGATAGGCCAATAAAAATGTCGCACAGTCATAGACTGAGGACATTAAGGGCATTATGATAATGTCGCAGGCTTTGTTCGAATAATGTTATCGCTTTGGTGACTTTGGCAAAAGCAATATATTCGATAGATACGTAAATCTTCATTAGTTAAAATCGAATCTGGTATCTTAGTCCCACATGGCATTTTAAACATTGAAAATATTTTTTCGATCGCTCCGGTAGGGCCCCATTTTCGCTGAAAGTGTGTTTGCCACGTGGTATATAGTGGTTTAGGGCCATGAGGACGTGTCAGGGCTCAAAAGTTGAATGGCTTTCAAATAATGTTTTTTTTTTTTTGTAAAAGTCGAAAACTTTTTTCGAAAAATGAAAAAAAAAAAAACAAAAAAAAACCTTGATTTTTTAACACCTTCCCTCTGAATATCTTCGATATCTCGTGAACGAGGTCGAAAATCGAAAAACTGAGAGAGACGCCTAGAGATATTGAGACGGGGAACATTTTATGTCTTATACTTTTTTTTGTGGGAGTGATGGGAGGGGATGCTCCCCCTTAGCGGCGCGTGGGGCGTCGCCGTGCGCTATTACTCGGGCGTCATAGTCCTATGGAACTTCGCATCTTTGAGATACGAAGATCTATTAGGACTTAATAGACGCGGAAAATTAAGGGCTTTAGGATAGTATAAACAAATTTTGGAAAAGTCGATAATTAAAAAAATATATATCTTCCTTCCTTTTGGTGTACAATATATTATATAATGGGCATGTTAATTTTAATTTCATAACTGCTGCATTGGTTTCTTTGTGCACAATTTCAAATCTATTTTATTTTCTTTCGACACTTTAGTATTATTATTTTTTAAGACTAAACATGTAAAAGTTGAATGTTTGACAATAAATATTAAATAAATATTAAGGGACAATCATACACAAATCGACCTAGTCCCAAACTAAGCAAAGCTTGTACTATGGGTACTAGACAACGATATACATAATATATAAATACATATATAGATAACATCGATGACCCAAGAACAAATATTTGGACCGCTGACTCATTAGGCAGGTGTCTACAAACCGAGGCAAACGCGTCGACAATGTAAGTTTATTACAAATAAATTATTTTATTCTATTCTATTCTATTCTATTCTATTCTATGTTTTATAACATATTTTTTAACAACGGAAACAATTATTCTAATAAGTACATAGCTAGCACACATCAGATTTGGAGAATTGCTATAGGTAGGCAACACGAGGAACAACGACGTTCTTTTTAGACATTACAGAGGCCCGGTGTAGGGCGACGTGAGGGTATCACGATAGGAGGCGGCTGGAGGTGTTTTAGCGGCGCACAGTGGTTCGACTCCATACAATCGGTTGGACATAGGATCACTGAAATACAAAGCGTAGTATTTTTTTTTAATAAAAAATCCTATAATTCTTTACTATTAAAAGACAACAATATATGCCCTATACAACTTTTTGATTTAACTTGTAGTTTCAGAGAAATAAAATAAAATTCATAATTTTTGTATGAAAGTCGTGATGGGAAATAAAATAGACATTTATTTGTGTCTAAAATTAAATTGCTACAAAATCCAAAAACGAAATGTATGTTAAATACAATGCTGTATTTGCGTTTTGTGAAAAATATTGTAGTGATGGGAAATTAATAGTACATTACTGCCGAGGCAGGGAAAAGTCAGTTTGTGGATATGTATGATTTTGCGAACACATTCCCGCCGAGGCTTGTATAGTGTTGTACGGTGACGGCAAATAAAAATATATTACAAATATGATTTTCTTTATTTTTGTTTTCATTAATAATCTATAATAGCTAGGTTCATTTTCAATGCCCTTTCAAGTCGTGTAGAGCACGAGATCTGAGAATTTTTTTAAAGAATGAATATCTTGATATTATAGGTAATGTTTAACAACAGGGACAAACTACCTGTAAAATTTTGATGCCCATGAATCTTAGTAATCAAAATGTATGTCTGCGACTTAATCACATTATCACACTAATATTATAAAGGCCAAAGTTTGAGAGTGTGTTTATGTTTGTTATTTGTTCACGCTTAAACGGCTGGACTGGTTTTGATAAAATTCGGTATGGAGGTAGCTGATTAGATTAGATTAGATTAGATTAGATATATTTATTTCTCTTTGAAAATTACACAATATTTTACATGTCGTAGATAAAATATAATGGATTCACAAAAAGATCGTCAGGTATATTCAATTATATAAAATTAATAATCTGGTACGTATTCAAAAGTCACAGTTTAGCAAAATAAATAAACAAAAAACAACAATGAAAACAAGAAAATAATATGTCACAAACTAAAAATATTATAATTATGAACTAGATTAACGTATTCAACAAAATGTCATGAGAAGAAATACAAAAAATATAAATTAAACATAAAAAAAAACAATCTAAAATAATGTAAGATACCTGCACTAAATGGTTGACAAATAATAAGTTTCATGTCTAATTTAGTGCAATGTCAAAATATACGAAATAAAAATTAATAATTAATAATATAAATTTAAAAAATATGGTACAAAATAATTGTGTGTTCTCATAACGTTTCGTGAGACAGAATAAAGGGTTTTTGATCGCAAAAAATCCTTTACTCGGCGCTCAAATACTTGATCCGACGTCTCGTTTCTGAGACTGGCGGGTAGACGTTCATATGATAACCTGGATTAACACATAGGTTACTTTATATCGGATAAACATCAGGTAGCACCGCGGGGCGCATTTAGTACTACATAAAAAAGTATTTCGTATAGGTATGTATAACCAATTGAATAATCGAGGTATAAGGCAACATGCCCTGAATAATTAATAATGAAATAATAAACTTTATCCCGTAAGTAGGTCACTCAAGAGCACTTCTATAATGTTTGAGTCTGCCGGCATTTCACCAGAGGAGACTACTTTAAGAAACGCCGAAACAAACTCATTCTAATCTAACAAACAGTCAGTCATTCAACCAGTCAGCCTTCAGGCAGTCAATTGTAAACTTTAACTTTGCATGCATATGTCCATAGGAAAGACGCGAATCTAAATCGGTGAGACTCAACGAAATACATTTCTCACGTGGGCGTAACCGCGGAAAAACCTAGCACATGCCAACTAAAGCACATTAAGTTTGAGATTCCTATCTCTAATCACAATCAGCTAGTGTGTTGCGTGTGCCGCGTGTGTTATTTCTAAAGTAATTTATTGCCGGGGCACGTCAAGAGATGGCGCGCTATCGGTTTGATAAAGTTTCTGCTGACACTGAAATATACAAACGCGTTAATATTCGCTTTATAACCCCTCGTGGATATTTTTACTCAATTTCATTGTGCAGTTTAATTTTATTTATTTATTTAATCTTTATTGCATACAAAAAAAAATCGTACAAAAAGCGGAATTAACGCCATGAGGCATTCTTAACTAGTGAATCTTAATTTACAAGGGATTAATTTTGCAAAAAAAGTTACTTTATTTATTTATGTAGGTATTGCAAAACGACAACATACCTATATACGTATGCTTATGCATAGAAATTAGAAAATACACGCGTCAACGCGTCCTTCTCTTAGATTTTGTAGATTTTGGTTGTCACCTGCCGATTGGATTCAATATTAGCCGACTGGCAAAATTTATGATGACTACAGGCAAACTTTGTGGGCAGGCAGCCAATTCTGTAATAAAAAGAGCGATATTAAAATATGAAGTCTTTGCTAAAGTCAAAATAAGCAAAATTATTAGAGTAAAACAACATAGTAAACATACATTTGCTTAGTTTGGGACTAGGTTGATTTGTGTAAGATTGTCCCTTAATAGTCATATTTTTATTATTTACATATTTATTGTAGCTGAACAATTTGTAGGACAAAATAGTGGGAAATAAAAGAGTATGACCGAATAATTTTCGAAATTGTTTTAATAAGAGAGAGGAAAGACCCTTATCTTTGTTTCGCTAGTATACATTTTCTGTACACATTATGAAAAAATATTTTTTTTTTCCGGAAATATATTTTAACAGTAGTTATTTTTAATGACTAGAGATAACTCTGTCTTGAGATAGACCGTATTCTCATATTTCTAATCCAAGAAAACACGAAACCATAGGGACTATTTAGGAATTTTCTGTACTAAACCAGTTGAAATACTAAAGCTTTGTAGTATCATCAAACTCTTGCCAGACGCGAAGGTCCCCTAAAGTTACACTTTCAAGTTTCATCAAGATAAGTACGAAGTTGGCAAGACGTCGTCACTAAAGTCTAATTATGTTTTGACCCCAGCTTGTGAGCTGTGTAGCAGCTGCTTTAAGTCCTAAATTAATGACCAAACTTTTAAAACCAGCATAATAAGCTTTTGGGAATACTTAAGTCTCGAGGGTTTATTAACAAACCTCGGAACTGCAGAGAATGAAAGTCATTCAGCTGGTTAAGTATTTTTATTTAATGAACAAAGCGCTTGTGAGAGACCGAGACCTTTGATGATTCTAATCTTGTTTATTTACTTAATTCTGGATTTAGGAAACAGCTGCCATTTAGAGTTGGCTAGGAACCTTTAATATAAAAGTCCCTAATATCATATCTCTGTATCCTCTGCGATAACTGTGGCTCGCGACTTTACAAATATTTCCTTCTTCTTTCCTCTCAATATCATGGCGGCTGATACTACAATTGCGCGACCGACATGTGGAGATTGTGAAGTGGCGGTAGACCAGCAAAAATAACGTTTATACGACGGAAGAGTTTGATATTAGGTTCACTAATATGTTGTATAAAATTAAATGTCATAATTTCATTTTGCATAACAAACTTCAGCAGAGTCATCATTACGATGTTTCTTTGATTGCTATGCGGAGTGTATTTCGGACAATTGATATTACTCGTATGCAACCCTTGATATTGATATATTTAATTGTGTAATTCCGTCCGTAATGTTAGTGCGTTTTTTTAATGAGCAATTTTTTATTTATATTTTTGTGCAGTATTTTTATTGTACTTATTGTGTATTACGTATTTAGGTTGTCTTCATAGTAAGGCTCTAAATTAAAATAGTATTGTTAATAATACCTCCAAAAGCAATATAATATCTAATACACAAACACACATACACACACACACACAAAGAAATTTATTATAATATTGTTCGCATATTTAAATTGATTCTATACTATTAGTTAGAGTAGTTAGTAAGATTTTAATTATAATATATTGTTCAATAATACAAATAATGTACCACGTAGGAGAGCGGTGCCTCTTAGCACAAGTATTAAATACTAAAAAACCGGCCAAGAGCATGTCGGGCCACGCTCAGTGTAGGGTTCCGTAGTTGCCCATCCTTCACAATAGACAATAAAATAAAATTTAAATTACGAGAAAGATTTCAAGCTCTATAAAAAGGTCGTAAACGCCAAAGTAACTGTAATTACTTATTACCTTCTGGAAGTTATCGATTATAGGCGCCAGACTGAGCGAAATGTTTTAATGCAGTATGGCACTTAACTAATATGTGTAACGTTCGAAGTATAAGAACACCGCGCGGCACTTGCGTCATTTTAAAGAAATTATGAAATTTTGCGATAACTCAAAAACGGCTCGACCTATTTTATTCAATATAGTTTTCATTGAAAGTACTAATAAGGCCTATTTTTTGACCCGTGGTTGAGAAGTTAGAGGGAGGGGGACACTATTTTTTGGATTTCCCGAGCGAATATTTACAAAACTGCTGACTTTATCAAAAAATGATGTTTCAAGACCCCTGTTATTTTTAAAAGACCTATTCAACGACTCCCCACACGCTAGTGTTCGATTGAAAAAAAAAATCAAACCCACTTTAAGTGTACGGGAGGTACCCGAAAAAAAAATTTTTTTTAGTTTTTATTTTACCGTTTTGTCGGCGTAATACATACACATACTCAGACCAAATTTCAGCTTTCTAGCACTTATGATCACGGAGCTAAGCCGCGGACGGACAGACGGACAGACGGACATGGCGAAACTATAAGGGTTCCTAGTTGACTACGGAACCCTAAAAAGAAGGTACTAACACTGTTTGTCAGCTCAGTTTCCGTGTTACATACATTTTATTGAATTTTTAATTTTTATTAATGTCGTAGTTTTTATATCGATTTGCAACGTGCGTGTTACTTAAGAATATGTATGTGCAAATATGTATTGGTTCTCCCGAAATACATACTCGTATAAATAAATTTCTGAATAGTGAAATCTGATTAATTTAAAGCACTTAAATATATGATAATGTATTATTGCTTTTCTTTTACAGTTCACATAAACCAGGAAATACGCCTCAAGCATCGATCAATGGCCGCAAGGTACAATATACAGGGTGTAACCGACAGCATACCGAAAACGAAAACCGTAGTTTTAGACCATAATCACGAACTGAAAACGAGTGTTCATTTTCTCGGAAAGCTTAAGGATAAGATTGTCCAAAATAAATTATAAAACTCGATGCGCAATGTATTGCGTCCAATTATCTCGGGTGCAGACGCGCGGGGAGGGGAGCACGCGGCGAGCGACCGGTCCAGGCGCTCCCCACTCCACTCACGCATCAGCGCAAAACATACCGTTACGCCAATGCGCATCGAATGACATGAATGAATGCAACCACAAAAACAACGCAACCACAGATCACAACTAGTGTACTACCTAACACCAATAACAACTGACCGATAAATTAAAACAGTCTAACAAGATTATTTTCATTCAAGCAAGTAAAGCAAATAAAATGTGCGGGTAGGTAAACATTAATCATGCGTCCGACCGCAGCGGCCTGCGCGAGCACACTGGCCTGGCGGATCACTGACCGGCCAGTACCATTATCTTTCCCAGTTCACGCGATCTGTGTTGTACCGTAAAGCTTACATAATACTGTTTGTGATACATTGTGTGTTTTGCGGAAAATGCTATTTTCATGCGATTTTTCATGAAAAATTGTTACCGGGAAAATAAAGAAAAAATTAAAACTCGCGAGGAAAATTTATTATTCATACAGTCATTTAGAACAATTTCCATTTCAAACACGAGTTTCCCTTATTTACTAAATGAATTATTCGTTTGCCAATCCTACTGATTGCTTGAAAATCCTACTGTTTTGGACATTTATGAGCTCGTTTGAATATTATTTCGCTTTGTGGAAACACTTGGAAATTTTCGAACTTTCTAAGATTAGGTATCTAACGCCTACTCTCGGATAGTAATCTCAAACTAATATAGGATTTTGACATTACTATCTGAAAATAAGCGTTATTCTTTGAACAAAAGTTTGGTTAAAGCCTAAATCGTTTTTGATTTGTAGATTTTAAGTCAATTTACTTAGAAGACGTTCGTAACTTCTTTTCTTCCAGAGTGACATAAGTACATGAATACGCACAAATCTGCAAATCAAAAACGACTACGAAATCGTTAGTAGTCTGTAAGTGTTTATTTTTTTTTTTTAAATTGTATATTTTTTTTCTATTTTACCGGTTTTTCATGTGTAACCCTATTTGTGACTGACCCATACGCAGCCATACGGTAAGAGATAAATGATAGGGGCAGTCCGTAAGCTGACAGAATGTGATTCGAGTTGTATACCTGTCTCGCTTGCTCTAACGCGATCTAAGAACCTCTCAGGTTTCACCCAAACCCAAATCTCCATCTAAGAGCTCACGGACTTTACCATAGTTAAAACCTAACAAAATGTTCTAAGAAATAACCTAAGACCAGTTCTGTTGGGAAACTGTGATTCAAAGACAAACCGTTGTCTCAACATTTTAACTTGGCACATTAGTTCGTAAAACTTTAACGCTTAGTTCGGGCCAACTTACTCTGGTACAATATATGTTTTCCGAGCACACATATATAAATAGCACGAATCTCACTTCCCCGCCAGTTCCGCTCGGCGTCCGAAAACAAATAAATACAAATACGGGTAATAAACAAAATACGAGTCATATTTTACGTCAGCTTATAATATTATCTCCTTGACACGCATTCTATAAATGTCCGTGGCTATCGAATGGAAACGATATCAGATTCCGACAAATTCTGCTCAGTATCATCTGCTAGTGTAAACAGTATTGCTTATATGTTCTGGTAAACATTAGGATTTACGTGAATGAGACTGAGAATTTATTTGTAATAGAAATATATTGATTCTCATTGCAGTCGTAGCGCGAGTATTCTAAGAGTTCTTCTAAATACGAGTGGATTCTTTATTCGCCTGACAAAGTTATGTTCAAAAAAGTAATAAAAATATACAACACACAAATTATGTAGATAGCATACATATTGTGTGTGTCTAAAGGATCTCGTACATAACACATAATTGTTTATGTAGTACACTTCTATTTACAATACAATATAAAAAAATAATAGCGTTATTTAGATACGCATCAGCAGCACCCAGCACAGCAATTAGGGGTGGTTAAGCATAATGCAGCCTTGGCAAAGAACACCTCTCTTTCTCTCTCTCTCTCTCGATACTTTCGACACTCTAAGCCCAGTATATTTTCACGCACCTGCGCCAAAGTTGGGAAACACCGCTGTCACGAACGATTGGGACATATAAATAGTCATATGGTGCTTACATATATTACATCTTTACGACTCTATTGCACTCATACACCTTGTTGGGACTGTATTCATGACTGCGCATAAAAGTTTAAAACCAATTATGCAGCCGTGGCACTGGTAAACAGGGTATGCAAAACATGTTTTATGGATCTGGCATTTGAGTACTTTTTCAATATATTTGGGCATTTTTTTTTTTTCTGTACCTTGGCTTTTTGACCTGTCCGGTGACTTTGTCACACTATAAAACACTGTATACGGGTAAATTGATGATGATATAAATTTTTTTAGATAAATAAATTATTTAAGTTTTATATAATATCAATAAAATCAACAAGTAATATAAAATTTACTAGTTTTTTTAAGTTTTTGTGTTTAAAGATCCCTGATTTTACCTTGTCCATCACCAAAACGCAAACTTCGAGCACCATTTAAACTGATTAAAAAAAGTTTCTCATGGATGGCAACATTTGTTTTGGATAGTTCAAAATCTTAATTTTCTAAAAGCGACCTTATTCTCGTGGTTTTAAAGTAAAAAATTATAAATACCTACAATTTAAATGTGTCCGTGAAAACGAGAAAAGGGGAATATCCCCCTATTCGTTACCACGATATTTAAACATTGGCGAATTTTTATGGCCAAATCATACGTTTATTTTGATCTAGATACACCACTTTTCATATGGCAACATAGTTTGGTTTCTCAAAACGGTCAGTTTTGCTAAAAATCACGAAGAGTCAGGCGTGTGTCGAGGTGGCTAAAAAACTTTCTCCCATTTCCGTTACAGGATATGAAGGTAAAACTTTGATTTTCTTTATTGTGGTTTAAAGTAACTTGATCATTATTTATGTGACGATTTGATTTCGCTTGAATACCCACGTAATTAGTGGTAAAATGTGTTTCTAATTGCATTTTAAACTGCAAAGTGTTCGTTCCGTTACCTACCTTTCGTTACCACATTTATAGTCACGTATAAGGGGAACGTGAAAAAGTAACGAAAGGAAAACATAAAGCCGCGACCACTATTACACTTTGTATGAATTCAGGTTTTTTTTCCAAGTTTAATTTATTTATTTTATAAAACTTAAACGTCTTATACGTCTCGTAATATAAATTGTAGATTAGTGTTAATATTTCAACGCTAGCCTTATTAACCTTCCGGTTCGTTTTAACATTGATTACGTGGTTGAATTTTTTAATGACCTTTATAACCGCGGCTTTATGATTTCGTTACCTCTTTTTCGTTACCGTCCGATTTTAAAATGTATTATTATATTTTTTATCTCAACACAAATTAAGAAATATTCTTATTTTATTTATGAAATACTTAATTTAATATTTAAGGTTTTTCGGTAAAAAAGATTAAGCCAATAAACTTCGTAGTTTTTATTTAGAAGAGAAAATTGTGAGACGTTTTTGCCATTTGGTAACGAAATGGATCAAATATACATCTGTTCTTGTATATTTGTAAATATTTCCGAATAAATATCAATAATTATGATAATTTACTATATTAGTAAGAAAACGATACAATAATTTATTTCTCTTATACCTTCGTAACATTTAATATCAACAAAAGTTTATGGTAACGAAAGGGAGCATAAATCGAGGCCACCCTATATTAAAAACGGAATATTTATCAAATTCCTGCATATTTTACAAAACCATTGCTCAATACAGGTACCTAAGACTACTAAAAATAGTTTACCTCCCTAATAGTCACTGATTATTTAAAAAACAAAAAAACACATAAAAAATTTTTTGGTAGCATTTCAAAAAAAAATGCCCATTTATAACACACTGCCAATTCTTTCAATCCTGTATTTTATACTCAGTTTTATGCACACTTGTGTTATTGAAACAGAAATAACATTTATTCAAAAAAAGAGACCTCGAAAAAGTAATAATAATAAAAAAAAGTGTGTGTGTCAGCTCCGACGCACGACTGGAGTTTACTCTTCAGGCCAGGCTAGCACCACGATTTTTTTTAGTCGCGCGATAATTTTGGCGCAGAAATAAGCGTACTTATGGGTTTATGAAAATCGTGCGCAAAAAATATGTCAGCTTTAGGCACGGCAAAGCAAACTCGCAACATAACGAGGGCTACGTGAGCCGAAAGTTCATTCAACCTCTGCGCAGCCATCAGCAGAAGCAGCTTTCTCTCCTCGAAGGCTTCAGGAATGGCTTCTGGGAATATTGGGGACCCCAAGAGGTTGAAAGATCTCGCCGACAACACTTTCAGTCCGGGGAGCAGAGCCCTGAATAAAGGAAAAGAATCATGTGAGTTGGTACTGCAGGGGAAAAAATCGCATTTGCTGAAATTAATATCTAAACCCAAAGCTTTTAAACGAGGCAGGAGCATGAGCAAGTCTTGTTCCACTTCTTCAGGTTTACCACCTAGGGTACCGTCATCTAGGTATCAGATATTCAATGGGGATTTAACTCAGAGGTTACTTTTTGTATGGCCAGACAGAAAACTAAAGGGCCAAGCGGATCCCCCTGCTGTGCACCAACTTGGGAAAGAAAAAGAGAACCATTGTAGAAAAGATTAGAAGCGGAAGAATATACTTGGAAAAGGAAGGGGTAGAGTGATGGCACTTTATCCTTCACTTCGGACAGTAAAACATCACGCTCCACTGAGTTAAAGGCGTTTTTTAAATCAATATTAATTAAAACGGATTCTGAGTTTTTGGTATCTACCGAAAAAGCCCGCGTAGCGTGAATTGCAGCCTCGCAGCCCAATCTTGTGCCAAACCCTAATTGGCAAGGTTGCAGATAAGCTGCCATTTCTTCTCTCACTGCACGGCATCCTAGCTTTGCCGTTAAGCGGCGGAAAGCGCTGCCTATGACAATGGGTCTTATACCACCGTCTTTTTTTGACAGCGCACATAAGGAAGCACCATAAATATAGGGGCAAACTTCAGGGTTTAATTGACCACTGAGCAAAAAATTACAAAGCTTGGCCAGATGTTCCAGAAGCCGAAAACCGGCGTCTCCCGCAGATGCAGACGTAAGCTCCTTAAGATGAACAGGGCGGATACCATCCAAACCGGCGGCCGAACTATTTTTGAAAGAGCTGAGTGCCTGCACCACTTCCTCCGGCTTAACAGTTAAGGCAGAAATAGATATGTCAGGTTCCGGTGGAAGTACCAGCGGCCGGGACGGGGCTGGATGCTTCGACTGCAGCGTAGCTAAAGTCTCAGGGCTCGACGGCGCCACGCCCTCATCCGACATAAGCACTCGGACTGCACCTGAGAGATCCCCTTCATGTACTTTACGCTCAATTGTCTTCAGTATGGAGTGTGATCTCAAAGGCGTGGTCTCTGCACCGATGTTCCCACTGATATCAAAAGAAGCAGAGTTAATATTTCTCTTAACTTTCGTGGTTAAATTGCCCGTAGCCGACGCTTCAGGCGATTTGAGTGCGGAATAGGCAAAAGACAGTAAACTAAATTTCGTTTAACATTCGAGAGTGCCATTGGAGTCGATACACTTATCAATGAGGTCGCTCAATTTGCCCGCTGCCAAGTTTCGCGCCCCTTTGGGGATATGCCGTAACACACGTACTGACTACTTCAACGTAGCTAGATCACCAAAATCTAGATGAATGGGGTTGTTACCATGAGCTTGCTGAGAAAACGACAGTCTAGGGTTGGAGGGGATGACTTGGGGAAAATGTTTATGCATGCGCCCTATATGCACTTTTAAGTCCATGAGGGGTACAAGTTCGAATTGAGTTGGGACAATGGGGACAGCGCAAGGATGAAGAAGGATCACTCATATTTATAACTAACACTTACAAATAAAAGTAAAAAATACAAGCAATTATAATAAAAAAAGATACAATTTAAAAGCCAACATCAAATTCATAACAATTTCGATTTAAAATTCATAGCTTCTTGTCGGTCGGCAAGACTCCCGTCTAGAAAATGAATGGCTCGGTTGTGTTGCATCCTTGATTTATGTATGTATTTATCCTGGAAAGTTTCACGAAATCAAAACCATTCTGCGGCTGAATGCAGGAAAATGAGAGCAGTGGTGATGGAAAAGTATTCACGCCTTCTCTATTTCTAAGCTTAAAGCTGAGTCACAATTAAAGCGGTCTCTCTCTACAGCAAGACGTCTTCTTCGATCTTAGCACCATACAAGCACGGCTTAAACACCAATAAAACACGGTCTGCATTGCACGTTATAAAAGTTGTAATCTTGGATATCACAAAAATTCGTTAGGTTTGTTTGGGAGCTGAAACGAACACGTATCTTTTAGCCGATTGTGTGACGGCCGCTATTGTTTCAAAAGCAGCACATTTTACCCGTTAAGCGTTATTTTATTAAATTATATTTTATTTATAAAATTTTGTTGACATTCGACATGAAGTTGACATTGACAATTTTATAGTTTGTTTATGTGAGCATAATGGTAGTTTTAAAAGTCGTATCTCAGTATACGATCGGGGTAAAAATACGACTTCTTAATTTAGCAGGTTATGCGTTAAGCGTTATAGACTAAGATCCCGATATAAAACGACCTTCACCGAGATGTTTATTTGATGAAATGTATTTTATATGTAGTTTAATATGTCAATAAATATATTGCATATGGGTTGCCTAACAATTTTTAGTCCAGGGTATGTTTAGTAAAAAATAAAAAATATTTTTTTTTTTTTACATTTCACCGATTTGATTGTTAGATAAATTCATAATTAAATAATCTTTAATTTTATTCAGTTTCAATTCAATAATCAGACCGTTGCAAAATGCTAGTAGGTATAGATTTACCTGTTTATACCTGGCTACCCGATAGTTGTGACGGGAAAAGAATAGGCAACCTAACGTTTGCATATTCTATGGGCTTCATACTTTCGTTTGATGACGTGTTTGGCTCGGTTTGTAGACACCTGCTTACTGAGTCGGCGGTCCCGGGTTCGAATCCTGGCCGGGGCAAATATTTGTGCAAATATTTGTTCTTGGGACATGGATGTTAACTATATATGTATTTATATATTATGTACATATATCGTCGTCTAGTACCCATAGTACCAGCTTTGCTTAGTTTGGGACTAGGTCGATTTGTGTATGACTGTCCCTTAATATTTATTTATTTATTTATTTATTTATTTATTTATTGGTATAGAATTTATCTAATATTAATCAAACCGGTGAAATGTTTAAAACATTTTTTTATTATTAATTAAACATACCCTGGACTAAAATTTGTCAGGCAACCCATATGAAATATATTTATTGACATATTAAATTGAATATAAAATACATTTCATCAAATAAACATCTCGGTGAAGGTCATTTTATATCGGGATCTTAGTCTATAACGCTTAACGCATAACCTGCTAAATTAAGAAGTCGTATTTTTACCCCGATCGTATACTGAGATACGACTTTTTAAATTAGCACGGCAGATACATTCGATTTTATACCCCATATTTTTCATACCCCGGGCTTATACATATATGAAAATCGATTCTTAAGGAGTAAACTCCAAAAATAAACTGTGATTTTTCACATCCAAATTTTTGAGGTGATTGAAAAGTGAATACAGTCAATTCAGATACGTAGGTAAACTCTATTATTACTACATATTTAATAAAACACTTCTCTTACTTTGCTCTCTCGTCATAAAATCTAACTTCTATTCGTTAGTTATATTAGCATTTATTTAAATAAGTTTCTGTCAAAAATTACATTTCAGTGGCAAGCTTTTATAGCCGACTGTACTTTTCTTTGGATATCCATCAAATGCTCACTGAGACGATTCTAAAGAGCCCAAGCTCAGTAGGATTGCTTTTTCTATTATAGAGTTCCTATGGCCACCTTCCGGCTCCATCATCAGATCAGCCCCATGGTAACATATTATTGTATTGTCATCAAAGTCAAGTAAATATGCAAAATTTCAGCTCAGTCGGTTGATGATATCTGCTTCAAAATTGAGTTGCAAGATTTCACCCGAACAAACATACTTAGATACATACATACTCGTACATACAATGCAAGTTAAATAAAAGCTTTTAATAAACAAGTTTTTCTCAAATTGACATTTTATACTGTTGTACTGATACTGAACCCCAGCAGTATGTACTATGTACAACACGTGGTACATACACACCTAGGTAGCTACTTAATTTCGTTTACCCAATAATTGTTTCTCTAATACTTTTGTGCATGACTTATGCTGTCCTCTAATAGAATTGCGTGGCATTCTTGAACTGTTGGTGGTACCTAATGGCACGCGACTATAATTAAAACTTTAATGAAGCAAATTATTCAAGCTCGATTTCCGACTTTCAAAGAAAATTCACAAATAATTTACAAATATATGTTTTATACTCGCGTACTTTAATCTGTCAATTATAATTTCAGACAAAATCACAAAAACGCACTTTTTAATCCTGTACCAAAATTCTAAACTCTATGGTAACCGCTACAGAACTTTAATATTCATAAGACATCTCTCAACTCTAATGATTTCAAAAAGAGAGAACATCAGCATGTGTGATTAAAAAAAAATCGGCTAAGAGCATGTCGGGCCACGCTCAGTGTAGGGTTCCGTAGTTGCTCATCCTTAACAATAAACTGCTGTTTTAAGCCCGAGTTTTAAGTTCTGAAAGATTTTAAGCTGTATAAAAAGGTCGTAAACGCCCTAGAAACTGTAATCACTTATTACCTTCTGGAAGTCAACTTACGTCCTTTAAAAGAAAAAATATGAAATTTGGCGATAACTCAAAAACGGCTAGACCGATTTTGTTCAATATAGTTTTCATTGAAAGTACTTATAAGGCCTCATTTACATGAATTTTTCTGAATTTTTTTGACCCGTGGTTGAAAAGTTAGAGGGGGGGGGGGACACCATTTTTTTTGTTTTCGGAGCGAATATTTACAAAACTGCTGACTTTATCAAAAAATGATGTTAGGAGACCCCTACTATTTTTACAAGAACTATTCAACGACACCCCACACACTAGTGTTGAAAAGAAAAAAAAAATCACCCCCACTTTAGGTGTTCGAGAGGTACCCGAAAAAAAATTTTTTTTTTAATTTTTATTTTACCGTTCTGTCGGCGTTATACATACACATACTCATACCAAATTTCAGCTTTCTAGTACGAATGATCACGGAGCTAAGCCGCGGACGGACGGACGGACAGACGGACATGGCGAAACTATAAGGGTTCCTAGTTGACTACGGAACCCTAAAAAGCACGCTACTGAACAAGCTAAGTGAACTTATTGGTTGAAATGACTTATCAAAAAATTTAACCAAACTTATTAACACGTTCTTTATTGCTATTTTATATTAAACTTTACATATTGTATGTTTAAAAATATTTCAAAAGAGATTAAATCCACTTTCCAAGGACTAGCTGAGTTGAAATTAGGTACACCTACATAAATCGAAGGCATGGTACGTGACCTGATCTGATGATGGCGCCGGATAGTCGACATAGGCAAGACTCTATGATAAAAAAACGTAATTTCAACGAAAAATGTGCACTTTCAATTAAATAGGCATGGAAAATTTAAAAATCTTTCTAAGTATGACACACTTTAACAGTCATTATCTGAAATTCCGCTACCGAAGACCGTTGAGAAATCGAAGGATCTAAATAGAGCTCTTGCTATTCATTGAATAACATTGATGTTGATATTGATTATACATATTTTATAGCTATACACGAACTTTTCATTTCATTAATGTTTTTCACGTACCTTATACTCTTATGGTCATTTTATTATACAGCCTCATTTGTAATTATGTAACAAGTTACAAGTTTGAGAAGTAGTATAATTTCTAGAATACCGTGATAAATATTGGTATAAGTCGTTTCGTTTATGCACATAAGTCGTTTAATAGCTAAAACATGGTAAAATTGGTGCAAATAAATTGAGTTATGTCTTTAAATACTCGCGAACAAAAGCTATAACTACAAAAAACATATTTATAGGGTCAACGCAATAGTTCTTTATTTTTAAAACGAAAGCCTAACACCATAGCTTGTATAAAAATGCTTAAAGAGTTCAAGTTCAAAATATCTACTATTGAAAAATAGTATATTATCTCTTCTGAAAAGTGCCGTTTATGAGTTATTCCCTTATTCACTGGAGGCACTGAATTGTGTGCAACTACTATGTTATCTCACAGAACTCCTAAAAAGTACAAATGTACGATTATTTATGAATTGTGTTTAATTCTGGAACATTTCGTAGAGGATAAGAAATAATTACTGCTTGACCGTATGGTACCTATATGTAAAAATTGTTATAATTTTTTTGTTATAATGTGATCATAATAAAAAATAATCATAAAATAAAATGTGGGTTATTCCACCCGCTAAAAATCTACTTTTTATAAAAACTTAAACATTGCATGTAACGGTACAAATACTGCATGTAACGGACACACAAAAAATGCTCACACGGTTTCAATACATTTATATACCTCTTATTTACATTAATGTTTTAAAGGTTTCCGGTATTAAGATACGCCTTATGTCAAAAGCCTTATTTATTTTTACAACGAAACCTTGAAGCTATTTTTTTTACACATAATCTCAACTAATCCCTTGCGCTATTTCTTCATCAATATAGTGGATACAATAAATAGGTAAATTTAAGGTAAGGGACGAAACTACACAATACTCCGTCTGTAGGGTCATCAGCAGCAAAATAAGTTGGTGTAAGGGACATACATTTTCTATTTATATCTAAATTATTAAAACGAGCACTACATAGATAGACAGAACATTAAATACAATAAGATTATGTATGAAATCAGGCCCAAAAAAGTTCACTACAAAAAGTTTATGAACGACTTAGTTAAAAAAATCTTTGTCAGCCTCTCCTGAAAAATTATATTCTGTCCCTTACCCCAATTGAACCTACGGTCGACGACATCAAAAATAAAATGTATAGTGGGGAATGACGATTAAAGTAAAAAATGATTTTCTGTGTTTTTCTCGTATAAAAAGTATGGTATGCAATACGCAACGTTTGCATAAAATACTATTTGTTTTGTCTACTTATTTCTAGTAAGTACCTACCTATACATATATTGCGTTCAATCACCTGAATCTGTAAAAATAAAAGTTATCTCGCGGGAGCTGAATATGCTATGATCCGTGCATTAGTAAGTGAGTTTTGGAGCCAGAGTTGCCGGAAAATTACACATTATTCTGAAATTTACCGCCTCATTTGATTTGTGTATCTACTTGTTTATTCGTTTGGTTATTTAGGCACAGTTTTCAGTTTTCTTGGCCTATTTGCTTGTAGTTAAGAAAATAACAACTGCCAATAATTATTTTTGGAAGACTGGGTTTTTAATATTCACAAGAATAACAATTACTGTATGGTTTGTGGTTTATTCTCATGATTGATATAAGAGTACCTAATTATGTTACCTGTAAATACAGGTTTCGTATAGATATCTACAACGCCTGATTGTGCGTTTTCGTAAAGTGAGGTAATTTTGTACGGTAAGAGGTTATTAAAATGCAATTTTTTGGTTTTTACCCTTAAATGCATACAATTACACTAATTTTATTTCTTAAATGACGTTATTTCGGGACAATTATTATTATTAATCCGTTTATGGCGGCTCGAAGCTTGTGCCAGTATCAGTTTTTTTGGTTCATAACCATGCATGACTTCCGTGTTAAATGTAAATAAAACTTATCAAAAAATAAAAAATGAGATGAAATGAACATGAACAAAGATGGCCGATGAATCCTTTCGGGACAATCTTGTCAAGTCTTTATTGACAATATTCAGATTTTGACTTGTGTCATTTCAGTAACGTGTAAATATACATCATCATGCCATTAAGGGTTAAGCCCTGAAATATATTCCTATCGCAATAGTTTACACAAATGCCTTTTATTTTTTTCTTATGCTATTTTACTTTTGAATACTAAAATGTAACAAATAACCCCTTCGATTCCAAATAGCCTCACCTTACGTTACATACATCATTTTCCGTCGACACTTTGTAATATCATGTTAAACCTACGCATCGAATAAAAAGATGTTTTGAATTAAATGAGCGATCAACCCGACGGAGTATAATATTCTGTTAAATAATACATGATACAAAAGGAATTATTTCATAGATATTTAGGATATAGCGCTGAATTAAGAAAACTAACAGATGCTATCCTAGACTATATACGTACAGTATATTGATCTGACGAAATCCGGGATATTGGATGACGAAATCCGGGATGGGAATCATGGTCTCATTCCTTCTCAGAAAAATAATGAAGACAATTCGAAACGATTAGCTAACTTTATTAGAAAGCTACTTGATAAATGTACCTAAAGCAATGTGTCTCGTTATCAAGGATAGGGCAGCTCTTATATAGAGGTAATCAATATCAGAATATTGTATCGTATGTAAAGATAACTTAAGTATCCATTAAGTGATACACCAGACTATAATACTTTAACGATTACTTTAGGGGGCGATAAGACGAGTACGAGTAAGTAATACGACTTTACTAACAGAAGTAGATATCTAACTATATATATCTATGTTCATGTTACCAACTTAAATATTCTGATGGAAAAGTAAGGAACTTGTGTGAGTTGTGTTTGTGTACGTCGTACAAATTTTCTTGTACTATTAGTCTAAGATCCCGATATAGAACGACCTTCACTGAGATGTTTATTTGATAAAATGTATTTTATATTTAATTTAATATGTCAATAAATATATTGCATATGGGTTGCCTAACAAATTTTAGTCCAGGGTATGTTTATTTAATAATTAAAAAAAAAAAATTTTAAACATTTCACCGGTTTGATTTATATTAGATAAATTCTATACCAATCGAAAGTATGAAGCCCATATAGAATATGCAAACGTTAGGTTGCCTATTCTTTTCCCGTCACAACTATCGGGTAGCCAGGTATAAACAGGTAAATCTATACCTATTAGCATTTTGCAACGGTCTGATTATTGAATTGAAATTAAATAAAATTAAGATTATTTTATTATGAATTTATCTAATAATCAAACCGGTGAAATGTTTAAAAATTTTTTTTTAACAATCCCCTTGACTAAAATTTGTTAGGCAACCCATATATGCAATATATTTATTGACATATTAAATTAAATATAAAATACATTTCATCAAATAAACATCTCGGTGAAGATCGTTCTACTCATATATCGGGATCCTCTACTATATACGAGTAAGTATGTTGCCAGCGCCGCCATAAACTGCACAGATAACTTCGCAATGCGTGCTCACGTGACATCAATTCGTTGTGTAGACAGCGTGGCGGATTAAGCTATAAAACAAGACCACCTGCCGTTTTAGTCTGAAAACGAATATTCGAGAACGGCTAGGTAATTTCTAGTACCTACCTCAAATTAACGTTCTTTAATTTTGACGGACTTCAATCAAAAAGTTATGTTGTTCAAAATTTAATGCACATGGCTACTTTAAGTAAGTAGTATGCGAGGCGAGTAATTCGCAGGTCCAATTATTTCCTGCCCCTGTGCGGGCATGAGCGGTAGCTTTAAAAACTGGAGCCATTTGAACATTTCATCCAATGGGTTTTAATTTAAGCTTCTGAATGAAATTTCCTCTGAAATGAAATCTGGGGGAATATCCCGTTCATTACATATCAAATTAACTCTTAAGCTTGGTTTCGGATTCATTATCATTAAGCAATAAACACAGTTACAGAATGAACGACAGAGAATAACGGCACTGTAAGTGGAACCCTACAAATATCGGCCAGCGATAGTTTTACCAACACGTGTTTCGATTACACCAATTTAGACACACCCCTTAATTAAGTCGCGCCTACACGCTTTACTTGTTTACGCAAACACACATTGATTTTGGAAATCACACTTTTTGTAACTAAACGGCAACTATTGAACATTAAGCAACTTAATTACCATATTTTGACATGATAAAGTACATGCCTCGTGAAACAACCGATTTAACTTGTGAAACATTCCGTTTTTGAACATCATTATTGGCTAAGTTACAAGTCCCTTCATCATTTCGAATCCACGCTACGCATACCTATACTGCATGAGTAGCTTCCCGACTAGAAAGACCGATGATCTGACAATGATTGCAAAAGAACGTTGAATAAAAATATGCACGGCTGGACTTTGGGCTCTTTGGGAGAACCCTTTGTCCAACACCGGAGATGTACCCTATGAAAATGGAATATTTGGTAGGCACCCCCGCCGCACCTGAAACGTGAGACTTTCACGCCTATTATATGGAACACCGTGTCAATATTTCTTAGCATATTTGAGAAAAGTACTATACATAAGTACCTCACCTCAGCATTTAAAAGAATTGCCAGCCTCGCACTGATTTTTTGATCCTCAATCAATTAGACAATAATTTTACAGATAAATAGCCACATATTAATGTCAACAGTCGCACTTGGCGTGACCTATTAAATAGTTTACGACATTCATCCGACATCTGTCGAGAGCGTGGTGTAGGTAAATCAGACTATTTTATGAGTGGCGATAGTCATTTGGTTTATTTTATTGTCTGAGCCTGCCGTATGTCACGCCCGCTGGGAACGCCCGCGATTCCCAAGGGGATGGTAAGTACTACAATCACATCTGTCAGAATTGAGTGCTCGGTATAATAGTTTCAGTTTAATATGACATGATCATGTTAGATTTCTGTTCAAGCAATAAAGCCTGAAAGTTTTGAAGCTAATTTACGAAGAAAACTGAAAGTGAAATTCAGAATTTTATTACGACCTACACATATAAACCGATGTATAATTACAGTTTGCAAAATAAAAGCGAATGTCGCAAAGTAAAATGGCAAATGACTGAGCAATAAGTGAGTCATTTTGTCTAAATCTTCATTATTTTCTCTTGTACACCGACTGCAATAGCGCAAAATAGGACCACGATGTACTCAGTATCTGAAACAAAAATCATAACATAAACATTTATGTTACATTAACCTCAAAAAATAAACAGGATATGAAGAAAATAATACCCGAGTAAAAGCGCCCAGATTTATATCGGTAAAAGTGTAGGCAGTCAGCTTGCATGGTTTTTGCGCTCTGTAACCAATAAACATTAATATTAAATAGATTCTACACGCCGCCGATTCTGTCGGCGGATGACTTGGCCTTGAAACTAACCAAGCAACAGCTCATCTTCTGTCCGCTGTTTACGCGGTCACATGGGAATCCAAATCTACAGGGTACTTCCCGTTAACCTAAAAACTTGGAATTTGTCAAAAACCAACATCATATGTAGCACAAGTAAATAAATAAAAAGGCCGAAAACAGTATTTGCAGTTGGTAAAATAACCACAACTATGTCGATGTATGGGGACAATAGTTTACTTAGGCATAGCAAACTCAAGTATGCCCCTACATCCAATTTATCTTTTCGTTAGAGCATTCAGTGCTTAGATAGTCTGTACGAACCCTTGGTCGACGAGTTCAACTCTCACTTGACCGGCTTTTTATAAATAACTAATATAGCTATAAGTACAATTAATGTAAATTAATAGTTTATAACATAACCTGGTCATAATTATAAGCAAGTCTTTTGCCGTTTTTGCATCCACATTATACCACTGGCTGTTATAGACCGCTCTGCTTAATGCCATACTCTGGAAAATAATGAAATTTTATTGCATAGGTACTCAATACATACGTATTCACAAAATAATGGAGCTACAGGCTACACGAATGCAGGGTTTCACAAACAAATGTTGCAAACTTAATCCGTCGGAATGGGACGAACCAATTCACCTGCGCATTCATTACACTTAAGAGCCCACCCATGCAAAATTCGTCAGGTGAATGATCCTAGATCTCAACATCCATAGTGATTAAAAATCTGTCCCTTGAAAATAAGAAACTTAAACAGTTTTTCTTCTAATTTTCTCGATACTTTTATCTCTCAAATATAACCCTTTTTTTAGATATTTTCGGTTGGATCTTCAAAACCCTTCCGTTTTTAACAATGTTTTTTAGCTTAATAGATGCACAATTAAATGTTCTCAAAAACTGTAAAACTATTTTCAATATAAAATGCACACGTTTATGACACAACTCAAAAAACATGATTTGCCGAGCACGCACTTCCATCTTCCTAATGCTTACGCTCAGTCAGAGAGCTAGCCAACGCGTTGGCGCCCTCTTAAGGATTACATTCACTACAAACAACAATACTTACAGCTTGTGAAAGTTTATCGCCATAATCGCATATAAGGTATATTTGCATCAAACACATGAAGAGGAAGCTGAGAAAATTACTTAACATGACCAAATCCTCATAAGCCTGGAAAAAAGTACGCCATTACTTACTTTTAGAACAATTTTAGCAAAGCTCCTTATGCAAATGAAAAGTGCTTCTAGTTTAAATAAACGTGGACAAAAAGCTCACGGTTTCATTTCAGTAAAAATGGGGTAGCGGTGTCTGAAATGAATAAGTATTTTTTTCTGCGAGTGTGACAATGACCTTACCATGATATTAAACCCGGCCAGACAGAGCAGCAGGGAGCTCGACATGAAGTTTACTAACGCCGACTTGGAATACACTGTTTCAATTAAATTACAGCACCTGGAAATGTACATTTCACTGTTGATTGAGTACCTACTATTAGAGACGATAAGATTGTCAATAAAATTTTAAGTTTGATCTGAAACTAAAATGCTCTTTAATACACGCCTCGACCAGAAACAAATACAATCACAGGACTGGTATTCCCTTGTTTTGTCTAAAAATTATTTGCCTAATTTCAGTTTGCCTAACAACTTTTAGTATAACCAACGGTATGCCTAATTTCAGTTTTCATAATTATTGTTTCAATAAATGATCACTTTGTCGAAACTCGTTTAGTCTAATCATCACTTCAAAATAAAGTTTGTTTCGTTTAATATTAGTTTAACTAATTCTTATATTGCCGAAAGTTATTTTAACTAATGATTATATTGCCGAATGTTATTTTAACTAATGATTATATTGCCGAATGTTATTTTAACTAATGATTATATTGCCGAATGTTATTTTAACTAATGATTATTTTGCCGAATGTTATTCTAACTAACGACCAGGTTAGGTTAGGTTAGAACTGCGACCACAACAGGACCGAACTGCTGCCAGAAAAGTAGGTTAGGTTAGGTTAGGTTAGGTTAGGTTAGAACTGCGACCACAACAGAACCGAACTGCTGCCAGTAAAGTAGGTTAGGTTAGAACCGAACTTAATGGGTTAGGTTAGGTTAGAACTGCGACCACAACAGAACCGAACTGCTGCCAGTAAAGTAGGTTAGGTTAGAAGTGTTAGAACCGAACTTCAAGATGTAATAAAAAAAAAACGTAAAATAATATACTGTGCAAATTAGGCAAACTGAAATTATACAAAAATTGTAGTAGGCAAAATAGCGTTTATAGGAAATGTAATTATATTAGTTGAATAATAGATAAAATGAAATAATATATACAAAAATTAGGCAATATGAAAATTCGGCGAAACAAGATTATGCAAAATATTCATTAAGCGAAATGACTTTAGACTAAACGAATATTAGGCAAACTGAATAAATATGGAAAGTAATTTTAGACAAAATGAAATTAGGCAAATCAAAATTAGGCAAAAAATTATTAGACCAAACAAGGGTAAACCCACAAGACTACAAGATAAACAACTGACGGTCTTATCGCGATGAGCGATCTCTTCCAGACAACCTTTGTCAACAAAAAAGGCAACCCAGTGAGCAAAATAATTATTTTAACATACTTAAATAATATTTTTTTGGCTCTAGTAATTATACCAACCTTATAAGTTCCATGTGCCGATTAACATACTCCGTAAACTTCTTGCGATAAGAGTCATCATCTAGTTGTAGGCGTCGAGTATTACTTGGAGGTATAATTCTCTCAAAATCGTATTGAAGAGAACAGAACTGAACTTGTACATAGGTGCAGAAAATATAGTACAAGCAATCTGGCCCAAGAACTGTTAAGGTCGCAAACACTCCTAAAAAGAAAATATTTTATATTAAACCCAAAACCAAACACCCACCTTAATAATTTTCTCTAAATTAAAGTTTTTTACCTGATTTGATAAATTAACACTTACTTATTAAAGTATTTTAGATTTGATTATTCTCGTTGTTTAATAGTGCAATTTATTGTTGTAGATACAAATAATTTCGTTTTATACTCACCGCCGATCATCTGATGAACGTATACAAAAGGGTAAACCTTTAAATTAAGGGCATCGAATGGATATAAAATTGGGAAAGGAAATCTTAATGTCAATATTCCTGTGTCACAATAGATGTATCCCATTATAGTGAGAGGGCCAAGTAAAAATGCAACAAGCGCTATGGAGTTGATGATGGTTAGAACTTTGATGGCTAGGTGAAGTTTGTCGATCATATTTCTTATTGCCATAAAAGCGGTTGGATCTGTTTGTATCCCGGTATCAGATTGAAACAACTGCAGTCTACGAAGCGAATAGATCAAATCAATAATATGGGGGCCGTGTTTCATCCTGTAGTAAGTTTTCGCAGTTCCTAAGAAGCAAAGAGTAGCGCAAGGAACAGTAAATGTCACCTCAATGAAGTTGCTCTCCATTAAACCTTTTTTTACGAACCAAGCTAATTCGCCAAGAAGTTCACTGTATAACATTATATTGAAAAACCAGAAGAATTTTCGGTTCCGATGTCTTTCCAGTATCGTTTGATTATTTTCTTCGTCATCGGTTTGCAGGCCTATTAGTCGTAGTATTACATTCGCCTTGCCTAAACTTGCTTCGAAAGAATCTGATTCGAATGTCTTCATTTTATCATTTGTCTTACTAAAATGACGTTCTCCGACCGACAATTACGATTATATTGAAAGTTTATTTTTTAAGTTGCCATTTATATGATTACGTTAATGAAGTAATTAAATATGCGGTAAGACTTTATATTAGGTATTTACACATTAATTATATGATGTAGTACGAAGTACACCACTTATTAGAACCTTTGCTTAGAATGATTTCATTACGTTTAATAACGTACTTACTGTCTAATAACCGTTTACGAAAAGAAAGTAAGTAGTCATTTCCTTCTAATTATTTAATAATACGTCATTTCAGCATTAGGCTGGAATTACGTCATCATTGTGTATATTATGGCAATTAAGGTCTTAAATTTATTTCTGCTCCGACAGCCATACGCTCTACATTAGGATAGGTACTCTCTCGTACTATTTACTTGTATGAGAAAACATAACGACACATAAAAATAATATCAGTCAAAAAAACGTCGCGTGTCGCGGTTCAGGATATAATTAGATTGAAAAAAGTCTAATTTGCACTTAAAACACATTTTTTTTAATCCATTATCAATGCTCCTGTCTGCATAGGAATCCCTATTTGCAATAACCATAAGAAGAATCAACTGACGCTAAAACTTTTTACTCAGCGGATTTGTTGGCCCCTCGGGTCGTTCGTCCCTTACAAATAAGAAGAAAATCCGATGTAGTACCAGCTTTCGGACTTAGCTTGAGAGCCACTGTTAAATAATATGGTAGCAGTACTGTGGGAAAAGCCGAGACAAGGTTATGCTTCAAGTTCATACAAATTAACAACTAAAAAAAAAAATTGGTTGGTTAGTGTTCACAAATAATTAAAGGTTGGAACGTCTCAGTAAGCATTAAAGTAAGACTGAGTTTAAGAGAAACCGTAAAATAATACTTGTGAGATTTAAATAGGTACGAGTATTTCATCGATAAAGCCGCCAACAAATTAAATTTACGGTTTAAAGAATCTTTATTCTACTAAGAATTACAAAAAATTCGCTTACATGAGAATCATTACAAAATTTCAAATCTATACTTAGCGTGCAGTACCTATTTTACACTAAATTTTATAAAAGTAACATAGTATTATTATCAAGCTAACAGTATAAGTAAAAGGACGTACACTAACTTGCGTACTTACCTTAACGAAAATAGGTTAATGATTAGACAAGTTTAATATAAACTTGTATGTGAAAAATAGCCAAGTCAAGTCTTGATATTGAATTACACCACAAGTAAAATAAATCCGTTGAGTAAATAATTGTTTGTTATAATTAATATTAACTAGGTACTAAGAAGCAACATTGTAGTAGTTTTGAGAAACAAGAAATTGTTACATACATTTATTTTAGGTTGCATGTTCTTGTATCTAAAAAATTTAGGGTAAAGACCTTGGCACCCATATAGATCTCAATCCTTTTGTCGGCGAAGTCGACAACGTTGCACGCAATATTAAACTTGGCTCTTATTTAACATTTATGTTTTTGATGGGATTACACTAGCAGCGCCTGTGGTGTTACGCGCTCATTCGACGGGATCACTATATTTTCCTAGGGTGTCACCTACATCCATACTAAATTGTTTCAAAATTGGCCCAGCTGCGATTTGTGCGTGAAAAATTAACAAACATACAAACACGCGCACAAACTTTCGCCTTTATAATATTACTAGCTTTTGCCCGCAACTACGTCCGCGTGGAACTTGGAAGTATGGAAGCAACCTCGTACAACACGATAGATATCCATATCCACCTAATCACCTTAATTAATAAAAGAGACTATTAAAGCGCCTAAGCAAATGTAAGAGCAATTGTGCTTTTGGTCTAATAAATACATTTTCTACAGACTCGTGGTTTAAGGCCACTCTATATTTATTTATTTATTGAAATTTTATTGCACAAAATACAAAAGTAAAAGTACAAATGGCGGACTTAATGCCACAAGGCATTCTCTACCAGTCAACCATAGGACTAAACCGAAACATTTGTATGGTGCAGGGTCTTTTATGTAATCTGTAACATGAAACAATTAAATAACACATACGTAATATACAATACAACAATACAATACAACAATACTTTATTGCACACCAATAAAAGTTTACAAAAGGAAACAAGACAAATACAATTTATAAATAACGGTAGACAACAGGCGGTCTTATCGCTAAAGAGTGATCTCTTCCAGCCCTTTATACCGTATATACAAATAATAATTTATTTACACCTATGTCGTAACATTTCTGTACCAATGTAGTGAATAATAGTTGTCCATCGTATTTTGTCGCGGAAGCTCGTTTTAATATTTCCATCTCAACTTTTTCACCGAAGTTGATAGAGAAAACCAACTTTTCCGACAAAATACGATGGAAAACTATTATTCACTACATCTGTAACGAATTTAGATATTTACAATTTTACAATATAGTTTTATATCTGAGGCTCTCTATATTTATTTATTTAAATTTGTATTTGAAACATTTGTATGGTGCAGGGTCTTTTATGTAATCTGTAACATGAAACAATTAAATAACACATACGTAATATACCTTATATACATAACCTAAACATACACAAATATGACATACAATATACTTACCTACTTATATTATAATAAATGCACCTTGTGTGAATCATTATGCTGATAGTTAATCACAGTTTATCAGAGAAATGCTTGCGCAACATGTGCTTGAAGGTTAGCTTGCTTTGCGCTTGCCTAATGGGGAGCGGTAAGTCATTCCAAAGCTGAACTGCTCCAGCTGTAAAAGAGTGCGTCATTCATAAAACTAGTACGGTGAGGGGGGGCAGTAAGTTTGAGATTCCGAGAGGTGCGAAGATTACCGCCTGGTCGGGCAATTACAAAATAGAATTTGGATCTGAGGTAGTCGGGCGCAGCTGGATCGAATAAGATGGAATAAGATGGATAATCTATAATAGTTGCATAAGCTGGTTATTATAAGTGAATGCAATTATAATTAACTGGATAGTGGAATTGAGCAAAACAGAAGTCCTAAGTAATCGAATTCCAATCACTTTACTCTAATACATAATGAGGAAATAACAATGAACAAAAATTAAAATACTAAAACGGACTAAATTTAATACTGAAACAAACTTAAAAAATCACGATATAATAATATTATAAGTGTATTAAATCAAACATCCACGAGTAAGTAAATCAAAAGTAGCGCAAAAGCGTACGTTTGCGTACGGGCATACCTTAAAGGCGGTTTTCAAGACTTTGAAGTCACTTTGTGTGTGAAGTTAATATAAATAAAGGTTTGTAAAGTAGCGTCGACGTTGAATGATTCGTGATGACAACCTCACTCGGAGAGTGACAGCTCATCAACACGTTGTAAACTTGTAACTTTGCTTTCAACAGTGTTTACTTTATTTGGCGTGGGGCTTAAATAATGCATTTGTAGAAATGAATGTTTTTATTTTAGGCGTATTTTTGTTTTACTAGTAAGTGTTTTTTTTTATTTAGTTTAGCATTTAGATCACTCATTTGTTGTTTTAGTATTCTTAGTTATTTATTGTCAGAATGTTATTTATATACATAAGAATGTCTAGATAAGAATCTAGATATGTGAAAATAGGTTAATGATTACTTAGACAAATAAATAATATAAACTTGTATGTGAAAACTAGCCAAGTCAAATCTTGATATTGAATTACACCGCAAGTAAAATAAATGAATTGAGTAAATAATTGTTTGTTATAATTTAAGAATTTAAATTAACTTTTAAGTACTAATATTGAGAAACAAGAAATTGTTACATCCATTTATTTTAGTATATTGTATGTTCTTGTATCTATAAATGTTAGGGCAAAGAACTTAGCACCTATATTAGATCTCAATTCTTTGTCGGCGAAGTCGACAACGTTGCACACGATATTGAACTTGGCTCTTATTTAACATTTGTGTTTTTCATGGGATATAGTTACTTTACATACCTACCGTGCGTCATTCATAAAACTAGTACGGTGAGGGGGGGCAGTAAGTTTGAGATTCCGAGAGGTGCGAAGATTACCGCCTGGTCGGGTAATTACAAAATAGAATTTGGATCTGAGGTAGTCGGGCGCAGCTGGATCGAATAAGATGGAATAAGATGGATAATCTATAATAGTTGCATAAGCTGGTTATTATAAGTGAATGCAATTATAATTAACTGGATAGTGGAATTGAGCAAAACAGAAGTCCTTAGTAATCGAATTCCAATAACTTTACTCTAATACATAATGAGGAAATAACAATGAACAAAAATTAAAATACTAAAACGGACTAAATTTAATACTGAAACAGACTTAAAAAATCACGATATAATAATATTATAAGTGTATTAAATCAAACATCCACGAGTAAGTAAATCAAAAGTAGCGCAAAAGCGTACGTTTGCGTACGGGCATACCTTAAAGGCGGTTTTCAAGACTTTGAAGTCACTTTGTGTGTGAAGTTGACGACTTGGAAGTATGGAAGCAACCTCGTACAACACGATAGATATCCACCTAATCACCTTAATTAATAAAAGAGCGCCTAAGCAAATGTAAGAGCAATTGTGCTTTTGGGTTTATCATTACATTTTCTACAGGGTCATCAATGTCATCATGAATTACTTTCTCACTTTTCAATATTTTTAGGGATAATTTCCAGGATGAAAACTATCCTATGTCCTTCCTCGGATCTTAAACTATCTCCATGCCAAATTTCATCAAAATCGATTCAGCGGTTTAAGCGTGAAGAGGTAACAGACAGACAGACAGACAGACACACTTTCGCATTTATAATATTAGTATTAGTATGGATAAGTGTGATAGGTAGGTCATAAAATATAGAACCTCTATAATTCCTACCGTATCACATGACGTATGGTCCAGTGTGGTGGGAAAATGAGCAGCCCGTTTATCTTGATCAAATCCGGGATCAGAGGTAAGGCTAGAGCGTGAAATAATCTACCTTATTTATATTTTATGAAGCTGTTCTTTCTTTTCGACAATATCTAAGGTTCGCAATGATTGGTAAGTTTTCAAAAAATATATCGAGACACGCGGCAGGGTGTCCAGCCAAGTTCACCCCACGAACTGGCAAGCTGCAGCCGTATGTTATTTTACACGAACCGTTTGGAGCCACTCAATAACTCCAAATCTATTGAACATAAAAAAATGGCTTATGTATTTAGATCCTCTATAACAACTAGGACCCCAAATTTCATAAATATAGGTGAAATTATTATTAAGATATTAACGTCCAAAAAAATGGCATTTTTACCACTGACTGACCATTTAGTAATCAAAAATCTAACCCACTTCCAGTTCCAGGTGACCTAGAAAGGTGAAATTTGGCAATCAGCTTGGTAATTGTGTGTGTACACATATAAAAATCTAAAACAGTGATATTTTTCTTTTTAATATTATTATTATTGTTTATAAAAGATGTAGCTAAGCTACTAGAATAGCACACACACAAGTAATTAACAAATAATAATTAAGTAATTTACACATCATAATAATTTCTGTAGGTATGTAAAGTAACTATATCCCATGAAAAACACAAATGTTAAATAAGAGCCAAGTTCAATATCGTGTGCAACGTTGTCGACTTCGCCGACAAAGAATTGAGATCTATTATGGGTGCTAAGTTCTTTGCCCTAACATTTATAGATACAAGAACATACAATATACTAAAATAAATGGATGTAACAATTTCTTGTTTCTCAATACTAGTACTTAAAAGTTAATTTAAATTCTTAAATTATAACAAACAATTATTTACTCAATTCATTTATTTTACTTGCGGTGTAATTCAATATCAAGATTTGACTTGGCTAGTTTTCACATACAAGTTTATATTATTTATTTGTCTAAGTAATCATTAACCTATTTTCACATATCTAGATTCTTATCTAGACATTCTTATGTATATAAATAACATTCTGACAATAAATAACTAAGAATACTAAAACAACAAATGAGTGATCTAAATGCTAAACTAAATAAAAAAAAACACTTACTAGTAAAACAAAAATACGCCTAAAATAAAAACATTTATTTCTACAAATGCATTATTTAAGCCCCACGCCAAATAAAGTAAACACTGTTGAAAGCAAAGTTACAAGTTTACAACGTGTTGATGAGCTGTCACTCTCCGAGTGAGGTTGTCATCACGAATCATTCAACGTCGACGCTACTTTACAAACCTTTATTTATATTAACTTCACACACAAAGTGACTTCAAAGTCTTGAAAACCGCCTTTAAGGTATGCCCGTACGCAAACGTACGCTTTTGCGCTACTTTTGATTTACTTACTCGTGGATGTTTGATTTAATACACTTATAATATTATTATATCGTGATTTTTTAAGTCTGTTTCAGTATTAAATTTAGTCCGTTTTAGTATTTTAATTTTTGTTCATTGTTATTTCCTCATTATGTATTAGAGTAAAGTGATTGGAATTCGATTACTAAGGACTTCTGTTTTGCTCAATTCCACTATCCAGTTAATTATAATTGCATTCACTTATAATAACCTTAATGTATTATATGTAGATATATATATATGTATATATAATATATATCTTATAAATAGTACAAATATATGTGTATTATTACTTACTTAGTTTATGTACTTATTATAGTTTTATTAAGTATAATATAGATATCTTGGTTGTACGCAGTGTAGTTTGCCTATTTTCTTCGTATACCCATTCCTTCAATTGCTCAAAGGTTAACTGGAAGAGATCCCTAATAGGGATAAGTTCGCCTTTGTACATATTTCATTTGTTATCAATGTGTTTATAACCAGTTGTTGTGTACAATAAAGCGTTTTCATACATACATAACCAGCTTTTGCAACTATTATAGATTATCCATCTTATTCCATCTTATTCGATCCAGCTGCGCCCGACTACCTCAGATCCAAATTCTATTTTGTAATTGCCCGACCAGGCGGTAATCTTCGCACCTCTCGGAATCTCAAACTTACTGCCCCCCCTCACCGTACTAGTTTTATGAATGACGCACTCTTTTACAGCTGGAGCAGTTCAGCTTTGGAATGACTTACCGCTCCCCATCAGGCAAGCGCAAAGCAAGCTAACCTTCAAGCACATGTTGCGCAAGCATTTCTCTGATAAACTGTGATTAACTATCAGCATAATGATTCACACAAGGTGCATTTATTGTAATATAAGTAGGTAAGTATATTGTATGTCATATTTGTGTATGTTTAGGTTATGTATATAAGGTATATTACGTATGTGTTATTTAATTGTTTCATGTTACAGATTACATAAAAGACCCTGCACCATACAAATGTTTCGGTTTAGTCCTATGGTTGACTGGTAGAGAATGCCTTGTGGCATTAAGTTCGCCATTTGTACTTTTACTTTTGTATTTTGTGCAATAAAATTTAAATAAATAAATAAATATAGAGAGGCCTTAAACCACGAGTGTGGTTTTGCTCAGTAGGTACTACCGGTAACTGATCCCGCAAAGGGAAGATGCGACGGCGGCGCGGCGAGGAAGGGCAAAACAGTTGAGTACATAATTACGTTCGTACGTATATTCATTACCGCATCGCATATCGTTGAGTTATGATTATGAACATAACTCAACTAATACCCTTCCGCCCCACTCCGCCGCCGCTTCATAGTAATATAATGTAGTTTTACCTATAATAGGTACAGCTTATTTTTTGTTCGTCTTGGCGGGGGCACTACCGTGTCCCCAGATATAAAACTATATGTAAAATTGAAAATATCTAATTTCGTTACAGATGTAGTGAATAATAGTTTTCCATCGTATTTTGTCGGAAAAGTTGGTTTTCTCTATCAACTTCGGGGAAAAAGTTGAGATGGAAATATTAAAACGAGCTTCCGCGATAAAATACGATGGACAACTATTATTAACTACATATGTACAGAAATGTTACGTTACGACATAGTTGTAAATAAATTATCATTAAGGCAAATGAAAATATAATATAAAGTAAAACAATATCCGTAGATATTTTAGGCAGTAGTCCTATGAAGTCATTAGATCTTACGAGCAATGAAATTACATGATTTACAGTCCTCGGTTATGAGCCAAATGGTAGACCACATTGTAATAAAGCTTTGTTATGTTTCTGCGTATCAGGTCAATTATTATGTACAGTGTATACAGGTAACTTTTATGTTATATTAATGCCGCGACTGGTGTGCATTCATTATTGGATACCAGTGGGAGTTCGATCATATTCCTTATACCAGCATTTTTATTATAACATACTGGGGTTAGATTTTTATTACTGTGTCATGGACAAAGAAAATACAATACCAGCCCGTCTAGCACAACTATGCATCGCAACTCTTGTCGCGCGACATAGCGCTACCCATCACCCTCTCATATTACTGCACTGAAAGAGACAGGCAATTATCTCGCGCGGAAAATAGTCGCCTGTACTGTGACAGTTGTGCTAAAGGTGCTGAACGAATTAAGGTTAGTAGTGATGTGAGGAATCCACTCGCCCCGTGATGTAGTCGGTACCATTGATTAGAGTTACTTATTACGGGGTAACAACAACGTGTAGATTTAAATTTTAGTATAACACACTTAGGTAATGCAGTTATACGCGCGTATTTCTCTAAACTTCAAGTATATTAAGCGAAAGAGATAAACAAAACTTCACAAAACTCCAATCTGGAATTCCTTTTAAGATTTTTTTTTTCATGGATTCATCGCCATCTTAGTTCATGTTCATTTCATCTCATGTTTTAATAATTTAATTTTTATTGTTTTGATAAGTCTTTAACACGGAAGTCATGCATTGGTTATAAACCAAACAAACTGATACTGGCACAAGCTTCGAGCCGCCATATACGGATTAATAATAATAATAATTCCTTTTAAGACAATTTGACATGAAGTCTGACTACCAAAAACGTGAGGTGACTTAAAGCAGAGTATAAAACAAGAACAGAGTGCTCAATTTCCTGGAATAAAGAATCGCTTGAATTCGATATTGCTTAATAGTCTATCGTAGTATGTAGTATCGTACGGTTAAAAATAATAACTGTAATATATTGATTTAAACTTATACGATTTCCACAGATTATTATTATAACTTTTTGTCAAGCGATAGCTTTTTTTTATAAAAATATAAACGTCACTTATAGACTAATCCAACTCGTGATATATATTACACGGAAAAATACTAGACGCAATGAACGTGTTTACAATTGTGTCAAAACGTGTAAAAGTTACGTAAGTACATTCCGCCTACTGTACATTTTGTCATGATGTACCTACATTTCTACATATGTATGTACACTGCTTTATTTTAGCCGAAGCCGTTTTGACGCTTCTTCATAAACGGCGAGTTATCTGTTATCTATAATATCTATCGTGAAGACCGCTCAGTTAAAACTGCATACTCTGCTGAAACCATTGCGACTGAAAGTCCTAAAGTGCTCTATTTCTTAGCTAGTACATAAATACACAAGGTAACCTTTGCAGTGAAACATTTATTCAACAAAGCACGTGCGATTAATCTTGCTTTGTTATTGTTCCACGGCGATTGTGTTGATCGTTTGTTTTGAAGTTTACTAAAATCGCTGTCGTGTTTTTGTAACGGAGTGCGGTGAGATTTATTTGAATTGCCTTTTAAAGGGAAATCTGAAATAACGCGTGCAATGTGAGAGTATACTAGGTACTTTGTATTGAATTATGGATCTCGCTTTGTCACAGAGGTTTTGGTGCACTCGTGACTCGGTTGTGATTAATTATTTTGCGTGGATTTCATTCGCGATGGAATACATACGTATTATTTCGTTGTCGTTTAATCCGCATTAAAATAACAATGTTAGCGAATGTCTTTTAAGTTCTACATATCAACTTACTTATACATAAAAATCATTAAAGGCTAGAAGGTGCTACAAGTGCAAATTCGTCTGCATATTTTTTTCTTCCGTAGTCGGGAAAAAAAGGTTTACGCGAACGAACTTGTAGGCACCTTCTTATTATGCATAATTGTATCAGTAAATTGTGAAATCAATGAAGGATTTAGTCTTTATTTTTCCGGCTAACTCTTGGAATTTTACGTGTATAAATAACGGATGGGTATATTTTTTTGTTGTATCTTGAACCATATCGACACACTTAACGCTTACGAATTGGGGCGAAAGCCTACCAAATTACGTGGGGAGTGCCCGTGGTCGCGGCATTAAATCTGAATGCCCGTGTCATTTTGACAAATTGTCAGTATTGTCACCCACCTACAAATCTTACTCCCGAAAATCACAACCGTGATGTCCATTTGGAATATTTGTTCAGGTAATTTATGCTACACACGTCGTGTATTCCTGAAAATTTTAGGCTTCGAAATTTTGAGGTTTTGGTCATCTTGACTTCCTGACTTCTGTTGTTGTATCGCATGATTTCTAAGACTCTAAGATACGTGCAGGGTATTAGCGATTTCGGTATTTTTTTTTAATATTCTCTTAATGCTCACAGGATAGGCACTGACGATAATTCATTCACGAAGCGGCTAAACCACCGAAAACTGATATTCTAAAATATAAATTGTAGAATATATTATTACCTACCTACTCCTCCAAATAGATTTAACGTGCTTTTGCCAGCGCATGAATAATACGCCACCAACGCCTCCGTATCGTGCGGTAATTTTCTTAGACTTTCCTTGAGCGTACGATAGCCTGAATCTACAATCTCTTCCAACTCATCTTGTAAAGTGGTAGTTTTGGTATCCACATTACAGACTTTAACTTCGAAAGTGGCTTGCCATGCACCAATATGCAGTCGAGCACCAAAGTTCGTGACTTCGCAGAGTTAGTTCACGTTTTATAGTTGTGTTTATGAACCGAGTTGTAGCGTTAGTGCAAATCATGCATGGGCACGACCAATGTTATCTTTCCTCGCTGTATTCAGCAGATCAAATTGTGTAGCTTATTTTGATGACCGTGCAGGTTCAATGAACTCATTCAGGAGTTGGAAATTTTAATTAAAATGGAGTTGGTATAAAAGTATTTTAGCAATACCTTCAGTGTGAATGTTGTAGTGTCAGTCGTTAATAGTGTTGCTTGTTACTTGTGATATAGTTATTCCGATGAAATAAATGAATTTTTGAGTGACCTCATTTCAAGCAAAATTTTTATGGTTACGTAATGCGTCATTCCTGGCGTTTTCAGCGGTAACTGGATGCTGATTTGACCGAAACGTCGAAAAGGAAATGACTCACAGACATGAGCTTATCTCAACAGTCGCATTCACTCGAAATAGAACTGAAGGATACCTATAATTGTACTTACAACATACTGTATGTACAGCTATATGTAGGTACACCATGCCCAGTATTGTCAGTTCAATGTAAGCTAAACGTGAAATGTTTACACCTTTCAGTCCATATGCTGGCAGAGCACGCTATGGGGAACATTGATTGGCATATACTAGCTGAATCATATCATATCGGTCATATTAATACAATAAATCATTCAAAGCTGCCAAAGTTAGTAAGATCATGTGCATTTCAAGCAAATTAGTTTATGTCCCAATTAAACAGATTGTTAACCCATCAAAATTTAGCTAGTTAAATTTTAACAAGCCCATTCATTTCTTGAACATTGTTTTGTGCACACTCGTCTCGCTACTCCAGCACACCGGCTGGTAACGTTTATGCAATAAATTATGATATTACAGAAACATCGGGATATATTATTTTATTGAGCTATAAAATTAAAATACAGGGAACTATATGTAGCATTACCACAATAGGTTTCTTGAAAGTACGATAAGAAAATGAGTCAATCTATTAATATTTATTACGTTTTTGAAGGTTGAGAAACAGTTTTATCCAAGTAGTTGTGATTCATTTACTGTGAGAAACGTAGGAGAGTATTGATGTTTAATAGCTAGCATTATTTCCTTAGCCTCGTCCGCATTGCATGGAATTAAGTACGTATTCTTTATTTTAATCTATGACCTAATTATTCTACCTTTATGCTAAAATTCAAAGTTCCAACAACAGCACAATTAGTAAGCTCAAAACTTTTTGATAGACAAGAGAATTTTAGAATTGAGTTTTCTTTTCCCTACACTTTCGAGGGTTCGTAGAAATGCCTCATTTGTAGGATACTTTTTACTTTTACTTAATCTGGAGTTGAATAATGGCGACTCTATAGATACGATCAGCTTTGCGTGAAACCTTTCTATCAGCTATTTTCGATGTGACGTCGGTTAAGTTACAAGATATAATCTACTATTGGCCATATGATATTTTTTACGAATATACAAATAAGAGGGTTATGAATTTTATTTAAAATATTACACTATTAAATACTTTATTACATTTTCAATGATTGCTAAGTACTACTATCTGACATAAGTTATCGTCCCGTGTTAAAAAAGCTTCGAAGAACTTAACTCTAATGAACTGACGTGGCTGTAAGCGTAGGATTTCATAATAAATCATTGTTTTATAGCAGATCAATATTTGCGAAAGCCGTGAAATAAAAGTGAGTGGATTCGGGGAATGACCTCATCTCTTTTTCCAGTGTTCTAGAGAAATAGGATTCCAGAGATATCATAGTGAGGGAAGTAGTGTCACAACGTGCAAATTTTGGTATCGGATGAATTCACTTGGCACAGATGTAGTATACGTAAAACTAAGCTAATTTAGCCCGGAAGCCATCCACTACCCCCTGGCGAGTAGAGGGGGGGGTGGGGGGGGGGGCAAATTTACACGTCACCGCGCTTTAGGAAACAAATCATATCGGCTTTTATTTCTCTACCACTTCAAGTTTGGAGTCATTTCCTGATAAATTAAAGATGAGGCTTTCATTTTTAGTACAAATAATACAACCTTTCATGTATATTTTCCAAGTTTCAGCAGACAATACTTTTACAAATAAGTACTACATCGTATTTATAAAAATATAGTCCAATTCATGCAGATTTCAAATATATACAATTGATTTGAGACATCATCATTCGCTTGCCCTTATCCCATTTAGGGTTGTCGTATAGGTAGTTCTGGCCAATGTATGATATAGATATGATATTATTGGAGCGCTAGGAAACTACGGACGTACGTTTATGACTTATGACGTTGGCTGTACCTATTCAATAACCAGTCTCCTTGATTATTTACTTATTTATTTAATCTTTATTGCACAACAGTAAACTTATCGTACGAAAGGCGGATTTAATACCAAATTATTCGTAATCAAGAAATCAACACAAGTAGTTTCAGCGCCATCTAGTTAAGAACTATACAGATACAACGCTGTCTCTTTTTGGTATAACGCTCAGCGACAATGACATATATCATGTGTTTTAATAAAACATTGCGTATCTACGTCTTATAATCAGCGCTATCTAGAAATAAAACGGTATTTGAGCTTTCTTCCGGAGTACGTTTTTTTTGTATGAGATTGGTGGTCCATATGTATCGTCCTTGGCACAACTGACACGCGAGTCTTTCTCGCGCGAGAAATATTATCTGTCTCTTTCTTCGCTGTACTGTGAGAGAGTGACAGGCGATGCAAAGCTACAAGACAATATTGAATTTTGGGTCCATATCGGCACAGGGAAAAACCACCAGTTTCTATCATGTGACAAAATCGCAGACTCTTTAGGCATTCTCAATTACTATTAATATTATTCTGTTCATTTTACTAATGAATTTAAATGATATCTTGGTCTTATTTTATATCAGGCCCAGAAAAAGCAAGAGCATTGCCAGTATTCCATGCTTTAACAGGATGTGACACAGTGTGGGCGTTCAGTGGAAGAGGGAAAAAAACTGCCTATGAAGCATGGAATAGTTTTCCATCAGCAACCAATGGATTTAATTTGCTCGCTGATGGAGACGTAGAAAAGTCAACAAATAATTCAAAAAATTATCATAACAATTTATGATAAGTAAGTATAAATTAAATGGTATCTACCTGCTCACAGGTGGCAGGTATATGTAGCTGTATTATATTTTAACAAAAATACCCACTTACCTGCTATATATTTCAGATCAAGTCAGTGCACATCGTTAAACGAGTGCAGGAGGGAGCTATTCTCAAAAAAAGACCGTCAACTAGAGAATATTCCGCCGACGGAAGCCAGTTTTCGGCAGCATCTGCTAAGAGCTGTTTACCAGGGTGTGCACGTATAGGGCCAAGCAATGGTGCCAATTCAAAATCTTCCCAGTCCGGCAGATTGGGGATGGGAAATGGTATCCAATAATTGGAAACCAATGTGGACTACTACACCAGTTGCTGCTACCGCTTGTCGTGAATTAATTCGGTGCAAGTGCAAGTCACGGTGCGGTGTTAGGTGCAACTGTTTAAAAAAGCAATTAGAATGTACTGAATAATGCTACTGTGGTGGAAAATGTACTTAAACTATTATTGACGCATCAGACCATTAGCGACAGTCAATAAGTAAGTTAAGCAACCTACCAGTATGTAAGAAAGTATTATATTTTGTATAAAACCAACTTATGTGACATAATAAAGTATATATTTTTAATAAGCTAGATAAATATCCTTTAAGGTAGTATTTTTTTTTTACTTTCAAGTTATGATTTTCAAAGATACTGATACTAGAATAAAAAAAATTGTAAACCAACTTTGATTATATGTTCGTAATTAATTTCCTTTTTTTGTAGTAAACTATACATTTTACGTCTCTAAAATGAATTGCTCATGCCCGATTTATCAGAAAATGACACCACACTTGTGGTATTGGGTAAATAGAACTTTGACTGCCCCCCCTTTCTACCCGCCAGGGGGTGGTGGATGGCTACCGGGCTAAATTAGCTTAGTTTTACGTATATTACATCTGTGCCAAGTGAATTCATCCGATACCAAAATTTGCACCTTCCATACATTGGGTGACACTACTTCCCTCACTATCAATATGTTCAGTGTATTGGAGACTTCTGAGTGCATGATACTCTTATCGGCGGACAGTTCTATATATATCAAGATATTTATATAATGGAAACAGTATGCATATGAGCCACGGCATTAAAGGGAGAGATATACCACGTTGTCGCTTACCATATTGGTATAAAGATGCAAACACATTTCGTTCTTATGGTAAGTTTAGTGACGTGGACCCTTTTGGTGAAAAACGTCACAAATATTTAATTTAATACTTCTGTACTTACCTAGTACGTTATTACATTTGCTGGTTGTGAAAACAATACAACCAATGAGTCGAAAGTTATAGTTTACTATATAAAAGTGTATTTTTTAGATAATAACCAAAACAAAACATTAATGCTTGGAAACTAAAGAGGAATAATCCACGGCAAGAATATATTTTCTTTCATCACACATATCGATTTATCTAGGCAAAGTATTTTATCATAAGGTGGTTTCACGTAATCTGGCTTGAAATAGACAGTGACAAATCCGCTAGGATTTTTGCGGGTCTCTTGGGTTTCTCGGGAACAAAGTGCCGGGAATAAGTTTTCATTATCAGTTCCAATTCCTTTGCAAATCACTAACAAATTTCCTATAGACTCAGACTTGTAAAAGTGCCTACTTTACTATCACTACATAGTATAAAACAAAGTCGCTTCCGTCTGTCTGTCCCTATGTATGCTTAGATGTATAAACTACGCAACGGATTTTGATGCTGTTTTTTTTAATAGATAGAGTTACTCAAGAGGAAGGTTTAAGTATATATTATGTATACATGCATAATTTATCAGCATTGCACCCGTGCGAAGCTGGGGCGGGTCGCTAGTACACGATGAAGTTCATGATTTAATTATTACTTATAACAATGAGAGTTCAAGGTGTGTTCAATTTCTTAATGTTAGGTAATGTTGTGGATTTCGCACAGCAAACAGAGCAACTATCAATGTTTTGCATATAAATAAATGTTATAAGTCTTTCTCAGAACATTCGTGATTCCCGAAAAACAATGTAGTAATTTGAAATTAAATATTTTCATTGTTTTTAATGGTAGGTAGATACATATATAAATACCTAGTATGATAGTTTCTTAATAAATGGCACAGCTACAATCCCATGTCAGATTCCATTCCAACACGCCGGGTGAAATAACGAAAACACTCCTGATTTAAATGGCGTGGAACGGGGAAGTGACAGATTTTATAATCCGAACTGCGTTAGCGTTACAATTTATATTCCTGATTTGCATATTAACCACTCGTGTGTTTGTAAACCTCGAGGGCTTAATATTCCGGGAGGTAATCGCTATAAGCGCTGAACTCCGATAATCCGGGCTGGTATAAGATGAGATCAAAGATAAGCAATATAAACTTCTTGTGTGTATATTTACTGACACGGTTCCTGGCAGTCTTAGTTTAGAAGCCGATATTATAACCGATATTAAAACTATGGGAATTCAAGTTGAGATTTTTTACATTAAAATATACCTGTATTTTTTATAATCGATAAGCGTAAAGTACTCATCTATATATATATTACGCGAGGCCGATTTTTGTACATCGCATCAGATCTACAGTTATGGTCCGATTTTGATGAATGATATGTCATTAGATTCGTCTCATGCTGGAGAGGTGCATAAAACTCTTGGAATTTTAATTTTTTTCTGAAAAGGTACTGAAAAATGGATTTGAAAAACTACTGTGCGCTAACCACGTGACTTTGACCACGTGACCTGTGATCCCTATTTTGACATAAGATGACCAAATTATAATAAGCATGATTTGCTCACAAACCTGTAGTAAGTTGTTCAGCATGATGAAATATTATTTTTGAGTCGGCAACATAATATCCGCAACACTTAAAACATGTACGAATATGCAAAAAAAATTTTACAGTTTGTTGACAATCAATGACAGTAGCCATATTCTGACAACTTTTAATGTCTTTTTTATTGGGGGCTATTTATGTCAATGGTCTAAATTGCCAGGTTGTTTTTCTTTTTAAATTGTTGATATGGAAACTTTTTTCGCATACCTACCTGTTAAAAATGTGGAGAAAAAAGCCGGTTAAGTGCGAGTTGGACTGGTACTCGAAAGACTAGAAAAACTGACCGTCATTCAAGAATAGATTATTTTTATAGGCGAGTTTTACAATAAATCAAAGCAGAAAAAAATTAGTAAAACTAATTTAAACGTCATTCAAATAAGTAAATTTATGATAGATTATTATAAATATGATTATATAAGTCCATCAAAAAAATAATTTCAAGGAAAATGGCATGAGTCATGGTAAATTAAATGGTATTTTACAAGAAAAAACTTAGTCCTTCCGCTTACATGTCGACGGGATGGGAAATGTGGTCGAGTTGAGAATATGGACGACTTGACAATGTAGCTAAGTTGGGAATGTATCTACATTGATAATATGGATGAGTTGGTAAAATGGACGAGTTGGAAATGTGGACGAGTTGGTAATATGGACGAGTTGGGAATGTGGATGAGTTGGCAAAATTAACAAGTTGGGAACACGGACGAGTGGGCAATGTGGACGAGTTGGTGATATGGAAGATTTGGCAATAAAGACGAGCTGATAATAAGGACAAGTTGGTATTGTAGACGAGTTGGGTGTATCTTCGAGTTGGGAATATGGACGAGTTGGAAATGTGGATGAGTTGGCAATCTGGATGAGTTGGTCAAATTTGACAAGTTGGGAACATGGACAAGTGGGCAATATGGACGAGTTCGCATTATGGACGAGTTGGCAGTGAAGACGAGTTGGTAATACGGACAAGTTGGCAAGGAAGACGACTTGGTAATACGGACGAGTTGGTGATATGGAAGATTTGGCTATAAAGACGAGCTGATATTAAGGATAAGTTGGTATTGTAGACGAGTTCGGTGTATCGTCGAGTTGGGAATATGGACGAGTTGGAAATGTGGATGAGTTGGCAATGTAAATGAGTTGGTAAAATTGACAAGTTGGGAACATGGACAAGGGGGCAATGTGGACGAGTTCGTATTATGGACGAGTTGGCAATGAAGACGAGTTGGTAATACGGACAAGTTGGTAATATGGACGAGTTGTCAATGTGGACGAGTTGGAAATATGAACGAGTTGGGAATGTGGATGAGTTGGCAAAATGAACAAGTTGGGAACACGGACGAGTGGGCAATGAAGACGACTTGGTAATACGGACGAGTTGTCAACGTGGACGAGTTGAGAATATGGACGAGTTGGAAATGTGGATGAGTTGGCAAAATTAACAAGTTGGGAATATGGACGTATTTGCAATAAAGACGAGCTGATAATATGGACGAGTTTGTATTGTAGACGAGTTGGGTGTATCGTCGAGTTGGGAATATGGACGAGTTAGAAATGTGGATGGCTTGGAATTGTGGACGAGTTGGGCATATGGACAAGTTGGAAATGTGGACGAGTTGTATTTGTGGACGAGTTAGCAATATGGATGAATTGGCATTGTTGATGAGTTGGAAAGGAAGACGAGTTGGCAATGTAGATGAGTTTGGTGTATGGACGAGTTGGTAATGTGGATGACTTGGCATTGTGGACAAGTTTGGAATATGGACGAGTTGGAAATGTGGACGAGTTGTATTTGTGGACGAGTTGGCATTGTGGTCGAGTAAGCAATATGGACGCCTTGGAATTGTGGACGAGTTCGGAATATGGACGAGTTAGCAATATGGTCGAGTTGGCATTGTGGACGAATTGGGAATATGGACGAGTTGCCAATGGAGACGAATTAGTAATATAGACGAGTTGGCAATGCAGATGAGTTGGGTGTATGAACGAGTTGGGTGTATGAACGAGTTGGCAATGTGGACGTGTTGGGTGTGTGGACAAGTTGGCATTGTGACCCAGATGGGAATATAGACGAGCTGACATTGTTGGCAATGTGGAATAATTAACATGTTACCCTAACATGCGAAACTTGATGGTAGAAATAACCTACATATGATTAGAACCTACCTATGGTAAGAATTTCAAACACAATGTGTATTGTTATTGAATAAATGATTGATGATGATGACATGGCAGCACCCATATTAAGAAAATTTGCACGATATATTGAATTTCATAAAAAAAAACAAGTGGTTTTTCGTGTACTTATGTATAAACGTTTTTTACTCCCTATTTCATACAATTGAGTGTATGTAACATTTTTTATTATCAATATTTTGAAGTATTTACGATTATAAATGAATACATAAACAGTTACGCACTCCATGATTTCCTTTTTAAAACCTGCGTAGTGAGTTACCAAATCTGTCGTTTCGATTCATATGCTATTTCTGGAAGTTGATAGAAATCGATCAAATCGATAAATTTATGTCCTGAAGAAAGAACAACAAATTAAAATTCTACCAATCTTATGTTCGCTACTATGAAAATATGTCAATTATTTTTTTAAGATATGGGACTATTGTCATGAATTATATTTTTCATAAATCGAATAATTGCATTTTATTTGTGAAACAGATCAGCAGATCACAGAATCTAATGAAGAATCACATGTCATTAATGCACAAGTTATTTTTACAAAAGAGTTGAAAAAGTTGTCACGATGAAGCTGGCAGTTGGCTATCAGGCCTGGCTCTAGCCTGGCATGTTTTAACGTTTTTAAAACATCATTTAAACGTGTTTTTTTACAGTACTTATTCTTCGTTCCCCAAAAACTTCTTATCGATCAAGTAGCTATTTTCTGTAACACTACCGGATTTCCATATTCTAGCGGCGGTTCGACGCCGCAACGGGTCTCTAGTATTATATATTGGTGCAATTATTTTTATTATCAATGGATCATGCTGAATTATGTAGGTGATAGGATTTTCCTTTCCAAATGGTGTTGGTTCTCGTAAGAGACTCGCTTCGTTCGTGCTCACCGACATCGACACTCGTTAGAAAATGCATACCTACTTTCCTCACTTGTCTCAAAAATAACTGATTGTCTACATTCACAATATTTGTAAACAAATTCGTGAATTGTTAAATATCCCTTCCAGTGGCAGAAACCGGGAGCCGGACCCCACGTCAAGTGGCAGGCATCCGGGAGCCGGACCTGACAAAACAAGCCGTTGAGTGGCAAGGTTTCTGATTGCATGACAGGAGAAGTGGCACAGCCATCTTGGCAAAATATGCCGTTAAGTGGCGGGCCTCCCACGGGTGGTCATCGCGAATTTCCGCGTGTTACAAAAAATATCTTTTCTCAAAAAAATGTACAGATTTTGTATATAAACTATATATCGTTGGATTCATCATAAAATTCCATGTTTATTGTATAGAAATTAATGCCATTCCATTTATAAAAATTTTGCTAGTCTTGATCAATCGTCGAATGACTAAATTTTAACCACTTTATGTATAAAAATAACTATAATTAGGAAAAAAAAACAGTGATCCGCAGAAAAAACTAATTTAATGGCAAATCTATATATTTATTTAAACCTGTAACCCTTTTTATTACACCTCACTATACAATATTTTCTAACCAAAAGGTTTTTAAAATGCTCACGGCTCGGCGATCGACGCGTAATGGTCGGGGGGTCGGGAAGATGACGCAATTTCTAACGAACTTTGCTTTGCGCGTCAATTCGACCGTTAGTGAATGCCGTCCTTGCTTATTGACGAATGCATCTTACAAGTGTGAGCAAGCAAAATATAGTTTTGACGGTTTTATTTCGGGTGCGAAATAAGACATCGCACAGGGTCCGGGAGCCGGATCCTGCCACCCAACGGCTTGTTTTGTCCGATCCGGCTCCCGGATCTCTGCCACTTGACGTTGGGTCCGGCTCCCGGTTCCTGCCACTTAACGGTAAATTTTGTAAAACAGACGCGCCACTTCTCCTGCCATGCAACTGGTGGCGCTGCCACCTGAAGGGATATACACCTTCAAGTTATTCAAACACAACTCAAATCTCTGCAACTGGTATGCGAAAGAACAATGTTTAATACTTTATACATTCCGCCAGACAAAACATCTTATTCAAATAGCTAAACGAAACCATAAAGTTTAATGTCCACACTGATGTGTTTTGCATTTCAATTATTTAGCTTTTTCAAGTTCGTATCCCACAGCATGAGTCGAAGAAAATACAGCTGTAGTATCGTATATAAAGGTTACTTTTTGTGCATAACAGTGAGATATCTGCGGTTCAGAAGGTAGATTGCTCGGTTTGGCACGTTAACACGCAAGAAAGTTACAATACTGCGTCACTGACGCTTGCGGTTAGCCATGTTTTGTGCACATATATCTGAAATTTTAATAACTTCACAGAAAATACTCAACTAATGACACAGTTATAATTAACTGAATGGTACATTTAGTTTAAATCATATTTCCATGCTCGAAGAATATCTTCTAAAAGAAATGTCGGAGCAAAAGTAGAATAGTTTTAGTTTCTATAAGGGCACAGAGTGCGACAGGCACACGGGGACTTCACGGTTGCGAATCAAATAAGATGCTCCGCTTCGGTACGTAATAATATGATTCGAAAGTATTGATGTGACGACGGAAAGTATCTGCGAAACTTTAGAAAATTACTCAAAATTTCCTATGGGAAAATACCAAATTGAAATATTCTCTTAAATTCTTGTGAAAGTATCTAGAACTTTCCGGAAATATTCTCAGCTTATTGGAAACTTTCCTCAACTTACCCATCCGTAATAAAAATTATCGCTTTTTTTTTTCTTCAAAACTTACCAGGGTTTTATTCCTCTTTCAGGCTAGTTTACTAGGTAGATCTGTAATAAGTGAATATTACACCCGGTTCTGATTATGTATGGCGAGAAATTCCCGGTACTAGTACTGGGCTACCTAATGATTTAGGTATAATTTGCACTCATTAAGCAGAAATTTTATCTCATATTCCATTAATAAAGATGTAGCGATAGAAAAATCAATTATTCCCAAACGACTATCTTCACAATTTAAATGGAACCAAAGTGATCCATCAAAACAGATTACATATTACCTGTGTCGTTTTATGCAAATCTGGTGCATTTGTATCACAATTAGAATCAATAACCTTCAAATTCGAGTTTAAAAAGGCAAATTTGCCGAAGATAAAGGGTCAAAATGGAACCAGTAAACCAAGCCAAAACAAACGAATTGAGATAATTATATTGTTACCTACTGAAATGGGGAATATTTAGATAAAAGAAATCTTGATCTATTGTCTATAAGTGGGAATAATCCCCCTCATTCCTAGAAGAAAGTGACTAATTTTCAGAGCCTATATTCTTTAATGTTTTCCCTTCTTCTACGGGAATTGTGATGATCTCAAACTTAATAGATAAGCTGTTTTCGACGTATAACCCCGCCATACGATTTAACAAAAATGGGCATCATACGCAAACGTAATCCAACTGGCAATTTTTCGACTTGGCAGGGGTGTGCACTGCTGCTGTGCCGTGCGTACGATACAGCCGTACAAGGCAGTTCTTTTTTACGCTAAAATAATATTATTACTTTTTCCTAAGAATGAAGGATTATTCTTACATAATAAACAAAAATTCAAGATTGTAGAAAAAAAACATTAAATTAGCTCATTACTTAATAAAATTTAGTTTCATTCATTTAATAATACTTCTTGATAATTTTTTATTGCATATACAACTATCCAAAATTATATAATTTAATAATGTGCGTTTAATCGGTACATACATTCGCTCAGTTTCATACGTTACAGAAGTACAGGGTCCATAGAAACAACTCAATTTTAATAAAGATATTTAATAAGTAACTGTAAATAAGTACAAGCTACATTAAAAAAAAACTCACTTGTGATCATAATGTAATTATGGAAATTTTACACATTAAAAGTAGATGCTCCTTAAATATACATAGACGGTGGCGTTAACTAAGCGTTACTATGTACATCAGCGGCAAGCCAGCCAAAACATGAGAATCACTTGCTTGAAACTCTGTTTTTTTAACTATAAAGTACTATCCCACAAAATTTTATAAATAAGCATGTAGAACAACTTATTATATAGACGCTTTGTAGTTAAAAAAGTCGGGTAAAGTTTCATTCAAAATCCAAATATAAACACAAGTACACATTTTCATTTGTTTCTTCATGCATGACAGTGACTGACAAACGTATGAAGTTCGCGCTTCGACTAGAAAATAGAACAGAATTACAAATAGTCCACTCCATATCATATATACAACGGACATATTGTACTTAAAACACTAGCGAATTTGCTCTCCAATTGCCTCGATATTGATCAGCACACAATATTGGGATGCGATGCATTAAAAGGATAAATTTTAACTGTAAATTGATGAACAGTGAACACGTGAGTGACGTGTCAACAGAACAACTGATTAATTTTTGTATACAGGTACAAAATACGTAATTGCGGTGCAAGTGATAAATATTTCGCGATGTTAATATCGGTGGGTGCAAAAGATCGTCACTTTTACCATTGGCGGTTTTCAATTCCACTTTAAGCTGAGATAATTTATCACATTTGCATTCATGCTTAATGGATGGAGTGGATCAATGTCACTAGAACTCGTGAGGGTTTTGTGAAACGAGCAGTTCTTTTGGGATTGAACTTTCTGTATAACACACGCTGCGTTTCGGCTATATCCATCGCGTCAGCTACAGCTACAGCAATAACCCTGCCGCCTTCCGCGTCGTTGTCATTACGTGAAAATGTCAGACCCCGCCTTATGCAACTAATTGGGCAACTAAACAGAGGACTCGTATATGACAATCTGAACGATAGGGGGTTTTTGTTGGCTGGGCAGAGGTGCGGTGATGTCTCTGATAACTGCCTCGACTGCCGCCTCCCATTCCAGCTGCCGCTTGTCTGAGAGCCCGTCCTTACCGTTGAATCGGGGCATTGTGACCTGTAACAAGTTTTTAATTATTATGGCTAATTGATATTACTTAATTAGGACCCTTAAAGTCGCAAAATAAAAAATAAACCAGGGTTCAAACCTCGGTGCCGTTAAAAATAGTAAGAAAATCTGTTCAACTAAGAAATGCAAAAAAATTGTCAATAGATATGTATATATCTATACATACTGAAATTCAGGGTTAAAATTGAACCTTGCGAAAACTGGTTTTAAGATCAATTTACCGTATGCACGCAATCAGGCAGCTTATTGATATTTGAGCAAATTTTTATTTTGCTGTCGATTTCTTTTTTTCTCAGATTTCAATAAAATTTGGTGAGTTGGTAAAATTGCTTCTTCTGACCATGGTAAGCCCAATCTCACGATATGTCCTACAAATTTTTCTCCATTGAGTTACGCAAAATGTATGACAGAAATTGACTTATGGGACCATTTTTATTTTGTTGTCGAATTATTTATTTTGTATTTCGAGTTCCTCATTTTCAACTAATTTTTAGTACAAAATACGAATTTTAGAAAAAATAAAAACCATACATTTTGTGTAACTCAATGGAAAATTTTGTAGGACATATCGTGAAATTGGGCCTACCTTGTTCAGCACAAGCAACTTTACCAACTAACCAAATTTTATTGGTTTCTGAGAAAAAAACTAAATCGACAACAAAATAATAAATCTGCCCATTTTATAAACGACTTTCGCCTTCTTTCCAGGTTCATTTAAGTACCCATCACACCTCACCGCCACCTCATTGACTTTTTCTACCCAAATATTTTTTGAGTGTGAATTAATTAGCTATAGCAAGCTATAGGTGGTTTACCAAATGTTTCTTCTCTACACAATATCTACTCCGTCTTATATAAAGTTATCAAAGATACTAACAACTGTTCTTTCTACGTGTGACAAACTGTATGTGTTACGTAAATAAATCTATCTTAGTTACTGCGCAAAACCAGCAAGCAACCCAAACTCGATTTATTACGCTGAAAAATGCCCAAGCCTAATCGGCATTAAAAGAAATAGCAGACAAATGGCAAGCCTGCCAATAGCGGGGTTCCTTTGTTTTCATTTCCCTTTCCGGCAAAATAAGAAGCCATTCAAATGTCAATATAGACGCTAAGCTTTGTGGCATCTCGCATAAAAGTCGATAGGCAGGTTTATTCCGAAATTAAAGCTGAATGATAGTCATAAAGAAATGCCGCGCTTCGCTGGTATAAGGCGTAAGGTATTTATTTTTCATTTAGGTTATCGCATACAGTCAACATCTCAATATATTCGTTGTGGAATTTTTGAAAATCCAAAAATTATAAAGTAGATTACGTTACCGGTAGATACTTAATTAGGGTTCCGTTCCCAAAGGGTAAAAACGGGACCCTATTACTGAGACTTCGCTGTCCGTCCGTCCGTCCGTCTGTCACCCGGCTGTATCTCAAGAACGGTGATAGCTAGACAGTTGAAATTTGCACAGATGATGTATTTCTGTTGCCGCTATAGCATCAAATACTTTTTTTTTTATAATAATAATAAATTTATTCAAAAAACATACTATTCATGATAAAACAATAATGATTAAGGGGGCTCCCATACAAAAATAGGGCTTTTTGTATGATATTTCGTTCAACGGGCATTTTCTCATGAATCGTATAGGTAGACAGTTGAAATTTTCACAGAATTTATATTTTTGTTACCGTTATAACAAAAAATAATAAAAATAAAAAATAAGTAAAAAATAAAGAAAGAACCCCATACACAGAACGTGTTTTTTGTAAAGGGTTACCTATCGTAAGGCCGAATTTTTGTTTCCCATCTGTAACGTGTCGCCAAAATTCACATTTGCTTTTTTGCCCGGAAGCTTATTTATTCCAAAACTGCTACTATTTCAGAATAATTATAAAACAAACCTAATGGGTTCTTTAAAACGATGTTTATAAAATCCTGTAAATATTACGGGTTTCAGGAAAAAAAAGCTTTCGGACAAATGAAAATTATGCAGATACAGATGGGAAACAATGTTTCAGAGTTGATTTAGGATACCACAGTGGATCTATAAAAATGAACTGTAGATAGTCAGAACAGACAACGTGTCAGAGAATATCTTACATTCTAACGCCTCTTGTCAACTGGTTTAACGTGTTTCTGCTGATTATACGTTAAGATATTGGCAATAAATAATAAATAAATAACTGACTGAACATATGTAAATAAAACGTCGATGACTGTACATATGTAAATAAAACGTGACAAGGGACTATTCATGAATTGTTTTCGCACAAACTGGGTAATGAGTCAATTCCACGCACGACAGACATAACTCATACAGAACAGAGACGTTAATGACAGAATTATTGCTCTTCTAATTGGCAGCACCACAGAAACGTTACAAATAACTGTTTTGGGTTTTTGACCATTACTACGATATAAAATAATATTGAGTACAAAGCTAACAGTAGCGGGAAACAAATTATGCTGTTCGTAAAATCTTTCGGGAAGCGAATGGATTCTGCTTAGGTAAGTACCTAGGTACTACTCATTGTGTAAATTAAGAACGTGATGAGGCTACTAGTTGGAAGCACACTGCAGATACCGAAATCATCAATAAACGATATAACTTCTAAATATTAACATGTGCTTTACCAGTTTTAACCTAAATGCGCCATCGCCAAAAAATCGGTTTCGGTTTAGAAAAAATTAGACACGTGACAAGCATACGGTGGCAGGGCTTTACGAAATTCGCTACACGTAGATAACATCACCATTTTCTCACTCCTGCATGTGATCCATCGTCACTCTTATAAGAACAAAAAATAATTTCCGAGTGGCATAACATTCCGTGACCTATTTGTTAGGCAAGAATAGCGGCGTAAAGTCTACTCGATCACCTAACGTCACATACCTATCAGCTTCCAACACGTTTTAAGCTCCAATGATTAGCGAACTAATGAAAACGTTCGCGTTGGCGTATTGTTGGAGTAAAAATATCACTCGCATTCTGTTTTACTTACAGTGTTTATTTTAGTCAGCAATGAAGTAAATTCCGACAATTCTTAAGATAGAGTGACCTTTTTACTCGGAGTTGAGACGAAGTAAAATACTGTTACTTGTGATAATAGTCAAAGTTTTAATGACCAGCATAATAAGGTCGGGAATAAGTTTAATATGAAGCAACAACCAGCTGTGAATAACGATGGCACCAACATTTCGCTAATTTATGTTTCGCGTGTCGCTTTCCCTACCACTTTACCAACCTTTTAGCAATTACGTGAATGATGTTTCCAGAATTGAAATCCCATTTAGGGATTGTGTTATATCATAGCTTCAAACGCTTAAGTGATTGAAAAGCAAATTCATTGTATGATAATGGGTGTTATAAGGAAATGAACAGCTGTTTCTGTAAAAATATCAAACACATTAAAAACACATTGACCCAGCTCGTGAATCGCTTCGATATGTAAACGCTCGCATTTTATTTAAGATGGTATTTACCGTCTACATAATAACTTATATCGTATATCGCAGATTATTTGTATACTCGTACGGTAGGATGTGGGATAACTACTGATAGGCGTATAACGTAATAAAGTCGGGCGCTTAGGTAATGTGTTAGGAAAGTATCTCGCGGAAATATAAACGACGTGGAACGCTAACAGTTATTACAATGAGGAATATAGAAAAAATAGAAAAGCACCGAGTAAAATGAGAAAACTTCACATTCTCAAATTCTTACAAAATGTTTACATGCCTATTTCCGTCCAGATCCAGTACGTCTGGCTGGGATGATCTGTGAGCATAACTGTAAGTCTGTGACACGCGACAAATACTAACTGGCACTTTCCTTTCAATACGGTGCGAGCAAGATAGGTGATGCTGAGTCGCATGAAAAGTGCAGTCGCGGCAAAATAGGGCTAGCCCTGCAGGATGGAAGATATAACGAGAGTAAGGGCAACTACTAGAAACCTTACCCGCTACGCGAAAATAATATGATTAAGACTCCCTTTTCAAATTATCTCGATTAGCATTTATAAAGGCCGTGTCAGGACAAGTTAAGTGACTCTGCCTCCTCGAATAGGTAATGTTACAAATTATTATTTATCCCCTCGAATAAATAATAATTTGTCACTTTAGCTTATCCTGACACGGCCTTTATGAAAAAATAGAAGGTCGTTTGCGTAAACTTTTTTTACCTTAGCTTAGTCCGAAGGATGTCTAGCTATCCCTGTACCAAGATTAAGATTAAGATTAAGATAGATTCGGCGTGATGAGAGGACAAAGAAATTAGTACCAACAGATGGCGTGGCGCCAGACTGGCACGCACCGCGCACCCATACAAAACAAAAGAAAAGACGATCCTTCATCGCAATATAAAGATTTTTTTTTTCTGAAATCATGACCCTCTTCATAGAAAACTGATTACCAATACAAATCTATAATTTTATATCTTAAAGTATAGATGTAGGTAAGTATTACGTACGTGCGGGAAGTGGTGTACACTGTACGGCGTGTTGCGCGCGAAGGAAACGGGGCAGCATGTGGCGGTATTGTGCTGCGACCTGTCGCGCGCCTTCGACACGGCCGACCACGCGCTCGTAGCCGAAAAACTCGCACACTACGGTATACGAGGCCCCGCGGCCAGGCTGATACTATCTTTCATGACCGATAGGGCCCAGGTGGTGGTCGGTGACGGGGGAAACAGCGTGTCCTCGGAAGCGCGCAGTTTGATGGGTGTTCCTCAGGGATCGTGCCTTTCCAACACCCTTTTCAGTGTACTGTTGAACGACTTGCCGCAAGCGATAAATGGCGCTGAAATATATATGTACGCAGATGACGTCACAGCAGTCGTCAGCACACCTTCTGGGCGGGAGTTGGAAGGAGCACTAAACAATGTAGTGAGACAAATGTTCGAGTGGTTCCGCTCAAACGGGTTAGCACTAAACAAAAACAAAACTTGTTTTTTGACGTTTAGGCTAAATGGTCATCAATGTCCACCCCTTAGAGTGTGTGCAGACGGTGCCCTCTACAGCACGTAACCTGCACACGTCTCCTCGGATTCCACCTCGACAGCGCACTTACATGGGAAATTCATATCGATGTAGTGTGTGGGAATCTCGGCCGTGCGTGCTTTGCGCTAAGGCGCCTAGCGCGCACCGCCGGGAGAACCGCGGTGCGAGAATGTTATTTCGCAACAGTACACTCGCTGCTGACATACGGTGCAGAGCTATGGGCTCGTGCTGCTGACTGGAAACGCGCGCTCTCCATGCAGAAGCGAGCCGTCCGTGCGATGGCCGGCAAAGCAGCAGATGCCCCTGCTCGGGATCTTTTCGCAAATTTCAAAATTTTACCCTTACCGTGCATATACATCTACCAAATGGCAATATTCACGCATGAACACCTTGAAATTTTTAAGCGTCGGGGAATTAACACCAGGTACCCGCTCCGCGACAGTAAACACGGGGACAGGCTGGTCGCAGGAGCGCACAAGCTAGTCAGGTCGGAGCAGTCCGTTTATTTCCTGGGGCCTTCTACCTATAACCGCTTGCCCGACAGCGTCAGAAATGCAGCTTCCACCGCCACCTTTAAAAACAACCTCACGAAATGGCTGGCAGAGGAAATATTTTACAGTTTTGATGAGTTTTTTAATTTACCTCTGAAGGAAAGATCAAATGTTATCCATATTACATAATATTGCTGACATGATAATTTTGATAACTATTATTAAAATAAATATTTCATTTCATTTCATTACGTATGAAAAGCGAGACTCAATCCTTCTCCAGTCAATATTTACGAAGGTCAGGGAGTTGCGTATGTCTTTCATGTCAGATAAGTTTTATGACTAGATCGGAAGCTTTATAAAAATACACTATAATGCTATAAAATATCGACTGTAAAACGTGAATCTATTTTTACTGGACACTTTAACCACCAGTAAATTATGCGAGTACTGCAAGTGGAAATAAAACGTTGTGTACGTAAATCAGAAGAGTGGTTATTATTCTGCTCTAGTTTATTTACGAAAAGGACGCTCGTTAGAATCAGGACCATTAATGTTTCTTTAGTGTTACCTCTAAAAATCCTGAATTATTTATGATACTGTTGCAGTGCTACTAACTTAAAAGGAAGCCAGTGTAAACGTGCTCATGTGGTGATTGTTATTTCAAGTTAAATTTGCATTTTAACGTTGGAATATTCCAATCCATATTGCTACTGTACGTAATTTACAAAAAGCTCAATAGAGAAGCATCGTAAAAAAGAAAAGAGGCATATGCCCAGCGATCTTTTTAACTATCTGCACGCCAAAACTCTATAAAAATACTATACCAATCTTATTGAAGTTTTGGTTTTCGACTAACCTTAATTTGTTAAGTTTATCATTTATGTGTTTTTTTTTACCGTTTATAGGTAGTAATATTTGTAATCCGTATGGTACCATTGCGTTGTCTATCGTTGATCATGATTAACTAGTAATAATGAATACCAGCAGGGCTAGCCTATCTTGCACCGACTTCGCTAGTCGCGCGATTCAGCGTCACCTGTCCTGTTCGCACGGTATTGAAAGGAAAGTGACAGGTAATGTTTGTTGCGCGACAAAGAGTTGCGTGTCACATTTATGCTTTTGGTCGCGTGACAAACAAATAGAACGGCTTACTTGTATCTAAGAGGTACAGTACGATTAAAATCAGTTAACACTTCGGCCAACCTCGGTAATTGTCGTGAATCCCTCATCTCTCACATAGAGTTATCAATTTACAGATATGACCGATTTACAAAATTCTTTTAGTATTTGATAGGGTACACTTTCGAAATGGTCCCATGTAAATTTTATTAAAATCGGTCAAGCAGTTTATGAAATATCAACAAAAATCGGTTGAAATCGGTTATTAAAATTTTCAATTTGGTGATTATTATCAATTATTAATCCGACGTAATATCGTACTGACAATAAAATATTGACTCATATATGTATTTTTTCATATATTGTATGCAAGTATAGTTTTAATAAATAATGAATGTTCAAATTCATGTCACTACTGCATAATAAATTTCTTAGGTCTACCGGTTAGTAATGTCATCTTGGCAGGTGCTATACATTGCGTTTATGATACTTCAAATTGAATGCTACCTAAAAGAAATCGCGGTAATGTATTTCGTGTCATTTCCGTCTCCGGATTTCGGCGATGATACCCGAGAAAAGCCGAAGTGTTAACTGATTTTAATCGTACTGTAGGTATTCCTCATATAAAGATAGCTCAATTAGATTTTCCAATTAAAGTATAAAAGGTATTTCCTCGTGTGCGTTTAAGCATTGGCAAATAAAGTTAGCATTACTGACGCGCTCCACGAATTTTATTGGGCAGTAAAACTAAAAGGGTGCCGTTGCGACATTGAACAAGCTGTGACCTCGATCGGTTCATAATGTACAATATTATGTGGCTCGTATGAAAACCTACGATAATCAAGCCTGCGCCAGTTTTTGAACAGTTGGCTGGATTTTGCCGCATTGCTACGCTAGCCTCAGTCTGCAGTTTTGATGGCTCTGTCAAAGTCTGCTCATAATATTGTGTATTTTAATGCATATGTGACCTAATTAAATGATAGTTGTGCAATGAGTATACCTGGAATAAAGTCGTAAACTTGATCAATAAAGCACTCGAATAATTATATTTTTGCATTGAATACAACCGCAGTTTGCATATATCTCAACCGATAAACTTAACATAACACACACAATTATTTAAATAAAATGCAAAGATTGCCTAGAATTTCTTGTTCTGGTTGCATGAATGATGAACATTTCCCTTTAAACAACTAGAAATGTTACACTGGCTGTAGGAATGTTGCGTGAAAATATTACATTCATTTGAAGAAAATACACTAACACAAACGACCTACAGACATGTGATTATTATAAATATCCGTCCAAGTAATAAGCCTGCAAAATGTATTTCACTTCTCATGGAAAGCTATGGACGTCTAGTACGTGAAATCTACTCACAGCGCCTAAAGTTACGAGAATGTTATACTGTGAAACACTTTATTTACTACCTGTGATGGAATAGTTATTTGTGCAACAAGAGAGCAAATTTGTTTTTTGTTATGAGTGCTGATTTTGAGTCCCGAGCAAGCGAAGGAATCTACGTTTGAATCACGAGCGTAGCGAGTGATTCTATGTTAGAATCCTGAGTGTAGCGAGGGACTCAACAGCACGAGATGCAAAAAACTTTGCTCTCGTGTAGCACACACAACTTTTCACCTCATCAGCGAGAACATATTCGACATTTTGTGTTTTTTCTTCCAACGTATGTTTATAGTCTTTGTTGCTGATTTCAATAATATTATTAATCAGAAAATAGATAAGTGCTGCTTAAAAAGGAATAACAATATAATTTAATTGAAATTATAATCAACCAACCAACACGGTTATTGTCATTATTTGATCAAATTGGAAGATTAAGCAGATACATGACGTGTTTATTTATAAATACATTATTATGTTACGAGATTTTGTTTATACATTGATTAATATTTTTACTCCTAAAACACCAAACAAAATATATGCAAAAGAAAATATCAATTACAATATTAAATCTAAATTTTTTTTAACGTACGTTTCGAATACGCACATATGATAAATGGCGAAATTATAAATTATATTTTACAATAAGTAAATATAATTTACAATAAGTAATAAGGTGAAAAATCTTATTATATTTGAGCAATGATCAATTGTTTTATATAAAAGGCACAATAATTTTAATATTTGGTCGTTAAATAAAAATATAATAAAGAAAAAAAAATACGTTGCAATTAAAACTTTTTCGGGTGCTTTTAATGATTTTTTTGGTATAACGCGTATCCGAACTGTTCTCAATCGAGGTCGGATTCGAAAATCGAATTCCAAATTGATAAGTTTCTATCCCTCTCTTTTATATACATATGAAAGAAACAGAGTGCATCGAGATTCAAATGATTAGAATTTTATAATTAACCTTTGGCTGAAGAATGACAATTCGTGGTCAGATATTGAAAAAATTTAAAAGCTACTTTCTACTCACGCTCGAAACAAAATCGCATTTTGTTCACTGTTATCTGACAGCAAAATCGCCATGTTTGAGTTGGTGAGGTGAAAAATATATGACTCGATCTTTCTCGGAGATTTAAGAGAGTACGAAGATTTTGCACACGCAAGCATTTTTTGTCAAGCAATATGTGGACTCCGTGTGCGGCTAGAATTTTCTTTATTGAACCAAAACATGACGGCAAATGTCGCATACTTTTTCATAAGGAAAACGGACAAAAACAAGAAAATTGTCACGTTCGTTATATCACTTGTGTTGGACAAGATTACTAGATGCCTACAGTGTTTTGTTTATATAGATGGAATTCTCACGACAAAAAGATCAATAAGTCGCTTTAGTTCAATCAAGATCGAGGTCGTTCAGGTCAAACCTTTAGAAAAAACGAACGCGTAGAATCGGAGAGCTTGGAAAACAACTGGATTTATTATGGTATTTTCCTGCTCCAGGCGCAAATAGTGTGTAATTCTAAAGTTATATTTCATGAAGTACCATATCCATTAATATAATAAGTAAGCGGTAATTTTATCTCCGAGCAGCACTGCTGTCTATATTACTTTTTTATAGTGAAATAAAACGTAAAAGCAGATTTAACATAAAACTAAAAGCCTAGTCACCCTTTGATAGTGTCCTAAAAATACACGCGTGAGTAACAGTTTTCTTTAAACAGCTGACTCGTGGGTATTATGTCAATTGTTTACACCGGGAACACAAGCCTCGTGGAATAGCTCCATTAATCACGTTAGATCTTCCGGAGATCAGTCGACAGGTTCAGACATCTGTTTATTGATAGACGTGTCTGCCAACAGATCTAAATCGATCAATCGACAAGTGCTATCGAGTTTTAAGTGACTTCATTGACGTTTATAATTTTTTTACTGCTATTTTTTTTTATCTTAAAAGGGTTGAACGATTGTATTATCATTGGAGAATTGCGCAATATTATGTACAGCATTAGCTATAGATCGTGTAATGCCAAGGTACGCGTATCGAGGGCAGTGCTAACTACCTACCATAATAACTTTAGCGATTAAGCGAAAGTGGTGTAAGCGTGATCAATTTTAAATAGCCTTATCTTTAAAAGTAAAGCTGTTAAAACTGTAGGGCTGAGATACAAGCAATTTATCGAAATTTTTATTGTAAGGTAACCCATTTGTGTCTTATTGCTAATAGATTCTCATATGACATCGGCAATTTAGCAGATACAATGGACATAAAAAATTGAAAAAATTGCTTTGGAATTTGGAAATAATAAGCAAGAATATGATAAAATAAATAAATATTATGGGAAAATCAATTCCTTGTTTCAAAGGTTAAGCAGCAAAAGCAAAATGCTACAAATTGCTGCGTTCATTTTATCATGTTTTTTTACCATACCTTCAGCGATCAACTGAAACTTAATACGCTGACCGGGTATGTACTTACTGCTGTATTTACAGCTGTACCGTTCTCGGATTTCTGTTGAAAAAACTCACATGTGAAAAGGGGGACGCTACCATTATTTATTTCACATTTTGTGGCTTGGGTTTGACTGAGATTAATGCCCAACCCGAGTAACTGGATTAAAAACCTTGCAAACAAGATCAGACTGGTTCCGAATTTAATTTGGCTAAGCTGAGTAGATAATTAATCCTTTATAAAGTACTGGCTGGCTTTTAAAAACTGAACGGATTTGATTAAAAAACTTACAATCACGTATGATTACAAGATTAATTTACTGCTAGATACAAAATTTGTGGATGACTGAAATATTGTTTGATTTGACTATGTTTAATGACTGTCTGTTATAGATCTGAATTATTATACTAAGATCATTTTCTATATTTATTTCTAGTTATACCTAAAGTAAGTAAAAAATATACGTACTAACTTCCAGACGAAACAAAATGTAATCCCAAAACCCACGAGTTAACAATACAAGTAAAAAGTCATCAAATTCTTACCACAGTGAGCACCTTCCTCAAGTCATTGTGCAGCGCGGACACATCGACGCCCCGGCCGGCGTCGCCCAGCCTCCGCAGCGTGTCCGCCAGCGGGCCCGACAGCGCCCGCAGTTGCTGCCAGGACCGCGCGTACTGCCGGCGGACAAGCTCGATGATGGTCGACGTCAGAGCCAACCCGATCAGGATGTAGAGTGTGCATAGGAGCATGTACTTCGGTTTATCTGGGAAAGGTGTATAAGGTATGATGTTGTGTCAAAACGAGCTGTGGAATAGGTTTCTAATTATGTTAGGTACATATATATGTAACATAATAGTTATATTATTAAGTCGAAAATACTAAAATAAAAATTTAGGATATGCGACTAGAATTGCCTTAAATAGCCAAAGTCGGTTAGCACCCCTCTTGTCTATTTCACTTGTTTTTGCATGCCACCATTGTTGAATGATGTGTAAATACTATACACTTAATTAATAAAGCATTTAAATAAATGAAGACAAAAAACTGATTGGCTGCAGGTGAAATCACGGGCAATAAGTACTTATTTTATTCCAACACCACGGCTAGTTAGTCCTAAGATTTAGATAATTAAAAATTATACAGCTATTAAGTTATATGAATAATTTTATATTTTATCTAATAAAATTTAAGTTCTTCCGAGCGATGAGCGTCCGAATATACCTATGAGACGGGTGTACTTAATTTTGATAGTCGTTAAAAGTAAATTCAGTTTTTATTGGATCACATTATTCTAGGTAATCTTGTGTGTGTCGTACCTACATATTTTATATTCAGGACCGGTTTGACGAGGCAATCTTATTTGCTTTTCCAAACGGTCACGGTCACTTTGAGATTGAGTTGTCAAATAAAATTTTGCTGGTTCAAAGTTACAGAATACACTATTAATTTTTTACAAATTGAATTTATATGACATAACACAATGTCCAATTTTTATAACATTGTGCGTGTGTTGGTGCGTTTTCATAAATATCCGTCACCTCGCTCGCTCAGAACCAGTCAGAACACTGAAAATAAATACAAAATGATCATAAAACGTTTTCATCTACGCAATCAACGAACACACCCTAATATTAAGCCAGTGACATGTCCTTACTTGGAACGAGATCGCCGAAGCCGATTGTTGTCATTGTTATAAAACAGAAGTAGAAGCCGTCGTAGAAACTCCAGTCGTCTTCCCACATCTTGAACAGGCCGGCACCCGCCGATAGATATACGAACAAGAAGCCGACAGCCCAAAAGGCATACAGCGATCTTTGACTCGCTGTATTTGCTGGAGTAGCTTTATTGCAACATCCTGAGAAATAAATACAACATATTATTATATAGATCGACCGCTCAACTGGGCTTTTGCCTGCGGGAAGACGATGCAGCCATGTTCTGCAAAGAGGTTGGTTATTATGATTATAGAGTTGCCATACCAGCAAAAAAAAGGTTTGAAGAAAAGCAGGCTTTACTCGACCTGCTATCCGCCAACCAAACTTCTTTGCTGCACTCCTGCACCTCTATTACCGCGGGGAGGGTACAGTAAAATGGTTCACTTATAAACAAATGCATCACTTCCTTGGATTAATCCTTCATTACTTACTTGGCATGGCCGGCAATTGCTTAGCAATAACAGACACCACTGTAGCAAAAACTCTGCCCAGGTCAGCGATGACTGTTAATGTCAAAGGTATTCCAATAAGTGCATAAAATATGCAGAATAACCGTCCCCAAAATGTGACCGGAACTATATTGCCGTACCCTGGAAGAGAAAAGAGCGTTAAAACGGATACCGTCAAATCTCAAAACATACAATACTAAATACTTATTATAAAAAGACTGACAACATACAACATAAATAATATGGTAAAAGTCTGCACCCACTGCAAAATTGCTCAGATTTTATACCCGGACGAAGTTCGAGTTGGGATCAATTTGTGTGAGGTTGTCGGATATTTATATATTATATATTATGGCAGTCACAACAATACAGGTATATTCTGTGAAATTTTAGTGCCTTAGTTTTACGTTTACGTTACTATGTAATTTTCGAATATGAAAAACTCGTTCGTTCTCAACTTCTCACACAACTATACCCGCTGTACTGTAATATACCTGCATGCTTACATGTTCGTACACACCTATAGTGGTGAGCACGGTGGACGAAAAAAACACCGCCTGCAGGATGCTCCACTTCTCCTCTGCTGCTGGAAAATTGTTCTCTATTTCTAATTTCAAGCCACTTGATGTCGCATTCTCTAAAACCTGAAATTATGAACACGTAAAATGCTGTATTTGCGGACGTTACACTACTATTATCTTTATAGAAAGGTTTATGCGTATTACCAAGATTTAGGTATCCCATGTTTTTTATTTGTGCACTAAGTTTTATCAATATCGTTGTGGCGGTTTCCACGATGTCGAGGATGGAGGGGATAGAAAGACCGCTCTAGGCGACTGGTGGTGATGGGCGTTTTTCAGAGGCGCAAGTTACATGGTGGGTGGACTTCCAAGTGAGGCAAAGGACGCCGAAAGACAGTCTCGCTCTACTCTGGGCCTTGGTCGACACTGTCTCTTATTTACTTGTGACTATATTCAAACTTTTATACTTCCTTAAATAAAATGATGTAAACGAAAATATTCTTACTCTTTCATATAAAGCTAACTGTACACTTATTTCGTCTTCCCATCCATTCGAGTCACCCGTCCAATTTCTTCCGTTGGACACAAACTGGATTAGGTTCCAACGTGCTTGCATGACGATATCTCTATGGGTTTCTAGCTTGGCCAACTCAGCAGGATACTCCAATGCTTGGAACACCTTGAACAATAAACCAGTTTTAATCAAAGAGTGAAAAAAAAATCACGATGGTTGACACAAGACAAAATGTTCGTAGAACTAATCGTATAACTGTCTGTAACTTGGTATTGAATAGCAGTAACAACTTTTTGTATCGTATACTTGATCCAGTTGAACACTCTAGTGGATATCTAATAAGGAAACAAGTACGATCTTGTTTCCTCATTAGATACTCAGACACTACAGATCTTTGTACTTTGTAAGAATCGCGGTAAGATTGTCAGGAACGGCCCGACATGTTTCGAACTCGTATGGAGCTCTTCATCAGGGACGGCTACCCGTAGGTACACCACCGCGGCAACCTCGTCACTCGACGTCGTGACGCGTTACCACGCCCCCCCTGATGAAGAGCTCCATACGAGTTCGAAACATGTCGGGCCGTTCCTGTCAATTTCACGTGAGTGTAAACCGCTTAATACAATAATTAAATATGCCTCACGAAAGTTATAATAAGATTAGCGCGGTAAGAATATAATAAGCTGTGGCAACAGGCAAGGCGTAACTCGGACTAGGTATAAGGTGGTCCAAATACCAATATTGACAAATTATGAAGATGTGGATGAAGTTACCCCGAGTTTCTGAGTTTGGTAACTTCATGCATAATACGTAATAAATATTTTTGGATTTTTCATAGTGTCAGTGCTCAGGAGATATATCTACATACAACGACCGACAGCAGGTAATTATTTGCGTGGTTTTAATAATGTAATGTAAGTATGTATCATGTGAATATCTAAATCAATCCTACGATACTTACATTAATTTTTCACAAGCAAGGTCAATTGAGAAATATATATATTATTATATCATGTTATTTATATCCTATTTATTATTAAATGTACTGCTGCTACTAATAATCTTACTTCTAAGTTAATTCTGTTTATTTGCATATTCTCTGTCATTTTATAAGTGACCGAGAACGATTATGATTGTATTTTTAGCTCAAATAATAACATGGTGCTAAAAGTCTCGGAATTCTTCTTCACACAAATTCACAGGAGATGTCTTTAACTTTACACCCATACCAGTTATGTCAAAATCACCTATCGTGACAACTTTTTGGATCACTGGTGGTTCCATCGTTTGGCTTAACAACATGTTCCAGTCCAGTCCGTTGAACCAGCGATGACTCTTTATATCATATACTCCTGATTTTAGAAAACCGATTCGTTTACATGGGTCCACCTGCAGTAACTGCTTCACTAACGATTTGCAATGGGTAGGCATACTTTCGGGCATCTTAAACGAACCTGATAGAATTTTTTCATAAAGTCTCATTGTATCATTACTATAAAATGGCGGGTAGCCAACATTCAACTCAAACACAAGCACTCCTAGTGCCCACCAATCAACAGAGTAAGAATATCCCTTATACAGGATAATTTCTGGCGCTATATATACTGGTGTTCCACAAATCGTCCAAGCTCTGTGTTTTAATTTTAATATCTTACACATACCAAAATCCCCTAACTTGATATATCCTGTCCGTGTGATTAAAATATTTTCTGGTTTGACGTCTCTATGTATTACATCGCAGTGGTGCAGGTATTCTAAAGCTAGCACTACCTGCGCACTGTAAAATTGGCATAGGGTTTCAGTCAAAACCCCCGATCTTCTAAGTAAAGAAAACAATTCGCCACCTGCTTCGTATGGTACTACTAAATACACATAAACATTATCCTTGCAACAGAAGTCCAAGGTTAAAAGGAATGCAAATTTGCAACTTTGTAAAATTATCTTTTCCTGAAGCAACTGCTTAACACCTTTTGATTTGGTCGCTGCTTCTTTTTCTACTGCCTTCATGGCATGATACAGGAGTGTAGATTTGTCGCGGACCAATAGTACGCTTCCGAAAGCGCCTGTTCCTACTGTCTGTATGACCTCAAACTCGTCAATATTTTTTTCATAAACCGGTGGTTTATTGTAAATTTTATTAAACTGCTGCTTCAACAGATCCAAACTTTGTATGTGTCTCTGCTGCTGGGAGTGAGAAAAAATGTTCATAGACTTATTCTCTTGCATGTTTACCCTCCTTCCTTTTTGGAACAAAATTCATAACGTTAAATACGAACTCCACAAAGACCATCATCATCAACAGAATTTTACACTGCATGGACAAAATACATTCAAAATCGAGTTGTTAATGATATTTCCAATATGAAATAATTATGATGCCCACGAGTATTATTTATTGTATTATGTCAATTTACCAGTAATACACTCTTATCTATGATGTCAATGCGACGGTCGTATCATAGATAACTGATATATACTGAAAATATTAAAAGAGGATTAAAAAGCGACTATACTAATTTATTATCATTTATTATTTGTCGGACCGTTTCGATTTTTGCGCAAATTATTATAGATTTTATAGCGTCCGTTTGTGGCGGAATTTTGGCCAAAATCAAACGCGTATTACACAAACGTTATAATAATAAGTGCAAAAACTGAACCCTTCCGACACAGAACAATTCCTTCCCATTTATTTCCTAAAATTTCGAAACGATTGGTTAAGTTTTAAAGGACGAAACAGACGAGAACTAAACCTCAATTTGTTTGGAAAAATGCGCAGTGGTATTTCCTCTTAAAAGACTGTGTAGCTGTAAATAAAATCGAGCTAGTCTATATGAAATCCAAAAATAAATAATATTAACGTATATATATATATATATATATATATATGTACTAGTAATCATCATTATACGTTTTTTTTTTATTTATGCTAAATTCGACGAACTGTTGACACATTTTTAGAGGGACCTTATAATTTTAGATGAATTGTAGAAAAACATTCAGTATTTTTAATACAAATTATAGTAGTTTATGCAACTGTTACAAAACGAGAGGTGTTCTATGAAACGAGCTGAAGGCGAGTTTCATAATATGATCACACGAGGGTTTTAAAACCTAATTATGTACAGTTGCATACACTACTTTATCTACACACATATTCATCATCAATCATCATTATCATGGATTTTCATTTATGTGGATATTAACTATACTCGGTCGGTACTACTAAGTTGCATGGAATGGAGCGGAGGAATGAATGAGGCAACCACGCCGACGGCTGGCGTGGTCTTCTTAAGAGTATCATATTAAGAAGACCTCGCACCAGTAAGTAGTGTTATTACGTAACATTTCCGATTTTAGTCGCTGTCAAGTAATGTAGGTCTTTACCTATAGTATCTGAGCTTCTTATATAAAGTTAAGAAATGGGTGTAGATAACATAATAAATAATGTATCAGTGGTAATGATCATATCGTTATGTTTAGCTCAACCAAAACGGCATGTCATTAAAAGACTAATAAATTAAAGTTTTATTTTTAATACACTTCTGTAAAATGCATTAAAGTGTTATCGATTTCAGACGATTTTTGGGTTAGTATAGTAACTTTATTTAACCCAAAAAATTGAATGTTTCCTTAAAATAAACGGAAATAAAAAAATAAACAAGGTGTATACACAAAGTCGATACACACAAAAGACAAAATTGTATCTATCAAAAATCTTGAAATTCTTCCTCATGTAAACAACGTCCTCCTGTTTCTAACTTGTGTTCAGGTACTTCAGGGAAATTACTAGTGTCGCCTGGCGAGGAAGTGACGGGCTTAAACGGCGGATTTATTCTCTGGCTCAATAACTCACTCCAGTCTGTCCCGATAAACCAGTTGTGGCTCTTTACATCATAGCTACCTGCTTTAAGTGCACCTATTCTTTTTGTTGGATCCAACTGAAGTAAATTTTTTATTAGGTTCTTACAATCTCCGTTAAATCCGTCGGGGAATTTATAATGAACATTTATTATTCTTTCGTATAGCTTCGTCGGTTCACTGTCGCAAAACGGAGGCTGTCCCGAATTCATTTCAAATAATAAAACACCAAACGCCCACCAATCGACTGGGTATGAGTAGCCCTTCGACAATATGATTTCTGGCGCTAAATATTCCGGAGTGCCACACAAAGTCCATGTCTTCTTTTTTATCACTTTACAAAAACCATAATCGATCAGTTTCAAATATCCATTATCAGCTATCAATATATTCTCTGGTTTTATATCTCTGTGAACGACATGGCAGTGATGTAAATATTCCAAAGCGAGAACCACCTGGCCGGCATAAAATTTAGCTAACTCGTCACAGAAGCTACCGTATTTCTGTAGGTAATAGAACATCTCACCCCCAGATATGAAAGGCAGTATAAAATAAAGGTATATATTGTCTTTGAATGCGGCGTCTAATGTAATCAAATAGGGAAACTGTATACATTCAAGAATTTTCTTTTCAAGCAATAAATGCTTGACATGCTTCCTTTCCACCACGACTCCTTTCTCCACGACTTTCATGGCATGATACGTGAATGCAGTTTTGTCTCTAACTAAATACACTTCCCCGTACGCCCCGTTACCAATCGCTTTGATCGTATCGTAATCGTTCCGGGTTTTTGAAAATTCACACCGTACTTTTTTAAACTTGGTCTCAAAAGCCTCCTGCAGCATATCCAGATATCTCTTATGATCTTGGTGTTGCTGTAAAGTATAAGATGATTTTGCCATGCCCTGACTGTAAAATTAAATAATCCATTTAAAAACCTATATATTGGCAAGTCATGTCATACTAAGACAATGACACTGTTGTGACTGATGACAATTCGCCGTTTAGTTACGATAACGAGTTACTACTGTTTCTGCACTACACATTTTAAGTCATTATTAGTAAATATATTTATGTTTATTATTTATAGCCTAAAAAGCTGCGGTTTCGCCCTTAGATAGTGGAGCTACGAACAGCTTTAATATGGCAATACTGTGTATACGTCATATATTATGCATTATAAAATGTCAATAGCGAGCATCGACCAAATTTAATACATGTTTTACTGAATTCATCACAATCCGTTCTTCTCCTCAAACAAATACTGAATCGTATTAAAAAGAACTTTCATCACTGCGGATAGTTTTGTCTTTATTATGCAAAAATTAATTTGCGGAATATTTCACTGACGTTCAACGTCAGTTACCAACAATTTTTCATTACCAGTAAAATAAATGAGTACCACTAAAAATCTTCAATATGGCGAGGGCTAAAAACCAACTTGTTGGGCTATATATACATTTTACGAGGTTAATATAAATGAGGTCGTCTTCATACTGCACAACTCTTTTCTAAGCTAGAATTGCTATCCATCCCTTTCCAATTACTAAAGTGCCAGAGAGACGAATCATATCACGTGATAAAAAGAGTCTTCGTCAGATTTGCTAAGTAGATGAAAAACAAAAGACCCACAAGTTCTCATTCATGTGTCAGCTTCATGCAAATATATCTATTAAACTAAGACATTTTTATTCCTCAAGGTGTGTAGGTACCGGAGAAGTGGTAGTACCTATTTGAAAAAGTAGCTTACCTATATTTGATTTTTAAAAGAGACATTATAATGTCAGCAGATGATCCCCAAGAAGCGCATAACCCGCAACGCTCTTCGGGTTACTCCATAGCACAGCAACAGCAATACTTACGTTATCTGCAACAGCTGCGTCAAGATTTCCTCGAATATTGGAGTGAAAAAACGCAGAACAATGGATCACCAAGTGACTTTGAAACACTAAGAATATTAGGTACCGGTGCTTTCGGTATAGTTTATCTATCCAAACATATTGTAACTGGAAAATATTATGCCATTAAATTACTAGAAAAGGAAAAGGTAATAAAACTAAAACAACTTGAACACAGTTTTTATGAGAGAAAGATCCTATCTGGATTAAATTTTCCCTTCGTGGTTTATATGAAATATTTTTTTAAGGACAACGTGTATCTGTATTATGTATTGCCATATGTAGCTGGAGGTGAAATGTTTACTCATCTGCGCAAAATGGGTAAATTTGACGAAAATGCTGCAAAGTTTTTCGGTGCTCAAGTGATTTTAGCCCTGGAATACCTACACGCTTGCGATTTAGTTTACCGTGATTTGAAGCCAGAGAATATATTAATAGATAGAACTGGTTACATAAAGATAACAGACTTTGGTTTTTGCAAGGTCCTACGCGATAGAACTTGGACGCTTTGTGGGACTCCGGAATACATAGCTCCAGAAATCATCCTCAGTAAAGGCTACGGCAAAGCGGTGGACTGGTGGTCGTTTGGAGTATTACTATATGAGATGGGCGCCGGCTATCCTCCTTTCTATTCATCCGACCCGATGAGGATCTACGAAAAGATTGTGCTTGGGAAATATAAGTGCCCTGAACATTTTACACCAGAACTAGTTCATCTAATTGCTAATACTCTCCAGGTAGATAATACTAGAAGATATGGAAATCTAAAAGACGGAGTGTTTGATCTCAAGAATCACAACTGGTTTCATGAAATAGACTGGGATGCTCTTTTGAACGGTAGAATCCGTCCACCGTTCAGACCGAAAATCCGGTCGGCTTGGGACGCCTCCAACTTTGACACTTACGAAGCCGTAAAAATAAAAGAAAATTCTATTTGTTTATACGAAGAAAATTTCAAAGACTTTTAGTGTATTGTTAATTTACGGTTGTCATATGTATTCCTCATGCTTTAGCTTAGCATTTAAGATATGGTTAAGTTATACCTTGAATAATGTACTTACGAGTTAAAAATATACGTTATTTTAATAAACAAGATTTATATTTTTTTCTCGAGTTTGGTAAGATTGATATGTACATCTTGCTACAACTTTTAAAATGTCCATTAAATGTGAAACAATTGTCAAGATTCACTGTATTCTCCTTATTTCACGCAACAACAGAATACTTTACCAACATTGTTAAGACGGAATTGAGACCGAAAAATGTCTTTAATTACACAATCCTGTCCTATAAAGATGTTCTAAGATGTCTAAGTATTATTCACCGGAAGGAAGAGCACCAAATCACTAAATTTTAAACAATTGTTCTGCTCTTATTTTGAGAAACTGAAGACGACATTCCATCAACCTCGATTCAGAAGGAAATTCGGTTTAATTTGATGTCTGTGCTAAGTTTTTTCACGTCCACACCGCTCGGGCGATGACTCGAGAAGGATCAATGCCAATATTTTACATATTTATTTTTGGTTGCTTTCGACAGAAAACGTAACTCTCGAACTCGCCGAATTCTGCTTTTAGATCTACATACAAATATATATTTTTATCCGTATTATAAATGCGAAAATGTATCATTGCAAACGAGAAACCAACAAAATATTCAATTGGCCAACTCGTATATTTTACAACATTATCGAACAAAAACATGGAGTCTTTATTTTTTAGCTATATCCCGATAGTTACATGGTTAAATATTTTTTTTGTTGGTTCATATAATATGGTTCCATCTAACAAAATAGAAGTGTAAAAGTGGGCCAGTCAGTAGGAATGATTAATGATAACTCTAAAAAGTAATATCTAACAGAATTTAGGCTTTCGGAATCTATTTTAAACAACCTAAAGTGAATTCGAAAAAGCCAGTCAAGTTTGAAGCGGACTCGCGCGCCAAAGGTTCCGTACAAACTATGAAAGCACCGACTATATTACTTAGGTATCTGACGAAAAGCTATAATGGTTTGAGACACAACTTTGGTGAAAAACTGTTGTCCCGATACATCGACATAAATCGCGGTTAATTTACCAACTGCAAAATATAAGTTTGATTTCAGATATATTTGTCGATGGTGGCGATACGGAACCCTAAAAACTTGAAATTGGTTACTCTTGTGCCAGCAGGAAAAAGTATTAGAATCCTGAATCACAATGAATTGTATATTGGAGTCAGGTCGTTGTCACGAGACTCCAAAGACTACAATGTAAGACTCCAAAAATGATACTTGGATGCCAGTCTAATAAGAACTTGTCAATCTTATGAAAGAATTTCTTGTCATTCACAGAATAAAAATAAATAGGTTTTAAATATATAAATAGGTTATAAATGTTAAATGCATGCAAAAGAACATTGCTGAAAATTGGTACGTGATTAAGTTTTAGGGTTCCGTGACTCAATCAGTAAAAACCGGTCAAGTGCGAGTGTGACTCGCGTACCGAGGGTTCCGTACAAATACTTATCCCATCTTAACTGGCCGGGTTAAGTTTGCACCTGTTATGTATGGCTATCGGATACAAATGAGGTGCAAAGTTAACGCACCCGGGTTCTCCAAATATGATTTTTGAAAAGGACTATAGTTTACGTAAATATTTGTTTTATATTTGTTGTTATAGCGGCAACAGAAATACGTAATCTGTAAAAGTCTGTGTAAGTCTTAGTAATAGGTTCCCGTTTTTGGGTACGGAACCCTACAAAGAAACGCTTATGAATCACTTTGTTATCTTTACACATACTCGTAATCGACATTTTGTCAGAGAAAATAGTCCAAAAATAAAAATAAACATTTGGCTCATATAAACAGTTCTTTCAGAAATTATTCCACGCGTAATTTCAGTGGTAGGATCTCGTAAACTTCCACTTTCAATGAAAATTATGGTCTCATCACTAAACTCGTATGCTGCCTACCGCTTGTCTACCAAGGAGGCTTAAGAAGAAGTGGCGCTAGTTTCGCATTACCCGTCGCCTTAAGAGAGCCAAAAGCATAATTATTCCAAACTGAACTTAAGCCATTGATTCAAAATCAAAGCACAAAGAAAAATTGAAAAGCGCAACCTGGCGTTTGCAGCTAGGTTACGCATGCGCAAGAGAACTGGTAATCCAGAGCTACCGGATTCAATTCCCGGTCTCCCAAATTACACCGGGAATGGAACCCAGTACATAGGTACATAGGGATAAACACGCTGAACCGGCAATCCAGAGGTACCAAGGGTTCAATTCCGAATTATGAATTTGAACTTACCAATCCTCCCCCTGCCGTGTACAGCATCAGCGCCACCAGCAGGCCGACGTGCGACAGCGCCGCCCTGGGGCAGAACCGGCTCCACGGCGAGGGCTTCAGGATGCCCATGAGGGACTCCGCCTCCCATGCCACGCCGGTTGCGCCTTTGCACATCGTGTCACGTGGTCCTTGGCACTTCGCACAACACTGGCATTTTGTTTGTCACTAGTATGTAATATTCTTACATCTCTTAATAAACTTACCAATCCTCCCCCTGCCGTGTACAGCATCAGCGCCACCAGCAGGCCGACGTGCGACAGCGCCGCCCTGGGGCAGAACTGGCTCCACGGCGAGGGCTTCGGGATGCCCATGAGGGACTCCGCCTCCCATGCCACGCCGTTCGCGCCCTTGCACATCGTGTCACGTGGTCCTTGGCACTTTGCACAACACTGGCATTGTTTTTGTCACTAATATCTATATGGTTCCATGTGTCGTTTCATGCTGAAACAAGAAGACACAAACTACATTACAAATTACAAATACTACAATACACATTATGAATGCAATTTATATAAATAAAATAAATAAAATAAAAATAGTTTATTGCAGACCAATGATCCATAGGATGTTAGTAACAATTTTAACTTAATAACTATGTTAGTAGGTACAGAAACAATATGACAAGAAGTCAGCCCGCGATTGGTTGCGGCCTCCTCCTATTTGGCCCTACCGATGGCCACTTCCACCCAATATTTAGTAAAGGGGCAGTCCAGCCTCTCCGACAATGTCCTGAGGAGGCCATTGCCGCTGCCTCGCACCCGCCTGAGTAGTGATCCAACACGCTTGCGTCTTATTGCAAAAAAATCATCAGTTCGCGCTTCGGCAAACATGTTGGACGCACTACAGTGCTTGGGCAGCCGCAACAGCATCCTCAAAATATTGTTATATTGGACTCTTAGTGCGTTATAGGCCCTCTGTGTAAAACTTACCCACAGACTGCAGGTGTAGAACGTCTGACAGTAGGCTTTGAATAGCGTCAATTTGACTTGTTCATTACACCTTGCAAATCTGCGGGCAAGCATATTGCCACGCACCGCCATCGCCCTTCTCTCCCTTTCTAGGTCCAGGTCATCCTTTAGATCCTCAGTAAGGATATGCCCAAGGTATTTAAACCTTTCAACTCGCTTCAGGGGCACTCCGCACAGCATGATCGTAGGTACTGTTGTAGGGTTGTATTTCCTGGCTTTGAAGAGGACGAACTCGCTCTTGCTCGTGTTGTACCTAAGGCCATGCTCCACAGCGTACCCCTCACAAATAGAAATGAGTTGCCGTAACGAGTCGCTCGACGGGCCCAGCAATACCATGTCGTCTGCATAGCTGATGTTGTTAAAACATGTTTTATCTATATGACATCCGACATGTGTATTGCTGAGCCCCTCAATCAACCCATTCACGTAGAGGTTGAACAATACTGGAGATGTTAGTCCACCCTGCCGTACCCCACATTTCAAACTATACTCGTCAGAGTCTTCACCTGCCCATCTCACGCAATTGACCTGGCTGCTGTACCAGTACTTTAACAAGTCAACGCATTCACTCGGTATACCCGTTTTCGCTAACTTGTCCCACAGCACATCGTACACAACCAGGTCAAATGCTTTCGACAGGTCCAGAAAACACGCATATATGGGTGTGTTCCTGTCTTTATAATATTTGATAGCCCTCTTAAAACACAGTATTGCAGTCTCTGTGGACAATCCTGGTCTGAACCCGAATTGTGCGTCGTGCAGTTTGATATACTTACCAAGTTGCTCATTAAGAAGGCTATCAAGCACCTTAGCAAGAACTGTTGCCAGCGAGATGGGCCGATAATTTCCCAGGTCCGACAAATCCCCCGTTCTGTTTTTTACCAACGGCACTACCACTGTCCTAGTGAGCAACCGAGGGAGATAAGCGTGTCTTAAGCATAGCGTGTAAAACATCGCCAGGACCCGCGGCAAGTGTACTCCTGCATACTTAAGATGCTCAATGCTGAGGCCGTCATGACCCGGTGACTTACCCCTTTGCATGTTTTTAATCACGGTGTGAACTTGCTTAGCTGTGAAACTAAGGGTACTCCCACTCACAACGGCCTCAGCATATCGCGCCTCTTTTGTAGGTTTATGCAGGATTGGGTCTACTGAAAACACACGTCTGAAGCTATTCGCGATGTCCTTCTTGTCGCTAACTCCCCCAACACTCACAGGGACGCTAGGCCTCACATTGAGCTTGTTTGTGCTTTTCCAGAAGGCCTTAAAGTCATTTGCCGCCCGTTGAGTGGCCAGAATATCTGCTTTTATTTGTTCCTGCCTGTCTTGGCACCATTTTAATTTTGACTTGAAGACCTTCCTGGAATCACACATATCCTCATACACTGGGCCCTGCCTAGGTTTATTTACCGAGACCCAAACCAGAAACTTTTCCCTAGCGAGTCTGTGTGCGCCAGCGACGTACTTGTTCCAACCTACTACAACATTCCGCTTGTCGTGACCTATCCTGCTAGACTTTCTAGCCGCCTCCGTCAAAGTGTCAATTATGTGATCATACATTCTATCTAAAATTACTGAATGATTCTTCTCTATACATAATTTGTCAGCACACGACGTTAGCTCAGCCGGAAAGTCAAGCATTCTCAGCCTCTCATTACATAATGCTTGGTACAATTCGATTTGAGTAGGTTGCCTATCACCCCATACAACCCCCTCGTTACGTACCCCACCAGTACTACATTTAATCTGTAACTTATTTAGTTTACATTCAATTATGAGCGGCAGGTGGTCGGACCAATACGCGTCATATTTCACCCTAACGTTACAAACCGTTTGTCGCGCGGCCTCAGTGACAACGCAGTGGTCCAGCCACCTGTTACATCCATGCGCTTCACTCGTAAATGTAAATGTTTCGGAGTCCGAACCAAGCATTTCCAGATCCACGCAACTCCACATCTGCGTTTTACAAAACTGCAGCAACTCATCGTAAAAAAGTTCCTTTGGGTGTGCATTAAAGTCCCCCAGGATGTATATCGCCTCAACGTCCATATTATCCGCACTAATTGCACTTATTTCACCTAAGCATTCAGTGAACAGCGGCACATTCTCCGGATCATTTACTGGCATATATACGCTAAACACCAGCACTGTGGACTCCCGCACTTTCACCTTTATTGCCGCTAGCCGCACATTTTTACACTCCACTACTGTGACTTCTGAAAACGCAGACTTCCTCCAAAGCAACCCGACGCCCCCGTGTGGTCTTCCAACGAGTATCCCGGCCCCCGTGTCGACAGCCGATGTTCCCGTATAGGCGAAGTCCTCATGTATCGTCCCGAGAAGCGGCAAGTCGTGCGGCAACAGCCAGGTCTCCTGTAATGCAACAATGTCTCCTTCCTCGCACAGCTCCCTCACTCCATCAATCGACCTCTTCAAGCATTTACAGTTGAAACTTATTAGACGACTAGTTTGTGTATCTGCCATTTCTTTGTTAGTTCTGTCTAATATTTCCATTCTCACCACTTGCCTTGAGTGCCTCCTCTTGCCGGTCCCTCAGAGAGACGAAGCGCCTGTAGTAAACTCCCTCCGGCCACAGCGCGTCATCCATGAACATATTTAATTTATCCGCCGCAACAAACAGTTTATACGAGTGATAGGCCCTCTGTTTTCTCATTTTTACTTTTACCAAGGACACATTTTCACCGGTTTTTTGCAGTAAATAATCCCGTATGTCATTCTCCGACACATCTTTATGCACATTATAGATAAACAATGGCACTTTGACCTCCGCAGCCTTAAATTTCATGTTTGAGCTCAGCTCGGCTTTGCCTTTACTTCCAATAAATTTATTTCTTTGTTTTCTATATTGCACAGTCTTCCATCCCTCATCCTCATTCGTTTGTTTACCAGAGCCCCCATTTTGCACCATATTCGCAAACGATAACTTTTTTACCTCCGTGCCGTTAACTAATGTATCTTCCTGTTTTGTCTCGGTAACAACATTGTCAGCCCGCTGCGGCAAAGAACTTTCAACTTTATTACCTCCCTTGACGGTCGGTGGCCCCCGCTCCATGCAACCTTGTTGCGACGTATAGTTAGTTGTAGCGCTCGATATCACTGCATTCTGCCTAGTTGACTCATGTGAGGGAGATAGTACACGTTCGTTACTGCCGTGCGCACGGGACGGCGAATCCCGTTGCGGCCAGCTGATCTGCGCGGACGTCTCGGCTTGTGATGTCAAGGTCGACTCACAGCGGTCATTGCCCTCCAGCGCGCTCATAGACCCGCCGCACGGCGATAGGAAACCCATCGGCCCGCTATTTAAACCGATCGCACCTCTTCTTTTATTAACGTTCACTTGCCCGCTCACAAAAGATGCATACTTATCCTGGTGCCATTTGTTTTCTAGTTCTTCCACCTGCTTTTTAGTCGCATATGTACTTTTAATATCCTGTACTTCCTGCTTCAACCTCACTATGTCTTTTAATAATGAAGATGCATCCAAGAAATCGAATGTAACTGCTGGTAGCTTATTCAAGTCTCTGGCTACAAAAATTGGCAACAGCTCACGGTCCACTTCATTAAACACTAGCATGATGTCCTCTAGCTCCCTAAGCGTTTTTCCCTCCCTTCTTCTCGCAATATAATTTCTTGTTTTGTCACTCATGGATTCAAAGAGCATTTTTTTCGCCTCACTTATTTCCTTTTCGTTAAAGGCAGATAAACAGATCTTTAACATGCTTTCATTGTCCATCACACCCGATTTATTTTGAACATACGCTAGCAGTTCACATATTACAATATTGCAATTCGCACACTTAACCGTCCGTGATGACGACATTTTTAAACGCGTTTGGAGTGCTTCACACACACGCACGCCCGTACTTAACAGCGGCCGCGCGCACACTCTATATAAGGGAGATATTGCGTTTAAAACGCGAATAAAAACCCCTTGGACAAAAAAAAAAAACTATCTGTGTTGAGAATGGGTACACGACGTTTTATATAATTTAACTTGATCTATTTTTGTTTGATATACCATTGCTGTGTATAATGTAACGAATGATATAATGTCGTTTTAGGTAATTTCCAAATGATAAATATAAAGTAACTTAATGAGTTAGGTGCTAAAGAGCTATAACCCCTTCAAATCACCACTTGTTTGCTAGGTTAGGTTCGTTAGGTACCTTGCGTCTTCCAGAGCGGGCCCCGCAAATAGGATTCGTTGACTGTGTCCCGTTATTTAACATTATAACAGTATACCAATTAATAATCAGAGTATAACAAATTATAACAATAAACCATTATATCAAACGTTAAATCTCTTTATGTTCGTTTTTCTGAAAATATACATGTATAAAACATTACGGATCCGTTGAGAATTTTTATGCCATCCATATTTCAACTTTCTTTCTACTTCTTTTTTTATAATAACTACGTTTTATAATGCAAGGTTCGTATATATGTCAAGTACCTACTTACTTACCATTTCGATTCGCTAAAATAGGTAAGCAATATATTTTAAGTCGGTCAAAAAGATATTACAACTATTACCTCCATCGTCTACGACGGGAGAGATCTTAAATTTCCCACTACCACCCACTACCCAATTAGCGTAATTTAATTTTTGATCTAGCTCTCTCAACACGAAATATTCCTAAAATATGTTAATGTAAGTTCGTCATATCCATTTATATTCTAGACGTTTTTGAATATAAGCTTATCATGTTTTAGTCACTACAATCAATAATTTTATTTAGAAAAAAAATAAAAAATAAAATAAAATTAATCACATTGAACTTACCTGGCCTAATACCTAATGAAAATTTGGTATTAGGTGATTATACCTAATGAGAATTAGGTATTAGGTGACCATCTAATTACGTTCTCGCATTTATTTGTGTTTATAGTGGACTAATTATGTGTGGACGAGTTAGTACCTAGATATATTATAATGGAGACCAAAAGTTTTAAATTAAACCCATAAATTTGGGCAAACATTCTACGTGAGTTTTACTTTTTAAAATGTAGTTTTTTTTTTGTATATTAAGAACCAGAAAAAATCTAACCGAAACTAATTCAGTGAGTCCGGTAGTTTTGAATTTTTGATATGTTGTCTAGGATGGTTAGTCAGTGTTTAAAATGCAAAATGCACAATTCCCCCCCCCCCCCCCCCCCTCCGCGCCCGCCGCCATATTGAAAAAACCGGCACTCTCTTCATATTTTTGCTTATATCTTCCTTTAGGAGCACTTTAGTTAGAAGAAAGCTCCATCAATGTTATAGAGAGTTAAATTTACTACATTTTCCATTTTATATTTTGTTTCTAGGACAGATAGTTACGGAGATATGCACATTTAAAAAAAACTTAAGAAATTGCAATTTCCAACTCAAAAACAAACTTCTGGATTATATCTTCCTTTAGGAGCATTTTAGCTAAAACAGTGCTCAGGCAATTTTGTAAAGAATTAAATTTACTATAATTTACATTCCAAATTTTGTTTCTAGGACAGATAATTACGGAGATATGTAAAAAATAAAGTCACATTTTCCGAAAATGTATGTAAAAATGGACATGAGTTTAATAAGCAATTATATTTCCTACATGTTTTAATTTGTCCTAGACTAGTCCGTAACTGAATGACAGCGTTTTAAACCAAGAATTTTGAGAAATTTTCGGAAAATTCGACTTTTCCTGTTTTTTAAATGTGCATATCTCCGTAACTAACCGTCCTTGAAACAAAATTTGAAGTGTAAATTATTGTAAATTTAATCTCTACAACATTGCCCAAGCTTTGTTGTAGCTAAAATGCTCCTAAACGAAGATATAATCCAGAAGTTTGTTTTTCAGTGGGAAATTGCGATTTTTACGTTTTTTTAAATGTGGATATCTCAGTAACTTTCTGTCCTAGAAAAAAAAATATAAAATGGAGAATGTAGTAAATTTAACTCTCTATAACATTGTCAAAGCTTTCTTCTAGCTAAAATGCTCCTAAAGGAAGATATGAGCAAAAATATGAAGAGAGTGCCGGTTTTTTCAATATGGCGGCGGGCGCGGAGGGGGGGGAATTGTGCATTTTGCATTTTAAACACTGACTAACCATCCTAGACAACATATCAAAAATTCAAAACTACCGGACCGTTTGTAAGGTCACATATAGTACTTTAGTGTCTATTCACCGTATTAAACCGCAGAAAGAGAAAATCAATTCAACCACACGTTTCCACACGTGTGTGTGTGTGTGTGTGCGGTGGATGACGTTCGAAGTTGTCACCACTCAGCATTTTACCAAGTCTAGTGACGCAGATTTATAATACCTACTCTAAACTGAATTGTGGCCTTACCGAAACCACCGAAACATAATATTGACTAATAGAAAAATTCTGCCCCTTTTACATTAGACTGTTCTAAATTCTCTTATGATCCTGCATCTTGAAAGTTACTTGTCTAGACGTTGATAGTTCCTCCTTAAATATTTGTTCAGTAAAGTAGATCATTCGATCTCCTAAACTCACTTCGGCAAAGTTTTTTTAAAAGTGTATCCTCTTAGTTAAATTAAGATTTCCTGTCACATCACAAGATGATGGATCGCGTAATGTCACACTAACGTGACCCTGTCATAAAACTTCATATAGCTATTCTGCAGGATTGGCGTTTAGAGTTCGGCAGTTTGTATGCTCTTTGGTAAAGCATTATGCAATGGAGTTTATTCTATAGATATAAAGAGAGACACTTTACGTCCAATTTATAACTTAGAACTTATTAAATTGTTATACGGGAGCTTCTTTTTTTTGTCTATTGATAGGCCCGAGCCTTTCTGCTGTACTAGGGCGGTCTGATTGTGCGGGTGGGGTCACCAGAGTGGGACCTCCAGACCCGCAGCGTGGTGAGTGTGTGAGAATGCTGTATCACTGTTATACGGGGGCCAAGTTAGTTGCGTTTTTCTCCAAATTTCGCTAAGAAACAGCTTCTCTTTGTAACCTATAGACACACCCACTTACCAACGTGTTTTTAAGAGCGATAAATCCAATTCAACGCTAGAACGTTAGCAATAAACAGTGTAATGATTTTATCGAACTAGCGTAGGTTTGCCGCGGTTCGGACGTGCGTGCTGCCTTTCCATTGCTCAGGCGCGTCACGTGCTGGGGCAACTTTTTTCATTACCGCTTAGTGTAGGTTTTATTATTTGATGTACTCGCTAAAGCACAGATTTACGAGTAACCCAAGTTATGTGACACTACTTGTCCTGTCCTCGATATGAATTCCATGAAAACAAACATGCTTATAAGATAAGCTGTTTATGCAACTGCTACAGAATGGCAGGCATTTTTATGCCTACCACTATTTTTCTCTACACTGGTCTTGTTGTAAAATTCTTCCGCGGCTTGGTTGCACGCATATTCATCATCTTATCACAAACCTCATAACAAACTACATTATACGCCTGCAGAGGACTTTCGGTAGTGTAGCCTCCGTTGCCGCCTCGTGGCGGCGCTTAAAACCATTACAATTTCGAGATCAATGTTATAATGTGATTATAGCACTGGTAAATAACTTTTCGATGCATATTAGATAAGTAATAGGGTTAGATATATGAGCTATACGAAAAGAATACTGCATGTTGCTTTATAATAATTATTATGTACTTAGGTCGTAGGAAAAAAAATGTATCATTATTTCTTTAAACGTATAATAATAAAGTTTCGATATAACTAGTAATCATAAAGGCACAATGTGCAACAAAATGGTGTGTTACAACGGTTAGAACCAAGTGACTAGTGTCCAACTTAACCACATTTACTCAACATCATTAATTAGTATCTACTACCAAATAGCAGTCAATTTTAACCAAAATAACAGTTAAATTTAGCTGTCCCTTAAGAATTGTATCTGCATAGCCAATTCGTTGTAGTTATTTTTTAACCTTGAATATATTTTTAAAATAACTCATCTACTACACGAAACATCGCTAAAGTGTTTCCTATAGCCCAGAGCACTTAACTTTCAATTGGAGTAATTGCTTGCACTGTTACTGTTTCGTAGCTCTTAATCGGATTTTACTTGTTTAATTTGCTTTTAACCTACTTAAGCAGTTGCTACTGGAACTTGCATGATTCCAGTCAAGTCCAAGGTTAGTGGGTGACGATCTTTTACAAAATGTAACCTTCGAAAATGTATTTAGAAAGCTGTAGAGCTAGAGTAAGATCAATAAGATGTAAAAGTACAATTCTCTGAAAACATACTTATATGATGGTTGATGATGAAATACTGGTATTTGTTGATGGAAAGTATAATAAATCATGCTCAAGTTCTCATCGACGTTCTTATACATAGAACATATGTACGTCATGCTAATTGCCATATCATTGATTATCTACATCAGACCGATGAAAATAGCTCATTTAGAAACCATTGAACCATTTTTTTAATTTCAATTTAGTAAACCTCCAGGTAAGTAATTAATATCTGAAACTATTTTCAACGAGTTAAGTAGAAACGTATGCACTTGAATTTTAAGTAATACCTACTTACATATATTTGGATATATTTGATTTTAGATATACCTAACCTATTAACTATTGTAGACGCATATCGAAGATAGATTAGGGTTACGTATTATCTAAATGGCTTGGAATCGACTGACTCGGCGCCTGTTTTGCATACTAGCGACCTAATTTCGTCAAATTTTAGGTTGTATGCGGCAGTTAGAAAAAAATCTGCATTGGCGAGGAATTACATAACAAACTCAGGACTCTGACCTCTAAGTCTGGACACGAATAAGTATGGCATGGTTCCAAACAAACTGTAATTAGGCCTCTTGTTGTGCTTACGACGAAAATGAATGAAGTAGGTATTTATAATAACAAAAGAAGATTGGCTAAATATGGAACCAGATTTATAAATGTACGAACGTAGTATATCTCGTAATGATCGGCTAACAAGAGGAAACTGGAACAAAGGGTCACTATTTATTATTGAAAATATAATATTAATATTGTTAGCCTATATCGACGTCAAAATTAATTTTACGATAGACGATGCGGTTGGCGCAATGGTACCTAGTGCAGTAGCTGCCTACTGAATCGACGGTCCTGGGCTCGAATCCCAGCAAGGGCAAATTAGTGTGTGATGAACATGAATATATTGTTCCTGGGTCATGGATTTCTTCGATTTATTTAAGTATGTATTTAAATAAGCATGTATATCGTCGCCCATAACACAAGCCTAGTAGAGTTTATTGGGACTAGATCAATTGGTCAGGTTGTCTGATATGTAAAAATAAGTACCTTCTATCAGGCCCTACGCTAAATAGAGACAAAAACGTAGTCGACATTGACTTTTTTGACATCATCGTCTAATCAAAATGTGCGTAACTTACTAAATCGGACGTCTCTAATGCCAAGGTGAAACCTTTAATTTGGTTTTCTAATTTGGTGCCTTAATTTTTTTAACTTACCTAACTTCATTGCATCTTAGCAACAGCTCGTTTACAAAGTTGTTTATTTATACCGAAGAACAAGTCACGATTTTTAAAAAACTAACAGTGCTTCCACAAACGTATTAAGAACACAGAACACTTTATACTTCGAATTAAATTAAATAAATATTCACAATGGAAATAGTGTTATTTCACGATCATAGTCGCGTATAGAAAGTTCGCCGGCCGCTGTCGGAAAGGACATGCTTTCCCCACTGCGGTTCGCGAAGAACTGAAACAGATTACTGCAAGCTTTTGCTGAAAAGATACGTTCGTATGATTCGACTGCACGTTGTAGCGGCTACGTAATACGGTTAATGATAATAAGATAATGAGCGATGGTCGTAAGAGTTAATAATAATAAGACGTAATAGTTTAGCAGACGGATACAAATGAAATACACACTAAAAGGCTGTTTTAGGTTTTCAGGAGGTTTTAGTTTACTATAATATCTGTTCTCCAATTATAAAGCATTTCTTTACTGAAAGGTGTAATCAGCAATCACCATTTTTTTTCGCGAGAATTAAATACAAATATGAATTTTCTATGCACTGAATAACTAAAGTATGAAAAACCAAAGAGAGTGTGTTACTCGTATTGTTTCTTCACAAAATAATACCTACTCGTAATTTAATTTCAACATTATATTTTACAGTTTTATCCTCTACAACAATTTTTGACAAAATTAAAAATAATACACAAGCAACTGTGGAATCTAAGACGAACAAAAAAGTGGGGCACTGCATACCTTTTCTCGAACATTTTAAAACCCTCATCACTGGAGCGCCCAAATTCACAGTTGAAGATGCAGTTAGTGATCTAGTTTTTATACTTTATGTTTTATTAGTACCTATAATACAAGTAACTCCAATTCATTAAGTAAGTATGATTGATTAACAAATAAATCATTAAAACTGTGGACAAAAAAGGTATGTCAGAGTATTCATGACTCCAGCAGGAAAATATCACCCATATCACCAATAAAAAACTAAGTTTCAATTAAGAGCCTTATGATTAAATGTAGCAAAGCCCTTTAAAACATATAGTCTGCTCTTCAACGTTCCAAAGGGCCTGAGCGTTGTTTACTCTCGACGTGCTCTCGACTCTCGACCGTGACGCCCGTGACTCATCAGCTCATCGCCTGTAAATAAGACTGTTGTCACATTATTGTCTTCTTCCACCACAAATGGCTTATGTTAATATGTAACATACTATTAACTGTATAAATAAAAAAAATCCAAACATGAAAAAAAGAAAAAATATCTAAAAAAAAAATTTAATTCTTGTTTAAATATTATAAAAATAAGTCCAAAAAAAAAATTTTCAAATTGTTGTCAGAACCCTCATAAATTAACTAAACAATAATTGTGTGACAAGCTTAAAATGCACTTTTCACGGTCAAAATGGCTTATGTAGTTATGTTTCCATACATATATTGTTACCTTTCGGGAGTAATGACGCACCGGCCTACTCGCCTTTTGTACGGAGCGATTTCAGTCCCGTTTAGAAAAAAAAAAAACCAATAAAAATAGGCTCGTTTTATTCAAATGTTGAAAATCCCTAAGAGACAACCTCATATTGATATTTGGTTAGGCAATCTTTTCTAGACAATCCCACTCGGATGTCTTTCAGTCTATCCAACTAACACAGTTTTGTATCTGAAGTTGCTGACCAAAAATTTGGATATTTTATGCCGGAATTACTTAGTTAACATATTTAACTATAATTTTTATAATATCACTAACTTATTTTTACTTTATAGTGTCAAATTGTAAATACGCGATCAATTAAATTAGTTCTTCGTATATTATACGATTTGTGTAATGAAACGGGATTTTTGTTTTTATTAGGAGTCCCTCAGTGAGGACAACAAAATATTTTTAACCTAAATAGCAAAACCATATGACACTTAAACAATAATGCCAATGCTAATTAAGGGCAACCTAAAGCTCCATTGACCTTGCTAAAATAAATAAATGGGACAGGCTTAGATTTATTTTATTTCCAAAAGTCGCCGGGCTCATTAAAATCATTCCGACCGCGCTTAGTGTAATTATCCATTTTAAATTAATTACTTCAACGCCCACAATTGGCTGAAATTCCCTAGTAATAGGTATATAAGGAAAATTTCGCAGTGCCTTACACTATGCTAAATACTTTCAGGCCCAAGTTGACGTAACTATGTAGGTAATAATACATTAATACCTTCTAATAATACGTTAATTAACGTACAGGTACAGTATATCTCGTCCTTCTAGTGGCAATGTAATGGTATGGCAATACATTACACTACGTTTCTCTCCCTACATATGTTTTAGTTTTAACATATACACCTCAAACACAACTGTAACACGCAACATTGACATCTATTCCTTTCCTATCAGTACAGTGTGAAAAATATGAAGATGAAGATGCAGTGGTGCATGGCGCTGTACGTGTGTCTCGCTCACTCGTATGGCCGCTGCGCTCGGATCTCTCGCTCAACCGCTCGCCGCGCCGCTGGTCGCGCAAAGTCGTGTCATCTCCGTAGTGTCGTGTGTAGCAGAGCTGTTCACTAGGGCGGATCATTTTTCTAAACTTAAGAAATCCTTTAACGATGGGTGCGGACTTCCTGACTATGTGTAGGACACTGGAACTCAGGAGGCTATAGGGTTCAAATGACATAAAAAACATTTTAAAAAATATTAAATAATGGGAAGTGCCTCCACAACGCTATCGAACGTATAAAAAACGAAAGATTTTTGCACCTGAATCATAGGATTAAAAAAAAAATTAAACGCTCAAGATAACAGTTTCATTTTATAATATTTTAGAAAAACATACCTACAATGTTCAAATATAACACATAATTAACTTGCTATGTAACCTCATCGATATTTATAATATTAATAACACTACAGGTATTATGAATGAAAATAGGTCGAATTTTATGAAAAACTAATAAAAAGTAAATAACAATATACAATAATATACATGACCAATATAGTACTAAATAGGTTCCAAAACACCTTTTTTTTTAATGTATTTTTCATTACTTTCAATCGCTTTGTGGAGGCACTTACCAATACTTGATATTTTTTTTCTTTATTTTTCTGAGTAGGTAGCATAGCCTCCACAAGAGGCATCAAAATCGCACCTATCGTTTTCAAGAACCTTGAAAAAAAATGATTTCATACATTGAGCTATCCGCCCTACTGTTCACACGTAACCACGCTGAGGTCTTGCAGCATTTGCTTCCGAGAAGAATGTCTGGTCTATCTTCACGCACTGAAAGGTATCACAACGGACACTTTAGAGTCTATCATAAGGACGCAGAGCAGGAGAACCGAATATAGAAAAACCGGCTAAGTGTGAGTCTGAGTCGCGCACGGAGGGTTCCGTACAAATACTTATCCCATCTTAACTGGCCGGGTTAAGTTAAGTATACACCTGATGGTATGTACGAGTATAGCGCCGGATACAAATGAGGTGCAAAGTTAACGCAATCGATCACGTTTGTGGTATGGGAGCCCCACTTAAATATTTATTTAATTCTGTTTTTAGTATTTGTTGTTATAGCGGCAACAGAAATATATCATCTGTGAAAATTTCAACTGTCACATACTGTCTAAAACGTTTCATGAGATACAGCCTAGTGATAGACGGACAGACGGACAGCGGAGGCTCATTAGTAATAGGGTCCCGTTTTTACCCTTTGGGTACGGAACCCTAAAAATGACATTATATTATAAGAGGAAATACCACTAAGTATCACTTATTATTTCTCATTTTTCCATAGGTACGAGTACATTAGATACAAATCAAAGTTTCGTACCTACTCGTCTGTTTCCTCCTTAAAAACTTGACCAACCATAACGCAATTTTAGAAACTGAAGGGTTAGGAGAAGGTTCTGTGTCGGACCCGGAGACTAACTTCCAGATAATTGGAAATGTTTTAACATCTCTCTCTTATCTTTAAATGGCTTAAATTTGATTTGAAGGTCACTAACACAAAAAAGCCAGGGATAAAAATCAAAAAATAAAAATGTTAAAAAAAAATAATTGGTAAACCGACGAAAATTTTTAGTCAAAACGCCAAGACAAACACATTTTTTTTACGGTCCCCAGTTTTTTAGTTTGCATCATAAGGAATATTTTCATGTTTCTAATGGCATTTATTAATTATGTGAGCCGAGTGACGTTTTGGTTTCGGTAACTTTCCATTTACCGATGGTACCTAATTAATATACGTGATATACCGGGTGTTTCCTGTAATAGGACCGATAAATTAAAACATAGATTCTTCGCTTGAAACTGGACAACATTTGTTAAGCAACTTCGGAAAATAACGTGTATTAAATGATATTTTGTAGAATAATGTTTAGACAAAGAAGCAATGTATTACGAAATGTCCGATATTAGTAGAGTGACATGGTGACAGCTATGTCAATGCTCAGGGAATGTCAATGTTGGACGACGTACATTGAAAATACTATTTAATTTGTTTGAAATAATAAAATTCGAAAAACTATATTGTTTTTAAAGTTGTTGAACAAATGTTGTTCAATTTGAAGAGTAGAATCTATATTTTAATTTATTGTTCCTATTACAGGAAACACCTGGTATAATCCGTTTAAATCGTTTTCTCAAAATAAAGAAAACAGTGTTTAAATTAAATAATAACATGTTTTGATGACCGGTTACATGAATGTCACCTTTACCCTAGCAGGCAAGCAATTAACAATAGGTTCGTTTTTGTCTTTTTACCAGTCATGTCGATAATAAATCTCATGGTGTATTCGCAAATTGAACATCTACTAATATAATTAAAGAAGCGCTCTATCGCTATTATTATATTACGGCCAAAAAGTTAGTTAATATTTTTTCATCGCAAATTCGCAATATGTCAACTACAAATTATTAATGCCAACCTAACGGCCAACAAGTATCATAATGGGAACAATTTAAACGTTCACCAAAATGGCTTTTATACCCCAAAACTAAATTCCAAATAAAATGAATTGCCTCCATATAAATTAAACCCACTCTATACAGTGCTCCCCAAATTAAATCATTTTGTATTCCAAAATCGATATACATTACACCAGAATAATTTTACGTTGAGTCCGTATATCTTTTTGCTTCCCAAAATGGATTTTTTGCTCACCAAATATTGTTTTCATAAAACATCAAAATTATTACCAAAAATATCTTTTGCTTCCCAAAATGGATTTTTTGCTCACCAAATATTGTTTTCATAAATTAGTGTTTCAGGTAGGTAACCATCTAATCCTGATCACCTTTCAGAGCAGATCCGACTCGGCCGGGTTAGGTTAGGTTAGTTTTTTTTATATCCCTAAAAAACGCTCCATAATGTGCGGTAGTCATTATTAGCTATGCTATATCAATTTGAAATTTTCTCCATACAAACCGTTTTTTTTTTCGATATTTTCCGAATTTGACCGAATTTTGGGACAAGATTTCAGATTCATATTTTTGAGCCCCGAGAGCCCCCCGATACCGAGTTTTAGCCGCCTAGCACCAATTTGAAATTTTGGTGAAAAAAGCCATTTTGGTGAGCATTTAGTTTTTTGCCTCAGCAAAAATGACTAAAATGGAAGTAATAATATAAAATATTGGTGACATCCATTTAACAATAATATAGATTACTGGAGGCCCGTTGCGGCGTCAAACCGCCGCTAGATTATGGAAATCCGGTAGTGTTACAGAAAATAACTACTTTATCGATAAGAAGTTTTTGGCGAACGAAGAATAAATACTGTAAAAAAACACGTTAAAATGATGTTTTAAAAACGTTAAAACATGCCAGGCTAGAGCCAGGCCTGATAGCCAACTGCCAGCTTCATCGTGACAACTTTTTCAACTCTTTTGTAAAAATGACATGTGATCTGCTGATCTGTTTCACAAATAGAATACATATTATTCGAATTATGGAAAAATTTGATTCATAAAAATAATACCATATCTTAAAAAAATAGTTGACATATTTTCATAGGACCGAACATAAGATTGGTAGAATTTTAATTTGTTGTTCTTTCTTCAGGACATAAATTTATCGATTTGATCGATTTCTATCAATTTCCAGAAATAGCACATGAATCGAAACGACAGATTTGGGCACTCACTACGCAGGTTTTAAAAAGGAAATCATGTAGTGCGTAACTGTTTATGTATTCATTTATAATCGTAAATACTTAAAAATAGTGATATTTTTTTTTTTACATAAACTCAATTGTATGAAATAGAGAGTATAAAACGTTTATAGGTACACGAAAAACCACTATTATCAATGCTTGTTTTTTTTAATGAAACTCAATAGATCGTGCAAATTTTCTTAATATGGGTGCTGCCATGTCATCATCAGCAATCATTTATTCAATAACAATTACACATTGTGTTTTAAATTCTTACGCTAGGTATGCTTACTTAATCAAACCTTATTTACTAATCTAAATAAATAACTGACCAACAATACTCCACCATAAAAAAAAAGAATGTGTCAAATATGTGTAATAAATAAAATCCAACATAAAAAACAGCTAAAAATGTTTGAAAAAAGAATATTAAGACATATTTTTTCAATAAATTTAGAGCTGAAGGCCTTATGCCCGAATTCTAAATTCAATCTTTCGTCTTTCCTCTCATTGAAATAGTGTCTGACAGAAGAGTGAGGAAGATGCTATCTATACTCTCAAGTCTATGATATAAACCTAATTTTAGGGTTCCTTACCATAGTCGGTAAAAACGGAAGCCTTATAAAATCAATTTGTTCGATGACAGCAGAATTTGACAAATTTTATTTTGAATGAGAATTAGAATGATCAGCCAGACGTCATTAATTCAAATATGATTCATTCTAGAGCGCGTAGATTTTTTGAAATTTGCATCATATGTAGGTTATTTCTACCATCAAGTTTCGCATGTTAGGGTAGCATGTTAATTATTCCACATTGCCAACTCATCCACAATGTCAGCTCGTCTATATTCCCATTTGGGTCACAATGCCAACTTGTCCACACACCCAACACGTCCACATTGACAACTCGTTCATACGCCCAACTCATCTGCGTCGCCAACTCGTCTATATTACCAATTCGTCTCCATTGGCAACTCGTCCATATTCCCAATTTGTCCACAATGCCAATTCAACCATATTGCTAACTCGTCCATATACCCAACTCGTCCACAATTCCAACGCGTCCATATTGCTTACTCGTCCACAATGCCAACACGTCCACAAATACAACTCGTCTACATTTCCGACTCGTCCATATTTCCAACTCGTCCATATTTCCAACTCGTCCATATTTCCAACTCGTCCACATTCCCAACTCGTACACAATGCCAAATCGTCCACATTGCCCACTCGTCCATAAACCCAACTCATCTACAATGCCAACTCGTCTATATTACCAACTCGTCTTTATTGCCAACTCATCCATATTCCCAACTCGTCCACAATGCCAACTCATCCATATTGCTAACTCGTCCACATTTCCTACTCGTCTATACACCCAACTCGTCTACAATACCAACTCGTCTTTATTGCCAATCTCGTCCATATTATCAACTCGTCCGTATTACCAACTCGTCTTCATTGCCAACTCGTTTATATTCCCAACTCACCCACAATGCCAACGCGCCCATATGACTTGCTCGTCCACAATGCCAACTCGTCCACATTTCCAACTCGTCCATATTCCCACCTCATCCACAATGCCAAGTCGTCCACATTACCAACTCGTTCATACACCCAACTCATCTACATTGCCAACTCGTCTTCATTTCCAACTCATCAACAATGCCAACTCGTCCATATCGCTATCTCGTCCACAAATACAACTCGTCCACATTTCCAACTTGACCATAGGCCCAACTCGTCCACAATTCCAAGTCGTCCACATTTCCAACTTGTCCATATTCCCGACTCGACGATACAACCAACTCGTCTATACAAACTCGTCCTTATTATCAGCCCCTCTTTATTGCCAACTGGTCCATATTCCCAACGTGTTCATTTTGCTAACTCATCCACATTCCCAACTCGTCCATATTCTCAACTCATCCACGTTGACAACTCGTCCGTATTACCAAGTCGTCTTCATTGCCCACTCGTCCGTGCTCCCAACTTGTTCATTTTGCCAACTTATCCACATTCCCAACTCGTCCATATTACCAACTTGTCCGTATTACCAACTCGTCTTCATTGCCAACTCGTCCATAATGCGAACTCGTCCACATTGCCCCCTTGTCCATGTTCCCAACTTGTCAAATTTACCAACTCATCCACATTGCCAACTCATCCACATTGCCAACTCATCCACATTGCCAACTCTTCCATATTCCCAACTCGACGATACACCCAACTCGTCTACAATACCAACCTGTCCTTATTATCAGCTCGTCTTTATTGCCAAATCTTCCATATCACCAACTCGTCCGTATTACCAAGTCGTCTTTCATTGCCAACTTGTCCGTATTACCAACTCGTCTTTATTGCCAACTCGTCCATAATGCGAACTCGTCCACATTGCCCCCTTGTCCATGTTCCCAACTTGTCAAATTTACCAACTCATCCACATTGCCAACTCATCCACATTGCCAACTCATCCATATTCCCAACTCGACGATACACCCAACTCGTCTTGTCCTTACCAACTTGTCCTTATTATCAGCTCGTCTTTATTGCCAAATCTTCCAAGTCGTCTATATTCTCAACTCGACCACATTTCCAACTCGTCCATTTCACCAACTAATCCATATTACCAATGTAGATACATTCCCAACTCGGCGGGTATCTTTGGGACGTTTGAGCCGGGTACTTATCAGGCAGTGCGTTAGTGTAGTTTTACGGTGCACATTGTGACGATGCATGTTGCGGATAATATACCTACCTATGTATCTGTGCCATTGCTTATTGACGAAACTTGTGGTGGATACATCTATTTGTAATTGGACGAAACCTGTGCTGTGGATGCTGTGACATGTATTTTGCTAAGTTTTTGTCTTCCCAACTTAGCTACATTCTCAAGTCGTCCATATTCTCAACTCGACCACATTTCCCATCCCGTCGACATGCAAGCTGAAGGACTAAGTTTTTCTTGTAAAATACCATTTAATTTACCATAACTCATGCCATTTTCCTTTCAATTATTTTTTTGATGGACTTATAGGTAGGTATAATCATATTTATAATAATCTACAATAAATTTACTACTGGTGTGTAAGGGGCCCCAAACCTACATCTCTCAGGGGCCCAAGCCAACCTCACCTGCTCGTGGTGCACGCTGCTGACCAACGGACGAGGCTCTGGCGACCCGCCAACCCGCAAACCGGACCAGCGTGGCGGGTTACGGTCCGAACCCCTCAAATGAAATGACAACTTTACCACGGCCCCAAGTACCCGGCGGCTGCAGTTGCAAAGCTGACGGAGACGGGCGTCGGCCGAGCACTGGAGCTAGGGGTGCTAAGAATCCCCGGGTGGGGCTCCACCGTCAAACGACCTCGGCTAACGATAGTACGGACAACCGACGTAGGCTATCACTGGTAACCTACAACACGCGCACGCTGAGGACGGATGAAAAGGTCACAGAGCTGGAAAAGGAGGTCAGCGGGATGCGCTGGGATATCATGGGGTTATCTGAAGTCCGAAGAGAGGGAGAGGACACGATAGCCCTGAAATCCGGTAACCTGCTGTACTACCGCGAGGGCGACCAGCAGTCCCAGGGTGGTGTCGGGTTTATCGTCCACAAGTCTCTCGTTAACAACATAGTGACCATTTCGAGTGTGTCGAGCAGGGTTGCGTACCTGATACTCAGAGTATCTAAAAGATATTCGTTGAAGGTTATACAAGTATACGCGCCGACCTCGACGCACCCGGATGAGGAGGTGGAGGTCATGTATGAGGACGTCAGTAGGGCCATACATGCTTCCAAATCGCACTTCACTGTTGTTATGGGAGACTTCAACGCAAAGCTGGGTATGAGAGGCGATAACGAGCTGAGAGTGGGGCAATTTGGATATGGGCAACGGAACCGAAGGGGCCAGAGGCTGGCCGAATTTCTGGAGAAGGAGGGACTCTTCATGATGAACTCCTTCTTCAAGAAGCCGCCTCAGAGAAAATGGACCTGGATGAGTCCCGACGGTTCCACGAGAAATGAGATAGACTTCATTCTGGCCACAAAGAGGCAAATATTCAATGATGTCTCAGTGATCAATAGGGTGAAAACCGGTAGCGATCACCGAATGGTAAGAGGCACATTGAATATTAATGTCCGCCTAGCCCACATACAAAACCCCGAAGACTTTCAGCTGGAGTTAACAAATCGCTTCGCTTGCCTGGATGATTGCGTTGCAGTGGACGATATAAATAATAGGTTGGTAGAAACTGTCCACGAGGTGGGGAAGAAATTTTTCAGACCCCGCCGCAAAGATAGACCCCAAAAACTATCCGATCATACCCTCAACCTCATGGCTGAAAGACGTTCAATGACGCTGCAGACTTCTGAAGACGCTGAAGCATACAGGCAGCTCAATAGACGGATCCATAGGTCCATGCGACACGATATTCATTCCTTTAATACCAACCATATTAAAGAAACGATAGAGCGGAACTCGGGCTCCAAAGTGTTTGCCAGGGACCTGTCTATGGGCCAAAGCCAGTTAACGAAGCTGAAGACAGAAGGCGGCAGTGTAGCGTCGACGAAGCCAGAGGTGTTGAGGGAGATCGAAAGGTTCTATGGGCAGTTATATACCTCAGTAGCCAAACCTATTGATAACTTGGCCAAAGACCCGAGAGCCAAGCTGACCCGACACTATACCGAAGATATCCCGGACATCAGCCTGTACGAGATTAGAATGGCCCTAAAACAGCTCAAGAATAACAAGGCGCCGGGTGATGACGGAATCACTTCAGAGCTTCTGAAAGCGGGTGGAACACCGGTACTTAAGGTCCTTCAGAAGCTCTTCAATTCCGTATTGCTCGAGGGAATCACGCCAGGCATGGAACAGGAGTGTGGTGGTGCTTTTCTTTAAGAAAGGTGATAAAACACTGCTCAAGAATTATAGACCCATCTCGCTTCTGAGCCATGTCTACAAGCTCTTTTCTAGGGTCATCACGAATCGTCTCTCAAGCAGGTTCGATGAATTCCAGCCTCCCGAACAAGCCGGGTTTCGAAAAGGCTTCAGTACCATAGACCACATACACACGCTGCGGCAAGTTATACAGAAAACCGAAGAGTATAATCTGCCACTCTGCTTAGCGTTTGTGGACTATGAGAAGGCCTTTGATTCCGTCGAGACATGGGCAGTACTACAGTCCCTCCAGCGATGCCGAATTGACCATCGGTATGTCGAGGTGCTCAGGAGTGTGTACAACAACGCCACTATGTCAGTCCGAGTACAAGACCAGTGTACGGAGGCGATTCCATTGCAGAGAGGTGTGAGACAAGGAGATGTAATATCTCCGAAGCTCTTCACCAACACAATGGAAGACGCCTTCAAGCTCTTGGAATGGCAAGGACTTGGCATCAACATAAACGGCGAGTACATCACGCACCTTCGGTTTGCTGACGATATCGTGGTCATGGCGGAGACGCTGGAGGATCTCGGTATAATGCTGGATGATCTCAACCGAGTATTCCAACAGGTAGGCCTTAAGATGAACATGGACAAGACGAAGATCATGTCGAATGTCCATGTAGCACCCACCCCAGTATTGGTTGGGAACTCGGTCCTCGAAGTTGTCGACGAATACGTCTATCTAGGTCAGACGATCCAATTAGGCAGGTCCAACTTCGAGAAAGAGATCAATCGACGGATTCAACTCGGATGGGCAGCGTTCGGGAAACTGCGAAGTGTCTTCTCGTCCAAGATACCTCAGTGCTTGAAGACAAAAGTCTTCAACCAGTGCGTATTACCGGTGATGACCTACGGAGCCGAGACGTGGTCTCTAACTATGGGCCTCTTAAGGAAGCTCAGAGTCACTCAGCGAGCTATGGAAAGGGCTATGCTCGGGATCTCTCTACGTGATCGAATCAGGAATGATGAGATTCGTAGACGAACTAATGTCACCGACATAGCAAACAGGGTTAGCAAACTGAAGTGGCAATGGGCAGGGCACATAGCTCGAAGAACCGATGGCCGTTGGGGCAGAAAGGTTCTCGAGTGGAGACCACGTACCGGCAAGCGCAGCGTAGGACGGCCACCCGCAAGGTGGTCGGACGACCTGGTCAGGGTTGCGGGGACTCGCTGGATGCGGGTCGCTTCTATCCGGCCCATGTGGAAGTCAATTGAGGAGGCCTGTGTCCAGCAGTGGACGTCCTATGGCTGAAATGATGATGATGATGATGAAATTTACTACTTATTTCAATGACGTTTAAATTAGTTTTACTACATTTTTTCTGCTTTGATTTATTGTAAAACTCGCCTATAAAAATAATCTATTCTTGAATGACGGTCAGTTTTTCTAGTCTTGCGAGCACCAGTCCAACTCGCATTTTCGCTTAACCGGCTTTTTCTTCCACATTTTTAACAGGTATGCGAAAAAAGTTTCCATATCAACATTTTAAAAAGAAAAAAAACCTGGCAATTTAGAGCATTGCCATAATAGCCCCCCATAAAAAAGACATTAAAAGTTGTCAGAATATGGTTACATACCTACACTCTTATCTATGATGGTTACCTACTGCCATTCATTGTCAACAAACTCCAAAATTATTTTTGCTTATTCGTACATGTTTTAAGTGTTGCGGATATTATGTTGCTGACTCAAAAATAATATTTCATCATGCTGAACAACTTACTACAGGTTTGTGAGCAAATCATGCTTATTATTATTTGGTTATCTTATGTCAAAATAGGGATCACAGGTCACGTGGTCAAAGTCACGTGGTTAGTGGATTTATTTGTTTTCCTTTTTGTATATTGTTTGTAAAGTGATTTTACAGGGCGATATAGTCGCTCAGCGACGAAGCCCCTTCAATAAAAATAATAATAATAATTTTGCGACAATCGCGTCGCGAGCCGTCGCAACAAAATGTGACAGATCACAATTTTAAAATCGCTGCGATTTTTTTCTCGTATATGCGCGCACAGACATGATGATGATGATGGTATCCTGTTATCCCTCATCAGGGACATAGGGCTCTCAGAAGGATTTTCCATTGACGCCGATCCTGCGCTGCTTCCTCGAGTTTCTTCCAGTCGAGGCCGGTTGACACCGCCTCTTTTGTTGACTGTGCGTCTCCAAGTGGTGCGAAGACGACCGCGCGAGTCTTCTTCTACCGGACACTTGCCACGTCAGACCTTGTTTGGATAGATGGTTGTCAGGTCTTCGCAATACGTGACCTATCATCCAGCGCCACTTCCGAAACAGTATCTCCTTAGCGATAGGATTTTGGCCGCTCAGCTCCCATAGCCTTATGTTAGAGATGGCCCGTGGCCAGTAGATTCCCAGAATCCTTCGCAATCATTTGTTAACAAACACCTGGAGTCTATTTGTGATACGTTTTTTACGGGCCATGTCTCACATCCATACAGGAGGACCGACTTGACGTTCGAGTTAAAAATTCTCAATTTTGTACGGCGAGTGATAACTGGGGACGTCCATGCGGGCTTCAGCTGCGCATATGCGGCACGGGCTTTATTGATGCGCGCTTCAACATCCGCTTCTGCTCCCCCCAGTGGATCCACAACGCTTCCTAGATACGTGAACTTGTCCACCTGTTCGACCGGCTCTCCATTCACATGCACGGACGTTGCGTTTTGCGTATTTAGGCGCATGTCCTTGGTTTTCGCACAGTTAATGCGCAGGCCCTCTTTTGCAGCGACATTGGAAAGGTCATCGGCTTTCGATTGCATGTGTTCTCGTGATGTTGCGAGTAAGCGCAGGTCGTCTGCGAAGTCAATGTCTTCAAGGGTACTTCCATTTACCCATGGCAAGCCCCTTTCTCCTTGGCTAGTTACTCTGCGCATCACTTCGTCCAACACAATCAGGAACAGCCCTGTTTGAATCCAGATGTGACGGGAATCGGATCGGACAGCAAGCCTTTGTGCATTACTCGGCAGGTAGATCCCTCATACAGGCACTTAATATTTTCTATGACCTTGACCGGTATTCCCCTTACCTTCAGTATTCGCCATATGAAAACGCTCAGCTCATTCCTTTGTTTGCAGTCAACAGCACCCGCTCATGCGGCACGGGCTTTATTGATGCGCGCTTCATTCTTTTAAGCAAAACTTTGCACAACACTTTAGAGCAGACATGCAGCAAGTTAATCCCACCGATCCCACGCCAGTTCGAGCACTGGGACAGGTCTCCTTTCTTGGGCAGCTTAATTATAATCCCCTCTTTCCAGCATTCAGATAGTCGACCCGTCTCCCAAATGGCTGTCATTAAAGGGTGCAACATAGAAGCCATTCGGGTTAGCCTTCAATGCTTCAACCGGGATACCATAGTTGCCTGGGGCCTTGCCACTTTTCAAGCTTTTTATAGCACTCGTGATTTCGTCGATGTCTGGAGGGTCGCTATTGATATCTAAGACTTCCACTGTAGCGACTGTTTCTGCCACTTCTTGCTCGTCGCCCAAAGCGTGGAAGACTTCAGTGAAATGCTCATGCCACCTGCGCATCTGATCTTCCAGCGTCGTAAGCATCTTCCCTGTTTTATCAACAATCGGTCGCGTCGTTGGTTTTTTGTTGCAAAGCTCCCTACCAGCACGATAGCTCTCTAGTGTTTCCGGTACTGGCCGCCGACTCCGCTTTCCGGGCTATCGATGCCGCTCTTCTCCTCTTGTCTTTCTTTGAACTACGTTTAACATCGCTCTCACCCAGGAAGTACTGATAAGCTAGTGTTTCTTTAGTGCTTTGGTCTTTAGCAACGTTTAGTTTTTCTTTAATTGATTTCCGGTGTAGTATTTTGCCCAGGTCTCATCAGAAATTCAGTCCTCCCTGTCAGAGCTCCTGTATCCCAAAAACGAGTCGCAACACTTTTGGATCGTGCTTTTAACCTCCTGGGACCCCCGGTACAAAATTTTGTACATAATAAAGTTCACCCTTCGGGCCCCAACATATAGCAGATTGCGTAGTAGTAAGCGCCGAGAGTGCATATTTTTGTACTAAATGTTTAGGTTCACCGCTTTTGAATTTGAATCTTCGCGGGTTTATTTTGACAGTCCATAGAGTAAGTGTGTTCTCTTTTTAAACATTTGAGACCTTACCACAGTCAAATAAGTGTCACCTGTAAAAACCACGAGAGTGACGGTGTAACCATGACGTCTACTCGCCGAAAGGGTAAGTTTAATCTCATTGACGTATTAATTACATGGACACACAATCCGACGGAAAAAATGGCACCCTCCCAACTAATGCAAAATCACAAATCGCATTAGTTGGGCGATCAGTCTCGTTTAGACCATGACAAGTGACGGGTTTCAAAAATGACTTAATTTTCAGTGAAAAATTGCAGAAATAACAGCTATAAAATAAAGAAAAAGGTCGGAATATTCTTTTTTATGCAGATTCTATAGATTAATTAACGAATCCTATGTAAAATCATAGCATATTTTAGATTAGAATTATTAACTTTGTCCCTACAAAATGCACCTCATCACAGAACAAAAATCTAAGGAGTCGCTATAGTTATATATTTTATTAATTAATAAAGGAGTGCAATAAATAATTATCCTATTTTTTTTATTAAAATTCCCACGCGATCTTAAACAACGTGAAAAATTGAGGTCACGTTTAGTAAGAGACAGACGTCAAGAATAATTTCAGCCAAATAATTCGTCTCTCGTGTGTTCGTTCGGCATAATCATATATATATATTTTTATGTTTAATCAAAAGAAGCGTAAAAGTCTTTCACTCAACACAGCTTTAATATCTCAATAAAAACGTAAAAAAATGTCAATGTATACAAAAGAAGCGTAAAATGGTTATGTAGTGTTTGTGGTAGTAGGTACATAAATAAATAGATATACACTGTCTCAGGCGCACGTCACATAGGATGCTGCGTTTAGTTACACGCGAGTTTAGGGCGAGAGTGGACGCATGACATTGCTATGTGTTATGAACATATGCCTTTTACAGGGAGATCCTACAGGTTACATTAATAAATTAATAAAAAAATTGCTCTGTTGTCATTGTTTTATTTTGTCTCAGAGTCTAGACACTGTCAGTTTAAACCTTTGAAAGCCAAGAACACCTAAAGACAATGTGTGCTGCCGTGCATACTACGCCACCGACTTTCACGCCACGCCATCAAACTTTAAAGGGTTAAAAATGTTAATATTTTGCACTTGCCTTACTCTCATTTCACATACTAGAACAAGATGAGTTGAGAAATCATAATGTCATTATTACCCTTCTATGCAGTGTCGGGACTATTATGCAGTTGTTAAATAAAAACGTAACTTAATTTGTTATTAACAATTTGCGAGATTATTTAGTTCAAACAACAAATATATTTGAATACCTAAATAAAATAATAATGAAAATATTTTTAGTATGTAAAACTATAAAAATCTGCTCCATTCGTGCCATGTTCTAAGTTTGACAAGACATGAGTCAGAATACGCTAAAAAAGTAAATTTACACGAAAAATATTTGTGGTAATAAGTACGTAAGCCAATTTGACACTTAAACGTTTGAGTAAAGAGTTATTTTGTACGAAGTAATTATGTTGTTGTAAATTATAAATAAGCGTTATTGGCATCTACTTGAACATGACAGCAGTGCCACTTTTTTCGACAATTTTGTTCGGGTCTGTGGCTCTATTATAAATAATACCTCAATGTTTAATCTTGATATATTTTGATAATCTTTGTTGTTTTCATCGTAGTTTTGTGGCCAGTATGTGCACAAAGGATGGGATCTTAAAAACAAATTATAATTTCTAAGGTTGGAGCTAATTAGCCGGATTGCTGGGTGGCAATATGTATTTGTTCAAAATTTTGCACTTTGGGTCTCAATTGGGCCATTTTTTCTAAATTTGTACACCCCGTATTTTGGGTATTTTCTACTCAGAATCACGAGCTCTTTCGATCTAATTAGGAGAAAAAAACTGAAATTACCCAAAGTATCAAAAATTCAAAAAACGTGGGGTGTACAACTTTTGAAAAAATGGCCCAATTACAAGTTTTACCTTTTTTCACGATTTTAATGTTTTTTACTTTATTTGCAGTTCTCAAAGACTACTTGAATTTCTCGATAATTCAGAATATGAGGACGGAGATGGGGTGACTATCTCGATGCCCTCGATGGGTACTGACGACGAATTGTCACCAGTTATTAGACAAGATTCAAATAATAGTTCGAGCGAGTCTTCATCTAGTCTTACTTGTTATGGACGGTTTTGGCCCGGAAGCTGCACTTTGTGATGGAAGCAAGCCGTTTTGCACAGTGATAATATAGACCAAAATAAACGATTTCACTCGAGGCGAAATTAGTTTCACCCCTTAGGATAAGAGATGGCGCCACTTATTAAAAAAAAGTTTAAAAAATTGTAAGTCCTGAACGGATACTCCGATTTTGACGAAAGAGGTGCCAAACGGCAGATAGTTACCCAATTTAACATAAAAAAATTGAAAACAGGAAAAAAATTATTTTGGATACCCAAAAAAATATAATTTCTGAAAAAACTATTTAAAATCTGTGATTTTTTGGAATTTTACTCGTAAAAATGTATGTACATGGTACTTTTTTTATTTATTTATATTAATATACAACTAATTTTACATTTACGAAAAAAAAACCGCCTATCATTAGCCCGTATAGTTTCAAAGTTATTGAAGAATACAGACATGGCGCCGCTGGGTCAAAAAATCTTACAAAAAATCTTAAACCTCAACGGATATTCCGATTTTGATAATTAAGGTGCTAATCGACAGATAATTACTTAAATTAGTTTTAAAAAATAAAATTAAAATTAAAATAGGCAAAAAGTAAAAATAAATACAAAGAAAACATACATTTTGAAAAAAAAATGCAGTTTTTTGGGGGTTTTATGTAATTTCATGCAAAAAAATGTATGAATGTATGACTTTATTTTACTTATGTATATTATAACACTATTAATTGATCGATTAATAAAAAACCGCATATCAAGAACTTGTACAGTTCCAAAGTTATTGAAGATTTTACTATAGGGTGCCGGTGCGATGTTGCCGCCGCACGTGCTACTTATGTACATGTATTTATAAAAGTATTCTCCCGCTTCGAAGGTACTGATTACCCTGAAAATATAACCACAATTGAAAAAACAAATAATAATCATCACAAGTAGCACACAACTCCACTTATATCCCTTATACAGCTTAAATTAGAGTTTTAACGGCAACCTATTTGCTAATATCACAAGTATATTTTACTTACTTTACGTTTTATTGTCACTAAACTTTCATTGTAACGTGCAAGTTAGGCCGGTGCATCGGCTGCAACAACGCATTTTGCCACAGCCCGATTTGCACCCATAATGACTGTTCTATTGTGGATCGCACCTGCAACCTGCTTCCAACGCCATTCCACTCCCAAAAAGAAAGGACTTGGGACAGGATATATATCCAAATTAAGACGTTTTTTGCACATTTGGCTCGCTTAAAACGCTACACGCAGAACATGTTGTTCAATGGCAGCTGAAGTAGTCGGCGAATGGCTTGTCGCCAGCTCTGTGAAAGCATTGAAGCATTAAAATTGTACTCAGTCGTCAGTGCGACGGTCGTACTAGCAGCAGATTACAAAACAGTTATTACTTAATGAAATGATGACTGCACTTCAAGGCTTTCACAGAGTATGACAAGATGTCTAATTTCAATACAATAAGAAAAGAGACCTGTTTTAAAACAGGCATGTTATACCCTGAAATAACTACTGCTTTTGCAAGTACATCGCTATCTATAGAAATTCTCTCTGGATACGGTGTATTGCTCATGTGAAACGGTTACTTAGGGCCATTTTTGTTTCTTTTTTTTGGGGTGTGTTTACATAATTAATGTCATTCATTATTATAACAAAAATGTTTAATTACCGCAATTAAGTCCCGTTTTATTATTTTGATGTAATGTGTGAAAATCGTGTAAGATTCGATCACTATATTAATGTCATTCATTGGTTCTCAATTAATAGTAACGTTGTGTTGTTGTGTGTCCCAGATTCACATACGGTGCTCCAACAGAGCATTATATTATTACTGTTAATGCGATTCGAAAAGATCTGTTTAAACTAAAAAACACTGAACTAAACAAGCTTTTGAGATACCGTCCATCTATTTCAGCTGCAAATTGAATACCGTTTCATGCTAACCAAGTGTGGGTTCACGTTTTAATTTGGAAATATCGAGTCCCAAGTCCTTCTTTTTGGGAATGAAACGGCATCAAAGGTAGGTGGAATCCACAATAGTTGAAGGTTAGTTCAATATGAAAACTCCTTGAACATTATGGATACAAATTGGGCTGTGGCACAATGCGTTGTTGTTGCTGATGCGACGGTCTAACTTGCACGTTACAATGCAAAGCCTGCAAAGACTAAAGTGAAAATAAAACGTTAAGTAAGTAAAATATTGATTCAGAAATGCTATTTAGCATCTAATATACTTGCGATATTAGCAAACAGGTTGTAAAAGAGCCTATTCACTCGTTAAAACTCTAATTTAAGCTGTATAAGGGATATAAGTGGAGTTATGTGCTACTTGTGATGATTATTATTTGTTTTTTCAATTGTGGTTATATTTTCTGGGTAATCAGTACCTTCGAAGCGGGAGAATACTTTTATAAATACATGTACATAAGTAGCACGTGCGGCGGCAACATCGCACCGGCACCCTATAGTAAAATCTTCAATAACTTTGGAACTGTACAAGTTCTTGATAATCGATCAATTAATAGTGTTATAATATACATAAGTAAAATAAAGTCATACATTCATACATTTTTTTGCATGAAATTACATAAAACCCCCAAAAAACTGCATTTTTTTTTCAAAATGTATGTTTTTTTTGTATTTATTTTTACTTTTTGCCTATTTTAATTTTAATTTTATTTTTTAAAACTAATTTAAGTAATTATCTGTCGATTAGCACCTTAATTATCAAAATCGGAATATCCGTTGAGGTTTAAGATTTTTTGTAAGATTTTTTGACCCAGCGGCGCCATGTCTGTATTCTTCAATAACTTTGAAACTATACGGGCTAATGATATGCGGTTTTTTTTCGTAAATGTAAAATTAGTTGTATATTAATATAAATAAATAAAAAAAGTACCATGTACATACATTTTTACGAGTAAAATTCCAAAAAATCACAAATTTTAAATAGTTTTTTCAGAAATTATATTTTTTTGGGTATCCAAAATAATTTTTTTCCTGTTTTCAATTTTTTTTATGTTAAATTGGGTAACTATCTGCCGTTTGGCACCTCTTTCGTCAAAATCGGAGTATCCGTTCAGGACTTACAATTTTTGAAACTTTTTTTTAATAAGTGGCGCCATCTCTTATCCTAAGGGGTGAAACTAATTTCGCCTCGAGTGAAATCGTTTATTTTGGTCTATATTATCACTTTGCAAAACGGCTTGCTTCCATCACAAAGTGCAGCTTTTTTTCATAACAAATAGAACTAATCGGAATTGTCATCAGAAGACGATTTGCCACCTCAAGTCTGTCAAAGTGAAGGCCGGGTCGTGGTCGTGTATCTGCTGGTCGCGGACAAAGCAGTCGAGGACGCGGTAGTCGTGGGAGAAGCCGCGGCCGTCGTAGAAATGTTTGCGAAGAGGAGGCTGATCTTTTGCTACAGAATCATCGAATCTATCGAGTTTATCGTGTAATTCTATGGAAACTTTGTTAAACTGTATTTTTGATAAAGAGGTTTAATTAAAACTTTCATATCTTTAATAATGTGTCAAATTTTTTCCCTAATTATGTTAGTGAGCTGAGTTACAACTCAAGCCTCGTTAGTTAGTTAGTTAGTTAGTTGCGCTGGGCATTTTCCGCAAGTCGACATCCAACGTGCCTATTTTGCGTGAAAAGGGGGTAGTGCTACTCCAACCACCCCAGCTCCTCCACGAACCTAAGCAAAGCCTTGATGTTGCTTATGGCTTCGTGTACGGTACTTGGAGATCCTAGGTATTTCATCCTGTATCCTTCTACCTGTTTGCAATCTAGTAGAATATGTTTGGTGGTTTCTTCTGCCTCCATGCATGCTCTGCATACTGGGCTGTCTGTTATACCTAAATTGAAAAGGTGTTTGTTCAGAGTATTATGTCCCGTTATTAATCCTACTATCTTGCGTAGTTGGATCCTGTGGATTCTCAGTAAGATGGTGGTGAGTTTGTGGTTCCTATTCGGAAGTATTTCTTTTGTTTGTCTACACGTTCCTATGTCTTCCCAGTATTTTTGGTGTTGGTATAATATGTGTTGGTTCATTATGTTGTATATGTAAGATTGTGGTAGGGGTATTATTGGCTCTGGCCCGCATGGTGCTGTTTCCGATCCCTTACGGGCCAATTCATCCGCTGCGTCATTGCCTCTCGAGCCGCTGTGTCCCTTTATCCATTGTAATGTTACAGTATTTTTGTCATCGCACACGTCTGTGATGTTGCAATGACATTCGTATATTAGAGCAGAGGTACACATTTCACTGTTTAGTGCTTGTAGTACGGATTTGCTGTCTGAAAGTATTCGTATGTTCGTGTTCTGAACCTGTCGTCTTTTTATGGCATTGCAGGCTTCTATTATTCCTACGCATTCAGCTTGGAATACCGTGTTGTGTACACCTAGGGATTTAGAGATGTGAATACTCAAATCCTCCGAGAATACACCACATCCCGTTCCTTTCTCAATTTTTGACCCGTCCGTAAAGATTCTCAGGTCCTCTAGGTTGAGCCCCTCATTCAGGTCTTCTGTTAGGAGTATGACATATTCCTTCTTGCAGGTTCGTGTACAAACTCCATGATAGTTGACATGGAACTCAGACCCCATGTACATTTTTTTGTACAAAAGATGGGACAATTTAATCAATGTCATAGTGCTCTTTACATACCGCCTATACATCTAAAAATAGTATCACACCCAAAACTCTTCTCATTTTGTAGTTGTGAGGTCAAGTATGTTCAGGACTGACAGCAAATATTTATTATGTACAAAAAAATGTACAAGCGGCGTCTAGCACTTCGACGCCAAAAAAAATCTGGGTCTCAGGAGGTTAAATAGTTTCCAGTGATCCTCCACAGATCCACCTTCAGATTTCTGTGAGTGGTATTGGTTGTGAACCTAGCTGCGCTAAATTTTTGTCTGGTCTCCGAATTTTGTAGCCTAGTGATATCAAATCGCCGAGATGATGTGGTTGTTTTATAATGAACCTTTGCTATCTTCAAGCGTATTTTGGCCACAATGAGGTGGTGGTCACTGTTCACATCTACCCCTCTCCGGTTGCGGACATACAGCAGTGAATGTCTCCATTTCCTACTTATCATGACATGGTCTATCTGGTTTTTCGTTTTCCTGTCTGGGGAGATCCAAGACACTTTGTGACAGTTTTTGTGTGGAAAAATGGAGCCTCCGAGCACTAGATCATATTCACAACAAACGTCCACAAGCATGTTACCATTTTCGGTTCTGTTGCCCAATGCGCGCACAGACATATAAACCATAAACCCCATATGTTACATTTCTGCGACAAAATAATCGCACGACAAAAAATCGTGGTGCGAACTTTTTCTTATGGCTCTCGAAATAAGGTCGTAAATTAAACAATTCTGAATACGAATCTGCAATAATCCAAAAAAAATACATTTTAGATGTGGCCGTATAGCAGGCAGGGGGCGATGTATTCCTGACATCACCATGAGTTTCCTCGCTCTGTAGCCATAAAAAAACATACGATGGGAAATGGATGAAATTTGAAAAAGATTTAATTTTTGTTACGGGTAGGAATAACCCGCCTCATTCCCAGAAAGAAATGAAGTAGGTAAGTACAGATTTTTCTTTAGCTTGAAAATCTAATCGAGGTGATAATTTAACCGACTTGGCAGGAATGCTGCCGTGTTCTTGTTAAGGTACCTACCTACTTAATTTTGAAGTACCTTATATTTGTATAGCTGAATCTACTTGACAAGTAACGGTAGACAAAACACTCCACTAATATAAAATAATAATATTAAATAAATAAATATCGGACAACCTCACACAAATCGATCTAGACCCAAATTAAGCTCAAGAAGGCTTGTGTTATGGATACTAGACGACGATATACGTACGCATATAGATAAATATATACTTAAATACATAGAACAACCATGACCCAAGCACAAATATTCGAGTTCATCACACAAATATTTGCCCCGGCCGGGATTCGGACCCGGGACCGCCGGCTCAGTAGGCAGGTGTCTACAAACCGAGCCAAACGCGACGCATCGATGTAAGTTCTAGGTTAGGTAATAAAATATCATTTTTCTTCCCCAGGCTACCCAATTCTTATTTAAGGGATAAAATGAAGACATAGGAAATAAAATATATGTCATTCGAAGCGACATCTTCCCTATTACCCGGTTTGTCGATCCCGAAAATTAAGAACCCGCGTTCATTCTATGGATACCTCTTTGAGCCAGGCCACTTACTTTCAGTTTGACATGGGGTATATCATCGGTTCAATGATCGGGTAAATTATGTACTTAAGGCGCACACTGCCGCACGTCTAATGCTTGAAAAAGACGTTACGTGATCGTCACGCATCTATTGTTTTGCATGTACTTACATTTGATTGCGTTGTAACATAAAAAATGTTACATAACCTTGGTTATAAGAAATATAATAAAAATACATTTTTTTTACAAAATAAAAACCTTTAAAAATATAATTAAAACACTTAATTAAAAACAGTTACTCAAAATAAACTAAATTCTAAATAAACTATATATACTAAATATTAAACTAGTTAAGTGTACCTACCACGCTTGTTACTTATTCTACCAAGCGGACTGTACGTGAACACGCATTGCTTTGTCTCCGTATCAACCAGTCGGCCGCCTTCCGCCCGCGCCCCGCTCATCCACCTGGCTCCCGCGCCGTGCCGCCCGGCAGACTGATTTTGTTTTCAACGCAGGCGCACGTACGCTCATCCTTAGCGTCATCACACGTCGCCGGCGTAGTCGAATTTATTAATATTTAGAATTTAGCCTACACTAAATTCCCGAGTAGTGTTTACTGTACTCGTAAAGTGTCCGTGTATAATACCCCTATATTATTGGGTGAGTGTTGAACATTTCTTATGCTTCATATAGAACCGGTAGATTTGAATATGTGTCTAACGGTGATCCTTTGTTTGATTTTGCCTGCTTACAGATGCTTTATAAATGCCGATCCTCACATCTCATTTTCATTTAGCTATCGCAATCATGCATTGTTAATGTTAACGATAATAAATAATAAATATTTTCAAAATTTAAATGTTAATGTACATTGCAAATTTTAATGTTGAGTAACGTATTTTTCAAATTTAAATGTTAACGTATTTTTTCAAATTTAAATCTTAACGTCCATTTTCATTTTTAGAATGAATGTTTTTTCCTTTCGTATGTAAATGCTATCGCTTTTGTTTTCAAAATGTAAACTCCGTCCGACTGTGACATCCGCACTTCACCCAGCCATTTCACCATCACGCAGTGCTTGCCTTCTGCTTCTGCACAATAACGGTCACAGTCAACGGAGATGTAGATATATTATTATTTTGACACGAAGGACGTAAATTCCAGGGTGCTACGTTACGGCTCGAGCCCAACACCAAAGCTTTCGGCGCTGTCCCAGCTGACGTCCCTCAGCTCGTTCACAAGTCCACGGCAGTAGCCGCAGCTGATGACCTGCAGCCCGTCCACGTCTCCTCAACGACCTCGAGTTCCAGGAGAGTACTGACGTGGTGGCGGCGACAACTACTGGAAACAAATTATCAGACCGGATTCTAACGTACCCATCCCTACGACTTATTTCGTGTGCTAGCGACGTGTCGCGGAATAAACGTTTCATTAAGTTTAATTTGTTGAACTTAATTATTCCCGACCTGTAGACGTAGCAGCGTTTACGGTGCGTCGCCGTTTTTTGAGCAGCGGTGTGAAGACTGTGGAGACTTGGAGAGCTTGCGGTAGAAACAGTACCTACAGATGCAACATGTCACTGCGTAAACGCACGGTCACCGTTTATTGAGCGGCGGTGTGGTCGCTTCTTTATTCGTAAATTCTTCTTATTGTTAAAGGTAGGTACCTATTCGTACGCGTAAGTAGTCGTTTACAGTAGTAAGGAAATATGTAACTGATTCCTTATACAATTTAGTCGAATAACTGATGAGGATCAATTATAGGTAATAACGCCTGTTAAAGTAAGGTAAGTAATTATTTCGGCTTAAGCTCGATTTCATTAATACCAATTGAAGGAACTTGATTTTAAAAAGTCATATAAAGTCAACACTTATTGACTCTGTGATCTGTAGATCTAACGAGATTTAAAAATGGCTGTTTGAGATTTTTTCCATTTTCACCCCTATATCTCCGTAATTTTTAAAATGTTAGAAATTAACTGAATCTACAAAATATATATTCATGTAATTTCATGAGAATCGGTTGAGAAACGTAGACGAGGACGGCCGGAAATCCGAACATCCGGACATACGAAAGAAATTTTGGTGAAGCTGACACAGACTCTTCGCTCGCTAAATAGTAGGCCCGTGGTTTATCTATGCAACCCATTTGCACTTTTACAATGTGTCAGCAGTAAAGTAGCTGAAAATTTGTTACTACTGGCTTATGGCAAATTACATACTAACATTGTCAGATACCTTTGATGTTGTCTGTACATATTAACTAATCATAATTACTACCATCGTCTCATAATAATGAGACTTTTTGTATACTATGGCGGTGACAAACAATCATGCGGCCGCGTATAACTATGATTACAATCTGTTACTAGTTTGTGTTGTTACATAATGAGAGGTGTTAAAACACGAGTGTGGTTTTATAAAATGAGCCGAAGGCGAGTTTCATGATACAATCACACGAATTATGTATAGTTGCATGCACTACTGTATAATTATGTATATTTTCATACACTAATTACTTAATCTACACACATATTCATCATCATTGCCATTTTCTTTCATGTATTAGATAATTATTTTGGTCGCTGGCATGTAATGTAAGTCCTTACCTATCTGAAATTCTTAGGTAGTAATTTAACAATATGGGAATTTTGGTAGGTACAGGATTAAAAAGTGCGTTATTGTGATTTTGTCTGTGAAATTATAATTGACAGATAAAAGTACGCGAGTATTAAAAAGAACATAAGGTATTTCTATACCACAAGTAATAATAATATACGTATGCTGTGTCTCGAACATAATCACAACACAACTTAATCAACAATCCTTAAATTCTGCCTTTTCGTTCCCAAATTTACATACTTATCTGCTCCGTTGCTGTCCATTCTGGAAACATGTAGTTTAGTTTCGGTCGATCATATCATAAAGTCTAGCCTTGAATCCATTCTAAATATTCAGCTTAAGGAGCAATCTTGGAACCAAGCATCCCTACCTATCAGATACGGTGGGTTAGGGACGCGCAAAATTTCTAGTGTCGCGTTGCCACAGCCTTTCTATCATCCGTTCATGGCTCTGCCGTTCTCGTAGGAAAAATTCTGAGGGCATTGCCTTCAAACTGCGAAACGGCGGGTCTGTCAGATGCTATAGGCTTGGCAATTGGCTTGTCCGGGGCTGGGACAACGGAGCTGGGATGACGACTATTCAAAATTACTCCTCAACAATTCCATAGATTCCAGTTCCGGTTCCGCACGCGCGCGTCTGTTGGCAGCTGGTCAGTGGGAAGCAGGACAATGGCTGCACGCGTACCCCTCCCCTACTACCGGCACTTTCATCGAGCCGGACTCCTTAAGGTTAGCCGTAAGTCTGAGGCTAGGCGTTATGGTGTGTACACCACACAAATTCCCCTGTGGGACATTCGTCGATAAGCTGGGACACCACGGGTTATCTTGTCATCTCAGCGCTGGCCGCCTGTCCAGACATGCCGCCCTCAACGATATTATCCGCCGAGGTCTTGCCACCGTCAACGTTCCCGCGATCCTGGAACCAAATGGTGTCTCGAAAGACGATGGCAAGAGGCCTGACGGAATGACCCTGGTCCCGTGGAAGATGGGTCGCGTGCTGGTGTGGGTCGCAACATGCGTCGATACCCTAGCACCGTCACACCTTCCACGGACCTCCGGGTATGCAGGGCGGAGGAGACGGCTGAAAACCGCAAAATACACAAATACCAGGGTCTCGGCTCGCAATACCACTTCACCGCATTTGGTGTCGAGACCCTGGGCCCGTGGGGTCCAAGCGCTAGAATTATTTTTAAAGAGCTTGCGAAACGGCTCATCGACACCACTGGTGACCAAAGGGCTGGCAGCTTCCTCGCTCAGCGTCTTAGTATAGCAATACAGCGAGGTAATGCTGCCAGCGTCTTTGGTACAATGCCACGGGGGCCATTTTTAGACTTAGTTTAGATTTAGTTTTAGATTTAGATCGACGTATTTTAATTGATTATTGTTTATTTTGTTCTGTTATATTTTGAATAAAGAAACTTCATGAATTTATGTACCTATATAAATAAAATATATATATATTTTATTTCAGACACTCAGATTTCATACATTGTTAGTATAATTAACTTATAAACTTTGTTAGATACATTATTAAAACTTTAAAAACATGAAAGCACACACTTTTACACAATGAAATTAAAATAACAAAGAGAGACTCGACGGATGGAGATTCGATATAATTAAAAGTCAATGAACTTAATAAAAATCGTTTCGTATCATTATCCATCCGTTACAATAAATTTATCGCATGAACTCAACACATCCTTCTTAATTTCTTCCGGGGCCACCGACTTGTGGTCTAACAGTAAAAAGGCTTAAGTGTCTCCAAGATTTAAATACGAATTGACTTTTTAAATACGAGGTGCAATGGGACTTCCTCGCTTGCAATTCTTCACTTTCAAGATATTATTACTTTATATTGTAGGTATTTTTCGTTTTCCGTGTCGTGTCCCACAAGGTCCTACGTTAATACTGGTTTATGTTTAATTGACTACTCAATAAACGCATTCAATTAACCTTAATATTATTCGATTATTAGCAGGTAAGTTACATAACATGTTTTTATTTTATTATAGGTAAAGAAATGTTCTTATACATACTTATTTAAATAGATATTCTAAAGTTGAATTTTTAATTATTCAATATGATTTGACAGATGTCGTAATTTATATTTCGTTATTCAGAATTGAATTTCTATAACAATGAATTAGAAAACACGTATAATTGCTGATATTAGATTGACTTTTATCAAGGACTTTCCTTGCTTTTATTTTATTTTTTCGTTATCGTATGGCTTATGTTATAGTTCTCTACTTAAATTTTTGAAGGGTTAGATTTGAGGTAAGCAACTGCATCCGTCGAGGGTTTCTTGATATCCGCCATTGTTCCGCTAAACTTAGTGATTGGGCATTTAAATATAATGTGGTGTACTGTCTGGTCTGGGTAACCACACTGGCGTTCCGCTGACTCACACCAATCCCATTTGTACCATAGAGAGGCACAATTTCCGACGCCTGTCCTGATTCTGTTAAGAAGGCATCAAACCCTTCTAGTCTCTTCAAAACCCACTGGCCGGGACCCAGTATCGAGCTCGAACAAGTCCTTAGGTAGGGACCTCTCTTCCCATTCCTGTTTCCATGAGCGGAGCAAGTTCACTCTTGGTTCTGGGTTATGAAAAAGTAATGCAGGTGGTTTTCGGGACTTTAATCTGAGGACCTTAAGTGCGTCGAGATCCTGGTGTATAGGCAAGTCTGTGTTTGCACGAATCTTCGCGATTTCACAGTCGAGGCACTTTTCTCTTCGGTAGCTTGGCGGAAGGATGCGACTGAGCGCAGGTAACCAGAACGTGGGAGTTGGTTTGAGGCAGCCGCTAATAAGACGCATCGTATGGTTCAGATGAACATCAACCGCGGACGTATGTGTAGGTACTGTTTAGCCATACTGCTGAGCAGTACTTAGCAGAGGAGTAAACCAGGGATAGTGCAGTAGTTCGGAGTGTGGAAGCATTTGCACCCCAGGTGGTCCCAGTAAGTTTCTGAATGATGCTATTCCGAGTTTTCAGTTTTCCAGACAGGTTGTTCAGATGTTCCTTGTAATTCAGGCTCCTATCCAAGGTGATTCCCAGGTATTTGGGGAAGAAGTTGTGGCGAAGAGTTTTGTCCCTAAATTTTACTCGCATCTCCTTGTAGGCTATATTACACAGGTGAAAGCAGGTTACCTCGGTCTTTGAAGGATTAGGGCAAAGACGCCAGCGGGTAAAAAAGTCACTCAGCAGTTCCAGATCCCTCTCCAGCGTTGCTTCTGCAATTTCCATGCAGTCCTCTTGTGTCACGAGGGCCAAGTCATCGGCATATGCAAATTGACGCGAGGTGGTATTAGGCAGGTCATGGATATATGTTAAACAGGAGCGGTGCCAGTACGGATCCCTGAGGTGGTCGAACACGTAAAAATGGTCTGTTAAGTACTCTAGTGGAACTGCTGGTCCCACCCAAGTGTACTTGGAATGGCCTGTTGCTTTCTAGGAGTCTGTAGATCTTAATGCAGGGTACTAACTTTAAGAGCTTGTACAGAAGACCCTGGCGCCAAACAGTGTCGTACGCAGCTGTCAGGTCAACAAAAACTGCGGCGGACTTCTTTTTACTCTGGAAGCCGTTTTCGATATGAGTCGTTAGGGCCAGGACCTGATCGGTGCAGCTCCTATGTGGCCGGAACCCAGCCTGTTCTTGTGGGATAGCGGCATTTATAGTGCCAGATATTCGGTTGTAAATTATCAGTTCTAAAAGTTTATAGACAACACTCAGGAGAGCCATTGGTCTGTAGGGTCTTCTTGGTATCAGGTACGCCTTCTGGTTTTCCGGGTTTCAGTATAGCAACGACTTTGGCTCTTTTCAGTAGGCATGGAATCTTGCCCGAATCAATTGATGTTAGTGAAGAAAAGAGCGAGCCATTTACGAGTGCGTGGGCCACAGTGCTGGATGAACTCGGGGAAGAATTCGTCAAAGCCGCAGGCCTTGTTGGCCACAGTGTGTTTTATACCTATCGAAACTTCATCTGTTGACACAGGGCGGCTTAAAGTGTCGTTGGCTTTTGTTGTTGCCTTGAGTTTTTGGAGTTCGATACGAGTAGACCGAGTATGAGTCTTGTGGCTGGGGGCTTTCGACAGCTTACGCATCCTATCTGCCAGGATGTTAGGGTCTAGCTTTGTTTGGCACGATTGGGAGGAAGCACCAGTGGAAAGGTGGTTGAGTGGATGCCAAGCTTTGCGGCTGGAGTGTGCAAAGTTCATAGATTCCACTGTTCGTTCCCACTTTTTCTTTCGGGCGATATTCACGGATTCAATCAGCTTGTTAGCTACCTCGCGGTCGCGGTTTGCGGTGAATTCTTTCCAGAGTTTTTCGGTTTCATTGCTCCGGCATGGGATGTAGTCCTTGCGGTAACCACGCGGGATGTATTTTTTGGCCACACTTTTGGTCAGAGCCAGGAATCGTTCGTAGTTATCAGGCAAAGGCGGGATCCATCTAATGCAGGCGTCGAGTTTAGCTGCGTATCCATTCCAGTCCGCCTTCTGAAAATTCCAGCGCGGAACAGGGTATGATTCAATCATTGGTATCTTCAGGCCTATGACAACCAGAACTGGGCGGTGTTGGGTGTGGGGGAAATCCGCTAGCACATATCGCTCTGAGGGGACCGGGGTGCCGTCCGTGGCTCTTGTTGTGAAGACTAGGTCCGGGTTATTGTCGCTGCTCCACCGAGCTGATTTGAACGTCCGTTTGCCTTTATTAGAAACAGCCAGGAAAGTGTTGGTTCTATCCGCCCAGTCCACAATCGCTTCTCCGTTGGCATCGGACTTTCTGTAGCCCCAGCTTGTGTGGTGGCTATTAAAATCCCCAATGTAGAGGGATGGGTGTTCCAGGTTAGGCAGGGGAGGCGTGGGCCAGGGACTACGTGGAGGCTTATAGATGTTGCATATCTTCAATTCGCAGATTTCAATGGTCGTGATGGCGATGTTATTACAGTCGATATTGTTTGAGACTAGGTTGACCTCGGCTGTTAAAGATGATCGAGTATACGTTGCTGTCCCGTATTGGCCGTGGTATGTGGCCGCTACCAGGTCAAATCCCGGAATTTTACCTCGTTTAGCGAGTTGGGCATCATCAACAGTGTGTGTTTCCTGAAGAAGGACTATGTCAACACTGTTGTCATGTAAAATTTTACTTAAGCATTCCGTTTTGGAGTTACTGATACCTTCAATATTTAGTTGCAGTACACGGACTGATGGTCCTATGTCCTTTGTTTTAATTTTGGAGCACTGAGAAGTGCTGTTTCCATGTGCATCCGAATTCATTTCTGAGTAGAGATGGCTGCGAGATCAGAAGGATAGTGCAGCTGCCAAAGTTGTTGCGCTCTTAGCACCACCCGCGGGGCCACGTGTAGGGTTTATCTAAGGTAATTCCTACGGACGTGGAGCAACATCGACCCCCGCCTTGCTTTTATTAATAAAAAGTAATAGGTACCTATGTTGAAACCAAATTAAATTTAATCAAATTGCGCTCATAAAAATTGCGTCAGTTTATTCCGGCTGATTAAAAATACGACTTCCTTTTTAAATTAGCACGTTTTATTTTTGTTCCGTCAACCTCAGAATCATACAAAGTATGGCCAGTAGGAGAAACAACGTGCATAATTAGCGTGCTGAAAGAAATCTTTCCTATAGGTAATAACGGGCGAATGGATATTAATTACCAGATGATGGAACTCATCATCATCAGGCACCACTTAGTGTGGGAACCACTGTTCCTACTATTCAAAAAACCTACATCATTCTTACTGGTAAATAAGCAATCATAATCATAATTCTTACTGGTAAATAAACAATCTTCGTTTTTTTTATCCACGGCAGAAACAAATCAAGTTAATGATGATGACAGTTCTGACTATATCCTGTGCGAGGGCTGATCTGATCCAACCCTCGAGCCAAAACAGCGAAAACTTTCTGACACATGTCTAGCCGAAAAAATATCTGTGATAGACCGAGAATCTGCCCAGCACGTGTAGCATAACTTTGACACGCGACAAATACTACCTGTCGCTTTCCTGTCAATACTCTGCGAGCAAAACAGGCGCGGCTAGCGAAGTCGCGTCAAGATATGCTAGCCCCGCTGGGGTGGTCATGGCCTCTTCAAACTCACCATGACTCGTCTTTGACCCTTTAGGCAGCCTGAAGCTTCTCGAGTCTATGCCAGCAACATTACCAAAAAAATAATTGGAGGTAAATTATTTTTGCCCGTTCGTTTAAAGATTAAATCTTAACTAAGACTATTGTTTATTAAATAAACGCTGTTTTCCCCTTTTGACGTGCATGAATTAATTTCTTTACGTCATATGCCTTCGTTCTGATTATACTTCCTGATAACGAATAACTTGTTAGTAGCTAAGTTAGGAAATTCTATCAATAGTAAAAAGGTAAAAGAAAGTGAAACGAGTACCTTTATAGTAGAGTTGCTAAGCCGCGAAATTGTGCGCATAGGGTTACAGGCATGAAATTTCTACTACACATAGAGCGTTCCACGGTGATTATTTTCAGATGTGGAGGGAAAGTCAGATTCGTCCCCTGCGTGGCGGGAGAGCGGGGTGAAGAGGACCAAGTACTGCTCTTTTTCTTTTTAGGGTTCCGTAGTCAACTAGGAACCCTTATAGTTTCGCCATGTCCGTCTGTCCGTCTGTCCGTCTGTCCGTCCGCGGCTTAGCTCCGTGATCATTAGTACTAGAAAGCTGAAATTTGGTATGAGTATGGTTATGTATCATGCCGACAAAACGGTAAAATAAAAACTAAAAAAAAAGATTTTTTTCGGGTTCCTCTCGAACACCTAAAGTGGGGATGATTTTTTTTTTCGTTTCAACACTAGTGTGTGGGGTGTTGTCGTTGAATAGTTCTTTTGAAAATAATAGGGGTCTCCAAACGTTATTTTTTGATAAAATCAGCAGTTTTGTAAATATTCGCTCCGAAAATAAATAAAATAGCGTCCCCCCCCTCTAACTTTTCAACCACGGGTCAAAAAATTATGGAAAAATTCTTGAACATGTGGCCTTATAAGTACTTTCAATGAAAACTATATTGAATAAAATCGATCGAGCCGTTTTTGAGTTATCGCAAAATGTCATAATTTTCTTAAAAGGACGTAAGTTGACTTCCATCCAGAAGGTAATAAGTAATTACAGTCACTTTGGCGTTTACGTCCTTTTTATAGAGCTTGAAATCTTTCTCGTAACTTAAGTCTATTGTGAAGCATAAGCAACTACGGAACCCTACACTGAGCGTATGTATTTTTAACTGTTTTTGTGTACAATAAAGTGTTTACTTACTTACTTACACACACACTCTGTCTGTGGTAGAAATTTCATGCTTGTAACCCGATGCGCACAATTAACAAAACAGCTGACTAACAACTCTTGTTGTTATTGTGACATAAAATAATTAGTATCAGACTAAACGAGTCTAATCTATAATTATCTCGTCAAACTTTTTTTACTATTATTGTACAAGATCGGATATAATGCATAAGAATTAATAACAAAGGTTCAATCCATCCAAATACCAGAGAAGTTGTAAAATGTTCCTACCCCGAAAATATTTACAAGTCGTAACGTAACGTATTTCAGCGCCTTGACATAACAAGGGATTTACTTTGCATAAAACATAAGTAGAAGGGGAAACTTTTTTTATCGTACCCTTCCATGCACTCATCATTTCAGCCTATTGCAGTCCACTGCTGGACGTAAGCCTCCCCCAGGGTTCGCCACATGGCCCGATCTCCCGTTTTCGCCATGCACTAAGGACCCTTAAATATAATCCTAACCGAATATTGTTTTATTCAAGGCCACTCATAGCCTCATTTTGCCTTTGCCGTAGTCGGTTAAAATAGTTCAGCTTGCATATGTATTTCAAATGAAACTAGAGTTTGGCGATTTCGTTCTCAGAAAAGGAACTGTCCGTCGCGGATGTGACCAAATCGAGCTCCCTGAAAGCTAAAATGGATGTCAACGGGCAAATTCTAAGGGCAAGCGCAAATTCTAATAAGAAAGCATATCTAACGTACATAAATTGTGATAAACCGTCATACTTTCTTTTAGTTTCTATTTTATTCTTGCACTTTTCCTCATTTATATCTTAGAATACACTATTAATATGTTTTCTTCGAGAACTACGTATAGTTAAGTTCATATTACTGTAATAGTTAAGTACTTATCTTTTATGAAAAATTGGGCAAGTGCGAGTCCGACTCGCGCATGAAGGGTTCCGTACCATAATCTATAACAAGTTTGTTGTATGGGAGCCCCCTTAAATTTTTTTTTTTTTTTTAGTATTTGTTGTTATAGCGGCAATAGAAATGCATTATCTGGAAGAGATCGCTTTTTAGCGATAAGACCGCCTGTTGCCTACCGTTATTTATAAATTGTATTTGTCTTGTTTCCTTTTGTAAACTTTTATTGGTGTGCAATAAAGTATTGTATTATTATTATTCCTGTATGTCGCACCCGCTCACGGGACAATAGTGTCCCGGACCTTTGGGAGGCGTGCACGGAGCCGAAGCCAACGCGTAGAGGCCCTTTCGACAATTTAATGAAATGCAAGGTGTACATCGAGCCGATGCTGTCCCTATCCGTGTCATGGGACGCACACAGAGACAGCGCCCGCTAGGTGCAAGAACTATTGGTAACTATGGAGACATGGAATCTAAATACAAATTGGGCTATTGGGGATGAAATGGAGGACTGGCTAATTGGGCTATGGGTTGAGGTTGAGACTATCGGGCGTCTACCAGCAAAAGTGTCTCATAGCAAAAATGGGACTGGTAGACGATGACTCGCCTCCGGCTAGATGGGCCCCCACAAAATAGCGACACATAAAGTGGCCTAAGGGCAACACCGGTGCGGAAGGCTAAGGGCGGAGAGGTGTAATACTGGGCTTTAAACCGAAGCCAACTAACCCCTTACGTTTCCACATCCACCCCCGAGCCGAAACTCTGACGACTCCACTCTGCCCGGCCGGTTAAGGCAAGACAGAGGCGGAGGCCCCGACCCATCACCCCCCGTCAGGATCCCCCAGGAGCGCTCAGGTACGTGGGGTCGCTACCCCCCAACAGCTCGCCATTAAGCTGCCCTGCGTGACTGATTGCGCTGGTAAAACCAGCGGGCGATGGGGTCGTCACATCCCTACGCCTTTATATTATTATTATTATTATTATTATCTGTGAAAATTTCAACTGTCTAGCTATCACCCTTCTTGAGATACAGCCTGGTGACAGACGGACAGACGGACGGACGGACAGCGAAGTCTCAGTAATAGGGTCCCGTTTTTACCCTTTGGGTACGGAACCCTAAAAAAATACTGACTGTTGAGTTTCTTTTGGCGTTTCTTCCAACAGTGGTCTCCTCTTATGAAATGCCGATGCCGGTAGACTCAGACATGTAAAAGTGACCTTGTGGCCTACTTGCAGAATAAAGTTCATTCATCATATCATGGCGACATTTTTATGTTTGTTCGTTTTTTTTACATTACCTATTTTGCAAAAATAAGCGTAACTTTCATTTATACCCCCATCTCACATTTTACTATAAAAGCCATAGACAGCAAAAAAAGTAGAATGACCCAATGTAGGTAGTTGTTTATACAGTACCTAATCACTTAACTTATATTATAAAATATGTCTTACAGAATTAAGATATTATTCACGGACAACAAAAAATCTAGCAAAAACGTCAAAACAAATTCAAATCACCGAAACCTGTGACATGACATCATGCCCTTTAAAAAAATTGGCAGTATTCAAGTAAAGTAAACAAACTTGCGGATGTTTTTTGTTCATTTCTTGTTTCAAATACATACATTATGATAATTAAGTTGCTTTGTCAGCATTGTATTACCTCTACATTATTAGTATTTGACCTGTGACCGTAATATTCTTTCCCGTATTCATTTACAAGATGATACCTATCTATAAACTACATTTTGTACACGTGCAACGTGTAATAATTGCAAAGGCTAAGTAAAAACTACGGCATAATTCGAGATTCCTAATGATATATGTCCGATATATAACCTCCACGTGTCCACATTAACGATGTAAAGCATCTTGTATTGCAATATGTCGGTAATGTGTTATAGTGCAGCTGTCCGTCTAGCACAACTATGCTTCGCGACTCTTGTCTCGCGACATAGCGCTACCCGTCACTCTTACACATTACTGCACAGAAAGAGGCGGGAAATTATCTCGCGCGAGAAATAGTCGCGTGAGGGGTTATGCTAGAGGTGCTGCATTATGTGACTTATACATGTATTAGATATATCATATGTATTAATATATTGGTACATAATATCGTCACGGACATGCGGAGAATGGTTATATACCAATGTTAATTGATTTAGGCTCCTAAAAGGTTATCTTACAGTATACAAAGTATCAACAATGTTTCATCGAGTAATTAGGTACCTAATAAATAATGGGCAAATTCCATTATTTTTTTAATTACTACTGATCATAGTCATCAGATAACCAGTATGATCAGTGAACACTATCATTAATTTTAAAGTGGGTATACTATGTTGAGTTGCTGGTGCGTCCTTATTTCACGCAACTAGAGAGCTGCCTAAGAAATAAGTGCATATACTCATATAATTATGGTTGAAACACATGTAAAAAATGCTCGCTTCAGGTAATTCAGGTGTCAGTAATAATGCTGCCGGCAATCAATTTCTTGTATGATTTATCGTTATGAATTATCATCCATTGAAATAGATCCATACAATGTATCAATAATTATACCTACAACTACATGTGGGTATTAGGTACAGGTTTTCTATTGAATGGATAGATATAGAACAATTGCATTTATTATTAATCATGTGGTTTATTGACCACGGTCATGCATAATAATTATCATCATAATGTATGCCATTTCACCATCTCGTTTTGATATTGAATGAAGTATTTGAGTGGCCTCGGTCGGAGTTCCCTGACCGATGATGAAATGACCTCCAAATTTGCAAGCCGCATTCTTCAAAAGTATCATACCTATTTCGACTATCTATCTATCTGTCTATCAGCCATAGACGTTGTCCTCCCCCATGACTTGCCACAAATCCGTCCATCTAGTCGGGGCCGACCAACGCTGCGCTTTCCAATACGTGGTCGCCACTCTAGGACTTTGCTGCCCCAAGCCATGCCTGCCCATTGCCACTTCAACCGTCCCATCCTGTGAGCTATGTCGGTTACCTTGGTTTTTCTGCGGATACCCTCATTTCTGATTCTATTGCGCAAAGAAACTCCGACTCCAAGCATATCCCTTTCCATATTTCGACTACTCTTGGTGTATATAATTATAAATACTGTAGGAAGATCCTTCATCGGATCTTTCTACCGTATTTGTACCCGCAAACCCGCGTCTCCAACCGCTTTCCAGACCAAAACGGGCACCTTACCTTTTAGGCGACTGAAGTTTTAGCCCGAGCCATTGAATTCTTCAACCAGTTGCTCCATTTCTTATAGTTATGCCTTAAGGTGGCATCGTAGCTCCATCTACAGTGAAGATTCAACAAGGTATGTAATATGTATAATTAGGTACTATAAAAGAAGTGATCGGCGTAAATTGATCATTAAGATTTCCATGTATCAAATTACCCACCTCTATTATCAGTTTCTAATGAGACTGAATCAGGTACCTCAAGAAACAATCCCAAATCTCTTGAGAATACGAACTGAAGATTTTTTCCTACGTGTTCGCAAGAAGTTTTCTCGGCTATTAATGCTATCTATCTATCTATCTATCAGCCACAGACGTCCACTGCTGAACACAGGCCTCCCCATGACTCGCCACAAAGTGCGGTCCTGTGCAGACCGCATCCAATTATTAATGCTATTATGATATACATAACTAGGTGACAACTTCGTCCGCGTATTTTTTTCTTAATAGACGGGAAACGGAATGATGAGACGACACAGCAATTAATGATGACCAACAGATGGCGCCAGATTGGCATGGCGCCGCATGCCCATACAAAACAAAAGACGACGCTGCATATTGCTATCAAGATTTTTTTCTGAAATGATGACCCCTCTCCATACTCTCAATAGAAAACAGATTTTCAATAGGTACAATAGGTACAAAATAATATTATAGATTATGTAAATGTAAATACCTAGAGATATAATTCTATGTAGGTAATATTTTGCCTCAGTTGCCCACAAAGGCTCTTAGCGATACGAGAGCAGTTGTCCCGATCTTGCGTAGTTGCTCGCCTGTTTTTGGCTAGTACCTAGCTTATATGCAGATCCACATAGTATACTCGTATGTACATGGAAAAATTAATCTCTATAAAAAAACAATCCTAAGTACCCTAGTGGTTAACTCAATCCTATCCAACCACAACCCGTAAACTTGGACGGCGAAATAAATATAATTACTTTTTAACTCTCTCACTATTTGCCCATTTTTAGGGTGCCGTACCTCAATCGGCAAAAACGGAACCCTTATGGGATCACTTTGCTGCCCGTGTGTATGTCTGTCCGTCTACCAAGACCATTTTCTCAGGAACACGTTCTGCATTAGGTTTATGCATTCGTTGACACTGGCAAGGGATTAAAAACCTATAGGGTACCTCCCGTTGATCTAGAATCGTGAAATTTGGCAAAAAGCAACATCAGTTACCTCAAGTAAATGAAAAAATCCGAGAACCGTAAAGTGGTTTTAGTTACATTACAATAAATACATATTTTTGTGATTACAAACTTATTTGCACTTGATAAACTAACCCCGACCTATGTCGATGTATGAAGACAATAGTTGTCCAACGGCAAACTTAAGTTTGTTCCGCTGTGCAGTTTAACTTTTCGATAGACCAATATATACCGAGTGGTACCTGTAATAGGAGCAAGAAATGAAAACATAGATTCTGCCCTGGAAACTGAACAACATTTGTTAAGCAACTTCTGAAAATAACGTAATAAACGAAATGATATTTTGTATATATACTAATGTTTAGATAAAGAAGCAATGTATTGCGAAATGTGCGACATTTGTAGAGTGACAGCTATGTCAATGCTCAGGGAATGTCAATGTTAGACGGCGTGTATTTTCAATGTATTGAAAATACTATTTCATTTGTTTGAAATACTGAAATTCTGAAATTTTACTTTTTCTTAAATTTGCTGAACAAATGTTGTTCAGTTTGAAGAGTATCATCTATGTTTTAATTTATTGCTCCTATTACATTTACAGGCAACACCTGGTATATTCAGTACTTTTGTAGTTTGTACGGAACCTTCGGTGCACGAGTCGGACTAGCACTTAACCGGCTTTTTCTGGTAGAGACGATTATTTAGCGACAATATCGCCTGTTATTCATTACTTGAGCCACCTTTTTATACTATGTTTTTATGAAGCGTGCGATAAAGATCTATTGTTTTACTTTTAACTGTTTTTCCGGATTTACCACATCCTAGACATAAACCGACTATATGTACCTAAATAATTACCCTACGTAACTATGTAGCGAATGTTAAAGACACTTCGTTCATCCGTGTCATCCATTTCATAAAATAGGTCATACACAGATTTCGGTTCACGTCTTTTCTGTAGACTTAGGCAAAATAAGAGCCTGATCATACGCATAGACGGCGTTCTCTTTTCGACAATCCTACGAGATGAAAACCTACATTCACACTGTTAGGTTTTGACCACAGGAGAGACGTGTATTCCAACTGTGTATGACCCAAACATATCATGTGAATTCACATTTCATGCTTTACGCTGTGCGTCAATGATAGACTTATAGAGCAGATTTTGTAATTGTGCTTATGAACACTTAATTTGATTTTTATAAATATTAAAAAAGAACCAACTTCAAAATAAGCGGAAAAGCCAAAAATAACCCATTCATGTACAGATTACATTTGAATGCTCTGGACAAGACGAAATCAGCTTACTTTTTCTCTAAAAGCAACAGAGCGGGATGCTTAAATGCTCTAAAATAGACAAGCCGGTGGGAATTGGCTTATGTGGATGCCTTCAATAAGGCAATTTTTCATTAGTGCTATTATTTTCATCTAATTTTTATTCATTAAACATTCCTTTGTGATCATTTCGTGCTAAGGTTCGGCTCAGGTGTTAATAATCGGGGGGCACGTCAGTGCCCCCGCCAAGTCGAGCGCGAAGCAAACACTGCCGTACCATCCTTTACTGGAACCATTTCGCCGCATTTTCAGGCCCCTATTTGAGCACCTCTGGATAAGACCAGAACGCAGAAATTTTCGTCATCCAGTAAGCTATAATCACATACTTAAAATCCAAAATTTCAAGTCTGTAGGTCATTTAGTTCCGAAGTTAAGCGAAAGCAAAGTTTCGCATTTATGACACTCACTCACTCATGATCATCAGTAAGGAACTAGTACTTCCCATGAATTCAGAGAGCTGAAATTTGGTACAGAGTTAAGGTTTAATGGCCACATAAAGCGAAAACTATAAAAATTGGCCAAGTGCTAGTCCGACTGGCGCATGAAGGGTTCCGTACCATAAAACAAGTTTGTTGTATGGGAGCCTCCCTTAAATATTTATTTTATTTTATTTTTAGTATTTGTTGTTATAGCGGCAATAGAAATAGATCATCTGTGAAAATTTCAACTGTCTAGCTATCACCGTTCTTGATATACAGCCTGGTGACAGACGGACGGACGGACGGACGGACGGACGGACGGACGGACGGACGGACGGACGGACAGCGAAGTCTCAGTAATAGGGTCACGTTTTTACCCTTTGGGTACGGAACCCTAAAAACTAGGATAATCGAAGATCTGGAGTACTCTGATTAGAAAACACAAGAGCCCAACCAAACTATTAGAGATCGACATACAGCCTTTACAAAAAATATTCAACTTGTTGTTGTGTTCGGTTGGCCGCCGTCGCGACTGATCGGCTCTCCTGATGATGGATCGCGTACCGATTCGAAACATGTCGAGCGTTATTCGACTATTACGACGTGAGTAAACCCGTTTAAGTATTTTAATATTCAACTTGGTGGGCCGCTTCATTTGATGTCAAAAATCCAAGGTCTGAAGTATTTTGACGACGCGTTTGGCTTGGTTTGTAGACACTTGCCTACTGAGCCGGCGGTCCCGGGTTCGAGTCCCGGACAGGGCAAATATTTGTGTGATGAACTGGAATATTTGTGCTTGGGTCATTATTTATTTATTTATTTATTCAAAAACAGGTTACATGACATTACAGTGTAGGCACCAATGCGTCATGAACCGAGCAAGTTTATTTAGACGGCGAAACGGCGTGGCCCCGTTATTCCGACATCTCAGGTGTTGGATTTGGTAGGTTGCCCCGGAACCGACAAAATGGTTGGTCATGGTTGTTCTATGTATTTAAGTATATATTTATCTATATAAGTATGTATATCGTCGTCTAGTACCCATAACACAAGCCTTCTAGAGCTTAATTTGGGACTAGATCGATTTGTGTGAGGTTGTCCGATATTTATTTATTTATTATTTATTTGATGAAGAACCCTCAGCTGGTCTCAGCTGCATTAGAGATATGGTAATGCCCCCTTCTACTATTGGTACATAAAAAAATCGACTGTCATTGCAAAAGTCCAGCGTATAGTGGGACACATCTTCTAATTTAATCTAGCCTATAGCGTCCCACAGCTGGGCGGGTTACGTATTACAATCCCGAAAGTTCATAATACCTACAGTTGAAATACCGATGGTCAAATACCGAAAGTTCAAAAAGCCGATATTCGATAAACCGAAGCTCAAATTACCTATTTTCAGAAAATCGAAAATCAAAATCTTCACCTACGCTCGCCTCCGCAGCTTCGGCTTTTTGGTCACCTTCGGCGACCAGCCTCAGCCGTTGCGGCTCGCTTGATGCCCGCACTTTCTTACGGCGGCCGGGGGCTGCCCTCCCCCCGCGCCTCCGGGCTTTTATATACAATACACTCTAGGAGTAGGGCAGACAAGACCACGTGGAATCGGGGTTGTCAGCTTCGGTTCTGTGGCAAGTCGATTAAGAAAAGGAAAGAGTCCGGAAAAGTGGGAAATTATAACACTAAAATATTCGATATTATGATAAAATATTCTGTCCTGGACTGCCAACCGAACCGAACTTGTCTGGAACCGAAGCTGTCAACGCTCGCCTCCGCAGCTTCGGCTTTTTGGTCACCTTCGGCGACCAGCCTCAGTCGCTGCGACTCGCTTGATACCCGCACTTTCTTACGCTAGGGCGGAGGGGCTACACATCCCGCAGCGCCGGAGCAGATCGGTTCCACAGAAGAGTTCACTTTTAAATAGTAAGTATAGTAAAAGGCAAGTAGGTTACGTAATTTAGGTTAATATTCTTTGTATAAAATAAACAGTAGAATCTGTAAGACTACAGAAATATAATTCTCGAGAGTTTAAATAATATTCCGGATTACAACCTTCAGGCGGGATCACAGTCTTCGGGATTATAATCTTCGGGATTACAGTCTTCAGGATTACATTCTTCGGGATTACAGTCTTCGGGATTATAATATTCGGTATTTCATCCTTTCGATCAAACGTTCTTTCGGGATGTTTAACTTATGGTCAAATAAACATTCGACATTTTAATTTTCGGCCTTCCGTCCATAGGTCTTATGAAATTCGGTATTTTGAACTTCGGCATTGTAATACGTACCCGCTGGGCGAATGCCTCCCCTTCTGCTTTTAATACGCATATAAATAAAATTAAAGGAAAACTCTGGATAAGACTAGACTGGCATTTATACTTAGAAGTTTACAAGAAGAAATAGTCGAACGATTAACTTTATTCTACTCGAACATTACACAAATTAAATAAACAAACTACACCAAAATATTAATTTCGCTCAAAATTTGGTCAAAATATAATGCATTGGACTAAGAGTGGCTGTGATATAGATGGCGCTGACTGTATTTTAAAACGCGCCTACGTTTGTTTTTCCGATAATCTTCGTCGTTTACGACATTCTTCTACTGCGCTTGGAAACGTTTGCTAGGGGTTATTTATTTATTTTTTTATTTATTTATTTATTCGGCAAGGTTACAAAATGTAAATTGTCATTTACATAATAGGATTTAGTTATAGTTAGACTGTACTAAATTTACATTTCTATGACTACCATGCACAACTTTCATTTAAATGGGTACATACTAAATTTAAACGTTAAACTTATCTAAGAGGAATACATAATACTAAGATTAAAATTTATAATAAAGAAATAACAAAAAACATGTGTATTTTTACACGTATCTAACTTAAATTGTAATTGAGATCTTCGTTTTGACTGAACTAATGAGATAGTTTATTAATAGAAAATTTGAACTGATTGAGACTTAAATGAAATATATCAAGTTCATTACAAATCTTGTTATAAGAATTACACATACGTGTTATAGGACTATTTTGTGACACATTATTATTGGCTATCGGGACTAGAAACTGAGCTGGCTTACGGCTTTGAATATATTCGGGAGTTACTGGTACTAATTAGCTCAGAGTCTATTTCGTTATTAATAATTTTATGTAGTGTTATTAGTTCATACGTACACATTTCTCCTGCTTTCTAAAGTGTCAATTTTGAAGTAGCTCAGTCTTTCCTCGTATGTGAGTAGCTTTCGTTTAAGTCCCAATTTGTAGACTAAAAACCAGAAAAACTTCTTTTGAACAGCTTCTATATGGTCTATGTGTACACTACAATAAGGTCACCAGATCATCATCATCATCATCTCAGCCATAGGACGTCCACTGCTGAACATAGGCCTCCCCTTTGGACTTCCATATATACCGGTTGGAAGCGACCTGCATCCAGCGCTTTCCGGCGACCTTTATAACACCAGATGGTGGAGCAATATTCTAGACAGCTTCTAATTAATGCACAATATATTATTAACATACTATTCGGGTCTTTAAATGGTTTCATTGTTCTATAGATAAATCCTGATAATTTATTTGTTTTTCCTACAATATGGTTGTAATGCGCTGTAAATGAGAGCTTTGTATCAAACCATACTCCAAGATCTCTAATAACTGATACTCTCTGAAGGGATTAGGAGGGATTATTTGCGTTTCGTTGATTTCGCTTATTATTTCGTGAGGTTTGCTAAAGTGAATTAGCAGGTTGTTATAAAACAATATGCCCACGTTTCTACAAAAAGAAGTGAAATCCCGCCAAAAACATTCTGTAAAAAACTAGCCAAGTCTCGATGGAGCTGCTTGTTTATCTCTAAAAAGTAATGAAATCCAGACAAAGTCGTACCAAGTCTAAGGTTCCTTACTGCGATTCTTTTCTTTATTATTATAGTTAATGTTGTGTGACTTGGCCGTTGAAGGGTACACAAGGGTACAAAACCAGGTGCTCCATGACACCATTGCACCAATCTGTCGCCAGAACCACTACCCATTGACGATGGAAAATTGCCACTTGGAAAACGTTGATTCAATAACCAGTCAGTTTTATTGTAGGCTTGATAAAGCTGCGTATTTTGAATAATACTTATGTATAGGCGAGCCTGAAACAAACAATATAATAAATATTTCCAGTACAGACGGACCTCTTATCATTGATAGAAGTCCGTCTGTAGGTACGTCTATTTTATGTTAGATCGGTGGTCGATTTGACGCTCCAAAAAGAAGAGAGCAGAAGTCAGCATTGTCAATGCTGAATGCATGTGTTGCACAATCAACAACAGCCTAAAATGAGACACTAGCGTCAAATTACCAATACCAGTATGGGCTATTATCTCGCTTAACAAACATAGGCAGTTACAACAGACATAACATTACCTACGTGTAAACAAAATTGACTTGTAGCGGTTCTGGGGACAGATTGGTGCAATGGTGTCATGGAGCAACTGGTTTTGTACCCTTGTGTACCCTTCAACGGCCAAGTCACACAACATTAACTATAATAATAAAGAAATCGCAGTAAGGAACCTTAGACTTGGTACGACTTTGTCTGGATTTCATTACTTTTTAGAGATAAACAAGCAGCTCCATCGAGACTTGGCTAGTTTTTTACAGAATGTTTTTGGCGGGATACTCCTTATTAGCAACTAAATGCTTATTTTTAGCTACCTATAAATATTGTGTGGCGCGTCATGTTATTCAAAGCAAGAAGAGTTTTTGTCATAAATGACATTAACTGCAAACATATCAATAATTTATTCACCAGTTTGATTGACGGCCCGGCGTCGACCCTGAGGAGTTAGAGTTAAAAAAAAAACCATTTAGTAAAAATTATAAAAAAGCTTCTAGATTTTTACGTTAGTTCGCTTCAAACTTGACGGTTATGTTGATACATAAAGGAGGTTCAACGCGGTTGCGACACAGTCCTCTCGCGATCGTCGTTCGTTGTTCATCGTCGTTGTAGTTCAAGTGCCATTGCCACGATGATCGCGTACGGGATCGTGCTTCTGGCAGTGGCGTTTTGCAATGTGAACGGTGAAGATGCGTATTTACGTGAGTATTCAAATTCGTCACTGATTTTGAACTTTTCTAGTACAGTTTGTCATTATTTTGAGAGTTTCCCTGAAAAAATTTAAAGGCTAACTCGTTCAGTTGTTCTCTATAACACCTGTGTATGACATCGGTTAGCGTTTTTTCTGTGAACACGGGCATAGTTTAGGATTTGAGAGCCTTATCTGATTCGACTCTGGTATCCGCACAAAGTGCGTTCAAGTTGCAAGTTCAACATTATAAAATCATAACTTGCATGCATGCATATTGTTTTTATATTGTTTTGACATTTTAATTTTAATTGACTGCAATATTTGCGAGCTTGCATGCAAGCTAGATACATGCAACATAATATACCTACTATACCATCCCTATACTGTGTCTATGCAAATAAATAATTTCTGATTTCTGATTTACAAACAGTTAAATTTAGAGGACGGGAAAAAGGAACGTACCGATTACGAAAATTATTTTTTGTTATAGAGGAGGCATCTACAAATTGGTCCTTTTTATAACAATTATTATAAACGGTTTAAAACTTACGTATAAATTGTCACCAATCACTTAGTGATATTTGCGGAGCGGGGCTGTACCTACTGTATACGGTTAGCTGTCCATGATAAAGAGCTTCACGAATTCGAAACATGCCGGGCCGTTCCTGAAAATCGTGAGTTTTAAACTGTTTGTAATAAGAGATGTATCACGAAAGTTATGTTGTATTTATATTTTGATGACGAGATTCATGAGGAATCCAAGGAACTCCTGAAATATCACAGGCTATAGCGATTTCGGTGCTTATTGCTAACGATTTCGGTGCTCTTAAAAGAGTAACTCGTTAATTTCTTCTTGGAAATACGATTATTACACGTTCAAGTACTAGTTTTTAGGGTTCCGTAGTCAACTAGGAACCCTTATAGTTTCGCCATGTCCGTCTGTCCGTCCGCGGCTTAGCTCCGTGATCACTAGATAGTGCTAGAAAGCTGAAATTTGGTATGAGTATGTGTATGTATCACGCAGACAAAACGACACAATAAAAACTAAAAAAAATATTTTTTTTTTTTCACCTAAAGTGGTGGTGAATTTTTTTTTTCGTTTCAATACTAGTGTGTGGGTTGTCGTTGAATAGGTATTTTGAAAATAATAGGGGTCTTCTAACATTATTTTTTGATAAAATCAGCAGTTTTGTAAATATTCGCTCTGAAAACAAAAAAAAATAGCGTCCCCCCTCTAACTTTTCAACCATGGGTCAAAAAAATATGGAAAAATTCATGAACATGTGGCCTTATAAGTACTTTCAATGAATACTACATTAAACAAAATCGGTCGAGCCGTTTTTGAGTTATCGCAAAATTTCAAAATTTTCTTAAAATGACGTAAGTTGACTTCCAGAAGGTAATAAGTATTTACAGTTACTTTGGCGTTTACGACCTTTTTATAGAGCTTTAAACCTTTTCGTAACTTAAGTCTATTGTGAAGGATGAGCAACTACGGAACCCTACACTGAGCATGGCCCGACATGCTCTTGGCCGGTTTTTTATAGTTATGTTATCAAGTGATATATATATTTGATTTTGATACGGTGATATTCTGTTTTGTATTTATTTTATACAGTGAGAAATCGGTGGCTGATGCTTTTCACTGATAACGAAGATACTATTCATTATCAAATTTTAACAAAAAATACCAAAGTTCTGTTGGGTTGAAAGGGAAAATTAAAAAAAAAAAAACAAAAGAACCTGCTCCGTTCGCTCTCCACCGCAATTCAAGAATCATAAAATGTAGGTAATTTAATTTCGTAAAGTGTGGATAATATTTATTACGTAAGTGTGAATTTGATTAGTCATAAATGTTCGCTGACGATGATTTTTGACAAAAGTATTGTAAAAATAATACCAACGTATAGCAAATTTCGTAACATAACCTCGTAATATGTGTACCAGTACGAAGTAAGTACATGTCCTTAACAGTAGTCTGAGCGAGCAGTAACACTATGCATACTAATCTGTACATATCTTAAAAATCGATGGTCGAGGTTAACTAAAAAAACCGGCCAAGAGCATGTCGGGTCACGCTCAGTGTAGGGTTCCGAGTTGCCCATCCTTTACAATAGACGGGCTTAAAACAGCGGTTTTTGAAGCCTGAGGTTTAAATTACGAGAAAGATTTCAAGCTCTATAAAAAGGTCGTAAACGCCAAAGTACAGTTTTGACGACGCGTTTGGCTCGGTTTGTAGATACCTGCCTACTGAGCCGGCGGTCCCGGGTTCGAATCCCGGCCGGGGCAAATATTTGTGTGATGAACTCGAATATTTGTGCTTGGGTTGTGTTGGTGTGGTTGTTCTATGTATTTAAGTATATATTTATCTATATAAGTACGTATATCGTCGTCTAGTACCCATAACACAAGCCTTCTTGAGCTTAATTTGGGACTAGATCGATTTGTGTGAGGTTGTCCGATATTTATTTATTTATTTATTTATTTATTTAAAGTACTGTAATTACTTTTTACCTTCTGGAATATATTCCATAATTTATTGACGCGTGGTTGAAAAGAGGTGGGGGACGCTATTTTTTCGATTTCCGGAGCGAATATTTACAAAACTGCTAACTTTATAATGTTTGGAGACCCCTATTAGTTTTAAAATACCTATTCAACGACACCCCACACACGTGTTGGAACGAAATAAAAATTCACCCCCACTTTAGACGAGAGGTACCCGAATAAAAAAAAAACTTTTTTATTATACTGTTTTGTCGGCGTGATACATACACATACTCAGACCAAATTTCAGCTTCCTAGTACTAATGACAACGGAGCTAAGCCGCGGACGGACAGACAGACGGAAATGGCGTTATTGTAATACTTAGTAGCATACCCCGCAGAGTATAGTATTAACAAATTATTACTATAACTCTTGTTACTAACAACTAACAATAGAGGTAATTCGCATAGAATTTTAATGTTAGATTAAGTATATGCCTCAAAGTCAACTTTAGTTTCACTGGTTTCACTTACATAGTTATACCTATGTTTTTGTCAAGAAAGTTTTGTGAGACACGCTTTTATGGCTGACTGTACTTTCTTACACAAACTTTCTTACAAAAATTAAATGAGCCCTAGCACTACGTGTTTATATGGCCACCTTCCGTCTCCATCATCAGAACAGCTCCATCTTGGAGCCAAATTATTGTATTTTTCAAATGAATAGGTAACAAATACACGCAAAGTTTAATTTCAAAGACTTACTTACTTCAAAGATTTGATTACATTGTTACAAACTAAGTTACTAACAAAGCGTGTTAAAAAACATAAACGCGAAAATTTATAAAGTTTTACCTAGAGTCGCGGAGTTTAACTCTAGGGGTTATTATGGACAATGCTACCTTAAAGGGGTAAGTATATAGATCGAACCAAGTACCTACAAATACTTAGTATTTTATGCAACAGTTGTAGAAGAGGTCAAAAAACGAGAGTGGCATGGGGTGAGAGCACTTTTTTAATACAACGTAGTTATACAACGTTGCACATTCAATACTTTATCATCGACTCTACTATAGTGAAAAGTAAAAAAAAAAGTAAAAGTCATCAGTAAACTGCAAACGATGTTATAATTTCGCCAAAAGCATTCGTGCTTTTTTGGACAGTTAGGCTATAGACTATACTTTTACAAAAGACTTACCTAAATATATAAGAGTTGGTAACTATATAAGTCATAGAAAAAAAACTGGCCAGGTGCGATGCGAGTAGGACTCACGCACCGAGGGTTCCGTACGACGTCCGTATTGCTCCAACAACTGTAGGTACTGACCGAAACTTAACTTTACCGTTGGAAAACTGTTTTACGTACATGTAACTGTAAATAAAGACTATATTTTCTATGAATAAATTACAAATGACGACTGTTTTTTGATATCATAAAATATTGTCAACAGGAAAAATTTACGCTTAGCGAATAATCGCTTTCAAAGTTATGAAAATTCGGAGTAAAGATGTTTTCGGACATTTACATCATTCTTCGAAATTTTTGGGTGGTTCGCTCCCCACACTGTAGTGTTTGTATTTTGATTTTATTATAGATTGTTTAACCGAAGCCAGTTCCAAAACTGTATAAAACAGCTCACCTTAGTGTCGATCAGGCAGGTTGTCAGTCCCATATATCACTATGTTGCCTAGTTATGTTAGCGTTTGTTTTGATACAAATTAAAAAAAATGTCACGTAATATTACCGAGAATTAACATACAATGAAAACTAAATTCCTATTAAGTCATCCGGTTACTTTAAGTTTGGACCTAGTGTTTAAGATGTCGTTAAATATACGAAGTGCAAACTTAGCTTAGTAACACGTTTTTTGGAAGTCCAGACCAAAAACAGTCTGGCATAATATTTTAAGTTTAACGAATGCTGAAAGTTTTAACAGTAGGTAATCATTATACATTACTAGCGGCCGCCCGCGACTTCGTCCGCGTAGATTTTTGATAACGACAAAGATATTAAAATAGGTATATGAATTTGATTCTTTAGTTATGGTCTAGACATATTACATTTCAAACAGTGGCAGACACTGATATGCAATTGTCAAAGAATTTTAGAAGATTTTCCAATTAGATTAGGTACGGGAATTGTTTGCAGGATGCTTAATACTTATTCCGTCAGTTACCTGATGCTTTTAATCTTTGGCAAAAATGACTGCAAGATATAGAGCGACGCATGGATTTGGAGTTAGAAAATAGCGATCTTAGTTATTTGAGTGAGATTTAAAAAAAAAGTTAAATATCGTAAGGCTGTTAAAACAATCATAAACTCAGCACTGGTAATCGAGAGATGGAAGCAGTTTAATGAAGAGTATCATACAAACTTTGCAACCCTATTTCACCCCCTTAGGGGCAGAATTTTTAAAACGCTGAAATCACTTTTTTGTATTTGATTAAGTAAGCTTTCTACAAAGTTTCAAGTCTCTAGTTAAAAAAATAAAGTTTCTCCCATATAAACATTGCACCCCTATTTAACCCCCCTAGCTGTGTTGCCCGTGACTTCGCCCGCGTGGAATCTTAATCTTGAACATTTTACATCTTTATTAATTTCAGATCTAAGCAATGTTGAAATTACTTTTCTTTTTTTGCAAGTTGTACCTATGAGATTTAAGTCAAGTGGATTTTCATGTTGGTTGCTGTAATTCAACAAATAACAAATATTGAAGTGCGGCTCTCATACAATAAACGTGACTTTTATGCCATTTTTACGTAACGGTACCATTCCCTTCAACCCTTCGTACGCGAGTCCAACTCGCTCTTGGTCGCTTTTTAGTATGTTTTCGGCTAAATTGCTCTAATTACGCGAATCATTGTGAGATCAAGTACAGCTAGTGCCATCTAGGAACGAATAGCTTTACTAAATTCGATGAGTTTGATAACAATACGCATAATAGTGCATATAAACGCATATGTATGTATATAAACACGATAATAAAATATTATGGATAATTTATTTCAAGAAAATAGGAAAAACAAAGAAACAGTAAATAAAAAACTTAAACACTACTAACAACTATGTACAAAAAGCTAAAATTAAAATAAACTAAAAATATTTAATAAGATAAAGATAAAGATAAAGATAAATTTATTTTGTTAAACATAGGTAAGTAACATGGAAAGTATTACATGAGTTGTATCACTATGTTTTACCCGTAGGCGTACAAAATTTTTAATCATAATTATAATGTGTTAAGCATTTATTTATTCTACACGACTTACTATAACATAATTCCAGTTAAATAATTAACATTTAAAATATATAATTATGTCTAATTGAGAACATTAATGGTCATTATTTTGATATCAATTTAATTAAATGTAATTGTAATTCTTATTCGTAGGTATACATTGGCAAACATAATCTAGGTATTAATATAATAATAAACTTTGAGTCCTATCATTGTATTAGATTTACATCATTAAGATAATCTTTGACGGAATAATAACATTTCTCCAACAATAATCCGGTGAGTCTACTCTTAAACATAGGCATTCTTAAGCATTTAATATCATTCGGTATCTTATTAAAAATTATAGGTGCCATACCAATAAAGCTTTTCCGATAAAGAGCCGTTTTGCTCGACTTAATGCGTAGTTTATGTTGGTAGGCTGACCTGATTGGCCTTGTTCGATCAAATTGACAATATTCTGTGAACAGGTGTGGATTCGTCTTTACAAATACTGACAATTCTAAAATGTACAAAGATGGCAGAGTTAATATTTTAAGTGATTTAAAAAAAGGCACACAGCTCTCACTTGTATTCAAGCCACACATAGCACGAATACATCTCTTCTGGGATCTAAATATCATTTCCCTATCAGTACAATTTCCCCAAAAAATAATGCCGTACCTAAGTTTCGATGCTACTAAGCCGTGGTAGGCAGTCAATAGAGCTTCGCGATTTACAACCCTTGACAAGATACGAAGAGCATATGCTGACTTATTAATATTTTTGCATATGTCATTACTTTGGTATTTCCAATTCAAGTTCTTATCTATTTTGATTCCTAAAAATATTGTGTCTTCGACTTGCGTTATGGGTGCTCCATTATATTGTATATTGATCGCGTTTGAATTATGTCTGTGACCAAAATGCATTATGTGCGTTTTATTTAAGTTTATTTTTATTAAGGCATGTTATTATTTCATTAAGAACTTCATTAATGTCATTTTGGTATCTATTTATGTCAACATCGCGGCGCTTTATTATAGCTGTACTATCGTCCGCGAATAAAACCATAGGATGATGAACTTCTTTAGGCAGGTCGTTAATGTACACTAAAAATAATAGTGGGCCCAGTACACTGCCTTGCGGTACACCACATTTCATCACTCTTTCATCGGATCTATACGTTCTTTCATGTTTACTTTTAAGACAGATTCTGGATATTTCCGTATATTGTTTCCTATTACTGAGATAGGATTCAATTAAGTTAAGGACATTTCCCCTTATCCCATATGTATTAAGCTTGTGAAGTAATATTTTGTGGTCGACGTAGTCGAATGCCTTTGTCATATCTGTGTATATAGCACAGACCGGCGTTCTATTGTCTATACTATGTATTATACTTTGAAGAAGATCAGCAATAGCCATGTTTATAGTTTTATTTTTCCTAAATCCTTTTTGTTCATCGCATAGTATGTTATATTTTTGTAAGAAATTGTATAAGCGCGTGTATATAACCTTTTCGAATATTTTGGAAAATACAGGAATTAATGCGACAGGTCTGTAATTCTTCATATTTTCTTTATTATCTTTTTTGAAAAGGGGCTTAATAATAGTTTGCTTGAGACTTTCAGGATAAATGCCAGAATTCAAAGATAGGTTAATTATGTATGCAAGGGGTTTGGCTATAACGACGCGGACATGCTTAATTACTTTTGTGGCAATATTATCATATCCAACGCTTTCTGTGTCTTTGAGATTTGCGATAATTTTCTCAATTTCCTGGAAGGATGTTGGATAAAGAAACAGTGAATTTGGGTTCATTTGGATTTGGTCTAAATAGGTTTGGTTCTTAGGAGACAGATCAGCTTGGTCTACGTAATAGTCATTAAAAGCTTCGGCGATGTGTTTCGGGTTTGTTAAAAGCTGATTTTGTTCTGTTTTTATTTTTTGTATGGGTTCTTTGGGACAATTCATTCTTGTGTTATTGATAATTTGCCACGCAGCTTTATTTTTATTTTGTGCTGTATTAATTTTGTAATTATTTTGAGCTTTTTGAGTAAGTCGTATGATTTTTTTATATATTTTAGAGTAATTAGTGAATTTGGCTTTGTTGGCTAGAGTTGGTGATGTTCTATATCGCCAAAGGAGATGTCTTTGTTTTTTGCTACATATCCTTATTCCCTTTGATAGCCATTTTACTTTTCTAAATGTTTTTATACAAGTTACAATCTTAGGAAAGCATAGATCGTATAGCATAGTGAATGTCTCATGGAATGTGTCGTAAGCTGTGTTTGGGTCTTCAGCCTTGTAGGTCTCGGAGAAAGAGAGGCTCTCTAAATGTGCCTTAAAATTATTTAAATTCTCTTTACTGTAGTCCCGTTTTTTCTTTCTCCAAGAGTCTAGTATGCATGTTTTCTTTACTGGGATTTTTAATATTTGTGCAGTATGGTCTGATAGCCCGAAGTCCAATATTTCGGCGGTACAACCGCTTTTTATATTATGGGCAAAATTGTCGATACACGTTTTACTTGCAGGCCTGGTTGCAGTTTTAATTTCTAATTTAAGGTTATGGCTGAGAAGGAAGTATTCAAATTCCTTAGTTAAGTTATTATTTTTTAACATATCTATGTTAAAGTCCCCATTTATGACTAATTTTATGTATGATCTTGATCTATTTAATTTATTTAAAATGATATTCATTTTTTTGTAAAAAATGTCTATATTTTGGAGATTCGGTGGTCTATATATACATGCAATGACTACTTGTAAATTAACTAATTCTATTGCACAACACTCAACTATGCCCGACACTGAGCATCTTTCAATTTCAGGGAGGTCGATGTATTTATGAGTATTTTTTACCAGTATACAAATTTTTAATTTAATATAATTCAAATGGTTGTATACTCAATTGCCTTAATAACGTGGAATTATTATGGAACTCAAGTACGTCTACGAACGAACAGCCTTACTAAATTCGATGAGTTTAATAATAATACGTTTATAAATTCTTGGATTCAAATAATATGTGTATATAATGTTTCATCTTCATACAATTTTTCAACCCTTTTTTCACCACCTTCAGCGCTGAGTTTTCAAAAACGGTAAAATCATTTTTCTTATATTCTATTATAAAATGCCTTTATATAAAGTTTCAAGCCCGCACTCAAAAAACTGTTTGATCTTCATACAAGTTTTCAACCCCTTTTTAACCCTTTTAGGGGACGAATTTTCGAAAACGCTGAAATTACTTTTCTTGTATTCTGATAGTGTACCTTTAAACAAAAATTCAAGTCCCGCGCCCAAAAAAATACTTAATCTCCATACAAACTTTTTACCCCTTTTTTACCATATGAGGGGGTAAATTTTCAAAAACGCTGAAATAAGTTTTCTTCCATTATATTTTAATACCTTTTCACAAAGTTTCAAGTCTCTAGCTCAAAAAAAAAGTTTCCCCCATACAAACTTTGCACCCCTTTTTAACACCCTTAGGGATTGAATTTTTCAAAATCGCTTCTTATCTCTAGCCCACGTTATAAAAGTAACCTACTGTGCAAAAATCAACTCTCTAACATTGGTAGTTTCGGCTGTGCGTTGATGAGTCAGTCAGGACTTCTTCTTTTATATATATAGATTAGTGTAAGTATGAATACAAATGGGGACACGTTATAAAATAACTAAGTACTTAGATATATGGCGGTCACACTCTCAATAGGTACAACAAAATGGTAAAATAATTCCCATTTTAGATCTTCACAGGAAGTAACCCACTGAACCCAGTTTGAAGAACGTTAAATTAAGTGGAGTATTTTTACATTAACTGGCACGATATGGTCTTGGTCAGGTACAGATTTTTAGGACTTAAAAGTATTAGTATGTATACGATACTAAGTACTAAAAGTATTAGTATGTATACGGTACAGATTTTTAGGACTTAAAAGTATTAGTATGTATACGATACTAAAAACTTATTTTCTGGATATCGTTCGGATTTGATCGTTCGCCAACTTAATTGTTAACATCAAAGAAAATTAACCCATTATATCTGATAGCCCACTATACATGGTAAATGGATTAAGGGTCTACTATCCTGTTACTTTCAGAGTCTACTCACAATTACGATCTACCCTCGTTCCTTTCCAACCTGTATAAGAGAGCCAACAATGGATATAGAGGTGTCGGATTTAATGTCCGATTACAGATTGTTTTTAGGGTTCCGTACCCAAAGGGTAAAAACGGGACCCTATTACTGAGACTTCGCTGTCCGTCCGTCCGTCTGTCACCAGGCTGTATCTCAACAACGGTGATAGCTAGACAGTTGAAATTTTCACAGATGATGTATTTCTATTGCCGCTATAACAACAAATACTAAAAATTAAATTAAATAAATATTTAAGGGGGGCTCCCATACAACAAACTTGTTATAGATCCTATATATATGTATAGGTACGGAACCCTTCATGCGCGAGTCGGGCTCGCACTTGCCCAATTTTTTTCATTTCACAAGTTCACAATGTACCTACTTAAATTGGTTTTATGCCAACATGGAATCGACGTCTTATATTATCATATTAGTTGTATCATTTGAAAACACTCGTGTCACTTTTAAACGTGCTCTCATTTTATATGGGTCGCCATAATCCGAGGCCAATATTACTTTTCAGAAACAGGTCCCGGGAGAAACATATCATTTACATTACGTTATTTCTATATCGTGGAGCAAAGCAAACGTACACTACAATATCCATCAGACAGCAATTTTGTCTCATGTGTCGAGTATGGAGCCAATGTTGGAAATAACTACGTAGATCGATATCGATATCTAGTTGAAAATATGTATATGTCTTACTTAAATATTTTACATAGAAAAAACCCGGGAGTCTCAGACATATTAAAATCCATATGAAACGGGCCTACTTACGTAATTTAAGTCGAATATTACGTCACCAGGGGAGGCGAGAATCTACCCTCATCATTACACACAATGTCAATTGCCGGGTTGTACACAATTGGTACTGACCATGGACCTAGTAAATACTATAGTATACCTGGACTGCTCATTGCTTCGTTCGAACGAGCCAAGTAAGAAAGCCGCCAAGGGGGCAGTTTATCCCACTCTGCTGGGGTAACCAAATATTTAGCAATAAAGAGGGACTCATCCTTACTCCATTTTATTACAAGTTTGGCTCGGTTTGTAGACACCTGCCTACTGAGCCGGCGGTCCCGGGTGCGACTCCCGGCCGGGGCAAATATTTGTATGATGAACTCGAATATTTGTGCTTGGGTGATGGTTGTTCTATGTATTTAAGTATATATTTATCTATATAAGTACGTATATCGTCGTCTAGTATAACACAAGCCTTCTTGAGCTGAATTTGGGACTAGATTGATTTGTGTGAGGTTGTCCGATATTTATAAAAAAAAAAAAAAAAAATTAAAGTCTAAAAATGTATATTGGCTGGCACTGTAGCTAGAATTTATTTTATATATACCTATGGAAACTCATAAATAAATATAGTGAATGTTAGCTACTATGCCAGCAATAACACACTTTTGGCTCCTGTTATTTTAACAGAACGCAGCAATCCCGTTACTGTTAATTTGATTTGATAAATGACAAACTCCGTTAAGTCATACTTAAAAACAAAACAAACAAAAAACATATTCTGATGTACGTGGCCATGAACTCATTTATGAGGATATAAAAAAAGTGGTTATTTGTAGGGTACCATAAATTAATTAGGGAGGTAAAACTGTAAGTATACCGTTATTTTATAAACTACCTGTATAACTCTGTTTTACCAATGCAAGACTTCGCAATACTTTTTATTACTGTACTAACGGTTACTAAGTATATGGCGAAATAAAAAGCAAAAAAAAAACCGACTTAAAAAAAAACTAAAAAGCTAAAAATAACCCATTAAGTACAGATTACGTTTGAATCACGTTTTGAAGACGATGCCAAACCACTCATTTATTATATTTTTATATTATTTAAGTATATTTTTTTGTTTTTAGTGATTCATATAAAATACTTATGGCGGGGTGATCTGGGAGGTCTTAAAGGCATACATCTCGTTTGAGTTATCTCCTAACTTCGGTTCTACGATTGCTACTACTACTACGATTACTTAGGCGGGTAGCAATGTTCTAGGTGGGCTCGCCCTGCGGGCCCTTGGGCTCGCGCGCTACGCCGTCTCTGGGACGCTCCGCACCTTTGGTGCTACATGGAGCTCGGCCTGCGGCCTCGTGGGGGGACGTTCGCCCTTAAGCCTGCGGCCCTCGGTCGAACTAAAATATTAAAGTTTGTTGTCCGATATTTTCTGAATTTGACCGAATTTTTTAAATTCGATTTCAGATTCCGACTCGGGGGCCCCAAAAACTGCCTGATACCGAATTTCAGCCCCCTCGGACCAATATGAAATTTTCTCCATACAAATACAAATACAAATACAAAAAATACAAAATACAAATACAAAATCATTTATTAACATAAAACAGCTTTATACATTTTAAGAATATCCATCAGTGACCAAACTAGGCTGAGCCTGTATCTTGGCCATCTGCGAGTGCGGTTAACAAGAGAGAATTATAAAACAAAGAAATTATAAATTACAAAAGTTTGACAAGAAGTTTAAAATTCGCGGCTTTAACTTATTCTAAAATATTATTATATTGAAAAGTACAATACAATGCACGGAAACAAACGAATGTGTTTGTGTGTGTGTGTGTGTGTAAATGTGAGTAATATGTGGATATGTGTGTATAGGATACCACTGGTTATAATAAAACCCTGGTGGACGTAACATGGTTTACTTAATTCTTGTGCAATTCAAGATCTCTTCGGTAGCACTGTAAGTCAACGTAAATAACCAATGTTTTACTATCATTTTGGCTCTCGGGACTGAAAGAAGTTTAATATCGCAGTAGTTGCAGATATAGTTATATATGCAGCGATGCGCGTAGGCTGGTGACCGCCTCGCGAGAGCGGACCTGCATGGAGGTAGCGGAACCTTGTAGGTGCGCTTTCGCAGCATTTCCTTGTGCCCATCGGAATTGAGTACGGCGCCATGAGTTCGAATCACTGCCTTAATGACGAAAAGCTGCCTCACACTCAGTAGATTTGTCTCGCTGTACAGCAGGTCAGTAGGGTACCGAAACATACAAATCTTGTTTTTCCGATATTCTCCGAATTTGACCGAATTTTCGGACACCGATTCCAGATTCATATTTGTGAGCCCCAAATGCCCCCCGATATCGAGTTTCAGCCCCCTAGCACCAACTTGAAATTTAGAAAAAAAAGTCGCCATTTCGATTTTTTTTTCACGACTGTACTCGGGTGGAGGCCCCCTATGACATTTGGTCGAGCACCTCCCACCTGAGCCAACCGTTTACGAGATACGGGTCTCTTAAAAAAAATCCCCTACATTTTTTTTTATGATAGAAAAAAAAACTTTTTTGGAATCAGGGGGCCCAAAGCCCCCTACATACCAAATTTCAGCTCGCTACGACCATTTTGAAATTTCGACGCCTATTAACCACCCTTAGATAGCGAAGGATTATCGTAGTATAGTTAAAACGACATTACTGCAATAGTGCAATGCTCAGATTGTTTTTAGTACGAATAATATTTTCGAAGTAAAACATAGATCGGAATTATCCGGTAATTTTGTAAATTCATTGTCACTCTTTTAGTACTTTATCAAAGTTTGACATGCTTTCATATTAATATATGATACCATATATTACCTGAAAAAATATACTATAGCCACCAAAAGATTTCCTTTTGCAACCTTTAATTCCAGTTACCATGATGCAATTATAAGTATGTAATTTTTTAAATAATCAGAAAAGATACCATTAAGCACTGTCAAAAATGCTGACAGTTTTCAATTATATTAATAAGATTTCAAATTTAAAGGTTTTATCCTGCCCTAACATAAAATTATTTTTATATACTAACGGATTGTATAACTTTCATAATTTTTTCCGTTAGTTTCTTTGGTGACGCGTAAGAAAGTTTAGCGAATAAAATATTTAATTATTTGAAGTGAATAGTGTTAATTTAAAGAAAAGTATATACTACTAATAACTACCATTTTATTTGAAAACTACTAATTATTACTATTTTTTATGACTGGCAATATTAGAAAGGGACACACTACCCATCTGCGAGCTGTCTCTGTCTTCCCGTGACCCCTTCACCCATAAAATATACTTTATGTATCTATACTAAGATTTAATTTTGTGTGAACACTTATTCTGAGTTCGCACTCCTGTTGTCTTAAATATAAGCTCCTTGGTACTGACTCATCGTAGATATGGGTATTGTACAATTGTACATTGATGTACTCACTACATAAGATCTTGTTCATGCTAACCACTGAAATACTAGGTACCGTTCCAAAACCGTTCTCCAGCTGGTAGGTACTATAATGTTATATATATATATATATATGGAGAGCTACGGGTAGTCAAGAAAAAATTGGGCAAGCGCGAGTCCGACTCGCGCATGAAGGGTTCCGTACCATAATCAATAACAAGTTTGTTTGTATGGGAGCCCCCTTAAATATTTATTTTATATTATTTTTAGTATTTATTGTTATAGCGGCAATAGAAATACATCATCTGTGAAAATTTCAACTGTCTAGCTATCACCGTTCTTGAGATACAGCCTGGTGACAGACGGACGGACGGACGGACAGCGAAGTCTCAGTAATAGGGTCCCGTTTTTACCCTTTGGGTACGGAACCCTAAAAAACTAACACCTTGGTTAGGCTGCCGTTGCCTGTAAAATGCGGAAAAAACATTTTCAATTATTTTTATTTTTTAAGCTACTATAAATATACCTATTTCCTCTTTCTTTTCTAAGGGGGTTTTTCGTACCTGTTACCAGAAATTCAAGTTTCTTATTTAATTTTATCCATTCCCCATTAGCATTACATATACACGCCATTTTAAATTTGCAGGAAGTTATTGGTAGGTACAAAAGACACCAGCATAAAAATAATACGAGTTTGACCACAAAGTGACTATTATTTACCACAAAGTTCAAGTGCTTGACCATAAAAAGGAATTGCAAGTAAAGCTTTAATAGTCAATCATTGCACTAAAATAAAATCACGTCCGAGGAAAACCGCATACAAATAATCGTGTACTTAATGTCAAGTACTTGAAAACTTGTACCTGTTCATCTTAATGTAACTCGACAATGGCGCGGAGTCAAACAAAAACCCAAAGAGCATATAATCACTACGTCAAAACCGGACAAGAGCATGTCGGGCCACGCTCAGTGTAGGGTTCCGTAGTTGCCCATCCTTCACAATAGACGGGCTTAAAACCGCTGTTTAGCTCTATAAAAACGTCGTAAACGCCAAAGTAACTGTAATTTTTTTAATTGTAGTAATTACTTATTACCTTTTGGAAGTTATCGATTATGCGCGCCAGATTGAGCGGAATATTTTAATGCAGTATGGCACTTAACTAATATGTGTAACGTTCGAAGTATAAGGACAACGCGCGGCACTTACGTCATTTTAAAGAAAATTATGAAATTTTGCGGTAACTCAAAAACAGCTCAACCAATTTTGTTCAATATAGTTTTCATTGAAAGTACTTATAAGGCCTCATTTTCATGATATTTTCCATAATTTTTTGACCTGTGGTTGAAAAGTTATAGGGGGGGGACACTATTTTTTTTATTTTCGGAGCAAATATTTACAAAACTGCTGACTTTATCAAATAATAATATCTGGAGACCCCTATTATTTATGAAAGACCTATTCAACGACACCCGACACACTAGAAAACGTTGAAACGAAAAAAAGACAGCCCGCCTTTTTTGGTGTTCGAGAGGTACCCGAAAAAAAATATTTTTATAGTTTTTATTTTTCCGTTTTTTCGGCGTGATACATACACATACTCATACCAAATTTCAGCTTTCTGGTACTAATGATCACGGAGCTAAGCCGCGGACGGACAGACGGACAGACAGACTGACATGGCGAAACTATAAGGGTTCCTAGTTGACTACGGAACCCTAAGAACTCAAAGCAAGCCGGGGTGGATTTCGCTTACATTTCTTTAGTAGCTTAGTTTAAGTTGCGATCTGCATTTGGACTCAACCTCGACTCAAATTCAATAGCCGAAGGAGCGGAAAGGACCCCGCCACCCGGTGGGGATCAACCTTATAGCCGTTTCAGCTCACAAGGGTGTCCGAGTCCGACGCAACGCAAAAGCGCCTTCATTTCCCATAGCATCAGAGATTATTTTTTTTAACAAATAATAAGCCAACGTCAACCCGATTCTATATCGCGATAAAGCATTGCTACAGTATCGATATCGATACAGCCGCGATTACGGATGGGCAAGTTGTAGAAAGTTTCCAAAAAGCTAAGAATATGCCGGGAAACATTCCTCTTTCACAAGAATTAGAAATTTTCAAATAGGAAATATTAAGATAAACCTAGAAATTTGCATCTGAAAAGTTTCGCAATATTGAAAATTATTATGATTATGAGACATAATAAGGTAATATTATAAGGTCAATCAAACCTTAGTTTTGTATATTGTATGACATACTAGGTGGTAGTATAACATCTGCCATTTTCGATATGTTCATGGTAGATGAGCTTCCCTGATACCTAACGTAGCACGCTTATTCCGACTAACCTTATTTCCGATAATTTCTCTGGGAAATATTTGATGCGTTAGACCGACATGACTCAAGTGTTTTTGAATGCAAATCAATTTGCTCAGACTAGACTAACAATGACGCTCGTCCGATCCTCAATACCGCTCATAATTAATTGATTAAATATCAAATGTAAATAGTGCAGTAGCAGTATATTATTAAGATTATGATGTATGAAATACTTACGATAAGGATAGCGTGCCGTACCCCCCGCGGTGTTACCTGATCATCCCACGGGAACACTACCTTTTTTCGGGATATGTTTTAATCCAGGGTGTCATCAGGTATCTCCATACCAAATTTTATCAAAGTTGGTCCTATGAATACAAAGATCAAAGCTTAAAGAAAAAATTAAGAAGGAGCTACCTGGTGGAATGGACCGGGAATCGAACCCGGTACCTCTGGATTACCGGTCCAGCGCGTTAGCCACTTCGCTACCCTCGCTCCACGTAGACCTGACGAATTTTTCCTTATGCTTTGTGTGTCGATCTTTGCATTGTTTATTTGAAAGGTTTTTTACACCTTAGCGACCTCTATGTGAATACGTTAATATTCACATCTTACCGCACCACTTTACAGCGGTGAACAAGCAAGCGAGAGAGGTTTTTCAATTTTTCTTTAAGCTTTGATCTTTGTATTCATAGTTTCAATAAAAATTGTGGTGTACCCACATTAAACAAAATGAGACATTAACATGTTTCATAAATGTATAAAGTTGGTACTGCCATTTGTCTTTTGAGCGTGAAGAAGTAAACATACAAACATATATATAAATACTAATATATAATATTAGTGTGTTAATGGTGTGATATATTCTTGATGGAGATTATATTCGCATTACATTAATTCTTGGAAAACGTTCATCCTCTCTTCTTTTATAACAAAATACCACTTAAGCTTTAACCGCATGGGAAAACTAGTACATTATGAATATTACATACTTACCTAGGACGGTGTATTCGTGAATTTCCCACATCGCTGGTGTTTGTGGCCCAAACCGAAAATGAAGGCCATAAATATATATTGCAAATACGTTTAACCTTCGCTATTTTTAATTTCAGCGCCATACATCAAGCCATGCATCTACGGAGATGGCCTCGAAGCATGCGTCAAAACGCAAATAGAGGAGACCCTCCCGCTTTTCACCAAGGGCATCCCTGAGCTAGGAGTGCCTTCGCTGGACCCCGTCAACTTGGAGGACATCATCATCGATGGAAACGGCCTCAAGTTGTCTTTGAACAAAGCACAGATGCATGGCATTAGCACAGCTCAAGTAAACGAGCTTAAGTAAGTAGATAGAAAGATAATTCACATTGTAGGTTGTAAATAATAGGTCATATGAATTTCGGGAATAGTGGTCTTTCCTATGGACATTACACATTACAAATAACTACTTTTTTTGTTACTTGGGTATCTGTAACTTTTATAATTATAGTACAGTACAAAGTCATAAGTGGTGGTAGAAGTATGTAAATGTCGTTAGGGTATTGAAAGACAATTAATAACGCAAAACCCCTTACTTTGGGTTCTCGTCAGGAAAGATATATAACGCCAAGACATAGAAAAACTTACTATTTCTAACTAAATAACTTCGCCGCTCAAAAGTGTTAAAGTTTATTTTATACTAGCTGTGCCCCGCGGTGTTACCCGCTCATCCCACGGGAACAGTAAATTTATTCGGGATGAAAAGTATCCTATGTCCTTTCCCGGGTCTCAAACTATCTCCATACCAAATTTCATCTAAGTCGGTTCAGCGGTTTAAGTGTGAAGAGGTAACAGACAGACAGACACACTTTCGCATTTATAATATGTATTAGTATGGATAGGCAACAAGGCCGGATTCCAATTGAGAACGTCATTAGTTTATAGTTCAGTTCGAGTGATTTACGTAGGCAGCTGAGAAGCGCAACTACTAGAAGTCCTTCCGTACTTCAGAATCAAAATACTACAAAAGCTATGTTAAATACATGAACTTATAGTAATATGCTTCTTAGGTACGAAATTGATTTATTTATTTTATCTTCAATATTATCAACGTTGAACATAATATTTTAGTTTGCCTTATGGTTTCTGTACCCAGGGACTGGCCCTAGCCTCTGGGGCCCCCTAACTGACCTGTGGGGAGCCACAGCCGCCCGGCGCTTTCTGGGTCAGTCTGACCCTGGGGCCTACCGCGAGTTTCACCGATTTTGATCCGACCATCAAATTAGTGAATTCTTACTCCGAACTGTCGTATTCTTTACCCTTCAATCGGCATAAGGCAACCGAAATCGGGTGATCTAATGCGATTGTTTACCTATATATTGCGTTATTCACAAGAAGTCGAACTTGGCCAACAATTGTTATTATTTAACAAATATCAACGTTGACATTGCAAAGCCGACATGCGTTTGCCTAGACCTTGATTAATTAAGATTATTTATACAGCTTATGATCAATCGCCATTAAAACTTATTTTTAAGTAAACTACTGGATTGTTATGTATATCAAATGCCTCATTTTAGTAATTAATTACAGCTAAAAATACAATTTATAATTTATTTAACGACTTTCGAAAGATATACATTAGCTGCTTTATCCTAAGTATTTTTGTCACTTCAAAAAGTTTTTAATTTATGTATTATTTACTACCACTAAATCTGATTATCTAAGCGGCGCGTGATAAATAGTAAGGTAACTCATACGCTATGCACGATAAAACTACCTGCGCAGTAGATAGTATTTAACGTATATCATGGTTGTAATCACAAGTTTCACCGACATACGCCATTTCGTTAAATTAATCTTTGATCTTATGTAAACTATCAAGTCGAACAAAAAAACATACAATAAACAAGATAAAACATTACTTTTTTCTACTTTACAACCAAACTCTGAATATTGTATGAAAGTGAAAGTGAATATTGTATGAAAGAAAAGTATTACGTAAACGAACTTAATTCCGAATAATTTCTGAATAACAATATTCATTTGCATTTGTCTGAATATTTTTTATAACAGGTGTATAAAGAGAGATGTCAGCTTTTATTCAGATGTTACTAAGCTATGTGGGCCATTATTAAGCTATTATTCAGACTTTACATCGCTGTTATACAGCATTAAGCATTTAAAAGTGTGCCCAAATTGCTTTACAAACATATAACAGCTGGGTAGACGTACCTATATCCAAAGAGTAGTTTTACCTTATAGTTTCCAAATCGCTATTACTCAAACTTTATTTAGCATGTCTGTGTTACTTGTCGTCAATATATAGAATATGAAAAGCAGCCATCTCAAAGCGAAATATTTTGGGTATATAGGAGTCTTATATTAAGTTTACCTAGTTCTTTGTAATTAAAATTACCGATAATTTTATTTTATTTTAATATATTAAATAAAATTCGAAAATTGAAGTCGTTTGTATGATTCGCTAAAATTGCACAAAAGTGTGAAAGATACTAACTTATCTATGGCTCTTAATCAACTTGGCCTTGTTGAGAAATGACATTTCATGTCATTCTATATTCAAATCACTTTACTCGCTTTTTCGCTCTCACTGTAAATCGAGTTTTGTATAGGCTAGGTAGAGGTAGGTACATTTTTAAGCTATTGACATGTCATTATTTATCATTTTGATCTCATGGCATGGACATCGAATAAAGAAGTATTTACTTAATAGACTCCACTACCGACTACGTTACCCGCACAGTAACATGATTATTTAAAGATAATTTTGCGAAGCAGTTTTTTACTTACGTTCTGCTCGCATTGTTATTTCTTGCGCAAGTGAAGTATCGATACAATAACAATGATTAGTAACTAGTCAATCATATAGTTATCGACATAAATGCTCTCTAAATGCTCACATTGTATGCAAATAATTGCACAGCAATATTGTTATTAAGTAATCGCTAATGAGTGACTCGTGGAGGTGGGTACGACTACACCCTCGATCTCTGACTGACTGCTTAATATATCTATTTATTTATTTTTATTTATTTATTTTAGGGATAACAAACAACCATACAATATGTATTACAATCAGAGTTACATTCAATAAGTATTACAATATGCATAGCCAACAGCATTATCCACGGGTTACTTTTAAATAGGTTAGGTTGTCAAAAGTGGAACAGTTGTACAAACTTAAGGATTAGAATATTATTAAAGTTGCTTTACTGAAAGGAGAGAAACAAGTACAAAATGTAAACCTGGTTATCTGAAGTGAACTCTGTGTGGTACTCACTCCACCAAGACGCACTTCTCTTTTTTGTTATGTCGAGTGGGGCAATCGTTAAAAGTGAACAGGTCGGCACGTCTTCGCGTAGTGATCACCAACAGCATTATTAAACGTGATTGTCTAATTGGGTGAATGGATATTAAATACGTAATTAAAATATAAAACTATGGCATAAAATAAAGTTAGGTTTGATGTATCAAAACAATTCTTCTTAGTTAAGAGCTTGTATGATGGCGTGTCTATAAGTAGTAGTCGATAGGTGAAAAATGTCTATTTCGGTGAAATATTGGTTGTATGAAACGAGAAGCTGGCGGAGAGGAGCTCGCGCGCCGGCGTTCGTGCGGCACGGGGCCGGCCGTCGCGAACTGCCGATAGGCGCGAGTCCCCCGTCGGTTAACGCTCCTGGGCACCACATAGCATATTTTGTTTACAAGGTGTGCGCAATCGATTTGGTTATGACAGAGTCCGTGGAGAAACATAGCTTGCAGAAACAGACGTCTATTCTTTAGAGTGGATAACTTGTATTTATTTATCGACCATTTTTATTAATTTTGTAGTTTACAGATTTCAAAAATTTATATTGGATTTTTTCAATAGCATCTGTGTATTTATTGTAATAAGGATCCCAGATGATACTCGCGTATTCGAGCTGATAGTATTTTTATTAATTCCGAATGCATTTTGCATTTCGTATTAGATTTGTTCGTGCCATTTCATTCATTATAATTATTTAATTTATTCAGAATATATCCATTCGTTTTTTAATAATAAATAAATAATAATAAATAAATATTAAGGGACAATCTTACACAAATCGACCTAGTCCCAAACTAAGCAAAGCTTATACTATGGGTACTAGACGACGATATACATAATATATAAATACATATATAGATAACATCCATGACCCAAGAACAAATATTTTGCACAAATATTTGCCCGGCCGGGATTCGAACCCGGGACCGCCGACTCAGTAGGCAGGTGTCTACAAACCGAGCCAAACGCGTCGTCGTTTAATGTATTTTAAGTTCATTCAACAAATTATTTTTAATTTGAAGAAAATCTCTAGTGATGTCTAAAAAATATATACTTATAGCTTATAAAAATAATGTAAGTACTATTAGTAGGCAAACACATCGATGGGCAAACAATATATTTTGATCCGCGTATTTTTTTTAATACCGTAGACGAGTATTAAAAATTATCCAAAGTTGGTTAAAATTTGTCCAGCCGTTTCGGCGTGATGCGAGGACAAAGGAAATTGATATAATTAATTTAATAAATGGCCAACAGATGGCGCCAGATAGGCATGGCGCCGCGCGTCCATACAAAACAAAATGACGATCCGTATCACGCTATAATTTGTTTTTTTTTTTTTTTTTTTCTAAAATCATGACCCCTCTCCATAGAAAACTGACTTCGTTTGTATTGTTTCAGGGTAAATTTAAAAGATGAGACTTTCAACCTGAAGTTCGTAGCCAACATGAGCGTCACGGGCACATACGTCATTGATGGACGCATCCTTATCCTGCCCGTACAAGGAAACGGCGATTGCTCAATTTTAGTCGGTAAGCTATTGATTTATTTTGAAACTTTCTATTAGTATTATATTTTAGCCATAAGCATTAGAAGATAGAGACACTTTTATGAATAGCTATCCGCAGTGCAGTGTATCGTATCGTGCTGCACTACATTAACGGACTCTTAATCATCCCGTTCCCATTTTATGGCAACCCTTACCGTATGAATTATACGTAATCAACATACCTGTGCTAACTCGGGGCACGTTCTAGGGATAGGATATCGATAAAAAAGATGTCGATATAATTAAATTAATATATGTGCTCATTGAACATTCTCGATTACTTTAAAGAGGTTCGATGTCATATCTGATATCGAGACTCTTAAATTAAGGTCATTAATAAAAGTATGAGGATGTCATTTCAATCAAAATGACAATTTACGTATATTATGAAAATTATTTTAAAATAAACATGTAATGTACACGTTTTAATATTTATTTATGTCGATGACATTTAGATGTTGACAGTAACATCGTTATATTTTTTTGTCGATAAAATATTTTGCTACGTCACTTTCGTATAGGTGCCCCAAGTTATCCCAGGTATGGTAATCAATCATAGAATAGATTTCGCCCTGGGCTACGTTTTCAACCGAGGTCAAAACCAGAGAGTGGTCAGGTGCTCAGTTCGTCGGAGTGTTTATTTTTGGTTTCATCTAGGTATATTTGCCGATTACAGGATAACGACTGAACCAATTTGGAATATTATTTTTTGTTTGCAAAGTCCCATTGTCATAATAACATATTTTTATCAAAAAGTAATGTTTAACGTTCGTGAATGAACCATTATAATTCTGTGATTAAGAACACGTATCACAACTTCACGCATCTAATTAAATATATATGTATATCAGATATACGTATTTTATATAATTACACTGAATGAACCATTATAATTCTGTGATTAAGAACACGTATCACAACTTCACGCATCTAATTAAATATATATTTATGTATATCAGATATACGTATTTTATATCATTACACTCCAGACCGTATGTCAGAATTGATCGAATATATGAACTGCGCAATCACTTCTCATTTAAATAAGCATTTCATATGCACCTAAGGGATGTGAAGAGAAAATTATCGTTATGCCCTATTAGGACACTTTGTCCAACATTCCCAGGTGTTCTTTTTTGTTTGTGATTTTCTCGTTTCTTGATTTCTTGACTATCATACGACCATTCATCAGTCATTCATATCATAATGCTACTAAAGTACCTATATACATAACTCGAGTATACATATTACTCCTAGATTCGTTAGCAAGACGCATTATTATTCAGGGCTGTAAATCGACGGATATTTGCGATTGCGCTACATTTCCTATTTAGAAATGGGTCGTTACTCATTAGGTACCTACTTGAGCGTTTTAGCCGTATTATTAGGTACTAGTAATAACTAGGCCTGTTATCGCATTATATCGGAATTTGTCCATGAAACCTGTAAAGAGTTCGGAACGTCGGTAATGAAATAATTTAACGAAATTATACCCATTTGCTGATACACCTTTTACGCCTGTATGGCATGCATATTTCTAAAATTTCGTGCATCTATTTGGACAGATAACATTGAAGTGGAGATCTCAAGTAAGCTCACCTCTGGGAAGGGAAAACGTGGAGACCACATGAAACTGTCCACCCCCAACTACAAGTACCAGATCCAGAAGACGAAATTCCAGTTCCAGAACTTATTCAACGGCAACAAACAGTTGTGTAAGTTTACTAGTTATAACTACACTTTTATCACTGAACAATCGTTCGGCCCGTCTTGTACAAGTATGCTTTGCGACTCTTGTCGCGCGGCATAGAGTTACCTGTCTCTCTCTCTCTCTCTCTCTCTCTATCTCTCTCTCCCTCTCTCTCTCTTTCTCTCTCTCTGTCTCTCTCAGTACTGCACAGAAAGAGATAAATATACCTAGATATTTTTCTAGCAGGAAAACACGTGGTTAGTGCTTACATAATAATAACATCGACAAACCTATTATCGATAACAATCACGCCAACTTTATAAGTAAATACACAATATATCCAATCCATACTGAAAGTTTTATAGTGTATTCAGACTGCTCCTTATAACCACTATTTATAAAAAAAACGATAATAGAAAATTATGGCCATTTGTACATGGTCGGTGGCACGTAAAGTGGGTGTGTTTGCGGTGTCTGCCAGTATAGGTCTGTGATTTTCCTCAATGATGTTGAAGGGGTGGTTATCGATAACAGGATTGTCTATGTTTATATTTTGTCGAGCACTAAAAACTCGTCGTTCGTGCTAGGAAAATCTCTAGGTATAGAGATAAATATCTCGCGCGAGAAAGAGTCGCGTATCACAGTTGTGCTAGAGGTGCAGGACTGCCGATACTGATACATTTTATTCTGTGGTCCTACTGACCTGGGGTCCTATGATGGTTGCTTTTATCACGCAATAAATAACTGACAAAGCATCGGCCACGTTTTGACAAGACGCGAGTGTGAGTGGCAGATGCTTTGTCACTTATTTATCACGTAACTAACATAGGCCCCCTGTTGTAGACTGGCGCAGACATTTCGTATGATTTATATTATTATATTAATTGTAGAGTAAATTCTCAAAATCGCTTACTGTTCTGTACCTGCGTACTTGAAAACTGAACATTATTCAAGAAAAATCTAAATCGCATTTAAAACCAGTCAGAGAAGAAATAAAACAAGCTCTTTTGAAAACGCAATAAAATTGCGTCATTATCTAGTGTTTCTAGTCTAATATGTAGCACGAGTAGTCAGGAGCAATTACATCAGATTGTGACGAGTAAACAATACACAAGTAATCGTAGGAAACGAACGGACATTGTTTACCGTACAGCTGTCATTATAAACTATTGCCATTATTACTTTCGGTACGGTAAACCGGCTAAGTTCAAGCTGTACCACCTATACCTACCGCTACCATGAGTATAAAATTACCGCACTCGTTAGCGACTGCGTAACCGATTTGTATAGAGTCTCCATACAAATATGGACCGCAGTCGCTTTAGGGTGTGCGGTAATTTTTAAACCCCCGAAGAAAAAGACGGGTGTTATAATTTGAACATGTGTATCTGTGTATTTGTGTGGTGCGTCTGTCTTTGGCCTCGTAGCTCCCAAACGGATGGACCAATTTGAGGGCGGTTTTTTATTTATCGAAAAACTTGTCCGTCGAGATGGTTCTTTGCTGTTTCCTGAAAATAGGACCAGTACCTAGTTTCCAAGATATTCACCTTTAATAGGAACAAGTGACAAGATCCTACAAAATTTACAAATTTAAAAAATTACAAATTTTGTAGTTATATTCAGTTTTAGTAACATTTTCTATAGGTATCACTCATTGGATGAGAGTCTCATGTCCCGTTTTGTTATAATAGTAATAAATCAATTTAAAAATATTTTTCCCATATATAAATGCCCATACAAATCATAGCCGCTACAATGTCATTGAAAAACCACAAACTCATTAATTATTTCTCAAGACACACGTATCCTTTGTAGGCAGGTAGGCCCTCGAGACTGCATAAATTATCAGCCCTTTGAGAATTCAGTACGATCACGATGAGAAAAAAATATTGACGCGGAAATCAACCTGTTACTGGTACTTACAGAATCAAGGTTAACGCTATTTAACTCGTTATTTTTAAGATGACGAAGATGTTTTGCAGTAAAAAATGCACCATATTGAAAAAATATCAAGTCGTTCACCCCGAAGCATTGAAGCTGTGTCACCTAAAGGTCGCTGTTCGACGAGATCTAAAAACAAGGTATATCCAGTATCCACGAAAATGGAATGCGGTAGAGGACATTGATTCTTCTCGTCAGAGTACGTAGTCGACCTTTAGGGGACACAGGTTTTCCTTCGGAGATAACGACCTGATAGTATATTTTTTACTTCGATGCGATCTGTTCCCTAGGTGCATGTTAAAGATTTCTTGGATGCTTGAAAATATCTGCGCAAACGTATTATATAGGTAGTGCGACCAATCTCTCAGGCAGGCAAATGAAAAAGCTACATATATCGATACGTGTATGTTATTATAAAAATCGAATATTATTATATTAAAACTTGACTGCGGGCAAAATCTTTCATTATAAGCTCGATGCACGTATTTTTTTCGTTTTATTAGGTATTGATCACAACGCCATCTATCAATCGAAAAACCTTAGCGGCTTCATCACGCCAACTGACTGAATGAATTATATTTATTATCGCAGCATATAAGGCGTTGATAAATATCTGAACATGTAAGTACTGTAAAGCCCAGTCAATAAGAGTCGTGTTCAGATGTTTATGAACGCCTTATATGCTGCGATATATCTGATGGCGACTGTACAGCAGTGGGCGGGCAAAAGGTCAGGTGGTAAAAACAAAAGGAGAGTTTAAGTGGACGAAGTTTTTGGCGATCCTGGTTTTTTTTTATGAAGAACATTCCCAAGATCGATATTTTAAAGTGAATTTATCCACGAATGTTGCACATAATATGATAGATTAACCGGTCACCGACTAGACAGATGAGGTAGCACTGCAAAATTTTGTTAATTTGCACGAGTTGCCATCGCTATCTAGTTGTACGAGTAGGTTGTTTGTAAGGTTGTCAAGGTCGCGTGAGGAATTCGTCTATTATGGTGATTTGTTTGACCTTTAGATCGGAAGGCCGGTCAAGGTCCACTAATTCATATGACACTGAGCTTAACAAACCGCAATCCGAGGCGTGATAAGTACCCATAAGAAGTGTCTTTTAAAAAATTTAGAAAATCGTCTTAAGACAGTTGATGATAAAAAGCCAAAAATTGCGACATCACGTACCTATTCGCTGCAAACATAATGTCCTGTATCTTAAGAAACGGCTCTTAAGATACAGGACATTATGTTTGCAGCTCTTAAAGGATATACAACAGTGTATATCCTTCAACGATTCCATCATCAGCTCTCAATTTGATCAAGAATGATTTATGAAGTTCAAGGTAAAAATCAAAGAATTTTCATAATCGGTTCATAAATGACAGAATCCTACCCAAAGTACCAAGGTTCACTTTAGGATTGAAATTGGAAGGAAGTCGGTTGAAAACTAAATAATTATTCTTCCATCAAGCAAGGTTCAATGACCGGAGCTGTCCAATATTGCATTTAAATACGATTTGCATTCGCGTCATGCTTTAAGTTTAGTGAATTAAATGCGTAAACACGATTAAAACATTGTTTATTTGCTTATCAAGTATCGGATTTTGGTTATTTATTCCGCTTGACACCGGTTTACATTTATATCAGTAGTATTTAGGTAAAGTAAGCAATCAAAATCTGATACCTATCGTTATAATGACGATGAAAAATAGTCATGTGGGTTGACGCGTGACGTCATAATTTGTTCTTAAGAATTATACCTATATTCTATGGGAAGCACACTACGTGAGCACTGGTGAGTGCACTAAGACAAAAGATAGGGCTAAAATACAGACTCTAGTACCACCAGTACCAGCGTCTTTTCAAAATTTCCATGCCTACAAATGCCTGAAGTAGATCGACGCACCGTTGCATTCTTGATGATCTGTTAGTGTGAGGTCTGTTTTATTAGGGTTCCGTAGTCAACTAGGAACCCTTATAGTTTCGCCATGTCCGTCTCGCGTCTGTCCGTCTGTCCGTCCGTCCGCGGCGTAGCTCCGTGATCACTAGTACTATAAAGCTGAAATTTGGTATGAGTATGTGGTATGTATCACTCCGACAAAACGGTAAAATTAAATAAAAATTGCCTTTTTTTCGGGTACCTCTCGTACACCTAAAGTGGGGGTGAATTTTTTTCGTATTAACACTAGTGTGTGGCTGTCGTTAAATAGGTCTCTTAAAAATAATATGGGTCTCCAAAAAAATTTTTTGATAGTCAGCAGTTTTTTTAAATAATCGCTCTGGAAATCCAAAAAATAGCCTCCCCCCCCTCTAACTTCAACAACGAATCCAAAAAATTATGGAAAGTCAGAAAAACGAGGCCTTATAAGTACTTTCAATGAAAACTATAATAAATTCGGTCGAGCTGTTTCAGTTATCGCAAAATTTCGTATTTTCTTTAAAATGACGTAAGTGCCGCGCGGTGTCCTTATACTTAGAACGTTACACATATTAGTTAAGTGCCATACTGCATTAAAACATTCCGCTCAATATGGCGCGTATAATCGATAACTTCCAGAAGGTGATAAGTAATTACAGTTACTTTGACCTTTTTATAGAGCTTGAAATCTTTCTCGCTGTTTTAAGCCCCTCTATTGTGAAGGATGGGCATGGGCAACTACGGAACCCTACACTGAGCGTGGCCCGACATGCACTTGGCCGGTTTTTTACTAAATAAACCCCACCTCGCAAGTTTAACTTGATGTATCACGAGCCTATCTATCTATCAGCCACGGATAGACCTTCCCTATAGCTCATGATAGTGCGATCCAGCGGAGACCGCATATAAAAGATAACTATTAGAAGCTAATGAATTCATTCTCTATTATAACTAGAAGCTAATTAATACTTTTTTCAACAGCGGACGCCACGCACCAGTTCGCTAACGAGAACTGGCAGCAGCTGATGGACGACCTAGCCCCGCCAGTCATCAAGCAAATCGCACGCACATGTATCAAGGCCATCAACAAATTCTTCAACAAAGTCCCTATCTCGCAGCTTATTATAAACTACACGCCGAATTAAGGCACAGAATATTTAGACAAGGTTGTGTCAAACTTGGTTTCTGTTTAACGTTCATGTAAGGACAATTTAGTAACCACATGACTAAGGTTTACGCTTAATTCACATGGGTAGTTTTAACTTGTATGTGGCCATCGGCTGCGCGTCCTTTACGCGCATGCCAAGTTGAATTTTAATTATTAACAGTGTTTCGATTCTGCTCGTTAAATGGGAATCGTACTTTGGCCAAGAAATTGGTCTATGGGTACTGATACATGATCTGATCACAAACAAATTAACATTTGAATTGTGATCTAGCGAAGACCGTATAATCCTATATTTTCACTCTGTGTTTTACGAACGAGGAATTTTTATTGATAACATATTCCTAAACTTCTACGGATCTACGCTGGAAGTAGAAGATAGGTAAATAAATATATTTTTATATTATTATTCGGTCGTAATATCGATAATCGATATCGGTATTTGATTAGTTTAAGTAGGGATAGAAAGGTAAAATTTATGTGAATGCTGAGCATTTGTTAAGGACTTATGGTTGTGTCAGATATTAGTTTAGTATTATCTTATGTATATGTGTTATGTTGTATTATGTTATGTTGTCGTGAAAGACGTGTACATTTTTATTTCTTTCAATGCATTTGAACGTTCAGTCCGAACAGTCAGTATCAATGTGTCTGTAATATAAATAGACGCATTTAGGATGACACAGACAACTTAATAACAAAAGCTACATAATGATTTAACACTAATAAAAGTCTATAAAATATAAACCTTTGTTTTCTTCATCTATACTACCTATAATACAAAATTCTAGATATGTATTGACAATTATTTTTCTATGGAGAGGGGTCATGATTTCAAGAAAAACCTTAAGAGGATACTCCCCTTTAATTTATCCATACAAATCGAGGTTTTGCTCTCGTCTTGTTTCCTACTCCAAAACTAAACCAATCGTTGTGCAAGTTTAGGAACTGAATGTGAAGGGAAAGTACCTACTGTGTCGGGTGGTTTTGGTTTTTGCGCAAATTATTATAGAATATGTGTACAAGGTCTCTGTTTATGGCCAAAAATCCGCCGCAAACGGACACCGTCGTAGTATACACAAATTCTATAATTATTTGCGCAAAAACCGAAACAAACACTCTGACACAATATACTATTCTTATTCAGTTTCCAAAATTTTGTTACGATTAATAATTTATAATAATTCAGTTCAAACATTGATATAACGACGGTATTGACGACGCGTTTGGCTCGGTTTGTAGACACCTGCCTACTGAGCCGGCGGTCTCGGGTTCGAATCCCGGCCAGGGCAAATATTTGTGTGATGAACTCGAATATTTGTGCTTGGGTCATGGTTGTTCTATGTATTTAAGTATATATTTATCTATATAAGTACGTATATCGTCGTCTAAGTACCCATAACACAAGCCTTCTTGAGCTTAATTTGGGACTAGATCGATTTGTGTGAGGTTGAACGATATTTATTTATTTATTTATTCATATAAAAATATGCGATGTAACTACCCACTTTAAAAATAATGAGATGTTTCATTAAGTTATACCTACATAATTCAGTTCAATTTAAAATTTGGCAATAATGTTAGTACTTACTTACCTACTAACGAGTCTCATACTGTGAAAACAAAATGGAACAATATAAATGTCACATACCATTTGATTTGGCGTAGGACGTACATTCCTATTCCTGAGGCCCGGGCCTAGGGGCCCCAGCCAGCCTAGGGGCCCCAGTCCCGGAAGCAGGACTTGCACCATACTTTTATTCTCTTAGGGGAGGGGCCCCAAATGCCAAGTGCCGAGGGGCCCTGGCCCTCTAAGTGCGGCCCTGCCTGAGGAATCATCGGTCAAATATTAATCTCCACATTTTCCTATCAGAGGGTGTACTTCCCGAAAGTCGAGACAGCGCGGCGACTGAACGCGATGGTCGGGTCTGTAGACCTGTTGGACCGCTTAGGAGGGAAATAATTAATTAGTCCTGTAGCGCGGAGATAATCCCATTAGCGGGTTATACTTCCACACAAACTCCATCTCACTGTTAGTGACGGCTTAACAGCCCTGATACAGTTCAAGTCACGTCTAAAAAAAACCGCTTGTACCTACCACACGACCGCTCCTAATACACTGAAGTAGCGACTAGGCTTGATAGACCTATCATCGATACTCAACGGGTAGTCTTTCTCATGATGCTTGGCGCATTTTCATGTAAGTATACGAAATAAGGTACGTAAGCCAAGATGGCTCCATCATGGCTCCATCATGTTCAATTATATTTTGCCGTCTCTGGTGCAGCCAGTATAGAATTATCTGTTATACCGTATTCTTTCTTCCGTACCGTATACCGTATTACTTCGGATCGTATATGTACTTACAGACAATGTTACGGGTTTATCCACCTAGTTATACTATTAGTTATACGATATAACAAAATGGACAAAAAAAGTCCAAATAGTTATACTGCTCAGTATAACTGTATGGATCTGACTAATTTGGGTCGGATTCGTCCATTTTGTTATATTCGTAAATAAACAATCAGTTAATAATATTTATGGGTATTTTACGTTCTTACACATTTGTATTCAAATTAAAAATATTTACATTAAGACACAGCAATACAGAAAAAAGTGTACGTCGGCCATTTTTTTTATACTGAGCAGTATAAATATTTGGACTTTTTTTGGCAATTTTGTTATATCGTATAACTAATAGTATAACTACGTGGATAAACCCAATTTTATGCATACCCACATGATAACAAAAGACTACACTTAAAACAAAAACTTTTAATATGTTGATAATAAATATTTTAATTCATAACAATAATTAATAATAATTCAGTTCGGTTTCCGAAAGTCTCTATAAATATCATCTTCCTATTATTTTTAACTCCATTATTGTATTTTAAGTAAATAAAGAGAAAGAGAAAACTATAACTAACAGATATTATTTGATTTGGCGTAAGACTTAAAATAGTCTTCAATAGTGTCTAGACACATTCCTATTTCGAATAATAATAATAATTATTATTATTACTATTTATTGCAACCAAGTTCTTAAAACTAGGTACAAGGATTGTTAGGGCGTATCGATTCTTTCAATAACGTTGGTTTATTTAATATTATTCACGAAGAGAAAACTTACATTCTAGGCTATACCTAATACCACTCAGTTGTTTAATTTTACATAAATGCAGTACAGTTTTTACCTCATACATCCACGCAGTACGCACAAATTTTAGTAGCAATACTATATAAGTAACTAGACTTTTTATATATTTGTCTGTCCATTAATTCCGCAATAGATTAATAGCACATGTCTACAAGTTTATGTTTTAGATTATTTTATAAAGGCAGATCGAGTCTGTTTGTATATGTTTTATGTGTATAGGGAGTTTATTATATATTTTAATTGCTCTGTAGCATGGTCCTTTTTTGTAAATTTTTAATTTAGGTTCTGGAATTTCCAGATTTTGGTGGCGACGAGTATTTTCGTTGAATTCAAAGAGATATAGGTTTTTTCCCAAGAACGTGGCTACTTCTTAAATATAGACGGACGGGATATTTATTAGACGGAAGTGAGGTTTTGAATTGAGGTTTACAGCTATGTGGTTGGTGGATATTGGCCAGGATTCGGACACACTTCTTGTGTAATATCAATGTCCACCGCCGACATGCTCCCGTCAGAGGAGGTAGTGCTTCCAGAAGTCGAGATATTGCGTCTACTGAATATCATAGTCGAATTTGAGGTCCTGTTAGACCACGGAGGGAAGAGCAAACGCCGCTTGTACCACACGACTCCTCCTAACGCGGCGAGTAGACCTGCTAGACCTATCACCATGCCGGCAATACCAGCTTGGGATAGTGCCCGAGTGCTGGCTGCCGCACCTGTTGAAGAGACAAAAATATGTAGTTTTGCACTTTGGTTATAAGTACAGGAGATTTTCGGACAATGGAAAAATGTAGTTTTCGCTACTGGAAACTCTATGCCACGATGGCACAGATAAAACACAGATACACAGAGTGACCGGGAAATATGCGTTCACTGGAGTGTACTCATTCAACTCAACTCTCGTGGAATATACCTACCGAAAGTCGTATCGCGCGTCATATTACCGCGCAGTTTATGAGTGATATGGTGCAATGTTATCGCCGAAATTTAGTATGATTACATCTATTAAGATTGTTACAATGTGTCAAAAAAATAGCAAAATCAACGTCGAATTGGCTGATTACTTAGACAATTCGTATCTTCATGACAACCGATTACGTATGAACCAAAAATCAGCCACTGAACTTCGCCCGCCCAATCTGTCCTAAACACTGTTTGCATATTAGCCTATCACGCTTAGAACACGCAGTGATATGATAGTTGATTCGCGGAATTCCGTCTGGGAATTTGCTTGATCTTAATGATCAGATTTGACAGAAAGATAGGTGATTAAATTTTTTTCTACTCCAGTACTTTTTTCTGTCATTTATATAGTTACTAACTCTAGTATACAGACATAAATTATGAAAGTCTGTAAAAGTCTATACTCTACTGCCCAAAAAAACACTGCTAAACGATGTTATAATGTCGCCAAAAAAGCATTACTTACGAGTAGTACCACAGATTACAATATAAAAACAGCTGCATTCACACAATTTGCAATAGGCTAGTTGACTCATCTCAAATTGTAATAAACTAATGTTTATTCCGTATAGTATTTAGCAAAGGAAACCCAAATATATATTTTTCAATTCTTAAAAGTGAAAGATGGCTGAAAGAATTGAATTTGAAAATATCGTTTTTAATCTGTATTTTGAGATGATAAAAACGCAGTCCGCCATTTTCGCTTATAGTAGAGGATCCCTTTAAGAACGACCTTCACCGAGATGTTTATTTGATGAAATGTATTTTATATTTAATTTAATATGTCAATAAATATATTGCATATGGGTTGCCTAACAAATTTTAGTCCAGGGTATGTTTAATTAATGATTAAAAAAAATATTTTTTTAAACATTTGATTATTATATAAATTCTATACCAATCGAAAGTATGAAGCCCATAGAATATGCAAACGTTAGGTTGCCTATTCTTTTCCCGTCGCAACTATCGGGTAGCCAGGTTTAAACTGGTAAATCTATACTAGCATTTTGCAACGGTCTGATTATTGAATTGAAATTAAATAACATTAAAGATTATTTTATTATGAACACGGTGGTATAGGGTTGCCTGCGAAAAATCAGTCCAGAATTCCGGTTGTCGAATTTTGAAAAGTAAAATATTGCATCGAGTGAATGTGTGCGACTGAGAGGTCCCAACCAAAACCATCCCATACGATAGAAGAGGACACAGCATAGCAGGTGTTTGAAGTCCGCCCATTTAAAAAAAGAGAGTGCGCATGCTATTTGTGCTTGAAAATGAAAAGGATAGCGATAGACTCGTATATGCTGTGCATTATTTTGGAGTAGATTGTCGCTATAGATACAATAAAATGCATGGTATAATAATATACTCCGCCTGGTACTCTCTTCCGAGACTCGCGAACCACGTGACTGACACAAGCCTACGTCATCATGGTGTTCAGAGATTCTCATACTTTTAAATGTTGGAGAATTTTAACCAACGGTGAAAAGTGTTTAAACGGCATTAATTTTAAGTGATTCAAGTAGAAACATAGGTAGTAGAATAAAACAAATGTAATGTATCTAATCTTTCGGAGTTTCTTCTCAACAGTGGTCACCCTTTTGTGAAATGTCGATAGACTCAGACATGTAAAAGTGCCCTTGTGGCCTACTTGCAGAATAAAGTTCATTATTTCATTAATTAATTGATTAAAAAAAAAGTTAAATAACTATAAAATAATGTACAGCATATACGAGTCTATCGCTATGCTTTTCATTTTCAAGCAAAAATAGCATGCGCACTCTCTTTTTTTAAATGGGCGGACTTCAAACAGCTGCTATGCTGTGTCCTCTTCTATCGTATGGGATGGTTTTGGTTGGGACCTCTCAGTCGCACACATTCACTCGCTGCAATATTTTACTTTTCAAAATTCGACAACCGGAATTCTGGACTGATTTTTCGCAGGCAACCCTATACCACCGTGTTCATAATAAAATAATCTTTAATGTTATTTAATTTCAATTCAATAATCAGACCGTTGCAAAATGCTAGTATAGATTTACCAGTTTAAACCTGGCTACCCGATAGTTGTGACGGGAAAAGAATAGGCAACCTAACGTTTGCATATTCTATGGGCTTCATACTTTCGATTGGTATAGAATTTATCTAATAATCAAATGTTTAAAAAAAAAATTTTTTAAATCATTAATTAAACATACCCTGGACTAAAATTTGTTAGGCAACCCATATGCAATATATTTATTGACATATTAAATTAAATATAAAATACATTTCATCAAATAAACATCTCGGTGAAGGTCGTTCTTAAAGGGATCTTAGACTATTATGATAGTGACGTCGTCGGTCCTGTAAAGAAAACTGAAAGTCTACTTTGACGACTTCGAATAGTGCCGCCCCTTCTCGATCTCCTGTCAAAGTATATTGGAGTGAGCGGAATGGCACTATACGACGGTCGAACTTCGAATATTTACAGGTAATTCTACGTCACGCCACAGATTAGCAAAAGGCAAAAATGTCGGACGGCGTTTTTGACTGTTCATGAAATTTCTAATTAGTACTTACTTACCTACTAACGAGTCTCATACTGTGAAAACAAAATGGAACAATATAAATGTCACATACCATTTGATTTGGCGTAGGACGTACATTCCTATTCCTGAGGCCCGGGCCTAGGGGCCCCAGCCAGCCTAGGGGCCCCAGTCCCGGAAGCAGGACTTGCACCATACTTTTATTCTCTTAGGGGAGGGACCCCAAATGCCAAGTGCCGAGGGGCCCTGGCCCTCTAAGTGCGGCCCTGCCTGAGGAATCATCGGTCAAATATTAATCTCCACATTTTCCTATCAGAGGGTGTACTTCCCGAAAGTCGAGACAGCGCGGCGACTGAACGCGATGGTCGGGTCTGTAGACCTGTTGGACCGCTTAGGAGGGAAATAATTAATTAGTCCTGTAGCGCGGAGATAATCCCATTAGCGGGTTATACTTCCACACAAACTCCATCTCACTGTTAGTGACGGCTTAACAGCCCTGATACAGTTCAAGTCACGTCTAAAAAAAACCGCTTGTACCTACCACACGACCGCTCCTAATACACTGAAGTAGCGACTAGGCTTGATAGACCTATCATCGATACTCAACGGGTAGTCTTTCTCATGATGCTTGGCGCATTTTCATGTAAGTATACGAAATAAGGTACGTAAGCCAAGATGGCTCCATCAAGGCTCCATCATGTTCAATTATATTTTGCCGTCTCTGGTGCAGCCAGTATAGAATTATCTGTTATACCGTATTCTTTCTTCCGTACCGTATACCGTATTACTTCGGATCGTATATGTACTTACAGACAATGTTACGGGTTTATCCACCTAGTTATACTATTAGTTATACGATATAACAAAATGGACAAAAAAAGTCCAAATAGTTATACTGCTCAGTATAACTGCATGGATCTGATTAATTTGGGTCGGATTCGTCCATTTTGTTATATTCGTAAATAAACAATCAGTTAATAATATTTATGGGTATTTTACGTTCTTACACATTTGTATTCAAATTAAAAATATTTACATTAAGACACAGCAATACAGAAAAAAGTGTACGTCGGCCATTTTTTTTATACTGAGCAGTATAAATATTTGGACTTTTTTTGGCAATTTTGTTATATCGTATAACTAATAGTATAACTACGTGGATAAACCCAATTTTATGCATACCCACATGATAACAAAAGACTACACTTAAAACAAAAACTTTTAATATGTTGATAATAAATATTTTAATTCATAACAATAATTAATAATAATTCAGTTCGGTTTCCGAAAGTCTCTATAAATATCATCTTCCTATTATTTTTAACTCCATTATTGTATTTTAAGTAAATAAAGAGAAAGAGAAAACTATAACTAACAGATATTATTTGATTTGGCGTAAGACTTAAAATAGTCTTCAATAGTGTCTAGACACATTCCTATTTCGAATAATAATAATAATTATTATTAATACTATTTATTGCAACCAAGTTCTTAAAACTAGCTACAAGGATTGTTAGGGCGTATCGATTCTTTCAATAACGTTGGTTTATTTAATATTATTCACGAAGAGAAAACTTACATTCTAGGCTATACCTAATACCACTCAGTTGTTTAATTTTACATAAATGCAGTACAGTTTTTACCTCATACATCCACGCAGTACGCACAAATTTTAGTAGCAATACTATATAAGTAACTAGACTTTTTATATATTTGTCTGTCCATTAATTCCGCAATAGATTAATAGCACATGTCTACAAGTTTATGTTTTAGATTATTTTATAAAGGCAGATCGAGTCTGTTTGTATATGTTTTATGTGTATAGGGAGTTTATTATATATTTTAATTGCTCTGTAGCATGGTCCTTTTTTGTAAATTTTTAATTTAGGTTCTGGAATTTCCAGATTTTGGTGGCGACGAGTATTTTCGTTGAATTCAAAGAGATATAGGTTTTTTCCCAAGAACGTGGCTACTTCTTAAATATAGACGGACGGGATATTTATTAGACGGAAGTGAGGTTTTGAATTGAGGTTTACAGCTATGTGGTTGGTGGATATTGGCCAGGATTCGGACACACTTCTTGTGTAATATCAATGTCCACCGCCGACATGCTCCCGTCAGAGGAGGTAGTGCTTCCAGAAGTCGAGATATTGCGTCGACTGAATATCATAGTCGAATTTGAGGTCCTGTTAGACCACGGAGGGAAGAGCAAACGCCGCTTGTACCACACGACTCCTCCTAACGCGGCGAGTAGACCTGCTAGACCTATCACCATGCCGGCAATACCAGCTTGGGATAGTGCCCGAGTGCTGGCTGCCGCACCTGTTGAAGAGACAAAAATATGTAGTTTTGCACTTTGGTTATAAGTACAGGAGATTTTCGGACAATGGAAAAATGTAGTTTTCGCTACTGGAAACTCTATGCCACGATGGCACAGATAAAACACAGATACACAGAGTGACCGGGAAATATGCGTTCACTGGAGTGTACTCATTCAACTCAACTCTCGTGGAATATACCTACCGAAAGTCGTATCGCGCGTCATATTACCGCGCAGTTTATGAGTGATATGGTGCAATGTTATCGCCGAAATTTGGTATGATTACATCTATTAAGATTGTTACAATGTGTCAAAAAAATAGCAAAATCAACGTCGAATTGGCTGATTACTTAGACAATTCGTATCTTCATGACAACCGATTACGTATGAACCAAAAATCAGCCACTGAACTTCGCCCGCCCAATCTGTCCTAAACACTGTTTGCATATTAGCCTATCACGCTTAGAACACGCAGTGATATGATAGTTGATTCGCGGAATTCCGTCTGGGAATTTGCTTGATCTTAATGATCAGATTTGACAGAAAGATAGGTGATTAAATTTTTTTCTACTCCAGTACTTTTTTCTGTCATTTATATAGTTACTAACTCTAGTATACAGACATAAATTATGAAAGTCTGTAAAAGTCTATACTCTACTGCCCAAAAAAACACTGCTAAACGATGTTATAATGTCGCCAAAAAAGCATTACTTACGAGTAGTACCACAGATTACAATATAAAAACAGCTGCATTCACACAATTTGCAATAGGCTAGTTGACTCATCTCAAATTGTAATAAACTAATGTTTATTCCGTATAGTATTTAGCAAAGGAAACCCAAATATATATTTTTCAATTCTTAAAAGTGAAAGATGGCTGAAAGAATTGAATTTGAAAATATCGTTTTTAATCTGTATTTTGAGATGATAAAAACGCAGTCCGCCATTTTCGCTTATGATAGTGACGTCGTCGGTCCTGTAAAGAAAACTGAAAGTCTACTTTGACGACTTCGAATAGTGCCGCCCCTTCTCGATCTCCTGTCAAAGTATATTGGAGTGAGCGGAATGGCACTATACGACGGTCGAACTTCGAATATTTACAGGTAATTCTACGTCACGCCACAGATTAGCAAAAGGCAAAAATGTCGGACGGCGTTTTTGACTGTTCATGAAATTTCTAATTTTCAATTGCTAAAGTTTAGCTTTCTAGCTTTCACAAAAATACAAGACTTTTTTTAGAGCTAGTAAGATCATTATTAACCATTTCAAATATAAATAAAATAAATAAATAAAATAAATAAATATTAAGGGACAATCATACACAAATCGACCTAGTCCCAAACTAAGCAAAGCTTGTACTATGGGAACTAGAATAGAATAGAATAGAATAGAATAGAATAGAATAGAATAGAATATATGTTTATTTGCAAGAATACTTATGACTACTTACAGGGTGTTATTGTTGTTAATAGTAGGTGCAGTATTCAATCGTAATTAAACGATATGCAAATATTATGCTAGTTCAGAACAAGTACATGCATTTGATTTACTTATTCCTAACAAGGATCATGCTGTTTCGTACAATCTATAAATTCCTTAACACTATAGAAACAGTTTTCTAGTAGATACTTAGTCAAATTTTTCCTAAAGTCGGTAGCCTTCATTTCTTTAATATTTTTAGGTAAGCTGTTATACAGGACTATGCACATGTTATAAGCGTTTTTTTTTGTAAATAGCTGATCTACATCTAGGCTGATATAAAATATTTTTATACTGCGCTCTCTGATTTGTTGTGTATACCTCCGACCTCATTTTAAATAAATCTGGGCGGTCTTTTACAAGGAGACAAGCTTTTCTAATGTTTACAAGGAGACAAGCTTTTCTAATGTACATGCATGGTAACGGCAAAATATTTAACTTTACTATATATTTCAAAACTGGGTCTAAAAACCGGCCAAGAGCATGTCGGGCCACGCTCAGTGTATGGTTCCGTAGTTGCCCATCCTTCACAATAGACGGGATTAAAACAGCGGTTTTAAGCCCGAGGTTTAAATTACGAGAAAGATTTCAAGCTCTATAAAAAAGGTCGTAAACGCCAGAGCAACTGTAATAACTTATTACTATTTCTGGAAGTTATCGATTATACGCGCCAGATTGAGTGGAATGTTTTAATGCAGCATGGCACTTAACTAATATGTATAAAGTTCGAAGTATAAGGACACCGAGCGGCACTTACGTCATTTTAAAGAAAATTATTAAATTTTGCGATAACTCAAAAACGGCTCAACCGATTTTATTCAATATAGTTTTCATTTAAAGTACTTGCAAGGCCTCATTTTCATGAATTTTGCCATAATTTTTTGACCCGTGGTTTAAAAATTAAGGGCGGGGACGCTATTTTTTTTTTAGGAGCAAATATTTACAAAACTGCTGATTTAGGCAAAAAATAAGGTTGTGAGACCCTTGTTATTTTTTTAAGATCTATCCAACGACACCCCTCACACTAGTGGTGAAACGAAAAAAAAATCCCCCCGCTTTAGGTGTTAGAGGTTTTTTGTCCCCTCTTATACAACTATAGCATAAAATACTATTATTTAAATATAATTCGATTCCTATCTACATCCCTACAATACAATAGAATATTATGTACGTATATTCAACGTTATGTTGCTTTTGTTCTGGTGGGTTATATGTAGTTTAATGGGGGAAGGTGAGAAGTTGCTCCCAATCCCAAGCCTAAAAAGAGCTTTCAGATAGGTACAGGTTTATTTATAGCAGTAGTAAGTTTTTGTGCAACCGAACCCCCCCGGTGATATTTGGTGAGGTTCTTTGCGAACCCCCCTCTCCCTCACTACCTCACGTGTATTTTTAACAGCCAAATTTTCGTAAAATAGAGTCGCTATTTTGAAGTAAAAACACGTAGTAACAAGTGAAGATATATTTTTAACGAAACCGAGAAAAAATATCGTTTATTTCTTAGTTCGTTCACTGTAGAAAAATCCACGTGAGGTCTCCTCAGGTTTGAGCGCGTAGACGTAACAAATATAGAAACACACAAACTTACTTTATAATATTAAGTGTGATAGGTACAATAAACGCTAGCTTGATCATCATATCAAAATTTACCAGTAGCATAAAACCGTATTCCTCGCTTTAACGGAGTCCGAATTGACGAGCGAAGCGCATGTCCAGACAACCAGGTCTTCGCGTTGGACCGAGCTGACGGTTAAGAAACAGTCTCCGTGAACTCACGGCCGTGGGTGAAGTAGAACATCTCATCACTTGCACAAGTATTGATGTTAAACTTACTGGTAACATGAAGTTCGATAGTATCCCTCGCTTCAACGGAGTCCTCGTTGACCAGCGCAGCGCATGTCCAGACACCCAGGTCTTCGTGTTGGGCCGAGCTGATGGTTAAGGAACAGTCACCGTGATCCAACTCACGGCCGGGCGTGAAGTAGAAGCGATTCATTATCGCACTGGAACCAAATAAAATAAATATAACAAATCGTTTTAAGGCTTTTAATTCGCGAATATTTATGTAAATAGTAACAAGATGGTGTGTGACAGGTGGTACTGATTCGCCTTGGCGACGTTTTTGTCACTTGTCAGCGAGTGCCGCGAACCAGGCCTGCGGTGGAATGTGTCGATCTCGTATCGGTTTAGTTATCCACCAGAAACGGGTGTCTCCCGAACATTATCCCATAAATCGTCTGCAATAGACGCAATGGCATATATAATAACAAGACGGTGTATGTAGATGCATCGCATTTAGCGCAAATTCCTTAGATCAAAACTAGGAAGTATACTTTAGGTTGAAAACTATCTAGGTAAGATAAAACACGGATTTCAAAATTTGTCAACGCATAAAATTCCATCGAAATATAATAGGCGTTTCTGGGAAATCAACACAAGACAGGAGACAGGACATAATATTAAATGTCAACACAAGACCGTACATAAAATAAATTGATTATGAGTAGGTACGAAGTCAGTGGCCGATATAGAAAGGACAGACCGGTCCATAAGTCGATACACATATTGTTTGTTCCTGAATGATCTACCGCCTTACCTAAAAAATGTTATTGCTTTGTTGTTATTAAAACAATGTTAGTTACGTCTCAAGTTATTAAGAAGTACAACCGTAGTAGCCTCCGCAGCTGTGAGCTGTTTAAATAGAAATAGCCTTTGGATCTGTCTCGCGGTATTCTGCCTTTTCGCCTAATTTTTTTTCGCAAGGTATTCATTTGGCAAACTGTTTCATTTCCCAACTCACGATTTTCTCTGAAAGCAAAATAAAATCTCAGGGTATTTTTTAATGCTCTTATAGAATACAGTAGGTTAGGTTTGTTTTATAAAAGTTCTGAAAAATATGGTTTCAGAGAAAATCGTGAGTTCGGAAATGAAACAGTTTGCCAAATGAATACTTTGCGAAATTTTTTTAGGCGATACGGCAGAGAACCATGTCTCGCTCGCGTTTATGCGGTCGAAATTTGAACCTCTGATTTCGCCTGAATCCGAAAGCTTGTTCTAAGAGCCCTATCGCACTGGCAATTTACGAGCGAGCTGAAAGCAGGGGCTGGCGCGCAACGATTTCGCCGCGAATGCCATGTTGTACACTCAGCGAACTCGCTGCGCACTCGCGACGAAATTGTTGCGCGCTCGCCTCGCTTTCAGATCGCCCAAAATCACCAGTGTGCTCTAATGGACGTGCCACGACTTCGGCGGCAAGTGGCAGCGGCAAGCGACAGCCATATGAGTGAGCGAAATACCGCACTCGGACCATCCGGTCCCACCCACGACTCGCCGCTGCCGAAATGAAATTATATCTATTTGCTGAATATGTAGAAGTTGTAACCGGCGTAAGTAATACATTTCGAGTAATGGGTACATATTCAGCCGGAAATCCAGCATGCAAATTTTATAGTGTAAGTTACAGCATTTAAACTTTTATTACTTAATTACGCGCGAACATGTCACATTTTAATTATGTATTTGCATGTCTGTCGGTGCATTAAATTAACATCAATAAAATGCGGGTGCCGCTTGCCGCGTAAAAAGTCATGGCCAGCCGAAAAAGCTCCCGGACTGTTAAGGCCTGATCATGAACTTACTTCTCTTCTGTGATGCTTGAATCAATGCTGAGACCGACGAAGTTAGGCGTCATAAACCGACAGTAGTCGAGCGGTCGGATACCGTTCGCCGTATGACAGTATAACGTCACTGATTCTCCGACACTCGTCTCTATATCCTGATGGAAAGAAAAAAATACAATATGATTATAGGAGCGCATTAAAAAGACTTAACATGCATCGACGACAGAGACATGCGCAAATAATCCGAACAAAATCATGTTTCTTTTATGGGTACTTAAATTTTAAACTTTGTTTTTAGGGTTCCGTACCCAAAGGGTAAAAATGGGACCCTATTACTGAGACTTCACTGTCCGTCCGTCCGTCCGTCCGTCTGTCACCAGGCTGTATCTCAACAACGGTGATAGCTAGACAGTTGAAATTTTTACAGATGATGTATTTCTATTGCCGCTATAACAACAAATACTAAAAATAAAATAAAATAAATATTTAAGGGGGGTTCCCATACAACAAACTTGTTATAGATTATATATATGTATAGGTACGGAACCCTTCATGCGCGAGTCGGGCTCGCACTTGCCCAATTTTTATTTTTTTTCATAATTTCCTGAAGTAGGTTTCACTGATACTAAATGTATAACAATTTTTAAATTGACGTTCTGCAAGTATCTATAAATACAATCCTTTGACCAACGGAACAATAGCCAACGGAGCCTTAATAAAATAATCTCGTTAAGATCCTTTGGGTACACAATCATAAAATCAGAATGCCGCGCAGACTGTATCAGCACCGTCCTGCTTTGACGTATTCAGTTTTGTCATAAGTAATCTTGTTTGTCTTCCTCGCATGCAGTTTATTTTATAACTACTATATGTCTTGTACCAGTGTACCTATGTCTTGAAACCAAAAAGTAACGATTTAATTTTATTTGTTGTACTTATATAATGATTTATGCCGAAAACGGAATGAGTCGAAAAAACCATATGCCAAAAACGGAATACGGCTAAACAGGAATGTGCCGATACAAGAATATTTACAATCAGGAATACGACGAAAACGGCTTGGGAAAATATTAAAGTTTATTGCACAATATAAATAGTTACTGGCATTATTCACGTTGCTTAAAATTTCACAACCAGCAGTTTACCTTAAGTATAATGCGTCGCTAGAGGGCCCGTGACTCTCACGTTGAGTTTATTAGTGACGTCCCGGCCCACTTGGTCACTGGGGCCCATGTGACATGTCTATTCCCCGGCGTCTTCTTCTGTTGCGTGATGAACTGATGAAGGTTATACCGCAGTCACCGGGACTTAAGCTTTTATAGCCCCTTTCGAACACAAAGCAACGGCTTACCTTATAATGCGCCGCTAGAGGGTCCGTGACTCTCACGTTGAGTTTATTAGTGACGTCACGGCCCACTTGGTCACTGGGGCCAATGTGACATGTCTGCTTCCCGGCGTCTTCTTGTGTTGCGTGATGAACTGATGAAGGTTATACCGCAGTCACCGGGACTTAAGCTTTTATAGCCCCTTTCGAACACAAAGCAACGGCTTACCTTATAATGCGCCGCTAGAGGGCCCGTGACTCTCACGTTGAGTTTATTAGTGACCTCCAGACCCACTTGGTCACTGGGGCCCATGTGGCATGTCCACTCGCCAGCGTCCTCTACTGTTGCTTGAGAGAAAGTTATCCCGCAGTCGCCGGATTGGAAATTCTCGCCTGCGTACCTATCGGAAAGGGTTGGATTTAATTTAAGGGCTGATGGGAGTGGACGATATTATAATAGGGACAATAGACATAGTGATGTCCACAGTGGTATATTTATACAAACACTATGTTTAATATAATCAAAATCTTAGGTAGCAGAATCAATGATCATCGAAAAACTGCTGCGGAGTCTGCATATGTGAACTAAGTCCATATCTGTGTCCTAAGTAAAAAGTTACGGACGCTTGCTACGTAATGATTGACATTATTTAAATGTTCAGAATGTTTGATACTCGTTGGAAGACAGCAGCGTTAGTTACTGTGTGCTATTGGGATGCTGGGATCAGTAGTAGCGCAGAGAGCGGTCGGTACGAGTGTGAACACTGCGCCCCTCCCCGTACCATGGCTCTCAACAGTTATGCTTAATAATCTTGAACCCAATCAAAATTTTACCCTATATTTTTATGCTCAGCGGAAAGAGGCAGGAGGAGATAGATGAGTGCATTAATGTTTCGTTGGGATGCCGGAACCAACAATAGCCCAGCGAGAGGTCGGCGCAGTACATCACCGTGAAGTGCATGGCCACTTGTGTGAGCACTGTGCACATCTCAGTGTCTTGGCTCTCAACAGTTATGCTTCATAATAATTAGCCTAATCTAAATCTAACCACATTTTTGATGTTCATCGGAAAGCGACAGTGGAGTGTACGGTGTTCAATTGGGATGCTGGAAACGGCAGTAGCACAGCAAACGGCGATACACATCTCCGTGAACTGCATGGCCACTTGTGTGAACACTGTGTCCATCTGTGTCCTTCGTCTTTATAGCAATGCATAAAATGACAAATCTTACCAGAATTCTTGACGCTCATCGGAAAGAGGCAGTGGAGTGTACTGTGTTCCGTTAGGATGCTGGAACCAGCAGTAGCGCAAAGGGCGGTCGGCGCGGCACATCACCGTAAACTGCATAGCCACTTGTGTGAACACTGTATCCATTTCTGCGTCCCTCTCACCCTCAGAGCGTTCCATAGGTTGTGCTGTAACATTTAATTTCAGTCAATATCAGAACCCCAGAACGATACATAATAATTATATACGTTTATATACTTAGTATTATAAAATTGCAAAAGGGAATGTCCGTTAATTGAACATATTTAAAAAAAGTGAAATAACTTGGAACTCCCTAAACTTACCGCTTCTAGAAGTAGGAGCGACGCTAATCAAAGCTTGTAGAGGAGTCTGCGGAACCACATTGGTTCCGACCCACATCTTCACGCCTACAGAGCATCTCCATGGTGCCATAGACCTGTGCCTTTCTAATTTCCATTATTACTGGACTTACCGCTTCTAGAAGTGGGAGCGACGCTAATCAACGCCTGTAGAGGAGTCTGCGGAACCACGTTGGTCCCGACCCACGCCTTCACGCCCACAGAGCATCTCCAGGTGCCATAGTCCTGTGCCGTTGGTTGTTCGATGGTCATGCCGCATTCACGATGGTCGAAGCCTTCTCCGTAGTAACTAAAAGATGGGATTAAGGAATTATTAACCTTCAATTTCATCCCTATGTTTTCTGAACCTCATATCTGATCAAATAGTTTGTTCTTCTTGGAACACTACCTATAGGTCAATCCAACACCGCATTAATCTAGCGACGGGCGTCTACATCTTACGATACATTCTATCTCACATATATCTCACATAAGTTAGTTTACCTGTGTTGACCATCACTCAAGCCGTCCATGATGTTATACCCATATGCAACATTAGTCTTCTGGAAGCGACAGAAAGTAATGTTTTTCACGGTATGTAGAATGTTACAATACATGTGGAGCTTGTGAGTGTTGGAGTCGTGGATGTAACCGACATCAAGACGTTCCGCTGAAAAATATCATTATTTTATTATCAGAAAACAAGACCTCGCCTCTATGCGCACCTCGCCATAAACATAATTCTAACTAAAATGCCTTCAAACTAAAATTTAAATCATCATAACATTTTATCATCAGCTAAAGCATTCCACTACTGGCTTTCAAAATATTTGTAATTTCGTGCCTCTCAGGTACCTACATGATCCAGGATAAATACTTGATAACAATTAATGGTATTATTAAGATACCTAGGTACATCTGGAAATGGTACCTAGACGCATGAACTGGCATACGAATTTCATTGTGTAGGTACATTGCGGGCACCGGCGGCGTAATACGTAGGTAAAGTTAAATCGCTCTCTTTGAGCGACTCCCACTAGTGGCACTGGAAGAGATCCTTTATGGGGATAAGTTCACCTTTGTACCTGTATTATTTGTAATAGATATACATATTTTTGACTGTTATTCTTATTGACTAAGCCCGCAATGTAATGATAATCGCATACTTATGAGTTCACGCCCGGTCTTAGTGGGCTTTTTATCATTAGCAAAAGATATTATCATATTTCATATTAATCTGTATAATTTGGTATACGTATAAATTATCGTGATGTTATGAGCAACAAAGAAAGGATTGATTGATTGGTAGGTAATCGTTCAATATCGGTAGGATTGATTGATTGGTAGGTAATAGTTCAATAGCTATATAATCTTCATTGATATCAAAAGGTGCAAATAAATCACTTGCAGTTATTAAAACACACAGCGCATTATGCATGGCATCTTTTCAGGCAAAACATTAAGTTGGTACTGGTTATCTCCATAGTGCTATAAATGCTACAGATAACGAACAACCGGCCTAAAGTGAGGTCTATAAGCAGCCCGTCTAGCACAACTACGCTTCGCTACTCTTGTCACGGCATCGCCCGACAATTTCTCACAATACAGAGGAGAAAGAGATACGTAATATTTCTCGCGCGAGAAAGAGTCGCGCTCTAGCACAATTGTGACAGTGCAGCAAACAAAAGATTGACGAAGTGACTAAATGATCACTAAGCACCAAGGAGCACTACTAGATTGTTCAGGGTACCGACCTGCTGAAACTGCCTAAGATCGACGCAAATGGAAAACAGGAGTAAAAGTAGTCAACGTACCTTCAACGGCAACCTGTCTCTGCACGTGCAGCTCTTCAATCTTCCCGGGTATTCCGAGTAGAACATTCCAGTTGCCCTGGACGGCACGGGTCGCGCGGTCCAGCGTCACCTCGCAGTGCCCCGGGACCAGAGAACTATCGGAGAATGGCTGGGCCACCATGCAGTATAAGTTGTCTATGGTACTGAGTTCCACGCTTGTGTGGGTATCGCCATCGCGAAGGGAAATCGTTGGTGCGGTGTACGATGTTGTGTCATCTAGAAATTGGGAAATCTTTGTTATTATTTTCTTAAATATGCGCGAAAATCTTGTTCTTCATTAACCATAGACTTCACGGTCTAATGCTGATCAAGGAGAAGATTTCCACATTCGAGGACTTTTATAAAAACATTTGCTGTATAAGGTAAAGAAAATGTAATACATAGATAGCAACGAATTAACACTATCGGTAATATCGGTATACCTTCGCTTGCCAGAATTTCATTTAAAATAATTTCTTTTGTCATAATAGTCACTGTTCATATCGTTCACTTACCATAAAATGAAATGCCAGAATTTTTGTGAATCATAATAATCCTTCTAGTTAAGGATGATCGATATTCATAATATCTTGTGCCATAAAATCAAATTCCATATTGTTTAGTTTACTTTCCAGAATCACCTAATTCTATAATATTTAATGACATAATATTCATGTAGCAGAAAATAATGCCCAAGCGCCAGAACCGGACTGCTACCAGTAAAGTAGGTTAATGGGTTAGGTTAGGTTTGAACTGCGACCATAACAACCCCAGAACTGGACTGCTACCAGTAAAGTAGATTAATGGGTTAGGTTAGTTTAGGTTATAACTGCGACTATAACAGCCCCAGAACTGGACTGCTACCAGTAAAGTAGATTAATGGGTTAGGTTAGTTTAGGTACTAACTGCGACTATAACAGCCCCAGAACTGGACTGCTACCAGTAAAGTAGATTAATGGGTTAGGTTAGTTTAGGTTATAACTGCGACTATAACAGCCCCAGAACTGGACTGCTACCAGTAAAGTAGATTAATGGATTAGGTTAGGTTAGAACTGCGACTATAACAGCCCCAGAACTGGACTGCTACCAGTAAAGTAGATTAATGGGTTAGGTAAGGTTAGAACTGCGACCATAACACCCCCAGATCTGGACTGCTACCAATAAAGTAGATTAATGCGTTAGGTTAGGTTAGGTTAGGTTAGAACTGCGACTATAACAGCCCCAGAACTGGACTGCTACCAGTAAAGTAGATTAATGGGTTAGGTAAGGTTAGAACTGCGACCATAACACCCCCAGATCTGGACTGCTACCAATAAAGTAGATTAATGCGTTAGGTTAGGTTAGGTTAGAACTGCGACCTTAACAGCCCCAGAACTGGACTGCTGCCAGTAAAGTAGATTAATGGGTTAGGTTACATTAGAACTGCGACCATAACAGCCCCAGAACTGGACTGCTACCAGTAAAGTAGATTAATGGGTTAGGTTACGTTAGAACTGCGACCACAACAACACGCGAGCTGAGCTAACAAAGCGAAAAGAGAAACCTCCACCTTCTGGTAGTTTTAAAGATAGTAATTTATATGGCGTTTGTATTGTCTAGCTAATAAATATACAGTAAACAAAAATATGGAAAATAAAGTTTCTAACATACCTACATATCAATATGTCATGTAGAAATTCGGGGATATGTTATTATTTTAATTTACTTTTATGGAAAAAGTAACGTTCTAGCATGCAAAAATTCGGGCAAATTAAATTCTGGCATATGAAATTATTTTAAATAAAATTCTGTCAAACATTAGACAACCAACACTATATCAGTATTATCCACAACCACGAGAAAATCCTACTCGTGACTTCAAAAAAAAACAACAACATTGGAAATGTGCTTCTATTATGACCAAAATTGACGAAGTAATGTCCAAGATTAGGTCAAGTTGCAACATATGCGGTCAATCGGGTATAACTTTGGCAATTCCTGAGGCCGCATTAGTTTCAAACAGTGGAGGGATTCACTGTTTGAAACTAATACTAAATCTACCTTCAATGTAGACTTCGATCCAGCCTGTAAGGGACGATTCTCCGCTTGTCGTGGTGAGTCTCCAGCGACCCTCGTCAGCTACTAGAATTATGAAGTGTGAGGCCGCAGTTATCGCTCCACTGTTCGAACCTATTTATAAATCTACCTTCAATATACACTTCGATCCAGCCAGTAAGGGACGTGTCTCCGCTTGTTGTGGTCAGTCTCCAGCGACCCTCGTCAGTTACTACAGCATTTCGAACTCTGAGGCCGCAGTTATCACCCCATCGCTCGAACCTGTTTGAAAAATACAAACATTGTACGAAATAATATCAAATATTTTCTCAAATAGATCCTCGTTATTTGTATCAAACGTGGACTTTTATGTAGCAAGCCGACAATGTAGTTTCAAACGATGCTGTGGCACTGTACGCTATCATATCAAGACTGTTTCTTAAATGTCTTGTCCATTAATTTTAAAAAAAAATTTAAGCTGTTTAGCACTTTATGCTGTAACTTCGCTCACAGTGGCGGAAAGCATATTTATTAGTATTATTTGTTGTTATAGGTTAAATATATAAATATCAAAAAATCACAAATTCTTTCCAGCAATTTCGGTACCTATGCTATGATTAATGACGCCTCAATGATATTCCGTCCGATAATGGGAAAAACCGGCTAGGACTTTTTTCTTCAAATTGTATTTTTTGAGTCTGCAGCTACAAAATTACCCAGTCCGTCATAATTATGACTTACTTATCTAAGACAGGGTAAAACTTGCAGGGTTCCGATTTTTATTTTTCATTTATTTTTACGTAAGTTCTTATACGCCATACAGACATAAGGTGATTTCACAACAACAAGTGGTAATATCTAGGTATTGTAAAACTTTGCAAATGTTACTTAACCAGTTCTTCCCTTAAACCTTCAGTTGTTAATTTTGATACACATTATAATATTCCTTGTCTAAAATGCGTCAGCTTACAGCGTCAGTAAATTACATAAACTGTTACTACCACTTTATGCTCTCAAGTGTAATGCGTTAGTAGGTATACATATAGAAAATAAAATCACTCAACTTCCCTGCTGTCAGGAGGAGACCGAACATTAAAAGTAACACCCATAGGGTGGTCACCGTACTCGTCTGCAGTTTGGGTAACTCCTAATGCAGACTCTCATAAGCCTTATTTCCCTGCGCTACGTTCAGAGAGTGTGGCCACCCTATCTCCTGCTGCCTTGAAAAAAGATTGTTCAAATGTACACAAAAAGCATCAATCGCTTACCTGCTGTCAGGAGGAGACTGCACATTAAAAGTAATACCCATAGGTGTGGTCGCCGTACACGTCTGCGGATTAGGCAACTCTCGGCGCAGCCTCATGAGTGCTTCATGTCCTTGGGCTACTTTCAACGAGTGTGGCCACCCTATTCCTTGCTGCATATATAGGAGATTGTTCAGATGTAAGTCGTATACGTCCTGGGCAGACGCATGTAGGATGCTCAAGGCTGTAAAAATAATGTTTTGTTTGTATTCATAAATGTGTGATATGAAATAAAATATACAAATATAATTTAAAACAATCTAAATTAAGGCATTAATAGCATAAAAATCAATAAATAGTTATTCAGTTATTATTATTTATTAATGCAGTAGGTATAATGTAGTAGGGTAAAAATCTAGATGATATTCCATGAGCGTTTTCTAATTTTAAATAATATAATTGGAGGATTGAATTATTTTTGTGAGATTATCGTTACATAATATTTAGTAAAAAATCACTCCTGTAAGACACTTAATTAGAACATGCTAATTTATTTTTCAAAGGTTACCATAGGTTTTTCATAAAATAAGCATAAAACCGAATGTTTACTTTAAAATCGAATATAAATTAAGTACAATAAACACGAATCATACTAACCCCCAAATATACTTAAAATAAGTAACTTATTCGTCATTGTTTATTTGCAATATTTTAAAACACGTCTCAACTCATTAGCGTGCAGCCAAACAGACTAACAGTAGATAATAGATACAATACTGCATAACATATCGCTCATTAACTGGGTGATCTATCGATAAGATTAAGCTACTACTTAATCTTATCATTGCAAGTGATCATTAGGAATACTTTGTAAGTATTTATTATTTGTATATATTTAATGGGTTACCTATCTGAAACACTAAAAACGTTAATCGGAATTTAGTTTCGACAAAAACTATTCGACCAATATCATTTGAACTTTTTTTCATTTGTCCGAAAATTCAATTCGATATTTTACGATTGGGCATTAATTGTTTAGGTTTTTTATTCACTCGACTAATGACACGTTTCCCTAAATCTCATTTCTCCGTAATATCAGTTTTCCGATGTCACGTTTCGGTTTATTAATTACCTATTTGACTTTTTTTGTATGACTTTGGTTTCATTCGTCCGATGTAACGATTCGGTTTATTAACTACTCGACTGTTCTCAAGTGGACTGGTGGTTCTGTTGTGGTCACAGTTCTACCTAACCTAACCCAGCCAGGTCGGTTTTGGAGCTTTGCCGGCTGCTGCCGCGGCACGCTGGCCTCGCTCGCTCGGCTCGCACGCTGTTGTGGTCACAGTTCTAACCTAACCTGCCCCAGCCAGGTCGGTTTTGGAGCTTTGCCGGCTGCTGTCGCGGCATGCTAGCTTCGCTCGCTCGGCTCGCGTGCTGTTGTGGTCACAGTTCTAACCTAACCTAACCCAGCCAGGCCGGTTTTGGAGCTTTGCCGGCTGCTGCCGCGGCACGCTAGGTTCACTCGCTCGGCTTGCGTGCTGTTGTGGTCGCAGTTCTTATGTAATCCCAAAAATATCACGTAAAGGAAAAAATGGGTATTAAAACGTCTTTCGTTCTCAATTTAGAGGGCAACTGAATGGGGCGGGAAAAGTTAAAAGGTAAACTGAAAATTTGTTTAAATGTATGCAGTGCCAAAAGTATCATGTGATGGGAAAAGTTTTTCGGACAAACGAACTTCTACTAAATGTGAAATGGTGAAAACAAAAATGTACGAATCCTGGGTCAATTGCAAAAAAATTGTACCTACATAGTTAAGGGCTTTAATTAAAACAATGTTAATTGATTCCTTTGTGTGACGAAAGTTACCCATACATTTTGTATGACTAACTTTCGGAAGCGATCGTATTTAATGTTAACTAAGCCTTTAACTATGTACAATTTTTTTGCAATCGACCCTCCTGTCATCGGACAAACGATAATAATTCGAATAGTTTTCGGACAAATGAAATTCGGTCAATGGTTTTTAGTGTTTGAGATAGGTTACCTACCTATTTAATGGTGTGTAGGTACATTAATTTGTTCGATTTCTGTTTTGTACCAACACTCTGTTTAGCCTATGGTTCACTGGTAGATAATGCTATTTAGCATTAAGTCCGCCATTTGTACTGACTTTTATTTTGTGCAATAAAGGTTTAAATAAATAAATAAAATTCTTAAAAAATCAGCTCGATGAAGGGTTTAGTAGTCAAAATCAAATGGAATATAGGCAAATTACCAGCGGGTCCATGAAAGCCAAAATTTGGTAGGGAGTTCCAAAATCACAATAACGCACTGTTTAATCCTGTTCCAACGCACTGTTTAATTCTATACTCTATGTTACCCGCTACAGAACTATAATATTCATAAGACATCTCTCTACTCAACTAATAATTTCAAAAGGAGAACTTCAGCATTTTTGATTTTTTTTTAAAACACGCTACCTACTGTTCACTGATTGGTTGAAATTACTTGACAAAAAATGTAACCAATCACGAGGCACCCGCCATGACCATCGCGATCATGTTTTTTAGGGTTCCGTACCCAAAGGGTAAAAACGGGACCCTATTACTGAGACTTCGCTGTCCGTCCGTCCGTTTGTCACCAGGCTGTATCTCAGCAACGGTGATAGCTAGACAGTTGAAATTTTCACAGATGATGTATTTCTATTGCCGCTATAACAACAAATACTAAAAATAAAATAAACTAAATATTTAAGGGGGGCTCCCATACAACAAACTTGTTATAGATTATATATATGTATAGGTACGGAACCCTTCATGCGCGAGTCGGGCTCGCACTTGCCCAATTTTTTAATAGGTCAGTTTTAGTTTGTACAAAAAAGTTTACATCAAAAATAAAAAATCATAGTGTGGAATGACGATTAAAGTAAAAAATGTTTTTCTGTGTTTGCTCGTGTAAAAAGTATTGTATGGAATAGTTACACAATTAGGTCTTAAAATCTCTTACCTTACTTAGGCCACTCGGCAAGCCTTGTGACCTAAACGTGGTACTCGAATTTAAGAACCTTCATTGTGCAACGATTGCATAAAATACTATTATAAATATTTTTATAAGTCCAATACTGATCAGTGAACACAGCATAACTTACAAAGATGTTTTTTATTTATATTAAATTTGCTAAAATCTATTTTAGTATTTTACATAGAAAAATAACATCTATACTCTATCCGGATAGGTATTTAACTAAATGTAAACAAACCATAAATTAGGTGCTTTATCAGGCTGACATTGGTTGGTAAAATTTGTATTTAATAATATTACTTTAATAAAAAATATAATAATTATTTTGCTTTAATATATCAAGTTATAGAATAAACCATACGATACCCAATCAAGCATATGTAATTATTCCCTAAGTACATTAACTTAATAATAATTTCAACATGCCACCAAATATTTTTCAAATTGTGCACAATAAAGAACCTAAAAACCTAGGAATCTGCAACCTTTTTTAGGGTGTTGTAGCCAAATGGCAAAAAACGGAACCCTTATGGATTCGTCATGTCTGTCTGTCCGTCTGTCCGTCCGTATGTCACAGCCATGTTTTTTCCGAAACTATAAGAGCTATACTGTTGAAACTTGGTAGGTAGATGTATTATGTGAACCGCATTAAGATTTTGAGACAAAAAAAAAATAATTGGGGGCTCCTCATACTTAGAACTGAAACTCATATAAACATATATGACTTTTTCGATTATCTTAGAGAAAACAGAAATTAACGTAATAGGTATATAGTTGCTCATGTTATGCTTATCATCTTTCTTAATCCTTTGAGCGCCAAGCGGCAAAGCAATTCACCGTGCCACTGACGCCAAACCAAAACAAAAAAAAAGTGCTCCAAAATCAACAGAGATTGAAAAACACAGATAGTGGTTTGAATTAGCATGTTTTTGACCATTGCAATTTTTGACGTCAATAGGCGTCGTTGGCGTCAGTGGCACGAATTCCCGATGACGTGATTTGCCGTCTTTGGCGGTCAAAGGGTTAAAAAGAGGTCTCACTACAGATACTTTAAGTTTAGCGGGAAATACTCCCTGCTCAATGCACATGTTTATAATGTAGCTAAGTATAGGAGAAATAATATCAGATACCCTTTTCAAAACTTTTGTATGTACACCATCAATCCCTGTACTATTAATGTTTTTTAAAGAAAGATTTATTAATTTAATGTCACTTGGGCTTGTCTGATTCATGAATACGGAGTTAGAATTAAATGTCAGTGTATTTTTATAATTTTTAATTACGTCTGTTGATTTATTGCCGTCAGATATTGAAACTTGATCAATAAAAAAGATATAAAATTCTTCAGCAATACGTTTAGGATGTGTTATGGTTTTGCCGTTCGATACTATTAGGTCAATGTTTTCTGTTAGTTTATTCTTCAATTTAGGCATAATTACAATGCACTTATGAATGTCAGCTGTTTTGCATATTTTATATAACAGTAAGTATATTTTATACATTTATTTATTTATTTAAACTTTATTGCACAAAACAAAAGTCAGTACAAATGGCGAACTTAATGCCTAATGGCATTTACATTATTTTTTACAGTTAGCTACGTATATTTTGTGTTTTCTGGATGCGATAGATTACTCGTGAAGGATGTTATCACTGCCAAACAAAAATCAAAATTATACAGCAATAGTGACAGTTCAAATTAAACTAGGATTACACTTACCTACTGAACTCTTTAATTTAATAATATTTTTTCCGAAAGGTAAAAAATGTAACTCTTTAACGAACTTTTTTTTTAATTAACGTAACAATAAATTTACATACCTACCTACGTTAGTGTTTGTGAGCAGTACAGAAAAATTAAATTTAAAATATTGAATGTCTATTCATACATAATATCTGTATTCTGTGTATTCATTTATTTTACGTGTATGACTTGCCAAAGGCCATTTAATTATTTTTCTGCTTTGCCGAACCTTGATCAGAGTCTGACTATCAAAAGAATAATCGAAAGTAAGAATTAAAATTTTACAATTGATAAAATGTTGATTACACCTGAATATGTCATCTTTGACAGCCAAGGTTTGTTTACATTTAGTTAAAGCCCTATCCGGATGGAGTATAGTACTAATTAAAAAAATAAGAATAATACACAAGTATCAATTAAGACTGCCTTATCCTTCAGTGTTGTCAATATACCGATTTACAGATAAAAAACTAAAATTGCTGGGGCAAAGATATTTTAGCCAGGCTATAAGCCTAGCTGTCTGATTTTGACACCTTTCAGCGGACACTTTTGCATAATTTTATGAAGATGCTGCTCCTCCTCTCTATACTCCATACTAAATTTGCGCGCGCGCTCGTTGCTATGGCAACTCGTGCGACGGCGTGGCACGGCGAACAGGTCACTCCACAGAGTACCTTTGTATATAGGGGTCTCTCGGTCACGCCACGCAGCGGCGTAGCAAAACAGCTGAATAGGCAGCACGCACGCTCAGTGCCTCTCGGCAAAACAATTATAGTCTGGCTACTGAAATATTAACTGAATTTTTGGCGGGGCATTTAAAGAATCTTGGGCGGTCACGCTTCGTGTAGTGGGAATTATAGTTTTGATGCTAGAAAATGTTTGAATTTTACTGTCCACACGTAAGTAAAGAAGTTAAATAACCTAAGGAAATAAGTTAAATATGTCAAACTAAGACTAACCAGCCCAAGATTTTTGAATTTCCCGCAAAACATTTGAGTAATATTTCACTAGCCAGACTCTACAAATGTGCTTTCTCATAAATTATTATAGTTATATACTTACATGAAACTGTCAGGAACGGCCCGACTGTTTTAGACCCGATACGAGTTCGAAAACATCTACGTTCGTTCGGTCGGGCCGTTCCTGACGATTTCATGTGAGTGTAAACCGCTGAATACATTTATTAAACATGGCTTGGTGAGCCAAACAAAACAAACTTTCCATAAGATTATTATTTTAGAATTAAAAGCGTGTTATCAGAGTATTCATTCGTCACAATGCGGCCCAACGTGGGGCCCGAACCCACGACCTTAAGATATTATTTTTATCATGTAATGCGGTCGTTAGTGGGTGGGACATTACATGGGCTTAGATTAAATCTACATTTTTTTTTTTAAGTTTCCATTTTTTTTAATGGATTACATTACCTACTTACAAAGCTTTCACTAGCGTAAATTGTTAAAAACCATTTTATACACATACACGTTTTATTACATAACTTAAAATCGAAAAATACTTCATTGTTATTGACGATTGCTGTAAACAAATAGTAATTTATTTTGCTAGGAACAACAATTGGCCTCTGTGCTAACGATTAGTTTGTGACGAGTCTTTTCTTTGACCTGTAGGAATGGAATAACGTCGTCTGCATCCTTCATTTGCGGTGCAGGAATCTGGAAAAACAAAGGAACCTATGAACATTTTATTTAAAAAATATGTTTTTTATTTCACCACCTTACAAAACAGTAAAATTATAATAAAACATTAAAAATAAAATTGATTTACATCGCGTATACTATCCCGTTTTAATTTGACGTTTAACAGCTTCCGTGATTATTGGGATAAAATAGTTACTGCATATTATAATACTTATAGCCTAGCAAGCGTCGGTCCGGCCCAGAGATAGTGGCGCTACAAACAGCTTTCATATGGCAATAATGTGCTACTTCATATATCTGCATCAAGAATCTTATATACTAACTGGATGTTGCGTGCCGAACTATGAGTTGAAGCCAGGTTCATTCACCTTTGCTCATATGTTTTATCTCTTTTCCACACTGTGATGTGTTACCATGTTATTTATAAAAAAAACTTATTTTTTATAGAAATAAGAATTATCGGGCATTACCTAATTAATTTACTTTAAGCTAATTCCAACAAAAATTTATATTTTTCATATAAAACTTTCTGCGATCAAATTTACTTAGTTTTCTATGTATTATACAAAAAAAAGAACTGAATCAAAATTCTCATTTCACGGGTATGCACCTCCTACGTACTATGACAACACTAATAATAAAGAAATATCGCTGATATGTCAGAATTGTCAAAAGTCATTCACCAATTCAATATTTTTTTTCGTGAAATAAACGTATTTCGTCGATTTACTTGCGTAATGCGCTATGTATTGCATAGTAAAGCATTGTAAAAGTAATTGGAGGCAGAAATCCGACACAAAATTTTATAGGTGAGTACTTATTTTACGAAAATGTTCAAAAATCTTACTAGCAATCAGTCTTCCTCTATTTTGCTTGTAAGCTTTGTTAATTTTTATTCAAGAACCCCACGAATAGGTTTATAATGATAAGTTAGAAGTATATTTTGTTTATTTGAAGTTCAACATTGTCTTAAATGAGAAACTAAAGATTGTGTGGTTTTACAACTCGGGTGACCAATTCGTTTTCATGCATGGTATTTACTCGTATAAAATGGACCTAAATCTATCAACTTAGTACGTTTTCTATTCTCATAATTCATATCACAGAATAACATGTTTATTGTTTGTGTCTTTACAATTTACTTGAATAATATTAAATATTGCAGTTTTCCAAAAGATGAACGAAGGAGGCGGTTTTGGCTGTCGATTGTACCGATAAAGGGTTTCAGAGCGTTCGACAATTTGATGACCCTGCTGTCGAAATTGTTCTCACATGTGGAAAATAAAGAAACTGTTATAACGTCCTAGTATTTTATTATTTTTTATCCATTGACAAATACTCCCCTTATGTTTTTGTTAGTAACTATTTGTGGCGTGCTCAGGTAAAAGGAAACCTTTTGCCGGATATCATTAAGGCGGACTAAGTGCAGAGTGGCATAGAAATGCAACCAAAAATGGACTGACAAATTGGTATCTTTTACTACAGAACGTCACATTGATACCTACACCAATGGTAAGTATATTGCTAACCTAATCCACTAATGGCTACCTCACTGTGAACTTAGCCATAGTCACACTCGTATTCACAAACACATATAAACAAAAAACGTGTACCTATACTAAAATTGCTACTATATTTAAGGATTGGCCTCATAGGTGCTCACAATACTCTGGCGTTGCGTAAAGGCGGCTAATACACGGTGAAAAAGGGACGTTGACGTATGCGTCGCGTTTTTCTCCATACATTTAGCCGTCCGTTTAAGTATCAGCAAGTAGTCTCCAGTTACACGGACACTTGAAATCAGTATTGCCTAGAATGCTAATGTTTTATCGCCGACGTAAGGCTTCCATTCCTTTCTGGTAAATTAGCCAGTGCGAGCGGGACGGCAACGCACGAAACAACAATAAAATTTAGCTATGCATATGTGGCCGTCCATGAGAAAAGGGTCCTTATGGCAGTTTCTAGTTACGGAGATATTTGCTGTTTTGTAAAATCCTTCAAAATTATCATTTTTTTGTTTTATGCATTATAGTAAAATACAAAGATAGAGCTGTATTTGTACCTTGGTTTCAGTTGTGTACGTTAATTCTTTCTTTATTAAAACGGAGTTTTAAGTTTAGTAGAAAAGGGTCTTTGTGGGAAATTGCATACAAGAATGACAAAGGTCAATAGATAAACTTGCTTACAACTATTTCTTTGCTAAGTACCTATGGTCATTTTAGATTTTACGTAAAATGTACGTAAAATGTAGGTAGGTACTACATTTTTCGTCTGACGTCAAAACATCTCTCGGCGCGCGTCGAACGACATGTTATATCTGATTGTTGTTAGTTAATTTAAAATTGAATGCAAAAATAATATGTATAGTCAAGGTCATTAATATGTGTACACTTTTTCACCCAGTCGAATGCGGTCGCCTACAATTTGTAAGCAAACGCATTCGACAAGGCCAAAAAGTGTATACATTATAAATGACCTGCGGGGCATTACTTACTAGCAAATGATTATAATTGGAATGTGCCCCCCCCCCCCCCCCCCTCGCCCTTATCGCGTCAGATCAGAAATCGCGTGAAATTATCTTTATTACGTGATTTATGAATAGTTCCTTAGTAGTCACCGACTGTGTAAATTATTCGTTGACGTTAAATGAGAATAACTCCTTACAGATAAAGATTTTGAGTAAATTTATAATAACCTTTTTTCTTCGGTATTCTGCGTTAATACAAGATTAGGAAATAAATAATGTTATTATTGTGCCATATTGGAATTATTAATATGTTTTGTCTGTGATTGGTCATAAGGACCCTTTTCCCAAATGTATAGGAGTCAAATTTACGTAACTTTAATCGTATACAAATAAAAAAATTAAACTTGTAGAACAATAATGATAATTTTGTGATACTCCAGTGGACTGGATAAATATATTTTAGAACTCACTGTACTAAATTTGTTATTGTTATAGGGGAAGATGAAAAGTATAATAATTATCACGTTTTCATTAAAATAAAGATATTTCGTTAACTATGTGATTTTATCTATATCCTAAAATGTAAGTTTAAATATGTCCTACTATATACAATAGTTCAGATTACAACATAATTAAAGACAAAGCTGAAAAACATGTTTTTATTAATTTCATTCTTATAGCGTGTTGCTGTTATCAAAGGCTGTTTTCTCAGGATCTGGAAGTCACATTGATGAAACCATGACTGAGTTCAATAGAAAAACCCCTTGAGATACAAAATCAATCATAATCTATGTAACTTCCAATGGGAACATACTTAAAGTTAGTTTCAAACTTCTTTTGACGTTTTCTCAAAAGTGAAATTTTAGCAAGTGTAAGTATGATGTTTTTAAAAAAAAAAGTATGAGACTTAGGGACATGATTCTTTCTGTGTTAAATAGCTTATTTAACATAGATTTAGAACCTGTGCTTAACTCAATACCTGCCATAAGGACCCTTTAGTCATGGACGGTCACATATACTTTCCTATCCTACTAGGATGGGTGTTCACTTTCATGATAAAACAGTTGATCGGATTTGAATTTAATAAATTACAAAATCATCAATCATCAATCTGCTGTATATGTCAAATTCCGCGGGATATTCCTAATGTATGCTTAATCATGGACACCTTAAAGAAAGAGATGCAAGATCGGCGTGACGTAATTCAAGGTCATTTTTTCTGGCTTCAAAGGAATGTTCGGCATGCAATATTCAGTTAGTATATAAGATTCTTGATCTGCATTATTAAATGTCATTCAAGGATTTGTCATTAACCAAATTCAAAACATAGTACCTACTAAACTTCTCGCGAAATAAATACTGAATCCTTTTGAAAAATCCTAACTTTCATCACTGTGGATAGTTTTGACTTTATTATGCAAACATTACTTGAAATTTGCGGAACATTTAGTCCTGTTTCCTCTTTGTTTACATCAGTAACATTCACCGATTATCAACGTCAGTTACCAAAAATTTGTCGTTGCCAGTAAAATAAATTAGTACCGCTAAAAATCCGCAATACGGCGAGGGTTGTAAAACCCCTTGTAGTGCTATATTACAGCAATTGATGAGAATGTCAGACGACGCGGTTGGCGCAGTTTGAAAGCACTTGCCTACTGAGCCGGCGGTCCCGGGTTCGAATCCCGGCCAGGGTGTGTGATGAACCCGAATATTTGTGCTTGGGTCATGATTGTTCTATGTATTTAAGTATATATTTATCTACTATATAAGTTTTGTATACGTCGTCGTCTAGTACCCATAACACAAGCCTTCTTCAGCTTCATTTGGGACTAGATCGATTTCATATGATATTTATATTAAATGTATTTATCAGAAAAATGGGCACAATAAATGCGGTTTAATCGCCAAACATCGATATTTTCCCTAAAACTTTTGCTTTATTATGGAAAGTCAAAATGTAAGATAGCACGTGAAAGATTAGCACAGAACTGACATAATGTGGTGTAAATGTAAACATACCTATTTAAACTAAAAATAAGGATCAGGAGCAAATTCCTCCGCGTAAAACTTAAACTTTTTCCATAGTCGGGTAAAAAGTACCCATCTTAAAGTACCCATCTTAAAGTATCCATCTTAAAGTACCCATCTTAAAGTACCCATCTTAAAGTACCCATCTTAAAGTATCCATCTTTGGATGTCCGGATATCCCTGCGCCAAAATTTTGTAAAAATCCGTCCTGTCGTTTCGGCGTAATGAAATGAGAGGACAAAGATATTTTGACAATACGGCTCGCGCCCCGCGTCTACATGACGCTGAAAAGTTTCTCCCGAAATAATGACCCGTCTCCACAGAAAACTGATTTCCAATACAATTTGTGCATATTATAATAGTATAATATAATATGCACAGGCCAGATGGACCGACGACCTGAAAAAAGTGGCTGGTGGTGACTGGAAGGCGAAAACGGGAGATCGGGCCATGTGGCGAACCCTGGGGGAGGCTTACGTCCAGCAGTGGACTGCAATAGGCTGAAATGATGATGATGATGATGATGATAATAGTATAGATGACTGCAGTCTAATAGGGTGAAAGTTCAGTGGCTAATTCTTAGCAGCAAATTTCAAAACTTACCTGCAAATCTTCAGCTTTTGACTCTTTTGCTGTGTACTCTCTTATGATATAATTTGAGTTTAACATGTGAAACATCCTAGTTTCATTCGATCTCACCATTACGTCATCTACTCTTAGGAAATACCTGAGTAGGATGAACCAGTGTGTCGGCATCACTCTCTGAAAGGAAACAATTATATTATTGGCCTTTAGCTGGACAAAAAGCTCATTTTACTCTATGACCACAGAATAAGATCCACAACAATTTAGTTAATATTTTAGACATCAACCCTAAATTTTCAGCAACTTACTGCAAAGCTCTTCCTTTGCTATAAAGTGCTGGCTGATAAATATGACATTTTTAAATATGTACAAATACATAGCCAATAACACTTTGGGGCTTTTTAATTTTTAAATAATTTTCAGGTATATAAATGAGACTCATAGTTCAAGTGCAGTAAGAACTAAGAACAAATGAAATAAAAACTGCCAGATTACTTACAATTTTTACAGATAACTTGGAAATTCCATGATCATGCAACTCATCCTCAAACAAGGTGAGATCGTGGTAGAACAGAATCTGGTCTTTCTGCTTCAACAAGTCATAATTGATGTCCTCCTCAGTGGGTTCAATGATGATGTTATCAGTTAGGGTGCCCTTGTAATCTGTTGAGAAAGTCCAATCGAAAGGACGCTTCTTCTTCGCTGCATCCGGTCTTAAAAAAAAAAACATTGTAATATCAATTAATTACAGCTAAATGCTAGACTGTTAGAGATGTGGTTACATGATTGAAAAGAACTATGCTTATATTTGTGAAAAATATGTACATGGAAATGTAACGATCATTGAAACCCAGATCACAAAAATGCATACAATTGAAAACATGCCTTTTAGAGAAAGTGTCATTTGTTAAGTCAAGGTTTTTATGCACACGTTTTGGGTGTAAAGATCACAACATTTCGCTTTTGTAACATTCAACTTAAGGATTTGTTTAAGATGCACAGTCCAGAAATTTCATTTGTATCTATAATGCCTAGATTCTATAGAAATTCCAAATACAGCAATTATTTTAGATTTCAAGATGGCTAACATTTTCTATGTTTTCAGGGTGTAGTTCTATACAATACGTGATTTTCCTTGATGTAAATTATCCTTAGAAATCTGCACACAATGTCTGTAAAGAAATGTATATATAGTGTGTGCAGATTTCTATATTGATGTATCCCAGATAGGGAATGCAATCGGTTATTTTTAGTATCAGAAAAATCCAGTTACTAACCGAAACCCGGCTATTTTCATACAAATACGGTTAAACGTTGCATTCCCTAATCCCAGACACTTCACCAGGTTATGTTCTGTAGCTGGAGTGGAACATTAACTTGTGGTTAGCACAGACAGTGCAACACCACAGTATTATGAAAAAATATGGACATGGTTATAAAATTATATTACACTCAATAGACCATTTTTTTATACTATTGCAGGATTTATTAAAATTACTCTAGGTAATAAAAATAACTAATGCATTGTCCATGCTAACCACTAACAATTAACATCAAATTTGAACTCATACTCATACATTTATTTATTTACTATATAACTGGAAGCTGCCCGGAAACTTCATCTGCACAGAACAAAATAGTGGGAATGACTTTTTTGCTCCTCCATAGTTGGGTAAAAAGTATTTTATAACCATCTATGGATGCCAAGCTATTTGTGTACCAAAAACAGTGATATCTATTTCACTTTTTTATATCTCATATGTACAGTCAGCAGCAGAAATAGCTAAGCAAAATAACACACTCATAATGATCTGTACAGTACAACCATTATTCTTAAGTAGTAATAGTTAATGTGCATATAATTTTGAGTACCCTGGTGTGCATAGCAACTTCTGTTGCTGACTTTAGACATTTCATTTCTACAATTTTATAAAGGTGCGTCTATGCTAGGCGAGCCGAGCACAAGCCGAACACAATTCGTCTAATGTGGACCGACTTACAAGCCTCGAACGAGCGTGCTGCGAGCGTTTCGTTCGCGCTCGGCTGCGTTCCGCCAGTTGTCGGTTTTTTGACGAACACAAAGGGATTTGCTTCGCGTTCGCAGTGCGCTCGTGGACGTGTTTAGTGACAGACGTCGGTCGCTCGAGCCGAGCATCATTGAGATGTGACGTGGACCGATGATACTTCCTTGCAATTAATTGAATTATATGAAAATAATCCATTGATATGGGACCCAAAACATCTCTGCTACACCTCTGCTTAATGGATATAGCCTCTTGAAATTTGGTATTTTGTTTTGCAATGTGCGGTCCAATTGAGCGTAGTAAATTCTCAGTTTGTCGATGTCATTCGAAGAAAGTTCTTAAATTGGCCAGTTGCTTCTTGACCTCTCAAAATGGTTAGCAAATCATTTTGTTGATTGGATCTCATTTTATATAGATTTGCAGATTCCCATCGTCTTGGCCTTTTTTCTTTTTTGCTGACTACCGATATAATAATCGCTGCAACAGCAGCGGCTGCTGCAGTATTATTAATGTCGTACATATTCGCCAAGTGCCCCGAGCACACTGCGGAAAACTATGTTCCAGGAAAGTGCTCGTTGTAGGTTCGTTGTACGTCCACACTTGACGCCGAGAACGTTCCGCTCGTGCTTCGCTCATGCTCGGTTCGTCTAGCGTAGACCCACCTTAATAGTATAGAAGAATTTTAAATATAAAACAGTCCTAGAACAGTGATTGGCAATCTGAAAAACAGCTTATTTGCTGCCCTGTGTAAGTAAAGGATTTTTTTTATGATATACATTACATACAAACCTTGCACCCTGCCAAACTTCTGCACAAGACACTTCTATAGCTTCAACTGTGGAAGCTACAAGTTTTAATGCATCCAGGGGATTAAAATTGATGTTAGCGCCATTCTTGTGCGTCAAAGATAAAATATTCTTAGGAAACACCATATCAGGAAAATGTGGAATGGACAGCTCTTTACAATATCTGAAAGATATTAAAATATGATTCCATCAGATGCATAACAAAGACTCAACAAGTAAGATTACTCTTTAAACATGCGTACACAAAATGTCGTTAATTAATACTTACACGCAAAACTGACAAAATTGATCATCATCTCGCTCGCAAACCACTTTAGTTGAGCAGACACTAGGCAAGATACAGCTTATGTCGTAAGAGATATGCCACGGTCCAAAATCTATGGATTTAGAGTTACTGATGAATCGCCGGGCGTCTACGCTGGACTCCTGTAAACCAAGTGTCCACAGTATTGATTTGCAACTTAGATTAACGTAAAAGTAGAACAATCAATAGATACCTCTATAGTAAGCATTATTGTGGATAGAAAATTATAGTAGTTCAAGACAGGTTTTTTTTCTTATATCACCAAACAAGAGATCGAAGATGCAAACAAAAAAATCAGAACCGAACTATAATCCAGATTCCAGATTGACAGCATTATTGGCATTGACTGAAAGGACGGTCAGAAACCAGAAACCACGAGTCAAATTATAAAAAAAAAAAAAAAAAACATTTTAAAAATAAAAGTATCAAGTGTACAAATAATATGTGTTTAGTCAACAGAAACCAAATACTGCATTAATTACAATGAAATCTTAAGTAGTACACTTAAAATAGTTTTGAGCGTTATCACGAGGAAATTTGTTTAAAAAAATAACTAAGGATATTAATGTTTTGTCTAGTTTTACCTTTTGAACGTGCCGGTTTTTTTTACGTCTGATATTGACATTAATATTCCACAACACGCATAGTGCAGTTTTCATTATACTTAAGCGCTCTGGTGCTCAGCTGCAGTGACAATAACATTTTATAACGTCGCGAAGTTTACTGAGGTTGAATAAATATGATACTGGGGTGGTACTTCGGTGTCGGGCAACGGATCTCGGTCAACTTCGCGAGACACTTTTTGCCGCATCGTGTAAAACATTCGTAACGACTATTTATTTTTTGTAGCAGCAACCCTGTTGTCAAATCTGAAATCAATATGGCCGATTTTTACCGGTCGTGTATTATTGTGTTTAAGTAAAAGTTCGTTAAATAAAATTTCAAGCCATAAAGACCGTGTAATAATCGCTGTAATAAATTTGCTGTGTGTCATAGAGCTAGTAAAGAATTATGGAAGCACTTATACCAGTTATTAATAAATTACAAGATGTATTTAATACGGTCGGAGCGGATGCCATCCAGTTACCTCAAATCATAGTTTTAGGGACACAGGTAGAAATTATTCTTATTGTTGCGTAACCATAAATATGATGTTATATTGTAAAAGTAATTGAATGGATCCATGTGCTGCGGTGTCTAATATATCGGTTGTTATGTCACATAGAGTTCTTTGTCCTCATTTCATTTGAGTGAACTGGGTAACCTGTCATTGACCATTGTCCAGCCTCATTAGCGGACGTCGTTTCTAATGTTACATTGAAATCTGAACTTTCTCTTCATTACTAACATAAAATATTGCTGGTGAGGAATTCATAGTGTAATTTTGTTTGAATCCAACAGAGCTCTGGCAAGAGTTCCGTGATAGAGAGTCTCGTTGGACGTTCATTCCTCCCTCGCGGTCCCGGCATCGTCACTCGACGCCCGCTCGTTCTGCAACTGGTGTACAGCCCCAAAGACAGCAAGGAGCATCGGTCAGCTGAAGAAGGTACATACATGCTTCCCTATCATTTGAATCATATTCATGAATCTTGTTTTTTTTTTGTATATTTAGAAGTATTTTGACCTTTCGTAGTTTCCATTGTGCAAGCATACTCTTCATTATTATCTTCACTAACATTGTGTGCCCTTGAAGAGAATGCAAATCATGTTTATACTCCACTAACTCTGTTTACTTTTTTTTAACATGCAACATTGGTTTTTTTTTATGCCTTTATGATTTGTCAATGCCAATGCAATGAGGATGCATTGATTGTTCTATTGTGTCTAACAGTTCAATGAGTACTCATTATTAGTTGATATCAATCTGTTTATAGAATGTTAGGTGCTGATGTAAAGTTAGAGTACTAGCGGACACTGGCAGACAATAGAGCATTTTACTATATACAATAAAAAGATAATGTTGTTGATAAATGTGTGGAGTGTAATCATCAATTTATATTAGAAAACTGAAGATAATATAAATATAAAGTAACTTAATGGAGTAAAACTTATAATTGAACATTCATAATATAAAATAGAAAAAAGAATGAAAATATATTTCAATCGATAAGGAAAAAAGCCAGACAATGAAATGGTCAGCAGATTTAAGAAAGCCAGGCCTGCCTTTGCCCAACTAAAGCCTGTTTGGAAGTCCAACAAGCTCACTTGACATATTAAAGTTTCCCTCTTAGTTGATTGTCAAGTTAGTACTGTCTGGCTGCGAGTGATAAAAGGCCTGAGGAGCAAGCTGCAAGTCTTCATCAACAAGTCCCTTAGGTATAGTCTCAGCATATTCTGGCCAAAGACAAGATGTAACGAAAACCTGTGGAGGATTTATGTCACCCGTCATCCATGTATGTGGACATCATGTCACGAAAATGGAGATGGATAGGCCACACTGTAGGAGAAGCAAATAATGCAAGCATCTCTTTCGATTGCAAACCAAGCGTAACCATGGACATCCTGTACACTTATGGCAGCACATTGTTGAGTGCGAGCTGTGAACTGTTGAACTTAGCTGGAGCAAGGCCAAAAAAGTTACTGAGTATAGGGTAGTGTGGCCAAGCTGACGAAGGCCCTCACCTCCTGGGTGCCTTAGGACAACAACGTAAAAGTTTCTTAGTTAATTGAAGGGACGCAAAAACAACATAACTAACACTATGATACCAATAACTCAAACCTGCCAAATTTTTCTTACATTTTATTCTGTTGAACTACTTTATTTCAGTTTACAAATATGATTTGATTATTTAACACTATTCCCTTTACTTCCCAAACTACCCTATTGTCACATGTTCACCACAAGGTGGACTCTAGTAATCAATATACAAATGAGTTTTTTTAATAAACTTGTTATTAGCCACTGTGAGAGACCAGAATGCCTTAGGTTTATGTTTTTTTTTTCATTTGCTAGTAGCAGGTATAATATGAAAGTAATTTGAAAATTATACAATTGACTATAGTTCACCAAATAACAACCAACCAACAAGTCATCATTGATATTGGAATCATTTACTGAAACCGAAAGTAGAAATCTTGATAATGAGTATTTGTGGCTTGGTTTCCCTTTTTGTACAACTACTTCAATTATATGGTAATATTTATTACAAATACTCTTGCTAGAATCATTTCTTATTAATTTATGTGTTTTGAACGAATTCAAGAAAAGCGGTTGGCTTATAGAATGTTTACTATTATTGTATTTATACATAGAACTAAGACAGCAGATGAGAGTGCCAGCAACATGGAATCCAATATCTCAGCTATCCAATTCAATATTTACCGCAGGTTGGTATCAGTAAGACAAATGTGGATGCTATTTTGGCTGATGGCTTGTGAATCTGCTAATGTTTTGTTTAATTTACATCATAATCATTAAAATATCTTTTCGTCATCCTTTTTGACTTTTTGTTAAATCTTAATTAATTTTAAAATGTTTTGTAAAAGATTGTTTGTGCATCTATATGTATTCTATAATATCATCCACCTTACACATCATTTTTTATCCTGTACAGTGTATGTTTAACATTAAAATCTTCAAAAATCTTACCAATTGTCCCCTATAAAAAAATGGTTGTTCTTTAACATAATTTTTTAATCTATTCAATGTAAAATATCAACAAAATAAATGTCCAGTAAAAATTTGTCAATAAGCAATATCAAGTAAAATTCGAAACAAGTTTCGTCTATACTTGCATAGATATCATTAGCAATTTGCTTTAAAATTCTTAGGATTTAAATTAGGTTAAAAACACAGTTATCAAGTTCTAAGAATTAACCTAGCATATTATTTTGTTCCAGGTACTGTAAACTTAGAAGAATGGGGCCGATTCCTGCACACAAAGGACAAGATCTACACAGACTTCGACCAGATCAGACAAGAGATAGAGCGAGAGACGGATCGCATGGCAGGCAATAACAAGGGCATCTGCCCGGAGGCCATCAACCTCAAGATTTACTCCACCAAAGTTGTCAACCTCACTCTTGTGGATCTACCTGGTATCACCAAAGTGAGTAGCTCATATATGTATCTTTCTAACCCTACTCAATAGATGTTACCATATCTTTCCATCTAAATGTGTGTGGATTGACCATATTCTTAGGAAGCTCACAACCAAACTTAGGAGTTTGGTTGTATACAGTTGAAAAAAGTATCTGGGGAGTAGGCTCCCCAGATACTTTTTGGTATTATTGTTAACTTTTCACTATTGTTAAAAACCAAATGGAACCAAATGCAATGGTTTCTAGCTACTTATGGCTAACAAGTTACAAGTGTTTACATTATTACTGTCATAGCATATTTTCTTAGGTGCCCATCGGTGACCAACCAGAGGATATAGAAAACCAAATCCGAAACCTAATAGTCAAATACATAGCCAATCCAAACTCGATAATTCTGGCGGTGACTGCTGCCAACACGGACATGGCTACTAGTGAGGCCATCAAGATGTCAAAGGATGTGGACCCAGATGGAAGGAGGACTCTGGCTGTTGTAACTAAACTTGATCTCATGGATGCTGGTAAATATACAGTTTGTACTGTTATTTAACTAAATTATTGTATGGATGTAACATGGCAATAACATTTCAACTGCACACAACAAAACTTAAATAGCTGTTGAGACTCTTGCATAAATTATGATGAATTTTTATGTTCATGCAAGTAGTTCAGGCACAATAGAAGTTATACATTACAATGCCTAGCTCTAGCTAGGGGTGGTTAACCTCTAGGTTAGATACTTTCACCACTCCTAATATCGTGATAAATAATGTGCTACATTTTTTTGGTCAGCTCATTTGTTAAAGCCCAAGATTGAATGTGAAACTATTTAACCGAATTTACACGAAATAGAGCAAATACTGACATACTTTAACATGCCACTAATTACCTAAATAAAACTGCGAAGTAAACTCTTTTTACAGTAAATGGAAATTTCATTGTATTGTTTGTGCACTTGAATGCACAATGAGGAACTTTTTATGCGGAGTCACTGTTTTTCAAATGTGATTCATTGATAATGTTGTGGTGAATAAAGTCTACTGTGGAATTCAGATTAAAAAAACCGGTCAAGAGCTTGTCGGGCCGCGCTCAGTGTAGGGTTCCGTAGTTGCCCATCCTTCACAATAGTCAGGCCTAACGAGCACGATTTCAAGCTCCAAAACAAGGTTGTAAACGCCAAAGTAACTGTAATTACTTATTACCTTTTGGAAGTTATCGATAATACGCGCCAGATTGAGCGGAATGTTTTAATGCAGTATGGCACTTAACTATTATGTGTAACGTTCGAAGTATAAGGACACCGCGCGGCACTTACGTCATTTTAAAGAAAATTATGAAATTTTGCGATAACTCAAAAACGGCTTGACTGATTGTATTCACTATAGTTTTCATTGATAGTACTTATAAGGCCTAATTTTCATGAATTTTTCCATATTTTTTTTACTCGTGGTTGAAAAGTTAGAGGGGGGACACTATTTTTTAACCTGAAAACTGCTGACTTTATCAAAAAATAAAGTTAGAAGACCCCTATTATTTTTAAAAGACCTATTCAACGACACCCCACAAACTAGTGTTGAAACGAAAACCCCACTTTGGGTTTTCGAGAGGTAGGTACCCAAAAAAAAAAATATTTTTAGTTTTTATTTAACCATTTGTCGGCGTGATACATACACATACTCATACCAAATTTCAGTTTTCTAGTACTAATGATCACGGAGCTAAGCTGCGGACGGACGGACAGACGGACATGGCGAAACTATAAGGGTTCCTAGTTGACTACGGAACCCTAAAAACAAGAAATAATATGAAAATAGACACGACGTTCTGTTTATTATTGTTTCTAATAAATCTATGACACATTTTATGATCTTAAGCTAGTTTACTCCGCCGCAAACCTGAAGTATGATAAATAATTATAAACCTCGGACTTGCATGTAGTAAAAGCGGTCGTTAAAATGTTATTTCGTCATATTTCAGGCACTGATGCCATAGATATTTTGTGCGGGCGTGTGATCCCCGTCAAGCTGGGCATTATCGGCGTCGTCAACAGGTCGCAACAAGACATTATCGATAAAAAAACCATTCTGGTAAGATATCTACAATTCTCAATATTAATTTCAACTTCATGATTAAACTGCAAGTCGTTGTACTTATTATTGTTTCTATTACATAGATATTTGTATTGTTTTGCACAGGATGCTTTAAAAGACGAGGCGACGTATCTTCAGAGAAAGTACCCTACGATCGCCACGAGAAATGGAACGCCATACTTGGCCAAAACCCTGAACAGGCTTCTTATGCACCATATAAGAGACTGTTTGCCTGAACTTAAGGTAATTGATATTGAATTGGTATACCAGTAGTACCAGTTGCTGCTGGTTACAGTTTCCTGTGACCACATATAAATTGTTATACAAATTACGGTTGATGCTAACCACGTTTAACCTTGAACGCCACAGTCGGCTGTGGCTGACAACTAAAAGTTAGGGTTCGCATGAATTTTATGTTTATAACAAAACAAGCACTTTTGTAGTTGTAATCTAATCATATAATTCAATTGGATGTATGACCCTAGTCACGTAGCTTTTGTTTCCCTTTAATGAAATACCTAAATAAATGAAGTATACAGAGACATGCCTATTGACTTAGAAGTAAAGTGTCCTTTTATAATGTACATTGTCAATATGAACATTAGTGAACACTAATCTTGAAAATAGTATTTTATGCATATTATCATTAACACTAGAATCTAAAGTAACATCAGATCTTTATCGAACTCGTCAGTTCAACCCCCTTCTCGCTCGGGAAAGAAATCAATATAAAATTCCTGTGTTTGAAGACGAACATCTTCAACCAGTCCATATTCCGGTGATGACCTGCGGAGCCGATGCGTGGTTTCTAACTATGGGCCTTTTAAGGAAGCTCAGAGTCACTTAGCGAGCGATGAAAAGAGTTTGCTCGGGATCTGTCTACGAGATTAAATCAGAAATGAGGAGATTCGTAGACGAACCAAGGTCATTGATATAGCAAAGTGGGTAAGCAAACTTCAGCAATGGGCGGGACACGTAGCTAGATGAACCATGACCCAGTGGCAGAAAGATTCTCGAGTGGGGACCACGTACCGTAAACCGTTTGTAAACTTTTTTGGTGTGCAATAAAGCATTTTGTATTGTATTGTATTTTTTTGTACCGGCAAGCGCAATGTAGGATGGCCGGCAAGGCGGTCGGGCGACTTGATTAGAGTTGCTCGCTGGATGCGGGTCGCTTCTATCCGGCCTATGTGGAAGTCTATTGAGAAGGACTGTGTCCAGCAGTGGGCGTACTATGGCTGAAATAATGAATGAATGCTGATGATATTACATCTAAAATTCATACATAGTTTGTACTTTTCAGGTACGCGTCAACGTAATGATATCTCAATTCCAAACATTGCTCAATTCGTACGGCGAGGACGTATCAGACAAGTACCAGACCCTGCTGCAAATCATCACGAAGTTTGCCAGCGCGTACTGCTCCACCATCGAGGGCACGTCTCGGAATATTGAGACCACTGAATTGTGCGGTGGCGCGAGAATATGCTACATATTCCATGAGACTTTTGGTAGAACTCTGGATTCTATTCACCCGCTAGTAGGTGAGTTAACATTACCAAAATTTCCCTAATCATTGATTGTTTTACTACCATAATCGCAATTTTAAAAGTGAAATAAATTGGTATTTCTTGTATATTACAAATACAACGATAGGAGCAGTGAACATTTCTTAGATCAGATTCGAACTGGTATCGTATGCCATGCCGGGCATTACGCTCTGTCAAACTAACCAAACCAGCTCTGTAGCTTGGTCAGCGCGTATCGCCTCGGCATGGCATAAGATACCAGTCTGAAGCTGGTCACGGTCTTGATTATTTTTACAATGCATGTGCTCGAAAAGAGCGTATTCTAGGCATTCAAACTGTGCGGAAAGTACTACTTTTCCACACTAGTGCTTTTTACTTTTCAATTTGTTTTTAATTTCTAGGTGTATCTGACAGCCTTACACAAAGATGTTTTATTATTTACAAAAAGTTTGATAAATTAGTCAAATATCGATTATTATTAGTACACATAAAAGAACAATAAAACCAATACTTCATTAATTAATTCATTTAAAACGTCATTCATTACATTAGATATAAAATTTTATTAATGAACGAACTTTAAATCGTTATATATTAAATACATTTGGCTGAATGTACACGCGCTTGTGCCATTTTGACATAAGACGAATATTAAAAAAATACTTTTGCACATGCGCAGTAGTAGATATGTCGAGCGCAGTTTACAAATAACCCCGCCATTTTTTATTGACGTCTAGTTTATTTCGAAGTACTTGTATCGTAAATAACTATTTTAGCATACAAGCTTCATTACACTGCAGGCTACCAATGTATGACAAATTAAAGCGCTTGATGATGCTGACAGGGTTTTTCAAACTTTTTGGTGTCACGGCCCTTATGACCATCAAACCTCCTTCGCGACCCCCCAAAACCCAGTCTGTACGATTAAACTAAAACCCAACTCTTATATAACAGATTTGGAACGCACCCATCAATCTTTCAATCAGTCGTATGCGTTTTGGAACGCAACCTACCTGTATTTATCAGAAATTCAGAAGAAATGCCGTTTTATTAAAATGTACATGCTTCAAAAACTCTGCATTCCTGGTAGTCACGAGACTTTCTCGATACTGATCCTCGCGACCCCCGGGGGTCGCGAGCCACAGTTTGAAGAAAACTGATCTAACACATGCCTCTTAAAAAATTACCTTTTCTCAAACATGCAATGAAATATTGTCTTTACGTTCCTTATAATAGGCTCGGAAGTATCGCTTTTTGGGCGCAACAACTCGAGAGGACTGTAAAGGGATTTCATACTGCTTTTAAGGCCTAGGCCTGCAAAGTAAATTTTTTTTTGGTTTCAACAACAAGGTCATTCCCACGGTGTCCTATCGTTTGACAAAAAAAAGTTTGACAAATGATCACTTGAAGATGAAGATAAGATAAAGATAAGATAAAGATACGTCGTCAATTAATAAAATGTTGTTCTTTGAAGTATATTTTTTTATTTCATTGTATGTTTGAGAAAAGCACTATACATGCCTCGTCGTGAAAACGGATTTCGGGCCAAGTAGGTATATACGGCCGAGCGAGCGTGCGAGCGAGGCTCATTTTCCCGGCCTCTGATGTAATGTACTATTAAACGATCAGCTGATAAGAAGGACATTTGTGTCGGTTGCAGGTTTGACGCGCATGGACATCCTAACGGCCATTCGTAACGCGACGGGGCCGCGGCCGGCGCTGTTCGTGCCGGAGGTGTCGTTCGAGTTGCTCGTCAAGCGGCAGATCCGGCGGCTTGAGGAGCCGTCGCAGCGTTGCGTTGAACTGGTACGTATATCAATTACTAGCGACCCGCCCCGGCTTCGCACGGAACCTCTGAAATTATCAGTGTTTCCCTACTATATAATAATAAATATCAGACAACCTCACACAAATCAACCATAGTCCCAAATTAAGGTCAAGAAGGCTTGTGTTATGGGTATACTAGGCGACGATATACATAGTTATATAGATAAATAAATACTTAAATACATAGAACATACATATTATGCATGTATTATACATATAACCCTGCTCATGAATCTTATCTATCTATAAAAAAAAAAAAAATGCATCAAAATCCGTTGCGTACATAGGGACAGACAGAAAGAAGCGACTTTCTTTTATACTATGTAGTGATTAACTTAACTCAAAGCAAATCGCCAAACATGACAGTTATAACTGTTATAAGTCACATTACAAGTGGGCCCAACAATCTAGCGAAACTTGTGCGAATAAAACTATTGCAAAATTACGTCGCTCAAAAAGTGAACTCTCGTGGATGTACAAAGCGCTTCATATTATACGATAAGGCCCCAAATCGGAGTTTTCTAAGTACCTTTAATATGAACATATTCATTAGTTGTGTACTGTTGTACTCCTGACTAAATGCTCATATTTATTTACAAAAATACTTTTGCATTTTAAGTGCGTTAAATTTTGCTTAAAGAAGCACGAAAATTGGATAGATTGCAAAAAATTTGTACATAGTTAAAAGCTTGGTTAACATAAAATACGATCGCTTCCTTTGTGTGACGAAAGTTAGTCATACAAAATGTATGGGTAACTTTCGTCACACAAAGGAATCAATTAACGTTGTTTTAATTAAAGCCCTTAACTATGTACAATTTTTTGCAATCGACCGATTTCTGTTTCATAGGCTTCAATGCTCACGGCGAAGGAGCGCCGATTACAGTGCAATATAGTACGAAACAAAAGAGTAGAAATTAAAAAGTGGCAATACTGTAGTGTCGTCCCTTTCTGATCGCTCTAAGAAAAAAGGGACGACACTACAGTATTGCCACTTTTTAATTTCTACTCTTTTGTGTCGTACTGTACTTGTCATTTTTTTCTGTATTGTTATTTATAGGTGCACGAAGAAATGCAGCGGATAGTGCAACACTGCGGCACGGAGGTTCAGCAGGAGATGCTGCGGTTCCCGCGCCTGCACCAGCGCATCGTGGACGTGGTCACGCAGCTGCTGCGCACGCGCCTGCCCGCCACCAACGCCATGGTGAGCGAAATGTGCGACAAACACGGCATAAGCAGCGTTAACGGGCTCACCAAAAAACAAAACTCAAGCGTCAAACTATTAAGGCGACGGGTAGTGCGAAACTAGCGCCACTTTTGATTTTTTTCTGATACATTCATAAAATGATATTTTTTTAGAAATAACTGAAGTCTAGGAGCTAGCAAAACGCCTTTAATATTTATTAAATCACTATATACAATTTGTTCTCTGTAGATTACCTTACAAAACTTGTTCACGTCAAAAGCGGACACAATAGTTTTGGGCAAGTTTTTAGAGACAACTAAAGAACAAGAAATTGTGTATAATGATTTAATAAACACTAAAGGTGTTTTTCCAGCTCCTAATATCTTGCAATTACTGAAAATTGATCTGGTTAGGAAAATATAATAAAAATTCGTAAGTGGCGCTAGTTTCGCATTACCCGTCCCCTTAAGAACTTTTAAGGAAAGCTCGTTACCGGTCAGTGCTAATCCCAAAGATCCCCACCCACCTAAATAAAAGTCCAAGTGCAGTCACATCGCCCTGCAGGGCTAACATATCTTGCCGCAACTTCGCTTGTCGAACGAGTTTACATCTCCTGTGTACCCTACGGTTTTGAAAGGAAAATGACAGATAGTATTTTTTGCGCCGCAAAGAGCCGCATGTCAAAGTTATGCTAGACGTACTGATGACTATAAGATTCTAGGCTGCTTCAATTAAAATCGTCATTCGCCATGTATCGGATGATGAAACCCAATGGCAGTGCCTGGAATTATTTTTGGTTCCGGGTAGCCAATACCAAAAACCTTCTTTGTTTAAAGTTTGGCAACGGCATGACATTCACACAGTATAAAGCACATACTGTTGCAATTTTAAGTAGTTAAGTAGTTTTTACATAGTTAAGGGCTTTAATTAAAACAACGTTAGTTGATTCCTTTGTGTGACGAAAGTTACCCATACATTTTGTATGACTAACTTTCGTCACACAAAGGAAGCGATCCTATTTTATGTAAACCAAGCTTTTACCTTTGTACATTTTTTTTGCAATCGATCCTTTATTTAACTCTGCCTTCGCGCTACACATTCTACAATCTGTGTTGTCTTGTCAGAAAGTTTGGCCAATAGTTCTTTAACCCTGAAGTGGCTAGTAAACACCGTTATGATTCTGAGCTTTCTTTTGCTTGGTCCATCCAGCCTGATTCTATTATTTCCATGGCTTTGAGTGCCTCAAGTCTGCCATTTTCGTCCACTCTTGTTAGTGTTGCTTTTATATCATCAGAAACATCCATGACGCAACTATTCCTGTTACTAGATATAGCGAGACCAACGAGGTATTTTCCTTTTATCTAACCATGATGATGTTTGACTGGTGGCTGAGCCGTCAACAGCCTCATGACGCTAACATAACATTACCCGCGTGTTACTGACCTTTTAAAAACTAGTAGTAATTTCTTAACTAATCCAAGAAATCCATCTGCAGAAAAGGCTAGTCTTATATGCTGATTTATGGCCTATTCTTCACCATTCCCACGCTACCATCGGTACATTTTTAGGGTTCCGTAGTCAACTAGGAACCCTTATAGTTTCGCCATGTCCGTCTGTCCGTCCGTCCGTCCGTCCGCGGCTTAGCTCCGTGATCATTAGTACTAGAAAGCTGAAATTTGGTATGAGTATGTATATATATCACGCCGACATAACGGTAAAATAAAAGCTAAAAAAAAACTTTTTTTCGGGTACCTCCCGTACACCTAAAGTGGGGGTGATTTTTTTTTCGTTCCAACACTAGTGTGTGGGGTGTCGTTGAATAGGTGTTTTAAAAATAATAGGGGTCTCTAAACATTATTTTTTGATAAAATCAGCAGTTTTGTAAATATTCGCTCCGAAAATAAAAAAAATAGCGTGTCCCCCCCCACCCCCTCTAATTTTTCAACCACGGGTCAAAAAATTATGGGAAAATTCATGAAAATGAGGCGTTATGAGTACTTTCAATGAAAACTATATTGAAGAAAATCGGCCGAGACATTTTTGAGTTATCGCAAAAATTCTTAATTTTCTTTAAAATGACGTAATAAGTGCCGCGCGGTGTACTTATACTTCGAATGTTACACATATTAGTTAAGTGCCATACTGCATTACAACATTTCGCTCAATCTGGCGCGTATAATCGATAACTTCAAGAAGGTAATAAGTAATTACTGTTACTTTGGCGTTTACGACCTTTTTATAGATCTTGAAATCCTTCTCGTTATTTAAAATCTTTCTCGTAATTTTCGTTTATTGTGAAGGATGGGCAACTACGGAACCCTACACTGAGCGTGGCCCGACATGCTCTTTGCCGGTTTTTCAACGTGGGTTCAACCGCACTATACAAATTCCAGGTGGAGAACCTAGTAGCAATTGAACTGGCATACATCAACACCAAGCATCCAGACTTCCACCGCGAGGCTGCGCTGGTGTCGGGGCTGCTGCAGAGCACCGACAATTTCATGGACGACAGCCCGATGTACCGCCAGAAGAACCGCGCCACACCCTCGCCGGTATCCACACTGTTCAAAGTAGATATTTGCTTTTATTTTTTGCATGACCATGGCTAATACACTAACGTACAAGTAAGTAAACGAGGTGACTAAATCTACTAATCTGGAGGTGGGTTTTTATAAACTATTACTTCGTCGAGGGTTTTTCCCGATCAAATTTTAATTTAGCAGGATTTTACAAAGAAGATAATCTGCTAAACAAGTAAAAGCCGGCGACTGTACTTTTTAAAAATATTCATTGTTCTCCTTGCGATATTCAGTCTATAATATTCAGCGACAAGTGGAGTTTATTGTCAAAGCTTTGTACTCATATCAGCCGATAGACGTCCACTGCTGGACAAAGACTTCCCCCAAAGTTCTCCACAACGATCGGTCTTGCGCCGCACTCATCCAGTATCTGCCAAGGCACCGCGGGACGCCGGACCGAGCCGTGGCTCTATGTAGTCTTTATTTTATTTTTTTATTTATTGGTATTCAGGATAACAACAGCCGTAAATATACATATGATATAAAGTTAGTTACATAACAGAGGGCCAATAACAGTTATCCACTGGTTACATAAAAAATAAGATTTTAAACTAAGTAGAATCAGACACAGTCAACATGTCCGTTCCAAACAGATGTTCAACATTGATTATTTGGGGGGCTTCGCCTTAATCGCCACGCTGACATGCGGGTTGGCGATCGCAGTCATTTCCACCGGATTAAAAGACAAGGATGCTGCTACCCATCCTGCGGTGGTCTAGAGCGTAGTTTTAGGACATACCCGGCTCCACCTTTGTACTAATTGATATGAGATACTCTTTATTACTTAGATACAAAATATCAAAATTGGTCTTTATTCGTTTGTGTGAAATCCTGCATGTTATTTTTCGTCGACTTTCAATGATTGGATCAGTTGCTATTTGACATGCATATGTAGATTTGAAGGCTTGAAGACTGTGCTTATATAATGATAATAAGATGCCGTCGAAAAGCATGTTATATGCTTTAGTTTTTTGTTTGCTGCTTTATATAATTAATCCGTGTCTTGTGTGTGCTGCTTTCATTCGAATCGTGTTTTTTTCCCACAAGTCAAGTTAAATTTTCCTTATTCATTCATATTTGTCCCGAAGATATCCATTTACGCATATTCTTATGTACTTATTTATTTTAATTATATTTAAAATTTAATTGTTTATGAGATTAATCCTCTCACGCCAGTGGGTGCGGCATATGTAATTATGCCATCAACGTGACTAGTCTATCTATACACCGTGAATTAAGAGTCAACAGTCATATAACTATCAAATTGTTAATCAGAGTGTATAGTTTCCGCATCAGTCTTAAGATTAACTTATCTGAAATCATTAACCAGATCAAAAATTAAATTTACTAAAAGTTATAAACATTTATTGCGGTCACTATACAAGCCAGCTAATCGAAATACTATCTTGAATGTCTTGTGATTGTTTGTAGCTGCTTCTACGTCAAATGGGTGAAAGAGGGTCCATCCTAGTATTCATGACGAATATTTGGGATGCGTACAACCAGGTAAACTAGACGCCATACACTACGTGTGAGCTAGGATGTCCAGATTAATTATAGTAACATATCTCATACTTAAAAAAATATCATTTTGCTTGTGTAAAAAACTGGGCTCTCTTTCAACCATGTGATTGAGCTAATAATTTCATTAGAGATCATTACTTGTGGTACAATTTGCATGTTCTTTACCATTGATAGTGGGTACAAATCGGTATCTAAAGTGCTGTATACGATTTCAGCACGTCCCGGCAATTACTGACGGACAAGAGCACAAAACTCCATCACAAAATAATAAGAGTGAATCTCCAGTCACACCCCAGGTAAAAATTGGGACTGTATGCTAGTTAAATTTTGTTTTTTTACTAAAGATAATACAATTTTGTTGATTAACTAGGCGTTTTCCAAAATATACGAGTGATTTTTGACGACGAGTGAGTTACGAGTGGTTAATAGAATATTTCATTTGAATACCTACTAAAGTTTCTTATGTGTCCCAATTTTTTTCTTTCATAAGTCATTACATTTTTATACTTTGTGTGCATATGATTTCCTTCTTTTTTTTATTTCTTTATAAGCAGAATTAACAACCCTGAAGAAGAAAAATTTGCTAAGTCTATACTTTTTTGGAAAACGCTTACTTATCATTGAGTTGATTTAAACTGACTGCATTGATAAAAAAGCTATTGCCATTAGTTTTATACATGTATCTATTTTGTGTTTCACAATAGTTTATATATGAAAATACTGACAAATAGATTCATTATAATGGTATTCCATTTCCCCGCTTCCTGTGTTTGATGATTAAGGCTTGCTTTTTATTTTCGTTTTGCCACAAGTAGTTTTAGTGCATCAACTACCTATTCTTACAAATTTTGCGATTTCTTAAGTTTATTGATATACTGAACGGGATAACGGTTTAACAGTTTCAAACATCCAAAAATTTCGAAATTTTATTTATCCGAAACCATATTATTCCGAAAATGATATCACGCTAATCGATCATTGTTGCTGTGGATGGCATGTTACACAATATTATTCGATTAGATTAAGTTTTTCTAATCAAATTAAAAACATTTCGTTAGAGTATGGTTTTCGGATTGGTGAAACTTCGGAATAGTAACTACATTGGGACAAATTAAAGTTCCCTTTAAATTTAACAATTTTTTTAATTAATAGGTGCTTGAAGTATGTGATGTTTTAGACGTTCACTACCAAAATGCTTAATACTCTTTGGATATGTTCACTTTATTTGCCATAGCTCTGCATTGTAGTAAACTACTCATTCATACTAATAAGTCAATATATTCAGGTCAATGGTGGTACTCCCCCGGAGAAGGTCTTAACACCTCAGAAGCCTGTGAACTTGCTTCCCGAGGTCCCCAGCCAACAGTCTCGAAAATTATCTGATCGGGAACAACACGACTGCGACGTCATTGGTAAGTAAACAAAACCTTTATCTGTAGCTAATCAAAATTCTTAAAAAACATTACACGCCATTGATAATACAAGGGCGTTGGCAGATATAATTTGACTCAATCCTTTGTGTCTCAGTGATGGTCTCTTTTTTTTGATTTTGTTTAGGATTTTGATTAGGCATCGAACTTTCGTTAGCACGCTAGGACTTTAGACAGCTATGGAGCCGATATTAAAATAAAAATAAAATATTGATACTCATAAAATTTCATTCGCAATTTTAATTTTATAGTCAAGAGCTAATGTTAACCACAATAACCTTAAAGGCAGTTTACAATTAAATAGATGAATGAGTATGAGTCTGAATTGTATTTTAATGTTAATATCGGCTCCATAGCTCTTTAAAGTCCTACCGTGCTAACGAAAGTCCGATGCCTACTTATGATTCTTAACAAATAACGCAAATGTGAACGTCCTAAAAATAACATTCAATGTTGATCTATTTGTATGTACTTAATGTAAATGTTATAGCGAAGTGCATTAAAATTTATGGTCAGTTTGCATAATTCGAACGAAACTCACAAATATATCAAGTGCTAGTTCTAGTCCTATACATAAATAACCACATCGAAATATCTATTTGATTTCTCGAATTTTTCCAAGGACTATCTTAAACTTTCAGAAAGTTTCTGTAATTTATAAATTGAAATGAACTTTTACTAAATCTCCAATAGAGTCCATCAGAGTAAACTCTGAAATTGGCCCACAACTTGTCCTAAAAAACTTTTTTTATATTCGCAAGCTTAAACTGAATGTGATATTGAACGCCTGCTGTTTTGTTTCACGGTGCCAGGTGGACGGAGCGACAGAACAGCGAACGATAATAATAACTCAAAGATTGTAGATGGCATCGCCATGATGCATTTGAACACTATGGGTGACTTAGTGGGTGAGGATAGCAATAGTGGCTGTGCAATGGCTGGCCCTGTTTCTGCTACAACTTGCTAGTTTTTTTGTCACTTGTCTCTAATGGGAAGTGGCACAACTAACCGCCAACATGACTTTATTTTACGGCCCAAAAGAAATGCGCAAGGCCTCATTAATTCGAATATAAAGCCACAAGCAGACTTCTTGAGCCCATCTCACTTTATTAAGCGCCCTGCGCAGGAGTTGTCTAAAGTGCGTAATTTACGGTCATGTGTGCTTACAAGTGCCAGACAAAAGTAGCAAAAGTCGCTGGGCAACGCTTCACTCATGTTTCACTGTTAGGTTTCCGCCCACCTGCCATCTGTTTTTGTGTCTTTGCTCTAAGCCTGGTTTATATCTTACATTGCTGTTATTAGTACATTTTTAAAATTAGAAATGAATTATTTTATAGATAATTTAGCAGCTTGACAAATATAGATCAAGTCTTAAAATTTTATACAATTTTACATGAGAAGAATAAAAAATAGTTTAACAAAGCCGACTAATTAACATTTTTTAAATGTTCGTCTTGCATTGTGATCTTTTAAAGCCAATCTTTACTGAACTTTTATTAAATCTCAGTTAACTAGGTTCTTTAAAACAACATCTAGTAGTATTTTGTAGCCAGTATTACACAGAGTAAGTTATTTTGTACGTAAATTCAATTAAGAATATGTATTAAGATAAGCAGTTTGAAACTGTAACCCAATATGTGTATATTGACAAAAGTAGAACCTGATAAAACATCTCCCAAAAAATCTACTGTAATCCAAAAATATTTTTGATAATAGTCAGGATACTTAAAGCCGCCATGCATAACAGCATACTGCTCAAAACTGAACGGTTACAGTGCAACGAAAGATGTAGAGTAAAATAACATGTCTGAACTTATGTAAAATTATACTACAGCTTTTTTTTGTATTATCTGTTAATATTATGGATAACTTTCGAAGACGCATGTTTTAATTTCCAGTAGATTTGATTGATTGTTAGAAATATAACATATTTCCTAGAAATGTTACAAATAGACCAAATTAATGTGTGTTGTTCTGTGTAGTTGTGACTAAATAACTTGTTGTATATAAAACACTGTTACTAACTAAACACAAAAATACTATAACTTCTAACTTTTCCAAATTGAAATAATATCATTCAGTCACCCTAGGGGCCGCCACAGACGTTCAGAATTTTCGTTCGCTTTCCGTACGGAATTACGTCAGAAAGTGTCTGTCTGTCATATGGCGATGTCTAGCTTACTCTTCGAAAATTCCGAACGTCTGTAGCGGCCCTAATTTGTTATCGATGTTTTAAATTTATGTATCTCAAATTTAAATAATTTTCGATACCTTTACAAAGTATTTATTCTGTAGTATTTTTGTGTTTCTGGAAAAATCTAAACTAAGTCCTACTATTTATTCTATTAAGGGCCGATTGATTGTTTAATCACCAGATAAATTTATCTGCCAGTTAAAATTATTGCTATCGTTTTATCCGGTGATTGAACAATCGGCCCTTATATGTGTAAAAAAATTAATAGCTTCAGAAAAATATATATCTGGATTTTGAGACAACTGGCTAACCAAAACTCAAACCATCAACAGATTATCCGACAATAATCATTTCATAATTGCACAAGCGCTACCTCATCGTGCCTCCTATGCACCTGCAAAACTGTTTTGGCATTCAGACGAATACTTAAATTAATACTTTTTTTTTTTTCAGAGCGACTTATCAAGTCTTACTTCTACATCGTGCGCAAGTCGATCCAGGACTCTGTACCGAAGGCCGTGATGCATTTCTTGGTGAACTACGTGAAGGACAACCTTCAGTCGGAGCTCGTAACGCATTTATACAAGTCCGACCAGGCCGACTCGCTGCTCAACGAGTCGGAGCACATCGCGCAGCGGAGGAAGGAGGCGGCGGATATGCTCAAAGTACGTATACACAGGAGGGCCAGGACCCAGAAACGCTTATCAGCAAATTAAATTATTATGGCCATACCTAGGATTACTCGGGACACCTATACGAAAGTGACGTAGCAAAATATTTTATCGACAAAAAAATATATCGATGATACTGTCAACATCTAAATGTCATCGACATAAATAAATATTACTTATTTGTCCACATATTCAAATAAACATATTGAAACGTGTATTTACATGTTTATTTTAAAATATTTTTCATAATATACGTAAATTGACATTTTGATTGAAATATATAAAAAATAAAAATATCCTCATACTTTTATTAATGACCTTAATTTAAGAGGCTCGATATCAGATATGACATAGAACCTCTTTATAGTAATCGAGAATGTTCAATGAGCACATATATTAATTTAATTATATCGATATCCTATCCCTAGAACGTGCCCCGAGTTATCCTAGGTATGATTATGGCCCACCTACCACCACCTGGGGGCCCTAGACTAGCTGGGCCTAGGCCCGGCCGTTGTGGGCCTAGGGTAAATACGGCACTGCGTATACAAACGATTCAGTTCACTTGGGAAGTTCCCGGACACAAGTGAATAATAATATAAGCATCAGGACACGTTGGGTAATAATAATAAAATCTATGGCCTTAACAGTTACATATGATAACATTGCTAAATTGTAAAGACGTTTTTGTTAGTCAGCAGTATATGAATTTTTGATATTAATTTACGTCAGATTTTACACTCAAGTGAGCTTGCCTTTTTCTACTCTGTGTTATACTATAAACCTTCAAAAAATGGTATGTATTAAAACAGGTCATGCGTTTTGAAATTAATTTCTATTTATCTTTATGCAATCACGTCCAGAGTCCCTGTGACCTTTCCTGTCGTTGCCTGATTTTTGGCGTTTGCAGCTGATATTTTATGTATCAAGTAGCAAAATGCCATAAGATTGTTCTTCAAAATCATTTATGTGATATCTGATGATCAGCTAGAAGTGTCCCAATGTGTTGACAGTGTTGATATCATACTTCATACTGTTTTCTATTTCAGGCTCTGCAACGCGCCGGCCAGATCATAAGCGAGATCCGGGAGACGCACATGTGGTGATGTTTCGCCGAGGGAGAGGAGTCTAGTCTGATTTAGTGAAATGAGCAGTTGCTCTGTACATACGAGTACCCCTAGCGTAGGTGAAGACGTGCATAGGCTTCATACTTACAGTTGCATACATTGCTTTTATCAAGATCACAATTTGTGTGTGTAGCTCTCTTTGCTAAATCTTAAGTATTGTATTATGAATTTATGACGCTATTAAATATCAAAGGTATTTAAATTTTGTAGCCAAAAAGTCAGAATCTAAATTATGTAGAAGCAACTGGATGTAGCCCTACTCATGCACTTATTGAACTTAGCACTGCATTATGAGAAATCCGAGCTATTCTGATTTGTTGAACAAATAGTTTTGATTATTGTTGATTGTTTGATATATGCAGGTATTTCGATGATTTTACGTAGAAAAGAGTATTGCGTGGATATTTTATATGTCTGTTATAGAAGTTCTGAGAGATAGCGTGCCAATGAAATTCGAGTTATTTGGTATCCATGACTTGACAGTTGTCAAACCAGGTTAAAATTATGCTTGGGTCACCTTTAACAACACATAGTGTTTTCAACAATGACTGAAGTACTTAACCGCTGATTTTTATTACAATTTGAACCATCTACAATTACCAACAACATATACCTTATTAGTTTCATCCTTATTGTACTCAATTTTTTAGTACGAATTGATTTGTATAATATTCTTACCATGTGGATAATTATTGCACATCAATCGCTTTTTCAGTTACCATGTTTGATGTATCATATAATTAAACTGCACATCTAGGATAACATCAAGTGAATGTAATTTACCCATTGTTATTGTAAAACAGTGATATTATGTACTAAATGTACTCGTATTTTAGGCGTGTATTGATATTTCTATTCTTAGGACTGATTGTTGATGAATTTTCGAAGATGTTTTTGCTATTGTGCGCGACCTCAATATTTGATACCAGTCGAGTCCGCTTGTATGTTTTGTTTGTGTTTCAGGATGACTGTTATTGTTTTGCATACAGGGTTAGATTAGGGAAGTAGTAACAAGTTTTTTATCATAAATTCCTTCTCATGCGAGAAGATTAACGCATTGATCGATTATTCATTATTCTCGAAAATTAGTTCCTCGTTTCTTAAAGTTAAGTGATATCACGCAAACTGCGTTAGCTTTAGCACGCTTAAGTCATTCGGTGTCATGTCTACACGACTTGTAATTTATTTGGTTTACTTAAACGTAGCGTAGCAAGTATTCCACTGTATTTATTGTTATAGACAAGATTTGTGATTTGCTTTATTTTCGACAACCATCTGAATGTTACACGAAGTAAATTGTATTTAAAAGTCTGTTATATATGAAAATAGAATAATTTCAAGGTCCAATTTGTAATTTTATTTTAGTTATAAGAAAACACAAGTAATGGAAGTTATTAGTTTGGTTTATTGGAATAAAAAATATTTACATTTTGGGTTACAATATTACGGAATATAATAAGCTGTTAATGAGAAAGCAATATTAAACAAAAATGATCAATATTCGGGTAACATCTGCAATCAACACGTGTTACATACAAACTGCCCTGGATAAATTAACCAAAGAAAAGCAATAAATGATTCTGATTCATATCCTACATCTACAAAATAAAACTAACATATTGCAACATGTGACAAAACGTATTTCAATTTACCAAACTACCACTGTCCACCTACATTTAATATCGAGCGATTATTTTACACCAATTGTGACATTAAGGCGACCTACGCTCTACTCCGAATTTAGCTAACTACATTTCAACGAGCAACAAAAACAATGGCACGATCAACAGAAATAAGCCGAACTACACAGTACTACAATACCTAATTAGTTGTCACAATAATGCACAGCCAATAAACAAATGTATAATTCTGCAAGAAATGCCTATCTGAGAATATAACCTCGTAACCTATATGCATATGCAATGCTATACCACCAACCTAACTGTTATAGAGAACGTAGGTAAAAGGTCTACAAATGAATAATCCGACAAGCCGACTTAGACCTGAAGCGGAACGGAGGAAATTGAACAATCAGGGTGCGTCATTCTAAGCCCGAAAGAAGAGCTTTTAAAGGGTTACCCTCATCTGGCAGAAAAATGTTTAACGGAACGTAATAGTTCGCATTAGGAAGCGCTCATTTGGCAGAAATTTTCATTAGCTAAAACGGGAAAATAATTAAAAATTAGGGTAGGTTAGGTTTATTTTACAACTTTTTAGAGAAGTTAATGGTGTCTGTAGAATAACAATTATGCGAAACATGACGTTCGTTCTGAGAAATGTGATTGGTCCATTTTAAATACACATCTTCGCTCCGCTCCGATTCTGTGGACAGGTAACTTTTGCAACTGATCAGATGAGTTGGAACTTAGTTTCTAATCGAGTGATACAACACAAATGAAATTTGCGACAGTTTGATTGCAATTGGCAAATACAATTGCACATTAGGCAGAATAATAAAAAAACATTTCATCGTGATTTTAAAATTTACTCTTAAGGTTCCTTATCCGTTCAAAAATGCTGATTGTTTTAGAAATTTTTCTCTATGCTCAAACATGTGTCTTAACATATCATCAATATCACTTTTTAGAAGTATAGGTACTATTGCGTTTTATTGGTATATATTTGAAACCTACAGTTTGAATGTTTTTGTGAACTCGGAATCGTCAAAATTCATGCAGAAAACTATTTTTTTAAGCTTATTTTCGACTGCACGCGATTAAAGCATGAAATAGCTATGTTACTATCTAGAACTCAGGGAAAAGTATTATTCATTTTAAAAAGTTGGTTGGAATTAATATATTCGTCATAATATGAAACAAATACATTTTAAAATTTATAAATGGCCTCTTAATGAAATAAACTTTGGTGTCATTTATCCACATCAAAAACTTCTCTCAGCCAATAGAATGCTTGTAAAAATCCTTTATAAACCTACTAGACATTTTTTCATCATGACCATTGATGATTTTTTTTTTGCAACGAGCATACTTATTACAAACACGCGCGCAGAAATACAAAATACACTCGACTTGGAAACGTCTTTACTAAGAGTTAATTAAAAATTGTGCCCTCATCTCATTGTATACCTAGGGAATCAATTGAAAAAAAAAAAGAAAAAGTACATTGAACACAGAAGACATGGAAGAACATTTTCACAACAGAATTATGATATTATACCTAATGTCATGGCTTTTAAAATACACACTACAATGGCAAGTTAATTTGATACTTATTCGATAGTTCGGTTAATATGTGCATTACATTACTAATCGATTATGTGTGACACAATAATGAATTTTTAATATCAAAAATACTGTGAGATTATCGTCATTAAATCGAAGATTCAAAGTATTGCTTTAACTGTTTATATCTTCCTAAAAGTAATACAAGGGCAGGCAGTTATTGCCTATTATCGTGCGAAAATGAATATCACTATAAAAATACAATGGAGATTCTAATAGGATTAATTTGTACTTCCAGAAACAACATTTTATGCATATAATTACTTACCAAAATTCATGCATTTTCGTTATAAATCGGTTAGTCTGCCCTTCCTTTTAAATTTTTATTTTATTTAGAACCTTTTTAATAAAAATACGCCACAAGTATTTTGCACATGCCTATATGTTTTCGTTTCGATTACTTTTTAAATCGCATTCACTTCGACTTTACACTAGTTTACGACAGTCGGTGAGCTCTTTGATTGGGAGGTGAGAGGTTCTTATCTCGATCACAGAAGAGCGAGCGAGACAGGTATAAAACTCCAATCACATTCTGCCAGGTCACGTAATGTATAACGATATGGTGACAGTTGTCAAAATGGCTTAAATCCTTTACTATTTCATAGACTCACTTTGCTTGCCTGACGTTGACAAATTTGTATTACACAGCGTGGAACGTATACAATTTGAGCTGTATTTTACCAAAACCACACCAGGCCTCCGACTTAGAATTCACTACAACTACGATTAATTTTAACCTGCAATGAATGTTCATAATTATATGGCAACACTAAAATGCCACTAACGTCATCCTTATTAGGGCTGTTTGAGACTGCGGTCGACCGTTCACAAAACGTCACTTTACATTACAAATATAAGGATAAGCCTAGGCCGAATTATATAAACGTAGATATCGTCGGGGATAGTGCAATACCGCGTAAGTACCTAACAGGTGTAGATACGAATCAATATTCAAACAAATGCTAAGTATTTTATTGAAATGATAACTTTATAGACAGCTGTTATTTACGCGGTATTGCTCTATCCCCGACGATATATCATGTAGATACAGTTCAGTATCATGCTCATCATCACCATAGGAAATGCGGTTGCACTATGTAGTCTGTTAGACTGTAGGTACCTATACTATATTGTGGGCGATCGACGGATTTCTCGAATGTATTTACTCACACGATATCTAATACCGACCGAATATAATAATACCGACTGTGGCACTTTCGTCACTTCTACTCATATTTCCATACTATTGAATTTACCTACTCTTGCACTGAAATCGAAAATTCACCAGGAAGCGCCAATAGTGACATAAGCTCTGACACAAAGTGCTGTGATTGGTCGATTTCATTCTTAACGAATTATTTTAGCTATTCGATGAAACGTACATTAGTTAATAGTTCACAAGTCTCAGACAGCCCGGACTAGTGCAGTTCATGAGTTCACACTGGGGTGATGAGTTTGCTGTGCGAGCGCACGGCCCGATGCTAGGAGGCGGTTGTCTTCTTCTCGCCATCCAGAATCTTGTCGTCGCTGCAAAACTTCTCCAACTGCTTCGCGTAGTACGTGTTGAAGTTTAATCTGGGAATAAATATGAGTTCCAATTAGTCACTCAAGGACCCCGTTGCAAAGATTGGGATTCACACGTCAGTTCAAGGCCAGCTGAATAGCAGGGGCCTAGACCCCAACTCCCTCGCCCCCATTAAGGGCTTGATGCTACCTGGTGTAAGGTCCTAATTGTTTTTTAATAAAAGGAAAACACCACAAATTTGTCCACATACTGACGATACATTTTGGCTTCACAGGATACCCTAGCTACTTAGACATGTCTTATCATAGAGCGCGAGAAGGCGAATTATCCACAACTAATTTTCCAAATGGCGTTAGTGTCATGCATGCCTATCTGGTCTGCGATGGCGAGCACGGTTAGCAACGCGGCCGCGAACCGGAGAGCGTAACGCGATACAAAATGAACGAGTCCACGGAACCTCCTCTAAGATAGTGTCCGTCTCACCTAGAGGATATGTTGAGCACTTTGTTCGACAGACAGCATCGTGGGCGTGAACCAGAGCAAAAACATAGAACGCGAGAATGGACCCGTGGGGAGCCTCCACTAGGTTTTAGTGGTAGAGCAGTTTATTGGACAGACGTGAACTGCCGCCGCGTAACTCAAGAGCAAGCCCACGGTATTTCTACTAGTCTAGCTAACGTGTCTCACCTGGAGGATATGTTGAGCAGCTTGTTTGCGTTGGTGTCGCGCACCATCTGGTCCGTGATGGCCAGCACCGACAGCAGCGCAGCCGTGAACCGCAGCGCATAGCGCGACACAGAACGCGAGAACGAGTCCGCGGAGCCGCCGCCGGAGGCTGGCCCGCCACAACCAGACTCCTGTTATTATAAAAACATATTAACAATCTGTTGTGGTGATGTTTCGATTAGACTATCAATTTCCGACCCGACTCTATGGGATCCATTAAATCGAAACAAATGATTAAGGTTGCACTAAACTATTTCTCGTAGTTACCTCGTGTCACACTCGGGTTTTCTTTTTAACTATGAGAAATATAGCAAGTTCCCTTTATACAAGTGCGGGCATCATTGTGTTTGTACTTTTTAAAATATCTGTCTATTGTCATAATCATAATTTGAAACGAATAAATTAGAGCGATAAGATGGGAGTTGGTTAAACGAATATGTTTTATTTTAATCGCAAGGACTGTTTTTGATGATAATTCCTCCTCCAATAATAATCACATTTACAAGTTAAAGCAATATTCAACTTGTAAATATTTACTCAAGCTGATTAAGAAACCCATTTACATAGCCGTACATTTGATATTACGTTCAAATTCCAATAATTCCATTAGAACAGATCTTTGACAGTAAATGGGTGAGACGATAAATTATTTATTTAAGTACAAAATTATGAGCTGAAATTTGTGATATTTGACTGAACAGAACGACGTCAAACGCTTTTTTTTATACATTAGTTACAATCGTTTTAACATGACATAGCTACAATAGGCATGATTGTTATTACAATATGAAATCTGGAAACATTCATACTTACCACGGTATTCTAAAACAGAAAAGTCATGAAAGAATAATAACAAGCGTACATTAATGATTTTGTCGTCAATCACAAATACTACATGGAAGCATTACACATGACAGAGCTCTAACAATTACATGTGGACACAGCCGACAAACTGTGTGTGAAATTGAGAATCATTTGAAGGGACATTTACCTTATTAAATTACAGCTGTGCCATTCTCATCATGGGCTGACACTTACAGTAACGAAGAAAATAATATTGTTGTTCTTGTAAATATCCCCTCTTCTAAAGAGTGCATACGTTTGGCATATCAGGCAGGGTAGTTATTTACATCTGCAGATATTCTGGAGATGACCGCTATAATTATTGTCATCTACTTTGGGATATTAAAATTTATACAAAAATGGTCCCTTCACTGAGCGGTAAAAAATCCAATATAATGTATATAATAAGATAAGGATGTTTATGAGTCATTTTAAAAAAACATGTACATAGTTAAGGGTTTTAATTAAAACAAAACTTAATTGATTATTTTGTGTAACGATAGTTACCCATATCTTTTGTACGAGTAACTTTCGTAACACAAAAGAAGCATCTGTAATTTTGTTTTTATTAAGCCTTTACATGTGTGTGTGTACAGTACATGTATATGTTTGTACATGTTTTTTGAAAATTACTTATGTGTCAGGCCCAAAACGTTGCCAATTTTTTTGTTAAAATCTAGTTAGTTTTTTAACCTGTATTCGTTCTCAATTTCACAACCAAGTAATAAGTACTTATACGAATGGAATTTGCGATAAATATCACGTTATGCCATGTCTCCCACTCACCTGTTATGCAAAATTTTGACGAGAGAGATAGCAAAATTAGTGATGTCGCTCTCAAAAACGTTCCGTACGGCGCGAGAACGTTATCGAGACCAATTCCCATTCAGAATTCAGATTTTGGCCAATAATTCTCAGGTACGGCACAACCTATAGGCACGATTCAAATCCGATTCTAGCATTCGGCTGTGTTCACACTACGCTCTCATGAGATGGCGCCACGTGAAACTCGTGTAGTGCATGTACTCGTAACTCAGTGCTAGTGATACGGTCGGTATACCTCGCTAATCTCGCTATAGTCTGTACTGTCATACGGCGATCCGAGCATACTGTTAAGCTCTGCGTCCACGAAGTACTTGTGCATCTCCTTGCCAATTAACGTGTATTGGTAGCGTTAAAAGAAAACAAAAAATAAATTCATGTTAGAAACTGCAACTACGGAATGGGTGATAGTCGTACGATCGTTGTAGATAAATACTTGAATTACTTGTCAATAAAAGGTTAGTAACAGATCGCAGGTATATGTCAGTAAAAATTAAATTAAAATGTATTCCTCGCAGTTAAAGTTTGCATGTCATCAGCGATTGCGTGATCATTTCTTAAAATTCGGACAAACTACGAACAATAATAAAGTTTAATAGGTTCAAGAGTCATGTAAAAATTAGGTTTTAGTTTATTTTTTCCTTATGAATTTGTAACTGGAGGTCGGAAAAGGTACCTCTACAGTACTTCGTCCAATACTAAAGTAGACATCTATTTATGTTAAACTAGCTGTGCCCCGCGGTGTTACCCGCTCATCCCACGGGAACACTAAATTTATTCGGGATGAAAAGTATCCTATGTCCTTTCCCGGGTCTCAAATTATCTCCATACCAAATTTCATCTAAGTCGGTTCAGCGGTTTAAGTGTGAAGAGGTAACAGACAGACAGACAGACAGACAGACAGACACACTTTCGCATTTATAATATTAGTATGGATTTATAGTGATCGGCGATCACTCCGGTAAATTAATTTTGTAGAACACTATATATTTTAATACAGTCAGCAGCAAAAGTAGCTAAGCATAATAAATAACACGCTTACAGTTATCTGTACAACCCTTATTCTTTAGATAGTAGAGTCTATGTGTATAATACAATTTAGAATAGCGTGCGTAGCAACTTCTACTGCTGAATGTACAAGAAGCGTTATTCTGAAAGCAACTAGAAGTAATGAATTCAGTCATATGTATAAGGGTAAAATCGTACATCTATCATCCATTTAAGCCACTAGACAATTAGACTTAATAGATACAAAGTGAAAGTGAATTTCATTTACACAAATAAAAGTACTTATAAAAGACACTGATATTATAAATTTACTAAATTGAAATAAAAGGGTTGCATGTTAAAAAAATTAAAAGACATCAATAAAAACATTACCCAATAGGAATTAGTAAATACTGTCTAGAAATACAACATTCTTCTTTTAATGATTAGATCTTATAATAATTATGATACATTTATAATAAAGAATGGCTTGCCCTATATGTATAGTTTATTCGCCAACAAACTGTTATGCAGTTTGGCGAAATTTAAATGTAATAAAACGCTGTGTATACATTTTATTAATAATAAAAGAAAGAAAGATATGTAATTTTATTTAAACTTAAAATCGAAAGCTGTGGTGTCTACATCGACTGCAATACTGCATCGTATGATTTGCTACATACAAACCTGACAAATATCAAATGTAAAAGTAAAGATCGACATCTGTTATTGACTAATAAAGTTTCATATCAGAGTTAGGCAAATTTTATTGAAAATGAGGATAAGAATAATCAGCCAGACATCATTCACATTCAATAAATCATTTTGAATGGCGTGATAATAAATCAAGAATACGTCATTCTGATTACCGCTAGCGTTGAATGAATAAGTTTCTTAGAGGTTCATTTAAAATAACGTTATATTTGAATGACTGTTATCCTGATTTAGATTGATTGTTTGAAATTGGTATTGTATTTAGGTTATTTATATCATCAAGTTTCGCATGTTAGTGTAACATGTTAACTGGACCCATTGCCGACTCGTCCATATTCCCATCTCATCCACATTGCCAACTCGTCCACAATATCAGCTCGTCTATATTCCCATCTGGATCACAATGCCGTCCATATTTTCAACTCGTCCTTATTTCCGTCCCAACTCGTACATGCACCCAACTCGTCTAAATTGCCAACTCGTCCATATTACTAACTCGTTTTCCGTGCCCACTCGTCCATATTCCCAACTAGGGAATGGAAACCGGTAAATTTATGTATGAAAATTACCGGATATCCGGTATATTACCGGTAAATTGTATAGAAAACATTATCGGTTTGCATTCCCTATTCCCAACTCGTCCGTATTCTCACCTCGTCAGCAACGGCAACTCGTCCACATATTCAACTCATCCATATTTCTAACAGGTCTACATTGCCAACTCAACCATATTCCCAACTCGTCCATATTCTCAACTCGTCAGCAATGCCAACTCGTCCACATATTACTATAACTCATTCTATCTTCCAGAGATTTAGAATTAATTTTTTGAAGGACTTAATATGTAATCAAACAATATTATTTGCAATAATCAATCATGATTAACTTATTTGAATGACAATTAAATTAGTTTTACTAAAATTTTCTGCTTTGATTTATTGTAAAACTTGCCATTCAAAATAACCTATTCTTGAATGACGGTCAGTTGATTTATTCTTGCGGTGCGTGATTTAAAATAATGATTTGTTATTGAATGCCCAACTCTGTTTCATATCAATGGACTTACGTCGTTTATTTGATAACATAATTGATTTAACACTTCGGGACTTGTCAAGTTTTCGAGATTTCTCAATAGCAGCTATTTATACACCATCCCTGTAAATGCCTACGCGTTACTCGATTTCTAACGAAGAAAAGTGACAATTTGAAAACCTTATCTCATTGCAATATGGTTTGCAAATAGTGACTTAAGTGTCCGACCATTATTACTAAGTGCTTCTTTGTTTCATGCTACCAGCGATGAATTGCTTGAAATGAAATCAGCACACTTGGAATGCACTTGAGCGCTTTTAGTGGTATACAGAACTCATTTGGTGATACAGTTTACAAAGATAACATAGAGTGCGTTGCCTTATTTACATCAGCTACATTCTTACATCTCTAAAGAAAGAGTTGAGAACTGAATGTCGAGATTTTTTTTTTAGACAATTTGATAAACATAATATCATCGTAATTTTTGAGTACCTATTGTTTGCGAAATTACTTAGTGAGATTGAAATTAACATTATTTATTTTCTTTGATTGGAACTTATTGACTGTATTGAACGAGCCTGCACTATCACACTCATAACATGATTTCGAGGTGCAATTCGTTATTTAAAATTGCACAATTAACGACAGGATAAGTAAATCAAATGGCTTTGTACGGGAAAGTCCGGGAAAATAAGCGACAAGAGAGTTTACCCTAAGGATCATGATGTCAATTTAAGAGTTAATAAGGATCATCGCATACACAGGTCAATTTCATAAAATTTGTTTCTATTTACAAGAAATAAATAACCATTGGTATTAAAAGAAAGCTGTCATAGGTTGGCTAAATTGACAATATATGTGTCATCAAAGAGTTAGAGAGAAGGTTGAAGCAAAGTAATAATATCACGTTGACATACTTTGGACACAGAATTCAAAAAAATGAAGAAAGTTTTTTTTAATGTGGTATGGTTCAATTTTCTATGACTGAGCGTTCTTGGTTTAGTTCAGGTAAGAGAGGTGACCGTGGGAACATGTCCCTACAACCGGAATAAAGGACATGGCCTATATTATATTTTTTGTGCTCGTCGTGCACCTGCACTGCAGTTCAATTGTTGCGCAACGGCATCAAAACTGCGTAGAATTGGCTGCGGTATTATTATTATTAAAAACGCAGAATATTTAAAATTACACAAGCAAATCTATTTTAATTTTTCCGCTTATCATTCTACTTCGCGACTATTTGTGACTTAAAAGTACCACATTACGGTAAGGTATCAAAGAAGACATTTTCTAAATGCATCTTTATATGAGTAGCATTTCTAGTTTTTGTGGACAACCTGAGAATTACTTTTCTTTTTATTCTTAACTGTATCTTGTATCATACCTGTATGAATGCGCAGAACTGCACACAAACTTGGCACAGCGTGGTGACGGCTTTGAGGAGCTGAGGGCTGGTCAGCATGCAGTCTCCCAGGCATTGCTCGAGGAAGTCGCTGTGCCGCTCCAACACCTCGTCCACGTTGTTCACCTAGAAGAAGCGGTGCTGGTTAGCAGAGGTGAACCAAAAGCAGCGGATTGGGGTGGCAATCGTCATTTTGCCTCTCATATTTGTTGGGATAGGATAGATGATCTATGGTCTACGTATGATAATATACATGGCCATCATACCCTTGTATCTATTTAAACATCATGATTACTTTGAAAAATTTGAAAAGTTTGGGCTAATCATTGATTCGCCTCAAGGGTGTAGTTAGAACTTTCCTCATTTCTTAATTTTCTTTTCTAACTTTTCTCAACAAATGTCATAAACTGCGTACAGCTGATTTAAGGAAGAATTGCAAGGCTCACTAATATAAATTATAAAATGTTGTAAATGGTTGCGAGTTCGATTTTAAACTACAACCTAAGAGGACATATTTATATCGTGTCTAAGCACTGTAAGCAGACTTGTGTAAGTGTCTCAGATCAGTCAGTCTGCCTAATTTTTATAGACCTCGTCCTTTCATGTAAATTGATATGTTTTGTTCTGTGTATACACTATATAAATAATTGTTTCATACTCGCAACTTGTTTATATAAAATAACTTGTAACTAAGACAAGTGGCACCCCTGAGTCATAAACTTACAAAGATTCTTTGTTTATGCAAGAAAAGCATTTGAATTAAATTAAGCCGTGCAATGAGTAACGTAACCTTGTGGTTCTGACGCTGTAGGGGTAACGCCTACGAATTAACAACAACTCGCTCCGCCTACTGCAAAAACAAGGTTCTATATACAAAAAACATTAAACATGTCTGCCAAATTATTTAACTACGTATCTATAATGTCAGTGCTTTCGGATTTCACAATCCAAACAAATATTTTCATAAACTTAACAATAACAAACAAATATATCAGCCTTTTACTCGAACGACTATTACCTAAGTTAATTTGTTCGTAAGAATTACCTTAATTAAAATGAAATTACCGCGATCTATAAAGTGAAATAAAAATAACACATCATAAAAACAATTTATATTTATAAACAAAACTTTTTTCCTAATGAGTAAAGCTGGTCATTAGCTATCAGACGGTCATTATGCAGCGTGGCCAGTAATTGGTGGCGGTGGCAGGATCAGCGCGCCCACACTCGCGCTCACTCCGACGAATCAGATCGGCGCGCGCGCACACGCCATGCGGGACAAGTGACCAAGTGACTGTGACCAGTGAAATATAGTGGAAAATCTATTCAGGTGGGTTCAAGGTTAAAAACAGATTATTCGAAAAAATATAACAGTGTTTGGTACTCCAAAAATAACAGTGTTTCTACTCAATTATACATTGTTGTGGGAAAAGTACTTGGACATTGCAATTTGAAACCTTCGCTACCGTTTATCACATTCAACGCTCAGGTACCTATCAAATGTCCTTCCAGAAGCTACTTTAAAGTTAAACCTCTTACATAGTCTGATCGTGTTGCGGAATGCAAATTCTTCTGAATTTCAAATTTAGCTGGGAAATGTAAACATTTCCATGAAGACACGAGACATATGAACAACGTCACAGTGTGCCTACCACTGATATTCAAGTTTTCCACTTAATTATTTCCTGTGATTTCAGAAGAGCGTTTACCGAATGTATAAGTCGCTTAAATATATACAAATAAATACAAATGTTCAAAGTGAATACTTTAAAGTTCCGTAAACATAGAGTCGCGCGTTTCTATGAGTGTCAAGCTTCTAAAGCGGTCAAAACATAAAACATATTGTGGGTGTAAACATAAAAGAGTCCATCACATGTGTACCGCCAGGCCCTCAGACAAGGTCGGCTGGGATGACGTCACTCTCAATGATGAGGGAGTCGGGAAGTTGTGTCACGATGAGAGTAATTGATAAATTGCCTCTAATAGCTAAAATGTAACAGGCAGTCGCATATCCGGTGAAGCTATATTTGTTTCCAAACAATGAACTCTACGTTTCATTGCGAATGCATGTTTAGAAATGCAAGCGTTTAGTCAGGTATCAGGGAGTGCAGGAACAGGTTTGTCTGTCAATGAAAGTCTGTGCGCTAGAAATACCTATGTTTACGAGTTAGGCTGCAACATGCAGGTACGTTTCTGCGGTTTTCGGTACTAATAACCAATATCCTTCCATGAATTAGGCAAATATGTATGTTATAAGAGAGTGTGTTTGTCGGTTTCTCCTTATTCCACAAAAACACGAAGTAACTAAATTGACGCGATGAAAATAATATAGGCTACTATATTTCCCGAAAAACCGGCCAAGAGCATGTCGGGCCACGCTCAGTGTAGGGTTCCGTAGTTGCTCATCCTTCACAATAAACTGCTGTTTTAAGCCCGAGGTTTAAGTTAAGAAAGATTTTAAGCTCTATAAAAAGGTCGTAAACGCCCTAGAAACTGTAATCACTTATTACCTTCTGGAAGTCAACTTACGTCCTTTTAAAGAAAAAATATGAAATTTGTCGATAACTCAAAAACGGCTTGACCGATTTTGTTCAATATAGTTTTCATTGCAAGAACTTATAAGGCCTGAATTTTTCCGATTCTTTTTGACCCGCGGTTGAAAAGTTAGACCCCCCCCTCTAACTTTTCAACCGCGGGTCAAAAAGAATCGGAAAAATTCAGGCCTTATAAGTTCTTTCAATGAAAACTATATACGTTTAATAGTTGACACTATTTTTTTTGTTTTCGGAGCGAATATTTACAAAACTGCTTACTTTATCAAAAAATAAAGTTAGAAGACCCCTATTATTTTTACAAGACCTATTCAACGACACCCCACACACCAGTGTTGAAAAGAAAAAAAAATCACCCCCACTTTAGGTGTTCTAGAGGTACCCGAAAAAAAATTTTTTTTAATTTTTATTTTACCGTTCTGTCGGCGTTATATATACACATACTCATACCAAATTTTAGCTTTCTAGTACTAATGATCACGGAGCTAAGCCGCGGACGGACGGACGGACGGACGGACGGACAGACGGACATGGCGAAACTATAAGGGTTCCTAGTTGACTACGGAACCCTAAAAAGGTAGTTTGTAGGGAGGAAAAACAAAATAGGGCTGTCGCGCAGTATTAAACTACTTCATAATATTACGTAGGTGAAACCGAGGTCGCGTCTAGATTATTGATGGTCGAATAACTGCATAAAAACGATTTAAAAACTAAACTTGACGGACGCGAGGCGACCCGCGGCGACCTCATGTGCAGGCGTTTATCGCAGACTCATCAATAAAAATCAGTTTAATCATATACCCGTTTACTGGTCAACCAGATACTGTTATCTAAGGCGCTTCAAACTGGTCAGCAGCGTTTGTAAAGTTTAACTCGTAAATTTTGTGTGAAACAACTATTAAAATATGCGTAACGAATACCATGGAGTTGAGGTTCTATGTGTTTTTAAAAGGTATAAACACTCTATTTTACTGCCTTTTGTATTTCCAACTTAACCGCACGACCTCAGTCGCTTCGCATTACATTACTGGAAGGAAAGGCATTATCTGCATATTTCCATATTCAATAACAGTGTTCTGATCAAATATTGGCGCCAATGTTGACAAAATGGTGACGACATTCGCCTACACGTCCCGGCGTCGCTGCGCCAAATAGGGACCTCCGGCTGATTCTTACTCGTAATGTATTCACATGTCCTTTAATAAATTATCGACTACCATAGACGTGGTAAACGGTTTCTCGAATACGGACATAATTTGGCAGAAATTACTTACCGACTCGTGACAAACAATCAATAAGTTCTGTTTTGGATGTGCCAAACAGTTTGGAATTTGAAGCCGAGTTTAGCTCAAATGTAAAAAACTGTGATGATTAGAGTAAATTGGCAAAGACAATATTTGAAATGAAACACGGTGCGGATAAACTTATATCAGCTAAAAAGTTATATTTAAATACAATGCGAAATTAATACGACCACGGAAATTAGATATAATGGGACTTACAAAATGTGTTTAACTTTGTTACATAAATTTAATAATTATAATAAATTGGTAAAAAGATTAAACTATGTTGCCGAAACGTTGCTGTATGCCGTGTAAAGAGTCGGAATTCTCTGTTCACAATGCAACAAAGCAAAAAGATTATTCCGTCGAATCCCCGACGTGCGTAACAACTACCGTATCCGAAAGTGTTCTAGATTATAAATAAGAATAAAACATCACAAGATCATAGCAAAAACTGCTAATCACAAGTACCCGAGTGCGCGCCGGTCCAACGATTCGAAATAGCTCAAACACGCTCTCTCGTACCTACTTCGTTTCAGGGTGTCGTAAACGGACCAGCAGATTGCTCGATCTTTATGGGCTATTAAGCACTTGGTGCTGACTTGATTTGGAATAACGTCATTAATACGATTTTCCGGTCGTACCTCGAAACAGTTCAACACGCCTGCATTTTTGCTCTTGTTGGAGATAATGTCTATTTGCAAGGACGGAAGTTAGTAACATTATCAAACTAAACCATTGATAGAAAGATTAAAGCTCAAAGAAAAATTGAAATGCGTAACCTTGTTGAAGAGACCGGGAATCGAACCCAGCAATCCAGAGGTACCGGGTTCGATTCCCGGTCTGGTCCGAACATTAAAAAAAACGAGACATTACATGTTTCATACAATTTATTATCAGACTAATTCACCCTAAGTGCATAGGTAACACAATAGATACAAGTAATCTGGTAATCTGAAGGTACGCCTGTAAATAGTATATGTGTGCGGGGATAAGGTACCATCCTGACATACATGTTTTACGGCAAAGTGCATTATGCATACCTTTCTAAGCCTGACAATACATGGAACACAACTCAACTTTTCAACAGCATAGAAAATTAGGCGCAAATTTGACAAAAGCCCCGCCGCACCTTTCTATGTTGGTTACGCATTTTGAAATGGAAATGTCGTGTGTGGAGCGGAAGGCTTTTTCTGTTTAGTTGGTCAAGCACCGGATGTCTAGCAACGGTGCACGACGCCAATTCTCTACGGTTATACTTATACGAGTATATACATTTATCATAATAATATTTTCGTATAAAGATTTCGGACTTATGGTATTGCGCGTCACGATTTAGACATAAACATAAAGTAATCTTCTCTACGTATTATGTTCCAAGAAAAGTATACGTGGAATTTGAAGTTTACGACATTAACTTCAAGCTTCATTAATCCTAATGATTTATTTACATTGGCGATTAAGGTTAACGTTCATGTAAACATAATTAAGACGGTAATCTAAACGAATTTCATATCCTATTAAGAGTAAACTGTTTTTTTTTTTAGGTACCTACGTTTATAAGTGTTTTAAAACATAAATGAAAAGCAATAGATCTAAATAAAAAATCTTGGCTTTACCTTAAATAAAAAAAACATACCTATAGTACCTAACTGCTGGTAAAACTACCCAACAATAGTCCAGTAAGGTGAGTCGGGGCTATTGTAGCTATGGGGTTATTGTATCTTCTTACCATTATAATGGTCTGTGACCCTTAAAATGGTCTGTGTATATATAGGATTGTGTATATATACCATTGGTCTGTGTATCCTATATATACACAGACCATTTTAAGGGTCACAGACCATTATAATGGTAAGAAGATACAATAACCCCATAGCTACAATAGCCCCGACTCACCTTACACCCAACTATAGTCCATTTATTATTATTATTTACATCTAAATTATTATTAAATAATGATTAAATATTAATTGAAAACAATTATTACAGTAACGTAACGTCGTAACGAAATTTACCAAAACTAATGACGACGCACAATTAAATATCTACCATATTAGTTAGTTCTTTATTTTTCCTTATTACTATTAATTTTAAATTGGACTATGTGACTAAAAATGAGGAACCGAACACAATGATATTACAACATGTATTACGGCACGGCATAGAACTTGTATGTCGTGCGGTTAACTTACATATATCTATGTACATATATGACTTGACTACAAGTTGTAAAGGATTTAGCGGAATACAAGCTTTACTGTAATGTATATAATAAACCCAATGCGCTCGGAGCCCGATAGCATCTTTGGTCAAGGCAATCAAGATGCAAGGAGGCTGACTCAGTGCTCAATATTTGCACATACATAATATATACCATTCATGACCAAAAAGCCAGTCGATGGATAATCTTAATTCGTCGTATTTGAATCATAGATACTTGTTGACAAGTATGGATATTTTGTCTGTCACTTTACATGAGAGCCACACGTCCGGTGGTATACTGAGTGCTTGACTGACATTATCCCTTTTGATCTCAAGTACCTGACCCGAGCCATACGTTTTGCTTTGCTTTGCTCAGTTACACAGGAATACACACAGGGAGAATTTCACTAAACGAAGTGCATGTCTAAGCAAACGGAGAAAACCAAACGACGCGACGTAGCGTAGCTTTTACCTTGCAAGAGTTGCGTCGAATGCATCTGCATCGTTAAAAAAATGCTTGCTGTCATCGCATTAAGAAAACTGAATTAAGTATATTAGCAGTAGAAAACAGACTTGCAACGGGTACCTCACTTTCAAAACCTTCTGCGATATTGAAGTATTGTCAAACTTAGACAAAATCCATTTAGTTATTTCTGACGTTTATGCCCACAGGCGAATAACCGCAAGATGACTGAATCCTATAGGTATCATGTCGATGTTGTTATTTTAGTGAATAACCAGCTCATCTAAGGCGTGGTCACGGTCATTAAACGGTAGTCAACATACTAAACTAACGAACGCATAGCTAATAAGACTAACACCACTAGGTAGTTTACTTACAGCTCCGTAACCGCAGCTCCGGATACATAGATGACTCCATCGGAACCAAAACATTATCAGTAAATTACAGAAGCATATTGAATCACGTTTCTGATTCAATTTTAACAAAACGAGCGTTCGCATAACTGGATTATATTAATTTAGTTAGGTATACGCTTTCACTTCCTCGGTAGCTTTATGATCTTATACGTATATGTATATCTATTCCTCTGATATCAATCCGAAAGTATGCTTGACTGTTAATTTCACTATTAAGTCGAAAATATTGGACATAGTAGTATAGATCCCTATTTTACGGAGTCTTAGTAATACAGTTTGTTGTATAAAGACACATTTGTATCTTCTTGTGTTGTCGCGTCTGTGCGGTCTACAATTAACTCCGAATGCAGTGACTCCTGAGTGACTTCATTTTCAAATCTATCATTATTTACAAATAGGTATATCGTCGATTCTGGAGACTAATTCTATTTGATTAATATAATTATTTTACATATATGTAACTTCCAAAGATATCGCTGCCGGTGCTAACCTAACTTTCTCCCGCTCAATGGAGAAAAAAGCTAAGATCTCACCGTCAATAAAACCTGACCGAAAAGGCGATGAAGACATCCTAAGAGGCCGCCGCAATACGACAAAACATATCCTATAACTAATTTGACTCCTTGTTTGTGTTTTCATCACGTCATAAACGGAGCGTTTTCTTATGTTATTTTGCAAAGAAATACTTGGCAATTTATCACTCGAAATATGCAGTATTTTCATCGCGGGATACAGATGTCCCGCAAGTCAGATATTATCGAGTTTAGAGTACCTCTGTCTTAAATGTTGTCTGCAGAGATGATTGTACCCACTGTTTTTGTTAATTCATAGAAGCTGGTTCACCGTGGTTTGGAGGCGTGCTCGGCAATTAGGGCGTAGCGCACCGACCGGTAGCCGAGATAAAACCCGCTTACCGATATCGTTGAGAAACAACGGAAGCTGCTAATTGCGAGGACCATTACTTTTTTTCTTTAGAAAGGGTTGACGAAAAGACCCAAACAAAGATAAAGTAAAATCTCTGGAGTCTAAGAGAGTCGATCTGTGGTTAATTAAGTTCATACGTTCATTTCACATACATAATACATAGAAATGAGACTTAGTACTAGTATTATTAGAGATAGGTGTAGTTTTTTAACTGAGCCAATCCACTTAAAGACGAGAAAAAAGGCTTTGTATCTTCACTAGTAGTCTTATCCGCTACTGTAGTTGTACCCAATGCAGGGAAATGTTTTTAAGTTTTCAGGATATTTAATTACCAAGCCCATTGTTTAGTCACTAGGTTCCAAATGGAGCGATAGTGCATTTTTATTGCAAATAATTTGGGCGCGTATTAATGCTTTATGCTCTACTATACAGTAAATATAATCGATAGTCTATTAACCTTCCGAACTAGTTATAAAGTTCTTAAATTATGTTTTCGTTATCATAGATAAACTTCTAGATGCCATAGTGCTCTAAAAGTGGATTAGCTCAATTCTTAAAGTAAAACCTATTCATAGAATCTAAACTTAGACACATCAGATATAACTCGGCAAGTAAAAACACTTAATACTAAGATATTGCGACTATGGGCTGGCTAAATAATTTTATTATTGTGTCTCAAACAGACCAAAGAAGATTTTTTTCATTGACGGAATCGATTACAATACTTTATTGGTTTCGTGTCTCAGATAAATAGATTCAGATCATTTTAAAATCGACAACAAACATTTTCTAAGCACTTCGTAATACTAGGAAGCCCTCGAACACCCGTTTAGAGCATAAATCAAATAATCTCTGACGTGTTGTATAAACACATTCGCTAAGCAAACGAAAGTGGGTGCTACCGATAGATAAACAATGTTTGGTACTAGGTAGAAGCCCTGTTTTTTTATTTATTTACAACAATACAATCGCGTCGAGCAATAGCTTTGATGAATCATCATTATTGAAATACCATTTATATTCGCAAAATATTCGTCTCAGTGGCATATTTAATGTTTACTCGTAATTATGATCCCTTATTTAATTTAGTTAACTTTACTGTATTATCAAAATAACTTAAAGTAAGAAGTAAACCTTTTGTCGACAAACTTATTCTAACTGTTCCATTTTTAGGGTTCCGTACCCAAAGGGTAAAAAACCGGCCAAGAGCATGTCGGGCCACGCTCAGTGTAGGGTTCCGTAGTTGCTCATCCTTCACAATAGACTTAAGTTACGAGAAAGATTTCAAGCTCTATAAAAAGGTCGTAAACGCCAAAGTAACTGTAATTACTTATTACCTTCTGGAAGTCAACTTACGTCCTTTTAAGAAAATTATGAAATTTTGCGATAACTCAAAACCGGCTCGACCGATTTTGTTCAATATAGTTTTCATTGAAAGTACTTATAAGGCCTCATGTTCATGAATTGTTTCATAATTTTTTGACCCGTGGTTGAAAAGTTAGAGGGGGGGGGACGCAATTTTTTTTATTTTTGGAGCGAATATTTACAAAGCTGCTGACTTTATCAAAAAATAATGTTTGAAGACCCCTATTATTTTCAAAAGACCTATTCAACGACACCGCACACACTAGTGTAGAAACGAAAAAAAAATTCACCCCCACTTTAGGTGTTCGAGAGGTACACGAAAAAAAATATGTTTTTTAGTTTTTATTGTACCGTTTTGTCGGCGTGATACATACCCATACTCATACCAAATTTCAGCTCTCTAGTACTAATGATCACGGAGCTAAGCCGCGGACGGACAGACGGACAGACAGACATGGCGAAACTATAAGGGTTCCTAGTTGACTACGGAACCCTAAAAACGGGACCGTATTACTGAGACTTAGCTGTCCGTCCGTCCATCCGTCCGTCTGTCACCAGGCTGTATCTCAAGAACGGTGATAGCTAGACAGTTGAAATTTTCACAGATATTATATTTCTATTGCCGCTATAACAACATATACTAAAAATAAAATAAAATAAATATTTAAGGGGGGCTCCCATACAACAAACTTGTTATAGATTATGGTACGGAACCCTTCATGCGCGAGTCGGACTCGCACTTGCCCAATTTTTACCACTTTGCGTCAACATTGGATATTAGACCAGCTTAGCAATAAGCATAAAATGACCCTATGCTCCCTATAAAATTACCTCGGGTAAAATATCCGAAACAATGCAGCTGAAAGGTCAAATGTTGGAACTTGTCAGACGCTTCTAATCTACAATGAAGGACAAATTTAAATGCCAATAGGACTTACATAATATCTCTAAAAACTTACGGTCCATTTGATCAAGATTTTGACAGCACAAAGCATGAATTTCTCAAGTGGTAGTAAGTTATTCGACTCTAACAAATCCCATTAGCGTATTGTTATCGACTATATCGGCTACGCACGTCATAATGCGCTGATAATCTATTCGACTTATTGTATCTATTCATCACCATATTTGGTTAGCAATTGTTAGGCAGTTGCTGAAATCTTGATAAGGTATTTATGGTTCTGTTCTGCGATAGCGCAATTCAAATTTTCAGTCGCCTTTGCAAAGGACAATGTGGTTTTTCTTTACAAAGGCGATTTATCACTACATACTCGTAGTACTACTTACTACATAGTACTACGTACTTGTTGTAGTTAGTTGCACCGCCCACAATGTATCTGCTTTGCCCGAAGGTTGACTGGTAGAGAATGCCTCATGGCATTAAGTCCGCCTTTTGTACGATAAGTTTTATTTTGTGCAATAAAGATTCAATAAATAAATAGTATAAAACAAAGTCGCTTCCGTCTGTCTGTCCCTATGTATGCTTAGATCTTTAACCCTTTGAGCGCCAAGCGGCAAAGCAATTCACCGTGCCACTGACGCCAAACCACCAAAAAAAAAAGTGCTCCAAAATCAACAGAGATTGAAAAACACAGATAGTGGTTTGAATTAGCATGTTTTTGACCATTGAAATTTTTGACGTCAATAGGCGTCGTTGGCGTCAGTGGCACGAATTCCCGATGACGTGATTTGCCGTCTTTGGCGGTCAAAGGGTTAAAACTGCGCAACGGATTATGATGCGGTTTTTTTTAAATAGATAGTGTGATACATAATTTATCAGCACTGCACCCGTGCGAAGCCGGGGCGGTTCGCTAGTTAATAATAATCGAATCCGAAAATCAAGTTCAATTAAGTTAGTAACAATGAATTGATATATAAGTATTATATTATGCCTGAGATATTTTATAATGTTCATATATTAATTAAGATGCAATATAGTTCTTCTAGTTTCAAAACTACGTTAAAATACAACTAAGCTACCAAACTATCTATTACTTATACATATTTTGAGGTGTGTCAAATGCGGGTCGCCCTGATGAGGTTTCCTGTAAATTACTCAATTGTTGCACCGAAGACAACGTCAAATGATGCATGGCGTATTCGTAATGATGATGATGATGACATATTTTTTTCTAAACATACTTCTGTATGCACAGAAGCCCGTCAAGGTCCAGCGACATCATTTGCTTGACAAAAGTAAATATTTAGATATTAAGAGAGCAGGAGCTTTTTTTTTCAACATCTGTTTTACTGTATACGTACCTAGTTAAACATGTTGTAGACATTACATTGATAGTGGAACCCAAGAGGATTTTTTTTGGATTTACTGCAACGTAACAGGTTAACATATGGAGATAACTTGTATCTTATTGAATACCTCCATCAAATATGCAGCAGCCGAGCGTCTAGCTAAGCCATCCGAGCGCTCACTTGAGTTCGCATTTCTATACTCGTGACGGGAACATCAATTAATATTGATTACCATTAAAATGTGATAAAGGGCCCTGGAGAGCCCGCATGTTTATTCAATCAGAACTTTCAACAGTTGGTCGTAGAATCACGACCGGTTGCTTACTGCCGGGAGTTATAATGAGAGGGCAATTGTTCCGAATTTCTCCTAGACCATTAAATTAATGCTACTCACGTGCTGGTCTCTCACTTGCTACTAACGAGTAATTGGACCGATTTACGCACCGTATTATGTTACTTTTAGGAGTCCTCGAATATGAAACTGGAACCCTTATCACTTTTGGCTATCTCGCTGTTAAGACATTTATTCTCAGGAACGGATATAAGAACAAGACGGAATGAGTCTTAACAACGCTTAAATAGTAAACTTACAAGTTTCAAATCAAAACTTATGAAGTTATGATCATTTCTGTCACCCAATTTAATACTCGCAATCTAAACCTAAATCGACTTACTATATAAGAGTATCTACTTTCCGTTGCCATCATAAAGCTTATTCAAGAAACAAGTCTAAAACCCGTTCATTTGTAATTAAGTATGTTGCTCAGGGGAATTAGTCTGCACATTTTTGCGCAGGGTGTTGCGGTACCCTGAGTGTGTGCGCCCGAATCGCGCTTAACATTCGTTCGCTGCGCTTAACCATTTTTTAAACTTAGATACGTACACCCGAAAGTGAACCTTGAAACCTTCGAATCATTAACGCAATACCTCCTTTTAGCTTGAACGGTTTATGGCGGTTAATTTGGATTTTATTGCAGTATAATTGTTGTTAGTGAAGCATTGATGAATCGACGAGATACTACGTGCTTTGTTGTTTTACAATTTGCGTGTTAAGCACCCGCATGTGCAGTCGTAAAATTCATTAACTTACTGTTTGTAGCGAATGTTTCTTCCAAAAAATACAGCAGCGCACTAAAGATAGCACGCTTAATTTTACATACTGTGATCTATACAATGTAGGTATTATAATTGCGAATGTAACTCTGTCTGTGGTAAATTATTTTCAGAACTAAACTACAGATTCAATTTGATGACACTCTTATTAATCCAAGAAGATTAGATTGAAATGTATGGAAAATTTGGCAAAATTAAAGGACAACTTTTATCTATCAGGATATGTAGGTTATAGAGCCAAGTTTAATTTTATCTACTCTCCCCCCCCTCTCAGGGGTGAGCGTCACCCCCCCGCGACCTCGAATGTGTCCCGGAGCGCGGTATTTTCCACTTTAAAAGAAAACCGTGTACGATGCATACAAAGTGTATAGGAACGAAATAATTCTGAATAAATTTACTATAAACCTTTCATACATACAAATTAGAAAAAAAAATGGCAAAGTATATCGTGTGACATATCAAATGAAAGGGTACATCATGAAAATCTCAAATATATATATTTCATTATTCTAAATTAAACGGTTTGAAGTTATTTACGAAAATGAGCAAAACTTGACGATTTCCCCACACACCACATATTTCCTAAAATAGTGAGGCTAAAAAAAAAAATACAGAATATAGTTCAATACTTGCAGATTACATAAAAATATATAAGAAGTATATGGTATTGAAAGTAACACCGTTTAAACTAGTACGAATATTTATAATTCGCATAATGGCCAAATGACTTAAATTTTAAAAATAGCATTGCAACGGTAAATGAAAGAGTAACAGAAATAAATTATACATTTTTAGAAAGAACATTTTCCATTCTTTACTTTTGTCATACATATTTTGGCCGAGAAGTGTGCAGTTTTTGAGATAACTAACCTTTTAGCAGAAAAAAAAGATCAATAATTAAAAACGTTAGTATTTGATAACAGATTGCGCTGATTGTATAAGTGCTATTGCTTTTGTATGTATGAAAGGTTTATAGTAAATTTATTCAGAATTATTTCGTTCCTATACACTTTGTATGCATCGTACACGGTTTTCTTTTAAAGTGGAAAATACCGCGCTCCGGGACACATTCGAGGGCGCGGGGGGGTGACGCTCACCCCTAAGAGGGGGGCAGAGTAGATAAAATTAAACTTGGCTCTATAACCTACATATCCAGATAGATAAAAGTTGTCCTTTCATTTTGCCAAATTTTCAGCTAATATTATTGAACTATATGCTCAAAGTGTAAGCCTTAAACCATAGGCAATGACATAGGCTAAGTGCTAATAAATGCGTAATACCATGTGAGCGAAGAGCCGGAAATATATCCTTACCATCCTACACACATTGGCAATCTGTGTTTTATACGCAGTGTGCGATTAATATGCAGAATATAATATAATAATAGAACATGTAAAACCTGTTTAAGCACGATTTTAAAAATGACCGTAGAAATAAATCAAAGAATACGCTTGAAAGATTCCAAAACATTAAACGTAATTCTCTTTGTTACTCGGTATTCTATTCGCTACGCCCAACCTCGCCATGTTAGGATAATATTTGTCTTCGGTTTTACTGTTTAAAGTAGACAGTGATCCGATGATTAATCATTGCTTCAGAATTAGTTACTATGTGGTTCAAATGTGGAAGTTTAGGATTAGTTTTCCTTCTCATTATTTGTAATAACCAATGATAATATTTGATGTTCAACGTTTGTGAACAATAAGTTCACAAATAATATATTCTTGACAATAATTCGTAACTATGTTTTACAATTAAATGGATATATTATATCGATGACATGCAATCATAAAATTATGCACTTATATCTAATTTTGCACCCGTAGCGCGTAGGCATCTCATTCATTATACAAATTAATATCGACGCTGGAATCTAAGCGATATTTTTGGGGATATTGAGTTATGCACACCGTTGAAATCGGCAATTTTTTCTGCATCGAATGGGCTGGATCTTGTATCCGTCTGACGACTTTTGTTTTGTGTCGCTTATCCCGTCGGTGATTTAGAGAATCTCTATATATTTTTTCTACTAAACGACTTGGTTTTTGACGCTATTTTGCAAAATGGAGATTAGATTAAATGTTTTTTTCAATAATGAACCTTAGAGCTTTTTACTTATTTGTCTGAACAAATTAAACTTAACTTGGATAGTTGTGCTTGAATGCAACTAACCTTGCACTTGTTGGTTAACTGTTTTTACCTGATCATAAATATATTTTTTTTTTTACCTATGTCTTTATGATAAAAATAACATAGTTAGATAAAATTACTTGATTGTCGTATCTTAACTATTGGCGTTTATCCAAATTTACCTGCTTTGATACTATTAAACTATTGTCGCTTATCGTTTTTTACCTGAAATGACCTGGAACGACAACGGTCGCTTATCCCAAATTGCTTGAATAAAATTGAGTCATATTTGTCGATTAGACTGTACTAAAAAAACAAATCTTTTATTAAATTTGGTAGTTAGACAACTTTACCGGTTCTGTTTTATAAAATATCACACATTTAGAAGTAAAACAATATGTTTATAAAGGTCATTACATTAGGCCCACCTGCGGTATAAATCTGTGGCGCTAAAGCATTACTTTGGACTCGTTTGATCAGCGTTTGGGTGCATCAAACTTTGATGCACCCAAACGCCATCTTACTGAATTAGTGTCTTACGAGATGTCGCCTGCGCCACTCGCAGTTGTAGGTAACTTTAAGTTTGACGTTAATTAATTACGTGTTTTACTGAGTTTTGGTAGTTACATTTAATTTTGTTGTTTTAGGCACAGATAAAAAGACAAGGGCGTATTTAAGAGCGATTGTAAATCTCAAATCAGATCACACCTTTACCTTGATAAACTTGAAACTTCACGTATTGCGTTCACAGTTATCGTTTAATATAATACAATGGCCTAGAACTCCTGGAAATCTTTAGCATTTCTAAAGCAGTTTTTTTTTCACGTAATTTCTTTGTCTTTGAAAATGTTAAATATCACTTCATTAATTTTAATGTTTGAAAATAAATGATATCCTCTAATAAAAACATTAATCATGAGATTTCATTGTACCATAAATAGCTTTCACGTTTATAATATTTCCTCCAAAGGCGATTAGATGATTTTTCTTGATTGATTTCATGCTGATTTAATGCACATATATATATTTACCTGACTATAAAATGAGCATCGTATGAACATAGATATTTTTTACTGTGTTCATAGTTATGTAAAATTTAGATTAGACTTTTTTACCTGACTAATTTCTCGTGAAATGTGTCGTTTAGATAATTTTACCTAATTCTTTTTTGACTGGCATTTTGCGTAACCGACGCTAAATCGTAAAATATCCCATTAATAGGTAACATAACAAAATCAACATGTAGAAAACATGATTTTTTTATATAAAATGCATCATTTAAAAAATTGCTCCACGGAATATTTTATAATGTTTTTTTTTTCGAAAATGTTCAATGTTTTTTGGCTCTCCTGTAAAGTTTGCTCAGTGTCGCTTGGATAATTTCTCCTTTCCTGCGTCGATATCTGTCCATATAAGATGTATGGTTAGGCTATTAGTTTATGCGAATACAACGCTCTTGGTTATGGCGAAAGTTTGATAAAAGTAAAAGAGTAATTTCAAATATATGAGCTTAAGCTATAAACAAACTATTGTAACAATAAAATCGTTAGATCCATACCATTAAAAATACATATTTATTTTAACTGCAATGACTATGTTTCTAATCAAATTGCAAACGTAACTAAACAGCAAATGGCCTTTTTGCTTCGACACGCCATACGGCTCTAAATAAAGATGAAAACGAAAAGTTCAAAGAGGCATAAAGTGCCCGCGAACATAACAATACAAGTGTCCGGTCATCGGAACAAGCGGCGCAATGAGATACTCCACATGCTATGACCAGTGTTTTGAGGCTTAATGGTTTTAAAGCCGTTAAAACACTTACTTTGACCTACCGACTATAATAATTAATAATCAGTAATTAGACTAATTGCGTGCTTGAATGACAGCAGCACGAACTTTGTATGGTACCTCAAACAAATATCGTTTGACAGTTCGCCTACGGGAGACAATTCGAACTTTGGAGTAGCCCTTTAGCTCTTATTTATGAACTGTCAAAACGCTTAGACTGTATGAAATTTCGAAGAAAATAACGTCTTCTGACGTCACTACGCTATACGGTCAGTAGGCCTTCTAATTTTTACTAGGTACCTATTTGGTTATTGGAAAATCGCCATAAGTAGGTATAGTAAATAATTATACACCGACAGTATTATTGTCTGTGTATTATTATTGTATATGAATATTTTCTAAAATGTTATACCTACTTATTATTATTCATATCCACGGCTATACCTACGAGAATAAATACACCAGGAATCAAATTATAAAATCGCGTAGCACTTGCCAATATATAATACTTATAACATCGGTAAAGATGAATTCCTAGTTGATTCCCACAGTACCGTAACGTTGAACTAATCAAAAACAGCAAGTTCTACACACTAATACATCACACAGTTATGTACATATGAAACCAAAGTCCATATAATTGAATTCGACTTCAGCCGCTTTCATCAGACAGATACGAGAGATATGCCATTGTTCGACTGATCACCTGTTCACAGTCACGGGCGAATAACCGACTTTTATACACCATTGATTAATCGACTGGGACCGGTCCGAGTATAAAACACACGTTAATTTACTGGAAGTAATTCGTTTGTATTCGACTCTTTAAAAGATATGAGTAACTCGATGTTTTGTTCGCCGCATCTTTTTGTATTTTTTACAAACATTAATTTAGTTTCCGTTATTTTCTTACCATACAAAGTAGGTAATACATGATTGCAACCAAGTATTGCTAAAACCCAATAAACGATGCTCTTAAAATGTAATAATCACAAATCAACCTTCATTAAGTTTCTTACTCTATAAAAAGCAGAATGTCAAATTGTAATGATAATCAACTTCACTTGAGCACCATTGAGTATCTTCTCCAGTTCAATAAATAATGGCTAGGACTCTATAAAGGGACATCGCAGTAATAACACTAATAATTAACAATTGTGTATTTAAAATTAAAGTTTGTATTTTTACGTAAACATGAAGTCAGTCTTCATAGAAGCACAATGAGTATTTCGACGTGTTAATATTTGGTGTGCAAGCGCTATTAACACATTCTACAAAAGATTATAGACGACTAACGATGCCGCCTCCGGAACATCACGGTCACTTCACACGAATGTTTGTTCAATGCTTTAGCATATTTCATTAAAAGCCTCGTTGGCTCAACAAATTAACGGACCTTTAGGACTAAATATAGCAACGTATTGCAACCATGAGAAAGTATACCAGATGTGGCGAATTAAATCCAATTAAACAATCGGCGTAACAAACGTAATACCAGACTAGTATCGAAACAGTTTAGTTCAACAAGATAATTGTCCGATCAATTATTATATAAAGTTTTGTGTGTCATTCCAGATGCCAGTGCGGCGCGGCCCATGACGCGCGACACGTACGAGATGAACTCCCGGCAGTTGTCCCGAGGGAGCTCCCTCTTCGGCACCGACCCGCAAGTGCAACTCAGAACAGCCCTACGCACCAACGACTTCCCAACTTTCAAGAAGCTAGTCAGCTATGGGGCCGTTGATCTCGAATTCATCAACCCCTACCCGGATCATAAAACATGCCTCGAGTTAGCAATATCGGAACCAAACAAGTACGAGTTCGTGAAACTTCTGCTTCAACATGAAGTCCAAGTTAACAGAATCAATGAAACACATGCCTGTGCTCCTATACATTTTGCTGTTGAATATGGTAACATCGAAGCGCTGAAGCTCTTGCTGGATGACGACAGGATAGACGTGAACGTCAAAAGCAAAGGAAATACTGCTTTACTAATGGCTATAAAGAAAATTGAAGATTTAGAAGATGACCGTGAGCGAGACCTCATCACGTATGAAGATATGATAGAGGTTCTACTGAAAGCAGGCTGTGACCCGAATTCACCGGATCTCAAAGGAGTTACGCCCGTATATTCTGCAGCAAAACAAGGGCTGGAAAGAGTCATCACTTTTATCATCGACAACGCGCAAACTCCTGTTGACATTGATACCTACAAGGACAGACGCGGAAAATCAGCCCGATATTTCTTAAAAGAAGCATTTCCGCATTTAGTTGAAAAGTTTGATACAGAAACAGTGGAAATAATCAACAGTGATAAGCTGTTTTCATATCTGAGTCGACATGACGAGAACGGTTTTATTCGTGATTTCACAAAACTTGTTAAGAAGAACGATCATCGCCAAGTATTAGCTTCCAACAATGGAATATTCACGATGTTACAGTTTGCAACAGACAAAGGTTTAGAAAGGATAGTTGAGACATTACTTACCGCAGGTGCAGATCCTAATGCCACATTTTCGGGGGAGACCATGAGGCCCGTAGCGTTGGCATGCAAAAATGGGTACTGCAAGATTTTGAAAATGTTTGTTGATAACGATTCTACTTTATTCGAACCCGTTAGCGGCGAATCTCTAATACAAATAACAGTAAAAGGAATGCGATCTTATTCCAATAATCCTAAGGCAGACTTTAACGGATGCTTAGAATTATTACTCAAAAATCCTAAAATGAACATAAATGTCAATCATGTTGATATTAAAAACAATACAGCTCTTCATTACGCTGCGAGGAATGGTGATAATGAAACAGTTTTGGAGTTGTTGAGACACGGAGCTTGTGTAGGTCTACGAAACAGTTTTAATGAACCTCCTCTAGCTGACATAAATGCAAAAACACTGGAGGCATACTTGGATGAATGTATAACGACCAACGGAGAACGACCAAGCGACGACGACTACGAGATCCACATGAAGTACAGTTTCTTGGTGTATCCTAACAATTCCGTTGAAAACGAAGTCTGTAAAGTGCCTCTTATTGACACTTCAAACAATAACGTAAAAGAATGCGACGCTATTTTGGCCCCAGAGACTGATGCACTTCTTTACATGACGAGAAACGAAGAACTCCGACCACTCTTGAAGCATCCAGTTATTACCAGTTTTCTTTACTTGAAATGGCAGAGAATAAGTTGTCTTTTCTATGCTAATATAACGTTTTATTCACTTTTGTGGTTGTGCCTGATTCTTTACATCATACTCGGATACGGTGTACAAAAGAAACAATCCACTTCCATCGAAGCATTGAACGTTGCTACTCATATTGGCGCAGCTATCGGCTTGATACTATTGATAATACGAGAATTGTTTCAACTATTAGTATCGCCGTCAAGATACTTACAAAGCATAGAGAATTGGATGGAAATATTTTTGATATTCGTAACAGCGGTGATCGTGTGTGATAATTCAGCGGAAGAATCGACGAAGCAACAATTATCCGCGGTAGCTATCCTGCTGTCATCTGCGGAATTGGTCCTCTTAATTGGTCAGTTCCCTACCTTGTCGACGAATATTGTCATGCTAAAGACGGTCTCCTGGAATTTCTTCAAATTCCTACTATGGTATTGTATTTTAATCATTGCATTTGCATTGAGTTTTTACACTTTATTCAGAAAAGAAATGCAAGATGACGACAAAAAAGCTCCCGACCCAAATGGCCCTGGCAAGGAAGATGATGAAGAAGAAGATTTCTTCGAAGATCCAGGACGATCCTTATTCAAAACTATCGTCATGTTGACCGGAGAATTCGACGCAGGCTCTATTAAATTCAGTACATTCCCAGTAACAAGCCATATCATATTCATTGTATTCGTCTTCATGATTCCAATCGTCCTATTTAATTTACTTAACGGTTTGGCTGTAAGTGATACACAAGAAATTAGAGCAGACGCCGAACTAGTTGGGCATATCTCTAGAGTAAGATTAATATCTTACTTTGAAAGTGTGCTCATCGGGAACACCAGGCCATACTCTAAACCATCTGCGTGCTCTGCTTGGCTGCCTGCGTGGATACATGATCTCAACGTAATAAAACCAAAGACGCTGTGCTTGAAACCCTTTGCGAAACGCATATCGTTGTTCCCCCACTTTCTACCCAAATATAGGATACTGGTGAAACCGAATAAAGATAATATCATCGAGATACCACACGCAGAGCCACTTGGTAAAATCGGAGACGACTACGAAGACATTGAAGGCGGTGGATGTTGCTTCGAGAGATGCCAGAATTACAGACTTGATAGGAAGATTGTGAAGAACGCGAAGATTGTTATATGCAAGAAAAATGATGTATCAGAAATTGATGAGCTGAAGACTAGAATTGAAGAACTTCACAAGTTGGTGAAAGAATCTTTGCAGAAGCATTAGTAATAAGCAGTACCTATATCTAACGTAGCATAAGATCAAAAGTAGTTGTAGTTCTAATAGATATAAGCTTAAGTTTACTCGACTTTGTTATACTTGTACTATTAAAGAAAAATTCAATGAAGAATTGTATTTTTATAAAATGGTATTGTAATACCTATTTCGTTAACATGTAACTTTAAGAATCTCATATTAAAAACTGCCTTCCAATAAAAGTAATTCCATATTTAAAATAAAACGTAATTTAATTTAAAAATCGGTTTATTTATTTCCGTCTAATCTGTTTTAGCAATAAGTTTATGTTTATGACTCCCAATAACCTTCTGTTGCCTTCAGTGACAATGATATGAGATTTCAAGCGGTTTTCATATTGACGTTCACTGTGACAAGGTACGAAATGGCCTAGGATTGGTTGACTGTACTCATTGAATCGTACCAAATTGAACTGCAGTATCGTTCTCCCGATATGAGAAAGTTGGTTAGACTTGAAGAGACATGTTGTGGATGATCAGATCTTATATATTTATTTAAACTTTATTGAACAAAACAAAAGCCAGTACAAATGGCGAACTTAATGCCTAATGGCATTCTCTACCAGTCAACCATAGGGCCAAACAGAGATGCTTCAAGTGGGTGCAGAGTAGAAAATTATTCGTTCGGAGAGCATCCAAGATACAAGTGACTACATGTTATTATATAACTTAACTACCATAAATTTAATGATACATATACGAGGGCTGTTCCGAAAATAGTTAGTCAACGGCGTACTATTAATTGTATTCGTTTAATTTTACTGTAGCCTAAAGGCAAATTTCATTACGAACTCTTTCGCGTAAGAGTCACTGGCCAGTGACATTCAGTTATTTTTTTATGAAATCAGAAAAAAAACATGTCTGTCACTTTTTGTTCGCAAAAATGGAGCTAACGCGGGAAGCATTTCGTGCTATGATATATTATGATTATAAACGAGGGTTAACTTACAAGGATTCTCATGAAAATTTAACTAGTGTTTTTGGGGCCTTATCCCCATCTGTTGCCACTGTCAGTTACTGGTTCCGTGAATTTAAGCGTGGGCGGAGCGACATCAAAGATGAGCCTAGACCGGGGCGACCGCCAACGGCAGTCACTCTAGAAAATGTTATCAAGGTGGAATGGCTAATCAAGGAATCTCGAAACATTACCCACCGAGAGATTCAGGACGAACTGAATATTGGATCCCGGGCAGTTTCTACCATTTTGCATGACCACCTTCAAGTTCGGAAGGTTTCGTCTCGATGGATACCACATTTTCTCACACAGGAGCAAAAAGACATACGTGTCGATTGGTGCAAATTTATGCTAAAAAAATTTGATAATGGTAATTCACAACAAGTGAGCTACATTGTGACATCCGACGAATCTTGGATATATAGCTACGACCCATTTACAAAACAGCAATCAACACAATGGGTCTTTGAAGAAGATGATTTACCTACTAAAGTAGTTCGCGGTCGAAGCGTCAACAAAAAAATGGTTTCTGTTTTTTTTCGACGTAGTGGACCTGTAGCCGTAATTCCACTTGAAGATCGGAAAACAGTTACCAGCCAATGGTACACTGAAGTTTGCTTACCACAGGCCTTCCAGGAGCTGAACGTCAGTCGTCCAAGTACTGGAGCTCGGGGCATCATTTTTCATCAAGATAATGCTCCGGCCCACACGGCTGCCAGAACCACGGAATATATTAGCAAATCAGGAGTGCAATTGCTACCACACCCTGCATACAGCCCTGACCTGGCTCCGTGCGATTTTTTTCTGTTCCCCACGTTAAAAAAATCATTACGTGGGCGACGATTTTCGACGGCGGATGAAGCAGTGGACGAATTCAGGCGACTTTTTTTTGACCTTCCGCAAGAACAGTTTTTCTCCTGTTTTGAAAGTTGGTTCAGTCGTATGCATAAGTGCATAAAGGCAGCAGGGGAATACTTTGAAAAGTTGTAAATAAAGTTTTATTATATTCCTTATAGTTTTTGTTTAACTAAAAAAATTCGGAACAGCCCTCGTATGTACATACTATAACATGTATATTATATATAATATAATAATAAATACGATGAAATGTCTACTGAGTAGGATGAGACACTACTCGAGCTCTTGTTCGAGCAGGTGCTTCGCAGCATCCGTTTGAAAACTACCTTGCTAGGGGCTTGTCTAATAGAGAGAGGGAGTGTATTCCAAAGATGACTTGCCTGAACGGCGAAAGAATTAGACATGAAACCAGAATGGTGCGTTATTTTTAATGAACTTTTACCGCACTAGAACTTTGTAGATTAGCTATACATTAAATCATTACATTTTCCAGGAAGTGTCAGTTTCAGCCTGTCTGTTCTGTTGATTTGGTGTAAGATACAATTTAATTTAGTGCGCAGCTGAGCATTACACCAAATGCGAATAAAACTGTATCGACAATACGCTTCACAAACTTGTTGTAAACGGTTACTCCACTATTTAACGCAATAATCACCAAGTGACTATCACTGACCAGATCCAGGCTTCTTCTTATTAGTTACGAAGGAATATTCATACGCGATACAGCCTGGTTACACTAAGAATGTATCTTGTTTACGACGATGCTACTGTTGCTTAACCGTGTTGTACTCTGAAACACACCGACCTTTCTAGGTTCTGTATCTGCTGGCACTACGAGGACTCGATGACCTTGACACACGCGCTTCACACTCTAGTAAAAAGCTGTACAGTCAAGGAAATTTAAACATCTACGTTTTTCGCTCTTGTCATGATGACCCTAAAAGTCAAAAAGTGACGCGTTTCATTTTCCTTTACTGTACACCTAGATCGTTCAAGATTGCACCTCGTTGGTATGTAACATAATAGACAACAGATGAAAACTTTACTTATCCGGGTACAGTACTCTGAGAAATACTGCGGGTACAGTACTCTGAAAAATACTGCGGGTACAGTACTCTGAAAAATACTGCGGGTACAGTACTCTGAAAAATACTGCGGGTACAGTACTCTGAAAAATACTGCGGGTACAGTACTCTGAAAAATACTGCGGGTACAGTACTCTGAAAAATACTGCGGGTACAGTACTCTGAGAAATACTGACCTTCTCGAGGCTCTGTATCAGCTGGCACCACGAGGGTTCGATGACCTCGACGCACATGTAGTACTGCAGGTGCTGGATGCAGCTCAGCATGCGCTGTCGAAGAGCGAACGCGTCTGCGTAGAGCCGCGCCTCCGAGAAACGCTTCACCACTTTATTGTACAGCCACACTCTGGAAATAATATATCGTAAGTATACACGGACGAAGCATGCTTTTTCATGTGTGAAGCTTGATTAGAAATACCAGCCAACATATCACAATCACACTGTTAATTTAGGTTGGCTCCTGTCCCTAGCACAGAATACTTAATAGTACTACGTACCCCTAGTGCCAACAACGTCTAATAAAATGACGGTAAATTATTTTGCATCAAGTGATCGTGTAAGTCCGGTAACTGGTTGAATGTTGGATATTTGCGAAACGCGACAACAAACTATAAAGCGTTCTAACGCTCCGGCCACGACTTCGGCGGCAAGCGGCAGCCATAAGTGGGAGCGAAAGGTCCGAGCGAGGTGTCTCAGTCACTCGTATGGTCACCGCTCGTCGCTGCCGAATGCCGCCGCCAAAGTAGGCTGGGCCGTAAAAAGTAATTGAAATCCCATCAAAAACATAAATGTAAAATGAGAGCCAAGTTCAATATCGCGTGCACTTCGCCGACAAAAGAATTGAGATCTGCAAGGGCGCCAAGTTCTTTGCCCTAAAATTTTTAGATACAAGGACATGCGACATACTCAATGCATTTATTTTACTTGGGGAGTAATTCAATATCAAGATTTGACTTGGCTATTTTTCACAAACTAACTAAATTTTATATAAGTAACAAGACGTACACTAACTTGCGTACTTACCTTTACGAAAATAGGTTAATGATTTGATTGATTTTTCATTATAATATAAATTTATATTTTAAAACTAGCCAAGTCAAGTCTTGATATTGAATTACACCCCAAGTAAAATAAATGCATTGAGTATGTCGCATGTCCTTGTATCTAAAATTTTTAGGGCAAAGAACTTGGCGCCCTTGCAGATCTCAATTCTTTTGTCGGCGAAGTGCACGCGATATTGAACTTGGCTCTCATTTTACATTTATGTTTTTGATGGGATATCATTACTTTTTGTACAGAAATTATTATGATGTGTAGATTACTTAATTATTATTTGTTAATTAGTTCTGTGTGCTATTCTAGTACATCTTTTGAAAGTTTTGAACTAACAAAGAATTTTCCAAAACGGTTAATACGTATTGGATTTTTATGTGCATGTATGTGTAAGTGTGTGCGTGTGAGTGTATATGCTATTCTAGTATATCTTTCAAACAAAAAAAGAATTTTCCAAATCGGTTTATAAATGACAGAGTTCTGAGGCAACAACCATCAATAATAATAATAATAATAAAAAAACATAAAAAAATCACTGTTTTCGATTTTTATATGTATACACACACAATTACTAAGCTGGATGCCAAATTTCACCTTTCTAGGTCACCTGGAAGTGGGTTAGGTTTTTGATTACTAGTCAGTCAGTCAGTCAGTCAGTCAGTCAGTCAGTCAGTGATAAAAATACCATTTTTTGGACTTTAATATCTCAATAACTATTTAACCTATATTATTGAAATTTGGGGTTCTACTTGTTCTAAAGGATCTTAATACATAAGCCAAATTTCATTTTTTTATGTTAAATAGATTTGGAGTTATTGGGGGGTCAAAAGTAGCTCCAAACGGTTCGTGTAATATAACACACGGCTGCTGCTCGCCAGTTCCTGCGGTGAACTTGGCTGGACAAGCTGCCGCGTGTCTAGATAGGTACTCACTTGCAAAGGAGCCTCTCGACGTGTTTGCAATAAAACAGATGCCTGAATATCATCTGATAGCAAGCTATGGCTTTGTGGTTCAGGATCAGCGAGACCGGCCATTTCACTTCCAAACCGAACGTGAATGTTTCGATACCAGTCAACGGCGGGCTGTCCTTGTTTTGCTTGTACTCTGAAACAATAAATAAATAAAATTAGTAGGGGCAGGGTTTACTAATTTTACTATCCAAGAGAGCACATTGCTGTCCTAACCGTCTAACCGAAGTTTTCTTTGAGACTATGTCGACGGTACTCGAGTTTTAATCATTTTATGACACTTTATACTCTCGCGGTTTGAACTCATAATCGCCAAATACAAAAATCTGCAATAGCTGAACATTTGTTAACATCTGGAACGAATCACTGGATCGAGTTGCACAAACCGAAAATTCTTTCCACAGAAAAGCACTATTATCCACGGATGGTAAGGGAAGCAATTGAAATCAAGAAACACCCAAAGAATTTCAACCGGGAAGATGGTTTTAATTTATCGCAAACTTGGGGACCAGTGATTAAAAAGTTTAAACCGCGGGATATATCTTCGAATCTGTGCGCGGATGTTGTGAGTGTTGTGTGTCGGACCGGTGACAATAATTAGCAAATAAATGGGTGGTAGTCGAACATTTATTTTCCTACCCATCCATTTTATTAGACATTTTCGTCGGGTAGTACTACATTTGGCCGACGGCTCCAGTAACAACTCGCTGTTTCACCAGTACATCTGAGACCACGGCGTGTGCAACCCCGCCGAAACGTTAGATTATGAAGGTAAATAGGAAATATCGCGTTAGACCCGTTATAATTTGTGTTTAATCATTTTGTAGTCAAATATGGCTTTGTAGTGAGTGTAAGGGTCGATTGCAAAAAAAAATGTACATAGTTAAGGGCTTTAATTAAAACAAAACTTAATTGATTCCTTTGTGTGACGAAAGTTACCCATATATTTTGTATGACTAACTTTCGTCACACAAAGGAAGCGATTGTGATTTTTTGTTAACTAAGCTTTTAACTATGTACAATTTTTTTGCAATCGACCCGTAAACGGTTAATTATAATTGGTGATTTTTCTATCGTAATAGCAGTGCCAGGGTACGAAAGAAAGCGTCATACAGTCCAATTTTTACTAGGAGGTCTACAGACAAATCGCGAAAAATAGCAGCCACAGCAACAACGAAATGTAAAAAATTGACCAGTACTTATTATGCATGCATCGCGACGCGACCAGAAAATAAAAAATGCTATGCAAGCATTAAAACAGACTACAAAATGCAGTAAGGTGAATAAAACAAATTATTTCTATCAAATATCATCATCAGTATCACAGTACATATATAGGCTAAAGCAGTATGGAAACTACGAACAAACGGTTGAAACAGCGCACACACACAGACGCAAGCGTTCACGCGGCGGCTAAGCGTACTTCGCGGTGCTGTCAGTAGCGCGTGGCGCGTCGCGACGGGCGGACTGTTTGTTTTTATTGCGTGTTGCGTGCGCTGTCCGCGAATTTTTAAAGATACCACGAGTGTATTGCGTTGTATAATTATGGTTGCTTGAACTCGGCTTCTTCAAACCTTTTAGCTGCTGTTTTCAAAGAGAATACCTAAATGTGTAAAGTAAGTAGCTGCATCAATTTATCAATAAGTAGACAAAATCAGTTATGGTGCTGTTCCCATGATTTGTGGTAATTTATTAATTAGAATGAGGATTTTTTAACCCGATAAAATTTAATAATAAAGCTTTTCGAACGTGTCGTAGCAGGCGAAAGTATTTCTCAGTCAGCAATAAAGACGCTTTAAAATGTTGAAGTCTTTTAATTACATAATTTTGTTTTTAAACTAGTCAATTCATTCCATTAGGCTAGGGTTTTTAAAATAAATGTATATAAAAAGTAAAATACAATAAAGTAATTACAAAATATAAATAAATTATAAAAAACCTAACCTAGGGTGCCGCCGGCAGCGGATGACAACCCTAGCGCGTAGGTATTTATCTTCAAAGAAGGCATTATTTTCCATACTGCTTTAGCCTATATATATAAACTGTGTCAGTATGGTACCGGATATAAATGAGGTGCAAAGTTAACGCAACCGATCACGTTTGATGCTTGAGAGCCTCACTTAAATATTTATTTTATTCTGTTTTTAGTATTTTTTGTTACAGCGGTAGCAAATATACAACATCAGTGAAAATTTAAACTGTCTAGGGTTCATGAGATACTGTCTGGTGACAAACAGACGGACAACGGACTATTAGTTATACCCGTTTTTACCCTTTGGGTACCAAACCCCAAAAAATACATGCCCTATATTTAGATTCCCTTACCTTTCTCGTCCTCTGTCTCTATGTACAGAATCTTGAACATCTGGAACTGCAAGTCGTACGGAAGCAATTCCACGCGCATGTCCTCATTGTATGGGTCGTGGCTGGCCGCTGAAAGCCTGAAATAGTTATTATAACTTAGGTTAAGAAGAGTACAGGTAGTGTATAAAGAATTGGCATCGAGAAAACTAGGAAAATCGACTAGTCCAGCATGTCTGTGACACGCGACTCTTTGTCGACCATGCGAACAAGACGACAGGTGACGGTTAGTCGCACGACAACCAAATTCGCGGCAACATATGCTAGCTCCGCTAAAATGTCAACCAAATATCGTATTAAATGATCGACTTGTTTATATTTTCTAATACGAAACTTCATTAGTCATTGACGAATATCAATCTTCATTTCTACATTGTTTTTATTAAATGGTAGTAATGATAAACTTTACCATTTAATAATAACATAATTGATTGACACATCGGCACTAATAACATGATATACACATTATTGCATATACAAATAGAAGCGAACTTACCTCAAACAAAGTCCCAATAAGGACTCCAATTTGGACGGTATAATATCATCAATCTTCTTAGACAACTCTTGCTCTGTAGCGTCCATGAATTGCACGATGAAGTCTCCCTGGTACATGAAGAAGTAATTCTTGACGGACTTGAGGCGCCCCATCAGATCATACTCTTTCAGTAGGAGCTCTAGAAGCGATTTGCTGGCAAACGCGAACGCCTTTTGGACAACGCCGCTGTAGTTCTGTTCTATTAGGGAGTATTTTATTTCTTCGACGTTGGTCTTCATTATTGCGTTACCTGTAAATACATAAAAAAATATCACACTGATAATCACTTTCCGCAAAACTTGAAATATGAAAATATTGCAAGCGAATTAATCCTTAAACCAAAACCAAAGGACGGACGGGGTAGTTTATTTGAGCGTTTTTCAAAAAAAGTGTACACGTGACGAACCGGAAAACGGTTTTTTTTATAACACCGATTTTAAATTTTCTTGGCTTATTTAATTCCCCATAAGTTATAGTGTATTTATTTGAGAAAATGGCATTAAAATATTAAAAAATATAGAAAATATCGACATTTTAAACTCAGATTGTGGTGAAACTAGTTCCGGATAGTCACTAATATAAAATTCAGTATAAATTGATTGAAGTATTTTTTGGACCAGTTTTAGTTTACACATTTAAAATACAGACAATAAACTATTTAAAACGGGTTTAATTTATAGAATTAATGGAACGAGCAAGCTTTGAGGATAAAATAAAGGTCCAGTTCGTTACAATCGCCACCAAATGACTGCTAAAACATGTATTTTTTTGCATTAAAATGCGACAAATCAACGAATAATATTTTTTATTACATTAAGGAATATTCATTTAGTAATGTTAACGCTTAAATATGTGAATTGTTGCACTGCAGCAGCCAGAAATAATTATTTTCAACATCCCAAATCTTGGGACAGTAACTAAACGGAATCTCATGTGACTAACTGGAAAATGTAAGGAATAGTGTACATAGATTGAATATATTGAAATAAAATCACAAAAATATTATGTCATGAATCGTATTTATTGCAACGGAATCAAAATGGTATAATATATATTATTACTAGTTTATATATGTAATAATAAAACCTGTATGAAACTAGTAATAATAAATATTTACCATGTATATTATTATGTATTACATAAAAATCTTTCATGAGTAAATGACAATCTTCCAGGTTCCAGGACCAGGTTCTGGACCTCATTAGCAAATGGGGATCTGTTAACCTGGTTGAGTTCAACGCCAAGAAAACCCAGGTGTGTGCGTTCACTACCAAGACGTCTTCGTTTCTCCCTACTCCTAGTCTCCAGAGCACTCCTCTTGGTTCGCGTGATAGCCTGAATATGCTAGGCATGGATATCCGCTGCAATCTGAACCAAAACGAATACATCGAGTCACTGATTACCACAGCTTCCAAAAAACTGGGGATCCTGAACAGGGTGCGACGGTTCTTCACGCCGGACCAGCTTTGCCTTCTTTATAAGACTCAAGTTCGGTCGTGCGTTGAGTACTGCTCGCATCTTTGGGATGGCTCCGCCCAATATCTACTCGATGCGCTTGACAGATTGCAGCGTCGGGCGGTCCGCATCATAGGTGACGAGAAAAGTACCAGATTCCTCGAACCCCTTCAATTACGTAGGGACATTGGGTCGCTGAGCGTTTTCTATCGCCTATACCATGGCGAGTGTTCTGAAGAGTTATTTTCTCTTATCCCACCCTCCCCTTTCCGTCATAGAACCACACGTGCCAGCTTGCGATGTCATCGCCTCACCGTGGAGAATATTCCCACACGTACCAAGAAGTTTGGCAATTCCTTCATCTGCCGAACTATTAAAGTATGGAACTCCTTGCCGGCTCATGTGTTTCCTCCTTCTTATAACTTGGGACCCTTCAAACGAAGCGTGAAGAAGCATCTCTCGGGCCAGCATGGCAGTGTCAACTGACTTGGCACCGTTGGTTTCTCGTCAGTTGCCATTGCGACTTGGGCTCCCCTTTTTGCTTACCATCAGGCGAAGTGGAGCCACTATGTTGTGCCGTTATAAAAAAAAAAAAAAAATCTTAATATTGAAAGTTTTATTAGTGTTATTTATCTATTTTTATAGACTATTAACATGAACATTTCAAAATATAGAATAACAGTCTTAATTCTCATAAATAAAAAATTGGGCAAGTGCGAGTCCGACTCGCGCATGAAGGGTTCCGTACCATAATCTATAACAAGTTTGTTGTATGGGAGCCCCCCTTAAATATTTATTTTATTTTATTTTTAGTATTTGTTGTTCTAGCGGCAATAGAAATACATCATCTGTAAAAATTTCAGCTGCCTAGCTATCACCGTTCTTGAGATACAGCCTGGTGACAGACGGACGGACGGACAGTGAAGTCTCAGTAATAGGGTCCAGTTTTTACCCTTTGGGTACGGAACCCTAAAAACGGTTGTAATTAAAATACTTACATCGAACGAACTTTATTTTAGGACATCGCTTAGAACGCTGTCTGCCTTTTGTTTTCTTGACAGTTATAAACAAATATAAACCTTATTGCAATATGTTAAGGTTTATGGGTGTATACTTAAGGTTATATCGACATAAACCAATAACAATTTTTTTTCTTCATTTCTGACAACACTTTCAGCTGTCAAGTTAGTTCGCCTAATTAAAAACTCGACTGTAAGCGTGGCCCGACATGCTCTTAGCCGGTTTTTATAAATGTTTTAATTGTTATTTTGCTTTTTAGTCATTTCTTCCGGAGATAACAAATACTTTTCTGAAAACCGCATCAAAATCGGTTCTGACAAATGCGAGATAATGGCGGATAAACATGCATGTATAACAAACATATGGGTCAAACTAAGTAACTCCTTTTTTAGAAGTCGGTTAAAACATCGGTCACATTTCGATTGTGTACTAAGCTTTATAGTTCCAATTCGTCACAAAATCGTTCCGGTAGTATATCACGTCACGAATCGGACGTGACGAATTCTACCTCGACAATTTAAAATCAAAATTTCAACGTGTTCTGAACCAATTCAATGTGTTTTTGGTTTAGTTTCGGATACTACGATAGTTTCTTCTATGTCTAATTGTGTTTAAAAAGTTAATTATAATCTACTTACCGAAAAAACTGTTACTAACTCGAAATCGTATTTTTAGCGCACTGACACAGCGTACACCTTTCGTCACCGTTTTCACGGAACTGACGTTATATTTGCAATGAAATCCGATGCCTATAGCATTAAAATGTTGCCAGGATTGAAAAATTAACGCTTTTTGGGGAATATCGATTGCACAAGTATGTTAAAATCGCTTGTGACTATAACCGGAAGTTCCGGTCTGTCGATTTCTTTGGACAGTGGAAAAAGTAGTTTTTTGGCATTATAACCCGTATTTGTTTATAAATAAAGCACACGACTAAAATCTAGACTCATTACTTTATCTGTGTGACCACATTCAATATTCATACAAATTTATTTCGAGTTTCTGCAAGCCTCTGAACATGACTGAGTCGACGTGGGACATACCCATTTTAGCACTTTTCATATCTTTATTTTGCAATAAATCTAGTAATAAATATAATATAATCGTTTTATAAATATAAAATGAATGCCCCACATCTACAGAATCAAATGATACCACTCATATACCCAAATACTTAAGGTAAAGTAAAAAAAAAACACGTTGAACGTGTGGGACATTCAAATTTTGCCATGTACACTTTTTTTGAAAAACGCTCATTTAGCAGTGAATATATACTATTGTGTTCCTAAATTTGTGGCCTGAATCTTTATTCGATTTTATGATGGATTTTCAAAATATTTGTAACACCATAATATAGGTATGTAGGTATTGATCCTAATTGTAGTAAATATATGATATCTTATCTTATCTTTGAAAATTGTAATAAAATTTGATAGGCAAAATATCAGTCAATTAAGATATAATTAAATCCCACCGCATTGGCTGATGACATTCAAGTATTTCCCAGTCCTGAGTATGATGTCCGTGTACTTCTCGAGGAACTTGGGCACCCGGTCTTTCTGTATGCTGTACCGCTTCTCCCAGTAGTCGGCCGAGTAGTCCACCGGCAACTCTTCCTTGTTCACAAGCTCGTTGTCTTCGATCATGAACTCCTAAAATATGCGTCATTATAATTGCCGCTGCCATTGGTCTGACGGGAGCAATACTCTGAGTTTTAGAATTTGGAGGTTACCCGATATTAAGGCTGCGTTTCCACCAGAGATGTGTAGCGAGGAATGAGTTTTTGTTAACCAATAGAACCAGCTGCGCTGAGCGAGGATAAGTAGATTATGTTATTCCATTGGTAACAAAAACACATCCCTCACTACACATCTCTGGTGGAAAACCAGCCTAAGTAAGACTAGACGGGTTCTCTGTTACCGAGATGCCATGAATGCGCGACCAGTGGCGTGGCGAGCGGTTAAGCGAGAGATACGAGCGCGGCGGCCATACGAGCGAGCGAGACACACGTACCTACACCGCTGCCGATGTCGCGCAAAGTCGTGGCATCTCCGTTAGCTGGGGTAAATAAAAGCATTCAGGAAACAAGGCTCAAAATCAAACACTTTTACTTTGACTTTACAAAAATGCATCAACTTTACTATTCCTTTAGTTATAACATTGTAATTCCGACTCTTTTTTTTTTTTTTTTACTTAAACTTGCTTAACTTAATTTTTGACTTAGTATGGAAATCTTTACACTATTTGTTATTTTATATTTGTGGCCGTTTTAGAATGTAAGTTGTATTTTTACATTGTATTTTAATTTTAATATTATTTGAAATATGGGTCTCTTGCCTGCTAATTAGCGAATTAGCAGGCAAGAGACTTCTATTATAAATAATAAATAAATAATAAATAACTATATCGGACAACCTCACACAAATCGATCTATGGGTACTAGACGACGATATACGTACTTATATAGATAAATATATACTTTAATACATAGAACAGCCATGACCCAAGCACAAATATTCGAGTTCATCACACAAATATTTGCCCTGGCCGGGATTCGAACCCGGGACCGCCGGCTCAGTAGGCAGGTGTCTACAAATCGAGCCAAACGCGTCGTCAAAATTATTATATTATTATTTACCTAGGAACATCGGACGGATCAATCATGTTGTATCCTGTACCAAAATTACTATCAGACAGATATAAATAGCCTGCAGGGACTCTGGGCGAAGAACAAGAAGATTAATTCTGCGCCCTCGCATCTTTTCTTGTCACGTTTGTAAGGGCTTCTGATATCCGTGTTACACGCGGATGTAGCCCCGTGTTCTTAGCACCGGCGGTCCTAAGATCCCGTACAACACGGTCACGCCAAACATACGTAGCTGCGACTGCGTTCGGCTACGGTTCGGCGGATCTCGGCTCCGCTCGGGTATTGAAAACAGCTTGCCAAACCAACCCTTATAATATTGTATGTTTGTAGTTTATTTCTATTTGAATCAAACTTGAGTTATATTTTTGCATTGATTCCAGATGTTTCTATTTAAGTAATTATTGGCATTATTCTGTTTTCTATATAACCAGCCATTATGATTTTAGACAATCACACATAGAATCTTCACTAAACGTCACGGACAGATCCAGCTACGGGTACACGAAACACGGACACGACCCCAAGCTATAGTTTGTACGTACTTGGAATGGATCGACAATAACGCCCTTATGGATCCACTGGTCCAGGATAATGAAGAACGGCTTGCAGGCGCGCTCGGTCAGGAAGAGGGAGATCTCCTGCGCCCTCGTGTCTCCAAGGAGTTTGTTAGTTTTGTCGTGAAGAGCTGTTAACACGCTGCCGCCTCGGAGTTCGCTCTGGAATACATCATTTAAGTTTCAGACAAGAGACATACATTACATTACTCTCTAATTTTGTATTTGCATTAATTAGCCATTGACAGGGGTGCTGCACATACATACTGCAGACCACTTTTCATAAACCCTAGGCACTATAAATAGGCATCCTAGATAATAATTATTGTTGACTATAGGTGATTTTTTTTTAAAGTAGGCCTACAAAACAATTGTAGTTTATGCAACAGTTGTATAAGAGAGGTCATATTATAATGTGACAACTTCAAAAAAAAAAGAGGTTTTCAATTCGACTGTGTTGTTTTTTTCTTAATGTATGACGCGTTTTTCCGCCAATTTTGTACCGATTCTCAAAATCCTTTTTTTTTATTGAAAGAGGAATTGTTTTTTTTATGATGGAAAGTACAACTCCTTAATGGTTAGGAGTTAGGGCATAATTATTTGATAAGTAGGTTAAAACAATTAGTTGTATCATGATATTCATGATAGTAACTAACTCGTTCAGTTGTTCTCGGATATCCAATTCCTTCACGTTGAAGTCGGTTTTTTTTTGTGAAAAAGTGATAATTGACTTACTTTTACAACATTACGTAAACTTTTTTGGGCAATAGACAATAGACTTTTCCAGGCTTAAGTAATATATGTCTATATCTGAGTTGGTAACTATATGTATAAATGATAGATTAAACTACTGGATTTTGAAAATATATTTTAACAATTTTACCTGTCCTATGTGTGTGACAATAGCTGCGAGGACTTGCATGGTGTGCATGGTGGGCAACACAAAGTACCAGAGCTTCTGCAGCGTCAGCCCTCCGGATAAATGCTCCGTTTCCAACTGGGCTATCATAGTCTATAACACAAAATCACCATATAAACAAAAGAAAACAGTTCATACAAAGATCGAAGGTCAAAGAAAAGTTTAAATGCGTAACCACCAAGTAAAAATTTATATGCATAGTCTATTACACAAAACCACCTAAAAATTGTAGTGTGTACCCACATAAAAAAAATGAGACATTACATGTCTCATAATTTTTTTAAAGAAAATAGTTTTTTCAATATCTAGACAATAGTGGAGTTCTTTGAAACTACAGAGAACTTGTTATTGAAAGTAAAATACCACAAAGTATACATACAAAGTACACTTATACATGGATAACTAATACACAATTCTGTGTTTTAGTAACATAATCATTATAAAAAAAGGAATATTGACGATTTAAAAATATATGTACAACAAATACCTAACTCACTTCAAAATGGTAACATTATGTATTTTTATTTCTATTCAATAAAATCTATGTATTTATTAAAGCAGTGAAATTAAAAAACTGCCAACACCATTACTTTATTAATTTTTTTCGTTAGCAGTAACGTCTGCTAATGTAAACTAAATGTTTACAAATGAAGCGAATATTGAAAAATTTAATGGATTCGGACAGGATTCGATCCTGCGTTTCCAACGGCTTTCCGGGCCAACATGGGCGTCCTCCCAATTGGACCACCGAATCAGATATCAGAGCCATTGAATTTTTCAACCAGTTGCTTTGACATGCCTTAGGGTGGCATCGTAGCGCCATCTACCGTAAAGATTTAGACTTTATCGTCGGCACCATCTCAAATTTGTTGAGAATCGATAGTAACGATGTGCTACACCCAAATTACTTATTTTTATTAAAGCAGTAACGTCTGCTACTGTCCGTTACTGCTTTAATAAAAACATGTACCTAGTACAAATCATTATCTACAAGTATACTGTACATACTCACATAGAAATCTTTCAACAAAATCTCAATTGCAGCAACCAATGCATGCAACACTTGTCCGGACCACATATCATATTGTTCAATGAATCTTCTGACTATGGAATAGTTTGAAGCCAGCGGTAACATCTGCTGTACTATCTGCTTCAATGCATCATCCAGATCTTCTGATATAATAAAAGTTCTAGGTTCATAGGTATCTTTGGCTGGTTGGTGGACGATGTAGTTACCGGGAACTCCAGAAAAAATGTAGAGAAGATCATCTATAATCATGTTTTCTTGAGAAGCTAGAGGGACTCCAGCTGAAAATAGAAGTTATAATGTCTTAACAATTACGTTACATGAAACTTGGCACATTCAGTCCTGAATTGTCAATTTCAAGATTAAATTTGTAAAACGAAAATGATTTTCGTAACACACTAGCACAAACATATACATTTTTGAGCACAGGTCTCTCCAAAGGATCATAATGCTTTTCATATGCTGACGTCATTCCGCAACCTAGATCATAATCATAATGGTACACTTTTTGTCAAAAAACTTAACAATAGACCTTGGTTAGATATACGTAATGGACTTTCCCCATATGTGGTTATCAAAAAGATGTGCTTTCAACCATCAGTAAAATAAATTGAACTTTGAATAATACAGAACATTTTAAACTTTACCCAAAGACGCGGTGATAGGAACAGCTTCCTTAGGAAAGTCCCATGACATAGCTGGGTGGTCCTTCTGCCAGTTGGGCAGGTCCAAACTGTTGTACCAATTTGGTCGAAGCCTTGCCTCCTTCTCTTCAAAGGACTTCATGACATACTTTTTGCTCTCATCTACTGCCTTGAGAAGTTTATCTTTGATCTGAGAAGAAATTGTTATTGTATGTTGATGCTTTCAGTGCCAAAGTAACCATGTAGACTCTTAGTAGTGGAAGTGTTAAAGATATGATGAATTTATATGTAATCTAGCTCTAGTGACGATATAAGTATTGCTGACAGAAGCTATCAAACCTTTTTGGGCATGTAAACATGTAGTCTGTGAGCTCTCACATTGCGATTTGGATTTGTATCAAAACTGTGAGGTGCTCATCTTGATTGTGTAAGAGCAAACAAGACAGGTATAAAACGTGAATAACATTCTGACAGATCACACACTTTAAAATCTTTATCTGTAATTGAATTTGGTAAGTTAAACTAACAAGGTTTAAAATTGTTATTGTGAAAGGTTATTTCCATGCAAGTATGACTAAAGTGTCAAATAAATACAAAGTCGAATAACAATTCCACTTACCTGTGGAAGGTCTTCTTTAGTGATTTGATGTTTATTATCGCCTAATATTGGTTTTGGCGCTACTTTTGGCTTAGAGGCTTTAGTTCGTTTTTCGTCAAACACCAGTTTGTAAAACAGTAGGATAATGTCTGGCAAGTTATCAGTGCTGAAATTATAGATAACACTCGTGTTGAAATAGAATGTAGAAACCAAAACACAAAAATAAACAACAAAACCAATTTAAAAACCCCTTACTTTCGATTTTTGAGTTCTTCATACTTTTTGATAAATGTCTTCGAATTGGAAGCTTTCAGAGCCAATCTCTGGGCGTATTCGTTCACTTGTTTAGATGAGAGATTGCTGTTACCATAATTAGGATCATTCTGAATGTAATCAAGCACCGTATCGGCGTCTAAACTACATCTGTAAACAAATAACAAACGTTAAACACTTCGACGAACCAATATTCGAAACTGAAGCAAATCAACAATTCCGTTCGTACCCAAGAGCGTCGAGGAGCTCCTTGATGGTAGTTTGCATTTTATCTTTAGGGAGAATCCAATTCTGATTCATTTATGGCTACAAATGGGTTTAATTTAAAATTACAGCCTCTAAGGCATTATAATCCGAGCGACTATTTGACAGATGTCATTTAAGACATTTTAACGTAAAAAAGCAGCAGTCCAAAATGTACCTGTAGTATTAAGAAATTATCTATCATTTGCCTGTTAAATAATTAAATAAATTATAATAACTTCATGCCTTTCACAATAGAGAATCTAGAGATGTCTAAATGTAACAGATTGGCTTAAAAGGCTAGTTACCAGGCCATAAAAATCTCAAAAAAAAAGTTGTAGCGGATGACATCCGGATGACCGTTACAAAAGTTAATTTGGCTACTCGACACTAGATGTCGTGAACTCGTGACTCCGCACATAATCCAACGCAATTAAGCAAAAGATGGCGTTAGCTGTCGTTTATACTATTGTAATTATATTCTCTTTGGTTAAAAAAGTTTCTGTCAAAAATGACATTTTAGTGGCAAGCTTTTATAGCCGACTGTAATTTTTCTCACTGAGACGATTCTAAAGAGCCCAAGCTCGGTAGGATTGCTTTTTCTATTATAGAGTTTCTATGGCCACCTTCCGGCTCCACCATCAGATCAGCCCCATGGTACCATATTATTGCATTGTCATCAAAGTTAAGTAGGTAAGTATGCACAATTTCAGCTCAATCGGTTGACGATATCTGCTTCAAAATTTAGTTGCAAGATTTCATAAGCTTGTAAAATATATACTTCGTTCGTACGTTTAATGACAAATTAAACAATTAATACCCACGCCTAAATAATCTCATTACTATTTTATTACTAGAGATTATTTAACCTTATAATGGCACTAATAATGAACGGTTACGGAAAAGATTTACTGAATTTCCTTTTGCTGTCCAAGAACAAAGTTTAGACTGTTATCGGGGGGCACGGTAGTGCCCCCGCCAAGTCAAGCGCGAAGCAAACACGGCCGTACCATCCTTTACTGGAACCATTTCGCCGCATTTTCAGGCCCCTATTTGAGCACCTCTGGATAAGACCAGAATGCAGAAATTTTCGTCATCCAGTAAGCTATAATCACATACTTAAAATCCAAAATTTCAAGTCTGTAGGTCATTTAGTTCCGAAGTTAAGCGAAAGCAAAGTTTCGCATTTATGACACTCACTCACTCATGATCATCAGTAAAGAACTAGTACTTCCCATAAATTCAGAGAGCTGAAATTTGGTACAGAGTTAGGGTTTAATGGCCACATAAAGCGAAAACTATAAAATTGGTCAAGTGCGAGTCCGACTCGCGCATGAAGGGTTCCGTACCATAAAACAAGTTTGTTGTATGGGAGCCCCCCTTAAATATTTATTTTATTTTATTTATAAGTATTTGTTGTTATAGCGGCAATAGAAATAGATCATCCGTGAAAATTTCAACTGTCTAGCTATCACCGTTCTTGATATACAGCCTGGTGACAGACGGACGGACGGACGGACGGACAGCGAAGTCTCAGTAATAGGGTCTCGTTTTTACCCTTTGGGTACGGAACCCTAAAAACTAGGATAATCGAAGATCTGGAGTACTCTGATTAGAAAACACAAGAGCCCAACCAAACTATTAGAGATCGATATACCGCCTTTACAAAAAATATTGAACTTGTTGTTGTGTTCGGTTGGCCGCCGTCGCGACTGATCGTCTCTCCTGATGATGGATCGCGTACCGATTCGAAACATGTCGAGCGTTATTCGACTTCTACGACGTGAGTAAACCCGTTTAAGTATTTTAATATTCAACTTGGTGGGCCGCTTCATTTGATGTCAAAAATCCAAGGTCTGAAGTATTTTGACGAAGCGTTTGGCTCGGTTTGTAGACACCTGCCTACTGAGCCGGCGGTCCCGGGTTCGAGTCCCGACCAGGGCAAATATTTGTGTGATGAACTCGAATATTTGTGCTTGGGTCATTATATTTATTTATTTATTTATTCAAAAACAGGTTACATGACATTACAGTGTAGACACCAATGCGTCATGAACCGAGCAAGTTTATTTAGACGGCGAAACGGCGTAGCCCCGTTGTTCTGACATCTCAGGTGTTGGATTTGGTAGGTTGCCCCGGAACCGACGAAATGGTTGGTCATGGTTGTTCTACATATGTATTTAAGTATATATTTATCTATATAAGTATGTATATCGTCGTCTAGTACCCATAACACAAGCCTTCTAGAGCTTAATTTGGGACTAGATCGATTTGTGTGAGGTCATCCGATATTTATTTATTTATTATTTATTTGATGAAGAACCCTCAGCTGGTCTCAGCTGTATTAGAGATATGGTAATACCCCCTTCTACTATTGGTACATAAAAAAATCGACTGTCATTGCAAAAATCCAGCGTTAGCGTGAGATGAGGTTAGGTACTCGAAAAGATGATGTCATACCGACATCGGAAGGTGGTTTTAATTTTTTTTCTTTACCATAGTCGAGTAGGTAAAACGTATACTATAACCATCTTCGGATGTCCATCCCTGTACCAAAATTGGTTAAAAGCCGTCCAGCTGTTTAGGCGTGATAAGGGAGAAAGAAATTTTCATCAATAGATGGCGCTGTACGGCTCGCACCATGCTGCTCCATCGCGCTGCTAAGATTTTCCCCAAGACGATGACCCGAAGACCAGGCACGTCATCGCGTGCCTGCGATTCCGATTTAGCACTCGTGGGCCTAGTAGCCCGACAGTGCCTCCCAAATCTCGGGCAAAGCTAAGATAGCAAGCCGATGAGATGAGTTTGACGACGAATCTCGAAGAGAGATGTTCAATGCAATTTTAGAATTTTATAATAGTAGAGATGAGCGCACGTCAGTCGCATCAACACCGACTCACTAATGTATCGTAACCGTTGTCAGAAAATAACTATCTATTTGACTGAAAAGGTCCAATGTTGGTCTTGGCTTTAGACTCCAGTTCACACCATGCCATGCTTCACGGTCTTGAGTAAGCCAGTTCGCACCAGTTAGGCCTGAGAAGCCAAAGTCCGTGAGATCTTTTTGAAAAATAACACAGACAGTTCGTTTGTTACTTTACTTACCTACCAGTTATACATATTGTGAAAATGCTGACATCGCCTGGAAAATTTCTAAATATGAGCAGTTATTTACCTACCCGCCTAAATTTTTGTAGTGTAGTTTTTTTTTAAGTTAACATTATGTTTTTGAAACAAAAACTATCAATGAAAAATTCAAGCTATTCGTTTCAAATATATATAAGTATACCAATAAATTCCAATAGCCCTGTTCTAGGTAGTAACATCAATAATATGCTAAGGAACACGTTTGATCATAGAGAAAAATGTCTAAAACAATCAGCAATTTAAAAGGAATAAGGCCTCTTACTTAAGTACCTATAGTACAAGAAATGTAGCGGCTTTTTCAGTATTCCTTTTAAATTTAACCCTTGGGGCATTTTTATGGTTCTGGTCAACCATACCCATATATTTTCATAGGTATTCCTATATCTTATGGCAATGTTTTTTCATCGAGAAATTGTGCAAGTTAAATCAAATTCAGATATAAGTATAAGGAATCAGCATGAAATGGTACTAGAGAAAATGGCACAAAAGATTTTTTTACTCGGACTATAATCCGATTTTTATAAAGAAATATAACAAACCAAAACGTATAGGAAATACCGTAAAAAGCGGTTTCTCACAGTAGATAAATGTTGTGTCATAAGCATACAAGTTTTTTCAGTATCGTCGGCACTTTACAAAAGCTTTGACAAAAGTTCGGCAGTCGTTTGTACCTACTCACAAAGCAACTTGAGCTCTGTTGTGATTGTTTGATAGGAAAACTAAAGATTCGGCACTTGTACAATAATGTCGATTGATGATAGAAATAATAATGTTGTGATTGTGTTGTCACAGAAAGCCGTCGCCATGTGTGAAATACGAATCATCCGGATTCTGTGAAGCTCTGATTTCAGTAGCATCAATGTTTGATTGACAGTAGGTACTGCACTTTTTACAAATACGGTAGAATTGGTAAAAAATCTTGTAGGTAAGTCTTTTTTCATATAATTTATTAAACCTAATACTTATATTAGTCTTTAGTATAATAGGTATACTGAATAAAATCAGTAGACCTGGATTTTTTAGTTCTCGTCATTACTGTTAATATCTACTTAATTAAAAAAAAGAAAAAATATGACGTCTCCCATAAACACCTGAGTTTACGGACCGAGTGAAAAACGATGTCTTAAGAAATCCGCTCCTCTGATGTTGGACAGGGGTCGGGCCATTCTTTTGCCTCAGATTTATGTGTTTTAGACGGCCAGTCTATAAATGCCGCATTTTTATTAGCCGTCAGACGTTTACTGATTAATAAAGTGGGTGCAGACGCGGAAGAAACGGCGGCGCTTCCTAGAAGCGCGATAATCTTCCGGCGGGGTTTTGAAAACGGTATACCTACGGAGATCAGTTTTCCTTTCTACTTGAATAAGATTAAACGACGAAACAAATGCACACTCCACACTCACACGGCACATCATACTCAAAAACAATGAGGCCTAATAAAGATTTTGCTTCAAGAGAGGCGTCGATATACGTCGACGCGGTTTGCGCACTTTGCAGACACCTGCCTACTGAGCCGGCGGTCCCGGGTTCGAATCCCAGCCGGAGCAAATATTTGTGTGATGAACTCGAATATTTGTGCTTGGGTCATGGATGTTATCTATATATTATGTATTTATTTATTATGTATATCGCCGTCTAGTACCCATATAGTACAAGCTTTCCTTAGTTTGGGCACGTTTGGGACTAGGTCGATTTGTGTACCTATGATTGTCCATAATATTTATTTATTTATTTATACTTACGTTGTTATTATTACTAAGCAGTCAAAGTTCGAGGTACCTACGTTAAACCGAGTTGGAGCATCCGCATTGTCGCATGCCTCGCCGTGCGTTTCGACATCCAATCTGAATTACAATGTACGGAATTTACCGAGTCCAGCCGTTCCCCGCCGGAGCTTCTACCGGCGAGCGGAATAAGAAGCAGCTATACTGTTACTCTATTGTTCGGGAACATACCAAACAATGTATTTTTGCCCAATATGGAGGCGCGATTATGTCAACGAGTGTGTTTTGTTTTTAAATAATGACCCACGTCGCGCAGCGGGCATTAGAATCGCGGAGGGAAGCGGTATGCTTCCAGCATTTTAAGTTAGTTTTGTGTAAAGATAGGATGATACTTACTCCATTGTTCATCGACGGGTTAGCATACACATAACATTCCTTTATTTTTGAACATTTATTAATTTCGTTGAACATTAAAGAAACTCGATTCAAGAAAAATGCCACAGCTTTTCCGCGGGTTAACCTGTTGTGACAGTTAAACATTATCAACAGCAGACAAATCCCAAAGCTCTTTGTTAGTAAACATTCTCTTACAGCACTATCTAATTTATTCGTTTCCTCGCGGGTGATATATTAGAGATTAAAAATAAACTGGAGTCATTTGTGAGCTTTATGATGCATGCGTACGTTAGACGAGTGTTTGTTAGTGTTTAGGACGACGTAATAGTGTAATTATTTCCGCATCGGCCGGCTGACAGTATTTAGTGCGTCGGTGGGAGCAGCTGGATCTTGCGTCATCGGAAAGGTTGCGGTACTTGAGGTTACATCAAACGGCTTTACCCAACGGCACTGCCGTTTAAAACCAGAAGGTATTAAAGATATAGGAAACAGCCTTATCTTTAGTACCTTTAATACCATATCCTTTTGTATTGACGCCACTGGCGGCTAAAACCAAAAGGTATTAAGCATGTATTAACTAACTGTGTCTTTAGTACCTTATGTTTTTATGTGGAAGAGGTTACCCAACCCGGAGCTGGAGACTCCTCGATCCCACTCGGCGAGTGCAAACAGCATTGCATGCGAAAACGCACTCGCAAGCACTTGTTTAAGAGCTTTTAATGAAACTGAGCTTTCGTAGGGTCTACTCTTTATGGACGATTTTATAGCCGCAGGTACAAGTACTTAGCTCAGAGATTAACTGGTTATACAGGCGCTAACGCTGTATTCCTAAATTTAATATGTACCTTACCTACTAATTATTTTATTGGTGGTGTTCTTGGTGTTTATTAGTTTAATGTTTCATTAAGGAGGTACTAGTCTGCCCGTGTGCTCCGTTGGATGAATAAATCCAAACCAAGCCATGTTTTTTACATACCCCACGGATAAATTGAAGTGGTAACAATCATCACTCCAAAGTACAGTACCTTAAAACTACCCAAGTCTGCGGTTATCACGGGCTTCAGTAAAGTCAGGGTTACCTAGTCCCATGTCCAGTCTGTTACTTAGTTTAGGTGTCCTCATAAACTAAGTAAATCACATCACCAATAAACGTAAAAGAAATTCATAGCCTTCATCTTTCGCAAATCTTTTGTATGAAGACACACGTGGCTAGAAGGCTACCGTATTAGGTAGGTTTACTTACGTTTTGCCCAATTCGTCGAAACGAAATAGCCAAGCTAAGCCTGTCCTGTCTATACCGGACGCCAGTACTAAATAGATACCTATCGATGGCATTTCGTGTTAAAACGGCCGTAAAATAAGAATGTGGCCAGTTCCGGTAGGTTCGGGGAAATGTCCATTTTCGCAGTAGTACGCACGTGGTGGCCGGCCGAGTCGCTGACCGCGACACGGCGCCTTGCAAGCTCGTCTTTGTATTCCTATGAGGCAAAGGTAGAATAATAAATACAGTCATAGAGAGTCTTAGGATGGTGTCGGCATAGTAGGTACTATTTGTTAACTGCTGGCAGTGCTTAAATGATGATAGCCGCCTTTTTCACGACTGCTTATATGGATACAACACTGTTAACGTTGATGCATTATATTTTTTCGTGTTTAGAGATTAAGAGGATTATGTATTTAAGTACATATTTACGTATATAAATAAGTATGTATATCGTCGTGTAGTACCCATAACACAACCCTTCCTGCACGTCTAGCATAACTGTGACACGTGACTCTTTGTCGCGGGACAAATACTACCTGTCACTTTCGTGTCAATACTGTACGAGCAAGATCGATGACGCTACATCGCGCGACAAGCGAAGTCGCGTCAAGATATGCTAGCACCGCAGAGCTTAATTTGGGACTAGATCGATGTGTGTGAGGTTGCCTGATATTTATTTATTATTTATTTTACTTATTTAAGAGGATCGATCGGTACAATTTCAGGAAAAACTCAATCGCAGCATACTTTGTATGCAGATCCGTGAAGTGGTCAAACCTCTAAGTGTGCAACATAGCTAGGTCAAATAAGTAGGTATAGGTACTTCTTACTGAAATATTAAAATGGTCTTCGGGATTGACATCTGTTTTACTCGCCCTGATGCATCCAAACGTTGAACCTTCCTGAATTCAGTCGAACCCTAAAGCTAACTAAGAGCTTTCATTGTTTATCTAAATAGCGGTTTAAAGTGACTCATTGCAAACGACGGTTGAAAAGTAATACTAAGTATTCCTCCTAGAGAACGAATTGCGGGCCGAACGAAGTTGTATAGATCAAAGCTTCGCTTCTATAATCCTGTATTCTTTAGCCACGGGCCCCACCAGAATGGCGCGATACTATTATTCATGTTGACACTACTCGAGTACCTGTTAACAATTGTCATTTTTTTTTCCTCATTGTGATATTCATGAGCGTCCCTTAACAGTTCCGAGAAATAATAAAGTATTCTAGTCTTGCGTGTAATTAAACACATTCAGTTCGAGTATTTTCATAAGTGGGATGTACGGAATATCTAGAAAGTAAATGGATACAGTCAGAAACATATAAACGAGTCCTCACTGTTGAATAAACTTTGAGAAACAAATGGGAACTTGTAAAAAAAGAAATAGATTGTAGGTACCAATTAAATGTCAATTTCATACGAATCATATACCTATGCCCCATACTTTTTATGATACGTATAATTCTTAAAATACTGCGTTAATAAGTATATAGGTTAATAATATTATGTTTACATTTTTATGTCAAGGATTTGATAAAAACATTTGTTTTACTGAAATTAAAAATAAGCTAATATTTTTTAAATTTATGTAATGTCTAATTTTTTAGGGTTCCGTAGTAAACTAGGAACCCTCATAGTTTCGCCATGTCTGTCTGTCCGTCTGTCCGTCCGCGGCTTAGCTCCGTGATCATTAGTACTAGAACGCTGAAATTGAAAAAAAGAATTGGTATGAGTAAGTGTAAGTATTACGCCGAGAGAACGGTAAAATAAAAACTAAAGAAAAACACTTTTTTTTTTCGTTCCAACAGTAGTGTGTGGTGTATCGTTGAATAGGTATTTTCAAAAATAATAGGGGATTCCTTTTTGATAAAGTCAGCAGTTGTGTTATTCGCTACGGAAATTAAAAAAATAGCGTTTTTCTAACTTTTCAAATAATTTTCTTTAAAATGACGTAAGTGCCGCGCGGTGTCCTTATACGACATGCTCTTGGCCGTTTTTTTTTTTTAAATTGGTACACTCCAGAATGTTTATATATTAAACCATTGATTTACAGATCAAAGCTTAAAGAAAAAAATAAATGATTTATCCGATGAAAGAGACAGGGAACGAACCCGGTACCTCTGGATTGCCGTTCCAGCGCATTATATTTTTTAAGTTTCTATAGACGACAATGTTTTTTAGTTAATTAACCGACTTCAAAAAAAGGAGGGGGTTCTCAGTTCGGTTGTATGGTTTTTTTTTTTTTTTTTTTTTTTTTTTTTTTAATGTTTGTTACCTCATAACTCCGTCATTTATGAGTCGATTTGGAAAATTCTTTTTAGGTTCATGAATAGACATCTCAAGGTTGGTCCCATAAAATTTTGGTGAAGATCGGATGACGAGATCCATGAGTAATCGAAGGAATTCCTGAAATTTTATAGGCACTCATAATATTTTTAATGTTTTTTCTAAAACTATTTAAGTATTTGCATGTGGTAGTCATCTTCTCATGCTGAACTGATGATGGAAGGTACAACTCCTTAACAGTTAGGAGTTAGGAGATATTTCAAACGAGATGCATGCCTTCAAGACCTCCCTGATCACCCCGCCATAAGTATTTTATATGAATCACTAAAAAGCGAAAAAAAAAAAAATTTTAACAAAAAAAAGAACCGACTTCAGTAAAACTAAAAAGCCGAAAATAACCCGTTCAAGTACAGATTACATTTGACTCACCCTTTGAAGTCGGTGCAAAACCTCACGTAAACTTTAATATATAAATATAATAACTGAGTGGTTTGGGATCGATTTCAAAGGGTGAATCAAATGTAATCTGTACTTGAACGGGTTATTTTCGGCTTTTTAGTTTTACTGAAGTCGGTTCTTTTTTTTGTTAAAATTTTTTTAACGTTTTTAACTGAAATAACTGTCTACGTATCTTCATATACTTAAGTACCTATAAAAATCTTACCTACCTCGTTTTAAAGTTATTTACTTTGGCATATAGAGTTTAACTTCATGCGGTGTGCTTATAACGCACAAAGTTGACTGTTTACATATCTCTAGACTAATACATGTAGAATAGTACCAATTAAACGCGATCGTTATAAGATGAACTCTACGTCTACACTTTATCGACATTATAAAACAAATCACGCATTAACAGCGTCGCATACCACGTTCCCTAAGGAAATTGTGGCGTCGCAAGTGTAGCAACCCACTTCTCAGATCGCCTATTAAAGCACACACATAATTTAACGTTCGTCTGACGCGCCCGTAAATGTATGGTGTGCCTTGTCGCGATTACTCAAAGCGACAAATCGTAGTCTCTGTATGCGGTAGTCGCATTCGCTTCCTGCTGACCGCGTTCCCGTAGCCGCTATGGTAATTTAATTGTATAAGAATGAACGCAGGTTGCAGAACATTGGAGGGGGGTAATCCCGCAAGCTTAGGTTTTTGCGGCATTTTCCTTGAATGACTGGAGGGCGGAAAATGACGAGCAAAAAAGTGGCGCCTTATAAATGCCGGTTGTGATATTGTAACTACAGTTGTCTTCGACTGATCACTTCACTATAAGAATGACTACCCACAGGTATGAATTTAATTCTTACCTTTTTTTAGTAAGACGGAGAACTGTCATTACCATTGTTTAATACTCCGTGTTTTCGCAAAAGCCCTAGAACTTTCGCGAAAATTCGTTTTATCAAATGTAAAAATGTGACAAGGTGTGGGACAAGGTTAATAAAATCCTTAAAATTCGAAAAAAAAAAGGTTTTTTTTCGCCTTGGGCATTATTTTGCTGACCGTCATCATTATTAGCAACCGCATTGAGTGGCCGCTCGCTCTACCTCTATAGTTAGACAGCTGGTTTGTAATGGTCTTCTTATAATAACATGATAGGTGCCAAAATCATTCATCTCTCTTGCACGTGTCGAAAAGTGGCGGATAATTTGTTATTGGAGCGGAGCGAGCGAAGCGAGCGAAGCGAGCGAAGCTCCCATGGATCGACTCGAATGGACTTTGTAACAATGCGCAGATCTCAGCGAGTTCTCAATCGATTTTAGAAATTTTTGTTTTAAAATGCACAAATTAAATTTCGCTAGGTCGTGACGAAGAGAAAATTTCGAAAAAAAAAACCGCTCCAATCTATGGTGCAAGCTTAGCCGGTGGCTGACTCTGCATCGACCTAGTATTATAATAAGGACGGGATTCCCTTCATGTACATATTTGAAGTTGTACAAAAAGTCCTGTTCCTTAACATGGACCGTGTACATCTTATCTAGTGTCATACTGGGTTTCCCCGGGTAACGTGACGAGACAAGCCCTACGAGTTCCGGTCAACGACCCCGCCGCTGTGCCAAATGTGAATAATAAAACTATGTACGGAACGGCCGCATGTGATGCGACACAGGTACTTCCAAGCATTTATATTGTATCCTTGTGTGACGATTGAATTCAAATGGGCTGTTGGTACTCGTAAAACCTATTTATACGATACGGAGAAATGTTAACGAATTTTTTAACGAGTGTATTGACATGAGAAATATTTTTCAAAATTCAAAGCGGGAGCGGGACCTATGTTTGTTACTTATATCTTAATTTTTAGGGTTCCGTACCCAAAGGGTAAAAACGGGACCCTATTACTGAGACTTCGCCGTCCGTCCGTCCGTCCGTCCGTCCGTCCGTCCGTCCGTCCGTCTGTCACCAGGCTGTATCTCAAGAACGGTGATAGCTAGACAGTTGAAATTTTCACAGATGATGTATTTCTATTGCCGCTATAACAACAAATACTAAAATTAAAATAAAATAAATATTTAAGGGGGGCTCCCATACAACAAACTTGTTATATAGATTACGTACGGAACCCTTCATGCGCGACTCGGACTCGCACTTGCCCAATTTTTTTGTTTATTTATTTGTTTTCTCAGGTTACGTTTTCCATAAAATGCTTAGGAACTAAGATTAGATATAATTATAAAAACGGTTTAAACTCACGTAAATGAAGACGAAGAGCTCCAAATGAGTTCGAAACATGTCGGGCCGTTCCTGACAATTTTTTACGTGAGTTTAAACCGTTTTTATAATTATTAAATTAAAGATGTCTCACGATAGTTTTAATAATATTAAGGTTTAGGTATCTTATCTGAATACACTTCTCCCTGTTCTCTAAATTGAAAATTAATGAGTGAATGTAGGCCACACATCTTGTGAAGTACTTAGCACGTAGGTAAGGTACTTATTTGTAGCCGGTCAAGTGCGAGACGGACACACGCACCGACGGCTCCGTACAAAGTATAAAAGCACTGCATATTGCTGCGACGAGCAGATAAACTGTACTGAGCGACAAACGTAACTTCGCCATTGAAAAACAGTTGTCCCCATACATCGACATAGAGGTCGGGGTTAGTTTACCAACTGCAAATAAGTTTGTAATCACAAAAAGATATATTTTTTATAATGTAACTGCAAATGTAAGGCTATATGTATGAATGATATATTATATTTATTAGTGCTACATGATGCTGCTTCTTGCCAAATGCCATAATTGTACCTATAGTCTTGCCAGCGTGTACAAATGCAGCATAAACGATACGCGCGCTCTTTTGATTGCGTATGACTAAGTAGTTAAATTTTTTCACTGGTCCAATGGGTAGCCGCGACCATTAATTTCAGCTTGATAACCTCCACGCGTTCCTGAGGAAAAGGTCTTGACAGATTGACAGACAGACGGACGAACAACAAAGTAATCGTAATATACGGGTTATTTTTTTGCCGATACGGAACCCTAAAAAGCTCATATTAAATTTATTATAATCAAAGACAATTAAAAATACGGGGCGGAGTCATGGACAAATGCGATTTAATTAATCTTCGTCATTTTGAAGTCCAAAACTTGTCTATAGGAACCAGTCCTACCCAAATTCGACAAGGTTTAATATACTAAAGTATGCTTGTGTATCCCTGTTGTCATATTAGGATTTCAAAACAATGGTAGCAGTTCAACATACGCTATTGAAAAGGAATGTGGAATGACTAACACTACTTATATCCGTTCATAAACAGGACAGCATAATAGATGTAGAAAAAAATAATGCATGCCTCATAAAATCAATTTGCATAGCTAAGCCTGGTCAGTTAGGAATGTTAGGGCACATATAAACAGGATATAATCGTGAAACGATTATGTTTCGTAACGATATGCAATAGAGTTAAGTTTACCTTTACATTGGGTGTCATGGTATTGCGCTTCGAAATCGATTCTGGATAGTCGTTAAATATTTTAAATTGAGTCAAGTACTTTTGAAACTGAGTGAGAAACTATATAACAGCCCGAAAACCCTTGTGAAAACGGTAGCTGTGAAGCTTCCGAAAAGTAACAAATATAATCGCAAATAATAATTTATATGTATATTCGCGATATACCTAATCCGTTTAAATTGTTCAATCAATCAATTCATTTATTTCAGGCATCAAAGGCTAATATTAATCCAATAAACAAAATACACACAAACTCATTAATTCGGCGACGTCTGACGCTAATACTACCAACAGGTCTCGGAAACGCCGGAAAATGACACCCTTCGGCCAGACCTCTACCTTCATAATGATCCTTAATTAAAAAAAGTAAAACACATGACAATAAATGCAGCATTTGACACATACGAGTATTCGTTGCTAACACATAGCCTTAGACGTTGTTAACACATAGGCTTCAACAAATCGGAGGATTATTTTAAGTTTGATCCCTTGACTTTGAACTTTTAATTTAAGTTTTTTTTTTTTTTTCTTACCTCAGTGCAATACGCAATGCAGTTGGAAACAAGAGAATTATAATTACGTAGATACCTACGTTACGTCGTTGCCCACGTACTTGGTACATCGGGAGAATACAAATGACGATATTTGGCGGTGTGGAGTGACAAGAGGCTAGGCGTTTGAAGTAAAATTTATTAAGTAGGGCCTGAAGTGAATGTATGAATGTATAATTAGGTAGCAATATATTTAATACCCCTACATAGCATCACGTACTCGCATGTCATGTGAAATTCGTAATATAATGGCATCATTGATACTCCGAACTTTGAATATCATCGTAATTGCTTCCGGTCACGTAGTTCCTTAGAAAATTGACACATGTATTTATTTGTAATGCAAGTAACATAATATCTTATGTTAAGAGTGAATCATATCTTGTATTATCTCATTTTCCCAATGAGTTAGTGATAAGTAGATATTTGTGCAACTTTGTTATCATCTCTAACAGCACTTAACCGCCATTTTTCGATTTAAGTATTCTACTTGACACTAGATGGCGCTACGTGTGTAAAAGTTGTTCATTGACATTATTAATTATGATGCACTGTTATGATGATGATGTGTTACAGCAGCCCCTGTAGTAATATATATTGCCTCTAGGTATATTTATCTGTCTATCCAATACTATGACAAAGCGATGGGTGAAGTTATGTCACGTGACAAGCGTAGCGTAGGGCGTTATGCTAGACGGGCTGGACAATATCCCAAGTAGATATGAGCGCCGCGCCGGCGCGCCGCCGTCGCCGCGGATTCGAGTCGGCGCGCCGCCGCCGTGTGAAGTACGCGGCGCGCCGGCGCAACAAGTTGCGATTTGCTTTCTCGCTCGCACTCGTAACGTATCCCACCCGCGTCCGCGTTCGGTCGCACGATGGCCTCAATCGAGGCAAGTATTTTGCCGAGTGAACGCGTGTTGCTTTTTTTGAGCCGCGTCATAATATGTATGAGTATGAGTCTGACCGATGATGAGTTCTTAAAATGTGTTTAACGTACCAGGCGCCACCTAGCTTTTGAAATTGATTGTGTTGTGACTAAGAGATTGTGATTAAAAATTTTGTGATGTTAAAAAATATGCTTGTTAAGTTTTATTATTTAAATAAATCAATTTAAACGGATTAGATCGCGTATATTAATTATTTGAGCCTCCCTACGTTTCGGTACCTTTACAGATACCGTTGTCAAAGGTTGACTGAGAAAAACATAATTTTTCTCTGTCAAAGTTACATTTGTGCAAACTTTCCATTTTATAAATATTAATTTAAAAAATAAAGGTGTTCATACATGCCAGATGGGCCTAATGTGTAAAGACAGTTACACATGTGCCAGAAGGGTATTTATTCTTTTATTTAAAATATCTACCAGCGGTTCACTATAAGGCTTACTGAGGAGAAAGAACCGCCAAAGAAAACTGGTCTGCAGTAATATGGTTATTTTTCTGGAAACGTAATCTTTAACTGATTTATATTTATACATTAAGACTTGTATTAAAACATAGACACGTTTTTAAAGCGAAGATTGTGATGGTTTTACATGTTTTTTTTTTTTTTTTATTCAAAATAGCCATGCATTTAACCTCGATTGCACCTGATGTTAAGTGACAATAAGGCCTAAGATGGAGCATGCTTGGCTAGAAGATGCCTATTCACTCTCGACTTGAAGAGATCCAAGTTATATTTTTCAGGAAACAGGTGCGCAGGAAGAGAGTTCCATTCCTTAGCTGTCCTCATAAGGAAAGTAGACGCAAAGCGTTTCGTACGAATCAGTGGTATATCGACAACATAAGGGTGGAATCCAAGTCTGCGCCGAGTACTGTATTGTCTGAACGGAGACGGTGGAATTAATTCATGCAGTCCTAGTGCACACTCACCAAAGTGTATCCGGTAGAAAACCGATAAGCAGGCGACTTTCCTGCGGTGTTCGAGGTTTTGCAGCTTTTCCTGAACTAAGGCAGGGTCGCCAATGAGCTTCTTCGCACGCTTGTCAATTGAATCCAAGGCGGCCAGTTGGTATTTGGCGGACCCATCCCAAAGATGGCAGCAGTACTCCATGCATGATCGGACTTGCGCCTGATATAATTGAAGCAGCTGTCTCGGCGTGAAGTACCGCCTCACCCTAGATAGGATCCCAAGTTTTTTTGCTGCAGTTGTAGCCAAGGATTCCATGTATTGGCCGAAGTTCAGGTTGGATGATAAGGTCATCCCAAGAAGCTCTAGGTGGTCTGAAATCGGTACGGATACACCTTGGAAAGTGGGAGTCAGGTCAAAGGGACTCCGTTTAGCGGAAAACAGAAACGCCTGAGTCTTGGTGGCATTGAATCCAACTAAATTGGCATCTCCCCACTCGGACACTGCCACGAGAGTTTGGTTCAATCGATCCACCATCGCCTCTCGACAAGACTGGATTTCGTCCCTCTTGGAATTTGCGCTGGATGTGTATCTGTCAACAACTGTGCTGTCATCAGCATACCCAAAGGTACCGGGCATAAGCATGTCGTTAATATGCAGCAGAAAAAGAGTTGCAGATAGAACAGACCCCTGAGGAACACCGGCGTCAATAGCCCTGGGATCCGAAGTGTAGCCATCAAGGACTACTCGGATCGAACGCTCACTCAGGAAATCAGCAATCCATTTGCAGAGACCTTCAGGGACCCCATACGCTGGAAGCTTTCCCACCAGGCTTGCGTGCCAGACCCTGTCAAAGGCTTTTGAAATATCGAGACACGGCGAGAGCCTCCCCGTGTCTCTCGATCGCCTCGCTCCATAGATGAGTGACATACACAAGAAGATCCCCAGTTGATCGCCCCGGACGGAATCCAAACTGGCAATCACTGAGCAAGTCGTTCACTTCTAGGTATGCAAGGAGGCGTTTGTTCAGTACACGCTCCATAGTCTTACAGAGTATGGAGGTTACGGAAATTGGTCGGTAATTGACAGGGTCAGCCCGGCTTCCCTTCTTGGGGACAGGCTGCACATTTGCAAGCTTCCAATACGTCGGGACAACTCCAGTCTCAAGTGAGAGACGGTACAGGCGTGTTAAGACCGGGGACAACTCAGCCGCACAGTTCCGCAAAACAACAGCAGGAATTCCGTCCGGGACCACTAGCTTTATTCACATCAAGACTCCGCATGATTGCAAGAACCTCCTTCTGGCGTATATGGATTGGCTCCATGGTGGTTCCTACATGCGGCAGTATAGGTTGGCAACTACCTGCGGCGTCCAGATGCGAATTTTCCGCAAATAGAGAAGCAAATAGATTTTCTTTCTCCTCCGCTGCATGTGCTAGAGATCCGTCAGGCTTTAGCAGGGGTGGCAACGAAGAGCGACAGAAGTTGGCTTCGACCGCTTTAGCCAGGGACCAGAATGCCTTACTTCCAGGTGGATATGAGGCAAGTTTGGTCCCAATGCGGCGTATATGATCGAAGCGTGCCTTGCGTAGCTGTTTCTTGCAGGATTTGGCGGCTTTATTAAATGCTTTTTTTCAGCTGGGAAGTATTCGAGCATCAGCCCATGCACGGTAAGCTGACTCTTTAAGTGCCTCCGCACGATCACAGTCAGCATTATACCATGGGCGTGCTGCATAACCAGTCGAAACGTCTGAATATGGAATGAAATACTCCATACCCTGCCGAATGACGTCGGTTACATTGTTAGCGCAGCTTGACGAATCCCCCGAAGAGAAGCAGACCTCGCGCCAAGGGTAGGATGCAAAAAAGTGACGCATCTCGTCCCAATCTGCTGACTTGTATCGCCACTAGGGTTATTTCGATTATAAATCTGAGAATTTTCATTCAGTGTTATTTTTTGTTTTGTTTTGGTTAATTAGTTATATTTGGGTGCTTGCTTTATTAAAATAAATAATAGTCACAAAAACCAGGTTTTTTTTTCTCAAATTGCTCCCTCATAAAAATCTAAAGCTCAAGGTCACGCCGCCGACGCCGCCGCCGCCGCGGAATTTTGCCTATCACGCCGCCGCCGCGGAATTGGCCATCGGCGCTCATATCTAATCCCAAGAAGCCATGACAAGAATTTTATATATTTACGACGATTGTTTTTAAATGTTCTGTTCCGTCAAAAGGTTGAGTGGACATGACTATGACAGCTCTGATGCAGAATAAACTGACTGTTGGTACTCAGTACTTTTTTATAAGAATATTAAGAATACTGAAATTAATTTTGTTTACCTACTTACTTCATTTCGTATGAAATATGCCTGTGTGTTTAGAGTTTTTTTTGGGAGACCATCGACACCAAAAGAGAGGTGTTAATAAAATAAATAAGTTAGTACTTAGTAGCAGTAAGTATACGTGGCTGTCTATGGGTCTTTTCAATGCTACTAATCCACATGCGTTAGCATTAACGTTAATCTTAACGTCCCACTAGGTACCTACGCTAGGGTTAGGTATGGTTATGGCATTAAAATTACAGGTTGGATACATTTGGGTACCTACCCCAAATGGGCACATCTACGTCATACATCAATTAACGTATCAATTAACGCGGTACGCAGGTGGATCAGTAGCATAAGTACCTACAACATTGCATAGCTCATAGGTACCTGTTGATGTAAACGCGGTTTTCTGGCGGCATTTTGCCGGTAATTGTTCAGGATGGGACCAACCGGTTTATAAGGGTCGCTTTTATATACGATAGGTAAAATGATCAAGCATTTGTCACTTTACGACTCGTGGGAGTCGTGGGTAATATGGGAGTAATGGATGACATTAGGGTAAACATTTACAGAGCAATAAACGATCATCAAAAGTTCGCTGGTTTCGATTCGGTTCTATATATAATGCGTCTTTATGAATTAGGCTCTGCAGTTTAAAACGACCAGTATACTATACATAAGTAGGTACATACCTAGTGTCGTTATTTCTCGGGCTATCTGAACTCTTCAAATAGTTGCTCTGTCTGTAAAATAATAACAAATCAATAAAGGTGAGTGAATTATGAGTAGCAGGACGAGGTACGGAGATTTAATAGTCGTTGATGACCTAAACCTACTTATAATATTCTAAAGATACTTGCCTAGATTTCTTGGCTTTAAATTAGATGAATGCTAATTAATGCAAATATGGAGTTATGGACAGGTGCTAGGAAAATGCAAATTCGCTTAAGGGCGTATCCCGTCTCAATGACCTTGGCATTCGAGCATTTTTCCACTACACCAGCTTACCTCACTCGTACAATTTTACGGCGTCAAGTAGGTATACATCGCCATTTATACGGCGCCGCTTGTACTGCGTCGAAGTTTCTAGCGACATCTTAATATTAAGAACCTCGAGCCCGCGTTTATGCGCAAATTCGAATAACATCTTTTGCTAAAAAAGTTTATGTTAAGCTGTATTTACTAAAAATATATGGATCTTTTTCCGAAATAAATAATTTGAATTTGAATTTGAATTTGAATTTGAAAAAAGCCTACCAACCAAAACCTATTGAAAAACCAGCAGACATGACATGATAACTGGTTTAAGTTTCATGGTCCAAGCGTCGCTTAGCAAAGGGAGACTTTATACCGAAATAACCTAGAAAACAAACGACTTTAAGGGTGCTCAGAGATTTCTCCTATTATATTATGAGAAAAAAGAATAAGTAACATAGAAATTAGTTGAAATTCAGCTGACAAACAGTGTTGGTACCTCTTTTTAAGTAATACTTGTGCTAAGAGGCAGCGCTCTTCTACGTGGTAAATTATTAGTATATTGAACAATATATTATAATAAAAAATGTACTAACTACTCTAACTAGTATAGAATCAATTTAAATAAGCGAACAATATTATTCAAAAATTCTATTAGATAGAAATAAAGACTAAATATCTAAATTTCACGGAAATGGCACGAAGTGGAACCACTTGAAGTTCAAGCTAATAAAGCGACATCCAAGGCGCGACTGGCCACGGCGACTCGAGTTAATTACTCGAACTCCTTTTTTATGTCCCCCCGCTAGGTACAAGTGGTTACCTACCGACCAGCATGGGGGTTGATCGGCTCATATTTGATGAAACCCCCTCTGAATACGCTAGTGTAGGTATGTTAGGTATTGAATGAAGCGGTTCCGCCACCTCCATTCCGCTATCACGGGACTTGGACTTGGTTTTAGACTTCCGATCCACCGCTGCTGATATTTAAGTGACTCGTCCAAGGCTCATTGTGTTTTTTTTTTACTTTTTCCGGTCACTTTCCCTCCAGCGTTTGCCAATTCTACACAAAAAGGTCTAAAAATCTATAGTTACTCTATACACATAATAGGTATGTAATAAAAAAAATACATATGTTTATATTTTTTAGCAATACACCAATAACGTTCCCACGGTAGAATGGTCCCCGAAATGGCATAGACCAAATTCGTGATTAGTATTCGGATCAGAGTCGGCACAAATGACATACCTATTCGCTTCTTGCTATGCGTTTGGCGTCATCGTCAGCGTCAGCGGTGGCCTTTCAGTTCCGAGTTTAGGCGTCCTATAATAGCTTGTTAATAGACACGTCAATAAGTAGGTATATATAGTATAAACTATCAACTAAAAATATTAAAGAGTTTGTAATAAACACGCAGTATCTATCATGCTCCATTTCACCATGCTTTGTTACACTGATAAATAAACAAGCGGATTATTAACAGTTGAGTTAATAACTAACAAAGTATAATGGAATCAGATTTAGACTAGATATGAGCGCCGCGCCGGCGCGCCGCCGTCGCCGCGGATTCGAGTCGGCGCGCCGCCGCCGTGTGAAGTACGCGGCGCGCCGGCGCAACAAGTTGCGATTTGCTTTCTCGCTCGCACTCGTAACGTATCCCACCCGCGTCCGCGTTCGGTCGCACGATGGCCTCAATCGAGGCAAGTATTTTGCCGAGTGAACGCGTGTTGCTTTTTTTGAGCCGCGTCATAATATGTATGAGTATGAGTCTGACCGATGATGAGTTCTTAAAATGTGTTTAACGTACCAGGCGCCACCTAGCTTTTGAAATTGATTGTGTTGTGACTAAGAGATTGTGATTAAAAATTTTGTGATGTTAAAAAATATGCTTGTTAAGTTTTATTATTTAAATAAATCAATTTAAACGGATTAGATCGCGTATATTAATTATTTGAGCCTCCCTACGTTTCGGTACCTTTACAGATACCGTTGTCAAAGGTTGACTGAGAAAAACATAATTTTTCTCTGTCAAAGTTACATTTGTGCAAACTTTCCATTTTATAAATATTAATTTAAAAAATAAAGGTGTTCATACATGCCAGATGGGCCTAATGTGTAAAGACAGTTACACATGTGCCAGAAGGGTATTTATTCTTTTATTTAAAATATCTACCAGCGGTTCACTATAAGGCTTACTGAGGAGAAAGAACCGCCAAAGAAAACTGGTCTGCAGTAATATGGTTATTTTTCTGGAAACGTAATCTTTAACTGATTTATATTTATACATTAAGACTTGTATTAAAACATAGACACGTTTTTAAAGCGAAGATTGTGATGGTTTTACATGTTTTTTTTTTTTTTTTATTCAAAATAGCCATGCATTTAACCTCGATTGCACCTGATGTTAAGTGACAATAAGGCCTAAGATGGAGCATGCTTGGCTAGAAGATGCCTATTCACTCTCGACTTGAAGAGATCCAAGTTATATTTTTCAGGAAACAGGTGCGCAGGAAGAGAGTTCCATTCCTTAGCTGTCCTCATAAGGAAAGTAGACGCAAAGCGTTTCGTACGAATCAGTGGTATATCGACAACATAAGGGTGGAATCCAAGTCTGCGCCGAGTACTGTATTGTCTGAACGGAGACGGTGGAATTAATTCATGCAGTCCTAGTGCACACTCACCAAAGTGTATCCGGTAGAAAACCGATAAGCAGGCGACTTTCCTGCGGTGTTCGAGGTTTTGCAGCTTTTCCTGAACTAAGGCAGGGTCGCCAATGAGCTTCTTCGCACGCTTGTCAATTGAATCCAAGGCGGCCAGTTGGTATTTGGCGGACCCATCCCAAAGATGGCAGCAGTACTCCATGCATGATCGGACTTGCGCCTGATATAATTGAAGCAGCTGTCTCGGCGTGAAGTACCGCCTCACCCTAGATAGGATCCCAAGTTTTTTTGCTGCAGTTGTAGCCAAGGATTCCATGTATTGGCCGAAGTTCAGGTTGGATGATAAGGTCATCCCAAGAAGCTCTAGGTGGTCTGAAATCGGTACGGATACACCTTGGAAAGTGGGAGTCAGGTCAAAGGGACTCCGTTTAGCGGAAAACAGAAACGCCTGAGTCTTGGTGGCATTGAATCCAACTAAATTGGCATCTCCCCACTCGGACACTGCCACGAGAGTTTGGTTCAATCGATCCACCATCGCCTCTCGACAAGACTGGATTTCGTCCCTCTTGGAATTTGCGCTGGATGTGTATCTGTCAACAACTGTGCTGTCATCAGCATACCCAAAGGTACCGGGCATAAGCATGTCGTTAATATGCAGCAGAAAAAGAGTTGCAGATAGAACAGACCCCTGAGGAACACCGGCGTCAATAGCCCTGGGATCCGAAGTGTAGCCATCAAGGACTACTCGGATCGAACGCTCACTCAGGAAATCAGCAATCCATTTGCAGAGACCTTCAGGGACCCCATACGCTGGAAGCTTTCCCACCAGGCTTGCGTGCCAGACCCTGTCAAAGGCTTTTGAAATATCGAGACACGGCGAGAGCCTCCCCGTGTCTCTCGATCGCCTCGCTCCATAGATGAGTGACATACACAAGAAGATCCCCAGTTGATCGCCCCGGACGGAATCCAAACTGGCAATCACTGAGCAAGTCGTTCACTTCTAGGTATGCAAGGAGGCGTTTGTTCAGTACACGCTCCATAGTCTTACAGAGTATGGAGGTTACGGAAATTGGTCGGTAATTGACAGGGTCAGCCCGGCTTCCCTTCTTGGGGACAGGCTGCACATTTGCAAGCTTCCAATACGTCGGGACAACTCCAGTCTCAAGTGAGAGACGGTACAGGCGTGTTAAGACCGGGGACAACTCAGCCGCACAGTTCCGCAAAACAACAGCAGGAATTCCGTCCGGGACCACTAGCTTTATTCACATCAAGACTCCGCATGATTGCAAGAACCTCCTTCTGGCGTATATGGATTGGCTCCATGGTGGTTCCTACATGCGGCAGTATAGGTTGGCAACTACCTGCGGCGTCCAGATGCGAATTTTCCGCAAATAGAGAAGCAAATAGATTTTCTTTCTCCTCCGCTGCATGTGCTAGAGATCCGTCAGGCTTTAGCAGGGGTGGCAACGAAGAGCGACAGAAGTTGGCTTCGACCGCTTTAGCCAGGGACCAGAATGCCTTACTTCCAGGTGGATATGAGGCAAGTTTGGTCCCAATGCGGCGTATATGATCGAAGCGTGCCTTGCGTAGCTGTTTCTTGCAGGATTTGGCGGCTTTATTAAATGCTTTTTTTCAGCTGGGAAGTATTCGAGCATCAGCCCATGCACGGTAAGCTGACTCTTTAAGTGCCTCCGCACGATCACAGTCAGCATTATACCATGGGCGTGCTGCATAACCAGTCGAAACGTCTGAATATGGAATGAAATACTCCATACCCTGCCGAATGACGTCGGTTACATTGTTAGCGCAGCTTGACGAATCCCCCGAAGAGAAGCAGACCTCGCGCCAAGGGTAGGATGCAAAAAAGTGACGCATCTCGTCCCAATCTGCTGACTTGTATCGCCACTAGGGTTATTTCGATTATAAATCTGAGAATTTTCATTCAGTGTTATTTTTTGTTTTGTTTTGGTTAATTAGTTATATTTGGGTGCTTGCTTTATTAAAATAAATAATAGTCACAAAAACCAGGTTTTTTTTTCTCAAATTGCTCCCTCATAAAAATCTAAAGCTCAAGGTCACGCCGCCGACGCCGCCGCCGCCGCGGAATTTTGCCTATCACGCCGCCGCCGCGGAATTGGCCATCGGCGCTCATATCTAATTTAGACCCATCTGTAACCTATACGAGAACATCTTCTTATTCTTCACGATTTGCATATCGCCTCTAATGTACCTAACAAGAAACAAATTAAATTTTCATTTAATTTTTCACAGGCGAATGCTCGCGATCAGGGATCACCTGCGCTGTAACGTGATTTAACTCTTGCCAGAAATGGCACGAGACAATTAAAAACCGGCCAAGTGCGAGTCGGACTCGCGCGCCGAGTGTTTTGTACAAACACTTATCCCAGCATAACTGACCGAGTTAAGTTTGCACGTGGTATGTATGGCGCCGACTACAGATGAGGTGCAAAGTTAACGCAACCGATCACGTTTGTTGTATGGGAGCCCCCTCAAATATTTATTTTATTCAGTTGTTTAGTATTTGTTGTTATAGTGGCAACAGAAATACATCATCATCATCAGCAGGGCTATCACAGTTCATAAGATACAGCCGGGTGACAGTCGGACAGACAGCTAGACAGACATAATAGGGTCCCGTTTTTTACCCTTTGGGTACGGAACCCTAAAAAACATACACATGCTCAATTAACGGCATAGAGGTGCACTAACATGGTACCTGTGTGCTTAAAATACCTACCTATATTACCATATATATTTGATAATGTCAAGCCCCATAATTGGACCACAGCTTCGTCCACCTGTTTACTCCGATTGTTGAAGCATAAAAGGGGTTTCCGAGCATTATCGGCATCCACGGCAGCTCAAGTGGTGGCTACGGCGCTACGGGCGCATTGTCCCGCGATATGCTTCAATGCAGCCACAAAGGGTCGGCTATAGGCTTGACTTTTTTTTGTTTATATCGAGATTTTATAATCCAGACAGGAAAGGTTTGAGATATTTTCCTTAAGCATTTGGTTTTGTTGATTATTTTATAATCAACATAAACCGGAAAACAGGGAAGTGGGTCAAATTAAACTACTTAACAACTTGCAAAGTCAGTAAAAAAAGTAAAAATATAACAAAACTTAAAGTCAACTCAACTACAATTCAATTAACAACAACATCGTCTCGATAGTTATGTCAATAAAGCCACGCTAGGCGACAAATGTCCCTCGATACGATTCGCCAGCGGCGTCGAGCGAAGTCCGGCAACTATTCCTGATAAGTGATAAATTTGCTAAGCGAAGTTCTGCAAAGCTCTTCCCTCGTAGCTAGCGAAACGTGACGCGCCTAATTTACCCGTAGCTTAAAGACGTCAATAGTTCTTTCAGAGGTTTCATTGTGTTATGCTATCTTCATATACAACTTATATTTACAATTCAATACAAATGTATAATTGTATATACTTAAGTATTCATGTCGTCTGAGTAAACAGAAGTCTCGTTAAAACCGCCGGCCTTGAAAAGCCGGATACGCCGCCATGCCATCACACGGTGATAGGTAAGATACCCGGTTACTCTAAGTTTGCACCTCGTTTGTGTACTACACTCAAGAAACCAGGTGCAAACTTAACGGAACTGTGCGGTTGATATGCCACTAGCGGTCAATAGGGTCACCTCCAGGGACATATTATTATGCGCTTGAGTTGTGATTAAACATTATCTTTGTATTACAATATTAAACGAAATCGTATTCGGAACTCTTAAAGTAGGTAAGCTGCTGAGTTACTGGACGATATGGGGCTTAGTAAGTAGGTACCTAATTTGGCGATACGCCGGTGTCATTATCAGAAATATATGCAAACAATTGTAATTTACTGAAAACAATACGTCATATATACGTTACATATATAGGTACAGAAATATATGTTTGTGTTAGTAAAGGAAATTGTCTGTGACCTACAATGGGATCATTGATTTCCTATAGGTAAGAATTTACCTGAGTATTCAGATATATGAATTGATTTTCCAAAGCTTTTCTCTAAGCATCTTAGTGTTTTAATGTTTTACTGATAAATGTAATTCTTTGCCAATTTTTGCTCTAAGGTTTACCAGTTGGTAGGTTCATGGTAGCCTACAGGCATGAAAATATGTAAATGGGAAAATTGAGAGTGCACATTCAGTGGTCCTTTGTCCTATGCTCTAGTGGTTGAGAAGGTTAACAGACATTCCGAAGGTTAGCCCATTCATTCACGGTTCTTCACACATTGATTTTTAAATATTTAACGCAATACAAAATTATCATGAACTAAATAACAACCCGCTCCGGCTTCGCACGAGTGCAATGCTGATACGAAATGAAAAATATTTCTCTACTATATTAAATATTATGCATGTATTATACACGTAAACCTTCCTCTTGAATCCATACTAATATTATAAATGTGAAAGTGTGTGTCTGTCTGTTACCTCTTCACGCTTAAACCGCTGAACCGACTTAGATGAAATTTGATGGAGATAGTTATAGACCCGGGAAAGGACATAGGATACTTTCATCCCGAATAAATTTAGTGTTCCCGTGGGATGAGCAGGTAACACCGCGGGGCACAGCTAGTCACTCTATATATAAAAAAAAACATCAAACTCCGATGCGTAGTTTTTAAAATCTAAGCATACATAGGGACAGACAGACAGCTGAAAGCGTCTTTGTTTAATACTATTTAGTGACAGTGATGAATAAATATCATATTTATGGCAAACCTAAACCCATACCGACGCAGAACATTGGCTCAAGAGTGGTAACCCTAGAGCGGGAGTCAGGGAGCCCGACTTCCTAGTGAAGGCTCCGAGCGAAATGTCAAGGCCGCTCGCTCACTTCCTCGGTTGCCGCTGGTAACTGCCATTCGCATAATATCGGCGACGCGGATACACGTCATTCCGTGTTCTAATGATTTTCAAGACGATAATTTGTCAATTTTATTAGTGTAGTTTGTTTACATCGGCACACTTAATGGTAACATTATAACATACTCGTACGTAGCAAAGCTCAAAGGTAGAACTTTCGTTTCAAATATAATGTCTAAATCGAAGAATATAACACTAGGTGCGACAATTTTATTCCAGACTCCTTAATAAAGCAATTCTACAATAATTTAATAAGTAAAAATAACGTTTTCGAATCCCCGCGCTTTTAAGCCGCGGCCGCGGGCCGCGGTGTTTTAACGTTGCTTTGTCTCATATTATTACCATGTTATTACTATGAAAGACCAAGACAACTGTGATCAAACTATAATAAGACTCCATAGTGTCATAAGAAAATCGAAACATTCATATCATTTGATTTGACATAATTGAGATAAGACTGACGGAAAAACGCTGTAAAAATACTGAAAATTCGCCCTTTAACCAATATGACGGAAGAGCTGAATTATGAAAACAAGATATTTCAAGAGTCAGACTTAGGAACGAACACTATGGTCTGTGGGAACGAAGTACCTAGTCTTTAATTTTGTTTGTATTTTTAAAAGTAAAGTTGTAAAATCATTTACACAAGAGATCATACATTACCAGATAAATACATTCACCAAAATACATTTTGGCGTGCAATAAAGTGTGGTTGTATTGTATTGTACTTATTTTACTTTTTATTTATCGCATGTACCTATATTATATTTATTGCTCGATAAACATGACCATTAGAGGCTCGCTGGTGCCACCCACCAAACCAAACTCATCACAGCAAAAGTTCACTGAACGCATTCACTAAATACTACCCTTCAAGTTGACTATCTTTCATCAAATTGAAAGCCTTTTATGAACGCCTTTGTCCCATACAGGGCTCGACAGTGTCACTAGTGTCAGATGGTCTCGCAGGGCTGGCGATATGGCGTAACGACGGCGCCAATGGAGCGCGGTTCCCCTCAGCCTTTCTTATTATGTACTGTGATTTCTGAACAGTGGAAGCTATAGAGACGACAGATAAATTAACTTTTTTGTTTACAATTTTGAGATGCATCAATATTTGAAGGTAGCAAGAAATGGTGATAAAATATTTTGGTCCCTCTTGACGTTTGCCATTGCTAGAAAACTTTGTTATTAGACGAAATAAGCAACCAAAATACAATTTAATACGTTTTAAATCACTAGACACTAATTGTTTGTGCTAAGAATGTACTGTATCTACTGTAGACGAGGGATAGGTATAGGTATCACTCGCCTATTGTATTTTTCCAGACCTACCTACCTATATAACATTAAACAACAGGTCCTTAGACATAACACAATAATTAGAAACATAAAATGGTTTCATAGCTGTACCTAATACTTACATGTACATAAAATAAACGGATATTTAAAAGAAAGTTGAAAAAGCATTTACTAGATACACTGCCGTAATTATATCTTTTTCTACTCCAGTACTTTTTTCTGTCATTTATATAGTTACTAACTCTAATATAAAGACATAAATTATGAAAGTCTGTAAAAGTCTATACTCTACTGCTCAAAAACACACTGCTAACCGATGTTATAATGTCGCCAAAAAACCATCACTTAGTACCTCAGATTACATGATGAACAGCTGCATTCAAACAATTTGCAAATTAAAAAAAAAAACTTTTGTACTAAGGCATTGGTGCCAACTTAAAAAAGAAGTTTTATCTTCAGTGCATGGATGTTTAGTATAGTGAACGATACCTTTATGTATAAGTTAAATTTTTTTGACAGATGTTTAGTATGGTGATCGTATACCTTTATGTATAAGTTAATATTTTTTTGACAGATGGATGTCAATAAAAAAAAAGTTTATCAGAGACAATTTTTCTTTTTAATTTTGTTGATTCCGAGCGGGAACATTTAATTATTTTCTTTGTTGTTTATTTGCATTTTATTTATGAAATGTCGAGTCGTAGAAAAAGTATTGTATGCAACGTTGTATAAGTAGGTCAAAAAACGCTCGTGGCATCTTTCTTACGATGTTCGCTGCGCTCACATCGTAACCCATGCCACTCGCGTTTTTTGCCCCCTCTTATACAACGGTTGCATAAAATACTATTAAGAAGTGGATACTGATTTTAATAAATTATACTTTTAGTTATTGAAAGGTCCACGTGTAGACAAACTGTCATAACAGTTTAGCAGGGCTATAGATTATATTAAGTAATGTTTGTTCTAAAATTAATAAATAAATTATAATAGTAAAGTAATAATACTTAATTTATTAATTAGCATAATATATACCTGGTAGAAATATGTAATGCAACAATCGATTAAATACTTCCGCCTAATTATTACTAAATGCATTAACCTGACCAACATTTGCAATCTCACAAATAGGTGACATTACATCGGTCGGTAATACATTAAGAACTTGCAACCTTGAATTTGTAATTATGCAATAATGTTCACTTGCACGTCTAGGACTCTAAGTACAGCATTATCTAATGCAAAACGAAACGTCATTGTAAGATAATGAGCGGGTACCGCTTATGGCCTGCCAAGGAAGCCGGCTGCTTACGGAAAACGGAAATGAATTATACGAAACTGTGGCTGGATTGGATGGTATTGTTCTCTTGATGTTATTCTAATAGAGCCGACTCTAGGACAAAGTACTTAAATATGATTATTGCACTTCGATTTACTTAATATAATACTGTGGGAGTAGTGCTGAAGGTTTATGGTGAAAAGTTCATGTCAATCTGAGCGTTTCACAACTGGAAAACCTTAGACTATTAGTTGAACGGAGACAAGGATGTAGGTACTGAAAAAAAAAAACCAACAAACTCCATCGCTTGGGTTGAGGTTCCCACATGATATGTTATTGTTGCAATTCGCAAAAGAAAAAAAACACTGTTATAAATGCAAAAGTATCAGTGACAGCTCAACGAGTCGCTATCAGTGAATAGGAGATCTACACGAAATCCCAACAACGAATTGATCATATTTAAATATATCAACAGAGAATGGTTGAAGATCTACACGAAACCCCAATAACGAATTGATCATATTAAAAAATATCAGCAGAGAATGGTTCCCATACCAACATAACTACTGAAAGCCGTGCACAGCCTAAAAAACTATTGCAGCTAGGAATAAACATGCAAGCAAGCCACTCCACGGGTCCCTAATCCCACAGGCTGTTTTCGTGGTCGCCGAAGCGGCAAGTGCCCAACGCCCACACTTTCCCACCGCTCCCGGCAGCCATCACCCGAAGCCTTATTAGCGACTAATTAAGTCACGCAATGTTGATCAATCTGTTTAGAAAATGCTTGTCCATTTGTTTCTTAATCGAGTTTCAGTGATCGTTTTCCTCCGGATGGCGGTTTATGGTTGGGGTAAGTCGTTTCAGATAACAACTTGATTGTAATGAACAACCGTGTTGTTGAAAGGGAAATCATGCAATGGTTTAAATGAAATGATATTTTATATTAGAGCAGATATGTAATCTGCCACAATAAGGATGTAGGTATAGTACGCAAATAAATGACAATAAGTATAAATTATACGTATATAATATAAATATTTCTTGATTTGTACAACGCATAATCTGCTATCTTTGTATTGATCTTGGTTTACGTTCATATTAATAATTGTGAGACCACGAACCTGTATAATATTTTGCAAACATAAGGATGCTTATAATACGGTGAACCCGTTAAGTTTAACTGTACACTTAACACCGAATACGAGTACCTACATGTTTGTCTACTGGAAAATAGCCAAACGAACGACTATATTATACTTACAGTGCAACTGCGCACAACTTCTCACAAATTTCAGAAAAAAAAACGCATACTCTATAAAACTCGTCCGGTCGTATTTATTTTAAGGTGTATTGGTAAGAATAATTTAAGTGTCCATAAACTGAACTTGATTAAATATTTCCTGGAACTATTTTTGTAATCACCTTCAATATGGCTCGCGGTTCGCGGGATTTGAGCGCCTTGTGGTCGTTGTGGAACCGCCCTATGCAACACGAACTGAGACTAAGGGTAGTTCAACTTGTACTATTATCTATTCTGTGGTTCAACTTGAAAAGTGCGGGAAAAGGGAGGTGAAATTATAATGCCATCGCTCCTGATGCAACCGCGAGCGAAGAAAAAATAAAAAGTTGTCAGGCAGCCGGTTGTAATTGGCATGCTTGTAATACTTCATTACATACCAGACACTAGATATCTACTCGATGCGCTTGACAGATTGCAGCGTCGGGCGGTCCGCATCATAGGTGACGAGAAAAGTACCAGATTCCTCGAACCCCTTCAATTACGTAGGGACATTGGGTCACTGAGCGTTTTCTATCGCCTATACCATGGCGAGTGTTTTGAAGAGTTATTTTCTCTTATCCCACCCTCCCCTTTCCGTCATAGAACCACACGTGCCAGCTTACGATGTCATCGCCTCACCGTGGAGAATATTCCCACACGTACCAGTAAGTTTGGCAATTCCTTCATCTGCCGAACTATTAAAGTATGGAACTCCTTGCCGGCTCATGTGTTTCCTCCTTCTTATAACTTGGGACCCTTCAAACGAAGCGTGAAGAAGCATCTCTCGGGTCAGCATGGCAGTGTCAACTGACTTGGCACCGTTGGTTTCTCGTCAGTTGCCATTGCGACTTGGGCTCCCCTTTTTGCTTACCATCAGGCGAAGTGGAGCCACTATGTTGTGCCGTTATAAATAAAAAAATAATAACACTGTAAATGAATTGCCATCAGTTGGTTATCATGCCGTCGGAGTTGAAATGTTTTTTTTTTCGGCTCTTTATTTTCGTCTCTAACTTACAGGCCGCCGGTCGCACCACGACGGATGGCATTCAAATTTCACCCCCACTCCCCCTATTTCAGTTCGGATTGCACAGGGCGGTTCCACAACACTTCAGGAGCCCAAATGCCGCGAGCCATCCGGCTGCCTCTTCGATGCTGCATTCATGCTTTAGCGTAGATAGCGCCACTTGAGTAGTCTCTGTTTTATAAATTTGTGTAGCACTTATGCATATGTACTAAGCAAATTTATAGAACATACATGACTTGCCATCTAACGAACTTAATGAAAAGTTTAGAGGTAGATAAATCAATTGATATAGGTCTGTATATCTTTTAGAATGATTAGTGGAATAGGCAAACAATTGGCTTGTTCGCTATCGGTTAGTGTCAAAGAAGAAGAATTGCCATCCATATGTAAGTACCTATCCTGTGCGCATAGGTAATACCTAGTACTACCTGCCCGTCTAGCACAACTATGCTTCGCGACTCTAGTCGCGCGACTTAACGCTACCCGTCACTCTCTCACATTACTCCGCAGAAAGAGACGGGTTATTATCTCGCGCGAGAACTAGTCGCGTATGACATTTATGCTAGAGGTGCTGGTATGCAAACTTCTCAATTGATTGGCATCCGGGTTATAAATCTTTTTAGGGCAAAAGGCTTGCTGAAAGGGGGACTCACATCAAAGCGACACAAAGTGGATGTTCACTTCGACGACAATGTAAGGGCGAAACCCAAATCCACGCTTAATCCGCGAATTAACTAGTGGCTCTGTGAGTTACTAAAGCATATATCTCTTCCATTAAAAAAAAATCGAAAACAAGACTCGACAAAGAGCTCATACAATTATCAAACCTGCTCACAAAATTTAACCTGAACCAGTTGAGAGCTGTTGGCAAGAACAGGCGGAAATCTGGATAACCGGACATCCGAACATCCGGAATTCGGACAAAAGAAAGAATTTTTGGACAAGCTGAAACGGAGGCGCTACGATTCAAGTAACTATGTACTTCTTGTCAGATATCTTGGTATCGGAAAAAAACAATACCGCAGCAAACACGATTTCTCTTCAATTAGAACAGAAGACGCAGATCGTTTGGCTTACCGTACTGCAGTAGAAACTATATCGATTGCATCATTAGCGTGTTGCCCGCAGCCATCAATGCATGCGCAGCGAGAGCGCATTCTCAGGTATTGTAGCTATTGACAATGACGGAGAATCTTCGCTTTCCAAGTTCATTGACAACGAAAGTGTGTTGCGCACGCGTGAAAACTCGCGCCAATTACAAGAGTTAGGCAAGCACGAGAGCTAACCGCGAATAGAGAGTTCTCTATAGCAATCGAATATGTTTTCTCTGTAATACAGTCATAGATGACAGGTCAAATCAGCAAATTATTTGAAATTTTAAAAACGGACGCTTCTGCTGGTAGCTTCGAATGTGTCCTATTCCTATACCAGTGTACCTAAATCAAGCTTCGCGAAAATACCACAGGGGCTTACTCGTTAATTTTTAACCTTTTGAACGCTTTTCCTCCCATGTCAAAATGTGGCTTATACGCCAATAGTTGAAAAAAGAAAGAGCTGAAGTACACCTTAGCTGTCAGGAGGAAAATTGCTTTGACAGCGTCCGCCATTACCCATTTAGTGGTCGTTGCCATGGTAGGCACGACAGCACACGACCACTTTAGTGGCTCTTGGCGTTCAATGGGTTAAGCAGAAAATTTGTGTTTACCTACTTACCGTTATTAACAGCGGGTATATTGGATCTTTAGAAATATGATAATTGTGTTAATATCGTGATAAATAAAAGCACATGTGATATGATTATGATTGCGCTACTACTTACGGGCCGCTACGACTGTTAAGTATTAAACCTACGCGTCGGTTGATCACCACATCTCAGGACAAATTTTGTGTTTTTTTTTACTAACAACCAATAAATAGAGCGAGCCTATGATTGCCAATTTAATATAGCGACCGTCACTTTTGGCACGTTGTGAGTGTGGAAATGGGGGCAATTTGTTTCATCAATCATTTTGTTTATCGCGCAACTAACGAGACACTTTTACGATGAGCAAAATAAGGAACAATGAACATTCTGTAGTCTTTTATTCTGTGATTAGGGTTCCGTTGACCACGATCTACGTTATCCTAATGCGGCGCTCGTTGCTCCTCAGGCCGATGCTTTGTCCGGCAACGCGCGCCAATTTAGACCGAACAAAGGTGGAGCCGGCCCTGTGTGTAATGGGTGGGCTTTACGGGCGGGCCCGTCTTCTCTTTGAGTCCGTTTTGTTAACAGGTCCGTCTTTAGCCATACTGGCGCCCGGACAAGTGTTAGGCAATGTGTGGTGCTCTGACGGCTTAGGCGCCTTAGTTCTATCTTTAAAAATGCCCTCGCGAAACCAGCGCCTCGAGCGGGCGCCCCCCTGAAGCCACCACTCTTGTTAGGGTTCTATTGACCGCGTTCTACGTAACCCTAATACAGCGGTCGTTGCCTGCGACGCCTCGCCCGGCTGCGCCTCACTGCCAAGGCCGATGCTTTCTCTCGCTAGTTGCGTGCTTCGTCTTGTATAATCGTTACTAGACTGATGCAATTGGAATTTTGTTTTGCGACTAGTTTCGGACATGCTTTGGTTGTAGGTGCGAAGTTTATCTGGACCACGGCTTCCGATTGAGCACGCATCTATCATATTCTATACAACACATATATTTTTATAGTTAAGTTATTTATTTAATACTCGTAATACTTTAGACTATTATTACTAGTGTCTCTGTGAGTTGTAAACCTCGAGAGTCGGTTTTTCGAAATGGCTGAAATATGGAAGTTTTCAAACCTCATATCTTCTCCATTTTGAAAAATCTAATAACCGAATTAAAAAAAAAATCTAACATTAGGTACCTATCGATCTTACTCACAAAATTTATGATAATCTGTTGTAAAATGCGATCTGTACGCGATATCAACTGGAAATCTGGCCATCCGGAAAAACGGACATACGAAAGCCATTTTGTCGAAGCTGAAACAGAGACGCTTCTTCGGAAATGTGAGCAAAATCTATTGAAATTTGAATATTTGCTACGTACATAAAGTTTTTTACGTATAATATTCATCTAAATATGTAATGAGAAGGTACCTCCTAATCTCGATAGATTTCGATCACGTTTAAATTTAAATCTAGTACCTACCTTAACTAACACCTACTTTTTGCCGAGCGAGATTTTTTCGTGTGTCCGGAAGTTCGGATTTCCAGCTGTTCTTGCCTATAGGCCACATTTTTTAACCGAATCTCATGAAATTTTGTACGTAGTTTTGATAAGCATGTAGAATTTATAGTGGATTCCGTTTTTCGTTTTTTTTTTCAAAATCGTGGAGATATGGGGGTTGCAAACGTAAAAAATTAAAAACTTCAGTCATTTTGATGACACACTCGCGAGTGTCTACTACAGCTCACAGAGACACTAGTTGCTTAAGTTTTAACAAAATGTTGACAGTTTTTGAATTGCCGTTAACATAAAATTACAGTCAAATTAAATTTAAAACTAACCTGTATACCGTGGTTTCGACTGGGTATCAAGCATGTATTAGACCTGCTTACATTGCACCAAACGTAACAATATTATGAAATAAACAGATTTCATACTAATGAATGATTAAACGTTGTTTCAAACCAGTGCTCAAACCGATTACGTTACATAATGCGTGGTTACGTCAAAGGCAAACGATGGTGGCCACTGGACGGTCTTGACCCACTATAGTGTCATTTGCATGCCTTCCGTATTGTCCCTTTTATTTAAACAAATTTCAATGATGTTTCCAAGTTCGATACTGCGTTTTGGAAAAAAACAAATGACATAATCGGAGTTTTCCTCAAGCTTCCGATTGTATTACGTTTTACATAGTGGAATACCAGAAACAATTAGCGATTATTAAATTTACTTAGGTAAGTATAATAAGTGTAATATTAGTAACCAAGTACTTATTATAAATATGATAAACACACGTCCTAGAAGTATGGTAAATGCGATTAGTATTCAAAAACAAAGAGTGATGAGTGATACATATGGCGCTTTGGCGGAATAAAATGCTTATTTTGTTTCTTTCATGTGACGTAAGTACATAACTTAGCTCGGGGGTCGGAGCACCCTCCGGATTATAGAGGTCATCGAGGCTTCGATGCATTCCTGCAATGTAGTGAATCGCGTAAAAATGAATTTATATTAAAATAAAAAAAAACTCATTATAATTTTATAATTTAATTACCTCGACGTTTGATACGAGTCATTATGTTTTGTCCGGAGTATATTTAAAACGACGTTACGTTTTACTTATCTTAAATAATCAGGAATATCACGCTTGAAGAAGTGGAATGATTGGAGGTCTCATTTCGTAATTCGTTGAAAAAAACAATTTGGTTCCAAAGGATTTGAGACGAACGGAGGTAATAATAAAGTTATGGAGGATACACACCCATCTATTAAACGTGCAGTCTTCAGTAACAATTCAAAATATGTACCTACCTAATCGTAAGGGTATATGCATGCGCTTAGTTGACCGAACGAGCGAAGAGTCAGCTTGGCCAAAAATGCTTTCGTATGTCCGAATTCCGGATGTCCTTGTTCAGATTTTCGGCTGTTCCTTGTCAGGTTTTTCAACCGATTCTGGTGAAATTGTGTGAGTAAGTTCGATAATGATAGGTATTAGATTTTTTCGTCAATTCAGTTTTTCAGAGAATGGCGGAAATATGTGGTTGAAAATGTAAAGTACCTAAGTATGTATAACTATATTTCAGCCATTTCAAATATTGTTAACGAGCCCAGCCCAGCAGCCCAGAAAGTCACGAGTGAATAAAGTAGCCATAATATGAATGAATTTAGAAATTTATTTTATTATAATCTATATCTCTAATAGTAATGGACCAGTTCAAGATATCTGTAATGTGTGATCATATGTGATTAATAAAATAGTTTAATTAGAAGTTACGAAAAAAAATTGTATTCAAAGTTACATAAGTAAGTAAATTGGGTCCGCCTCCATACAAGTCAACTTCGACGTAGCCGACGTCAAAAGTTTAAGTTTCTATGCAACCGAATTTCGACACCCTCGTTTTGCGTGAAAGATAGATAAACCAAAAAAAATCACATCTTTTCCACATTCATAATATGACTAAGGACGGATATGTCCAGATTAATCATGATGATTCTAAACAATACGATATTCGTCTTCTTTACATTCATAAAGATCACATAAGACATACTAATTGCAAGGCGGGATTTCCTCTTGACAATTTCACAGTTTTCCAGCTAATGGCCTTGAGGATACGAGGTAGATAACCACGTGTGTTATGTCATACATCTCAGATTAATGTGCTATCAAGAAACTGGCAATTTCTGGTGTGAGTAAGTATACTACGCTAGGCAAAATTACGAATATAATAATAGGGTTCATAAAATTTTTGGCAGACGTTTAAATTTTTTTTTTGATAGTCCTTGGTTCGATAGGCATTAGGCAAATTAAAGATTTAAACGATTAACATCACTTTTCAACCAAGTGTCAAATTTCACAGACTGTTAGCTGTTACCAAGGGCACTGTTATTGTGTGCCAAGGGACTCGTTGCCTGGCTGTTTTTTTTTTGATTATTGGAACGCGAACCTCCAAAATTATATTAGGTCTTAAGGTTTGTTGATTCTTATTTTCTCCCGGATCATACTTTTATTTTAAAGTACAGAGCTTATCTTATTGTAACGATGGCAATAAAATCTCATTTCAACTTGGCCATTTTGATCGACGTCTGCTCTACACAATAGTAAGTAATCACAAGCATCATGGGACTTTTCCGGAAATGAGAGACCGCCGGGCAAATCTAACTCAAGGCTATGACGTAAGAAATCAACTAGTCTGAGAGTGGAGAAAAAAATAAATTGATCTGATGCGAACTCACTCATGTATGACCCGCCTTCCCCCTCACACAAACAGAAGCATCTCGTACCTACATACACTACACAACTGTACCTATACACAACCTTATCATAACGTTGATGACAATGTCAGACAATGATCTGAGCTCATATTACCGATATTGTGCAATGCTTACTTTACATACACTCGTCGAATTTTAAGTCTTGGGACACTTTACAAACAATTATAAATTAAGTTAAATAGCTTAAAAGCGAAGTTTTATATGAAAAAAAAATATTTCATAATTTTATCAGCCATCGACGCCATCGCCATTACCAGGTGAATTTTTGAAATATCAACAATTATAGTCTAGACTCAATATTGACTTATCTATATTTCACTTGAAAAGTAAATGATTTCTTAATCTTCGATTACGTATGTACCAGTTTAAAACTTTTGGTAACATAAGTATATGACTTGTTCAAAGCTGTTAGAGGAAACTGCATATGTAATAACGATCGTTCCGATTAAGTCAGCAGCCGGAACAAAAAGAGTTTATTATATGCAGTCGAAGAACCATCGCTTGCATTAGTATAGGAGTGTTTGTGAGGCGGCGTACGCTCAATGCCGCCAGAGCGTTGAACCGGGAAGTGCCTGTCAACCGATGTATAGCCATTGAAACTCCTGGATTAAGTCAACGTCATATAAACAATTAATCACCATTAATGTTCTAAATACTGTCCTCTATTTCTATTACCTCGTGGCCTTCCTGATCCCTTCGCAGCGAAACGGAAAATTAAGAAACGAGCCGTCAATCTCAATTTGTAATTCTCACTACCATGTTATACCAGTTCCATGACAAACTACCTACATACGTCGGGAACAGTCTGAAATATAAGGCTATTGTGTGTCTAGGAAATTATCGTACGAATTATTACGTCCGCGTGGTAAGGCTTCCAGTATATCGTATAATAGGAAGTGATAATTAGAGGTTTAATATTCGACTCTGACGCAAGTGCGCTCGGTGTGGGCGTTCGGCAGCTTCCGTCTTACTGTCGCGCACAGCGTGGCCCAACCTCTCGCACCAACCGATCCGACTCGCTAAATAATGTATTTGATGTCCGACAATGACACGCCAAGTCAACGCGACGAACCGGCAGTTTCGTTACGGAATTGCATAAAGATTCCACCGCGCCGGTGTTTATGCGAACATTGCGAACCTACAACACGTAACCACTGATGCGAGATCACCTTTAGGTAAATTCAATAGTTCCGTACTTTATTAAAAGCTACTATGTTGTCTGGTAGAGAATGTCTGGCCATTATTAAATTCGTCTGCGAGTGACTGGGTGTGTTCCATTCACAAAGTGTGGGCGATTGCGCACTGATGCGAATTGAGCCTTCGGATGTAAAGGGAGGCATAAAAAGTGCTGCATAATACGTACGCAAGCCGGACACCCACGTTGCGAATTCTTGGCCATTATCGCAGCAATCCCACGGGCTCGTGTGACGAACAGAAGCCAATGCTGGGCGGTACTCCGTTGCAGCGATTTAATTTTTATGAAAAAATGTCTTCCAAAAAAAACTATAGGCCTTCAATGTTTTGTGTAAATAATTGGTGCTCGTTTCTTTTTACACCATAACAAACACTTGTTAGTTTAATCGTTATTCTCCATGCCGATTAAATGTTTTATCATCCATAAAGAATCTAAGATTTGCCGGCAAACCACCCCTTCCATCTCGAAAAGTGCATCTTACACGAGTTTTATTTTGCGGTTATTTCATTAAACGTAAGTAACCTGAGCTGAGCGCTCCTTCCATCGTAAACCGCGCCAGTCGTAATCATAACTAAGATAAATAACGCTGTGTTATTGTTTATGGACCACCAGCCAGGCACGAGATAGGCTCGTCCCCCTCCCCCGCGAAGACTGTAGTCTCTGCCACCTACATTAGTGTTGCGAGATATTATTTTAAAAAGTTTAAACAGAAGTGCACCACATGTGCCACCTGACCTCGAAAGTTCCCACGCTGAGCATCTCCGAGCCCTCGAGACAAAAACACAGCCGTTAACGTTTTTACTCCAACAGCTCTTCCTTAGAAACTCGCTCGTAACCTGAAACACGTTTCACGTCCATTTAAAAACTACCGGGTTTGTTTTCGGGAGCAAATGTCTCGACGTTAGCGAGGCTTAAACTTTTTTCCGTTTACTCAAATGATCTGGTGATTGTTTTTTAATTTATTTTGTCGTTCCGCGGCGTCATGTGGTTCCAATCAGAGATAGTAGTGGCTTTTAATTTTTTCAAATAGGATTTACCTTTTGAGTCATCATAGTAGATATACATTCAATAAACTGATTTTTCAATCACGCTTATACTTACATTAGGTATATTTATTAACTAATGGTATCTAACCATTGTGTTACGTTATGACCATCCTTGTGAATTAGGCAGACACAGTATATTAATTAAGACATTTATTACATTTATACATACTTGGGATACTAAGTAATTAACGTTTATATTATGTGTGTGCTAGGCCTGAACATTCATTTGACGACAACATCGATAGAGTATTATTAAAGGATCAGCTGAGTCTACAATAGATTAATGAAGCCATTAACAATGCTCGGTACCCTACCCAAAGGCGAAGGGTTAACAGCCAAAATAATGTGAATGGGCGCCAATTGCACAGGCACAGTCAATCAACGGGCGACGTCCCGTCGCGCGGCACCCTCATCGTGGCATCTGTCGTCGAAACTCCTAATCAATGTATGGACAAGCTCTTGCTGAATCATATTTCCTAGCGCTTTGCTTATTCCTTAAAAGACTTGAAATATTGATTGTTTTTAAGAATCGTGTAAATTAAAACTACCTTAGTACAAACAATAGAAATTAGACCTATATAATATAAGGCTATGATGGCGGAAATTAAAAGAAAAACCAATTTCAGCTTACTAACAGTCTGTTAGTAAGCTGAAATTAACAGACAGACTATTCTAATTCGAACCTCTTGTATTTATATCAAGTAGGTTAATCTATTGTTCTAAAATATTTTAGGCAGGTCGGATCTGAAAAAAAGACAAATAGTTTATGATAGTTTGCGCATAATCGTCATTATTTTAACACTTTCAAAATATTATATATTAGCCTTCAGAAGTTCCGGCTAGCTAGCTGTTGCTAATTCAAGTGTCAATTGATTTCCGGGCTACTAATGACGTCTAGTATAATTGCACTTCTTGTGAACAAGTGTAGGAAAATAACCGTTACCAAAAAAGGTTTCTAACAAGACTTCAGTAGCCGTGAACTTTGCGAAGTAATCGTAACAAAGGCTGTACCTACTCTAACCTTACTTCGACAAGAAAAACTGTAATTTCTCTCGATACGATCGTGAACATTTTTTGTCCCGTGTTACGTATATACTCCCAACCTGCTGTTAGTACCTACTTTTGTAAACGTGTAGCTTTGCGGTTTATTGAATACCAAGCGAATTGAGTGTCTGGGACGGTTTTGTTTATAGGTATTACTTTTCTGGATGACCTGCAAGAAAGCTGGTCAGAATCTCTACGCAGAAAGGTTCGAGTCTATTGAAAATTTAAATCAGTGAGACAAGAATAATTATGGAGATGAAGCGGGCTGAAATGAAGTATAACAGCAGAATATAAAGGGCACGTTTACAAGTGAATGCTACATAACATACAACGTTCTCGTTCTAAGCTTCGACAAAATGAGGAACTAAATAAATTAATAACACGAGTTATTCCATCGGATAAGGAAGCGTCGCCGGCGGCGGGCGAGGCGGATGACGTCACGGACTGAATTAACCCGATTCCGAGAATTGAACGCCGGTTTGCATGTTGCCGGTCGGTAGGTTGGTATACACTTGTCTTGATCGACGGCACACGTGTGGACACTTCGTGCCTATGCTTATTATGTTTAGTCTGCACTTTATTTCCGTCCATATGCGGAGTTGGAGCCGTTATTGGCCATTTATTAACATACAGTTTGGAATTGCTTCTGGTTTTTTTCTTTATCCGAGGCGATTGGTTTTAATCATGGCGAAGTTTAAGTAATGATCTGAATTAGGCCTTGCAATTCCGGAATTGATTAGTATGGGAAGTACCTATCGGAAATTCCGGAATTTTCGATACTGCAACAAACCAAGTTGTAAAATAGCCGTTAGTTTATTTATTAATATAAGCATTATTACACATTATTTATAAAAAAGTACAAATGGCGGACATAATGCCAAGAGGCATTCGCTATCAGTCAACCATGCATAGGACCTAACAGAGACATGGTTGTGGGGCGGGTTTGCTGTAAGTACTACAAAACGTACAGCACATGATGGAAATAACGAAACAATAAATACCATTAATTACATTAAACTTCCTTTAATATATACCCTACATTCTGATAGTTATCGTTGAATTGGAGATTTTTCAAAAGTTACAACAAATTTTCGAATCCAGGTTTGTTTATCTATCGGCGGCGTCTGAACCAATTCTAAGTCGAACCGAGCGTTAACAAAATTGATTGCAAACTACGGTTTACGAACAGAACTCTTGGCTTTAGTTATCGGCATGCGCCTGGACAGACAGGAACGCTAAAATTCTGTATCTTCTCACCTATAATATTAATGTATGATTGTACCTAGTCTATAAATTAAAACATATATATATATTTATTTCATTTATTTATTTAAACTTTATTGCACAAAACAAAAGTCAGTACAAATGGCGAACTTAATGCCTAATGGCATTCTCTACCAGTCAACCATAGGGCCAAACAGAGATGCTTCAAGTGGGTGCAGAGTAGAAAATTAATCGTTCGGAAAGCATCTAAGATACAAGTGAATAAATGTATATTATATGTATAATAACTTTACCATAACTACAATGATACATATATTTACATAGGTACTATAAGATGTATATTATATTTAATATAATAATAAATACGATGAAATGTCTACTGCATAGGATGATGGACACTATTTGTGTAACATACCATATACTGTAGAGCCAAATGAAGAGTACATGGATAACACACTGCGGTAGGTTTTTATGGCAAGGTAAACAAGCATATAAATCAACGTATTTGACTGTACGTAAGGTAGTTCTGACAATCTTGACATCTCATGAAAATAATCACGGATAAGATAGTAACAACTTCTAAGGCCTCTTCCACATATCCAATCCCGAGACTGGAAATGGATTACCAAAATTGCCTAAAGGTAGGATTGATGCAGAAAAACCATTTGAGGATAGCGGGCCATTGAGTGTATAATTATTTAAAAACTGTTACCAAGCTTTATAATAAGCCCAGATAACGTCATCATGACAGTATTTAATTAAAAAGACCTCGGTTAATTAACCACACAATCCAGATGGGCGTTTAATAAAGCCGTACGAACGTAAATATCGGGCGCAACACGTAATGCCTCCGTAATCGTAACGTAGCAATAACGTGCCTAATAATATTAATATAGCGCTCTCCCGCGGCTCGCCCGAGATAGTGCTCGGTCTCGCGTAGTCTTGTACAGTCAGGAGCAGAAGTGTCTTAAACCAACGTAAATATTCGGCGTAACACGTAATGCCTCCGTAACATGCGTAATAATAGCGATATGCCGCGGCTCGCCCGAGACAGTGCGCGGTCACGCATAGTCTTGTGAAGTGTCTAAACCAAGTGTTCATAATTATCTGCACTAGTTACCTTCGTTACTTACTTTATAAGCCGCGATTACTCAATTGAAACCAATAACGGTAATAACTTTACAGGAGTTTATCCAGTAGAACTCAATAAGCCTAGGTTAGGTTAGTTCTGTTTTATGATCGTGAAAACGAAAATTCTAACTAACATCTGGCAATATTTTTTTAAGACATGAATTAGGTAAACTGTATCACGGCTGGTCAGCCCTCAGTACCAGTGAGCTTTGTGTGAAAGTTTAACCCTCAGGCCGGCCGGCCTGTCAAATATTATCTGGGTTGATGATCCTAAGCCCAACGTTGCACAAACGAGAAAAACCGCTGGGTAAGGGTTTCATCATCATCATATTAGCCGAAAAACGTCCACTGCTGGGCATAGGTCTCCGCCAAAGTTCTCCACAACGATCGGTTGGGCGCAACCCGGTAAAGGATTACCTATTATAAACTCAGCCAGCACTGTAACTAATGCATAAACTGCAGTTAGTAGTACCTAACGGCTACATATGTACTTTATCTAAAAAACTATTTTCGATGTGAACAAAAATATGATTAAGTATGTAGGTACATACGTATGTTGAACACATTTTAAAATTTAAAGCGTTAATTTATAAGTATACTTACCCATTATTTAAGAGTATAATATTAATAGTATAAAAATTACAATCGGCTACTTATCTTTAGAAGGTACCTAATAAACATGAAAAAGTTATTAATGTGGAGTATGCTTTACGTGATTTTAGGAACTATTGTAAACAGTTTGTTTTAATTTATAGGATAATTAATTTTCCGTTTGTTTGTTGCATTCGAGATTTTTATTACGGTTATATTAGGTACTTAGTTTCTTTGGCATTTCGTGGGATTATAAAGCTTTATAATATTATAATACTCGTCCGGGTAGAAGTCAATGGAACTTCAGTAAGAGTGACAGATGCTTTGTCCTATTTTTTTGTTATGTGTATTTATCGGACCAACTATAAACCACCATAGGACGTCTCCTCTCCATATACCCGGTCAATATGTAAATCCTTAATTATAAGAGGTACGTAATATACCTACTATATTCTGTATTGTAAACATTTTCATTTTTCAAGCGGCAAGGAGCCAAAGACCAAAGGGCCAAGGTTATGCCTTGGTCTGAAAAGAAAAGTCAGTTGCTTTGATTTCCAGTTTAAAACAATGATACTGTTTGTATTGTTTCAAACATACAGTAAATTTTTCAGAATTGAAAGTTCTTTCCAGTCCCGTAAAACGTCCATTGTTGAGATTGATTTAATTGTAGGGGTAAAGTATAAAGAGTCAGTACTCACAGCTAACGACACAATCCTTTGTTGCGAATGCGTTTATGCATCCCGCCGGGGACTAGAGCGGGAGACTGCCGTCTAAAATCACCAACTAAGTAGGTAATGCCGGCTCCACCTTTAATTAGAGCGTCAACGGATTGCTTGAAGTATTCAACCGTGTGCTTACTGCAGAAGACTACTATTAGGACGATTTGTACGCTATTTTTCCGTGACATTTCTATTCTTACATACATATGATGATATGACTTAAGTTCGCATCGCTTTTCGGCGCGAAAATTGGGAATTCAAAAAAATATAATTTCAAAGCTTTTTCAGAGGACCTAGGCCGTATGCTAATACGCTCGACCACTTAAAAAATGCCGATTTTAAAATAGATTTTAAATTTTCATGCTAACATTGCCCCAACCAAGTCAAGAAATTATCTAAGTGTTCACGAACATAGGACCATTCTGAAATCAGGCATGCTGTGTCACGGACAACATGCATACAAAAATGTTCTAATCAAAAGGGCACAAATCATCAGGCTTTATATAAAAGCTATGTGAAATCTTCGGCTGTATACGGAGTGTCAGTTACAAGATAAAAGTCGCCGTCCACAGACGCGTTACCGTATAACAAGGGTCCTAATTTACATCTCCCGGTGTACTATCCGTGAAAGTGTTAAGAGACAAACACAACAATATTACGAGGGGAGGAGTTTATTTATGCAGTTAAAAATAAAACTCTCTCGATAAGTTAATAACCTCACATTACGCAAAAGAAGCGCGAAATCGGAGTTATGCGTAAACAGGCAGGAGTGATATGATGTGGAATTAAATAAACTAGACAGAACTTTTCACGAGAATACAACAATCTACGTATAGGTAAATTAGTCAATGTATGGAACTGAAGCAGGTGGTCAGGCAATTTGTAGCAGGAACACATAAGTTACAAGAGCAGAGGATTTTTCTTGATAAGCAATTTTTTACAAAAGCAACAAGATAATTAATAAAGTAGCGGGTCAAATGCAGCTCTGTGAATAGGTTAAATCAGTAATCATAAATCCTTAGTTACGATCTGTTCAGTACATTCAGGTGTAAAAAGGCCACTGCCAAGATCTTTCATTTAGAATACTTGTAATAAAAGACATTTGGAGATTATTCAGGATCATGTATCATGTGTCATAATAATGATTGAGTCCCTAAGTTTCGTAGATGGCCCATTTCATAAAATTTTCAAGACACCGACAAACTTTTTTTTCTAAAGCCATTAACTATCATGATTTTTAAAAAGATCGTCAAATAGAAGCCACTTGTTTAGGTTTCAACAAAGTTAAAAAGTAGACAGTTTTAGAAAAACCGTTTTCTATGAACTGATACATAAAATATGAAAATATGAATAGTATGTCGATGAAACAGGGGGGAAGCTGCCAGGTCCACGAAGCGAAACGAAGAAATGAACCAATCAGGCTGCGTTTTTGTGAAGTCCGAAAGAAGAGCATTTAAATCTGAGAAATGGGATTGGTCCATTTTGCATACTTATATATTTATGCATACGTATATCTATCGTTATGTTACTTGCTTATCTGTTGATATTAATTATTTTATTCCCATCGCCTTCTGCATCACCATCAAAAAAAATCTATGTAACTTTCCATGTTACATCTGATGTGTGGTTTATAAATACTGATCATCTCCACTACCCAAAGGTTGCCTGTAAGAGATAGCTCATTAGCGATAAGACCGCCTGTTTTCTACCGTTATTGAAATTGTTGTATCTGTGTTTAATTTGTAAACTTTTTTTGGTGTGCAATAAAGCATTTTGTATTTGTATTGGTATATCTCCGCTCCGCTCCGTTTCTGTGGACAAGCAGCCTTAAACGTAATATGTGCTGCGTTCGTTAGCGGAAGGACACACGCGGCGTCTCTCCGGGAGGCGCAATGCTGACGCAATTAACTTCATGTAACGATGTCCATATAAGCAATATAGATTATGTATAAACTTGGCATCAAAAGAAATACCAGGGAATCTACAAGGAACAAACAATACTTGAGTACAAATATTTCTTTGCAAAACTTAACGAGAATTCTGTTGAACCATGCACTAAACTTAGTAATCTAGTCTTCAGTAAAGTTAGTTCTCCCGTAAATTGGACACGCTGCTGAGCTTCGAGTACACAAAAAGTTATTTATTTTGCTCACACTCAGTGCGCAATAGCGCAGTGCTACGGATACGCAACAAGTGCTACGCGGCGTAGACTATTTCATAGTTTAAAGTGTAACAAAATGAACCGGATTTTCATTTGCTTTTTCGGGCTTTTTAGAGCAACTAATAGTCAGCTAGTCGAAAATCTTATTTCCATTACTTCATTAACACGGATTTAGTCAAATACTCTCCAGCCCTCCTCCAATTGGTGATGAACGTTTATGTCATTAAACTAGCTCAAGGTCAAACCAGGAGTGCCATAATGATTATTGTCTCAGATTAACTTGCAAGATTTGATTACACACCGACGTACACCAGGATAGATGAACCTATATAAAAGCTTGTAAAACAGACGTACGATGTATAAATGTGGTCTAAATTAATCAATCTCCATACATGTATGTTAAAAATGTAAACACGACAGCGTGAATATTTTACGGTCCAATGGAAAATTGTACCGATAGGAGACCGGAAGTAAAATCCCGGAAGGGCGAGGACGTTGGTGGAAGTCCCCCCGACCAGCCCACTTCCACCCCGTCATATCCGGTCACGGGATATCCGCACCGCGCCCAACTTATGACAAGCTTACTGTGGAAAATACATCATAAAGAAAAAATATTTTAAGAATAGATGTACAATTTGTGACAGAAATTATGTCATTGAAGATAAGAATTGGGAGTAGGTACGATTAAAATACATGTGTATGTAAAAATAAATGATATCAATGTTTAAGCTAATCTCAATTTATAAAGGCATAGAATAGACACACAGATGTAAAAATCTTTTAATCTGATAAGAAATATAGACGGTTCGCGAAGAATATGTTAAATTACCTAAACACGTGAAGACAAGTCTAAGTACATAGTTTTTTGTGAAAAATTGGTGCCAAATCGGAAGCATTAGCGGCATAATCATAGCATCGGCATAGCATAGTTTCTATCACTAAACACCAGACCCAGCGCTTTCAGCTTCAACGAGATTATATTAATTCGACATAGTCTGTGATATCAATTTATCAAAAGAAGACAAAGCGAAGATAAAACCCAATCAATGTAGCTCTGATCGATTATTTCATCAAACGATATGGGTTCTATTGTACCTACTAAGGAGGAAGATAATATAATGGTCCTACCTACGGGTACAGGTGATGATATGCTTTTATTATTATGAAAAGAGCCTCGAGATCGCTTTGCATTATCTGTCTCGGATTTCTCTGATGGCATGCAGTGCTGAATAGTAGGAATCGGAATATCACCTTTGAGGAAGGATGCCACACAAAGCGAGATCTTTTCTACGACTGAGCAGATGTGGTGAGTAAAATAAACAAACGTACGAAATGATAACGTTACATTGATACCATTAAATGTGCGGAATAAAGTTTCCTACGCTGGTACAGTACGCTGCGATATATCTGATGGCGACTGTACTTACTTGTGCTCAAACGAAATTATAGACATACGAGCCCAGTGAACCTTTCATAGTCACATTTGTCGTGTGAAAGTTAATGATAAAGTAAAATTCGTTATCCCCAATCTCATATAGGTTATAGCATAACCTATACCTATAACTTATAGGTACATACAATGACAGACGGATGCCTCACCATTGTTTATCACGTAGGTAATAAACGTTTATCATCACCTACTTAATTATTTGCGTCTCTACGCAAAAATCAAAGATCAGCATGTTACACGGAGTGTGAAATATTATAGACCAGCATGTACCTCAACGTCTATGTGCTTCTTTGTTTACCACTTAGTTAAGCCTATTTACTTATAGAATCCAGTTTACTATTTAAACAGGAGATACATGCTCTTCTCACATTCGTTTAATACATAACCTGTATCTACCCTTTTAATTATACAAGTGTATGATGTGAAGCGTTGCACATGATACGTATCGTTCCAAATTCCTCGAGCCGAGTATCGGAGCGTTAAGGTTACTCTCGCTCGATCATTTGAATTAGACCGTTCAAGACGCCACAAAGGTCCTCTGTGTGAGACCGATTTAGCGTAAAAACATTCTGTCTCCATCCACTTATCGCATTTCGCATTAAGGAATCCTTTATTATCTGGCATTTGATACCCAGACAGCTGCCGGCGCCTACCGCTTCCGTAGGCCAGTACGGATTCGATTCCAGTCGCGGAATCCGATCTTTTGTTGATGGAGGCGAGATTTGGGCATTTATCTATAGAAGACAATCTTGGATGTCTCGTGCGCATGTCATCTTCACGTGTAACATTACACGGACACGCTTTTGTGGTAGCGCTACAATGGGCAGGCATGTGCCAGCTTCAAGACAACGCTTAAGAAGAGACGATCCTTTATCTCTGACAGGAATCAGCTTAAAGCTCTTGAGGAGTCGAGTGTATTTGTTGGTAATTCGGACACGTCTTTCAAGTTTTCGTGTCAATATGTAACTACCTATAGCTACAAAAAATCACTTATGATTTTGAAATTGAAAAACATTTACGCAGACCGGGTGCTCTATCACTTCACTTTGGGTCACCGTCGAGTGCACTACTGCCTTGGAACTGTCCCGTTTCGTTGTGCTATACCAAGTTGAATAGAGTCAGTGTTATAACTCACAGTGTTCATTTAATAAAGACTATTCTGTTCGTGACTTCGATAACCTAGCTTACAGACCTCTGTGCCAGGAACTGTTATTTTGTGCTTCATTGTATAAGGAATAAATCAAGTTAATTGTATCTGAAGTGTTTCATCTCGCTCGAACTACCTCCTCGTCCACAACTATATAGAATAGCTCATAATAATTCGCAGATTAGCGAATTTTGGTAAGGAAGGCAAGGTATGTTACCGAAAAAATTATGACCGAAACAATTGAAGCAGATATTATCATACTCATCTTTTTACTAATTAGTTGGAATTCTCTCGCAGCTGAGTCCGCAAGGCAACTAATAACTTGGTTATCCTTAAGGTATCATTCATTTTTCACATTAAATTAGCTTATTGTAACACTTAGACAAAAAGTCACCTTCATTGCTCCATTACTACATTTTAGAAGTATGTATGAACCAGTAGGACTATTCTAATGGCATCTCATACTTATACAGCTGTCACTTAGGTACCAAAAAGTCCAAGTAGGTATGTGACCCAACTACAACCATGCAGATTTTTATCATACGACGATTACGATACGATTGGCTACGAAGTGCGGGGCCAGTGTGAAACAGAACCTTTATGGTCATATGGGTTCAAATGTAAACAAGACACTTAAGGATAAAGATCGAATGTTGCAGTGCCTACGGCTGTCATGAGACCAACATAGGTATATGTATAGTGCTCAATACATATATCACCTCGCAGCAGCAAAACCTTTACAGTCATCATCATCATCATCTCAGTCGAAAGACGTCTAATCCTGGACAAAGGCCAGTCTCAAGTATCTGCACGTTAAAGGGTCCTGTGCTGCGTGAATCCATCAGCTTCCCTTGACCTTCATAAGATTGTCGGTCCAACTCGTATTGCCACTTTCTGGAACCGAACCTTTCCTCAGCGTCAGTTTTACAAGCTTTTAATTTGGCCATATTTAGGCCTATGAGTGTCCAAATGTAAACAACACACTACAATTAAGGCGTAAGATAGGATGTTACAGTGCGTACGGCCATGCGGCCCACATGCATAATGTAGTTACGGCAGGTTACGTGCGCCGCTTATGCAAGCGTCGTGAGAAGCGGCGCAGGCGCAACACCCGCCATTAGGGTTACCGAGATAGTTTTTCAGCACATGTTTCGTGAGATAATAAGCTTTATTATATCAGATATGGATAATTCGCGAGATTGATACAGATAGCGGTATTGCTGTGACTGATTGGATATGGCCGTCTTTGTGGAGCGGAGGATAATTTGACGTTTCTGGTAATAATAATATATGTCTGGGATTACACCACTAATTTATCTTATTTATTCGTAGTAACCGTCACAACATTTCCCATCATATTGAAATCACATTATTAGAAATGCAATTTCGATTATACGGATAGGTTTATATTCAAGATGACGAAGTCATGTGGCTTAATTAAGTGTAAATCACAGGCGCCAGCAATATTATGTATCTGATTTTGATATATTGAGCTACTCGTATATCTCATTTAAAATGTTAACTGGTTCGTGTCACTACTGCAGTTCATTTAGAAAAAATATATATATGTCAAATAATCCCATTGTATAATCGAGATTTCCTAAATTGCGGAAATCGCGATGTCTCGTTGAATTAGAGCCCTCGATTCAACTAACAAGAAGATGAGAGTGTAGTAACTTTCAACGAAATTGAATTTACATATGTAATAAATCGTAGTGTCATTAACGGCATTTTGTTCAATATATATGCTACTATCATTTTAAATGTCACACAGCATGATGTTTATTTTAATGTCACAATTAAAGATACCCCAAATACATTAGCCCTTGTTTTATTACACTCGTGTTTCGTAACAGATGGGCGTGCTGATAAAATTTGAATTAGATATCGAATTCCACCGTAATTGATTTGGTAACCCTATCCGTAACGTACTGCACACTAAGTGCACACGAACTCGTTCTGGAACTAGTCTAACGGCCATAGACAATGCTCTAACCGATCGCCCGCCGGCCTCACTTCCTATACAAATTACCTAACACTGGCTTAGCAAAGCTTAGACTGATTACCGGTAATCTTTCCATGTACATAATAACCGGTATGCAAATGCTTTATAGATTAGATTGCTATTTTTTTCCGATTCGTTGGACTCATGCCGTACATCACTAATTAGCCAGCGTCATAAGACAAAAAAAAAACATTATAGAAAAGCGTTGAGTTAGGGAAAATAATACCGCTAAAGATCCCGCTAAACTGCAATTTATATGACACGCGGCCATAATGGAATTCACAAGCTGTCAGCCATTTCAAGTTTCATTGGATTTAGGGCAGACGCGAAAAAAACAGCTTCCAACATACACAACGAAAGACGAAGCTATGTTGAACAAACATGTGCGACGCAGTTACTTAAAAAACTTGTTGCTTTGAAAAAAAATTTAGAAAAAAGACACTCGAATGCTGAAGCTTGCTTCTCTGACAGGAAATATGATATTTTATTTTGGGCGTGGGATCAAACCGAGTCGATAATTTGTGTCTCGAATAGAACATCATAAGGAACGGTGAAATGAAATTGTTAAAGACATTTTTACGATATTAAAGTTTCTTTGAGCGCGGTTTTAAAGCTTCAGTGGGACATTTTAATTTCAGCGTTCGACAGAGTCGTAACGGGCCTGCGGTTTTACGATCAAAGATACTAATTTGTTTTTTTTATTCCCCTCGGCTATATTATTTACGCGGTGGTACTCATGATACTCGTAGGAATGAGTTTTATAAGTGTTCAATCGACGCTGAATCCTTGCAAAGCTGGGACAGCTTAGAAGTGCGAGTGGGCAGTCGGCAATAAGTAATGGGACAGAAGCAATCGTGCGCAATCTGTGCCGGAAGCCCTACGCTAGACCGCTGATTATGTCTTGGATTGCCTTATTGCCACTTTATTACTTAGAATATGTTTCTACATCTAAATAATTCGATATGCGTTAATGGCCACAATTTTGGTTGTTTATGTTTTCATCCACTGATTTTGAAAATGCCTTACTGTCTTCTCTTTCATTAGATAGCGACTTGTTGATTTATCCTCCTTTTTTACCATAAACATAGATACTGCCACGCACATGCAAAGTTTTATTCCGGTAAATGTACATACTGTAGAATAATAAAATATGTATAGTAAGTACGTGGCCCATCGGAAAACCCTAAGTATGTTAACAGGAGTAGGTACCTACATATATTTATTATAGCAGTAGTACCTTATATGTGGAATAAGGAAACAATTCTGCATAGCTCTTATGTTAACGATGTAACTAATCCCGCACGAGTTGGATACCGAGAAATATAAATTGGGTCAAGTAACAAGAGATTCCTGGCGGCAAAACCTCTTAACTTGTGCATTGAGAGGCTTTGCCGCCAGGAAACTGATAAGTTCTGCAGCAAGTAGCAACCACTTCTGCTTAGTTGTTAACGGCACATTCAGTGCACGGCGTCTAATTAAAATCATTAAGTGACTTGCTGCATTCTTTATTTATGTACAGTCCTTGTGCAATTAACAACTTGTTAGTCTTCTTTAAACTCATATTTTGTATAGTTATGTTATGATGAGATTCATTAGCACTGCCTAAAAAAATTTAAGAAAAAAAATACTAGTTATAGAACGAAGTTTTGGAAAGGAATAATTGCCTGTTAGTAGTAGACGCTAGCGTATAATTTTTTACAATTTGCTCGAAACCTCTAAATTAAGATTTAATAGGGCAGTGTACGAGTTACAAAAAAACACGACCAAGTGCGAGTCGGACTCGCGCATGAAGGGTCCGTACCATCAAGTAAAATTTGCACCTGTATGGCGCTGGATACAATTGAGGTACAAATGTTGTATGGGAGCCCCACTTAATTATTCCTATGAATAGAATATTTTAGTATTTGTACTTGAATTTTAATATTATCTGTTATTGCGGCAACAGAAATACATCATCTGTGAAAATTTCAACTGTCTGACTATCACGGTTCCTGAGATACAGCCTGTTGACAGTCTTAGTTAAAATAAATGTTATGGGACAATCTTACACAAATCGTCCTAGTCCCAAACTAACTAAGTAATATTTTTGAGAATTCCCTCGATTTCTCCAGAGTCCCGGCTTCATGACAATGGGGCCAACTAGAAATTAAGTACACCTTTTCAAACAAAAGAATAATCATTTTCCGACGAACCTCGTCCGATTTTTGACGTCGGTTAAAAATGTTTGACAATTATACTTTGCGCCGTAATAGGTAATCCCCAAGCAATATCCAATTACCTACTCATTTGAATAAAGACGTTTTTTTTTGAGAAACTGACTGGGGGTTGAGGATAGTTTTTGAAATGACAAGGTATTCTCGTCATCTTCATGGACCAGACCGATCAAAACATGATTTTTTCTCAATTTTGACGTAAGTTAGTACCAGGGGTAAGTTCACAAAGCTACAATATCGGATCTCTTTCTCACATAAGAAGTTGAAAAGGGACTCCCGCTTGTAATTTGTAACTTGTGGCATCGTGAAATGGGCCCCAGATATCTACGCGTTTTCAAAGTGGGTATCTAGTGACGCAATTGATTGAATCACATCTAAATTCGGTGACAAATTATTCTTGTTTTTATTGGGTCGTTTAATAACAGTTACTCAATGCTTGTGTAAAAATAAGAGCACTGCGGCCGCGGACGACGTAGCGGACTACGTGAGCTGCAAACTGCTCCTTATATGTATGTTATTATGGCGAGGCGATGTCGTTGCGCCTATAAAGTCGTCTCAAGTGTAAACACGCGTAAATATCGCCGCCGGGCCCGCGGCACGCACTCGTAAAATCTATTTCTCGCCCCATTGCCCCTGCATATTACGAAAGGAACCAGGATTTATTTTTGTTAAAAGATCTGCAAATACGTACGAGATTGCGGTATATTCAAATAACAACAAACAAACACTTATTTTAAATGCCTTTATGTATAAAACACGTAGGTACCTACTGTTTTACAGACCCAAATATATTTTCAGCGAATAAAACATGCAGTCGGTTACCTATTGTGTCCCAATTTTTGTTCCCCACCTGTAACGTTTCGCCAAATTTTCATTTGTCCGAAAACCATTTTTTTCCAATACTATTTCAGAATATTTATAAAACAAACCTAACCTAATTGGTTCTTACACACGATTTCTATAGGTAAATCCTTGAAAATATCACGGGTATCAAAAATTGATTTCGGTCAAATGAAAATTTGGCGAAACGTTACACATGGGAAACATTCAATCCCACCTCACTTTCTAAGGTCACTTCCTTATATATGGTTAGTAATATAGTATCTAATTTAAAAATATCGATTTAAAGCATTGTGACAAAGGCGGTGAGTATGAGTCAGCGACAGGATTATGCTCCCTAAGTAATACACTCATTCGCACCCGAGCCGAGGTAATACGAGCGATGATGCTCGATCCATCTTGATCGCTATTTCCGAGCCGCACCTCCTCACTTCATGCCTGAGACTTATTCACTTATGCGTTCAGAACATGCAATAACACACGCTTTTGTCAATACGATACAGACTCACACATATCACACAAACGCCAATACCCCTATTGGAGCTTCAGAACTCCCAATGACGTAATAAACAAACCATCTTGAACGCTCTACCGAGAAATAAAAGATAATTAGTTTAACGAAGCTGAATAAATATTGTAATCGCTGCCTGATATAATTCGACGAAATGGACCATGGAAATGTAATACCTAAAACACCTTACGTCGAAACAGCAATCTACCGTAATAATTTGTTTACTCGGTATTTGTACCCTCGAGATATGCTGGAGATAGCATCAATGTCAAGGCAAATTCTCGTCTCAGTCGAAAACAAAAGGTAATTAATGCTCGCACAAATTAAATTTAGTAATAATAATAATAAATTAATGCTTGGAGCTTTCAAAGATAGTGCCGCATTAATTCCCACAAACGCAACACGATACTGATTTCTCGTTGGCTGCATTATCAAATATTTCCGCATGCGATAATCGATCTACATTCCAGCATTTCTGTAATTCTATAAGTAGTTGTGTCATTTAATCTCCGCCTCCATTGTCTTTGTCGCCGTTAAACTTGCTTTTGAGACCTCTCAGACCATTCTAAGAGATACGATAAGCTTGCAAACTTGGAGTCCAAGTCATATCTAATTTAGATTCATTACTCTTGGTGCAATGTGCTTTAGCAATTGTCAGAAGGATAACTTCACTTCATTTTACATATATACAACACATATGTACTTACGTAGAAGGGGTATCGTGTGTGATTGTATATAGGTACTGTTAAGAAATAGTACTTACCTATGACTTAGTTTAGTAATATGATGATTTATTTCTTTGGTTTAACTTAAAGGTCTATAGGACAGATTACGTATGGATTACGTACTCATACACTCAGGTTAATGCATGACTGAAAAATATCCAAAACTTTAGAAACAATAACCACTACGTATACTTTATTATTCTGAATGTGTCCTTTGACGCGCTACATTTACATAATTTTTAAAATTAACTTGAATATATACCATGCAATATCCCGCGAGTCCCGCGACATTGTCATGATAATCGAAGCGACCGGATTCTTAAGATATGGCTGTGATTTCAAATCCGGAATAAAGCGCCTGGTCTTTTGGCTGTATGTCCAGCAGGAATCTTGTATGCGTTTCAAGCTCGCATTCTGCTTGGTTTTATATATACATAGACCGCAACATAACATCGGATGCTGATCGGTCGTCAGCTACAGTTAGGTATATACCCTGCAACAATACATGAACATGAACATGAACATGAACATGAACATGAACATAGGCACCACACCCAGCCAGGTCGTAGCCTGACCCGGACAAGCCGGATACACCAGGGGGCACAGATTTATAAGGAGTGACACGCTCTGGGATGGGATAGGAGGGCCGACTAGCCGCAACCGGTCGACCACAATCAGCCGATTATGCAACCTTGAGCCAATATTGGAAGTTAGGTGAGGGGGGGGTAGAGCATCGGGGATGAGCGTTGGTGAGTTGTCGCGTGCTCTCGTTGGCGTCTTTGCGTGTTGTATTCGTATTTACAGTAGGCATGTTGGAGGAGATAAACGTTACCGGATGGTTCTATTTCTCATCTTTTGATTCCCTGCCGTGTCTTCTAGTTGATGTTTTTTTTTCTTTGTTTCCGTCGTGATATAATTCTTTGTTCCTATCTGACGCAAGCTCTAACCACTCTGAAAGATTCTTGTTATACTTAATATTCTTGTACAGCGTGGTTTTTCAAGTGCATCTTCGATGGCCAGTTTTTCCTCTTTATGCCTTGGGCAGTAATAAATATGGGCTAGGAAGGCGTTTTATCCATGTGTGTGGGCTCCGGTCCTAGGTCTCTCGGGTCGTCGTCGCTTACTTCCTCAATGCTTGGGTAAATTTTCTTCCCATTTAGACGTTGGAACCATGAACCATGTTTCATGTTCGTCAGCTTGTCTTGAGAGTAGATTTTTATCTTGCTCGACGGATGGGTCTCTGCCTCTCCTGTCCTCTAATGGTTATTCGGCATTCCTTCTGCTGGTTTAATCAGTTTTATATTGCACCTGCATTCTTTGAGATTATTTTGTTCGTTCCATACCGGTTTTCTCCTGCTACTCAGGTTTATTTTAGGTATTTAGGGTGAAGTTCTATTCGCTGATGTTTTCATTATGCTGATGTTTTCATTATGACAATATTTCGGTATATCTGATACGTCTTAACATCGTGGCGGTTCTGTTTGTGTTGGTCTTTTTATCTGATGAGGTTGCTTATGATCATTATTTGGCTTATTTACGGCTTTTGCTACTGCTACGGGTGTTGTCTAATTGGAATTCCTCTGTTCTTATTAAGTCTGTATCTCGACGTTATTACCGTTGTTGTTTGGATGGAATGTGGTTTTCTCTAATTGGTGAAGGCCACTTCGCGTTCTTGCATCTTTACTCCCGATGTGTGCACGTTAAAATCGTGTTTTTGTTTTCAATCTAACGATATTTTTGTATTTCTTTTTTTTGTGGTTGTTTCTTGCAGCGTGTCTGTAATATTCTGATACGTCTTTTCGTCGTCGCGGTTTTGTCTGTGTCGGTCTTGTTGTTGGATGAAGTTCTCTTCGCTGATGTTTTCCTTATGACGATGTTTCGGTATATCTTTTTTGTGGTTATATCTTGCAATATGTTATGGTCTTGTGGTTACAATGTTCTGAAACGTATTTTCACCGTCACGGTTTTGTTTATGTCGGTCTTGTTGTTGGATGAAGTTCTCTTCGCTGATGTTTTCATTATGGCGATATTTCGGTAATGATGTCTAATTGGAATTCCTCTGTTCTTATTAAGTCTGTATCTCGACGTTATTACCGTTGTTGTTTGGATGGAATGTGGTTTTCTCTAATTGGTGAAGGCCACTTCGCGTTCTTGCATCTTTACTCCCGATGTGTGCACGTTAAAATCGTGTTTTTGTTTTCAATCTAACGATATTTTTGTATTTCTTTTTTTTGTGGTTGTTTCTTGCAGCGTGTCTGTAATATTCTGATACGTCTTTTCGTCGTCGCGGTTTTGTTTGTGTCGGTCTTGTTGTTGGATGAAGTTCTCTTCGCTGATGTTTTCCTTATGACGATGTTTCGGTATATCTTTTTTGTGGTTATATCTTGCAATATGTTATGGTCTTGTGGTTACAATGTTCTGAAACGTATTTTCACCGTCACGGTTTTGTTTGTGTCGGTCTTGTTGTTGGATGAAGTTCTCTTCGCTGATGTTTTCATTATGGCGATATTTCGGTAATGATGTCTAATTGGAATTCCTCTGTTCTTATTAAGTCTTTATCTCCACGTTATTACCGTTGTTGTTTGGATGGAATGTGGTTTTCTCTAATTGGTGCAGGCCACGTCGCGTTCTTGCATTTTTATACCCGATGTGTGCGCGTTAAAATCATCTTGAGATATGGGTGTTTTTTTTTTTTTAGCTTGTGCTTTATGAGTTGGTGAAAGCGTTTCAGGTAATTTGTAGTTCTAGATCCATCCAACCAGAACGTTGTGATGATGAATGGGTTGTTCTGTTTTCAACGCCGAGTTTGTGTTGGTCTTGGCCCAATTTATCTTACGCTCACTGTTATTCTAATAAGAATGGCCAGGCTATTGGCGTTATTTCCGCTTTGACGCTATTTATTTATTAGATTCCTGAGTTGCGCTTTTAGATGGATTTCTTCTTCTGCATGTCTATGTGATGTGTCTTTATTTTTATTCTAGGAGCGCATGGATTTTTAATTTCTTCTTTGTAGTAATTACGGCTATAAACGAGGCCTGAGGTGCCTACCGCTTGCTTGATGTCTTGGGGGTGAAGCGTGTGCTGTTTTCGTTTTTAGAGTATTCGTAGTATTCTGCTGTTCATATAATATATATATATATATATCAGTTCTGAAATTTCAAGTCTTTGGTAATTTTGCTCCAAGTTATCATCCGCAAGATTCTTATGATCGCATGTCGCTTGATTTCATCATGTTGTTTTTCGTCAGCGTATTGCGTGAGGTTTCGGCGATCAAAAGTTAATCCGAACAAGTCGTTTGTTTGATGGACATCAGCTCGGAAAAGCAGTCACAATCTCAGAGTATGTTGATTATCGCCGCCTTGTTATCTTTTCTTTTAAGTTATGGTTGATTCCTATAACTCTGTTGTCTGGAGGCGTCCTGTTGAGAGAGCTTATGATCTAGATTGTTAGTAGTGTTGTCAGAGGTGTTTTGTGTGTTATAGGTTTTTTTGTAATGTGGGTTGATAGACACTGGCTATGTTGTATTGCGTTTCGGAGTTTTTTGTGTGTGGGTTGGGTATAGTTCTCTATTGCGATCGATGGAATAACTTTTAAACCTTTATGCGTCTACTTTGTTTTTTATGTTGCTATTGTTTCATGGATTGGCGAGCTTGTCTTTGTGTTGTACCGTAACCGTATGCACGCCAGATGTGGCTACTTTCTAGTCTTTCTACGATGGCGGAAACCTTTGGATTTGAATGAGCCCTTGTTTGGTTATGTTTTATATCTCAAGCATTCAAGTTTTAGTGAACGGTGTTGCGACTGATAGTAATAGAATAGCCGTGCGCCCTAACTTGCTTGTGGAGTATGTGCGGGTGTTATATTGGGCGAGTGTAACCGAAATATAAACTCTGATTATGTAGTATGTGTTCTGTTATGCCTATGCCCTAGGGTTTAGGGATAATTATTTTATAAAACTGCTTGGAAATAAATTGACAGTCTAAAGAGGCTACGCGTTTGCGTAGAATTGGAGGTCCTGTTGTTTTTAGGCGTAAGGACGCGATTATTGCTATTTTGGGGAATGGTTTTGTAATGGAGTTCATCGTTCCGAGGGGTAGCTATTTGAGTAAAGGTAATGTTTGACTCTATTGAGTGGACATTGCATTGTAGTGATTAAATTAGGATTTATGTATTTTGTCTGTTCTTGTTGGTTTATCGATGGGATTTGTGCGTTTTTGGGGTGAAAACAGTGCATCTAGATTGCGGGGCTTTTGTACATGTGTGAGACACAAGTGTGGCGCATCTATGAGGTAATGTTACTATTTATCGCAGACCTGAGGTCTGTCACTCGCTACGCACGTATAGGTACAATGCAAATTATTTTAGTTACAAATTAGATTTGGTAAATAGCAGTGATTATGGAAAGATCTCACCGGGTTTTGATTTGGGACGCAGTGCTGTGCAATCGCCCTTTACCAAACGGTTTGTTGTAGTCTCTTCATTGCTGCTACCTGCTGCCCGCACTAGGCTTACACTCACTACTTAGGCCATACGCTAAATAGATGCACTGCACTATATATAAACCGAAAATGTTGGGAGATATTTGGGGTACACGATAAATTTTTTCACTTCCTAGTATGCTACCAGGCACCATGGCGTGGATTTTGAACTTTATGACGGGGGTTTAGGCGAACAGATGGCCGGGCCGCTCCGGCTCGCTGTTTTTTGTGTCGCGAGGGGCTATTGTTTTGGGACAGAGATTCAAGTGGTCTTTTGGGTCGTTTGGGATGGCTCGGACAAATGCGACCGCTCGGTACCGCGGCTCAGACGAGACTCTAGGTATATACCCTGCAACAATATTAAACAAATTGAGTCTATATGTAATGTAATTAGGGAAAGAGGTTGGTTTGTATATTGTGTTTCCCAAATCAAAGCAAGTACCTAATTATAATTGGAATTTCAATTTCATAAATGAAGACAATCCTGTATTATCGTAACATCACAATTCTGCTACATTTTGCCCATTTATTGCTCTACCAGTAAAAGTAAGTATCTACAACACCTACAATCTACATAGTACGCACATCAACAATTCATTTTTCATCCAAACGTTTGAAGTGCCCAGGCGACATCCAGCAAATAGCAGCGATTACACTGAAGAGGCGTAGTGTAAGTACCTAGTAGGAGACGTAGACCACTAAAATATCCCATGTTTAATTCGAGTCCTTAATCTCCAACAGGTATAGTGAAAATCATTTATGAAAAAAAAATGTGACGTGATTTGAAAATGTGATATAATTTACCCGCTTAGCTAACAACAATATCACGCTCTGAAGAACTAAGTACTGATTCACATCCTAAATTAAATAATATCCGGGAGTATTTACCTATTTATTTAATATGGTGATTAATAAATATTACCTCCTGTCCTATATTTTTTTCTCGGTATGTGTTTTGTTATAAAATTTTATTAGATCATTAGATCACTTTGTTGGTCCACTGGGAATATTGAGTGGGAAATCATTAAAACTTTATAAACTGCTTTTATCCATCTTTGTTTAAATGTTCTATGCACATCATAGAGCAAACTGACTCATGACTGACGTTTAGTCAAAGATCAAAGGAATGGACAATAATGATAATGATATACATAGAGAAATAATAAATACGGCCGCAGTTTTTTTTTTCTGGCCACTTGGTCGAACTTCTCATTTAATAACTAAGCATCGGGAAAATGAGATAGGTAGCCTCTAATAAACTAATTCATCTTCTTTACAACGCCAACTAAAAATATTAAGGAAAGCGTCAAGTCAAAATCAACAATTATTATTACTTGTCCTTCTGATTTATACATTGCCAACTAATTTACTAACTCGGCCACGGAATTTGCAACTCATCATTTTTCGTTTTACAGCTACAATACAAGCTCCTCAAAAATTATATATTCGAGCTTCAATAGACAACATCATATATTATTAACTTAAACTTAACATGTAAAATAATACTTCATATTCTTTTATCGTGAAAATAGCCACTGTAGGTACGATTTGGCGCGAGTGCGCGACATGACAGCCACCGGCCATTTGCACCAATCAGAGAGCGCCATTCGATTCTTGTACCGACCGACCCACCCGTGTTTGTTGTCATTCTCTCTAATCTAGTTCTAAGGCAGGTCCGACTTGGCTTAGGTTAGGTACGACGACGAGCGAAGCGAGGAGGAGTGTTTGATTGAATTGCGACCCTAACCTAAAATGAGATTTAAGTATTTTGTTTTGTTCTCTCCTCAATAGTTCATATGTAATAATAAGGGCTTTAATATACTATTTGATGACAATTTTAGGTAAATTTTACGATCGATTAATGTAGTAGGTATGTGTAAAATGTGGCAACACCAAAACCAGAACTTAATGGAACGGTTACATTAGTCGGTTTTCTTATTTAAAAAAAAAAACTTAATAAAACTCGGTATGCATCTGTCATCTGTCAACGTCAAATAAAAAAAATATATATTTTTCGCTCTTTGGTTTAGACAACAACCCTATTCAGCCCGTATTGTCTTAGATTGCAGTTAGTTGATGTATTTTCTTATATTTCTTTAAATACAGAAGAATACATTCAAAGATTTTTTTTAAGGTACACGACATAAAGCCCTGTCGATCTCTATATTAATTTTCACCTGTTTTAAATATGAAATGTTGTCAATTACAGTGGCTTACAAAGAGGATAACTAGTGGCTGAGATATTATTATTCAGACGCGCGTTGGTTGTGGCCGACTTAGTAATTTAGAAGGTAAGTTATATTTTCTGAGGCGAATGATGCTATTAAAAAGAAGCTTGTTTAAATAGTACCCATATACATATATAGGTACCTAATATGTATACAGCCAAACAAGCATCGGTCCGGCCCAGGGACAGTGGCCCTACAAACAGCTTTCTTATGGCAATAATGTGCATACATCATATATTTGAATTATTAAACGTCAATTACAGTGGCTTACAAAGAGGATAACTAGTGGCTGAGATATTATTATTCAGACGCGCGTTGGTTGTGGCCGACTTAGTAATTTAGAAGGTAAGTTATATTTTCTGAGGCGAATGATGCTATTAAAAAGAAGCTTGTTTAAATAGTACCCATATACATATATAGGTACCTAATATGTATACAGCCTAACAAGCATCGGTCCGGCCCAGGGACAGTGGCCCTACAAACAGCTTTCTTATGGCAATAATGTGCATACATCATATATTTGAATTATTAAACGTCAAGCGATTTGTTAAGGATTTGCGTAGAACCAAATTAAAAACATTGTTTACCGGAATGCTGCTCAACGTCTGAGTGCTCAACCCTTCGTTCTTGTTGCGAAATAAATACTGAATCGTATTGAAAAAAAAATACTTTCATCACTGTGAATAGTGTTGGCCTTATTATGCAATCCTTAATCCTTGAAATCCTTGAAGTCCTGTTTCCTCTTTGTTTACATCAGTGACAAGTGACATTCACTGATTTTCAACGTCTTTTACCAAAGATTGTGTCGTTGCCAGTAGGTAAGTAAAATAGTACCACCTAAAATCCGCAATATGGCGTGGATAGTCAAACCTGTTGTTGGGTATCAAGAAATTAAGTTTATGTCTTCATGATAATATATATAATCTTAATTCCTTACCATATGGGCCAGACAGTCCGTTGGACTTATTTACGGTTCTCTATGAAACGGCCAAGCCATACTTTTTAAACCAAGATGTAGGGTTAGTAAACTTAGTGCTTCGGGGCTTAAAGCCAGTTGATGCCGTACTTTTGAAACCAAGGTGGTAGGGAGTAAAGTCAGGGCTTAGGGGCTTGGCTTTTCCTGAGATCTGATAACTTTTTTACAGCGAAAGCGTTATGAGCATGTGAGTTCTGGCTGCCAATTTTGCATGAAATGTTTTTGGTTGGATTCTATGTTTCAGTTCTAAAGCCTAGGTAACTCTCTATCAACCGATTGGTTTTTGATTAAATACATACACATGATAATACAAAATTGTATAACTACGTTTACACGGAGTTAAATAGTAACGATTTCATGATTCCAAGGTACATTACACATACATTTTCTTCTAAGTTGCCCACGCTACGCCACTGCTAACTACAACATTAGGTCTCAGAATAGGATTTTAGTAAAAAGAGATTTTAAAAATATAACATATTTTGAATGTGCAGTACATATAATAAAAAAATTGGAATCCACTATAAAGTGAATGTTTTCTCGGTTTCGTCAGCAGATCGTTACAGTGGCTAGTCAGTAGGCAGTTCAGGCAAGCCGGCCGGATCTCCGGACGGTGCGTCGCGGCGGAACCGCGCAAGACTTCCGCTCCCTCGGGACGAGCGACACGGTTGGCGCGCGCGCAGCGTGCCGTACCGACTTTCACGAAATGCACAGGTCAGTGGAGTTGCAACAACTGTATTGAAATATCATACTTAACATTTACTTAAGGAAGTCACCAAGTAATGTACGAGTTTTCTGAACCGAAGCAAAAACATGATGAGTCGCTGCCTATTGTCTTGTTTGGCGCCTAAATATGCTCAGGGCCGGCCTTAGCCATACCAGCGCCCTGGGCGAGTTATTCATAGTGTGGCGCTCTGGCACCCTAGGCGCCCTACAGTCCTGGTTAATAAAATACCCTTTAGGAGCCAGCGCCCGTGTCTTGTTATCACTCTAATGCAGTACTGCATAGAAATACATGGGTAATATTTCTCACGCGCAGGAGTTGGTGTCACGTTGTGCTGGAGATGCAGCTTGCCCCCTAGATCCGACCCAGCCGCAGGGAGGCGCGTTACTAGTGCCACCTAAGTTGAAAGCTAGTCGGAATTTGATCGTCGACCGGTCTGCGGTAACATATATTCAGCTCTTATAAACGTGGCGATTCCATGCTAGACGGAATTAGTATGGTCGAGTTTAACCTTAAAAAGATAAAGGATAAAACTTGCGTCGTTATTCGATAATATGTATATGATTGTCAGAAAAATGCTAGTTGGCTCATAGTCATATGTAAATAAAATAAATAAATCTTCCACAAATCGACCATAGTTCCAAACTAAGCAAAGCTTGTACCAACTATGGGTACTAGACGACGATGTACATAATATATAAATAACATCCATGACCCTGGAACAAATATTCGAGTGCATCTCACAAATATTTGGCCTGGCCGGGATTCGAACCCAGGACCGCCGTCTCATTAGGCAGCTGCACTACAAACAAACCGAGCAACCGCGTCGTCACCATCGGCTCGCATATCAGATAATTCTAATATTTATTTCACGTAGGTATATGACAAGAGTCTGTATCCTCAGCAGAAAACTCTATATTTATAACTCTATCTATATATTATCTTCCACGGAAATGCTATTCCAATGTTTCATTCAGTAACATCCCTCATCCTCATCATCAATAAAATTGCACCTTGCATGTAAAACCATCGAATGAAAATTTATATGTAACCAGTTGTAGAAACGTTCCATGTTCAACAACACATGAACACACCAATATCGTAAATCTTTTCACCGTTAGTCAACCACTAATTTTTCAAAGCGAACAATCATAATGCCTGTGCTATCAAATTTTGTTAGGATTTATTTAGGCGACGTTGACGCGTAGACTAAACAATGAGATCAGCCTTGGTCCTATTGCGGGTCTGAGTAAACGTCGCCTACTTTTCTGAACAATGACATTGATTCAACTGGCCATTGAGAAAAAAACATTCAAATTCGAATTACAAACTACAACGCACAACGATTAAAGCTGAGTAAATGTGTTGATTGAGTATTGGTGCCTATGTTAGGCCCACATCTGGCGGCGTTTGGCACGTTATATATTGTATTAAATTTGTCATCACGATTTTAACTAACTCACTTCATAATTAAGAAAGAATTTTCAGCCGCTTCTCTAATGGCGGTAGTTTCGAAAGATCAAAGAGCATAATGTTTGATCTGCACTGGAATAGCAAATTGTGTCATGAATATTTTACACGATGGTCGAAGTGCCTGAGTTAAGTTAGTCCGTTTGATTGGAAGTTTATTCTCATTATGCTCGATAAAGTAGGCGCGTTCATTACATGTCGTACTGAAAACCAATAACCTGAGCATTCCAAGAAACTTGGACGGGGGTGAGGCGCGGAGGGGAGGAGACGAGGTGAAGTAACGGATGAATGTCCGTGGGAACGGCCGTCACTTCCGCTCCGCGCCGCGCGCGCACCGATCCACTCTTGAGCTATTTCCTTTATGTAGGGTGACCTTGATTAAGATCTTAAGCACTTATTATGACTTCTATAACTGAACTAATTTTCATCGGAACAATGCCAGATGAGCATAGTCTTTTTGCCTCGTAAGAGAACATGGAAATCGAAATACTTACCAAGTTACTTATAGGCTACATCATACCTACTCCAATTATAAATCACTAGTGCTCTGGTGTACTGTAGACCTCGCGGGACTATTTAAAATGGCAGTTTTTTTTTTTTTTACCTTCTCAACCCCCATACCTAGCTTTCGTTAAAGTGACTCGACAAAAAAAAATATTGAACACACACAAAATTTCACAAAATTTGTTGAGACTCGGCTGAGAAATGTGGCCTAGAGGTGAGAACAACCAAAAATCCGCACATCCGGACATACGAATGAAATTTTGGCGAAGCTGAAACAGAGTCGCGTCGCTCGTACGGTCAATAACATGCAATTTTAGTACATTTTCGTACAGTAAAGTCATCTGTAAACCGAGTCTCTTCGACATCAATAATCATCATATATTATGAAGTTCTTTTATTTCGTAGGTGACATAACATTATACGAAGTCTTAGTAAGTACAATACCTACTATAGATCACAAGCGTCTTTGTAAAAGGACTTATTTCTATGAAAACCATACATAAATAAGTCCTTTTGAAAAGACGTTCCTCAGTAACAGGTGCATTCGTGCCTCCGTCATCTCCGTGAGAGTGTACCATCAGTTAAATCTAGATATATTAAAATATTAATACCATTTTAATGTATGCGACAGTCTTGGTAGTAACGCTACTCAATTACTCATTACCTACATTTATTGTCGATTACAAGTTCCGTTGAAGCGAGAACGTTTGGTTCCACTACGTTTATTAACGGGCCGTTTATCTTAGTGAGTTGCACACAACAGGACAGGACCATGTTGCAATTGCAATGTCTACTGCTTCTCTGTAATCTTTGCAATATTTATTTAATGTGAGTCACGTTTGTGAGAAAAAAAAATAGAGGTATGTGCAGGTGAAGAGCCGTGGTATGAGGAGCTAATAGATGGAATTCAACAAACATCCTTCATTAATTTGTTGTCTATAGAGCTCTAATGAAAATAATAATATTATTATTTTCATTAATATGGATTTCCGCAAAGTAACGCCTGATACAATTAATTATAAGTCTCTATTTAAACGAGCGAGGAAAGGAGCTGCAGCCATTTCAACGTGACCAAATTTATTTCGTGTGTCCAGATGTTTGGATGTTCGGATGTCCAATTTGTCCCGATTTCCAGCTATACTCGTCTGCAGGCCACATTTTTCAACCGATTCTCGTGAAATTTTGTGAGCAGATTCAATAGTAAGTAATATAGTTTTTTTGTCTAGTCAGTTTTTCGAAATTTTTCAAAATTTCATCTATTTCCTAAAAATGATCGCGAGGCCTACAGTTCAGAGTCACTAGTTATAGTGTATCATCGACTATAGTACCTATATTATCTATATAATTATATAAATGCAAGTGTCCTGACTGACTGACTGACTGACTGACTGACTGACTGACTGACTGACTGACTGACTGACTGACTGACTGACTGACTGAACTGGCCGAAACTACAAATGCTAGAGAGTTGAAATTTGCACAATAGGTTGCATTTATAAAGTGTACAAGATATAAGAAGCGATTTTGAAAAAATTCAACCCCTAATGGGGTTAAAAAGGGGATGAAAGGTTGTATGGGGTAGGTAGGTACAAGTTTTTTTTGATGTTAGGAACTTGAAACTTCGTAAAAATGTATTAAAAAAAACAGAAGAAAACTCATTTCAGCGTTTTTGAAAATTCATCCCCTAAAAGGGTGAAAAACTTGTTGAAAATTTGTATGAAGATCAATATTTTTTTGATTGCGGGATTTTAAACTTTGTATAAAGGCATTTAATTAGAATACAAGAAACGTAATTTCAGCGTTTTTGAAAATTCTACCCCTAAGGGGGTTAAAAATGGGTTGAAAGATTTTATGAAGATCAAAAATTTTTTTGAGCGCAGGACTTGAAACTTTATATAAAAGCATATTATTAAAATACAAGAAAAGTTATTTCAGTGTTTTTGAAAATTCAGCCCCGAAGGTGGTGAAAAAGGGGTTGAAAATTTGTGTGAAGATCGAAAAAAAATGTGATTACGCTATTTCGAAAATTCATCCCCTAAAAGGGTGAAAAGGGGCTTGAAAATTTGTATGAAGATCAAACTTTTTTGATTGCGGGATTTTAAACTTTGTATAAAGGCATTTAATCTATCTATATATATAAAAGAAGAAGTCCTGACTGACTCATCAACGCACAGCCGAAACTACCAATGTTAGAGAGTTGATTTTTGCACAGTAGGTTACTTTTATATTATAACGTGGGCTAGAGATAAGAAGCGATTTTCAAAAATTTTATCCCTAAGGGTGTTAAAAAGGGGTGCAAAGTTTGTATGGGGGAAACTTTTTTTTTTTAGCTAGAGACTTGAAACTTTGTAAAAAGATTACCTATTAAAAAACACAAAAAGTAATTTCAGCGTTTTTAAAAATTTCACCCCGAAGGGGGTTAAATAGGGGTGCAATGTTTATATGGGAGAAACTTTATTTTTCGAACTAGAAACTTGAAACTTTGTAGAAAGCTTACTTAATCTAATACAAAAAAAAAATCAGCGTTTTGGAAAATTTCACCTTTAAGGGGGTTAAAAAGGGGTGCAAAGTTTGTGTGGGGGGAACTTTTTTTTTGAGCTAGAGACCTAAAACTTTGTAAAAAGATTACTTATTAGAATAAAAATAAAGTACTATCAGTGTTTTTGAAAATTTCACGTCTAAGGGTGTTAAAAAGGGATGCAAAGTTTGTATGGGGAAAACTTTATTTTTTAGCTAGAGACTTGAAACTTTGTAGAAAGAATAACTTATTAAAGTACAACAAAAGTAATTTCAGCGTTTAATAAAATTCTATCCCTACGGGGGTTAAAAAAGATTGAAGGTTTTAGTAGTAGGGTAGTCATTTTGTTGTAGTTGGCGTTAATGTACGGATTGAATGGTTTTTCAAGACATTTTCAATTATTACTTACCTGTTTTCACGTTATTTGGTGTTCATTTGATAAATGACAAAGTATAATAATATCTTATGTTATCATTTGATTTACAACTGCTAATAGTAAAGCTATTTGTCGATCGATGGCGTTAGTAGTACCAATATGTTTAGCCTTTTTAATAACTGGGGTAGCTTCTAGACCATTGAGAAACATTTTGGCTGGCCTCGGGAACTCCGCCACACCACTCTTTTCGTGTAATAGCCAGGCCGGCGTATACCAAAACCAGTGCTGCCTTCTTATGAAAAAAGGTCATTATTTATTATTGTTATGAAATAAAGTTTATTTATTTATTATTATTGAAAGAGATTCTCTTCATTAAACTGCCTCCATCTCTCGATTTCCAGTGCTGAGTTTAAGATTGTTTTAACAGCCATACGATATTTAACTTTTTTTTTATCTAACTCATAATAACTAAGATCCCCATTTTCTAACTCCAAATCCATGCGTCGCTATAGAGCGACGCGAGCGATTTATCTTGCAGAGTAATTTTTGCCAAAGATTAAAAGCATCAGGTATCTGACGGAATAAGTATTAAGCATCCTGCAAACAATTCCCGTAATCCAATTGGATAATCTTCTTAAATTCTTTAACAATTGCATATCAGTGTCTGCCACTGTTTGAAATGTAATATGTCTAGACCATTTTAACTAAGAATAAAATTCACTTACCTATTTTAATATCTTTGTCATCATCAAAAATCTACGCGGACGAAGTCGCGGGCGGCCGCTAGTCTATATATATAAAAGAAGAAGTCCTGACTGACTCATCAACGCACAGCCGAAACTACCAATGTTAGAGAGTTGATTTTTGCACAGTAGGTTACTTTTATAACGTGGGCTAGGGATAAGAAGGGATTTTTGGAAATACCTCCCCTAAGAGGTTTAAATAGGGGTGCAAAGTTTGTATGGGGTACAAGTTTTTTTTTAATCTAGGAACTTGAAACCTTGTAAAAAGGTATCAAAATAAAATTGAAGAAAACTAATATCAGCGTTTTTGAAAATTCACCCCCTAAGGTGGTAAAAAAGGGGTTAAAAGTTTGTATAGAGATTAAGTGTTATTTTGAGCGCAGAACTAGAATTTTTGTGTAAAGGTACACTTTTAAAATACAAGAAAAGTAATTTCAGCGTTTTCAAAAATTCATCCCCTAAAAGGGTTAAAAGGGGTAGAAAGCTTATCCATTACAAATTCTTTGAAACTTCTTGTAAAGACATATATAAGAATAAAAAAACATTAATTGATCGTTATTAAAAAATTTACCTCAAGGGGGTTAAAAAGGGGATGAAAGTTTATCTTGGGGTTCAAATTTAATTTTAAGCTAGGAACTTGAAACTTCGTAAAAAGGTATTAATTTAAAATAAAAGAAAACAGATTTCAGCATTTTTGAAAATTAATCCCCTAAAAGGGTTAAAAAGGGGTTGAAAGTATGTATGAAGAACTAAAATTTTTTTGATTGCGGGATTTTAAACTGTATAAAGGCATATAATTAGAATACAAGAAAAGTAATAAGGGGGTTAAAAAGAGGACGAAAGGTTGTATCGGGTTTAAGTTGTATTTTAAGTTAGGAATTAGAAACTCATTTCAGCGTTTTTGAAAATTCAGCCCTGAAGGTGGTGAAAAAGGGGTTGAAAATTTGTATGTAGATCTAAAAAAAAATTGAGTGCGGTTCTTGAAATTTTGTGTAAAGGCATTATTACTCGAATCAAAGAATTTATTAACGTCGTTCTTAAACTCATCGAATTTAGTAAAGCTATTTGTTCGTAGATGTACCTGATTTTGTAATGATACCGCGTAATTAGAGCTAATTAGCCGAAAGTGTGATTCCAAACGCAATGTAAATTGTTAAATGAATAAATACTTATGACTTAAGAAAAAAAAGTAAAAAAAGGCCAAGAGCGAGTCGGACTCGCATACGAAGGGTTCGTTATTATGTATTTCGTAAACAACTGCAAAAAAAAAAGCACGTTAAGCAATTTCAACATTACTTAGATCTGAAAATAATAAAGATGTAAAATTTTCAAGATAAAGGTTCCACGCGGACGAAGTCGCGGGCAACAGCTAGTTAGAAAACAAGAAAGTGATTTCAGCGTTTTTGTAATCTACCCCTAAGGGGGTAAAAAGGGGTTGAAAGTTTGTATGTAGATCAAAATTGAGTGCAGGACCTGAAACTTTATATAAAAGCATATTATTAAAATACAAGAAAAGTTATTTCAGAGTTTTTGAAAATTCAGCCCCGAAGGTGGTGAAAAAGGGGTTGAAAATTTGTGTGAAGATCAAAAAAAAAATTGATTACGCAATTTTGAAAATTCATCCCCTAAAAGGGTGAAACGGGGGTTGAAAATTTGTATGGAGAAGATCAATTTTTTTTTATTGCGGGATTTTAAACTTTGTGTAAAGGCATTTAATTAGAATACAAGAAAAGTGATTTCAGCGTTTTTGAAAATTCTACCCCTAAGGGGGTAAAAAGGGGTTGAAAGTTTGTATGAAGATCAAAAATTTTTCTAGTGCAGGACCTGAAACTTTGTATAAAAGCATATTATTAAAATACAAGAAAAGTTATTTCAGAGTTTTTGAAAATTCAGCCCCGAAGGTGGTGAAAAAGGGGTTGAAAATTTGTGTGAAGATCAAAAAAAAAATTGATTACGCAATTTTGAAAATTCATCCCCTAAAAGGGTGAAACGGGGGTTGAAAATTTGTATGAAGAGAAGATCAATTTTTTTTTATTGCGGGATTTTAAACTTTGTGTAAAGGCATTTAATTAGAATACAAGAAAAGTGATTTCAGCGTTTTTGAAAATTCTACCCCTAAGGGGGTAAAAAGGGGTTGAAAGTTTGTATGAAGATCAAAAATTTTTCTAGTGCAGGACCTGAAACTTTGTATAAAAGCATATTATTAATATACAAGAAAAGTTATTTCAGCGTTTTTGAAAATTCAGCCCCGAAGGCGGTGAAAAAGGGGTTGAAAATTTGTATGAAAATCAAAAAAAAAAATTGATTACGCGATTTTAAACTGTATTAAGGCATATAATTAGAATACGAAAAAGTAGTTTCAGCGTTTTTGAAAATTCTATTCTACCCCTAAGGGGGTTAAAAGAAGGATGAAAGGTTGTATCGGGTATAAGTTGTATTTTAAGTTAGGGATTAGAAACTTTGTTAAAAGATATTTTATTAAAAGATAAGAAAACTCATTTCAGCGTTTTTGAAAATTTAGCCCTGAAGGTGGTGAAAAAGGGGTTGAAAGTTTGTATGAAGATCAAACATTTTTTTGAGTGCAGTACTTGAAACTTCATATAAAGGCATATCAAATATAAAGGCATATCAATCGAATACAAGAAAAGTGATTTCAGTGTTTTTGAAAATTCAGCCCTGAAGGTGGTGAAAAAGGGGTTGAAAATTTGTATGTAGATCAAATATTTTTTTGAGTGCGGTACTTGAAACATTGTGTAAAGGCATTATTATTCGAATCAAGGAATTTATAAACGTCGTTCTTAAACTCATTGAATTTAGTAAAGCTATTCGTTCGTCCTGATTTTATAATGATACCGCGTAATTAGAGCAGGTTAGCCGAAAAAAAAATTTAAAAAGGCCATGTGCGAGTCGGAGTAGCTTACGAAGGGTTCGTTACTATTAGGTACGTAAAACAATTGCAAAAAAAAACACGTTTAGTAATTTCAACATTACTTAGATCTGAAAATAATAAAGATGAAAAAAACGAAGTCGCGGGCAACAGCTAGTAGATATAGAGCCCTATCTTGGATCCATTGTAAAATGGTTTCTCGCCTAGCATTTTAGGGTAAGATGAAATTAAATGCACAACATTTTACGACCGATTCGTTTAGGAGTAGGTTAGTGGTTATATTACTTCGTCACTGCTCTGCTGGTCTCGTTTTGCCGATGAATCCCGGGCACAGCCCGAGGATTTGTTAATTATATACAAGTGGTAAAGAAGGAACACTATAACGTGTATCAACTGCATTAACTTCCTTCCTTTTTTAGATCTTGCTACTTACCTCTATTATTCCTAATCTATAATCACACTGAATCTGAATACTCTGATTCGTCTACAATAGTCTACATCACCTTGTCTTTCGATCCAATTTAGTCCAGTCTTTAGTTTTTTTTTACCCTTTAATCTGATTCAAATCTTTGCTAAAAAAATTTGATCTTAATCTCATTCATTTAGCAAGTTTTAAGTTGGTCCTGTAATAAAAAGTTGGTAGCAATTCTTCTCAAGATTTTTCATTTTATGAGTGGACTATCGTCAACGAAATTTCAAACGGAATCTGTCCGAATTCATAATGTACCACGATAAGTCTACTTTAGGGAGGTGCTCTATTTACCTTTATAATATATAATGGTTTGATGTTGGTCATATCACAGACAGAAAATTCAAATGACTATATATATTATGTCAATTGAATTAAGCCCTAGGTCGTCTTATGTGCAATTTCGTAGTAAGAAAGAACATGATCTCATTTCGCCTGAACACACAGATGTGTGTATAACAGAGAGTAAATAACCATCGTTTTTTCAAAGAATTATTAGCGATGTTTCACGAAAGACTGTCAATGTCTATCTAATTAGGCGCTAGATCGTCTTATGTGCGATTCCGTGGCAACAAATAACATGATCTCATTCCTGGTCGCAACAAAGATGCCGCAACGCAAGCATGTTGGTCATGCGCTGCGCTCATGTGTCCGGACCGTTGACCGCTGCAGTTCTTGCTATCGCCATCGGCGGAAGTGGCGGCGGAAGCTCGCAATCTCGACCAATTGGACGAATAGCTGTCACGCTGCGAGCGCTCAGCGAGCCCCTTGTGGCAGTTCCTTAGCATGTTACACATACTATTATACATATTTGTGTTTATATCGCAACAACGCGAAAATATCGCGTGCGCATACGACAACCATCGCGTTACCTTGACCACAACATCCTTTCAACAACTTATCTACCCTAAAATAGACCATTCCTTCTGGGAAATGAAAATGCTTATTCGATACGTAAACAAACCTTTGAATTAGCTGTCAACAACATCGAATATGATAATCATAACATTGAAAAGGGCACGTTTAACCTATCAAATATACCTAAATATTAGAAACATTCTCCAAGCGGAACCGGTAGTCTACAGTCAATAAAGCAGCCATTATAACCTGAGCTCCCGTGCCGCCTTTTACTGGACCAGAGAATCTAGAGAAAAGGCAACTGAGCACTCTGCTAGGTTCTTATTAAAGTGGTCGTATTCAGCTGACATTGACCTCTAGCGCGGTCGTCGAGGCCTCTCTCTGAACATACATATTCATACTATATTCATAGCAGCTTCATCTGCATATTAATGAAGGTGAAGATGAGAATAAGACGACAACCTATCCCGCAGCTCGGCGCTACAGGTGTTAATGAGACTTTGAATTTCTCATTAGGTAAGTATGAGTTGACTGATACGGGCTTTCGTGATAAGACTCCAGCTATAACTTTTTAATAGGATGGAATGGATGCCATCTACAATCTTGAACTTCAAAATTGGATTGATTCCTCTATTTAAATAAAATAGGCTCGTACTATGTAATGGTCTAATGGTAAGCATCGTGATTACCGCTAAGCATTCAGTTAGTTAATGAGAAAGTAAGTGTTCCTTGCTATCCAAGGTTGGAAAAACTTCACGAAGTTGGTTTTTTAGCCGGCGTAGGTACTCATGGTTTGCTTGCAACTAAATGTCGGAAATGTTTCTTTCAAGGTTCCATTCACTACAGACATTTCAATTAAGGAAATTAAATACCAACAGAGGTATGTACAAATAATTATCTAGATTTATTTTATGGGAAGTAGCACAGCGTTTGACAAATAAGTACCTATAAAAATGTAAGACTAAGATTGGAAGTTATGCAAACTTTTAATTAATTTTTATTTAGAACTGTTTAATAAACGCTTTGCATCCTAAAAGATAAACTTTTTCTTCAGGGCGAAATAATTAAATAATTATGAATTTACCAGTAATAAATATTTAAATTAAATCCAATGGAGTACCTACGTATATTTGTTCATTTATTAATTAATTGAAGTATACAACTTTAATACTTACATAAGTTTGCATGCAAAACTTTTACGTACCTACCTAATGTCTTGGAGCGAAATTTGGATTTTGAATAATTAACTGGAAAAGCATAGTATAAAACTATAATATATTATATAGGTAACATATTTGTTGAATTTGTTGCTGATACCAGTAATGCGTTATTACAAAAACCAAGATGTTATTTAATTTGTATCTGCTCATTAATATGAACATTTCTCGCAGCTATCAATTAGCATCAGTTTACTGTTCATTTCGCATTCATCCTGAACACGAAACCGATAAAATGTTGAGTCTAGACGCAAGTTCTGCGTGACCTTCGTCATTACCGAGGGAAAAAACTGACAAGCGCGATGTTTAACGTGGTTCCGAGATGAATACCTCCTTTTATCTACCTACCTAGTACCTACACATTTGTACACATTAGCTTATTATTAATAAAAGATACCGTTGTTGGTTAACAGGCCGTTTAATTTTGTGGGTTACCATTTCCTGCGTAGGTACTCGAATTATCAGCGTCTGAGACAGTTCTTTTAAATTGAAAACATATTAAGAAAATTGGCGGCAGTAATCTTTGGCAACATCGCATCACGGAAGACGGTAAACTGCATCTCCGTTCCAAATTCCGAGTTCGTTAAGACTGTATGCAATTAAACGAGAATTATGAGCCCGAATTCCGAATTGGCTTGTGAGAACGTAATTTCTTTTAACTGTTCCGAGATAACTGTTACGCCTCGAATTACGGAATCCTAAAAAGCAGTTTTGGTCCCGTGTTGCTACACATGACAGGGAAAAAAAAGAACACAATAAAGTGAGCCGGAAAGTCGACAACTCATCTCGTTTTCGGAATAACACTTGCGGAACCGGTCGAACACAAGACGCCAAATACCAATATGTTTCCTTCCTCGCAGCAGGTATTATTATCTCTTTTTACTGGCGGACACTCATATAGGGAATTCTAAATGAGCTATTTTGTGAGCAACTTTATTTGGCTATCGTCTTACGTGATACCTCCTACGAAATAAAAACAGTAGTACCTAAGAATTCAATAAGTAATAAACCGAGTATTACATTACTGAGTACGAACTACGAAAATACTACGTCAGCCGTCAAGTCAGCCACTATGGGCATATTTAATTATTAAATTTGAGCCTTACGGCTTGTATGAGAGCGGCGCATATTCAATCCCGAAATAAGGATTAAATCTTCGAGTGAGACTGATGCTCGAGATTACCTGCATACACCTCCGCCTTACACCAGTTTCCTCATTACTTCTCAGCTTCCCTTTGGTTTGAATATTATATGCTGCGTTAGACGACGCGCCACTATTTCTTTGTATCTGCAATTAAATGTACAGCAAAATGTCCATCTATTTTTGACCAGAACGAGTGCCAGTGCCACACCACATGTGCTACAGTTAAACCACAATACAGTAATCGCATTGAATATGCTCCCTTAACTGAAAGACCGGCTATTTAAAAATTAACTTTAATCGTTACCAAAACATCAATTGCCAACTTAATGGCAACTGATCCCTTACAGGTTATTTGTATCGACGGCCTGCCATGTGTCAGAAGCTTACATGAAAACTCTGACCGCATTGTAACGTGTTATTCAGCGAGCGTTATATATAGCCGAATCCTGAAAGTAAACAGGATACGGAAGTCGTATGTAACGAACATGCAAAACCGAACGGATTTATCGATTGGCTTCTGCCAATATGGCGGCATTTTATTTATCTTGTCTCTAGATACCTTCCTGGCGCCGCTCTTCCGCCGGAAACGGGCGTCGTCTCCGCTTTAACCCTTACCGCGTTTCCGGTTTCCGTTCGCCTTTAAGGTCCGCCGAAGTTTCCACGACTTATCTACCCTTTTTAGGGTTCCGTAGTCAACTAAGAACCCTTATAGTTTCGCCATGTCCGTCTGTCCGTCCGTCCGCGGCTTAGCTCCGTGATCATTAGTACTAGAAAGCTGAAATTTGGTATGAGTTTGTGTATGTATCACGCCGACAAAACGGTAAAAGAAAAACTAAAAAAAAAATTAAATTAAATTTATATTAATTTTTTCGGCTACCTTTCGAACACCTAAAGTGGGGGTGATTTTTTTTTTCGTTTCAACCCTAGTGTGTGGGGTGTCGTTGAATAGGTCTGTTAAAAACAATAGGGGTCTTTGAACATTACTTTTTGATAAAGTCAGTAGATTTGTCAATATTCGCTCCGAAAATAAAAAAAATAGTGTCCCCCCGCCTCTAACTTTACAACCACGGGTCAAAAAAATATGGAAATAATCATGAAATTGAGGCCTTATAAGTACTTTCAATGAAAAGTATATTGAACAAAATCAGTCCATCCGTTTTTGAGTTATCACAAAATTTCATAATTTTCTTAAAAGGACGTATAGTTGCCGAGAATCTTCTTGAGCCTAACCTTGACTGCGCAGTAGCCGATTTACGTACAAATATGCATGCGCAGATCCGCCATTTTGGGTCAAGAAGATTCTCGGCAACTGTAAGTTGACTTCCGGAAGTAACTACAGCTACTTTGGCGTTTACGACCTTTTTAAAGCACTTGAAATCTTTCTCGTAACTTAAACCTCGGGCTTGAAACCGCCTTTTTAAGCCCGTCTCTTGTGAAGGATGAGCAACTACGCAACCCTACACTGAGCGTGGCCCGACATGCTCTTGGCCGGGTTTGAAAATTACTTCACATCACAGCTCACTAACCCAGGGAAATGAGAATTCGGCGGTGGTAGTTACAGGAGCGTTGCCAACTCTTTCGCTGCCCTAAGGATACTTCATCATTCCGTATGTAAACTGAAAAACTTAGGGAGAAGCCCCCTAACGCCGGACGGCACCTAACGCCGGACACTCGAACTATCTCGGCAACTGTAAGCTCGGCAACGGCAACTCGGCAAGTGGAAGGGGCGCGAGGGGACCCCCGCGCCCCTTCCACTTGTCCTTGATTCGCTCGCGTTGCTAGTTGCCGAGATAGTTCGAGTGTCCGGCGTTAGGTACCGTCCGGCGTTAGGGGACTTCCCCTAATACTACAGACAGTTTATTTTCAATATTGCCAAATGATACATGACAAAACAACTCAGATGAAGTTCTTAAAGCTATAATACAGCTTTTCGTTACAGGACTTGATATCACTTTGTTTGCATTTTTTATTTATTAAGTTCATCTAATATATAAGTTCAAAGCTCAATTGAGGCAAGTTATAATATTCTTGAACCACGGTGAACACTTGTGAATGGCCAAACACTAGTTTGAACATTTTGAAACTCACCATCGAGATTTCACCTTCGTACAATTTATACTAACAGAGATCCATCTCGACCAAGTCAATAATCGGCTCATAGGCCTAAAACCTCCTTTCAAATAATTACACGCTGCGTACATAATTAGCGTGCAACATCGGATTTCACAAATTTCACTGGAAAATTCCTAATCAGAACAAGCCTGGGCCGTCGCCGCTGTTTCACAACCGGCGCTTCCTCCGTTACCGAAACGTAAAAAGCAATGTCTACTTACACTGCTGCACACAATAACTATGCTTCGAGCACAACTATGCTTCACTCTCTCACATTACTGCACAGAAAGAGATGGTAATTATCTCGCGTGAGAAATAGTCGCTTATGACAGTTATGCTAGAGTTGCTGGATACGTCCACATGTTGTCTTCTTTGGCAAGAGGCACATACAACATAATAGACAGATGAAAGGGGTCAACTGTATTGGGGTGAACGATACTAGTGAGTCTTAAAGACAACGCCCGGTGACCTGCGAGCCTATCATGGCTTAACTTTTCACGTGATAGAGAAATGACAAAGCTTTTTTCATTTTCTGACAAGTAAATGAGTGCTGAGTGCTTTATTAATTTTCTTCGCTCCGCTTCAGTGGGTTGTCAGCCTAAACGTGATCATTATTAAGCCCTTTATGCGATAAGTACCTATGTAATTAGTGCGTAATATAGTTCTAATATCGGTAAACTCCCTTATAAGTTCGACATATTTATATATGCTTTTGATATCACTACATAGTATAAAACAAAGTCGCTTCCTGCTGATGTCTGTCTGTCCCTATGTAGGTATGCTTAGATCTTTAAAACTGCGCAACGGAATCTGATGCGGTTTTTTTAATAGATAGAGTGATTCAAGAGGAAGGTTTACATGTATAATACATGCATAATTTATCAGCATTGCACCCGTGCGAAGGCGGGGCGGGTCGCTAGTTAAAAATATACGCATACACGCTGTGACGTGACGATGGTACCAACCTAGTACCAATATTGAAAATTCTGTATACGCTTTGAAAATAGAAAATGTTATCTGATCTAAGGCCTAAACCCCCTCGTAACTCATAACTAGCTAGGTAGGTATATATATATATATATATAACTAAGAACAGAAACTAAATGCAACAGTGGATTACATCGGCTTAACAACATTGATAATCTTATCGATCGATCTACCGACAATCAACACACTCAAACAAGACCACCGAGACCGCCCATAACTTCAAGTAAAAACTCACAAATAAAATTATAATTTTGCCAATAAAAATAATGACTAACAAACAGGCGGCTATCTTAGGGACCTTACGCAAAAAAAAAACATCTGTTTTTACGGACCTTTCATGAAAGTTCTGCAAGCTTTTATATAAAAGCTCGATTTTACGAAATGCTTTCATTCATCGCAATTAGGTACATATTTCATTAGATGAGATTGAAATACACAGACTTTGCTCGTAATTAGACTTTCCGACCTATAAAATCTATAAATCCTTACTTCAATTCCTATTTCATTAAATAAACTAAGTTTCTCTTTACTATCCATTGGGAAGCCCTCTTTCTCAATGTGTCTGGCACTTCATGGACGTTGCGACTACTTCCTGAGCCCTGATGTAACTAAACGGGCCTGCGGTTATTTTGCAAATAGGTATCTGTGTTATTTTGACGCAACGACTCTGCTGTTGGTACTTAATTAATTGCATCTATGCAGCTTCATTAACTTAATTGACTATATCGTCGGCCGTAGGTTCAATTGGGGTAAGGGACAAAATACGCAAAATGAGTTGAATATACAGTTTTGTTCAGAATTTTCCGCTCTATCGAATGGTGTATATAAAAAAAATCTAGCTTGAAAAAAGTGTTCCTTACACTACTGATTTTTATGGGTTCAAAATCAAATTTGTCCCACAAAAACCATGTATCTGTTTTTTATTTTAATAAAGCAACATCAAATAGGGTAACTTCTACCAACAATCCACTTTAAATAAGGTAAAGTTCTTTCCAATTCAGAAATTACCTTTACATGAATTATTTTTGAACACAATCTTATGAAACTGGCTTTTACACTAATGATTTTTTTGATTCATGAATAAATAACACCCATACCTTAAAATGATTTCACGAACTTTGAAAAAAAATGCTCCTTACCCCAATTTGCCATCTTATATTTTTAACAGTGTGAACCTTACACCAATTTGGTTAAGACGATATTTAGGTTTGATCCGATTTATATTTAGATTCCGTGTCCGTTACGCTAATTTTCTCGTAAGAATCAATGAATATAATCAGGGATAAGCCCTGTTACCTTTATATACAAACACATCTAACTTCATAATATCATTTTAATCTATTGACAATAAATAAATAAATAGATAAATAAATAATAAATAAATAAATATCAGACAACCTCACACAAATCAACCTAGTCCCAAATTAAGCTCAAGAAGGCTTGTGTTATGGGTACTAGGCGACGATATACATTACTTATTTAATAAAGAAAGTGTTATGTTGCAATAAAAACACCTTCATAAGTTTTATAACCTTTGTTTATAAGGTTATCTGTGTAAACTGGATGTTAATTTTTGGCTTTACTAAATCATTGAAACTACTAGCGTAGTTTGAATTATTTACATGCAAACTTTCATGATAAATGAAGGTATTCAAATAAATTTGGTTAGAAAATTTCAAATTTAGTAATCAATCCACCGAGAAATGTAAGTGTCTATTTATGTTATTAGGTATAGATAAGATTTAGATTTAGATTTATTTATTTCATAATAACAAATTACAATACAAATTATCCTAAGTTAATTTACATGAATCTTGATAATATTATGATCGTCAATAGCAACATAAAATTAGATAATAATCATTCAATTAAGTCAAATACACAATCATAATATAACTACATCAATAATAATAGAATCATAAAATGCAATGTTAGATAAAACAGAAAATATATATCACAATATAATATAATATGATTCGTCAGTTCTGCGTCTCTGAACGACAGTAAGTACTGAACTCTTTGTCGACAGCTCGTGATTGTTATTCTACCCGTGAAGTGCTTTGTTAAGCGGATAGTTTAAAAAAGTGGGCTAAGATTATTGAAAAAAAAAACAATAACCAATGGAATACTGGAGGGGGTATTAACACGTTCTTTATAAAAAAAAATAACTTTACACATAGTATTTTTAAAAATATCTCAAGGAAGATTAGATTGACTTTCCGAGGACTAGCTGAGTTGAAATTAGGTATATGAGGCAGGATAGTCGACAGGGGGTAAAAATTTATAGATAACGATAAGGTAATCCTACTGAGTTTGGGCTTCTTAAAATCGTCTCGGTACTTGATGAATTGCAAAGGAAATTTCACTGTCAATTAAAAGGAATTCCTAAGTATGTCATACTATACTATACTATGTTGTATGACACACTTCAATAGTCATTATCTGAAATTTCGCTACCGATAAGTGTTGAGAAATCAAAGGATCTAACTAGAGCTCTTGCTATTCATTGACTGACATTGATTTTGATATTGATTATATTTCATAGCTATAAACAAGAACTTTTCTTTTCATTAATGTTTTTCAAGTACTTACTCTTATGGTTATTTTATTATACAGCCTCATTTGACTCCTTAGGTAACAAGTTTCAAGTTTGACAAGTAGTATAATTATTAAAATACCATAATAAATAATAGAATAAGTCGTTTCGTGTCGTTTATGCATGTCGTGCATAAACGAAAGAATACGACGTATGCCTGTACGTCGTATTCTTTCGTTTATGCACGTCATTCATAAGGATAATATTGGTGCAAATAAATTGAGTTATATCTTTAAATACTCGCGCATAAAAGCTATAACTACAAAAAACATATTTATAGGGTCAACGCATTAGTTCTTTATTTATAAAATGAAAGCCTAACACTACAGCTTGTATAAAAATGCTTAAAAATTTCAAGTTCTAAATATCTACTATTGAAAAATAGTTTTTTTCTCCTCTGAAAAGTGCCGTTTTTGAGTTACTTATCCCTTATTAACTGGAGGCACTGAATTGTGAGCAACTACCTACTATGTTATCTAACAGAAGTCTAACAGAACTCCTAAAAAAGTACAAATGTAAAATGATTATTTCTGAATTGTATTTAATTCTGTAACTTTTATCGTTCAACACAAACCCTAAACTTTTAATAATTTTGCTGTATAAATTACATTGGTTGTTTATTTCAGTGGTTGATCATAGAGGCTAAGAAATAATTAATGTGATTATAATAAAAAAAATGACAAAAATTAAAATATGGGTCATTCCACTCGATCCACTCGACACAAATATTGCATGTAACGGACACACAAAAAATGCTCACACGGTTTCAATACATCTATATACCTCTTACATTAATGGTTTAAAGGTTTCCGATGTTAAGATACGCCTTACGTCAAAGGTATGTACTTGTTTATTTTTACAACGAACCCTTTACGCTATTTTTTCTTTCACACATAATCTCAACTAGTCTCTTACGCCATTTCTTCATCGATATAGTGGATACAATGAATATGTTAATTTAAGGTAAGGGACGAGACTACAGAATACTTTGTATGTAAGGGACATTAGCAGCGAAATAAGTTGGTGTAAGGGACATGTCATTTTCTTTAATATCTAAATTATGAAAACGAGCACTACATAGATAGACAGAACACTAAAATACAAGATTATGTATGAAATCAGGCCCAAAAAATGTTCACTACAAAAAAAGTTATGAACGATTTAGTAAAAAAAAAAACTTTGTCAGCCTCTCCTGAAAAATCGTATTTTGTCCCTTACCCCAATTGAACCTACGGTCGACGATATAGTAGACAATGGACGATATACCAACACAATTTGCTTTAGTATTTTTAACACTCTTCCGTTATCATGGTAGGTTTGGATTGTTTTCTACTTCAAGTCATTTAAGGCAAGATAGCATTTTTCCAGTACCTCGATTACTTCGCAAGCGTAAGAGTGATAACAAAGAATAATATGATTAAACTTTGACGATTACGTTTAACTATAACGAATAGGTCAACAACAACACGCTTGTTGTCGAGATCACGTACAATTGAGCAATTCGATTAGTTTCGGCGCATCTTGCTCAAAACTCGGCGGCGTGCGGTACGCCGGCGCTGCGTCTCTTACATCATAGAGCACGCGGATTAGGTCAACTGCGGATGCCCCTTGTCTAATAAACCATTCCCTTTCCACTATTATATCATATCACTATTAACAACTGCAATCAACGTTAGCTCACATAAAATTAATTAACTCATATCTCAGTAGCGATCTCGAATCTATCTCAGAATATTTCCATATCCTGCCGTTGCCACAGGTGCTTTCGCAACCTATATCCTAGTATCAGTATGCAGGCGAGTTGCCAATTACAGAGACCTACTTTCTTACCTTCGAACTTTTACTTCCTGCGGGGCAGGCCGGGCTGGGCCGGTCGCGCCACGCAACGCATTACGAAAGTGGCGCGAAATGCTCGGCCGACATTCGCGCGCTTGCGCCACCTTCAGGAAGTGCTGTTGCGGCGGGATTACGTAGTTGCGGCCGCGCCGGGCTCGCGTCGGCTCGGAGACGCCGGCGTCGCTTGGCGCCGAGGTCCTGCGTGCGCGTGACGCTAATAGTTGACATACAAGTCATGACATACAAGTGCTCTCCTTCCTAAAACGCTCTTATAGGGTTCAGAAGGTTCACCCTGCCAAAGAGGACCTCTCAATCTTCAAATGTCATATTTATCTATCTCAGAATATATGACATTTGACAACTATAACAAAGCCTCTTTGGCCTAGTTTTAATAACCCTAAGAAGGTAAATATTTTATCCTAAGATACATAAAAGCCTAGGAAGCTTTTTAGTTATTAGCCTTTTAGATACATACTTAAATAGCTTACGAACCCATTTTTATCTAATGTCTCTAGGATACCTATATTATCTTGATCTACATCATATGGATACTTATCTCCATAGTATAGTATCTTACACTGACAGTATTTTTCATCTGTATGTAGTTAGGTACGTAGATAGGTATATCACACACATGAGTCCGAACATTTGGTTTACCCGAGCAAAAGCAATCAACATGATTATATTATCAATAAACGCCAATTAATATAACTATTATACTAGAATACCCACTAGATAAGTCTGCATAGCAGGAGCCGCGATTTATATTAAGTACCTACGATACGACTGAGTATGTAAGAGTTCCAATTGATTGATATTGATAACATTGTATACCTAATGTATGTACCTCAATAGGTACATAGTTACATTAGGATAGGTATCTCAATAGATAATATCAGTTTTCATAAACGCATACCTACTTAATAAGTACTAGAAAGCACAACGCGGTAAAAGTTATACGTTATACAGGTAGTATCATCATCGTCACCTGTAAGTTTGCAATACCACCTATTGAATAAATAAATAAAATTAAAATCATCAGACGTACACTGCAGGAGACTGTACCCTTCCTAAAGGTCACCTTGACGGGTTTTGCGCCACGTGCATCTAACGGGCCCCCAAAATATTCACCAGATCATTAGTACACATTGTTGGGGGTTTGGGTGCTTTGAGGCCTGCTGAAGGAGGTTGTGATCATAATACTCATAGAAGTGATAGTCAATGGGGCTGATGAGTCCTTGAATGGCGACTTTTGTTGTAAAAGGCATCGTCGTGAACAGGCCATCCTCAAGTTAAAAAGAAGTAGATGAGCATGTCGTACATTTTAATACGTAGTTACTTGTGCCTATAAAGTACCGACTTTAAAACGACAAAACAAGGGTACCCAGAGTACATATAACACTCTCAACATCCTACACAACCTACATATATGTACATTTCACCAGATCTACCAACATATGTGTCAGTGCATCTGGAAAGGTACCTTGTTTCAGGTATTGAGTTATGCATAGTTCCAAAAAGTAGATTAAATTTGCTATCAATACAAAAAAGAATAATGACTGTAGGTGGAACCACTATTTTTATATAATTTTATGAATTTTCGACTTCCGAAATGCACAAGTTGAGAAAATTGCATTTAAAGTTTATAGTGGCAAAAAACACACTTCTACTTCGAAGTTATATAGTGAAGGGTATCATAATCTTTGAATGTTAAAGAATTATAATAAAGGTGAATTGTCTAAAAATACATGTTAATTATTTTGATTTCTTAGGTAGAACATGCCAGGGTGGAAGAAACACGAAAGTGTTAATTATACCCAATTCATAAAATAAAGAGATTAAAACTGTTAGTTTCTCATCATAGTTACATATTCTATGGCATTTTGGGACAATTGAATGAAAGAAAACTCCATAATCATAAAGAAATTTAATAATTACCGCATTTATGAACAGTTACAAAAAAGATCACTTATAATATTAAAAACCAACAAAATAATTTGTATATTCATGCTATATCACAAGATCGAATGGTATTTAGCGTGGTGTACCACAATGGTATAATAGAAAGGGTGTTAAAGCAGTTTTATTTTAACAAGAAAGTTTAGTGACTCGGTCGAAACTTTTGTATGGAAACGTAACTAGGGTACCTTGTCACGACATTTTACTAAACTTTAGTAACTTAAACTCGAAGATCACTATTTTAGTACCTATAATGCAAGAAATATCTGTAACAAAATGTTATTTAGGATAATTATAGCGGAAATCAATGTATTCTTATTTATAAAAACTTCTGTTTTAGTCGTGTAAGACAAGTTTAGCATTTTACTAAACTGGGTACCTTGTCACGCTAAGTCATTATCTTACATAAATGGAGTAACTAGAAAAAATAACTCAATTGTGTACATAACTGCACCTAATTTATGATTTATCAGTCTTTAAATTAAAATAAATAGTTATTTCATACAAGAGTCATGCAAGCTGAATGTTTTTTTTTATAAAAAACATGAAGTATTTTTTTTTGTTCAATAAATTATTTTGCTATAGACCGATCCTATACCTTATCTTAGAAAGAGGTAGTTGACTACCCGCGATGGAAATATTGACAAAATTATTCAAAATTTAAAGGCTTTTAAGACATGGCGTGACAAGGTACCCTGACTACTAAAATTTATAGTCGGAGAAATATACTAAAAAAACATAAGTTTACTGATATTCTTGTACACACGTGTTCCTTAGGATGTAGGTAAATAACCCAATTATAACACAAACCCATTTTGGCACTTTTTCACCAGCTTCCACAAAAACTCATGTAACTCGGTAACTAGATGTCGTGACTAGGTACCTTTCCAGATGCACTGACACAATTATACATTTCTTTATCAAAACGTCATAAAAATAGACACACCTACGAACCACCTATAGATTATTATTTAAATCGAGGCTAACAATGAACTTTTATTACTAATGAAGTGATAGGGTACTAACCGGGATATTTTAATCCAAAAAGAGAATGTGTCGGTTAAGAAATAGTCGTCCGTAAAGCAGGATGTATAATCTCCCTCGGAACCACACCGAGTTACCTAAGCCTAAGCTTGCTTAACGCTGCTCGGGCCATGCCATGCCGCATGGTTGTTATGAAATTAAACTATCGCTTAGATACATATCTGCCTACTCCAAAATTCGATGACTCCCATATCGTTGTGCATGCTCAAAAAAAAACAGCCTCACAAATATAAGTTGAGGGTCGTAAACGTTAACCTCATGTTTTTAGTTCTAAAACTATCTAACTGCAGCTCTATAACAAGTATAACTGGCAAAGGTAAAAGTTTTTTTGTTCCCGACACCAAAATCTATGTGCATGACCATTTAGTCAGTCAATAGCATCAATCAATAATTAGGTTCCAAGTTCCAACTACTTCCTTCAGCAGCATGCACCGTGCACCACGTTCCATTAATCTGATGACTAGGAAATATTATTTACCATGTCGTAACTGTTTTCATAAAATTACACGGGCTTTCAACCTACTTCGAGCAAATAATTCACACCGCGCGCCTAAAGCGGCTCGCTGCAGTCGTGTCAACCGTTGCACAAGTCCCGCATTACAGAATCGGAAAAAGCACGCAAAAACGGTATTAGGGCGAGAAAATTCACATCACAATGTTCCGTTATATTCACTGAGTGCATAACCCCATCTTCTAACGTAATTGTGCAACGGTGCGCACCCGATCTCGCACGCGGCGCCGAGTCCTGAAATTGGGTCATCTCTTTTTGTTCCATCACGTTATTCCGTAATTAGAAAGAGAGGGGTGAGGATTCTGGGCTGCGAACTCGTTCACATGCATATGCTGCAATTCGGTGTAATATATGCGTGAAAACTATAATAATAGAGGGTGTCTTAGTGCTGGTGAATATCTATATTTTACTAATGCATTATGGCTTTTATTCATTTATTCCTTGCCGAACGTTACGGATATTTCTTGGCATATTATAATACTTATATATAACTAAATTCCTTAGTATTCACAATAAATCAAAACTTGATTTGGCGAAGAACTGAATAAAATCCTGGACTGGACATTCTTGGACGTAGAAGAGTATAATATAATAATAAGAAACGACAATAGCATAGATAATCCACTCGATATTTTTGTGTGATATAAAAATCAATAATCGCAATTAAATTTTATCCCGCTAAATTAAATAGGAAAACATAAAGATGCATACTCACACTGACACAATACATTTTGTAGTACTTATGTTATCGTAATTAGGACAAAAGACGAACCGTATAGTGTACCTATAGGGATTGATGCATCTTTCTATTTTTTTGTTAGATTAACCTTCTGTTAAAGGAACACAATACTAACGCAATGATCCTACATCCAATTAATAAGCTAAATCAGACTCGAGCGCAAGGTGTGAGCCAAGATGGCGGCATGCGGAAGTGTGTGCGACTCGCGACTTCCGCGTCGCCCTGCGCGTGCGCTGCGCTCGTGACTGTGCCGTGGACCAACTCTTAGCACAGCTCCAGCATTATTATTAACCGAATTATATTATTTGAAGTGATGATCTTATCGTTGGAGGATCTAGCTATGTCGTTATGTTATACACATGTTATTCCCAATACTTATTTGACGCGGAAGAGGTAAAAATTTGTCCGTTTTCGATGACCATCTGTCCAAGTACCTTACCTACGTACTTCAACTTGGTTACGGTCCTTAGCCTCTTATGATATTCCTGATGCTCCTTGATACCACTACTGTCACGATCAAGATGTTGTAGGTATGTATGTAAACACTTTATTGTACATAAAAACAAGAAAAACACATTACAAAAGAATAAACATGTACAAAGGCGAACTTTATCCCTTTAACCTCTCGTACCTATGTGTCTGATAAGGATCCTGATCACATATTTAGGCCGTCTTTTTGTATTTTTTTACGGATATTTTTTTTTACTCATTGCAGCTCAAATGAGGCTTGAATGCGTGTTTTTTTTTTAATCGCACATACGAAGGGTTAAGTGATCTCTTCCAGCTAACCTTTGAGCAAATGAGTGCTAAACACAAATGTAAACGGTAGACAAACCAAGCAACATGTACAATACAAAGGAGTATAACTAGGTATACAATAATACACATGAAAAAGCAAAAACCAACAGAGAGAGAGATAGGCAACAGTCAATATAATACATATTACATTATAATATATAGCTAGGTATATAAATACATATACATAACATTCAACATAAATATAATTATAATAAAATGTTGTAAACAAAGAACTAGTACACTGATAGAAGAGCGATCCAAATTTCGCCGAACCAATCTGGGTCTGGCTGTGTATAATATACTAATGCTATATGACTATTATATTTGAGATATTTTCTTGTTGAATCTAGATTCTACTGCCATCTTGATGCTTTAAGCGCAGAAGCAGTACGCTGATAGGAGAATAGGTAAATTCAAAATTTACCACCTAAAAGTATTTTTTTTATCATTTTTGCTCACATATCGCAGGAGATTCAAGTAGGAAACATCTGGCGTATGAAGTCCCTAAGCGTCATCATATAGCCAATTAGACACATAAACACCTAAATGAATGTGATATCATGTACGCTGCGAGGCAGTCGAGTCGACTACTGACGAAGAGATGTGTGGAAACGTATCTGGTTTCATTCGATACCAGATAGTCTCAACATTTTCAGGCATAAAATTAGTGATGTTCTTCTAATTACATTGTCCTTGGAATACTTTCGACGGCAAAGTTGTCGATATAATGGACCATGAGGGGTAATCAGATTAGGTAATTATGATTATGAAATAAATAACACGCAAAAAATTACTAAGAATACTTAGTCGGAACACTCCAAAGTAATACGAACAACTAAATAAAGCAGTATTTATTTAAAGACCCTTCGACTCGTGCCGTGCAACCCTTACCGGCCTAAAACCCGATCTGTGGCTAATTTGTTTAACGCACCCCTTTGGTGAGGGAAGAGGGTCTGTAGCCGGACATAGATTACGCTTTACTTCTTTTAAATATCAATTAATAATCTGTCCTTTGTACTTTGCACTCACAGGTAATATACTGACATCAATAAATAAAAAATTGCGAATCACGTTTTAAATACACATAACGGACGAACATACATACCTATAGAATAGATAAAGTGATTACAAATATTTATCGTGTACTTGCGATATTATTTTATCACGAGATAATATTTACTTTATTTGCTCAATTCCAATAAATACACTATGATTCATTTCCATTCAATCATATAAACAAATCTACCTACATACCTACATACGATTTGTGCTCTATACTGACTACAACCAAATACGGAAGCAGAGCAGATTAAAAGTAAATAAAAATTTGGTAAGAAAAAGTAAAAGTTATTATATATCAACAGTTCAGAGTTTGTAAAAATGCAAATTTTTCAAAGTTTAAATTTTACAATCGATACCGAATATAGCTCCCCCATAACACGAGGCGTATATTTACCGCAGTGGGCAGCCCTAGCGTCTGGCGTTCCTCGCCCGGACATGCCGTCCACAATTACTGCCAATTGTGCCAATTGACGGCGCTGCCACCCTTCCGCTTTCATCTCCGAACAACTCGCCGTGTGACGTCAGCGCGCTCGAACATCTGCCGTATTTGACCCCAGTATTTACATTTAGATAACATGTTATTGTTCGTTTTTTAGCGTGAAATGTATTTGGGAGTTGTGAGTAAAAGTAACACTGCAGCAGAAGCAAAAAATTTTACTATCAGAAATAGATATGAGCGCCGATGGCCAATTCCGCGGCGGCGGCGTGATAGGCAAAATTCCGCGGCGGCGGCGGCGTCGGCGGCGTGACCTTGAGCTTTAGATTTTTATGAGGGAGCAATTTGAGAAAAAAAAACCTGGTTTTTGTGACTATTATTTATTTTAATAAAGCAAGCACCCAAATATAACTAATTAACCAAAACAAAACAAAAAATAACACTGAATGAAAATTCTCAGATTTATAATCGAAATAACCCTAGTGGCGATACAAGTCAGCAGATTGGGACGAGATGCGTCACTTTTTTGCATCCTACCCTTGGCGCGAGGTCTGCTTCTCTTCGGGGGATTCGTCAAGCTGCGCTAACAATGTAACCGACGTCATTCGGCAGGGTATGGAGTATTTCATTCCATATTCAGACGTTTCGACTGGTTATGCAGCACGCCCATGGTATAATGCTGACTGTGATCGTGCGGAGGCACTTAAAGAGTCAGCTTACCGTGCATGGGCTGATGCTCGAATACTTCCCAGCTGAAAAAAAGCATTTAATAAAGCCGCCAAATCCTGCAAGAAACAGCTACGCAAGGCACGCTTCGATCATATACGCCGCATTGGGACCAAACTTGCCTCATATCCACCTGGAAGTAAGGCATTCTGGTCCCTGGCTAAAGCGGTCGAAGCCAACTTCTGTCGCTCTTCGTTGCCACCCCTGCTAAAGCCTGACGGATCTCTAGCACATGCAGCGGAGGAGAAAGAAAATCTATTTGCTTCTCTATTTGCGGAAAATTCGCATCTGGACGCCGCAGGTAGTTGCCAACCTATACTGCCGCATGTAGGAACCACCATGGAGCCAATCCATATACGCCAGAAGGAGGTTCTTGCAATCATGCGGAGTCTTGATGTGAATAAAGCTAGTGGTCCCGGACGGAATTCCTGCTGTTGTTTTGCGGAACTGTGCGGCTGAGTTGTCCCCGGTCTTAACACGCCTGTACCGTCTCTCACTTGAGACTGGAGTTGTCCCGACGTATTGGAAGCTTGCAAATGTGCAGCCTGTCCCCAAGAAGGGAAGCCGGGCTGACCCTGTCAATTACCGACCAATTTCCGTAACCTCCATACTCTGTAAGACTATGGAGCGTGTACTGAACAAACGCCTCCTTGCATACCTAGAAGTGAACGACTTGCTCAGTGATTGCCAGTTTGGATTCCGTCCGGGGCGATCAACTGGGGATCTTCTTGTGTATGTCACTCATCTATGGAGCGAGGCGATCGAGAGACACGGGGAGGCTCTCGCCGTGTCTCGATATTTCAAAAGCCTTTGACAGGGTCTGGCACGCAAGCCTGGTGGGAAAGCTTCCAGCGTATGGGGTCCCTGAAGGTCTCTGCAAATGGATTGCTGATTTCCTGAGTGAGCGTTCGATCCGAGTAGTCCTTGATGGCTACACTTCGGATCCCAGGGCTATTGACGCCGGTGTTCCTCAGGGGTCTGTTCTATCTGCAACTCTTTTTCTGCTGCATATTAACGACATGCTTATGCCCGGTACCTTTGGGTATGCTGATGACAGCACAGTTGTTGACAGATACACATCCAGCGCAAATTCCAAGAGGGACGAAATCCAGTCTTGTCGAGAGGCGATGGTGGATCGATTGAACCAAACTCTCGTGGCAGTGTCCGAGTGGGGAGATGCCAATTTAGTTGGATTCAATGCCACCAAGACTCAGGCGTTTCTGTTTTCCGCTAAACGGAGTCCCTTTGACCTGACTCCCACTTTCCAAGGTGTATCCGTACCGATTTCAGACCACCTAGAGCTTCTTGGGATGACCTTATCATCCAACCTGAACTTCGGCCAATACATGGAATCCTTGGCTACAACTGCAGCAAAAAAACTTGGGATCCTATCTAGGGTGAGGCGGTACTTCACGCCGAGACAGCTGCTTCAATTATATCAGGCGCAAGTCCGATCATGCATGGAGTACTGCTGCCATCTTTGGGATGGGTCCGCCAAATACCAACTGGCCGCCTTGGATTCAATTGACAAGCGTGCGAAGAAGCTCATTGGCGACCCTGCCTTAGTTCAGGAAAAGCTGCAAAACCTCGAACACCGCAGGAAAGTCGCCTGCTTATCGGTTTTCTACCGGATACACTTTGGTGAGTGTGCACTAGGACTGCATGAATTAATTCCACCGTCTCCGTTCAGACAATACAGTACTCGGCGCAGACTTGGATTCCACCCTTATGTTGTCGATATACCACTGATTCGTACGAAACGCTTTGCGTCTACTTTCCTTATGAGGACAGCTAAGGAATGGAACTCTCTTCCTGCGCACCTGTTTCCTGAAAAATATAACTTGGATCTCTTCAAGTCGAGAGTGAATAGGCATCTTCTAGCCAAGCATGCTCCATCTTAGGCCTTATTGTCACTTAACATCAGGTGCAATCGAGGTTAAATGCATGGCTATTTTGAATAAAAAAAAAAAAAAAACATGTAAAACCATCACAATCTTCGCTTTAAAAACGTGTCTATGTTTTAATACAAGTCTTAATGTATAAATATAAATCAGTTAAAGATTACGTTTCCAGAAAAATAACCATATTACTGCAGACCAGTTTTCTTTGGCGGTTCTTTCTCCTCAGTAAGCCTTATAGTGAACCGCTGGTAGATATTTTAAATAAAAGAATAAATACCCTTCTGGCACATGTGTAACTGTCTTTACACATTAGGCCCATCTGGCATGTATGAACACCTTTATTTTTTAAATTAATATTTATAAAATGGAAAGTTTGCACAAATGTAACTTTGACAGAGAAAAATTATGTTTTTCTCAGTCAACCTTTGACAACGGTATCTGTAAAGGTACCGAAACGTAGGGAGGCTCAAATAATTAATATACGCGATCTAATCCGTTTAAATTGATTTATTTAAATAATAAAACTTAACAAGCATATTTTTTAACATCACAAAATTTTTAATCACAATCTCTTAGTCACAACACAATCAATTTCAAAAGCTAGGTGGCGCCTGGTACGTTAAACACATTTTAAGAACTCATCATCGGTCAGACTCATACTCATACATATTATGACGCGGCTCAAAAAAAGCAACACGCGTTCACTCGGCAAAATACTTGCCTCGATTGAGGCCATCGTGCGACCGAACGCGGACGCGGGTGGGATACGTTACGAGTGCGAGCGAGAAAGCAAATCGCAACTTGTTGCGCCGGCGCGCCGCGTACTTCACACGGCGGCGGCGCGCCGACTCGAATCCGCGGCGACGGCGGCGCGCCGGCGCGGCGCTCATATCTATTAGGCATTAAGTTCGCCATTTGTACTGACTTTTGTTTTGTGCAATAAAGTTTAAATAAATAAATAAGTTTTAGATTCTGAGAAGCATAGTAAATCTTGTAATTAGTGTGGTATCGTTGACGTCATTAACACTTCAAGTACCCCCCACAGTCCACTCCGCGCCTCGATTGTAATAACCGACGTCATCAAGTGATCCGGTCAAAGGTCTTGTTTCTCTGCGATCTTAATCAGATCAACACGTTCAAAAATGTTTACATTTTATCTTGTTGCTGAATAATTCCGCCATCAGGAAATTTGAAATATTATTTTATAAAATATGTTACAAGATAATGATGATGATATTTATGAAGCCTAAATGACAATTTTTAGCCCAATATAGGTATTCACCTATACGTCAACTGCTGGACATCACCTGCAACGATTTCCACGATGACCAGACGCTGTATTTCGCAGGTCCTGGCCAATATACGAAATATAAATATGGCTATGATTCAGGAATGGTTCCTAGAATTTCAACAGTATTCCATGGCATATAACTACACAGAACGGTTTAATTTGGTCCAATTTATTTAAGTGGCTGTCCATCACGAGCCGGCTCAACTAGCGCACACATTAGGCTTGATTTCTTTTCGCAACGGCAACAATTGCCTCAATTGGCCGCGGTCGCCGGCCACCCTTCCGCTTTCGAGATCTGAGCCTTGTTATCTGACGGTTCAACTAAATGGAATGTCTCGTGGCCGAATTATGTTTCACTTCTAGAACAGTCTACTTCTAACGCATAAATAATGTTAGTATATATTTTTGTATTATTATATTAGTATTATAATATTTATAATTAAGTGTTGTTAGTAGTTACTTATGTATAACTTAGTTGCACCGCCAACAATTTCTCTGATTGGCCTAAGGTTGTCTGGTAGATAATGCCACATATCATTAAGTCCACCTTTTGAACGAAAAGCTTTCTTTTGTGATACCAAAATTATAATCAATAAATAAATGACTGGAGATGCACTGATAAAATTCGCCACACCAAGACGCATTTCATAAGTTAGGGCATGAAATTTACCCACTGCTTGGTTAGGTTAGGTCTTCCAACGCCTTCTAAATGTTCGAAATATACGTCATGATTTGTAATCTATGAATAAGGTGTCAACAGACAGAGGAAACAATACATTTACCAAATAACCGCGCTAATTACCCAGCTCAGATTTGGTACCAGGCCCCAAAAAGGGATATCTCTATCTCTAAAATGTTGAATGACTGTAAACCATCAATAAAATAATTACTATTTCAATATTTACTGGCTTATACATTATACATAACCAGTTTTACTATTTTGTAACGCCAACTCTTTAAATAGGGAAGCACTTACATTTCGATGGGACGGAAGCACGTGTAATTATTATGATTTTAAAACTTACAATTAGATTGCAGGAGCGATAGTGTATCTGACCACTTGACGTTAAGATTGATAAAGGCGTACTTATAACGAATATAACAATGTATCAGTAAACAGCGCCATGTTAACAAGATGTCAGTGTTGTAAAACTGGCAAATATGAAATCCGTTCCGTTTCTCTTTTTACATCGCACAATCAAGTTGACAGAGTGTTATTATTATCAGCATTGTAATACCTACAGTCAGAGGTCTGTATTAGAGCGAAATAGTAGAGAAAAACGTTTCAGTTGTTAACTAGGAAATAGTGTAGGTACGAGTATACCTACAGTCAGCAGCAGAGTAACTACATCTCTGTCGTTTTCATATTTGTACAATAATATTATAATTATGCATTGTTTAACAATCTGGAAATGAAACAAAAAAAATTGGGCAAGTGCGAGTCCGACTCGCGCATGAAGGGTTCCATACCATAAAACAAGTTTTTTGTATGGGAGCCCCCTTAAATATTTATTTTATTTTATTTTTAGTATTTGTTGTTATAGCGGCAATTGAAATACATCATCTGTGAAAATGTCAACTGTCTAGCTATCACCATTCTTGAGATACAGCCTGGTGACAGACGGTCTCAGTAATAGGGTTCCGTATGTACCCTTTGGGTGCGGAACCCTAAAAATAGCTTGAAATCTAAAGCAATGCAGGTACATTCCCGCCGATTTGTTCTAATCAAACCGATTTTATCTCGAAACTATATGGAAACATCTTTTTAATTTAATATACGAGTATCATATTGAAACGGTTGACGTAATGTCGCGATTGCTTGGGCCAGTTTCCGGGACAGGTCGCATGGTCGCGGACGTGCTGATAACGTTATCGGTCCCGAGGTGGATGATCGATATATCGTTGTTTGTGGAACCAGGCACGCTACATTGTTATCAACGTCTACTCGCACTGAGTGACAGGTGCTTGCAAGATTGCATGCGAAACTTTTAATCTGTATATTAATATATATATAATAAAGGTACGACCTTTTAAACAGATGCCTGTTAGTGGCGTGGCGTCAAAGAATTCCGTTTTTAAAGCTAGAGTGGGTTAGGCTTACATTTTCTTCTAGAGCAGTAGGACTAATAATGACAGAGCAAAATATATATCAGAGAATAAATCGGGGCCAATTTAACTTACTTTCTCTTTAGATGCAGGATAAGGTCTTAAAAGATGCAGATTTAAATTCAGTCGAGAGACACATCTCTCGGGCCAGCATGGCAGTGTCAACTGACATGGCACCGCTGGTTTCTTGTCAGTTTCCATTGCGACTTGGGCTCCTCTTTTTGCTTGCCATCAGGCGAAGTGGAACCACTATTTTGTGTCGTTATAAAAAAAAGAGTTATTCACAGGGATCATAAATGTGCAATTTTTACCATTACCCCGGGGTTTTCGGTGCAGGAATGATTTGACACTAGGCTACCCCGGGGTATGTATGTCGCAGTCAATAGTGTGAACTGGTCAAAAGGACTTTAAACCGACAAAAACAGGCAAAACTGGTTTTTACTGAGCGTGTTGGTCAAAAGTAGTTTTGCCTGAAAATCATTGGTTAATAGTACTGTTACTATCAGTCAAAAGTACTTTCTCGGCTACATCGAATGATAGAAAAAAAAAAACCTTTCAGTGCAGATCCGACTCGGCCGGGTAAGGTTAGGTTAGTATTTTTTTATATCCCTAACCAAACCTACAAAAACAGGCAAAACTGCTTTTGACCGAGTGTGTTGGTCAAAAGTAGTTTTGCCTGTTTTTGTCGGTTAAAAGTCCTTTTGACCAGTTCACACTTTTGACTGCAACATGTATACTAGGCTACCTTTGGAGAAAATTAATTCTTATTTCTCTTATGATAACTTTATTTTGTACCAATAATACGTAAAATATACCAGTGTGTTTGTTTTTAACTCCAAACGCAGCTCAAGGTCTATGGGTATCTGAGTTGCAGCTTCATTTCCTACTAAAATATGTGCTGCTTTTTAACACGTCTTATTTTCGAGATAGTTCTGGTCTGTTTGATTTAATATTAGTAGATTATGCATGATTTTCATATGTCAGTTGTAGGCGTTCGGCAACATGAAAAACAAACTGCATCGCAAACTCGCTGTGCCTACGTACAAACAAATCAGATTGCATCCGTTGCGATATGTTATTTCCTATCGATCGTAATCGATGTCTGCAATTTTAAATATTTATGAAAATTATTAATTAACATAATCAAATCGAAGCGCTAAGGGAAGCAACATTTTGTAGCCGTAGACAAAAATAATAATAAAAAGGACTAGGACTGGTTTTTCCCCTTAGCCCTTCAATAGCTTTTACGGTTGTTCTGAGTATTACCAATACTAATAATTTATTGGTGTTACTTGAATTATACTTGAATTACTAGATATTTTAAATGACGCTTACAGTGATTATAAAAAGTAACGTGTGGACAATAATGATACACTACACGGGTATTTCGCCATTACGACGTGTCAATAAGTACTGTCAGATTTTAATTATGTCTTCGAAGTCGTTAGATGCGTGTAGATGCGCACACGCATCGAAAGTTTTTGCCGATTGTAATGCGATGAAATCACATTGTTCCTCTCGACAGAAGAGAGTGACATCGCCTCGCGTGCTTGCCAGTCGACGCCCTCGCGTTTCTCCTGCTCAAGCGCGTGACCAATAATATGTTAGATTGGGGTCTCCGTCGAGATCCCTTACAATGTTAGTCCTTAAATCATTTGCCCTAACTTTGTACTAAACACTTTTGACCTAACGTTCATTTGCCATAATGCTCTCTAAACGTGCTTTTGTCCTAAAAGTCAAAATCCATTATATAAAATGACCTAGTATTCTTATGCCCTAGTCTATTTTATCCTAATATTGGAAAACTTAATGTTTGTTTGACATACAACTTATAAGTCCTAAAATGAAATACGTGATTTAGGTCATCGTTAGGGTGGTTAGGTACAACGACGAGCGAAGCTAGGAGTGTTAGGAAGAAATATGACCACACAGCTCGCGAGCCGAGCGAACTGCTAAACGCTTGCAGTTTCTGCTACAACTGGATTTTAAGAAAATATCAATTAATACAAGGAGTAAAGTAAGTAGATACTTAAGAAGGGCCTATATCGGATGGCATACAATTATTAGTCCTATTCCTATCGTTGTGTCGCATAACGTCTTTTGTCCTAATAACGTATGGCATACACTTCGTTCCGCATATTTTTGACTGTCCGAAATTGTTACTCCTATTATCGTTTGTCCAAAATATTATTTATCCTATCGTTTGATGTGGCTAAGATTCAAATATCGAATGATTGATGTGCATAATTGTAATGTTCCTAATATTGAATGTGCTAAAAATCTTTTGACTACATTTCATTATACCTAAATCCCGAAGATTTTTAAGCAAGCATTCTGACGCTCCGCTATCCATGCTCATAAAATAAACCTAACCTAACCCACAGTTTTCGGTCTTTAACCTAACCTACTAAATGCTAAATTTCAATATACCTCCATGCATTCTGACGCTCCGCTCGTTCCGCTATCCATGGTCATAAAAACAAACCTAACCTAACCTACTAAACTGCTAAATTTTAATGCTAAATTTTAATATGCCTCCATGCATTCTAACGCTCCGCTATCCATGGTCATAAAACAAACCTAACCTAACCTACACTTTTCGGTCTTACAATATTAGGATAATGTGTTATGTGTTATGTTATGACTACATGTCATTAAGCACAAATCTTGATGATTTTTAGCAAGCAGAATAATTTTCAAACGTAATTTATGTTACGGGTCTGGCGTTTCGCTCGCTCGTTAGGGTCACAGTTCTACCTAACACTCCTCCTCGCTTCGCTCGTCGTCGTACCTAACCTAACCATAATCTGACCTGCCTGAAGGTAGAATACGTAACGATTCTGACTTCACGCTACCATAGTTTAGTTTAAGTGCTGTAATTTTAGCCAATTTAATAATTGGAAAAATAATTCTTAGGGCAATTCATGTTAGGAATATTATGCTTTAGGTAATTAGATTTTAGAGTTATCAATATAAGAACAAACTTGCTTTAGGACTTTAAATGAGTATGCGCAAAAATTATTAGGACAAACGAGTAGTATGCCAAACATTCTCGGCCAAACATTTTTAGGACCAAATTTTTTATAGTAGATTGTTCAACAAGGGACTAAAACAAGCCATAATGACACGAGATGTTTTAACCACCCGAGCTAAGCGAGGGTGGCTAATAGTTCGAGTGTCATTTTGGTTGTTTAGTCTCGCGTTAAACACTCTACTTTTCACTTTGAATGCGAGGAAAAGAAACGACGTTCAATATAAAATTGCAATATTTATTATGACAAAGTTTTTTACAATTACGTAGTACCTAGTCGTTAATCCAACCTCAGAAAAATTCAAAGGGCAATTTGTACAATTCTTTACATTTAAATGTATAGTTTTCCCCTGAAAATTAAGCTGGGTCGGCGTGGTTTGTATTTGAGAAGTATGTTCAATATTTTCACGCGAAATCGAAGTAAAAGTTGGAGAGAATGGAGAGTATAGTAGAGACGCAGACCTTTCCTCAAAAAGGCTGCCGATGGTTATTTCATTAAGCTCATTCTCATCCCACAATGTTGATGGGCGTGGGTCAAATGTTGGTTGTGATTTCTGCTTTGAGGATATTTTAATTCCTTCAATATATTCCTTCGATAAATATTGTATTTATTTTGGATTGACTCTTCTATACACATAGCCAGCAGCTTTAATTCTTATTCACTAGAAGATGATGATAACTTATTTTGTCCGTAATTTATAGTGACACAATTAATTGGTCTAATTGGTGATTACAAGTTTAATACGAGTAATGGTAATTATCATTCAAAATTCTGATAGAAAATTAAAATGTTCCGTGTTTCTTTTCTTTTTTTTAAAGTGACGTTTTAAATGCTTGCCTATTTAGCCAACAGATTCAAACTTAAAAACTATTTTATTTAAGACTAATTGGACTTACGGACCATGCATGATAAAATTAATTCATCTTTAATATTATTGAATACATTCGCATTCCTAATAATTAATCGTGTTTCATGAAATATAATCTTTTACTTTTATATTTATGAGCAGTTGCAATTTTGAGGTTATTTCCACGCACCAAAAAGTTTGTATACCTACTGAAAATGGCTACAAACCTCCATTCACAAACATCGTGATTGGCTGTTTAGGGGTTTCCAAAGTAAATTAAAACAATTTTACTTTAATCCCTAGAGATTAATAAGGAACTTTAGTCCCGATATGCAGAGACTAAAGTAACATTTTAAGAGCATGAGAAGTGAAAAATATTTTAAATTGATCGTTAAAATTTCATTTTGATGTTCCTACTTAACATTGATTTGGAGTATCTATACTTCTCCTTTACGTGTACCCATGTAATTATAACACAAACTAGCTGTAGACCCGGCTTCGCTCGGGTAAAATGTAAGCAATCGCAATATACACTTCACAATTATGATCTTTTTATCTATTAAATATTTGACAAAAGATTCCCAAAAAAATTGTGAAGTTTTAATATTGTCAGCTGAGTCCCGCGGTGTTACCCGCGGTTTATCAGATATACTAAAACCTAATTATGCATTGTTCAGATACTCATATTCATCATTGTACTATAGTTAGGAAGCCTATACAGGTGTAAGCGTTACATGACCCGGCGATTATTCGGTAATTATAAGAGATAACTATTGGCCCAGTTAATATGGGATAAGTGTTTGTACGGAACCCTGGGTGCGCGAGTCCGACTCGCTCTTGACCGGTTTTTTTTAATATCTCATGTAATAACGAAATAATTATCCTGGTCACACGTACTTAACTGTTATACCCTGTATACCTTCAGGATAGCGGGATAGTATTAAAATAAGGCATGTATTTAAATCGATATCTGTATATTCCCTTTTTTCGATCAAAATATTTGAAAGTTTCACCAAAAATACTGACTTGCGCACTAATTATGCACACTAAATAATGCGAATTAAATATACTATTGAAAGGTATTTGCAAAACTGTTTTACTGGATATAAAAAAAAATAAACTAACCTAACCTAACCCGGCCGAGTCGGATCTGCTCTGAAAGGTGATTGATTCACCTCAACCTATTCTATAGTATATTTAATTCGCATTATTTAGTGTGCATAATTAGTGTGCAAGTCAGTATTTTTGGTGAAACTTTCAAATATATCCGATGTACGAACCATATTTTTGGTGTGAATTCGGTTAAAAAGGTCATCTCGTTTTGTATGATGTTTATGTTTAAGTTTTTTTTGTAGGACATGTTCAGTTAATCTATTGTCTTTTTTGCACAGCATTAGTTTTTCTGGTATGCATTCAGTTAATTAGTGGAGTTACTTAGTTAGTTTAATAATATCCCTTAAAATAATATACGTGCTTACTGTTCAAGATGGTTTCGAGGTTGATCAGCAGAATTTTAACACACAACAACATAAATTTAGATTTTGATTGTGCGTGTTCTGAGTTGCAAAATGCATGACAATGCCGAGAAAAAAATGCATCGTTATTGCAATGAATAAAAAGATTAGACTTCAAAAATAAACTGAAAAGCTTTGTTCAATAAAGAAAAGAAAGATGATTCAAATAATGTAGGTGTAAGTAAATAATATTTTTTTGCTTTTTAATGATTGAAATTAAATGCATAGATAACTAATATAGCGGGAGATCGTGGAGGTCGGGGTGGTCTTATTTGTATGTATGCCGTTAGATTTATCCCTTTTAATTCCTAACCGTTAAGGATTTACTTCCATCATCAGCTCCAGCATCATAAGACGTTAATTAAACTTAAGAAAATATATGAAAAACATTCATAGTGCCTGTAACATTTGAAGGTAACTTGGTGGCAATGGGACCACCTACAGGGGTACACTAAAAAGAACAGTCTTAACCTAACTGTATAATATTTAATAAATTACCTACTAACTCCTACAACCATTAAGGAGTTGTTTCAACTTATCATAATGAAATGATGAATATCAGACCCAAATATCTGAATAAATTTTATAACATACATGAAAAACACTGTTAGTGCTTAATATAATATTAGAGGATTGCCCTTGATTTAACTGGGATCCCATCATCAGATTCCGTCTTGGTAGTAATGGATTCACATCAGGACATACTCTCTCAAATAAAAAAAGAATTTTGATAATCGATTCACAATTGAAGGAGAAATTAGTGAACATACATGAAAAACAAAAACAGACATACTTACATTAGTACAGTGAAACATAGAACCTCCTCCTTTTTTTGAAGTCGGTAACAAAAGTGGGCTACCAAATTATTACAAATCCACTTTCCTATAAATAAGTAACAAATTTGCAACTCCGTCCTCATCCCACGGGAACACTACTATCATTTAATGAAATTGTTAAAAATATATTTTATTGTCTATGCTCTACCTAGTCTATAAAAGCCGTGACAGCTCCATATTCCAACCTCTTTTTTCACAATGGCCGCCTTTAACTAGAAACGTAAGCTGTGTATTGTCCTTGTGTCGTCCCAATATATTATTTAAATTATGTGGAATTAATAGATAATCATACACAATGTTGAAGTATTTCGTATGAGTAAATAAACAGACATTGCGATATAAATACGGTTTTATTGAAGTATATCCAGAACCACGTGATAACCACTCCACTGCAGCCACGCACTTTCTAACAGATTATGTGTCCAGGAAGATTTTGGATATATGAAAACGATCAACCGTGAGTAATTGAATTAAGAAACGCAATGTCTAACACCGAAATTAATTCCACTGGGATAAGGACTGTTGGCACCAACATAACCTCTATAGAAAGACTCGAAGGAATAACGAATTATATCAATTGGAAGTTTGCTGTTAAAATGATCCTCACACTAGAAGGTCTGTGGAAATGCGTCGAAGGCGAGGACAATGATCCTGATCGCGACAGCAGGGCGTTGGCCAGAATATGTCTGACCTTGAAGCCGACCCTGTTTCAACATGTGCGGGCCTGCAAAACTTCTAAGGAAGCCTGGAAGAAGCTCGCAGACTGCTTTGAAGACAAGGGCTTGTACCGCCGTGTCCTGCTGCTACGCCAACTTCATCGGGTGGAATATTGTCAATTCGCAACCATGTCGGAGTACATCGACCACGTCATGTGCTTAGTGCAGCAGCTGGAAGACATCGGAAAAACCATCGACGATGCCGAGGTAGCCGAGATCCTGCTATCAGGACTGCCTCAGGAGTATGATGTCATAGTATCCAGTCTTGAAACCGCCTGTTTGACCAACAGCTTAGGTACAGAAGTTGTTCGCATGAGACTGCTTCAAGAGGATCACCGGCGTAAGCAGGAGTCAACATCATCAGCCTATGCGACAAGCTTAAACAAGAAGCGAAGTGGTAGCGGCGTATGCTCCTACTGCAAGAAGCAAGGGCACACTGCGAAGCGCTGCTTCAAGAAGAAGCGTGATCATCGGGACAGTGAGGCGCACACAATGCTGGCCTCAGCTCTCTCAGCGACTACTTCAGCTACGGATTTCATCATCGACTCTGGAGCATCGGCGAACATGGTCAACGACGATGTGCTGCTGACGGATCTCAGAAAAAATCTATGTAACATTTCTGTGGCAAATGGCCAGACGATTAACAGTAATTTTATAGGTAAGTTATCTCTCTCACCTTCTGTTAACTTAGATAATGTTTTAGTTGTTCCTGGTCTTTCAAATAATTTAATATCTGTAAGTCAGATGACAAGTAAAGGTTATGTTGTTGTTTTTGAAAATGATGGGTGTACTGTTTATAAAAATGGGAAAACTACTGGCAACCCGATAATCTCAGCTAGGAAAATAAATGGGCTGTACAAATATACTCTCCAGCAAGGCAGGATCTTACCCCCAGAGCATTCCAAGCCCCTACATCCTAGGCAGGGGACAGTGAGTGCTCACAAGGCTGACTGTTTGCCATTAAGTCTGTGGCATAAGCGACTTGGCCACCTCAATGTAACAGGTATGCGCATGCTGGGTGATGGGAATCAGTGTTGTGGTGTCCTTTTACAGAAAGAAGACAACCTGGGGAGCGGCTGTGTCTCTTGCCTGGCGGGCAAGATGCATAAGGCATCTTTTCCCGTGGCAAGTCAGAGTCGTGCTGCTTCACCACTGGACCTCATCCACTCCGATGTTGCTGGGCCAATGCAAGTCAGCTCGTGGGGCGGAGCCCGCTTCTTGCTGACCTTCACCGATGACTGTACGAGGAAAACCTTCGGATACCTCATGAAGTCGAAGAGTGAGGTGAGTTCTCATTTTATTAATTTTAAAAATATGGTTGAGAAGCAGACAGGGTTGCATATTAAAGTTCTCCGTACTGATAATGGGACGGAATATTGCAATAATAATCTTAGTAGTTTTCTGAAACAAGCAGGCATCATTCACCAAACCTCAGTGGCTTATACTCCCGAACAAAACGGGGTTGCCGAGCGCGTACAGAGGACTGTATTTGAGAAGGCACGCGCCATGCTGCAGGAATCTGGGCTTTCTAATCGGTATTGGGGGGAAGCTGTTATGACAGCAATATACCTGAAAAACAGGAGCCCTACCGCCGCTTTGTCGGGCAAAGTTCCTGAGTGTGTATGGACCGGAGCTCCCGTAGATCTTAGTCATTTGCGCGTGTTTGGCTGTCTGGCTTATTCTCTTATTCCTCAACAAAAGCGACGTAAACTTGATGCAAAGGCTAAGCCTTTCATCTTTGTAGGTTATGGTGAGACTTGCAAAGGTTATCGATTAAGTGACCCATCTGATCCTCGCATAGTAATTTATTCTAGGAATGTTTCCTTTATTGAAAGCGAGTTTTATGCAAAGAATACACAGCTTGAGTCAAAAGAGGCCAAAGAGCATTTTATTTTCAATGACAGACTGAATTTTAATATTGGCTGTAATGATGGAATTTTAAATGATAAGTCAAATAATGAAATTAATTGTGATATTATTTTAGATAATGAATTAAATGATTCAAGTATTCACTGTGATAATGAAATTCCCAATAACAGCTGTGATATTAATAGTAAGTCTAATAATAATTCTAATAATAAGTCTAGTGATAAATCTAACGGTAGTTCCTCTGAAATTTCAGATGCGGATACAACACCACCGCTGTGGTCACCGCTCTCTGACCAGTACTGTACTGGCGAAGACCGCTCTTCCGATGAAGGTGATGAAGATTCTTCTCTGCCAGAACCGGAGTCAGCATGTCGAGGAGGAGGAGGAGCAGAGCCTGTTGCATCGGCAACCACAGATGCGTCTATCCTCCCGCGCCCTGTACGTAGTACCAGAGGTAAACCGCCGCAGAAATTGTCAGACTACGACTTGTCAACTATGCTGGCTGAGGCTAGTTCACTCGACGATCCTGTTTCCTACGAAGACGCCATGAGATCGCCAGATAAAGAAGAATGGTATAAAGCTATAAAATGTGAGTATGACGCTCTTCTTAAAAATAATGTATGGGAATTAGTTGATCGGCCAAAGCATGCTAACGTCATTAAATGTAAATGGGTTTTTAAACGTAAATACGATGCTGCTGGTAAATTTAACAAATATAAAGCGAGATTAGTTGCCCGTGGTTTTAGCCAAAAACAGGGTATTGATTATACAGAAACTCATTCACCAGTCGTAAGGCATTCTACGCTGAGAATTTTATTTTCCCTAGCTACTGAGCTCGATTTACAATGTAATCATATTGACGTTACTACAGCTTTCTTAAACGGTGAACTAGATGAAACCATTTTTATGGAACAGCCAAAGGGCTTTAATAATAATGATAAAGTATGTATGTTAAAGAAAAGCATATACGGCTTGAAGCAAGCCAGTCGCGTGTGGAATTCTAAAGTTCATAGCGTTTTATGTGATAATGGGTACAAACAAAGTAAATGTGAGCCCTGTATTTATGTAAAAAGAGCTAAAAATAATTATGTAATATTAGCCCTATATGTCGATGATTTTTATGTGTTTCATAATAACTGCATAGATGATGTTTTGGTATTGTTACAAAAACATTTTGAAATTCGACATTTAGGTCAACTTAAAAATTGTTTAGGTATGAATATAACTAGGCACAATGGCTCTTTAATTTTAGACCAATCAGACTATGTGAAAAGGTTATTGGCTAAGTTTAACATGACTGAGTGTAAGCCTGTCTCTACACCATTAGATGTCAGTACAAAGCTTGATAAATCAGACAAATGTTTAGATGAAAATGTATATATGTACAGACAATTATTAGGTTCCTTAATGTACTTATCAGTCTGTACACGTCCTGATATTTCATTTGCTTGTAGCCAACTTAGCCAATTCAGTACTTGCTTTGATATGGATCATTGGCGCGCTGCTAAACGTGTATTAAGGTACTTAGCGGGCACAATAAATTATGGACTTTATTTTTGTAAAGTAGGTAATTTAAATATATGTGCCTATACTGACGCAGACTGGGCCAACAATCTGTATGATCGTAAGTCTTATACTGGTTTTGTCATTAAAATGGGTGGCAACGTTGTTAACTGGGAAGCTAGAAAACAGCGTTGCATATCTTTGTCGAGTACAGAATCAGAATACCTGGCTATCGGTGATGTATGCAAAGATATATGTTTTGTTCGAAATTTCTTGTCAGAAATTATTGACAAAAATATAGAAGCAGTAGTTTATAACGATAACCAGAGTGCACAAAAGTTGTTACTCGTAAAAGAATACTCACACAAACGAACAAAACACATAGACTTACGCTACCATTTTGTAAAAGATCTTGTACAACAAGGCTTAATTAATGTAAAATATTTACCAACAGATAAAATGGTAGCAGATGTTTTAACAAAACCATTGAGTAGAATAAAACATACTAACTGTGTCTCTGAATTGCGTCTTAAAATTGTTACATAAATAATAAATTATAGGGCTATTTAAGTGTGATGTTTACTTGTGTATTAAGAAAAGGCCATTAGCATTGTATAAATGTCTTTACAGTTTACCATACTGGAGCGATATTATTGTAAAATAATGTACGATGCTATTGCACTGTATACTCTATCCAAGGTAGAGCATAAGGAGGAGTGTTAAAAATATATTTTATTGTCTATGCTCTACCTAGTCTATAAAAGCCGTGACAGCTCCATATTCCAACCTCTTTTTTCACAATGGCCGCCTTTAACTAGAAACGTAAGCTGTGTATTGTCCTTGTGTCGTCCCAATATATTATTTAAATTATGTGGAATTAATAGATAATCATACACAATGTTGAAGTATTTCGTATGAGTAAATAAACAGACATTGCGATATAAATACGGTTTTATTGAAGTATATCCAGAACCACGTGATAACCACTCCACTGCAGCCACGCACTTTCTAACAGAAATGCACTCTTTTCCTAACTGTTTTTCTCGTAGTAAACACGTGTACACTCTATTTATAATTTTACGTTCACGAATGTGAATGGTTTTCGGCATTTACTCTGGATATTTTTCTTTTAAAGATTCTAATTCTAATTTTAAAAAATGGCTTCCATCAGGTTAATGATGATTTCGCCAATTTCAAGTTTGCTCGTAGAGCATGCCGTTGTTCGGTGAGGTTTTGCTTTTTGTAAAGTGATAGCGATTTACAAAAACCACGCGGACTATCGGGCCTTGACCCAGGAAGGGCTATGAACGCTTCAAGTTGAATTCTTCATTAGCTATTCACTCATACGTTAGATCACTGCACAATACGCTATCAATACTACACATTGAACAACAAAAATGAATAAATAATGAACAACGCAACTTAAACGCATGCGGCCATCATAAGTCACAAACCGGAAGTCCCTTTTAAAGATTATTTTAAAGAAACGGCCACGAATGGCATTGACATTGTTGACAAACCAGCATAAAATCAAAATCATTGCCAGTGTAAGAAATTAGTTCCAGTGAAATTCCGCAATATGGCGCATCCTCATCAAATACAGGCTTTACGGTTAAACAATTCACCACGTCAATCGGTGTGAAATTGTTTAACATTTTCTGAACGCAACAAACGCGTTTCTGAAGGCATGTCAAAGAAAGCAATATGGCTGAAGGTTTAAATGTCATTATTTAATATTTTAAATCACAAAATACTCGACAATCCGAATTTTGCGGGTATATGTTGTCGATTCGAAACTCTTATTTTTTTACGCTTATTAATTCGAGATAGGTTTCGATCGGGTCTACCGTACCCCGTGACGAAATTATTAATATAGATGTAACGTATTTGTTTTAAATATTATTTACGAAAAAATTACTCACTGTTGAGTTTCTTTCGGCTTTCTTCTCAACAGCGGTCTCCTCTTGCGTAATGCCGGTAGATTCATAATCTGACTTGTAAAAGTGCCCCTGTGGCCTACTTACTGAATAAATTATTTCATTTCATTTTGCGAATTTCGTATTTAAACTTCGATGTTCAAGTTTGTTTCTAACTAGAATAGATATAATATCAGTCTACTGACCTCAACAATATTCTTTAAAATGTTATTTTTATTAAAAGGATAACGATTACTTAGTTTTCCTTCATTCTTTGAGTTCAATTCCCAAGAATATCGTATTTTTCCGTTTTTTTTTTTCGATCTAATATCCTGCCGGCAAAGGAAATGCGCCCTATTCTGGAGGGAGACAATCGCCTGCATCGGCGGCTTAATCGTGAGAACCGCAACGTCCGGCTTCGACCCATTCATTTTCATTTGCCTCGTAGTTTTTCTCATCTTATGTGACGCAATCGCGGATGTTCGCAGTTCTTACCAATGTAATTATTGCGTTTGTTCATTAACCGCAGCGGCTAGAGACTAAACCGGTATCATAATATTCATAATAATACAGATAAATTTAACGTCGCAACTTGTGGACTCTGACTCTAGGGTAAAATCCCTAATCGTGTCTACGAGCAATGATTTACTGATTGCTGTCATTAATTGATTTCATCTAGTTATAATTTTTTTTATGTATGACTAAGTCAATTCAATGACTTTAGTGTCATTAATTTACAGGCTCTTTAATAAATGCGGAATTAGGTGGAGACTTCGTTAGTAATTGTTATAGTAATTCGCCTGTGCATCTTATATGGAAGTGTATCTTTACACGTACAAATTTAGACCTAACATACAAATTAATAAATAATTTTGCCATGGATACAACTAAACGCTTAAACTTGAACCTGAATGAAAATTACTTTGTGCCACTAAGTGTATCGTTATTCTTTCAAATTAGCAAGAAATTGTTACCCAGTGGAAAGCCGAGACCTTGGCCATAGCCTTGCCCGTGGAAAGCCTCTGACGATGCGGAAGTGTTATGCATTGTTTCTGTGGGGGATTGGATGAGGTAACCGACCAATGACTTGTGTTTACTATAATTCTTCATGAGCGAGTATGCCTGAGATAATGTCAGCTCGTATTTCCGTGAAGGAAGTCGTCTGTTAAAGTCAAGGACAAATCGAGCTGGTTAAAATCTAGATTTTTCTCGATCGGGTTATTATTGTTTTTATGGCAGAATCAGAAATAGGCATGATGCCAATTTTTTAAGGACATCCATCGATCCTATTTTTTTATTGTGATCAAATGACTGTATTAGGACTCGAATTCAGAAATTGCCGTTAAGGATCGACATTCCTACGGAGCGTTGAAACGCTCCATAGAAATAGCTACGAAATCGTGACGTCATCGACGAGTAACTTTATTTACCAATTTATATATAGAAAATGGAAAAAAATCTATTTGCCACTTTGGGCGTGCAAAATGCGTTAAGTACCTACATGGTTGATTTACTATTATGGGTGAGGACCAAAAAGTTGGATGAAATTAAGGCGTAGTGAGTGAGTTAAGGTGGTAAACTTTTTGGTATTCATACTTATAGTTTACGTAAAACGTTAAACTTGTTTTTTATTAAAGCAGTAACGTCTGCTGACGTTAACCAAACATTACAATGAAACCAAAAATTTAATAATGTAACGGTTCAGGCTGCATGGGTTCGAACCTGCGTCCCCAACGGCTTTCCGGGCCAACACGGGCGTCCTACCAATTGGACCACCGAACCTGATGCAAGCGCCATTAAATTTTTAAACCAGTTGCTTCTACATGCCATGGTGGCATCGTAGCGCCATCAATCAATTAAATTTTTCGTTTAATTGTAAACGTTAAATTTGCGTTATTTTAAAGTATCATCTCAAATAACGAATAAGGTCTCGAATACGTGTGCCTGGGTCATGGATGTTATTTGTATTTAAGTATGTTGGCAGTATCCACATAAGTATGTTTATCGTCGTATAGTGTCCATAACACGCCTACTAGCGCTTACTGTGGGACTAGATTGATTTGTGTGAGGTTGTCCGATATTTATTTATTTATTATTATTTATTTATCATACATATTTCAAAGTCCTTTACTGTTACTAGTTTTTTTATTCTTTAATTCATGACACAATGAGCTACTTTTTTTATGCATATTAACTATTACAGTAGGTAAGTATGTTAAAGAATTCAACACCAGTCATCATCCCTATTAAATCTAGTAGTAGAGTTGTTAGTCCGCTGTTTTCTAACATAACTGTGGGCTCCGGTTTACCTTTCCAGCCATACACCCATATTTTTATATAGAACTGTACAAAAATAACATAAAAAATGAGTTCCTGATATCTGTTTTACACGGAAACGATACCAGACAAGTTCTAGTAGACTTAACTGACCAGCAATCAAAAACGAAAAGAGGTATACTTGGTCCTATTCACTCCGCTCTCACAGGGGATGAATCTGACTTCCCTCCACATCTGAAAATAATCACCGCGGAACGCTCTATGTGTGGTAAAAATTTCATGCTTGTAACCCGATGCGCAGAATTTCGCGGCTTAGCAACTCTACTATAGCGTCCGTTTGTTTGTATGTACTTGTACTTACTTAATGTATGTATGCAAAGCAGGATATAAATAGGGACACATACAATAAGTATGTTTTACGTCTTATAAATACCGAAGCGAAAACATGTTTTTATCTTTTCACTGTAGAATGTATGAATAATAGAATAGAATCCTAAGGCCAGCGGAAGTGGAAGACCGAGAATGACCGAATTAAAAATGATGTTGCCATCTTGTAATGATACATTATGCTTTTTACTGTTTTTATGATAACACTACTTAATACCTACTATAAACAAAGACGTGTGGACATATAGTAAATGTTCTGAAGGTATGACATTGCAATTGTGAGTATTCACCGCTTTATCAACAATTAGGTACATATGACATCAGTATCACGCCACATACAGCGGTTCTTTACAGGAATGTAATGTTGGTATTAACAAACAAATACTTACCTTTTCACCGGACACGGTGTTATGTGTACTGCCATATTTGTAAATTACTGATCATTTAGGTATTCTCTGTGTTATTTATACTGACGCGGTCGGCGCAGTTTGTAGTCCAGCTGCCTACTGAGCCGACGGCCCTGGGTTCGAATCCCGGCAACGACAAATGTTTGTATGATGAACTCGAACATTTATTCCTAGATCACGGATGTGATTTATATCATTTTATATGTGTATTTATACATTATGTACATATATCGTCGTAGTACAAGAATTGCTTAGTTCGGGACTAGGTCGATTTGTGTTACATTGTCCTATCATCATCATATCAGCCGATAGACGTCCACTGCTAAACAATAGCCTCCCCCGAAGTTCTCCACAACGATCTGTCTTGCGCCAAACATCCAATTTCTGCTCGCGATCCTAACCAGGTCGTCGGTCCACCTTGTTAGGGGCCTTCCCACGCTGCGTCTTTGGGTCCGCGGTCACCACTCAAGTTCCTTTATGTCTACAACCTTGGTGCTCTTACGTTTGAGTAACTTCTCATGACCACATTTCAGTGCTGTTTGTCATAACTGGCAACACACATTGGTTAAAAACCTTCGTCTTAAGACACTGCGGTATCTGGGACGACAGATCAAGAGCCTTTATCTCGAGAACGCGTGGAGGTATGAAAAGCAGGCAAGCTGTGAAAAAATCAAACTTCTACGTTAACATGAAAAAAAGATACGGCCGTTTATGTCGCAAAAAACGTACATTTCGACACTCTCAAGGGAATCAAAATGATAGGGTACTTCCCGATGACCTAGAACTATGAAAGGCAAGTAATATCGTCACATACTACAAATACTTATAAAAATCTGAAAACAATACTTTTGTAATAAAATCATAAAAAATATAGTCCTTTTCAAACATCATATTTGGAGAACTCGGTTGCGTTAAGTTTGCGCCTCGTTTGTACGCGGCACCATACATTTCAGTTGCAAACTTAACTCAACCAGGCCAATTAAGATGGGATAAGTAAAGTTTGTACGGAGCCCTCGGTGCGCGAGTCAGACTCGCCCTTGGCCGGTTTTTTTACTTTAAATTAGGAAGTTTGATTTTTCGCAGTCAAGGGACTGAGTATATGGTTTTAATTTCAACTTGACACCTGCACGCGTTCCTGATATAAAGGGTCTTGACAGACAGACGGACAGCTGGATGGACGGACAACAAAGTGATCCTACAAGGGTTTCGTTTTTCCTTTTGAGGTACGGAACCCTAAAAAGGACGTCATGTCTAAGAAAAATCCATTCCATCAGAAACGCAATACCAACAGATGGTTCCTTTAGTCATTCTCAACGCAAAACGAGTATAAAGTGAGCATCCGATGATAGTCACGCTATCTATTGAGACTTTTCCTCCTGGGTATTTTTGTTAGAAAGTATAATCTCCTCAAACCATCCGTCTATATAGGTTATGGTAGCATATTTATTATCTATGTCTATTTTTGACATTTCCTCTTCCCATTCTGTTCCCCGTCATGGCGGACATACAATCTTACTCTTGCTCTGTGATATAATAATTTTAATGTAATTTAATAATGCAATTTTATATAATCTAAACGTAACCTTCCTAGTCGTAATGTGTACGTAAAGTGTTTGTTGTTTTTTCCCCGTGTCTTTTATGAATAAAAGATTACTGGGAACTCCTGCATGTCTTCTTGTGGTATCGACTCCACGTGCCCTGGTAACTACAATCCTCAGTAAAGTTACAAGCGACCTGCCCCTCCGGCGCAGGTCTCACAGGTTCCGGACCCAGCGCAAGCTTCTACAAAAGCAGAAGACAGAGATCGGTCGCAGTTCGTCGCATGGTAATATCATAACCTCACTTAACCTAACATTATGGCGGCGGCGACCGGCGGCGAGAATGAGCGAGTGCCTCACGCTACATTCTCCTTCGACAAATTGGATGGAGTTGACAACTACCTAAATTGGAAATTTTGCATGCGTCACGCACTGATTATGGAAGGATTGTGGGCTGCGGTTGAAGGCACCGACACGGATGTGCCCAAAGGTCAACGTGCTTTAGCAAGGATATGCCTCTCGGTGAAACCGCACTGCATACAGCACATTCGCACAGCAGACACTGCTAAAGCAGCATGGACCAACTTACAAGGTATTTTTGAAGACAAAGGTCTCTACAGGAGGGTAGTGCTCCTAAGGCAGTTGCATCGGGCAAGCTATGCAGACTATGGTTCGATGCAGCAGTATATCGAGGCTGTCACCACCTTAGCACAGAAGCTCGATGACATCGGTCGCAAGATTCCGGATGAGGAAGTCGCAGAGCTACTTCTCTCTGGACTGCCGCAGGAGTACGACATTCTCGTTTCAAGCTTGGAGGCTGCTAACTTGTCAAGTAGTCTTACGACAGAGATGGTGCGAGCCCGGCTTTTACAAGAGGAGTTCCGGCGGACTACCAATGATGGAGCCAACGCTAATTCTGCCTTATTTAGCAAGAATAGTCCAAGGAAACCGTTTTGTACTTACTGCAAGAAGACAAATCATCACAAATCTAGATGTTTTAAATTAAAAAGTGATAAAAGAAATAGTGATAAAGTGCAACATAGTCTTTCAGTGTCCGCGCTCGCTGCCTATAGCTCTGAAGATTGGGTAGTCGACTCTGGCTGTACCAATTCCATGTGTAAGCATGAACACTATTTTAAAACTCTTGACAAAAATTTTAGCTGTGTCATTACTGTTGCTAATAAAGATACCTTGCAATGCAAAGGTATCGGTAATGTTGAAATTGTTTTGAAAAATAATGTAATTAGAACAATTGAAAATGTAATGTATGTGCCCCAAATTGCAACAAATTTAATATCTGTGCGTAAGTTAACCCAGAAAGGACACACAATTGTATTTAAAGATGAGAAATGTCATATCTTTAATAAATTTCAAGAATGTTTAGCTACTGCTTCTAATAGGAAAGGTGTTTTTGTGTTAGATTGTGTAAGTAATTTCAATCCACAGCACAACATTGCTTCAGTGTGTGTGCAAAGTCACCACAACCCACCTACAAGTAAGGAGTCCACATCTGATGTGTCGTCTGATGCTACGAGGGAGCACCAATGTGCTCACGCAACCTCTGACGTGCCTGCGCACGTCTGGCATCGACGTTTATCACATCTAAGCAAAGCAGGTATGTGTGAACTTCGTAATATGTCCTATGGCTTAAATTTCAATATTGAAGATTGTGAGCTTAGGAATTGTGAAACTTGTATTAAGGGGAAGCAGAAAGTTAAAAGTTTTCCTAAGGGTGAAGCTAGAAGAGCTCAAAATTTACTTGAATTAATACATTCTGACGTTTGTGGTCCTATAGAACAAAGTTCCTGGGGTGGTTCACGTTATTTAGTGACTTTCACAGATGATTTTAGTCGCAAAACGTTTGGTTATTTATTAAAATTCAAGAGTGAAGTCATGAGCAAGTTTGTTGATTTTAAAAATTTAGTTGAGAAACAGTCTGGTCATAAAATTTTATGTTTGAGAACAGATGGGGGAACTGAATATTGTAATAATAAGTTTGACAGGTATCTAGCTGATTGTGGGATTATTCATCAAGTAACTATACCTTATAGCCCTAGCCAAAATGGCGTCTCAGAACGTCTTAATCAAACTCTAGTTACTAAGGCACGCTGCATGCTAATAGATGCAGGTTTAGGCATGCGGTATTGGGGCGAGGCTGTGATGACAGCTATATATATTAAAAATAGATCCCCGACTGCCGCTGTGTCTGGTGCCACACCGGAGGAACTGTGGTCAGGCTCCAAAGTTGACCTGAGCCACTTGAAGGTATTTGGATGCAAAGCTTTCTGCCATATACCTAATTGTAAACGTTCCAAATTTAGTGAAAAGTCAAAAGAGTGTATTTTTGTTGGCTATTGTCAAGAATCAAAAGGTTATAGGTTAATTGATCCCAAATGCCCTACCAGGGTTATTAAAGCAAGATCTGTCCATTTTATTGAAACTGTGATAAATAATAATTCTTATATGAATAATAATAATATTTTAATCAATGATAATGTTTCAATTAATAATACAATTTTAAACAATGATACTATTTTAAATAATGATAATAATTTTATTAAAGAAAAAGTGCACAATAACAAAGATATTGTAGCCTATGACTCATACAACATTTATAATGTTTCAGAAACTTCAGTGTTGGAGCCCTGCCCTGGTGATGAGGCAACCAGCGTGCGGGTCGAGCCCCTGAATGCAGAGTCAGCTTCGTCTAGTGATGGTGAGGCGCAGCATATGCCAGAGTGCAGTGCTGGGGATCCAGAGCAGGCTATGAGCCCGCCTGATCACCACTACCAGTCGTGCAGCGAGGGTGAGGAGTCCGAGGAGCAGTCGGCAGTCCCTGTGCCAGAGGTCACAGCTCAGCCGAGCACCGGACGTCCCATTCGAAGTACACGGGGTGTCATGCCCGAAAGGTATGGTGATTTTGATTTATCCCTCATGGCTCAAGTAGAGCCGGAGCCTCTCTCTTATTATGAAGCAATGGCATCTGATAATTGTAATGATTGGAAAACTGCAATGCAGAAAGAATATGACGCTCTCATTAACAATGATGTTTGGCAGCTTGTAGACCGTCCAAACAATACAAACATTGTAAAGTGTAAATGGGTTTTTAAAATCAAGAATGAAGCCTTAGGCAAGGATAAATTTAAAGCTCGCTTAGTTGCTCGTGGGTTTTCTCAGAAAAAGGGCGTAGATTACATTGACGTATTTGGTCCAGTCGTAAGACATTCGACTATGAGAATATTATTCTCACTGGCTAATGATATTGACATGGATATAAAGCATATTGATGTAGCAAACGCGTTCTTAAATAGTAAATTAAACGAGACCATTTATATGGAGCAACCTGAAGGTTTCATTCATGACCCTAATAAAGTTTGTTTGTTAAATAAGAGTTTATATGGCTTAAAACAAGCCAGTAGGATGTGGAATTTGAATGTTAACAATTTATTAGTTAATAATGGCTATGTGCAAAGTCTCTGTGAGCCATGTGTATATGTAAAGAAACATAAAAATCTACTTTCAATAATTGCTCTATATGTTGATGATTTTTATGTTTTTACACAAGACAAAGAATGTGTGTCCTCATTAATTAATTTATTAGAAAAAGAATATTGTAATGTTCAAAATCTTGGGGATCTTGTCAATTGTCTAGGTATATGTGTTATACGTGATAGAGCTAAAGGTATTTTAAAATTAAATCAGACACAATATATTAAGCAATTATTAGTGCGTTTTGGCATGGAAAATTGTAAGTCTGTAAGTACACCCATGATGGTAAATTGTAAATTAGATAAATGTGATTCTACTACTACAGCTCTGCTTGATAACGAAGTATTTCGTTATAGAGAGTTGTTAGGCAGTTTGATGTATCTCGCGGTGTGTACTCGGCCTGATATAGCATTTGCTTGCAGCCAATTGAGCCAATTTAACCATGCTTTTGATAAGAGTCACTGGTTAGCAGCTAAGCACGTCCTTAGATATTTAGCAGGGACTTTAAATTATTCCCTATATTTTAATAGGAGTAGTGATTTAAAAATTACTGCATTTGCAGACGCTGACTATGGAAATAATCTGCTAGACCGTAAGTCGTATAGTGGTTTTATTGTAAAGCTAGGTCATAATATCATAAATTGGGAGTCTAGAAAACAAAAGTGTGTAGCCCTATCTTCTACAGAGGCCGAGTATTTATCTATTGGAGATGTGTGTAAAGACTTATGTTTTATTAAAAATTTAATTTATGAGCTCACAAGTAGAAATATTGATATTTTAGTATATAATGATAATCAGAGTGCACACAAGCTCCTGGAATGTAAAGAATACTGTCATAAGAGGAGTAAGCACATTGACATCAGATACCATTTTGTAAAGGATTTAATTAGAAACAGGTTTGCTACAGTAAAATACCTGCCATCTGAAGATATGATTGCTGATGTGCTTACAAAGGCTTTAGGTAAAGTTAAGCATGTAGAGTTTACGAAACTCATGAATGTAAAGCCTTAACTTTATTAATGAGTTTTTCATGTAAGGCCGATGGTATGTGGAGCTTAAGGGGAAGTGTTAGAAAGTATAATCTCCTCAAACCATCCGTCTATATAGGTTATGGTAGCATATTTATTATCTATGTCTATTTTTGACATTTCCTCTTCCCATTCTGTTCCCCGTCATGGCGGACATACAATCTTACTCTTGCTCTGTGATATAATAATTTTAATGTAATTTAATAATGTAATTTTATATAATCTAAACGTAACCTTCCTAGTCGTAATGTGTACGTAAAGTGTTTGTTGTTTTTTCCCCGTGTCTTTTATGAATAAAAGATTACTGGGAACTCCTGCATGTCTTCTTGTGGTATCGACTCCACGTGCCCTGGTAACTACAATCCTCAGTAAAGTTACAAGCGACCTGCCCCTCCGGCGCAGGTCTCACAATTTTTCTTACTGTCTAACACCAGTATCAGAATATTTAGTATTACTTAATTGTTAATTATTGCTTATATGGATTTTTCAACTTCATGCGTCGTAATGTAAGCTGTAAAGTTGCGGTTTAATATGTAAATCGAAACATATAGTACATAAGGTAAATGCCGTGCACCTTACAATTAACCTGAAAGCATGGTTAAGAGTCGAAGCTATCGTTTTACAATCAGAAGCGAAGGTATGGTGTTACCTGGTCCGTAGTTATTCCCGGCCGACCGCTCGTGTAGCATTACAGTGACCGCAGCGAAACAAAAACAAATGGAGAGAATGTCCTCAATCGTACGTGCGTGTCCTGACTCTCCCACAGGGCTGTCTCTGCGGCAAGTTAATTATGAATGTTTAATTAGGAATATTATCTATATATACGAGCGTAATATACGGCATTTGATGATCAGAAGGTTTACTTTGGTGATTGTCGTGATGATAAATAAATAACAAATAAATGGTTGTGGTGGTCATGGTCATCATCTTCATCAACACCTTCGGTCATCACCATTATCATCGTTACCATCATCATCGCTTCACCATTACTAACCAGCCTCATCATCATCAATCACCAATTCACTAGTTAGTGCCCACTTATGCACAGTACACACACCTATCTCAAAATCATCTACGGAGCCAACAATATTCCAATCGGCTTTGACAAAACGAATGGATGGACACGTGAGTATGATGACGATGAGTGCTCGAAGTTATTTTTAAATCGAATACTTATAAACCATTCGTCAGTTACAATCTGTTTATCTAAATTATTCGATACGGATGCTATCATACTATATGGTTTCGTTAGAATGGAGCAGCTACACATTTTCAACCGACTTCAAATAGAGGAAGTTCGCAAGTCGATGCGCATCTTTTTTCATGATGGTACTAAACCAATTTTGAAAATTTATTTTGTAGGTATACCTATGCCCGCGAATACTTGGAATCGGGTACTTTTTGTGATAAAGTGATTATTAGGTACCTACGTATTTAATACCTGCTAAGAGACACCACTGAGAAACATTAGTATGATAGAATTAAATCTACGTGATATTAATTAGATTATGCAATGTAAAGAGCGGATGGCATGAGCATGGAAAACCATTATACACTATAAATCTGTACTAGTAACATCCTTGTCACGTACAGGTAAGGTACAAGATACAATAAGTACCTAAATGACATGTATTGGAAGCCGTAAAGCCATCGCTCATTGGCTTTGCGGCTGCCGGCTGTCAGTAATTAAATAGACGATCGTATTCGGGTCTTTCCCACACTGTTTATCTTTGATGTTAATAAGGAAAATAAATGTTTTCCGGTTACCTACAGAAGGCAATCGTAGTTCCATGTTTGATTATTACTTATCAGTTGGGTCGTTCTCAAAATATTTGCACGGCTGCGTTAATTTTGCATTTTTTTTTAAAGTTGCGATTTCTTCTTTTATTTTTCATAAGATTGCTAGAAATACATTCAGACAATTGATATCACGTCGAGGGAAGTAGTTAAATTGAACATCTTAGAAGATATAGGTGTTTGAAATTTTAGGTCGACAGGTGAAAGACATCGATGTCAGGTAAACGACATTTTGTTACCAAGTTATCGACAATGGGTGCAGGTTTGCGACAAATATGTTCCAACTTCACTGAATTTGTTAGCAGGTTAGCGACGACGGTTGCAGGTAAGTGACATTTTAAATAAAACCTACGTTGAACTGTCAAATATTGCTTTTTTGATTGTTTTTGTTTTTCTTTTTTCCTTATGTTAGTAATTTGCATATTAAAACAAGCATTTAATTCTCATCTCATAGGACATTTCTCATGAGGTTTTTTGAAGCCTGTACTATTCAGAAAGGTCATAACCGGCAAAAATATGCAAAAGCATACCCACGTGATTTTATAAATTTCTTATGAAGGTTCAACAGCGAATCATTTAAATAAAGTTTCTGCATCCTGATGCTGCCTCTTGTGACATATTCTTTCTAACCCGCTGAGTAACCTACTACTGTTTTCGTCATCTTCAAAAAATTCCTTCACATCTGATACCCAGAAAGCCTTCGGCTGCGTAAGGTGGGATAAGCTATGCGAGGTATTGTCTGAAGCTGCCAGCACATCTGGTAACACTTTATAAACTGCCTTTACGAGTCTGGATACAGAAAGTGTCGGTAGGAGATGTCACATACAAGAACTTTAAGTTCCGGAATGGCGTACGACAGGGATGCATAATATCCCCAATACTATTTAACAGATATGGAGCCCTTGAAGGTACGTGGTAGACATCGCCTAGTTTGCACCACCCGAAGCAGAAGTGGCCCAACTTTTGGAATGACTCAAAACAACCAGCCTCAGAATGGATCTCGATATTAATAAAAATAAGACCGAGCTGATGATAGTCGACCATTACTAGTCGACAAAGTACTAACCTGCTTCAAGAGATCAAAACTGTTGATCAGCTCCAGTAACTTGGCTCCATTGTCACAAGTAGAGGCACATGCAAACCAGAGATTCGCAGGCGAATCGGAATCGCAAAAACAACGATGACCCAACGCGGCAAAATATGGAAAGATAAACACATCCCTAATCGGAGTAACATGCACCTCGTCTGTGCACTTGTCTTCTCCATATCTCTTTATGGGGCAGAGACCTCGACACTCAAAGCCGCTGACAGGCAGAGGATTGATGCTTTCGAAATCTGGTGCGGGCGCCGCCTGCTAAGGATTCCTAAGAAAGCTTGAAAGTAAAATGGAATACTCAAACTAAGCTACTTCGGTAATATATTGTTTTTATAACAACGAAACATGAGTTGAGACACGGCGAGTGACCGATAAAACCTGGTTTTTAAATAATTTTGAATAAGTGTTTAAATAATTGTCGTTCACCTGCCGTATGTGTCGTTCACCTGTTTTTATATAGACAAGTGAACGACATACAAGTGATGGACAAAATGACAGTTATGTCATCAAAACAAATAAAGTATTTCGTTGATGAACTGCATATTTATACACATAAAAGTAGACCATACTTTACGCGTTATAATTTAAAATGAATGCAATAGGACACACGTCAACCAAAATATGGAAGGCAGAATATAGACTACATACCCATTACAAACTCCCGCTTGCGTAAGTGTATGTATCATATTTTTTTAGTGCAGCACACTGACGACGTGTCACTCGGAACACTGTTAGGTGGCAACTGAAGGTCTCGATTTATGCGGGATGAGGCAGGGGAAACGAAATAGTAGTCACACAATTGTAATGTTTGTCTCATGACAAGTGAACGACAAAAAATGGCGTGGACAAACTTAAATTGCAAATAATTCGCAACATAAGCATAATATTATTATTCGATATGGTAGTATTCAATCTTCATTATATATGAAAATAAAACGGAGTACTGAACTTAAGCTAAGTCGGTAATGTATATGTTTTTATTACAACTAAACATGAGTACCTCGCGTTGGGACACGGCAAGTGACCGACAAAACCTAGTTTTTAATAGTTTTTTGGCTATTAATATACTTTACTTTTAATTAAAAGCATTTGGCCTCTATGTAAAAAGTGTCTGTAGATATGTGATGATAATTGAATATTTAAAATAATGCGGTGTAAAAAACTTCTTCTAAGACAAACCTGTTGACAGGTGGCAGTGCAAATATTTTGAGAACGACCCAGTTGGTTTTCCGTTGAATGCAAAATTCCATTATGGATTTGGAAAAAGATCATGTTATGCCTAGCTGGACAATGCTTTCTGGTGGAGATGGACCTGGCTGGTCGCCATCCACCTGAGTCATACCGATTTGGTTAAAGCTACAGCCCGTTTACTATAAGTTTTGATCTCATTTGTATGCGACGCCATTGATACGAGGTCCAAACTTATAGTAAACGAGTTGTACATACCTAGTGTATTCTGTTGTCGGTTACTTTAGGGTCAAATACTAATGAAAGATCAAAGAAATCCCTAAAAAAGAACTCGTTTAGCTGGAACAAATAATATAACTAAACTTAACAATTCATCCATCAATCAGTATAGATTCAATCCAACTAAATAATGTATAAGAGCGTCAGAAGTTAGATCACTAGACTTGCTCCTGGTAGGTTGAGGTCATTTTTCCCCATGCGCTATCTATAAGTAGCAAGTCGCACGCGGCAGGTCGGATAATCGTGACAAACACGAGATCGTGTCATTAATTCGTATCTCTATAATCCCTATAAACGAGCCAAATAAGTTCGGTAGTCAGTCACAGCACAGCCCTGACATGTAACCCGTTCGTGAGACGCGCGGGCGCGGGGGCGGAAGCCGCAGGACATCCGACACGTACAGGAAGCAGAACCAGTTCCAGCCTTTGTCCCTCCCAGCCTCTCCCCGCGACCGTCCCGACCGCATTCCTGCCTCCGAGCCTCCGCGCGAGCGCACCCTAGCCCGTGATCCCAGGAGAAAAAGGCAATAACTAAGTATGATCCTTATAATTAGTTCATTCCTTCTTCCTTGCGACGGCACCGTCGGTCAACCGTACGCTCTCAAACTACTGGATATTTTTACAAGCGTTTTATTTACATTACTCCAGGACTGTTCGACCACTAGCTACGTAATGCTAAAGGCAGTTGAGAAAATGTGATGGATAGTTTTGTTTTCTGTGTCATATTGCGTTGGTTAGACTGAGGCACCATCTTTTCATCCCCCTAAGTTCTGTGGAGGTATCATTTATTATTTACTGACTTCAAAAAAGGAGGAGATTCTATGTTTCACTGTATGTATTTTTATTATGTATGTCCACCGATTTATCCGCCAATTGTAGACCGAGTCACAAGATTCTTTTTTTATATGAAAGAGTATACTCCTGAGGTGGTCCCATTGTTACTATGGATCTGATGACGGGATCCCAGGGAAGTCGAGGCAACCCTCAAATGTTATAAGCACAAGCAATGGGGCTGATGATGGAAGGGATAATTCAAACGAAACGCATGATAACAAGACCTACCCGATCAGCCCTATAGTATCTAAAATAGAACCGACATACATATTACATTTGAATCACCTTTTGAAGTCGGTGCCTAACATTTTGGGATTATTTTGAAGTCAGTTCTTCTGTTATTGCTTTTTTTTTTTTTTATTAGGGTCGTATTATACGCTTCTCTGAAAAAAAACTGTATCCTTAAGCACGCCGATGACCATAAATATGCGACCATCAGAAAGTATGACGATGGTGACGCAAGTTAACGCGATTATAAATACATGGAATGTATTTTTCTATTAGTACTAGTATCGAAAGCACTTTTCGTGTGTGTGAAAACCGTGTAAGTTTTAATAACACTATTTTCCCACAAACACAACAAAACGGGACTCGCGCCCCGCAACGCTCGAAGATGCTGCACGTCTAGCACAACTGTGCTCCGCGACTCTTGTCGCGCGGGATAGCATCGCCCGTCACTCTCTCACAGTAGTACTGTGAAGAAAGAGACGGGCAATTATCTCGCGCGAGAAGTAGCCGCTCGTGACAGCTATGCTAGAGGTGCTGGATGCTCGCCCACAGATGACCGCCAGTCGACACTCATTCCAAACATGCTAGGACTCAACAAATGTTATTGTGATAGTATTGACACATCAACACATTGATCATAGTAATGTAGTTACGTCAAGATAAAGGAATATGAATCCTAAATCGCTATAGGCAATTAAGGGAACATACCTACGACAGCTTACAAAATCTATCAGAAGTCGTCTTGATTCTTGTCTTACTTACTTGCGTTCGTATATGCAAATTTTAGTACTGCTATGGCGCTGAAAAGGTTTAATGGCCGTTTGGTAAAAAATACAAAACCCAACTTACCAATCTCTTCACGTTCGACAGACTCAAATTAGATTGAACAATTTACTTCGAGGACTTTCTCAACCCTTGTTCGCGACCTCATGTCATCCCATATAGCAAAATTTAATAAGTATGTACGATTTGGAGTTTCGATGTCACACGATTCACTCGTTAATTACTAGTAAGAAATAGATAATGTTCCCACAAGGGCACGACCGACTCATTAACATTTTTAACATTGCGTATTTATTTGTTTAGCAAGAGTTAATGGATATCTACGATTGTTAGACAATCAAACAATAACAAGTTCTATTATTACACATACTTACATGAAACAAAAGAAAGATTTCATAGGATTTCTGTAGCCAAGCAATTATTACAAAAACTTGATGACATAATCCTAGCAACGGCGCGGAAGAACACTCGCTTTCCCTGCCACAACTGGCATTCCAGACCTGTTTCTAAATACAACTCAGACCAATTTTCTCTAAAAATAAAACGGCTCCGTCTAGCAGAGATGATTAAATCGCCAAATGTCTCCATGAAGCGGAAAAGCGTCGGCAGCCCGAAATAGCCGCTGAATATTTCCGACTCGAACTCAGTCCGTGTCGTGGAAATGGTAGGTATGTAAAGACGGCGTGCGCGCAACTTCCGGAGCGCCGATAAACATGGCGGCGGCGAGCCAACATGGCGACGCTTCCGGTCGCGCTGATTCACATGTGATGGCGGCTGACTGGGCTTGCTCACTGCATTTCTGGACTGTGATTCAGCCTTACGCAACACGTAGGTGCCCTCGAACTAAGACGTTTTGGAATTTACTGTCTGGCACTAACGCCCGTCGTACTATTAATAATTCGGACACAACTTAACAAAAGAGAGCTTACCTACCCATTCTAAGTCATCCTAACATAGAATTACCTACCTTTCCCATCCTATTATTTCAAACCTAAAGTATTGTGCGATTTTCTCGCCGTAATCTTTATTATTATTGAATACAGCTGTAAACGGTCGCAAATTTTAGACCTTCAATCTCTTTAGCAATAGTCAGTCTTTACCATTTGAGTGACCTGACTAATTCTTGCCAAGATTTCTCAGTTAAATTCCTGTCGGACGTAGTAGCTGTCTGGGTCTGATTTAAGGCGCCTGCGCCATCCATGTTGGCATTGTTTTGCGCGCCTCTCGGTCTATCCGTCCAGATTTGTCTCATTCAACCTGTACAACAACCACGTGTTTGAAAAGCACCCATGCCACCCGCAGCCACAAAGACTAGGGTCGTAGAGTCAATCTGTGTACTGAACACATCCGAACCTCTTACGAACTTTAACCTCCTACGAAAAGAGGGAGTTCTATTTGTTCCTTTATACTAGTATCGATCAACCTATAAGTCTGCCTGTGGCCAGTTCGCCTGAAAGGTGACTTTCTTTATTAATATTTGGTATCCTTCGCTAAACATCATTCAAGATAATCCGTTAACTAATAAGCAGTTTAATAATCGTCAGCTGTTTTCTTCGCGTGTCAGTCATGCATAGGGTTCCGTACCTCCATCGGCAAATATTTAACCCGTATAGAATTACTTAGTTTTATCATTACACTACACTGTCATACGGCGATCATCGTATTAGTTGAAAAATGATTACAAAGAAGCGAAAACTTGAATAATTTAATGGTTCAGGTAGGAATCGAACCCACGTGTCCAATGGCTTTCCTGGTCAACACGGGCGTCTTACGTCCTATTGGACCACTGAACCTTGTTTCTGCATGTCTTAGGGTGGCATCGTAGCGCCATCTACCGTAAAGGTTCAGACTTTATGATCGGCACCATCGTCTCAAATTGCGTTGGAGGCGCAGGTTCGATTCGAACCTTGCCTGAACCATTAAATTTTTCGCTTCATTTAACTATAACTATTATCTTACTAACTATAACTATACTTAAACATTTGGTTTATGTTGGCAGACGTTACTGCTTTAATAAAAATAATTAGTTGAAAGATGTGTGATTACTGATTACACACTGTTAAGTGGCAAAAAACCGCCATTTAGTGACTTCCTGTCTTCGCAGGCTTTTCGCTAATACTGTTCCAAAATGATATGATAACACTTAATCACTCACGTACGCCATATAAAGCATCATTATTCTATCTTAATTATTTTTTGCTTGAAATTTTAAAAAGGTTGACTGAGAACAATGCAGAGGGATGCTGCCTTTCACGGGTCTTAGGTATTGTGACATCTTTTTCTGCAGGGTGCTGCCACAGTACATATATAGGCTAAAGCAGTATGGAAACTACGAACAAACGGTCGAAACAGCGCACACACACAGACGCAAGCGTTTACGAGGCGGCTAAGCGTACTTCGCGGTGCTGTCAGTAGCGCGTGGCGCGTCGCGACGGGCGGACTGTTTGTTTTTATTGCGTGTTGCGTGCGCTGTCCGCGAATTTTTAAAGATGCCACGAGTGTATTGCATTGTATACGGTTGCTTGAAATCGGCTTCTTCAAACCTTTTAGCTGTTGTTTTCAAAGAGAATACCTAAATGTGTAATGTACTTAGCTGCATCAATTTATCAATAAGTATAGACAAAATCAGTTATGGTGCCGTGCCCATGCTTTCTGGTAATTTATTAATTCTTCTTCTTTCGTGTCGAGGTTCCTCAAATATGTGATGCCCAAAAGGCAATTTATTAATTAGAATGAGGATTTTTTACACGATAAAATTGAATAATAAAGCTTTCGAACGTGTCGTAGCAGGCGAAAGTATTTCTCAGTCAGCAATTTACAATAAGTACAAACTTGTGTTAATTGAATAAAGACGCCTTAAAATGTTGAAGTCTTTTAATTACATAATTATGTTTTTAAACTAGTCAATTCATTCGATTAGGCTAGGTTTTTTACAATAAATGTATATAAAAAGTAAAATACAATTATTTAAAGTAATTATAGTATTATACAAAATATAAATACATTATAAAAAACCTAACCTAAGTAGGGTGCCGCCGCCAACCCTAGCGTGTAGGTATTTATCTTCAAAAAAGGCCTTAGTTTCCATACTGCTTTAGCCTATATATACTGTGGTGTTGCTTTTCACAAGCTGGACTACGAGTGTAGTCTTTAAATTTCATACATTGGCCAAGTACAGCTATACTAGCTACACGGGTTGAGGAGCATGTATCCGATGTCAAACACCGTCGCGACGCGTCGTTGCAATATAGGTCTGCGAGCATGTCATAGACAAAGCAACCCGCTTCGCGAGGCTTCAATGAAACCTCAGAGATATGCAAGGTAACTAACGAACCTAACCTGGCCGACTAGTGGCAGTTTGAAAGTTTTATATACCTACTTACGTAGCACCTTAGCACTGAAGTAATTAAATTATATCTCTTGTTACATTATAAATTATCTGTTATGATTACGAACTTATGAATGTATTTTAAACCTATTATAGGGTTTGTATACAACAATGTACTTTATCTCTGTTGTGAATGCAAATACCTACTAACGCGCCATTTGCATATCGGTACAAAAAACTGACATCACAGGAACACGGGTGGCCGAATTTTTTAAATGAAAATGATATAAATATTTTTTAGAATAAGTATAACTTTTTTACAAAGTTTGTTTTGACTATCAACTAAAGGTCTTAACCTACCTAAAATATATAAGTAAATAATTATCCCCTAACTCCTAACCATTAAGGAGTTGCACCTTCCTTCATCAGCTCAGCAAAATGAGACAATGACTACCAGACGCAAGTACCTGAATAACTTTATAAAATACATGAAAAATATTGTAAGTGCTATTATAATTTGCCCTCGATTTCCCTGGGATCCCATCATCAGATCCCGACATGGTGACTATGTGGTCCCCTCAGGAGTATATTCTTCCAAATAAAAAAAAGGAAATCAATCCAGGGAGAGAAAGAGAGACAGAGAGAGAAAGAGAAAGAAGAGTAACATACATACAAGAAAAACATAGAAGCCGAATGGAGACCATCCTCATTTTTTAAAGCCGTTTGAAAAATAGAAGTAGCGGTTATCCAAACTACTCTTCGCGTCTCTTTTAAAAATATAATATTATAAAATAAACAGTCTATTTAGGGCTTTAGGCAAGAGTTTGGTTAAAGATAACATCAGTTCGAGTAATTGGATAAGACGTGCGCTTATTATGATAAAATAATAAATAATATCCAAGTATCGAAAGATACCTAAATGTAATTACATGATAATCAATTAAATAAAGTTATCATATTACCACTTTTTCCGAAAACTCCAGCAGAGTCATAAGATAGTGAGTACGGAAGAGAAAATTTTAATCTTGAGCGTGTGTTGTCTTTAGAGCTGAAAGCCTTTAATTATTAGATTAGAATAAGTACGAATTAATTTGTTCGATTAAGAAATTTACGTGAGATTTGAGACCGACTTCGAAGCTATCGAAGGGTGATTCAAATGTAATGTGATTTTCACTTAATTTATGAAAGGATTATTTTTGGTTTTTCAATTAAATTATTCTTTTTTATGTTTTTTTGCCGTTTAGTGGGGAGATTGAGGTGGCCTTGGTTGTATGCATCTCGTTTTTTCCTTTAGGAGTTAAACCTTCAATCTTCAGCTCAGCGTCATGAGACGATAATGGAACTTTAGCAAATATAAGGAAAACATTATATAATGCCTGTAACATTTCAGTTTCCTTGGGATCCCATCATCACATCCTGACTTGGTGACAATGGGGGATGGTTTAGTTCACCCATAGGTACCTACTAAAAATATAATACAACGGTCTTAACCTCCATATAAAAATTATCCCCTAACTCTTAAACATCAAGGAGTTGTACCTTCCATCATCAGCTCAGCATAATGAGTAGGTACCAGACTCAAATATCTGAGTAACTTTATGAAATATGTGATAAACATTGTTAGTGCTTATACCATTTGAGGGTTGTTTTGCATAATCACATTCCGACTTCAGGAGTAAATATTACGAATACTTTTCCAGATAATCATTTTCTGGCTGAAAAATCGGTAGACATAGATCGATTAGTTAAGTAGGTATAGGAAGCCGTTTTACAGTCAGAGCCTGTAAGACGAGGATTGTATACAAAGACAAGTGTGTAATTATACCACTAGCGAGGAAAATCAAAAATCCCAGAAAATACCCACCGTAGCGCGTTATCCAGTTTTACTACTTACTAACCACAAGAAACATAATAGAGTGTCTAAATTTGTATAAAATGAATAATGCATAAATTGCAAAACGTTCTATAAGATAGTTAACTCCGGTTAAATGAGTGTCGGCAAGGTTGCAAGCGCCGGCGTCGCACGGCCGTGGCAGTGAACTTGCTTTCTTCGGCGCCCGAGTCGGTCGCCCAACCGTGAACCATAGCTAATCGTTGACATCAAATTACCTATTCGAGACCTCCACGGTCACAGTTATCGGGAAATAAATTGCCTACTTAAAATTTTGCTAGCATTGTGCAAGTCCCGTTAGAATGCGGCAAATAAAATTGGGAAACTGCGAACGGATACCGCGCTTGTACAACAACTAACAGCGATACATATATTGAAATTTCACAATCTACATGTTTTATAGGTTGCCTATAATATTGTACTGGGTATAGGGTGATTATGCAATGAAAGTACTGCTTACTCTGCTTACGCAATGTGCACTGGAAAGGCTTCAGCTTCAGGAAGTTACTACCCTTGGCCCTTATGACGTGTGCAAGTTGCATAACATACCAACACACTGCTCACAGTTATTGTATAATATGTATCTACTAGTCGGGGAATGAAAATGTTCATAATTTTTGGGCTCTATTATTTAATATGATAATGTTAACTGTGTTCAAAAGTGTATTTTTTTTTTCATTTCCCGACTGTAACTACTTATGAGAAGGAAGAAACCGGCACTCTGGCACATATCATTGCAAGATCATAAACAAGAACATTCTGTAAAGCAAACATAATAGGAAGTCGTCACTATGGTAAATAGTTCAGTCTGCATTCCGATGTTCGTTCCTCATAATGTAGAAACGAACATTATAGCATTGCAGGCATTTTGGAAAGGGATTTTTAGAAGAGACATTTCGAGTCTCAACACTATTAGCATTGTTTAACTTATAAAACGATGATAGCGATTATAAGTTGTAGGTTCCCTTCTCTTAGTGCATAGTCCTGAAAGATAGCTGTTTCAGAAGAAAATTCATTTCTAACTCGTGAAATTCTGGATAGCAAAATCTTAAGACAAAACAATCTGCGAACTTATAAGTTACCGAACATCTTCCTTATACATACTAACAGCCTGAGTTAATAGCCGTCTTAAGAGCCTGAACCACGCGGCCGACGGCAGTATACGCTTTAATCGTCCGCCATCCCACTTCCGCGTCATCCCGCTGCGCGACCTAGGCTAGGCCTCCCGTTATCAGGCACCCGTTACGAGACGCGTGACCCGGATCCGGCGCCCGCGCACGGTACGCAACAGCTGGAAAAACGCACTAACTGTCGCAGACACCAACACGTACAACACATATGGAACGCGGAAAAAACGGACCTACATAGCGAACTAAGATAAGTTTACTATAAATCCGATTCCGTTCTAACATTTTACCAATGTCAAACATCTATGAGCCGTTAGTGCTGGTTTTACAATAAGATAAAAGGTCTCCAGACATAAGCTGCACCTATTTAATTTAAGAAATAGAATTCATAATTAGTGACGTAATCGTACAAAGTCGTACATACCTAGTACAAAGTCGTACATATATGTGGACATATTTTTTAATCAACAGTACTTATAGAAAACCGTCTTGGATTATGGGTTGCAATAAGTGTCAAGAATTTTTATTCACTACAATGACGATGATGAATTAATGAATTATGCCACTTGTCTTAATACGAGATACTTACAATACAACGCTACCGTTTGCTATAAACCAAACGGATTACGAACCAACCAACTCCCAACTTGGTTACCAACTCATCAAGACGTTTAATAACCAGAGCAGTAAAAAACTATTTTAATGTCATCACGATCAGTTATAATGTCATTACAGTTAGTCCGTCTACTTGTGAAGGTGCAATTAAAAGCACAAGTAGAGTGCAAGTACACCGCTAGCCGGGTGACAGTTGAAGCGGGCTGGGGACCGCGTGCCATGACCATTGCAGTCGCTGGATCCACTAGTTGGACGGGTACGGACTAGGTGAATAGAACATGGGAGCTGATTATCGATCATACCGAGAATTCGAATGTGTCATCGACTCATTCAGGGTTCGGAAATTCGGATCGATATTTACCTACCTAAAGTTGACAAAATCCTATTGCTATCTCACTCATACGTCAAACAAAGCCGCCGATACCTACGACCGAATAACAAAGCCGCCGCCAAAGTTTAGGTAAATATCGATCCGAATTTCCGAACCCTGCGTCATCGTATATGTGGAATCGACTTTCCCGTAATATGACAAATAAATATTAAGTGATACAAGATCTATTTGGTTTTTACTATCGGATTGTCATCGACCCTCTCTCTAAATAACATACCACGAATACCTATACGACCACTGAAAGTAAATAGATGAGACAGAATGAAGGGTTTTGTTAGCATTATTAATTATTATGTTGGGGAAGTGTGGCTTAATATGGAGGTCGGACTTATACCTGTATGGTATTTAACCTATCATAAAAAATCTCGTAAGAAAAATACATTTCATTAAATACATCCAATCATCATGATAGATCACGATGCGTTTTTTGTTTTACCAATAAACACATGAGTCAAGTGAATTTAAGTTCGTCTTAAGCCTCATTACTTCATTAGCAAAACCTTCACACAAAATAACACAAATATTTATGTCGTCAATGATATCACAGGTGATATTCCACTCGTCCATACCGTCGTGTAGTATTATTAATTTCTGACGCCACTAGTGACTACCGCCCCGCGGACTGGTCGACAAAAAGTATGCATATATTTGAATTTAATTTCGCAAACAGGAAATACCGAGACGCTCGCGGACAAGTTTTTAACAAAAAGACAAAAGAAGCGACAAGACGCTCGTACAATAAGGCGGAAAACATCTCCTCAAGCCGGTCCATTAACAGCTATGAAAAACCTACAACGACTAGGTATGTATTAACCTATATCCTGATACAAAATTGTACGAGATACCTAGTGCAATTATAAGCAGTATAACTAGAATCGGCGTTAGATATGATATGATACAAGTGTGTAAGGTAGGTGATTTCAGAAGAGTGTAATTTTTCACGAGCGATGAACGAGCGAGTGAATAAATCAACACGAGTCAGAAATCATCTTACCCACGAGTTTTATGCAAAAATTTAATATGCATCTTACAAGAAAATAAAAAATACTTGCATTAGAAAAAAAGTATTTTGCTTTTGATTTATCCAGTAAGAGGTTGTTCTTAACATTTTATACTTCTTGAATAACATTTTAAATTTATTGATTCGTCACTTAAACTCGACATTATTTTAGATTTGCACAGATCGACTTCGAAAACAACAAGACCATGAATAAAAATGGCGGGTTTATTTGTAGATGTGCGTGCACTCGACATATCTACAACTGCGTATGTGCAAAAGGGATTTTTTTATTGTTTGTCTCATTTCAAAATGGCACGAGCGCATGTACATTCAGTCAAATGTATTTTAAGAAGAAGTATTTAAAATTAGTTTATGAATCAAATTCTAAATCTAAACTCATTTATAGTGATATGTTTAACGGAGTATTCGTTTTATTGACTATTTTATATTAATAATAGTCGGTATTGGTCTAATTTATCAAACTTTTTTACCTCTTTGCGTCGGACTGTCAGACAGACTTAGTAAAAAAAACTAAAAATTAAAAAGCACTAGTGCGGAAAAGTAGTACCTACTCTCTTCCAAAGTAAAGTAAAGTAAAGTAAAGTAAACTCTTCTCGAGCACAATGCATTGTAAAATATTTAGAATATTTGAGTGATCTCTTTACCTTAAGGAAAGGTGAGATTTCCTTAAAGATACTACTATCCTCGTATCAAAAATCTCCATAAATGGGGTTTGTAGTTATGATTATTTAATTATAAAGTTACCTACATACCTATTAATGTACCTATAGTTATAAATAACTTGTGTCGTAAATTTACGAGACAAGTGTGTAAGGTAGGTGATTTCAGACGAGTGTGATTTTTAGTCACGAGCGAGTGATTAAACAAACACGAGTCGGAAATCATCTTACACACGAGTTTCGTACAAAACTTTACTATGCATGTACGAGAAAATAGAAAATACTTTCATACTCACAAAGACTGTTTTTGCATTGGAATAAAGTGTTTTGATTTGATTTATCCAACAAGAGGCCGTTGTTATAATTTTTTACTTCTTCAATAACGTTTTACGGGTTTATTGATTCGTCCTTTATCTCGGCATTATTTCAGCAGATTTTCACAAATTAACTTCGAAATAAACTAGTCATTAATAAAAATGGCGGGGTTATTTGTAAACCGCGCTTGACATATCTACTACTGCCAGGCTATCCCCATTCCCCACGCGTTTCGGCCGCGCGAAACATTCCAATCTCTAAGTGGCTACCCGGCGGGACAAAATGCCAGTGGGCTGCCACGCCTCGCGGCGAGCGGACGGCGTACAGTTAACGTTTCCCGCGCAACCTGTGCTGTACGATGTCGAAAACTAAAAGTCGGGCATATTGTTTTTGTGGCAACAAAGACGATCGAAAATGATTTCATTTGTTCCAGAACACATTAAACTCTCCGGAATAAAAGATTTTGTTTAAGAATTAACTTTTACTGGGGCACTATTGGCGCGTAACTATTAAAGTCTGGGTATTTCTCTAAAAATCTTAATGGGGGCGCCTAGCTTTTTTTCGAATTAATTGTGTTGGTTTGATTCCATGCTGTGTTGGTATTACTGAATGTGTAGTTATACAATCAATAAGTAAAATATTTAAAGATTCACTCTATTATTCGTTATGTTTTAGAAACACGATTACTTGTAGTTTCCTCGATAGTTTTTTTTTAAAGCTACTTACCTCAAAAAAGCAACATAAACCCTTAGTATGTCATAAATACTGCAGGGAAAGTTATCAGTTTTTTTAATAATAACATAACGAGATGTTAACTATAATGTATACGTCTTACATTTTCAAAATCTATATATATTATTTTAATAATTAAACCGAAACAACATGATTTCCGCGCCCAGCAGAGATGGGCAAAAGTTAATCGATTAACGATTAAGATTAACTTTTTTAATCTCGATTAACGATTAAAATTAACGATTAGTTAATCTAATCGTACGAGTTCCGATTGATTTAATCTCGAAAGATTAAGTTAATTGTCGATTAATTTTTAGCGATTAAATTTTTAATCGATTAATTAATTCGATTAACTTTCTCTCGATTTATATTAGGAAAAATAAGATTTTTGTAAGTCTAAGTCCCTGCCTAGAACATCTTAGAGTACCGCACTATAAAAACCATCTTGTATTACTGTAACAAGAGGGAAGAGGGAAGAGCGGAGAGCGGCGATCGGAGAGCTGAGAAAGGCGTGCGGAGAGCGGAGAGTGGCGTGCGGAAAGCGGAGAGCGGCGTGCGGAGAGCGGAGGGCGGCGTGCGGAGAGCGGAGTGCGGCGTGCGGAGAGCGGAGAGCGGCGTGCGGAGAGCGTAGTGCGGCGTGCGGAGAGCGGCGTGCGGAGAGCGTAGTGCGGCGTGCGGAGAGCGACGTGCGGAGTGGAGAGTGGCGTGCGGAGAGCGTAGTGCAGCGTGCGGAGAGCGGAGAGTGGCGTGCGGAAAGCGGAGTGGCGAGCGGAGAGCGGTGCGCGGAGAGCGGAGAAAGGCGTGCGGAGAACGGAGAGTGGCGTGCGGAAAGCGGCGTGCGGAAAGCGGCGTGCGGAGAGCGGGGCGTGCGGAGAGCGGCGTGCGGAGAGCGGAGAGCGGCGTGCGGAGAACGGAAAGCAGAGAAGCGGAAAGAGCTGGAACGGTCGGATGCAAAGGTAACCAAACGGTTTGAACAGGGTCTTTTTAAAGAAAAATATCCTGTTCAAACCGTGTAGAGAATGGTGTTTAATCGTCCTGAAGTGGGCAACCCAGTGGGAATCGGGTTGTCTGGACGCCACGCCTCTGCTGACTAGACTGGTTGACCAAACGAGCGAAGGCACGAGAAAAAGCTAGCGTTTACATAACGGAGGCAACCCTAGCGCACATTCCAATGACGTTGCGTCACCCGCGGGAGGGGGCATCGATAGCGGTGGCAACGCCTGCCGTCCAAACAAGTGGTGTATCTGTTACGTAGTAACTTGTATATAATCTGTGCTACTGCGCATGTGCAAAAGTATTTTTTTAATATTCGTCTTATGTCAAAATGGCACAAGCGCGTGTACATTCAGCCAAATGTATTTAGTGAATAACGATTTAAAGTTCGTTTATTAATCAAATTGTATATCTAAGTAATGTAATTAATGACGTGTTAATTGAATTAATTAATGAAGTATTCGGTTTTATTGTACTTTTATATGTAATAATAATCGGTATTTGACTGATTTATCAAACTTTTTGTAAATAATAAAACCTCTTTGTGTCAGGCTATCAGATACACCTAGAAATAAAAAAAAATTGAAAAGTAAAAAGCACTAGTGCGGAAAAGTAGTACTTTCCGCACAGTTTGGATGCCTAGAATGCGATTTTTTCGAGCACATGCATTGTAAAATTATTACTTAACACAGTTCAAAGTTCATTGATTGAAATGTCCGAGCATCGAAATATATAGATGTGTCATAAAGTGATAACAGTATGGGTATTATTATACCTCACTAACCGACCCACTATTAGGCATGTGTTATCACCAAGTACCAGTAGGTATGCATTATTGCACTGACTATCATCAACATTATTTATTTTATTTGCCAGTGTACTTGTACTACTAATAAGCATTATGTCATCAGTTGACCTATGATAGATGTATTAATGGCGCGTTAGAGAAATGAAAAAGTGTTACGTCGCGTCCGTCATATTCCGACACTTAAAGTAGCGCTAGAATAACGGGTGCTTTGTCATTTATCTATCATGGAATAAACAGGGACTTGCTTGACACAGTGGAAGCGGGACGGGACGAGCCAACAAGCGCGCTACTACCTACTCGCTTCATGATAAACTGTATCAATCATAGGTATGATCTTTTCCAATTCCAAACATCTAACTTATCAATAACTATAAGCACTGACCATAATGAACCCTCATAATGGTCAGTGCTTATGGTTATTGATAAGTAGCTAAAACACCTACAGCAAAATGGCGCCTAAAACCTCACTTTGTAAACCTAATTTACACACTAGCAACCGGCATTGTACTCTCAATGACTGCTTATTATGAATAAAATTGTACTGTCACTCAAATTCAAGCAAGATCTTTGAGAAGCGTAACCACAATGGAGAACAATACCTGTAACGCCATTCGAGAATTAGGAAAAAAACTGTCTATAAACGTGTAGGTAACAATTGTAGGGAGTTCATCAATCTTCGAGCGTATAGTGTGCAACAGGCGGGCGGGGCGCGGGCGCGGGGGCGGCGACAATGACTCCGGTCATCCAGAGAAATTATTAATTGGCCCTAGGGACATCACAAAGAAGCGGAAATATAAAACTTCTGCGATAGACCCCCGCGGCGTGAGGCGCTTTACCTGACTCTTGCCCTGCCATTGTGTCCTGATTCAAAGGAAGGTATTTGCTTTTGATACCCTGTGGGAATTGCGCAACGACGGTTACTCGTAGGAAGCCCCTGAACAGTCAGATATCGAAGATAAGTTCCGTACGGATGCTTCGTTAACTCAAAGTTAAGGCATTAATACAACCCTTTAGTTTACCTATTATACATACCTGCGCACGTTATCCGCGATAAAGAAAACAGTTAGTTACGGGATCCTGAACAACGTTTGTTATTGACAATAAGTATAGCCTTCACCGTGAACGATAAAAAAGGTCGTAAAAAAGATAAGCTAGGATGCTGGCTGAGGTAGCCGTTTAAAAAATAGATTAAGTATACCCTTCAGGACTTCATAGACCAAAAAGTAAATGGCTCACATTTATATACCTACTTACATATTTATGTATAAAACGGAAAAAGTAAATATGAGATACTACTACTCGTATCTTATCTGAAAGCTTATGTGATTGATATTCTCGCAGTTTTTCTATATTCTGTTCGTGTGAAACACTCCAAATGGTTACAAACAAAACTGAATAATGCAAGATCCATGGCCATGATCTTTAATGCTGCATCACTTCGTTATCATGTGACGGAATCTTAATAGCTCTTATCAGCCATCGGTTTATGCGAAACCTGTAAATTCACACCTCATTGTCGCAGGAGCCGAAGCCGACCAAGCGGAGATTCGTCGAAGTGGCTGCCCGTCCCTGCCCATTGCCCGCTGCCCGCTCTATATCTCACGGGCCGGTGTCAAACAAATACTGAGCGCTTCCTGGAAGGGAGGGACGCCGCGGCGCTTTAGAGATGCTAACCTTTTTTGTACCCTTACAGATAATAAATGATGCACTTAAAAAAAAAGAATCCGACCTGTTCACGGAGATAACGATCGGGAATGATTTTTATGGAAATGCTCGCCGGAATTATAACGATCCTTTGGGATGTGGTGGAGCGAGCAGACAATACGTCGGCAAAGATACACAGTCACATGACTTATCTGATCTACAGTAATAGCTGCTAACCACGCCTTTGCTATGGCAGGTAATCGTCCTGATGGTGTCGCGGCATTCCCGACGAACTAAGCTTTTACTAACATCGCTTATGAATGCTCCATCTATGTCTCAGATCACCTCCTGTATCTTCTTATATAAACTGAAGCAAAATATGAAATCGTATGTAAGATATCCAAATAATTACTTACTTACTTTACTTTTTGCTCGGAAAAAGAACATATGCAAACAAAATAATAAGTACCATGTTATTAAGAAGCATTTATATACCAACACCAGTATTCTTGAAGGATCTTTAAGCCATAATAGGATGTTCAAACAGTATTTAAAAGAGCTGCGGCTAAAGGAATAAAAGCTTCAACAGCTTAAAGGGAATTTTATTATTTGTCGAGATATAAAGGACTGCTGATGAAATGGTAAATCCTTAGCGGAACAATGTCTCGGAAGACGCCGGCGTTACGTTCCTATTGCTTGAAAAGGATATGAATACAACCAGATTACACAAAAAATGAAAGCAATCTAGGAAATCCTAATTCAAAAGCAAACAATAAGATCTATGTCACGTCACATCGACACATTCCTAAATTATGACTATTAGTTGCAACAGCATATTATTTATTATATTTCAATTCCTATTTATTAATTAAGATCTAGATCTCATCAACAATAACAGCATCGTCATTAAAGATGTGGGTTAAAGACAATGTTTTTTCACCTTTGGAATTTCAATAAAGACTCTCGTTTGAACTTTCAACGGTACGGCTTCTACTCTACCTTGTACCTTTTCGACAAAAACTAAACTTTCATAATAAAAAAGAGCAAAACTATGCTCACCCTCTTGGGGACTGCGCATTGTAATCGCTCCGGGATGAAACTACTTTTTAAAAGGACCGATCCATTTCGATCTCGTAGATTTTTTGTTGCTATCGCGCCGTTTGCTTAGTTACAAGTTATGTAATTTAGGGTCATCAAAAAAAACAATACTAAACAAATATTTTACGTAAATCCTGACGTGTGAAATTATTCATATGACCTTTTCGTAAACATATAAATACTTCATATGATATTGAACTTATGTACGACAATATTTATCGAACAATCATAAAATTATTAACCCATAATAAAATTATTAAAAACTAGCAGTAATTCCTTGCAAAGTCCAACATTTAGAAAACCAAACGTCAGATCAGAGATATAGAAGTAATAGCAAGTGTAGGTATGTGTATATCCGATGCCAACCCTAAGTTATCCCGCCTTCGCGGAGAGACGTTACGCGCGAACACAAAGCCGACCATCTCGCACCGACCGACCCGGCTCTGCAAAGGAACCACTGTTTACCACTTCGTTTCCCATTCAATCTATTGTTCGGAAGTGAAGAAGTGCTCCATACTTGGAAATATAATGTATTCCATTGTACCAAAGTTAATATTTTAGCCGAACGAATTTCGTATCTATTGTATCCCACAAACGTTACCTGCCATTGAAATGAATAAGTGTGCGGATTGCACACTTGTTATGTGAAAAACATTATGAATAGTGCAAATACCCGCGCACGGATCAGATATAAGCCCGTAATGCAAAATATTCCAAAGAATCTTTATAAGTGGGCTGGACATCGTAATTGATCGGAGCAAAAAAGGAGAAATATGCGAAAATGATGCTGCTCTAAATATCGCTGCATAATAGGCTTCCTAAGAAGTCGATCTACCGGCGCAAGATTCCTGTACTTACAATGACTTTAAATAAACAGCAAAGGACATTCGGTATTGCAGTAGGTACCAGTAACTAAACTAAAATCGGTAAACATTGTAGGTTTTTAGTAAGTACCTACGTTAATTTGAGCCTCTTATTGAGTAGGTACCTACGTAACGTGTACACCTAGTTAAACCGATATCGACTTTTCCCATTAACAATTACATAGAAATTTATGTCTGGGCTAGTCTAATTTAATAATTTGGAAAACCTTGAAGTGGGCATCATTTGACGGGGATGATGAAAGTCTAATTTTGGAATCAGAGACGACTCAGAGTACCTACGTTTACTGACATCTCATCAAATCGACTGCGGTGACGAAGACGTTTCAAATTTAAAACAATAGTCTCGTCAACGTCGGAATGAGGCACGGCGACGCTGCGTAACGTGTGTGCTGGATACACCGGTGACCTTGAAGGACGCTAGAACGTCTTCCTACACTACATCACTTCCTGCTCGACGCCATCTTGGCTCGTCTCAAGCGTCGAACATCGTCGATCGCCGGCGCCATTCCATGCGATACGTTTCTGTTCACGTGACCCTAATGAACTAGTTCGTTTAAGTGATTTGAAATAGTAAGTTAAGTAATACGAGCTATGAGATAACAACTATCAAAGCACGCATCTCTTAATTGAACGATATTTGGCTTTCTAAGTTCTAAACTGCTATGGTTATCACGAAACTTAGTTCAATATTCTTTATTGTACACTTCAACGGGCAATGAATCCAAACAAGTACACTTTACACGTAACATTCAATAGAGGTAAACAACACGCGGTCTTATCGGTAAAGAGCGATAGATCGCTCGAGCGATCTATCTACAGAGAGCTATATAAGTCGTATCTTATTACTTTGTTAAAACAAACATACCCAGTTTTTAACAACTGACAAAGTGCTCAATTGATATCTATGCAGTGTCATTAAAAGACCGAGTCCACGTACTTAAGCTATTTGCACGGAAAAATAAACACGATATGATATAATACTTGTCATGTGACCGCAGGCAAAAATAATACGACAAAAACTAAGGAAGTTGAAATTTAAATTGTCTTCATTGTTTTTAGCTTTGCAGTATATTTGTATTACTTAGGAGTTAGGACATGGTATCTTTAAGTCGGTAGAGAGACTAGAGAGTAAGTAAATAGGTACTAGTAAAAAAAAACTGACTGAATTTCGAACGCTTTCGATAATCCTAATATGCGAACTTGCTTATAAGCGATAAGTTATATTTGCAATACTTATTTGTGATTTATTTGTGAGTGGATGGTTTGTAAAAGTACCCTATGATTTAATGAAGGGACCCTTTATTTTGTTTAAAATGGTCTAATTTGTAGAACACATTCATGATATACATCCATTATGGATGAGATCCATAATATGCCTTTCAAGCAGCGCGTAGGCGTACATTCATTTAAATGATGGAAATGGTTAGGTATAAGTACACCATTCATTTTCTGATTCTAAAGCTCGGTGTTTTTTTTTTCAGAATGCCTAACCCGAATGCACTTTCTTTATTACAGCCTCGTTTCTTTTGTCTATGAAAATATAAACTTCCTGAACATATACGTGCAAGTGCATAATGGTGGCAACACTAACGCGCCAGGCAAAGACAATGTGTCACAACGCAACGGCACGAGGATAGACAATGTTTTGCAGCAGGCTTGCGCCCCGCAATCTTCCTAATGAGTGCACCCTTTCACACTTCGGACAAAGCCGGGGGTTTCCGGGTGATGTGACACGTATTCACAACATCGTTCTTTGTTAATGCAAGCCGAAATGAGTTTTTATTATGGTGTACTCCGTAAATGGAGAGAAATCCTTTTAATGAAAAATAGATTTTTAATTTAATATCTACGTTAAAATTGCTTTAGGTAGGTAGTGTGACACATAATCTCAGGAGTGTAAGGCATCGCAGGAGTGCAATTAGTTCCTAAAATTTCATAAAGATTGGTTACGTTTTGGAGGATGAAACAGACGAGAACGGAAGCTCGATTTTTATAACCCGGCTATATTATGTTCGGACCTCATTTGTATCTGACGCCATAGTTACCAGGTACAAACTTAACGTAAACTGGTAGTATGGGACAAGGACCAGTGATATGTCCTCTTAATATACGTAAGGATTAGTTTTTACGACTCACGAATTTAGAAAATTTTGTGAACCATAAAGACCTACACATACTACACTTGGTATCCAAAATAAATATCAAAAAATATATTAAAATATCAATGTCATTATTTTTAGGAAAAAAATATTAATTGGATTCTGATAAAATTTTACCGGAAATGGCATATCTACTCGTAAGACTATAGTAGCACGCATTAACAACACTAATTTATATTTAATTGCTTAAACCATTACGGGTTTTGTAGACGTAGTGTAGCTACGTCGGTCTGGATATTGACCTAAAAAAAGATGTGGTCGATACTGAAGGCGACTACTGTACGTGGCAATTGCTGTAGCCCAGCTGCCGCACGATCCTCCAATTTACTCTCATCGCATCGAACACAGAGCAGGCATTATACCGTACTTGCGGCGTAGCCGGCATCTTATAATTTTATATGAGTACGAACTAATTAAGTTAATAAACGCGTAAGAGAGTATTGGATCAAGTCATACTTTCAAGAGGGCGCGTTATATCAGAAATTAGGCGACGTAAAAATAGTGCATTACTGCAAAGGCCGGGAATAGTCGTTCGTGGATGAGTATGATTTTGAAGGCTGAGCGGTAGCAGAGTCTTTCAATTAATACGAAACCACGAATTGAAACGTTTAAACGTCAATTCTATGAAATGATTTTTATTAGAAATGGCTACTAATTGTGCTTTCTACGAAATAACGATATATGAAAGAAACATTGTAAGAAACGTTGTTATACAATTTAAAAATTCTACCTAACGTATGTGCGGTCGTATGAAAATATGACAATTGTTTTTCTAAAATATAAGGCGCAGCCATTAGGTACAGTACATAATATGAAACCAGAAGCGTAATATGAAATATAATGAAATAAGATAAATAACATTTTTCAAGTCTATTAAAACCAAGCTCGAACTTTACCGCAACGATATTACAAACTGACATAATAGTTGCATCACTTGCTAACACTACCTAGCAGTATTGCTGTAATAATAAGGATGTTAACGTGCGTGTGCGCAACTCGCTACGCGGTCCGTGGGGGCATGGGCAGGAGTAATAGGAAACTGTGATAGACAGAAAGAAATGAAAGATCGAAGAATGCGCACGTTAGAAAGAGTGATCAACTGTCAAAGGATTAATTGACAAGCCGCGTCCAAATCCAAATAAGTAACGTGTTCACATTACGACATTTGATTTCATCATTTATTACATAAGTGTATCACCTTATCTAACCAATGTATTTTTGATGTCGTACAACTTAACTTATAATCATAACATCATCGCGATATGTACTGTTTCAAAAATATTTACACGAAGAGATATTTTCATATCTAGATTTCTTAGATACTACGCAGTAGCGTGGCGTGCCTACATAGAAGCCGATTACCACCGGATTGCCCGTTTTAGAAAATGTTGCCTATTGTTTGTGGAAAGTAAATAAATAAGCTAAATAGTTCCTGGTTTGCCGAGATTCAGTTTCACGCCACGCCACTAATATCACGTCAACACGTAAGTTATGGAACTCGACAATTACAGGACCTCCACCCTATTGTCGCGGGATTCAGCGTTACCTGTCTTGCTCGCACGGTATTCAAAGGAAAGTGACAGGTAGTATTTGTAGCGCGACAAAGAATCTCGTTTCATACTTAAGCTAGACGAGCAGCTATCTCAGTCCAAATTATTCCACTATCGAATCATTCCAAAAAATAAAATATACTTATGAAAGGAATATAATTTACTACCTGTTGATGCAAAGGGGTCGCAGGGCGTGACTCCGAACAATATTTACACCTGTGAGCCGTACCCTTACCATGAGTTTAACGTGACCCTACTCGCCAGCGACAGCGTAAAATATTTGTATGGAGAATAGTACAGCGCCCCTATAGCGGTTACTTTGTAGAACTACAATTCTCCATACAAATCCTTTACACATTCGCTAGCGAGTACTGTCACTGTAAGTTTAAACTCGTAGTAAGGGTACCGGTCTAGAGAAGGGTTACCCAGCGTCTTCTCACGCTCGTCGACGCAAGGTGTCGACTTACTCGCTACAAGTGGCATCGGCAAATTGCTCACTACACTGCCACTTTTTTTATTATGCAAATTATGCGTAAGATCATATAATAGGTTTCCCGATATAGAACATTCGGTCGTTTTTAAAACGTTTTCAGCCAATTATGGTTAAAGTCACCTTTGGGCACAGTAATACGTTTACCTACTTATAGGTACGACATTTTGCATATTCCAATAACATATTCATCGTCAGATCTGTATTTAGAAGACTAACTAATTCCTTGAGCCAAAGAGTTCCCAGACACAGTTGCTGATGATTCTCATAAAAAAAAAAAACAAGATACTAAGTAATAGCGTGATTTGATTACTACCTGCCTCTGTTCCATTAAGAGACGTCTCTCCCCTAAAGACGCAGAAGGGTTGTCGAGATTCAGGTATGTTAACCCTTATTTTGAAAATTTACTGATGCGTCGACTTCGGAATTCAAATGATAACTGAGCTCAGAATATGAAACTTACTTAGGTTAATTATATTAAATAATACAAATTGCGTCAACCGAACTACACGCAGCAAACCCTACAAGTGCCCTGCATCGCTGAGAACATGCACGCGTAAACAATGTAATTGCATTACAACACCGCTCTGACGTATTAGATTGCGGTAATCATATGTAAGAATCTTCATTAGGGGTTATTGCTATTCCTACTCCGCAATGTGAAGATAAAAGGCATAATTTCGACATCGAAATTTTTAAGATAATACATTACCAGATCTTTTAACTCCGAGTATTAAAACCTGGAACTAGCGAAAACACAAAAAAAATATTATTAAATTGGATAACTAAAACGAAAACGCTAAAATTGGATAATATAGGTGCATACCAAACAATGAAGCTTGAGAAGACCGACGATCTAGTCAAGATCGCGGGAAATCATTGGATGAAAGCGTAACACGACCGGTCGTGTGTTGGGCAAATCATTATTTATTTATTAGGAACTACAATTTCCTTAAATCTAAAATACATTGTCCCCCAAAACCAGTAGCTGGTTTGACTGTGGGATATAAATATGTCTAAAATTCGACGTCGTTCGACTAATGTGATGATCCTTCTAGTCAAAAATTTAGGACCTGCTGAACTGATTCTGTTTAGATTGGCTTTGAAAAGCTTAAATCGCTCCCGAAGAATTTACGGTCTCAGAAATAAATAATAAGTAGGGGAGATAGGGGAGCATTGACGACGACGCGTTTGGCTCGGTTGGTAGACACCTGCCTACTGAGTCGGCGGTCCCGGGTTCGAATCCCGGCCGGGGCAAATATTTGTGCAAAATATTTGTTCTTGGGTCATGGATGTTATCTATATATGTATTTATATATTATGTATATCGTCGTCTAGTACCCATAGTACAAGCTTTGCTTAGTTTGGGACTAGGTCGATTTGTGTATGATTGTCCCTTAATATTTATTTAATATTTATTTATTTATTTATTGGGCAGTCGGGAGGTTCGGGCACCACCTTGTAAGTCGGGTCGTATGGAAGCTACTTAATTTTGTATACTGTGGTAGTTTAGCTTACTAACTGGCAACACTACTCAGGCTGATATCATCTGCCATTTTCATTAGTTGTCAGTATCACATGCCTTCGACCGTTTCGTGCGTGCGAAAGTAAATATTTTGATGTGACTTCGAAGGAAATAACAACGTGATCTGTGAAAAGTTGTAAGTTTCTGTATTGTCATCTAGTTATGTATTTACGAAAGCCAATATTAACGTATAAATTAAGGTAAAACATTAGACTACAAAAAACTTATTTGAATTTATTTGTGAAATGAGGGGGTGGGGAGCATTGAGCACTAATTTTAAAGGGAGGTTTGGGCATGCCCAATGCTCCCGCCACTATTGTTTGTTTCGGCAATCGGGGTAAAAAGTAAGTTCTGTTAAAAGAAAATTATTTCGACGGGTTTAAATTGCGTGTAGGTAAATATTGAATTTGAATACTAAATACTTTTGATGTTTCATTACTATTTGTAATACTAATTATTATATAATTTTTTCGTAGAAAATGCCGTTTGAATTTAAAAAGAAAAATAAGCGACGCGAAATCCCTAAAGATATAGGTAATATTACGTGCCATAGACGAAATTAAAAAGGGAGCAAAAATTAAATCGACTGCAAATCTTAAATAAAATTCATAACTGAAGTAAGAATACTGAGTATTGAGTACTAGTATCTTTAGTTTTTTTTGAGTACTTATAGTTTAAAACATTTGATCGTTTGTTGATTTTATTGAAAGTTTTTATGATTATATTATTTAATTTTCAAGTAATTTACCATTAAGAGGCGTATTTAATATAGTGCCCAAACCTCCCATTGAGGTGCCCAAACCATCCGACCATGGGGAGATTGGGCACTTTTGACAGTGTTCAGAAAATCTCTTGCAATTTTGAGACTGATTATTATTGTATAAGTGTTCTTCGTAATAATTGAAGCCAAATATATGTGCTACTAATACAAGGAGTTAAAAGTTTATTTTGTTAAAAAATTGCATTTTTATTAAGATTTAAGTAAAAAAGTGCCCAATGCTTCCCTGTCTCCCCTACATTTTACAAAAATACCACGAAATTCGATCTACCAAGTCCTATTTGATGTGTTTGACTTTGAAGTTAGAAACTTTAAGGAAACGATGACAATATCGACCGACCGAGAAGATATTTTTATAAATACATCGTCAAGGAAATCTATCGAAGGCGACAAGCCGTAACCAAAAGCGGATATATCATTCAGTGGACTGGAGAGCACCATGTGTGGATCATATAACACATTCATAAGTAATCCCTAACCCTTCGCTTTCACCGAAATCAATTAATGACGTTGTGTCTAATCTGGACTTCCCTATGTGACAGATGTGTACGACAGGAGGGATAGGCGGCGAAAATGCGAAGATCTCCCTCTAAATACGAGCAGCCCCTCGGAATTGCACAAACTGATCGTTGCGTACCACATCTGTCCACTCGCTTTTCCTGGATGCAATAGGGCCGTAAAAAATACTGCATCGACATCGATGTAACGTCAACTTAACCCACTGACTACAATAGGTAATAACAAGCGTAATGCAATCAACATTCAATGAAGCGTCTTAACGACCATGGCAATTAGAACATATCAAAATGCGCTGCACTAATAAAAAAGAATCTCACGAGGCAAGAGTAATCAATCAGCCAAAACGAATAAGTGCACTTCCTGAAACTGGCTCGGTTTGCAAACAACAACGGAACTGGTATTGTTTTGTACCGAGAACCATGTGTGCTTGAGACATATTTCAACGGACTTTATGCTTCCTGTTTCCAATGAGAACGTAAACATTAGCTCTTTGTTTGCTATAGGTAATCTACCTCCGTTACGGCGAAATGGCGTACCATGTATGTACTTATTTCAATCGGTCAAACTTGACTGTTAACAGTTTAATATAAACGGTTTATCAAATTCATATTATGTTCATTTGTAAATTGTAACATCAAAACAAATGTATGCATATTATCAACCAGCGTCGATAAACTTCGTCGTTTTCGCAACTACCCTATGGTAATAGGATAGGACGCTGCACTCTGTCCCTCGCCGAGATAAAGTCGCCCTAGCTCGCATTCAAACAAGTGGCTCACGCACACGAACAAATAATCAGGAAGTACAATGGAGATTAAAGAGACTTGACACACACACGTGTCATTTAAGTAATAATATTCGTCCACTATAGCTATATAGCTGCGACAGCATACACATATGTAGGTGAATATAAATAATAATGCGTACGCACACAAAGGGACAATTTAAATAAACGCGTCTCGTACGTTGTACCAGGAAGTAGCAGCTCGTACCCACACATGGGTGAGCGATACGATACGAGCAAGTAGGTTGGTTTGTTATGTGGCGCTCTCGTCTCGCAGTCGCACACTTGTGCGTCGGCTTCGCGTGGGAGCGCGCGCACATGGCCCCGATTGGGAAATAGCCAAGCGAGCCCCCAGACGATACTTTTACGACACTGATTATTACAATTATTTGTCGCAAGGCGCATAATAATATGGCAACACTACCCCCAGGGCTTCGAGCTCACGAGCAGGAAGATTGCATTAATCCCATACTTGAAATAGTAGCAATTAAGCCTTATTGTTTCAAATACTTACTTATATTATTAAGTTTTTGAGATTGATATTTTTATGCGAATAAAAAAAATGTGGAACCGGTGTCGTTTACTCAATACGTGATGACCGTGATGTCATGTGCCTACAAGAATGTGCTAGATCTAGGCGCCACGATCTAAAGACAACGTTTCCTTTCCAGGGCCGTAAAGTCTTAAAATTCCTAGAATTTAATAAGTAGATGTCAGGAATTACGACGCGGTTGGCTCGTTTTGTAGTGCAGCTGCCTACTGAGCCGGCGGTCCTGGGTTCGAATCCCGGCCAGGGCAAATATTCGTGTGATGAACTCGAATATTAAATTTGTTCCTGGGTCATGGATGTTATCTATATATATTATGTATATCGTCGTCTAGTACCCATAGTACAAGCTTTGCTTAGTTTGGGATTAGGTCGATTTGTGTAAGATTGTCCCTTTAATATTTATTTATCTGTTCTCAAGCACGGCACTTGCTCTAGAACGTATTTTTTAAAGTATTTTTTAAGATTAAATAAGAGTAACCAATTAATAAATTCAAAACCAAACCAGCTCAGACAGTTCGTGTCTGATTGCCATTATTACGAGATACATAAATAAATGACAAATTATCCGTCACTCTCGCACTCGCATATACGTTTCAAAAAGTGGTGGAGGCTTTGTCACTTACCAACATACCACTAAGTACACGGTCCACAGATCGTTTTAATAAAAAAAATTGCAAGCGTTTCGCTATTAAAATACTGCTGTGCTAAAGAATAAAATAGTATGTAATAATAATAATCGTGATTCGTGATCGCTTATGAGTTGCGCCGCACGACGTGCATCAACTTGTGCCCTCCCCATACGGGTGCATTCCCGGCCCAGTTTTTTTTAACACGGTGATCCCAAATACACGAAGGGGGTCTCTTTGTCATGTCATGTGACACTTGTGCGCATAGAATCTTACCCCTGGGGGTTACTCGTTCAAATTAAGGATTAATTGCGTAAGCTAGCGTCGCTTGGAGGCTAAATCCCGTGCTAAAGTGGTACAAAAATAAATTCCGAACTTGGAATTTACTTGAATGAAGATAAAAGATATATGTGAATGCGATATTAAGGTTTACCACGTAATTATCTTTATACAAGAGAGCGTGTTTACTTGGTAAATTCATGGCTCAAAAAGTCAAATGAAGAACAGCGGTCAGCGAGACACTTTCCTCGTGGCCTAGGAACAGCCACAATTCATGGCCATACCTGGGATAACTCGGGGCACCTATACGAAAGTAACGTAGCAAAATATTTTATCGACAAAAAAAATTATTGATGTTACTGTTTAGGTACATCAAATTTCATCGACATAAATAACTATTACTTATTTCTCCACATTTTCAAATAAAAAAAAATAAATTTATTAAAACGTGTATTTACTGCATGTTTATTTTAAAATATTTCTCATAATATACTTACGTAAATTATTATTGATTAAATGACATCCTCATACTTTTACTATCTTAATTCAAGAGGCTCAATATCAGATCAGATAAAAGATAAGAGAATACTAAGAAACCTGTACTGGAACCAAATAGCGCACATTAAGGTAGGACAAGATAATTGCAGAGACCTAAATATACTCAAAGGTGTGAGGCAGGGATGTATCCTTTCTCCAGCTTTGTTCAACTTATATTCTGAATTTATATTTCAAGAAGCATTAGCAGAAACAGAAATAGGAATCAAAATAATGGGACAATATTAAACAATTTAAGATACGCTGATGATACAGCAATATTAGCAAATACCATGGATGAATTAAACACTTTATTAAAACATCTTAATTCCAAATTCGAACAATATGGCCTGAAAATTAACATATCCAAAACTAAATACATGATAATTAGCAAAAAGCACGAAGACGATGAACACCTTAGTATTAATAATATACCTGTAGAGAGAGTAGAGAAGTATAAGTACCTCGGATACTGGCTCAACGAGAAATGGGACCCAGAAATGGAGATTCGTGTAAGAATAGAGATGGCTCGGAGTGCTTTTATTAGAATGAAGAAACTATACCTAGTTAAATAAAGACATAATTTTAAAGCTAAGATGGAGACTAGTACAATGTTATGTGTTGCCAATTCTGTTGTATGGAGTAGAAGCATGGACCTTAAATAAAGCCTCAACCGACAAAATTAACGCATTCGAAATGTGGATATATAGAAGAATGTTAAAAATTTCATGGGTGGATAAAATATCTAACGAATCGGTCTTAAATAAAATGAGGAAGAAAATGGAAGTAATGCTCACAATCAAAAAGAGAAAAACGGCATATTTTGGACATATTTACAGAAACGCAAAATATACCTTAACAAGAAACATAATTGAGGGAAAAATAGACGGAAGAAGAGGTAGAGGAAGACCTAGAACAACTTGGTGTGATAATATCAGGGACTGGACCGGTATACTATTATATTAATCTGTGCCGGTATTAAGGACGTCACCACTCTCAGCAGAGTGGCCAAAAATAGAGAAGACTTTCGTATGATGATCGCCGACATCCGTTAGGATATGGCACCACAAGAAGAAGAATATCAGATCAGATATGACATAGAACCTCTTTATAGTAATCGAGAATGTTCAATGAGCACGTATACCTATTAATTTAATTATATCGACATCTTTTTTATCGATATCCTATCCGTAGGTCCCTACCTGCAATGGAGAGTGCATACCTTGCTCTTGAAAAATCAGCTGCGGAGGCCGGTCTCCAAGTTAATATGGCCAAGACTAAGTACCTGAAAGCGTCAAAAGACCAGCAAGCTCTACTACAAGGCATTCACATTGGCAGTAACACCTTTGCTAGCATCAAAGAATTTATATACCTTGGATCCTTAGTAACCGATAGCAACGATGTGTCTTCCGAAATAAGCAGGAGAATAATGGCTGCTAACAAGTGCTACTTCGGCCTGCTAAGATACTTTCGCTCGAAACTTCTTTCAAGAAGCATAAAACTTCTTCTGTACAAAACCTTACTAAGGCCCATACTCACCTACGGTTCCGAGTGTTGGGTACCTACTTAGCAAAAAAGACGAAAATTCCTTGTTAGTGTTTGAGCGTAAGATATTAAGGCGCATTTTCGGAGCTGTGATGGAAGATGAAGGATGGCGAACGCGTTATAACCACGAGCTATACCAAATGTACGATGAGCCAAACGTTATTAAGACCATAAAGATCGGACGCCTGCGATGGGCAGGGCACGTGCTGCGAATGGACGAGGCCAGAGTACCCAAACGCCTTCTAGAAGGCCGACCGGAGGGTCGCAGAAGTAGAGGCAGACCCAAGCTCAGGTGGTTGGACGGCGTCGAACAGGATAGCAAGATCTTAGGAGTGATAGGTTGGAGAAGGAAAGCCATGAATAGATCGGATTGGAGAGATTTGCTGGACCAGGCTAAGGCCCACCCGCGGCTGTAACGCCTCAGATGATGATGATGATATCCCTAGAACGTGCCCCGAGTTAGCACAGGTATGTTCATGACCAACATTTTAAACTACTTAATTATTTCATATAGGATGGGTACCTACACAACGGAACAAACGACGTGTACCTAAGTATATGAAATTTGTCTATACTTGTAATTTAATGAACAACCCCACAGTACCTGCCTACACTTTTTTTCTCCACGTTTATTATTTTCTCATAAATAAAGTAATTAAAATTAATATTTTGAATATCACATTTAAAATTTACAAACGAAATTCTGATTATTTATGCATGTTTCTGGATTGAGTAAAAGTAGGTATATTTTGAGGGTAAAAAGTTGTTTACTAGATCTGACAAGTAAGGACTAAGCATGAAGCATTCCTAGCAATTAGTACGGAGCATTTTCAGCATTCAGTGAAGACGTCGAACTTTCATTATAATTTCTAACTCTTATGACACTATAATATAGTTCGACCCATTCAACCAAAACATGATTGATTAACATCTTAATCTTAAAGAGAAAATACACACCAGCCAATAGCCATCAAAGATAAAAAAACCGGCCAAGAGCAGGTCGGGCCACGCTCAGTGAAGGGTTCCGTAGTTGCTCATCCTTCACAATAAACTGCTGTTTTAAGCCCGAGGTTTACGTTAAGAAAGATTTTAAGCTCTATAAAAAGGTCGTAAACGCCCTAGAAACTGTAATCACTTATTACCTTCTGGAAGTCAACTTACGACCTTTTAAAGAAAAAATATGAAATTTGGCGATAACTCAAAAACAGCTCAACCGATTTTGTTCAATATAGTTTTCATTGAAAGTACTTATAAGCCTCATTAACATGAATTTTTCTGATTTTTTTTGACCCGTGGTTGAAAAGTTAGAGGGGGGGGGTGACACTATTTTTTTGTTTTTGGAGCGAATATTTACAAAACTGCTGACTTTATCAAAAAATAATGTTAGAAGACCCCTATTATTTTTACAAGACCTATTCAACGACACCCCACACACTAGTGTTGAAAAGAAAAAAAAAATTCACCCCCACTTTAGGTGTTCGAGAGGTACCGAAAAAAAATATTTTTTATTTTATTTTATTTTACCGTTCTGTCGGCGTTATACATACACATACTCATACCAAATTTCAGCTTTCTAGTACTAACAATCACGGAGCGAAGCCGAGGAACGGACGGACGGACGGACAGACGGACATGGCGAAACTATAAGGGTTCCTAGTTGACTACGGAACCCTAAAAAGACCTTTAAGGGCATACTTACTTGTATATACCAGTAAGTATGCCTATAGGCTAAATGGACACGAAATAATGCCGGGTTAAAATATTGTCTAGAGGACAGAATAACATTATTGGTGTTCGCGTCGCGTGACCACAAGTGACGAAGGAGCCGGCTGAGGCCAACGGAAGTGGACGATTTCTTAACGGCCATAATAAGGGGCTGCAGGAAGAGACCACGTGTACAATTTTGTTTTAAAACATAATCGCTGTTGTTTAAATCAGAACTTATTCAGCAGGAGTTATTACGCAAATCGACACACGCAATTATCTACAGACCATATATTACCCAGTAGATCTCACACCAGACCTCACCTTCTTAAAAGAATCATCTTAAAAGACAGTCAAAGGACGCCATGGAACTCAATTATCATCTTTTTGACCTGAACGTACAAGCAACTGCTTAGAGACAAATGCCCAACATTACGCTTCTTAAATTATACGATTCACCCTTGACATTACGATTACATAATTTTGTATTCACTTCCGTTGATTGTAGGCAAATTTACCTGGATTTTTTCCTTAAGAATTCAATCACGAGCAGTAATTTATTAATTACAGTGACTAGAGTGTAGGTAGCTACTTCCTGCACTGAAAAATTAAATACCTAACTCAACTAACTACTCAAATTGAACTACTTGAGAAATAGCTAAATTGTGCTTAGTAGCAACCAAAATTATGCTAATTTTACACAACTTAGGTATATTGGTTACTAGTAGCCCTCAGTTTGCCAGTCCTCCGATTTATGTAACTAGCAGCTAACATTTGGGCTACTGTTAAAAAATATATTTATTTCCGTGTGTGTCGCGGCACGCGTATTAGCTACATAAATTAAACATAACCTAAATCAAACAGAAACCATACAATGGGCATATATTATATTAAAAGATAATTTTTTTACGAACCCGAAACACCAAACACGCATTCAAGGATAGGTAGAAAAACAAAGGAACGCTTTCATATTCATACCATCTGAAGATTTCGAAGCCATTGTTATCTTCGTAAAGGCCGGTACCTACTGTTACCTAACTTAACATTACCTGATAGAGCATCTTTGGTCCACAAGTAGTAAGTGGCGCAATGTTGCGGTGTGACATCATTGCCTAGTTCTGAGTCGAGTGGCACCCGATTATGTAACCAGAAACAAAAACGCGTGAATCGGGGTCGCGGCTCGCGGACTACAGACCACGCTCTCGGAAGTGCGTGGAGCGAAGCCGTTGCAACACTGAATGTCGTGATTCATTGCGAACGTCGGATGCTTCTTGAATTTTAAGACATTGGCGACAAGTGTTGACCTACATTAGCTGGCAGGTCAATTAACAACTTTCGTTGTTCTGTCATTTTAAGAGCATGTGTTTACCCTGTCATAAGCAGCGGGGCTAGAATATTTTGCGGCGACATCGCTTGTCGCGCGACTGAGCGTCATCTGTCATGTTCGCACGATATTGAGAAGAAAGTGACGGGTAGTATTTGTCGCGCGTCAAAGAGTCGCGTGCCACAGTTATGCTAGACGTGCAGGTACCTATAGGTTAGTTCAACCCACGCGCACTAGGTACCTACTCCCATCTCATTGTATAATACTATTTAAATGTATGATGTCTTCGCGCTTTACGGACGGATATAAGAGAACTCTCATATCAGTTAAAAACACAAGATCTTCATCATTATTTTCCAACGAGATCCGGAAAAGGAGCGTCAATAGGTACCTGTAGAAGACTAACTTGATTGAAGAAATGGCAACAACGGTTCCACGGTGAGTAGATATCACGTTAAAAAATTAATAACCGAAGGAATCCCATATTACGTCATGTGCAAATTGTGCAATGGTGTTGCAATGTTGGATGGTGTGGAAAAGTTTTGATTTATGTCCAAGAATGAATTTGAAATTTAAACTACTTCATGTTGTTATAGCTATTTAACTATACAGAAGTAAGTGCCTAACACGATTTTCAGAATAGTAACATAGTTAAAAAGTAGAAATAGATCTAGCGGACGCGAAACGACGGGTCCGCGCTTCCGCTACGTGGCCCCATTCCTTTTCCGCCGCGGCCATCGCCGGAAGTAAAGCAGAGATTCGCGCGGCCCTCCCTGTATAACCCCCATGCTTCCGGTGGCTGACGGCCGTCGCTCTCTAATTTCCTCTTCCCGCGTACCTATATTAATTTCCGGCTTAACTATTCTCTTATTTGTTTTCAAGATCAATATTGCTACATGTTCAACCCGCACACATAACTTGCATAACTTTTAGTGATCATGGACACTTGGGTTATTTTAATGTACCTAAAACAAATCGTACACAAAGATATTCTAAACGTTCCTAATATAAATGAAAGAAATCCCTATGGAAGAAATCCCTTACAGGGATAAGTTCTCCTTTGTACATAAGTATCATTAGTTTAATGTCCTCGCTATGTATATATATTTTTTAATGTACAATAAAGAGTTTACATACATACATACATTATATCTTTTATGTCCCATTTCTTTACAATACAATACCTACAATAAAAAATGCTTTATTGTAGACCAAAAAGTTTACAAATTGAATACAGGAACAATAATTTTAATAACGGTAGACAACAGGCGGTCTTATCGCTAGAGCGATCTCTTCCATACAACCTTTGGGTAGTGGAGTTGATTACCTAGTATAAATAACACAATGAGTAGGTGATGCAGAAGGTTTAATTTGGGGATTAAAGCTCATTTGACAACGGATTTTAGAACTTTTGTATTAGGTGAATTTACTTAATAAGAAAGGGGAATAACACAATAGATATAAGTAGTAAAACTAACCGGAGGTAGGCGGAATTGAGCTGCATAATTGTTTTACAACCTTCCACTTAATGATAATAACTGAACAATAGGGAAGGAGAGCTTGGCTTCAAGTGCTACTCGTCATCTTAGTCCCACGTACTTTATCCGAAGCGCTAACTTGCTTATCTCGCTGCAATATTTATGAATTAACGATACTTTTGAATATTAATAGTAATAGACTATTTATAGACCAACTGTTTCTACAAGAATTTCAGTTCAAACAAACGTAATCAATCCATCGACTCCTACATACCTTTCTAAATAATTAGAATTCGATGATTTCCAGTAAAGTCGCCAGTCATCCAGAATCACCCCATCACAAGATGTCTGCGGTCACGGTCACGTCGTTAAGTTTATACGTCCTCACAACGCTGTCTTTTGTACTCCAAATTACTGCTCACAACTCCATGAGTTCATGATAGACGCCTGCGAGCCGCCACCGCGACAGCGGGGTCCAGCCTGTGTCGGAGAGAGACGGGGCGAGCGCGGGCGGGTGGGCGAAGGGAGCAACAGGTAAAGATTCCGAGGCCACTTCCGTCTTGGCTGCCGAATATTTCTGTCCCGAACCGGTAGTGGGACGACGGCCAGGGCACACACAAGTTTAATTTAAACATGCACATATCCACCAACACAAGCGGAACATTGGCCGTCTTGTCTGATCCAGATAATACCTTTGATACGCCCAGGAATTAAAAGATTACGTAACTTGTTTCTTATAATGAGTACGAACGAATTACGACTAGTTTATAATGCGTTAGTTAATTGACTTTTAAGAATTTAAGATCATTAGTTGTGTATGCAGAGCATAATAGTAGTGTTCTAAAAATAAGTATGTCAAATAATTTCGAGTAGTGACGTTGTGGTTGTGGCAGTTACCGCACGAGCATTCAAAAGTTATCGCATGTAAGTCGCTCGTATTCATACATACCTACTTAACTAACTTTGTTGCCGAACATACCTATAAGATGTAGCTGGGTCGAATGAGCTCAGCTGAAACCGGTTGGCACTCATATTGTCTCACTCTGCACCAGGAAACCGCCCGACCGCTCAGACATTTCCTGTGCTTTGTCTCAGCATTGCCACGGTGCCACGACACACGCGTGCCTCTCCAAATTGATGACGCCCGTTATGAGATTGCAGGAAATTTTCAAATATCTACAAAATACTCACACATTCGACACACAACCACACATGCGACTTTTCTCTGCAAGTCGACTACAGCATTAACCGCAAGTCGTGTCATTATAATTAACGACAATGCAAAACAAGGAAATAGGTGTTGAAAGTTATTAAAACTCTTGCGCTGACGTAATATTTGTTGCTAAGCACTTCCGCATGCCCTAGGGCATATGTATGGGCAGAATTTACTGTATCATAAACTAGCCATAATAAAGTGTCACGACGAGATGAAATTTAGTTAGATTTTCAATTATCCATACAAAAGGTAAACATAGGAAATACATAACTGTTGTATTATAGATATCTCTGCCTATCCAACATGAAGTAATCAGTATCCGTACAACGTCGTTTGTCAACGACGGTATTTCGCGATAACATTTTGCGGAAGCATCGCTCGCATTCGCAGTTCTTCAAAAATTTGTCGTCTTGTTCCCGAAGTTTATCTCACTAGGCAATGTGTGCGAGGCGCTGCGGGGGCTCGGGCGCGCGGGGGCAGGCAACGAACCCGCGCTCGTCCGCCCGCGCCGCCACCGCACCGCATCATCAGTCCGCGCCGGAGAGTCGCCCGCGACGCTCGTCCGTGAGTCTGTTCCCTCAGATACGCTGCTGGTTTACGGCGTGCCGTAACACGACACGTTTGGAGGGACCGACGCATCTACGCGTGTGCCTGGTGCTCTGTGAACGCTGGATATTGTGCTATTAGTGTTGTGAACTATGATGCAAGTGTGCTGAAGTTACTCAGTTGACATATAATTCCAGGATTTTTTACACTGCCAGTTCCGGATCAGCTTAGCCGGTGAGTAACTATCGAGGCTTATCGCAAACGCGCTATCGCGGACTCACGCATTTCCGACCGCGCCCGATAAGACCGCTATGCTGTGCCGCCTGTGCCTAATGATATGAAGTTTGGATGCGGTAAAGAAGCATAACCGAATAAAAGTTAATTATAAATCCCCAAGTTAAACGACCCAGCAACAAGTAAAACTGAAAGTTTGAAATAAACAATCTTGCTATCCTTTTGGAATGATCGGTTCGAACGTGATTTAGTTTTAGTTAATCAAAAATATTAAACACTTGTATGGCACCCTTTAAACTTGGATCCTCTTTGATATCCCCTGAGATCAGGGGATACAAAATAATAATATCCACCCCTACAATGTAACAACGTCGTCCCCACTGATCCCGAAAAATTGCGCTCGGGCAGGTGACAACCCTAAATATATCGCATCACATTATTGCCTGCTGACTTTGTATACGCCCCCAATAAAGAGCACATAAAAGTTTAGTACTTTGAGATTTTCTTTCATTTGAGTCTACTATTATTTCGAGTATTACTACCGGTTTAATTATAGGTAGTCGATAAGTAAAATCCGTCTAATATATTTCTTTACACGGAAATGATTTTAAGGGGATTTAAATTAACTATTTATTGAACACCTAATGTAAACAACAATGGAAGGACCTTAAAAATAAAACGACCCATGCTACTTCAAAAAGTTATTGTTATGGTTTTCATAATTACAGATTAATTTAAAATCGTTCAAATAATAAACCTACATGTATTAGGTTAGTTAATTTGTTTAATTTAATAATATGATTTAGAAAACTTGAAAACAATTTCAAGTTAAGCTATAAATATGGTTTAAGGAATATCTAATCTATACATATCTTAAAGAATGTTGGCTAACTTTTGTTTGAGTCATCCATATCAATACAAAACTAAACAAAGTATAATGATTTAATTAGTAATATTTCTTAACGTAGTTTTAGGTCTACGATACAAAGTAATCAAATGGATTAAAAACATTTACGAAACAAGCATTAGTAAATATTTTTATATTATATTTAGTAACCGATCATACAAATACAAATGTCTTTATTTTGTATCATGTTCAAATGCATACACAATATTAGGCATTCAACTACGCAATTAGTGTTACTGCATGTAAATACAGGTGGGTAACATGTAGCAAATTGTTTATAGGTCTTTGATGTTTGTTGCAGATAACCGTGATGAAAGTAGTCAGTTTGCAACTGCCTTCCGGGCCAAGCATGGAGCGGCTACCGCTTCCCTTCAGCCCGACAGAGCTGTTGTGGCGGTACCCGCTGCCGTGGGCGCCACCACCTCCGTCACCTCTTGGTGACGCCAAGGCTCAGCTGCCCGCTGGCCTCCCCCCAGAACCCCGTCTCTGGACTAGAGAAGATGTCGCCGTTTTCCTCAAATGGTGCGAAAGAGAATTCGATCTACCTAATTTTGACATGGACCTCTTTCAAATGAATGGTAAGCGGGAACAACATCAAACAGAGATTTAGTTCATTATTTTTTTGTAAACTGTTAACTAATCTCTTCCTTTGTTTGTTTGCAGGTAAGGCTTTATGCCTCCTAACCAAAAACGATTTAGGCGAAAGATGCCCGGGCGCTGGTGACGTTTTACACAACGTTTTACAAATGTTGGTGCGTGATGCTGCACTCTTGGGCAGAGTACCGTCTTCCCCAGTGACTCCGACGGCGCGCGCTGCTCCCTACCCACCTTCACCGCACTCTCACCCTCCAACTCCAACGTGGGCCGTCGATGGTTTCCACCATTTCCATAGTGCCGCTGCGGCTGCTGCTCAGCCTAACTCAGTAACATTGAGTCCTGCACCTTCCGTAGACAGTTCTGGCAGTCCCCAAAGAGGAGAAACGATGAGTTATGCACCATCGTATGTGCCCTCCTCGCAAGCAGTGGCGCAGAACACAAGCTCTGGAAGCAACCATTCGGACTCTGATGAAGAAGCTCAATTCACGCCCCAGCCGCGCTCCCCCAAGGAAGTTCCGATGACGAATTCAGTTTCACAAAATCATCAAGCGCAACAGCACTCACACTATCGCACTCAACATAGAGAATTCTTCCCAAGCGACATGCCAGAATCCAACACAAGTAAGTATTTATTTATTTATTTAATCTTTATTGCACAAAAGAAAAACAAATCGTACAAAAGGCGGACTTAATGCCATAGGGCATTCTCTACCAGTCAACCATCGGACAAAGCAGATAAGTTGTGGGCGGTTTTATAATTTTATGAAACATGTAATGTCTCATTTTTATGTGGGTACACCACAATTTTATCTCCCGGTCTCTTCCACCAAGTAACTCCTTTTTAAATTTTTCTTTAAGCTTTAATCTTTGTATCAATGGTTCACAAGTAAGTAATTTATGAAAAATATCTTTAAAACTGACCCATAATTTCTGTACATTGCACTATTTGCACTGCCCTTGGCCTTGAAATTTACAAACGAGCATAATACTTTTTCTCGATCTAACGTTAGAAAAAAGTCATGGAAATAGAATCTTTTTTAAATGATTGATTCTGTTGTTTACAGATGGAAGACTCTTATGGGATTTCCTACAACAACTGCTTAACGACCCAACTCAGCGATACACAAACTACATCGCATGGAAGAACCGGGAAACTGGTGTCTTCAAGATCGTCGACCCTGCAGGCCTAGCAAAGCTATGGGGTATTCAGAAAAACCACCTTTCAATGAACTACGACAAGATGTCCCGCGCTCTGAGATACTACTACCGTGTGAATATTTTACGGAAAGTTCAGGGCGAACGACACTGCTACCAGTTCTTGAGGAACCCAATTGAACTGAAAAACATAAAAAATATCTCACTGCTAAGGCAACAAATGAGCCCAACCCGTGTAGCGCCGCAGCCTGTAGTTAAGACAGAAATGAAAGAAGAGCGATGTGAAGAAGACCCCGTGGACGAGGACATGCCGACCGACTTAAGCATGGCGGCGTCAGAACCCTGGCGGAAACGCGCGCGGCCCGACCCAGTCTCGGTGCCTCCCCCACATGAAAAGCATCGGATCAGTGCCCTCATCGGAGAGAGCATGTTAATCAAACGAGAATCCGAATATTCCCCTGAACATTATGCCCTAAACCTCAAAAGTGAAAAATGTGAACAATGATCGTCTAAAACGTATGCCGGACACTCATAGTGCGACGCGTGAATCTGATTAATGCAAGCATTCGTGCGCAAACAGCTCCACCCACTAAAATTCTAGTCAAAATCCTCTCAGAAAGGGTTTTTTCGCAGTCTTCCTATAAAAAAATATTTGGTGAGATTCCAACGATTAACGTCACAAATTGCTGAGAGTACTTTGACGGATTTAAGATGGTCTTTGGAGTTACAAGCAGGGTATGGACCTTAAATGCCTTTGTGCCAAGTGATTTTTTTATGTTTAGTGTCAATTAATGATTAAGTAGTTAGCAAAAGGGACAAGAGTTTATTTGTGTTAACATAATAGAGACTGTTTTAATATTTTGTGCAATGGACAATCGGCTGCTTTGAATGGGAGCAGTTGCAGAAATCATTGTTGCCAAAAGTCAATAAGTGTGCGTGTGCGTAGATACCTACGCGCTTGTTGATGCATTTTGTAATTTAATTTAGTTGTATGCATGTGTAATATTTTAAATGTTCTAGCTAAAAAGAAAACGAAACTCCGGAGTTTAAATACCAGTATAAAAAACTTGTTTAAAGATACCAATATTGTCTTCCAGTAATTCTTTTTGGCAACCAATTGTATTGTAGCATGCAAATCAGTTTTGTTTCGAAGCCTACCACAAGAATGGCAGCTAACCTAATTTGATACTGTAAATAATGTCATTGAGAAATATTTACAAAATTGACAATAAATAGACAACAATTACCTAAAATGCCTTGAAATCGTTAAAACTTCCACTGTGATAAATGTAAAGTGGTAGACGTGTAGAAAATTCTAGGGCTTATACTCAAAGATTTCCAGCTACAATTTTCTGTGATCTCTTAATCAATATAGGTAAATGTCATGAAGAATAAAGATAAAGATATCCTGTAAATATTAGGTAAGATATAAAGTAATTAGTAGTAAGAAACTGACTGTAAAGAGAATGTATGTATATGATTTGTAAAACAAACGTGGAGCTTTATAAAAATACCTAGTATATTCTGTATGTACTAGTATTACACCTGAGTTTGTATTTTTACAATTATTTCTACAAAGGCATATACTTGCCAAGATTTTCCAACTTGTTGTACACAATATAAGCATGTGTTTCATTTAAAAATATTGTGTCAGATTTATTATAACGTAAAAATAAATGAAGATAATGTTAACTGAATTTATTGATTTTATTAAATCCCGTATCATCTGAACACAGTTACAATTGACGATAACACATAAAATAAAAATGCCCTCAATCAATATTCGTAATAAAGAAGATATTTAGGGAAATGGTTAAAATGCGCTACTGGCGAGTGTCGAACCTTTGAGAGTATATAGGTATCACTGCTCCTTTTCCCACACTATTAGTTTACGTCAAGTTTGCATCTATGGCGTCGCAAACAAATGAGGTCCCAACTTAACATAACCGGGTCATACAAATCGAGGTTTCGTTCTAGTCTGTTTCCTCCTCCAAAACTTTACTCTACGATTTTTTTGGAACTGAATGGGAAGGAAACGTTCTGTGTCGGACCGTTTCGTTGCAGCATAACTAGTCTCGATTACGTTTTTCTCATATCGTTACCAATCTCATACTGAACGGAATCGAAAGAGAGAGATATTATTAATCAACAAAGCTAGAAGCAGAAAACAGTAGTACCCAAAGAGTATGTAATCACTACGTGGTAGTACTGTCCTATGGTGTGTCGGTTTGAAAACATTCGTTCTAATATCAAACGCAAACAACGTCTATCCCATTCCCTAGTCAAACCTATAAAAGATCCTGCTACGAGTTTTAAATTGTACAATGTACAAATTACATCATTTTAACAAATTTATGTTTTTCTTAAACGCAGTTATTTTTCTATGTAGTTTTACACAAGTTCAATTCATGCAGTTTGCCCGCTATATTTTCTTTAAATAGTACGAGTGGCGCCATCTATCGCCGAGTAGCGTAAGTATATATGTAAACCGTAAGTGAATTAGTAGCCAAGGACTGCTTTATTGTAGGATCGAATTGAAAATCGTGTAAACTTTATGGCCTTCTGATCGCTTTTCACTGCCGCGCATTCATTACAAGATAAAATTCTCATCGTAGGACGGCTTATATCAAACAGGAACGCAATTGATTTTCTTTCAATTTTCTCAGAAATATCATTAAAAAAAATTGCACTCCAATCTCTAATGACTTTTACTTTATTTAACTCTAGACTAGTTAAAGTCTAAAAAATGTACGAAAAACTCGTCCGTTTATTGATAATGAGTTAAAATGACACCCACAACTACATAAGGTTGATCATGGAATTGGCAACCATATATATCATAGTTCAAAATAATTACGTCTACCCCTCTATGTTACTTCAAGACATTTTACTGGCTCAATATTAAAAGATTCTAATCTTTTAACAAGTTGCTATAGTCAGGGCCGTATTTCCCCCTAGGCCCACAAGGCCCGGGCCTAGGGGCCCAATCCCAGATGCAGGATTTGCACCATAATAATGTTCTCCTTATAGGGCTATAGTTATACAGTCACATTTGAACTTTTTCAACACCAAGCAATAAGTTATACGGGTGAATCAACTTTGCACCTTGTTGCTATGGTTACCTAGTGACAGGTTCTCAAGAAAAAAAAAAAAAATTGTATTATATTATTATACTTCTGCTGAATTTAGCAAGTTGGTAATAATTGATTCAGTAAGTAGAAATAATGGGCTGTTTTTTTAAAATTACCTGGGGTCATGTAAGTCACTGAATACCAAAGGGCCCTGCTAGGACAAAATCTTTGAATGTGTATTTCTCAAATACTATTTATGTATAGGGTGTACTGAAAAGTTATTTGAAAGGTAGAAATAAGAGGCTTCATGAATAGTAATTCATTTAGTCTGTAAACTTACAATTAATAAAGGGCCCCGCTGGCACAGTAAGTATATTTTTTTTTTCATTAATTTCCAAAGGTAGAAATTTAAAAGTACATAAATCGACAGGTAGACATATATACCAACTCGGTTATTTAGGACCTAAACCATAATTACATGGGGTCCCGTTGCATATACGTATATAGTAAACAACACAAAAAAGTTGATTCACCCATACATGGTGCGGGCACCACGCAGTGTCACCGGTGACACCACAGCAAAAAAATGTGATGTAATTTTATTTTTTTCATCAATTCATGCTGACTCAATGTGTACTATTAGAAGACTAATGGCTATACTAAAACAATAAAGCAAAATGAAAATATGGCATAAGTTTATTGAAACAAAACTGATATTACTACTGTAAGCTTAACTAAAATTAGGAGCATGTATAAGAACTATGATTCAGCATCTGCTGTTTGGCTTTGGAAGAAGATGATGTCATCTGCAATTACTGTTGAAGCTGTTCTAACTTGTCCATCCTCAGTTTTAATCTCTCCATAGGATAACTTTCCAGTAACATAAACTCTTTGGCCTTTCTTCAGGTATTTGTAGACTGTGTCCCTCAGGCCCGGTCTAAATACACTCACTCTGTGCCAATCTGTTCTATGCAACATGTCACCGGACTCATATTTGTAATTAAAGTGAGTTGCTAGTGGAAAATTTATAACTGGGCGCTCTTCAGATCCCCTTTTCTGTGGATCTGCACCCACTCGTCCCAGGAGTGTTACTTGATTTATAGCTAAAAAAAAAGGTGAAGATTAAAAATTCGGAAACCAAACTTGGTTTTAAGAATTTACAAAACCATACATACTTTTTTCTGATTTTTGCGTCTCATATCTAGCAGATGTGGTGTGTACTTCTGTACATGGTGGGGCACCCATGAACTGGCGTGTTGCACTAACGATCTAGAAATCATAACCGATAATTATATAACAGCTAATTGGTTATCCTGCTTATCAAAACCTAATAAGTAATATATAAATAGAATTGTTTGTAATACAAACTGCAACTTTTCGTAAACGTTTTATAATCATAACCTACACATGAACACACCGGAAATCTAGAATGTTGAACTTACCTTATAATGTTAGTAATAATTATTCACTCATTACATTGAAATTGATTAAATTGTTACGTCTAATATATATCATAGTATCATCTTAAGTAAATTTGTTGTTACAACGAACGAGCGTTAACCGGCAAAGTAACAAAGATACGTTACGACGTAATAAACTATAGTTCTTGATAGCACATCAACTTACCCTTGGAAGACGAAACATTGTGATTTATTACTACCTAATCCTGAAGTTTCAATAATGAACTAACTTCATTAATTAAATCAAACAAAAGTTTACAAAATTACGTTCTGATTCCTCTACAAGCAAATCAAGCAATATGCAAGCAATGTACGTTGTACGGTTGTGTTGTATGACGGACGGGACAAGTATGGGGTTGCAAGGGAAATAAAATATCACAAACCCCAAACAATATTTCCTACTTTTACATGACATAGACACAGTGTTATAATGCTGGTGGTTCACTTTTGTAATCACATATAATTTATGTTAACGACATATGGGAAGTGTGGGAAATAAAATAAATAAAAACGACTTAAAAAAGAACTTTAAAAATATTTTTCCAGATCATTGAAACAACACGATATTTAAATGAAAACTTTAAAACATACATTATTTTTATTTTTAATATTAGTAAAAGTTCAACATGAACGCCGCCTTATAATTATAATGTTGCTATACACGAAAAACATAATGCGTCGTTTTGATTCCTCTTCTCCATTCGTCGGTCCATTGACAGTTGTATTTGTGGTTATACCTACTTATAGATAGTGAAGTTATAACTCCAAAAACCACCACCATACCCAATCCTGGAAAAGTTGTTGCCTGTGAAGGATGCCTTCAGCTGCGAATCCTAAGTCCGAAAAACCGGCCTCTTCGGAGGCCACGGATAATTCACCAGTACGACAAGTCATGACGATTATTGAACATAAAATCCGTAATTTAGAAAAAAGAAAGGTATGTATACTGCTAATTTACTACACGATACCGACTCCCGGTTATACATGTTCCTTTTGTATCCAACTTGCCCTTTTTCGAATCTTTTTTTAAACGTATCCATAATCGATAAAAAAATACTTATTTTCGTAACATTATATCCTGTTCGAGCAAGTTTAGTTACTGTGAATTGCTGACGCCATTTTTACATGTGCTCAGCCAGTGTTGACGATACAAAAGGAAGACGTAACGAACGCCCAAACACAGCGTTCGTTTACTATACCGGCACATTATGAAACTAACACGTGTTAATAAAGGTGTCAACTTAACTAAAATTACCGAATGCTACATATAGAGTTTTTGTTGTCATCAACATGATGATCATCATTGCACCATTTATGTCTGAAACTGCGTACCGGTGAGAGTTTTCTTTGTTCTACACGTCAAAAACTCAGCAGGTGCATGTTTAACGTTTGGAAATGAAAAGGTCTTATTATAATGATAGCATTTATCGTCGAAAAAGGTTTTAAGTACACTGTACTTTTAAATTGAAACATGAGTTAGCAAATATAATTTGTCCCTCAATTTGGGGTGGCTGTTGGCATAAGCCTCTGGATATTTTATTAAGTGGTAAACATTGTGTGAAAGAGTTTTTAAAATTAGAAATACTATCAGACTTGATTTATGTGTAGATTAAATGGCTTAACATTGTTTATGCTTGTTATCTGGGGGATTCCCCTTTAAAACTACAGAATATGGAACTGCTTTATTACAATGCATACTGCTTAATAACTGAGCTATGACAATATACAGAATAAAAAAAATGCAGTATCAAGCATTAAAATGGTCTATTTGGATGTGAAAGTTTCTACATAAACACTATTTATTTTTCAGAGTAAATTAACATCATATAGAGACTTACAAAAGTCTGGCAAAGAACTAAATGCTGATCAGAAGATAGCAGTCGCTAAGTATGATGAAGTGGCTCAGACATTAGAATTTGCTCGGGACCTCTCAAAGCAAATTGCCTCCATAGCCATTTCTACAGAAAGAGAAGCTAAAAAGCAAGCGAAGCGGGTATGTATTCCATTGTATTATGAAAGCTATGTTACTCATGCAGAGAGGGATGATAAAGCCTCTTTAATCACTCACTTACTTCAAATATTGAGTTGATCTATATATATAATAAAATATGAGCATTGATAGGTAGCCATTGTTTTGAAAAGCATTTGACTGGCTATGGTGTGGTCAGATTTACTTAAATTTTCAATGAAATAAATGTGTTACTTACAAAAATATAATTTCAAAACATCAGAGGGTCATGAAATATCTTTAAATTAAATATGATAATGCATACATAGCTAATTACCAGTTGCTCACTCAATGCAGAGTAGTGTATTTGATATGGCAAAACTTTGGATTAGTTTGATTGTGGACAACTATGTATTTGGTAAAAGGAATTTTTGCCATATAGTAATTTTAAAATAAATTAATTACACTGATCTTTGGTATAGAACCTTTCATATAAATCACCTGGCCTGGTCTAGAAAAAAGGGGTGCATAACCACTCAATTGCTTCGAATTTTGAGTTGGACTCTATTTATATAATAAAATAAGAGCGGTGACAGGTAGCCGTAGTTACCAAAAGCAATCTAGTGGATATAAGACCCACTTGCTATGTCTCCAGAAAATAAATCCCACTAATATTATAAAAGCGTCATTTTGTGAATGTGTGTACTAAAGGCTATTCCTCCTCACTTGCCTGATTTAGTAAACAACTTTCTACCCTCAAAATTTAAGTTTTTGTTTCGGCCATCTATTCTTACTGGACCCAAATGATCTAATTGCAAAACTTAACACATTCGCGGACAGTAAGAGGTGTCAAATGACATGGCCCTTAATATATAAGCTGTATTCGACGTACAACCCTGCCATACGATTAAATAAATAACATGGCCCAAAGGAAAAAAAATACGCGAATGGTATAGCATCAGCGTCCGCGAACGTGTTAAGGCCTGTGGCAAATTGCCATTATTCTTATCCCAGGTAATTCCATGAAATTCTAAAGCAAATTACTATTTCTAATACATTGTCATTGCGCTTACCAAATCGGATACATATGCACATCAATTGTTTTAATAAAATGAATGTCTTAGTAATTACACATAAGGTGTTATTTCTATTAATTAAAATCTTACACATATCACTTTTGGTAAGTGCAACAACACATGTTTTTGTCTAAATCTTTTAATTATGATGCACATTTAAGCGTCAATTTATCTCTGGATATGTGTTACAATTTGTCACACACTTAAAACAGCAACATAAATAAAATGCACAATTGAATGATAACTTGTATTACTGTGTTGTGGAATTACCCTCCTTGAACTGCCCAAATTTTCTCCAAAGACTTTCAAAATTACCTTTGGTTTTAAAATATAATACATTTGATATGATATAGGACACCTGGATTCGCTATGCAGCTGACACCAACAAGATCCGTGAGGTCCTCCTCATCTTGGATTGTCTCATGCAAATGGGCAACACTGATGCCAGGGACGATTTCTTAAATGGAACCAATGGAGCAGCTAAATTGACTGAGGAAGATCTCAAAATTCTTGACGATTTGTAAGTACATTTTATAAATCTACTCTACCCTTGTAAGTTCTACACTACAATATACAAATTATAATGGCATTTTAAACAATCGTTGCCAGTAAGGTTAAATTTTAGAAAAACGAGAACTGCCTTGGGCTTGATGATGCTACAGGGTTTAAACTAAATCAGTCAATAAGGGTAGCTGCTAGTACCCTGGCTGCCATGCAAAAATAATAATAGAAACATACTTATCATTAGCGATTCATGTAGATTTTTGTAATATACTACTATTAAATAATACATCTTGTATCATAACCGTTTCGCGACTAAAACTTTAACTATGATTTCTCACTTATAGAGTAAATCGTCAAGCAGTCCTAGGTCCCTAACGTCTTAGAAAAAATACGAGCTTTAGCAGTTTATCATTCTTACCATGTTTCGTTTTCAATTAAAGGTACCCCGAAGTGACGCCGAAACATGAGGTCAACGACGAGGGCCAGGCCGGGTTCCCCGCTCAGACGACAAAAGCGGCCGAGCACCTCTACGCGATCATCGACGGCAAGCCCAAGGAGATCCTGGGCACCACCTACGCCCATATAAAGGAGATCATCATGACCGTACACAGCTGCGGCTACTTCGACAAGGTCGCGGACGATAAGGTCGAGCCCGAGCCCCTCGAGGAGGAGGCGGTCGTCGTGGAGGAGACGCAGGTGGTGGTGGTGGAGGCGGGCGACGCGCTCGCCTACGCGGCCGCCGCGCCGCTGCCCGCGCCGCCCGCGCCCGCCGGCCTGCCCGCGCCCGCCTACCCGCTGCGGCCGCTGCCTCCCATCACGCTGCAGGAGGTCGAGCACGCCTACTTCGCGCAGCAGTACCCGCAGCAGAGGCCGATCGCCGAGGTCATCGGCTCGCAGAACTTCTTCTTCCTGCAGGAGTCGGAGATCGACAGCCCCGTCGGCACGCCCCAGCCGCCGATGATGAACCAGCCGTCCCCGCCGGGGCCGATTCCGACGCAGACGTTCACCAACCAGCACTACGTGCCGATGGAGCCGGGCCCGCTGCCCATGCCGCCGCCGCACTTCCAGCCACCCTACGTGTCGCTGGGCGCGCCGCTGCCGCCGCCGCCGCAGCTCGCGCCCGCGCCCGCGCCCGCCCCGCCCTCGCCGCACTCGCCGCCGCGCGCCGCCCCGAGCGAGACGCCCACGCCCACCGACGACAGGAACGACGACGAGTGGCAGGAGAGCCGCAGCCCCGAGCGCGACGACGCGGCGCCGACCAAGACCCAGGGCCAGGGCGACGGCCAGAACAGGTTCCGCCGGTACGGCCGCGGCGGCGGCGGCGGCGGCGGCCGGGGGCCCTCGAACGGCTACCGCGGCCGCGGCGGCTTTCGGCAGAACGACGGCTACCAGAACCGGCACGGCGGCGAGTACCAGCCGCGCGCCAACAAGGACGGCTACCAGCCCCGGCAGTACGGCGACAACTACCAGCACCGGCACGGCAAGGACGGCCACCACCGCGGCGGCGCCGACAGCAGCTACTACGGCAACGGCGACGCGGGCGACCACCAGCAGCACGAGAACGGCACGCGCGGCGAGCGGTACAACAACGACAACCAGAGCTACGGCGGCGGCTTCAAGAGCCGCGGCCGAGGCGGCGCGCGCGCGCGAGCCGCGCCGCGAGCGCCGCGCGCGCAGTACGGCCGCAACAAGCAGGAACACGTCGAATAGCTCGCGTGGACGTCGACGGTCCGTCGCACGCCCCGTGGCATCGCCATATTAAACTAAAACGTTTCTCTATGAAGGACTAAATTATTCGTGGAAGGCAGATTTCACCGGCAACAACGCGCTGTGGTAACGACAAACAGAGATTATGGTAAAAAAATAAATATAAAAAATAATAAAAAAAAAAGTAAAATAAATAAAACTTGAAACAGAATAAAAATAAGTTACTTGAATTTAGATGTATGATATATGCAATTATAATAAGTTACGTAATTCTAGATTCTTATATAGGATATGTCACTGTTGGGAGGGAGTGACTCTGCCGTACCTCGTGCGTCCCTGTGCCCGAGACAGATAGTCGTGCACGAGAGAGCACACAACTCGACAAACACTACCGGGACCTTATCCAAATCTCATTGATCTTTGTACTTTTCATACCGTTCATAATTAATTACATGTGTTAAGATGTTATACGTGTTTGTTTTTCTAAGCCGAATTATTTTAATGTCAGTGATTATGAGGTTGCTCGAGATGCGATGTTTTTGAGGTTTATTATCAATTAAGAAAAGATATATAAGCACATGTTATTGCTTATGTACTCTTGATTTCTACTGATTTTGTCTAAACCAGTGATTTAAGTAAATAGGCATGACTGCAGTTCATCAAGAGCAAACTATGTAAAACATAAATTTGTTGCTAAATTATTGTTTATTCCGTTCGGCCTCCATCTTTATTTTACTCAACATTGTTCTCAATAGAGGCTGTGTGCAAGCAAATTAAAAGTATTCTATGAATTACATTTTGTTTCCTTAATAACACCTTTATTCATGAATGCTCATTGTTTTGTTCTCAAATACAAAGAACGATAAAAGCCCGCGATTATCTCGCGTTTGGCTGCTGATTTTGATGCGGTTTTCAGAAAAGTGTTTGTGACACTTGTTTTTGTATTTTAACCGACTCCAAAAACGGAGGGTCGAAGTTTGACCCGTATGTACCTATGTATGTTTGTCCGCGATTATAAGTTGTTCATGTACAACTTTATAATCTTTAACAACCTAATCTTGAATGAACAACTTTTTAATATGCGTCTGATAGTCATCGTCTTCCTATGCTGAGCAGATGATGGAAGGTATAACTCCTTAACGGTTAGGAGTTAGGGGATAATTCAAACGAGATGCATGCAAACAAGACCTTACCCCGCTATTATGTATTTTATTTGAAATTCCAAATAGCAAAAAAAAGATATTTACAATAAAAGAACTGACTTACAAAAAACTGAACAGATTACATTTGAATCACCTTTTGAAGTCGGTGCCAAACCTCACGTAAATTTCTTTATCGAACAAAAATAATCGTAAATACCTACCAAATAGTAATCATTAAAGGCTTCATGCGTGGCATCTGTTTTCATAGTAAGTTCGCTACGCTGTACGCTCACATCGTAAGAAAGATGCCACGAGCGTTTTTTGACCTACTTATACAAAGTTGCATACAATATTTTTTCTGCGACTCGACATTTAATAAATAAAATGCAAATAAACAACAAAGAAAATAAAGACCGGTTCCCGCTCGGAATCAACAAAATAAAATAAAAAAACGGGCAAGTGTGAGTCGGACTCGCGCACCGAGGGTTCCGTACAAACACTTTCCATCCCTAAGTGGTTAAGTTAAGTTTGCACCTGGTATGTATAGCGCCCCATATAAATTAGGTGCAAAGTTAGGTATTAAAAAAAAACTGCTTACTAGATCTCGTTCAAAACAATTTTCGTTGGTAGTTTTTATAGTAATGTACATCATATGTTTTTTAGATTTTTCATTTTCTTATTTTAGAAGTTAAGAGGGGGTGGGGGGGGGGGGGGACCAACTTTTTTCCACTTTGGAAGCGTCTGTCACGCAAACTATTCGGTATAGAAAAAAAAATATTTTAGAAACCTCTATATCATTTTTGAAGACCTATCCATAGATACCCCCCCACACGTGTGTTTGATGAAAAATTTTTTTTTGAGTTTCAGTTATATGTATGGGGAGGAGCCCCCAATATTTATTATTATTTTTTTATTTTTGCATCAAAATCTTAATGCGGTTCACAGAATAGGTACATCTACCTACCAAGTTTCAACAGTATAGCTCGGTATAGACAGTATAGAAAAAAACGGCTGTGACATACGGGCGGACAGACAGACATGACGAATCTATAAGGGTTCCGTTTTTTGCCATTTGGCTACGGAACCCTAAAAATAGTCTGATAATTTTTTTTTTATTGACGTACAACTGTCAAAAAAATATGAACTTATACGTAAAGGTATACATTCACTATACTATACATCCATGCACAGAAGATAAAACTTGTTTTTTAAGTTGGCAGCAATGCTTTAGTACAATAAGCTTTTTTGAATTGCAAATTGTGTGAATGCAGCTGATTATTTTGTAATCTGTGGTACTAAGTAATGCTTTTTTGGCGACATTATAACATCGTTTAGCAGTGCTTTTTTGGGCAGTAGAGTATAGACTTTTACAGACTTTCATAATTTATGTCTTAATATTAGAATTAGTATTTATATAAATGTCAGAAAAAAGAACTGGAGTAGAAACAAAACTAATCAAATTGAAACTAAATGGCGTAAAACGTTAGGTCGAAATTAGCTGCCCGGGCGGTCCCGTGTTTTTTAGGAAGGATAAAACAATCTCGCTTTACTAAACCAATCTCCAACCGAGCTGCACCGAGCGCATCTTAAGAAAATGTAGTAATCCTATAAGTATATCTTTTTTTCCTGACTTACTTACCTCTATCGCGATTAAAATTTTCACCGGAAGTGGCAAGCACCTCTCGACTGATTCAGGGTGCAATATTTAAATGACACCGCTTTCTATATTTTCCCGCCTGTATGCCAATGCGATTTAACACTACTGGACACGGATGCTACAATAATCGTGTATTTTTATTTTTGTTGGTCCATGATACACTGCTACTTACTTACCGCGCACGTGTTTGGGTTGGGTTATGTAATGAAATGATGGATATAACGACATTTGATATAAATGATATAATAACAATGCCCATAATTTCATTGGATATAATTGAATATGCAAAGTTCTAATAACGGAGAATAATCTAGGAAGGATTTTTATAGGGGATAATAATACTAGCTATAAAAAACCGGCGGCAGTGTAGGGTTCCGTAGTTGCCCATCCTTCACAATAGACGGGCTTAAAACAGCGGTTGTCCGAGGTTTATAATAATAATAATATTTATTGCATCCAAGTACTTATAACTAGGTACAGGTACAGGGACCCTGTCAGAGTGTAGCAAAATTACGAGAAAGATTTCAAACTCTATAAAAAGGTCGTAAACGCCAAAGTAATTACTTATTACCTTCTGGAAGTTATCGATTATACGCTCCAGATTGAGCGAAATGTTTTAATACAGTATGGCAATTAACTATTTTTTGGATTTCTAGAGCGAATATTTACAAAACTGCTGACTTTATAAAAAAATGGTGTTTGAAGACCCCTATTATTTTTAAAAGACCTATTCAACGACACCCCACACAAAAAAAAACACCCCCCACTTTAGGTGTACGGGAGGTACCAGAAAAAAAGTTTTTGTTTTAGTTTTTATTTTACCGTTTTGTCGGCATGATACATACACATACTCATATTACTCATACCAAATTTCAGCTTTCTAGTACAAATGAGCGGACGGACAGACAGACAGACATACGGACATGGCGAAACTATAAGGGTTCCTCTAGTTGACTACGGAACTCTAAAAAAACCAGCCAACCGCGAGTGGGACTCGCGCACCGAGGGGTCTGTTTGCACGGACCCCTAGGTGCGCGAGTCCTACTCCCCAGGTCCCAGTCCCACCCCCATCTTAACTTGCCGGGTTAAGTTTGCACCCGATATGTATGGCGCCGCATAGAAACGAGGGGCAAAGTTAACGGAACCGATCACGTTTGTTGTATGGGAGCCCCATTTCAATATAAATTTTATTCAGATTTTAGTATTTGTTGTTATAGCGGCAACATAAATAATACATCTGTGAAAATTTCAACTGTCTAGCTATCACAGTTCATGAGGACGGAGAGCGGAGTCTTAATAATAGGGTTCCGTTTTTTACTTGGGTACGGAACCCAAAAGCTTTTTGAAAAAAAAAACGTCCAATCCCCATTGGGTGATATTTTAGATTAGGGAATTAAAGCCGTGGAAGAACATGCTTTATAATTATAAATAATAAACAGTTTTCTTAAAATTGCCATTTATTGAGGATGTCTTATATAAGAATGATGTTAACTCAAATCCATCTAGACCTGTGTTCCTGTCCACTCTAAGCAAATAAATAAAGTTCTCTTCAACTTTATATACTGACAGAAATGTTATTTATACAAATCTATCCGCTATTTACTACCTACCTTTATCTATATCTGTTATATTAAAACCTATACAACCTAATGCAATTATACAAAATATCATTTTATAGTGTACTTATTTGTAAAGTAGAAATATAATATCGTCATATTTTGTTCACGTATAAATAAGGGCATGGGCACATTTTAGCTACAAGTTATAAATTTCAAGCGGAAGTCTATTTCTAATTTAAGGAATTGAAAAGGGGCTTCCGCTTGTAATATAGTGAAATGGGCCCCAGATGTAAGCATTACAATATCATTTTGGACACAGTGCAGTCACTAACAAAAAAAGCTCCTCCGATAATTATAAACAGCTGGTCTTAGTTGTTTTTTTAACGTGGGGTCGTTGTTATATAAGGATGTTTTTAAACTTTTTTAACCTATTAAACCGAGATTGTTAACAATATACCTATAAACGGATAGTAGGCAAGAAGTAACTAGTAGACTAATAATTTCACCTCGAGAAAGTTTTAGTCCGACAAATAACATCTGTAAGTAAAGTAGACCAGGCATGATTTAAGTTCTCAAATATAATGCCAGTAACTCCAATCAGATCACATGCGGAATGTAAGACAAAATCATAAAACAAATGCCGTGTTAATCTAATAGCACGTCTGCACACAGCAAGTCGGTCTTAAAGTACTACTTTCTAAAATCCAAACTACCATTCCAGTTTTGCTTAAATCATACAAAAAGTACACCCGCCTTTTTAATGCGAAAAGTATGTTCTCTGTGATATATTTATCTGTAACATCAACACGATAATAATATTACCTAGAAGACGCGTACTCGACCACTCATATTTACAATCACTGTCTTTTTTTTTAACGAGGGCTTTAGAAAGCAGTACTTTGATAATTGATAATTTAAAATACACTAAATGTGTGAATGTAAAATCAGCGATTAATGCCCGGTAAGCTAAAGCGCAGAATATATTTGCTTTCCCATATTATTGCTTTCGGTACAGTCTATTGCAATCACATACGACATCAGTAGCAATTATCCTTACAAAAACTAAACTTCCTCTAAGGTTGTTCCAGCAGTTATCTAGGTTATTTACAAGTTGTATGATGTGTATACATAGTACGTATATAATTAAAGGCCTTGTGTACCAACATATTTGCACAAATAAACACATTGGACAAATACTGAACAATTACATTTCTATCCTATTTTTACAAATAAGAACATTTAGTTCTATTTCACATGACATATACAAATTAACAATTTTCTCTCCCGGAATTCACGACACAATCGATTTTTTTACTATTTACATCAAATCGATTTTTACCGAAATATAACGAACGCTATAATCCTATCCTTTCGAAACCATTGCTCGGTTTAATTTTTTGTTTAAAATATTGTACAGCGCACCATAAATAAATACAATTAACGAATAAAAAGATGCCACATTCATTGTCCATTGTGTGCATTTGCTTGTCTGTGTGTATAGTTTACAACACTACATTCAAAACATCGATATGATAAGGCTGCATTGGTAACTGGACTAAGAACTGCCAACTGTTAACATTAATATGAGCTTAGGCCTTAAATGTATCGAATATAATCGCAAACAATACAGATCTTCATAGCAACAGAAAATAATATAAATATCCCGTTAAAATGGCACCGGAGCATTCAAAACAAACTGATACGTACTAAGTAACAGCCAATAAAATAGCCGAGAATTCCCGAAATAAAACTAAACCTATGTGATGTATAAAACGTAGATCCTGCCCCATCCAAGTAAATTAAATGCTAGAAGATCGAGTAACATTCATTCAACACTAGCAACTTCACGTTTAATTCGGAAACAAAACATTTGGCCATTTAATACCAGCTACCACACCACAGACATAGCACGTTAATGTTATTCGCTATCGTAAATACTTCTTCCTTTTTATTATTTTGTATATTACGGGTCGTCACGTATATGACTCCGCAATTAAGTGAAGGAACATTTTGAGACTGGAATATATGGTGGTAGGCAAAGGGACATCTATAAAAGGCACTTTTTGCTAAGGGGACAAAGGGGCAATCTGTGAATAGAACCTAATGCGCCAAAACCAATATACGGATGTTTTATCAGCATACGTCGGACTATAGGGGGCAGTTTAAGGGCAAGGTAAGGTTTACAAAAAAAAAACTTAACTTACGAGTATTATAATGTACCTAGTATTTGTAACATAGTTAATTAAATTAGTTACCCGTTATCATTTATTCATCTTTAATGTGTAAATACTATTTGAATTGATGACTGATAGCCCACTGCAATGGATGAATCGACGAAGAACCTTGACTGCCAAGAATTTGAAAAAAATATTAATAATATATTCTCATAATACAAATGTACCATGAATGTAAATTAAATCAAATATAACACAGACCATACAATCTTATTTATATTTATAATTTAAAGGATATAAAAAAAAAATCGACTGACTAACGTACAGCCTTAAAGCCGTGTTCAATGAACTTGACATGCCCAGTTAACTAATTTGTGTTTTGTTCCTTTCTCGCAATTGTCTGAGTGACGGATAAAGCCAAGCGAACGTATTCGCCATTTTGACTTATGTGTAGTCCAAGTACGTTTATAAATAACGCAGTTAGTTGCTATGATATTTGGAATTTCACATTATAAATACTCGAGAGTGAATTGATTGATTTGCGAACCTTACCTATCATTCTGACATGCCACGAAAGTGCCCGCTGGAGTACGACGTTTGTTTATCAGTCACTTACATCGCGCTATAAACGCAATCAGAATAGGACAACGACTACCATACTGAATTACTAAGTATAATGGATGCTTCTTGTCCAGAAAAACCATTAAAGTGCTATGCCGCTGCTTTCATTGCTTTTGGGTATTTTACTTCTTACAAACTCTACAATGACACATTATTCCTGACCTGATCGCATCACAAGTCCACAACACAACGTCAATTGGCACGACACGTCGGTCCCTCTTACACGTATACGAAGTTGGTCTATCATCGCTCGGCAAAAGAACTTATGCTCAGTTGCGCTATTGATGTAAAATGTGTCGGGTGATTTATAAAGATGCGGTGGGTGGAAACGTCTCGAAGCTTTCACTAAAAATTATCTTTTAAGAGCATAAACTATTATGCCACGGACAAATCAAAGCAAGACTGTTAGTCGCTACACTTAGGATTCTACACAAAGGAAACAGAGATGTAATAAGGTGACCACTAGATGACGCTACAGAACTAAAGGCTTTTTGTAGTGTCATTGTGGCGTCATCTAGTTTTAGTTGTGCGTTTTCTGTCCGATAACTCATGACTTTGATACGTAGTAACACAATTATTTATTTGTGAATCTCATTACGAAATGTAACATTGAAACTGTAATCAAATTGAACACTTGTATGTATGTTGTAATGTTCAACTTGATATATATTTTTGCGAAAAAACGTTTTATACAATGCACACACACAATAGCTATGACCACAAACAGAAATGTGTCCGGCACTTCGAGACCACCTGCATCTTTTATCTATATATTCCACACCTAAGCTGATTTACAAGCGGCTCAGATATTTAATATCAGCCGATATTTCTCATCATTCGCTACATAAATGCCATACGGTTGATTTGTATAAAGAGCGATATTGACAGACTGCATACAGAAGGGTGAATACTACCGCTACTAGAAACCTTGCCACCAAGTGAAAACAATCTAAGCAGAAAAGCACAAATTTCAAGTTATTTAGATTCGTATTTACAGATGTGAAATATTTACAAAGTAATTTTAAAAAGAAAAAACGTCCGTCTTTTTTGTCAAAAAATACGGCACACTGTCCCATTGCTATCAACGGTCAAGTCTCTTTCTCACTACTTAAAAAAACCGAAATCGAGGAAAACTTTTTTTTAATATACATACTACATAAATTTTTACGTACTTATGAAATGAAAAAGTAGTAAACGTCTTCTAAGGTCGTCTTCGTGGCAGCAAGAGTTCTAATAGCAGCCCTCACCGATTCATTTACTATATGCCCCAACCTATATAAAACATTATCTGCTAGTCGGGAGGCGGTCAGTGTGCTGTACACATGACTGCTAGTGTTAAATCATTTGTCGCGACATGGCGTGCCGCATCTTTCTCTCCCAGGACTCCGCCTCGGCCCACGAGTGTCGCACGTCTCGAAACAACTGGAACACAAATATAGATGCAATTAGAAAATTATGTAACATATTTGTATTGAATCTTTTTATCGATTCATATTTTTTTTCATGTGGTAATACCACATTTTTATTTTTTTTTATAAATAATGACACAAAGAAAGAAAGATTTAATGCGATCCACTACAATCCAAGCGGGATTATGTAACATGTTTTTCACATGAAGGATAATTAAAATGTAAGTAATTAATAGCAGCCCCTCTAGCATAACTATGCTTCGCGACTATGTAATTCTCTCTCATTACTCCAGAGAAGGAGACGGGTAATTATCTCGCGCGAGAAATAGTCGCGTATGACAGTTATGTTAGATGATAGATACTGGATCCTTTGTAGAAATGTGAAAACTGAGTTTACTGACATTTACTTCGATCTTCTAAATAATTTTTAACACCATTGATAAGTCTAATTTCTACAAATATAAAATAAATAAGTCTAATTTGTATAAAATAATCTGATTGCCGAAAGTCGAGGGCGCGTTCTAGTCGGTGCCGCCGTATACATTTTTAAAAGATTTTATTTAACTTGCAATGTATGTATGTATCTACAATACAATACAAAATGCTTTATTGCACACCAAAAAAGTTTACAAATTCAGTACAGAACAATAATTAATAACGGTAGACAACAGGCGGTCTTATCGCTAAAGAGCGATCTCTTCCAGACAACCTTTAGGTAGTGGAGTTGATTAGTATAAATCACACAATGAGTAGGTGATGCAGAAGGGGAATAAAACAAAATAATTATCAACGGATAAGCAAGTAAACGTATCAATAGATATACACATACATAAATAGATATATATAAACCTACTTAAACATACATAAATATAAATAAAACAAGACAGATAAGGAACACATAAACAGTCAGAGGCAAACGAACGAAAACAGTTTCACAAATCACACCATCAATTTTATCAATCGAGAGATAAGAAGTATTCTTTTAATTTATTTTTAAAGATCGCTGGCGTTTTAGCATTCCGCAATTCTACTGGAAGCGAATTCCATAGCAAAACGGCTTTAAAAGTAAAGGAATTCGAGTAAAATTTTGAGTGTGAGGAGGGGACAGCTAAAAGAAATTTTTTAGCGCACCTTGCAGACGAAAGGTAGCTAAAGCGCTCTTTAAGATACAGGGGAGTTGCTCGGTGGAAAGGTATGCCATAAAGAAGAGTAAGAATGTGAGAGTTACGCCTTTGACGCATAGGGAACCACTTGAGTTGAGAACGGAAACTAGAAACATGATCATATTTTCGTAACCCAAATATGAATCTGATGGAAATGTTTTGAATGCGCTCAAGCTTATTAAGTTGCTCCTCTGAAATATCAAGGTACGAGATGTCAGCATAGTCTAGAATCGGGAGAAGTAACGTCTGAGCGAGCGCAATTTTAGTGGCAATGGGAAGGAATTTGCTAAGCCTTCTAAGAGAAACCACTGCGGCAAACATCTTCCTGCTCACTACATTCAATTGGGGTACCCAAGAAAGAGTGCTATCAATGATGACGCCCAGGTTTTTAACCTGGGACGAGTAAGGGATAATGACACCATTAAAGAAAATTGAAGGAGTATTAGCCAAGTCAACTCTGGAAATTAGACTAGGACTGCCAATGATGATAGCCTGGGATTTTGACGGATTAACGTGGAGGCCATAATTACTACTCCACTCTAAAATAAGTCTCAAGTCCGAATTTGTTGAAGAGATGATTGAAGGTAGATCTTCGAGTGAAGCTTGAGAATAAACTTGAAGATCGTCGGCATAAAGGTGATAGTTTGAAGACAGATTATGAGTGATTGAATTAATAAATACAGAGAATAGCAAAGGAGACAACACACCGCCCTGTGGAACACCGGCCGTTGTGCTGCACCAAGAAGATCGGGAAGAGTCCACCTTTATACGCTGCCGACGACCTGTCAGATAGCTACGAAACCAGTCAATAACTGCAGGAGATATGTTAAGAGAGTGCAAGTATGTTTGTTCGGGTGAAATCTTGCAACTCAATTTTGAAGCAGATATCGTCAACCGATTGAGCTGGAATTTTGTATACTTACTTAACTTTGATGACAATACAATAATATGTTACCATGGGGCTGATCTGATGATGGAGCCGGAAGGTGGCCATAGGAACTCTATAATAGAAAAAGCAATCCTACCGAGCTTGGGCTTTTTAGAATCGTCTCAGTGAGCATTTGATGGATATCCAAAGAAAAGTACAGTCGGCTATAAAAGCTTGCCACTAAAATGTCATTTTTGACAGAAACTTATTCTCACTGTGTACGTTCAAAATGCGAAGTTTACAAAAAAAATTGAAATTTACTCGTAAATTCCTAGAAACTTTGAAGATGAGTTGGTTCAGTAACAGCCGTATTCATCACGTTAAATCTAAAAGTCTATTTATTGTTTACCGATGGACGCATGTGACGATATTGTCCAAAAATATACACATACCTGTGATAACCAGACTTCGTCCGCTAGCAGTTCGTTAAGGATGACGGTGGTGTCTTTACTGGGGTTCTGCATCCTTTTTTCCGCCACTCGCTTGCTGCACTCGGAGTACATAAGGTACTTCTGATGGGATATTCGCGAATACAACTGCACTCGACCGCAACACGTTGCACAAACTAGGAATTCCTGGAAATTGACAATTATAATTGAGTTCACTGAACTATTCAATTGTCAGTGTGCTGTGTGATTATTGTCGTAGACACAGAGAATAAATTAGGAGCCATTATGCGAAATACCTCAAATACGGTGTTTGACTATAGTGAAGATAAATTGCATCATTTAAACTACTAAACACACACTCAAAAATACACGGGACCAGAAAAACTACCACTAACTTCTGGTCATTTATTTAAGTGGACAAAAACTAAAAAGAAAACGTGTTTCGACTACTAATTTCATACTAACAAATCATTTTTGACATTTCATAAAGAGTAGCTGATTTCAGCTGTCATCAAATACCGTATTACTTCATAGAAAAGATAATTTCTGTCTGTTACGTAATAAAACATATTATATTGTACGGTCAGCATCAAAGTAGCTGACAAACTTTACTACTGAAATATGACTAATTGAATACCAGCTAATATTTTATCAGCATCTTTTGATGCTGACCGTACAAATGTGGTTACAGTTATTTTATTAACTAATTCCCTTATGTCTCAGGCTAGTAAAGCAAGCTGGGGCCTTGTAATAACAGTCAGATTCATCTTTGTTTGTTGTATCACCTGACATATCTCCCTGCGCAAATCTGATGCCGGAGTAGTCTGGTTGAATCTAACCTCCGTATAAGTAGGCAATGTATCCAATATATACCTTCAAATAAATGAGTTGGGATACAGGGCCCGATCGTGTTTGAGTTCTAGGGTTATCTGTATATGTAGAAGCAGACGAGCTACGGCCGCTGTCATTTTTAGTTTATAAACTAAAAATGAATAAAAATAGCACGGCCATGCCTAGTACACTTTGAATACTTTACAGTAACAATATAACCTTCTCATATGCGAATATTGTGTTTGACTAACCACACAGACAAAGCTAACCACAACTAAAGGCGCACACGCATCACGCACAGGACTTATTGAGTACACAAACAGAGTTATTCTAGGTTACCTTCTCATATGCGAATATTGTGTTTGACTAACCACACAGACAAAGCTAACCACAACTAAAGGCGCACACGCACCACGCACAGGACTTATTGAGTACACAAACAGAGTTATTCTAGGTTACCTTCTCATATGCGAATATTGTGTTTGACTAACCACACAGACAAAGCTAACCACAACTAAAGGCGCACACGCACCACGCACAGGACTTATTGAGTACACAAACAGAGTTATTCTAGGTTACCTTCTCATATGCGAATATTGTGTTTGAATAACCACACAGACAAAGCTAACCACAACTAAAGGCGCACACGCACCACGCACAGGACTTATTGACTACACAAACAGAGTTATTCTAGGTTACCTTCTCATATGCGAATATTGTGTTTGACTAACCACACAGACAAAGCTAACCACAACTACAGGCGCACACGCACCACGCACAGGACTTATTGAGTACACAAACAGAGTTATTCTAGGTTACCTTCTCATATGCGAATATTGTGTTTGACTAACCACACAGACAAAGCTAACCACAACTACAGGCGCACACGCACCACGCACAGGACTTATTGAGTACAGAAATAGAGTTATTCTAGGTTACCTTCTCATAAGCGAGTCTCGCGTCAGGCTGCACGGGCTCGAGCGTGCCCGGGTTGTACGGCTGGCCGTAGAGCAGCAGCCTGGCGACGGCGGCCCTCGCGCAGGCCCGGCACGCGCCGGCGCCGGCCGCCACGCTGAGCCCCGGCCACGTGGCCACGGCCGAGTCCAGCGCCCGGGCGCCGCCGCCGCCCCCGCCCGAGGAAACGCGCGCTCTCATGGTCTCCGTCACTTCGTCGACTGTCTTCACGTTTGATAGGAAATATTCGTCTGGAAAATGTATCACACGGTTAAGTAACAAATTAAACGTTTTTTAGGATAAACTCCACTACCCAAAGGTTGTCTGGAAGAGATCGCTCTTTAGCGATAAGACCGCCTGTTGTCTACCGTTTTTAATTTGTTTATTTGTTATTTCTTGTGTAAATGTTTTTTGGTGTGCAATTAAGCGTACTTGTATTGTATTGTATTGTAAGTATCTGTCCTATATTCACAGCAAAACGGGAATAGCGTTTGGCCTTAGAAAAACTGGTTGGCAGTGTTAATGGGTGAATCAACTTTTTGTGTTGTTTACTCTGTCCCCGTTGTCCAAGTGACATCTTCATGCTGTTTCATAGAAAAATGCCTAGGTTATCCGAGGGACAAATTTTGCGTAACCATAGCAACAAGGTGCACTTAAAAGTTGATTCACCCTAATACCATATTATATGTAATTCAAACAATATTTTCATTTAATAATAAATAAATAAATAACAACCTCACACAAAACAATCTAGGCCCAAATTAAGCTCAAGAAGGCTTGTGTTATGGGTACTAGAAGACGACATATACTCATATAGATAAATAAATACATAGAACATCCATGACCCAGGTACAAATATTCGCGTTCATCAGTCATCACACAAATATTTGCCATGCGCCAACCGCGTCGTCATTTAAATAAAGATTAAGCGCAATTATCGCGTAAATATGTCTGTTTGCAGAGAGGAAGCTTAACAGTTCCTTTCGGGTGCAAAAGTTCCTGTCATTCAGATTAAATTGATTAATACATTAAAAATGATTACCTTGTTCTTGGAAGATTTCTGTTAGAAAGTTAGGATCTAACGCGTGTGATATTAATGTTTGTATATAAACTTCAAAGTTTTCCTGGTACATTTGAGTTTCCAGCATCCTTTTCTCAATGAAATTGCAGTCGTCGAATTGTAGTTCACTCCTTACTAACTCTACTATAGTTTCCAAATGAGATTGTGACCTGACTTTGACTGGTACTTGTGTGTATAACTTTTTATTTTCGGGGTTCCACGCTGCATACTGCAAAAGGCAGAATAGAAACTTGATAACACACCCTCGAGTAATAATTATAATAATTATCGTAGATATCAGAGGTAATAAAGGAAAGGGAGCAAACGTGCACAACGAAGGTGCTGCCAACTGGTAACTGGTGCCGCCAATCCGAGAATTTACAGTGCTGCCACCGTTCGTGCACATTTCCTATAACTATATTTTTGGACTGATGGATTTGGATTCATGTTTGTTACTCATACAGGAAATAAGGCACTATGAAGAAACTTATCGCAGGGAAATATGGCAAAAACCAAATAGCAATAGAGAACATTATACCCGGAGTTTCTTAACGAGTTCTAATCAGAAATAACGAATCGCTCAATTAAGGACTATAGGTACTATTGTGGTAAATCGCGCTTTTAGATAAAACAGTTCCCGTAGCCATCACCGTCACCACCTGGATGTGTCCGGCTCACCTCCCACGATCGGGACTTTTAGTATATTCATCTAGACAAATAGACACCTCAAAGAATAACTGTACCCATTTTCAAAACTTAACGAATAGTTTCCTCTGATTTCCTTAATTATCTCACGTTAGTAGTAAACTAGTAACTATTGTTTCCTTTTGATAAGCTTTAGTCCAGCAGTAGACTTCTTTAAATAAATTATAATTCTTGAAATTGGGAATATCATCCTATATAAAGTTGGATCGAAATTTGTAGAAACGATCAATCGTCTCATCGTAAAACGTAGAAAAAAATTGTGATATCGAAATGAAGTAGGTACCTAAAGTAATGGTAAATATGGAGTAAGATTTTTTGTTGCCACCCGGGACTTGATCTAACGTCTATCCTTCTCGGGGTAGTAAAACTATCGATGTTCGCTACAACTTACAACACTTTAATTTTCAATACACTTTAAAAGACCCAACGAATGTCAAGAACATACTTAAGTAACCTATAATGATGATAAGCTTAACATAGTTATAATACCTATAACAAAAAAAATATTTTAAAAATACTTACTGTTGAAATATTCCGATACAAAACTTTACCATTCTCGTCAAAAGGCTCATATTTTTGTAATAACGTCTTGCCGTCGACTCTCCAAATGGCAGGCCACATTTCATTTAATTCGCTTTTTATTGCCACAAACTCTCCCGACTATAAATAAAGGAAAGTAATAATTAAGCATGTTATAATTAAATACGAAAAGCTCGAGTGTTTGTATAGCGTATAAAACCTTTCATGTCAATATCAACCCTAAATCAATTTAACATTTCACTGATCTTGATTTCGGTGAAATTTCTAACTAATTTTTTTCTCGGAGCGAGTAGGCATCTTCTAGGCAAAGACGCTTTATATTATAGTCTAAGATCGAATCATATATGTGATCTTAGACAATTAGACTTCATCGTCAATGTACATCAGGTCCAGGTAAGATAGGTCAAATACTTGCCGGTTTCATATAAAAACATCGGTCAAGTGCGAGTCGGACTCGTACACGAAGGGTTCCGTTTTCCGTACTATCAAAAAAAACACGTACTTTGTATGGGGACCGCCATTCATTTTCCTTATTAAGTATTGGTTGTTTTATCGGCCACATAAACATAATGTGACATTTTTAAGTCTCTTAACTATTCCGGTTCCAGAGATACACCCTTATGAAAAACGGACAGACAGACAGCTGAGGTTTAGTATTTGGGTACAGAAGCCTAAAAAAAAATTGGGCAAGTGCGAGTCCGACTCGCGCATGAAGTACCATAATCTATAACAAGTTTGTTGTATGGGATACCCCCTTAAATATTTATTTTTAGTATTTTTTGTTATAGCGGCAATAGAAATACATTATCTGTGAAAATTTCAACCATTCTTGAGATACAGCCTGGTGACAGACGGACGGACAGCGAAGTCTCAGTAATAGGGTCCCGTTTTTACCCTTTGGGTACGGAACCCTAATTAACTATTCACCTGATACGAGGTTGAGAAAGTACAAGGACGATTTTACATGTCGTTTCAGAAAAAGGCTGATTTAATTAAAATCCGAATTTGGGGTGCTCTATGACAATACGTACACAGATTTGTATACTCATTAACACCCTTTGTGAAAATCCAGTTTCATTCGAACGGCGCGTACATTACATAAGTACATACATACTTACATTAATATTAACCTATTGACCGCCAAGCGGTGTAGCAATTTACCGTGCCACTGACGCCAGAGTAAAAAAAAAAAGATGTGCCCCAAAATCAACAGGGATTTAAAAATACTTGTAGCGGTTAGAATTACAAAGTTTTTGATCATTGAAATTTGGACGGCTGTGGCCGACGTGGCGTCAGGGGCACGGTTTTTTGTTGACGGCCACAGCCGACTGTGGCGGTCAAAAGGTTAATGCAAAATGCACGATTGTTAGGATTACTCATAAACCTTTAATTAGGACTATTAAGAGCAAGTGGAACAATCATACCTGATAGGGCATTTCCTCAATCGGCCTGGAGTTGTCAATCTGACCGGTGTTGATTTGCTGATGAGATTTGATGTGATGTAATTTCCTGTTCGAATTGCTGTCATTGTCCGCTGCCCCATAACTCCCATAGCCCAAATTCGTGCTGTGCGCCACTAAAATGTTGATTTGAATTTAATATTATAGTTACAATGTACGCTACATTGATAAGAAAGAAATAAATGTATTAATTACCTTTTTATGTCGCATTAGCAATTTCGAATTCAATTAAATTGGACACGCAATGATGAAATATGCGTTCATATTAATGTGAAGTGCGAATCCGAGTTTCATTGCACGGAATACTTCATTAGTGGGAGGGAGGGTAAGGAGGGGGGATTGCCAAAGATGAACTGTGTCATCCTAGTGGTAACATGTACATCGCCAGGCTATCTCACAGTTAAATGTCTTAGCAAAATATTTATAACATGGAAAGTTAACATATCCTACGTTACTATAGTAATGTACATGTTAACCCTATTCGGCGAAGAGAGGGGTGCTACCAGGAATAATTATACACTAAAATTATTTAACACAACATAGTATTATACTCGTGTTTATTTTATGTTTTCTCCTATTATACAAAAGTATTTACATAATAATTGAGAATTGTGCATAAACAAATAACAATTAAATAGAAATACAAAACTTAGTTCAGGACATGGCCTTCTAATACATTATCTTGCACTTATTTATAGCTGTCATCTATTATGCAATTCATTTCCTTCTTATAATAAAATCACTTTCAGCTAACAGCAAAGAATATGCATACACTATTTGTAAGTACCAACTAAAGTCAAATACTTTAAAATACAATACATTGTTTATTAATATATAATATATACAACAGACACCCACTGGTATTAATTCCATAAAAAAATATACGACGATTTTGGAATTATTAATGGTAGCACCCCTTCAGTAGCGAGTATGACAAGAGTCACAAATTCTACAATTTACAATAAAATGGCACTAATAATGTGTCATTAATAACAATTCGAGTGAAATCTTGTTACAGACTAACCCTAAAATATCGACCTCTACTAAGATACACGCAATCGCTTTATAGAAAATATTTACAATTTTTAATACTCATAGATTTCATCTAATAAAAATTTACAGTACATATATATCACAGTTAAAATGTAACAAGTTTTCACGACATCCCGCCATATCGGCAGTTAGCTTGCTCCTGTCATACAAGCTTCAGGGCTAGCTCTTCACCATCGCGCTCTACTTCTCAAGTGGAAATCTAATAAATTGAACGCACCTTCGTCGGGCTGATGTTGGTAATAGTATTGCTGCTGCGGCGCGGCCTGCAGTGCGGCCACGGGCGCCGGGCCAGGGGCTCGTGGCTTCTTGGGCGCGGCCGGCTGAGGCGCCACCACCGCCGACGGCGTCGGCTTGTTCATCGCCGTGCGCCCTTTCTTGCCCTTGTCGTTCAACGGCGTGCTGGGCACATTGAGCACTGGCTTGTTCAACCTTCTCGCTTCCTCCTCTGCGTCGTATGTGCTCTCTTCGCTACCGTCATATTTACGTTTTCTGTCCTTATTCATATAATAGCGGGGATCGTCCAATTCGACCCCTTTCGCTTGGGAGCCGAGAAGATTCGATGACGCGCCTTGTAACTGGTTAGCACCCATCAAGCCTGTCGAACTCATACTCGGCGTGGAACTCATCGCAGGGTTACTTAGTGACATTCCCGAGTTTATTACGTTTGCCGTTCCCATTGCGCCGTTCGCACTTTGAGTAGAATTTCCATCACATTGACTTTTGACATGGTCATTATGAGGGTATACTTTATTGTTTGTATTGCTATTCGTGCTGGTTCGAGACCAAGTCGACTTTCTCGCGCCTCTGCCGGCCGGCGGTGGAGAGGTGTCTCGCTCCCCTTGTAAAAATTTCAAATAAGAAGCCATGAAACCTGATCCTGGGCCCGTGACTGGCACATTGAATTTTTTTTCCATAATTTTTGAAGTAGCGTCTTGTGAAGTGCTGTTTAGGTTCTGCTGCTGTGAAGAGGGTGCTACCGTAGATGCATTTGCCCGTTGTTCTGCAAGGAAACCAAGTTCTTCTTCTATATTAGGCACTACCACCTTAGGCTGTTCCTCCTCACGAGTTTCGGGTGTTGAAAAAGATGACGAGGAAGCCGAAGGTGGAGTCTCACTAAATGACGACAGTGGTGTTAACTCCACAGATGACTGAAAGTCAGGATGGGGACCTAAGTGGAATGGAGGGAAATAGGTAAGTGCATGTCCGTGTTGCATGGCAAGAGCTTGGTGTTGGTTGAAATTTGTGGCATGAAGAGAGGCTTGTGAACCAAATGCGGAAGTACCGGGAAACATTTTGGGAGGTGGCGGAGGTAGGTTCCATCTCTCAAAGTCAAAGTAGGTACCATTCTGTTGTTGATTACTGGTAGAGCTATGAGCAGGGGGAGGAATCCTATTAGCTAAATAATCGGCCATCACTGCATTCGAGATATCATTCATGTGTGAAACCGGTTTCTCTGTACTTTTTCGACGTGGTGTAATTTTTGTAGGCGTTGTTGAAATCGGTGTTTGACTTTTACTTGATTTGATCTCTTGTAATTGACAACTTTGTTGTAAACTTTGTAAATTTTTCACTATACTCATAGGATCGCCACGACAGCTTGACAAATCTTGTAATGCTACATTAGTGCCATCAAAATAACTGTGTTGTTTTTCAGCCAAACTCAGCGCCCTGTGAGATGTACTTTGAGATTGAGATACAGTGTCTTCATTTTGAGTATTACTTTCAGATAATGCATTATTACTAAAATTATTACTGGTACTACTACTTGAATATTTTCTGGACGTCTGGCGATCTCCATCCCAACAATTTTGACCTTGCGTCGAACTTTGATTTTGAGTCCTATCATACCGACTTTCTGTATACGATTTACTTTGCTCAATGCCTAATGCTCTAGTTATAACCGAAGGATAAGCTACCTGACTATTTTGAGATGGCGGTCGCGAAACCGAGGCGTCCAGAGGAGACCTAGGTGCAGCACTATTAACCTTACTGTAATGATCACCATGCTGTTGAGGAGAATTAATGGAATTCATAGGACTATGATACATAGGATAAGCTGGACTAGATCCATGACCTAAGGGAGAAGTTTGTGCAGGGGCCTGCAGAGGACTAGGTCTTCTAGGAGCAACCACACCACAATCTGGCCCATTTTGTGAACTACTACTAGAATATCCCGTGTCTGTGCTAGAACTACTTTTAGCCCGAACATGATAATCCGACTCAACATTATTCCCACTTTGATAGTGCCTAAAACTTGAGCTTTGAGTAGATGAATATTGAGATCCACCTATTCTATTTGATTTGGAAGAGGAAGATCCACTACTAGTATTATAACTGAGCCTGCCCGGTGCATCCATTATTGAGTAACTTATAGGAGATGATTGGGGCTGAAGTTTATCACTAGATTCACAACTTTTCCTTTGTTCACTACTTAACTCAGGATATATTTTACTTTGTGCTTTTGTCTGTACTTGTGGGGGCTTAGTTGTGGGAGAGACGAAACTGCTAGTATTATTGGATGATGGTCGCGATGACTTTTCACTACTAGAATTCTTGGGCGATTGTGAGTTGTAAATGGAAGAGGAGGTTCTGGAAGAAGTACTGGAAGTGGAACGGAAATCCTTACTAGGAGTGGATGACGAGGAAGTCACTGCTGGAGTTGACACAATACACGATTGTTGTGAATGGGCAGTAGAACTTGCAGAACCTGAATAAGACTTACTTCCTGCATAGTCCTGCTGTGACGAAAGTTGTCCACTCTTTGCACTGCTTGAACTGTATGAGTTGTCATTCTGGTTTCCAAATGTTGATGGAGATTGAAAAAATGTTGAGGATGATGTAGAGGAGGCAGGTTGCTTAGATGCTGTTGCTGGTGAACCCGACCTATTACTTTGTTTACCAGCACTAGAAATCTGAGAGTTAAGGTGGTTATTAAGAGTTTGCGCAGCAGCAAAATGTGCATTAAAATTATCATAAGTTGCAGAGGCCTTTGTTGTGGCCGGACTTGGTGATGAGGGCACAACACTCTCATGGGGTAATATTCCAAAAGGACTTGGTAGTTGATTGTTCCCCTGCCAACTTAATCCACCAGCACCACCAGGCGTTGTAGGCTGATCAAAAAATGAAGCCGTCCCTTGTGCTGCTAGTGTTTGATGAGAATAATTTTCTCTTAACGAGGAAAGTTCAGTTTCAACTGAAGATTGCTTTGAAGCAACTGCTGCCTGAGCTTGAGCGATCACTTGTCGGTGTTGAGCTTGAAGTGAAGAACTATAGTGTGCAGGTTTCGGATTAGCATGATGAAACAGTGGTGAGAACACTGCATCATACCCGACAGCAGGGGGAGAAAGAAATCCTCCAGGGTTGAAGGGTGAGGCAGTGGATGAACCCAGCTGCCCTGCCAATGAGGCTGTGGTGTGAGCTGCTTGCAATAACAACTGGCTAGTTGTTGAGGGTACTGATTGGCCACCAAGTCCTGAACCGCCACTTGCGAGGTGGTGATGAAAGTCTCCACTCGCAGCTCCGGCCTGGACCCCTGCTAATCGATTGTAGGAAGCATATGCTGACCATGGTCCTACTGGATCCATTACCACCTCCGTGATGTATGTTAAGTGTCAATGTATGTAATATGTCAGTAGAAGTCCACACTTTCATCCATAGTGTGCTGTACACATCAATGTTTTCTTACAATCACTAAATTGGAGCACTGGTAGTCATGATGTCTATTCAATCTTGACATAAATAAAACCCCTGAAAACAAAAAAAAAGACATTTGCATTCAAACAATATCAAAATTACAACAATCTATAGTGCTCCTATTGGATTCAGTCAGCAAATCGTGTTGCTTTACTAACAATCACACGAACTGTGGACTGTTCTGTTCAGTAAATCGAAGAAACAAAACCATTAGCATCAAGTTGTGAAATAAAAATAATCCGCCGCTACGCCGCGGAAGCGTCAATATGTTCGGACAATAGAGAAGAGTTTTTACAAATGGGCATGAATGAGTGTGCATATGTCTTAAGAAACATACCATCGCCTTAGGTTTCTGCACGCATTTATCAATGTGCTTTCGGAGGACGCTCACACAACAGATAACATCATAAATATGGCCTCGAGTTCTCGTTGCGACGGGTTTTGGTCTATTGTGTAGAAGCACTTGGGAGTTTTCAATGCTTACAACAGTTCACTTTGTAAATTACACTTTGTAACTATTCATCCTTCTTCCGTATAACAATAACAACGTTTCAGATTACCAATTACTTTATTTACAACTAGAAATAAGACAACGTTTCGCCTTTCACATTAATCGCCGCCATTTTACTTGTGAACGAACGTCGAACAACCGCACAACAAGCGAGGCAGCGCCATCTATAATATAACCTCAAGATGGAAAAAAGTTTTACTCGCTTTATCATTAATTCTATTGAATTATCTTACTACTAAAATCCTGATAACATTTACTACGAGAACTGAATGCGCAGCCTATATTACTAGTAAGTATGATCGGTGAATACAATTGCGATGCAAGTTTGAATTGCAAATCAATATTTTTAAATAACAATTACATTGGCGCCACTTCCGTTTGTTATGCGTTTCGTTTTTGCAATGTTTTGGTATAAAGTAATCAATAGACAGGCGATTTGCCAGGATAAAAAGTATAACATGAATGCACACACCAAGGTCATTTTAAGAAGGTATTGCCGAAAGTTAAGTGTTAATTATTTGTATATTAATTAAGATATCAGTAATAATAATAGTAATCTTGTTTTGGTTAAAGCTTTAATTTAAGTGTTTTTTTATGTTTTCTCATTCATGGGCAGCATATAAATTGCTGATTTTGAAACTTGAATTACTGTACTAAAAAGTAAGAGCATGAATAGATTATGTATAAAGTTTGCCCATTAATATAATAAAAAAATAAGTACAATATTCTAATAATAAGCAGTTCATTACAACAATAATTGTTGTAATGAACTGCTTATTTTAGATTGCATTATGCTTAAGTGTGTAACCGACCTAAAATATTTGGCTAAAATTGGCGATTTCTTTTTCAATTTTGACTTACACCATAACAATAGTTTTACAATATGATAATAATTTAATGGGTCCATATTGGCTCACATAAAATTGATCCTCCGATTTTTTCTTCTACTACCGATTTGTAGTCAGAAGCATCACTCTTCCGAATTTTTAACGTCATACATTTGTCCCTCATAAATTTGTACTACTACCAACCAAGTTCATAATAGACAGTTTTCAGAACATCGTAATTCATAATGTCGTCACTAAGATTATGTGTGTACTCATAATGCTGATTTTCATATTTCTTTCATTCAGAATCATAAATTACAATAAACTTGTCAATCATAACATTTAAACATCGATACAGTTTTTCTCCATATGTTTTTATTCATAATACTTGTTTTGAGTTATAGCGAGTTAAGTGTACATGCAAGCAAGCATGCACGCATTTTGACGCTCCGCTCGCTTCGCTCGCTCCGATATACGTGGTTACAATACAAACCTAACCTAACCTACAGTTTTCGGTTTTGGAACCACGTTCAATTTTGGCGCAGCTCTTCCTAACGGCATTATACACTTACTTAGTAAATAAAGTTTCTTCCCGAATCCATCCTGGCTCTGCATTTGCTTATAAAAATTTGATGTAATAGTAGATTATTTACAAGTGTTCATGCAAGCAAGCAGGCAAGCATTTTGACGCTCCGCTCGCTTCGCTCGCTCCGCTATACGTGGTCATAATACAAACCTAACCTAACCTACAGTTTTCGGTTTTTGAGCCACGTTCCATTTTATCACAATCTGCTTATAAAATATAGGATTGTGGAGTTTATGAGTACAAACTAGTCTGCTTAAAAAATGTATGACAGTGAAAAATAGAATCAAAAACAGTTATGATGAATAAATGTATGAAAACAAAAAGTAGTAATAGAGATATTTATGATAATTGACATTATGATTTTAAATGGTTCGGAGTTATGATCGGTAGTAATAGTGACTAAGTATAAATAGTGACTATTATGATGAAAAATTGTATGAGTAACATTTTCGGAGTTCCAATAATCGGGGTTGAAAAATTATGTGAACTTTGGCGCACCCTAATTTAATGCGATGACATAACAATAATGTTTATATTTACTGCACGCGGGTAGACTCGAGATCACTCAACCTGCAGAAAGAGGATTTTTTTCAAGACGGGACTGCTATAGAAAAAAGATAATTATATGAATCGGAAACTTGATAGCATTAATATGGGACCAACAGGCACCGCCATTAAAATCACAACGTATCGTAAAAATGCCTATAATAAATTATTTCTACGAGTTTCGAAAGCCTGGCGCGTAGGCCTAAGGCCGTCTTAGCGCAAGTCAGGATCCTTGGGCACTCATTAAGTCATCACTCATATATTGAGGGCATTTGGGCACTTACAGTCTGTTTGATATGATATTATAACAAACATTTATTTGTCACATCACAGGACCCATACAACGTAAATCTGCGCGACGCGACACATTGAATTTCATAAAAAAAACAAGGAATGACATAGTGGTTTTTCAAGAATCTAAAAACGTTTTTCACTTTCTATTTGATACTATTGAGTTCATGTTATATTTTTTCTTATCACGGTGTTGAAGTATTTAAAGATAATAAATCATTACTCAAACAGTTACGTACTACATCTTATTTTTTTTTTAATGTTGTGTTGTGACTAAATCTTGCGTTTCGATTCATGTGTTATTTCTGTAAATTGGTAAAAATCGATAAGTTTATAACCTAAAGAAAGAACAATAAAACTAACTATTACTTTACATAGAAAGCTCTAGTGAGTCCGGCGGCTCGTAGCTCAAAAAAATATTGATTTACACAAAATAAACAAAAATATATTCAATTTGAAAAAAAGTTCGTCGATAAAATCGATGTGATCAACCATTCATAATCGTTAGGTTTGGCAAACAATATGGTTTTGCTACATCACTACAAACATCAACAGAGAACTGTCAAATGTTTGTTATAATATCAAATACACTGTAACGCATTCACTGCCAAGGGGCGTGGCCTAGGAACAAACTTGTATGACGGTAAACGCATAAAACCCGTTCCAGACCTTCCGATCCGATTCTAATTATCGGATAATGTGTAGTGTCCTAACACTTACACTACACATTATCCGATTTCATCCGAGAATTAGGATCGGATCGGAAGGTCTGGAACGGGTTTAGGTATTTGAAATTGCTGCCCGTTAACATACGAAAAGTATATTTTCTTCTGTTAATAGGTGTAAAAAAATTACGGAGTCTACGGTTTTTCGTCTGTGAGATTGGGGACACGGGCCATATAATATAATTATGTAAAGACGAAACATCATAGGTCGGTAAAGGTTTCACCACTTAATTTCAATTTTCAAATATAGGATGGTGTAATTTGGATTAATAAAACGAGTTTAATTGATCAATTTATTTCTTTTATTGGACATTTACTTCTTAGTCTTAACAGTCCGTCAGCTCTCAGATTGCGATTCGGGTTCCGATGAAAACTAAGAGGGAAACTTTTATATGGATCGCGTAAGATCGAGCGAGACAAGTACAAAAGGCGGATCGCATTCTGTTAGCTCTCGCAGTAAGTCTAAACAACTCGCAAAATGAGAATATTTTACAAATCTTTGGTACTACCTTAACACATTTTAGATAGGAAGACTTGGAAAATTAAAAGAAAATAAAATAAATTGCCAATTAAGAAATCACTTAAAGCGCGTATCTTTCCGTTGCCGATTTGAATTATCTGTTAGACGTAGCGATTTTTAGAGGCCTGTGTTATCAACGAGTCGCGGTCATGGTCGATCATGGTCACGTTCATGGACATCTAGATAAAGTATCCGCGTCTGACATGTATATAACTAGGTACATACAAGAAAGACGGAACCTTTATCTTTAGACCACGCTGCGCACCAACATCTGCACTCACGCCTCTTCGAGGCTGGCGCGCTACTTTCGAGTGAAACGCAACGACGTACTTTAAAAAAATCATGCCCGAGGGCGACGACGAAACTAGTCGCGAGATTGCTCGCGTGTGCGCCGCCATCAACGTGGACACGGTCAAGAGCCCGCGGTGGTGGAGCACGATCTCGGAATGGATACGCATACAGGACGCGATGAAAATTTATAGTTTTCGGCTGTTTCCCCAGCCGTCTCACGGTCTGAAGCACGTCACCTACACTTCGCGCGGGTGGCACGAGCTGCTGCGCCGAGCGGCCCCCGAAACCGTCTCCAGCGAGTGGCCGAAGATTACGGACCACCTTCACCAGCTGTGGTCGCCGTGGTTGGACCTCCCTTCGAATATCAAATTCCGCTGTTGCCTGCAGACGAACGGCGTCAGCGTGAGCGCGTCCATGAACCCTAAAGGCACCCATCAAACGGACCAAAAAACATTACAACAGAGTAGTGGCCGTAGACCCGCGGTCGAGTTCCCATAGCTGCCGTGGAATCGAAAAAGTTCGCTTTCAAACTAATAACAAAAAAATATGTACGTTCTCATACGTTGGAGTCATGTGTGGAAGCGCGAGCGCGCACGCGATAAAATATTGAAGCCCGTATTGGACGCCGTGCAGAGGGAGAGGGCTTCGTTTACGTTTCCGGTGTCGTCCAAGAACACCGACCACATAGTAGAATATACGATATTTCGTATGAAATGGTTCGAGGCCATGCAGGCGCCGTGCGAGAAACATTCGAAATTGACGCGCTTCGGGCTCGATAAGTATATGCGCACGGCCAGATGCGAGGAGCGAATAGTGAGGGAAGTGTTCGACGGCGGCGGAATAGAAAAAGTCCTAGTATTGTTAACGCGGCCTCGTTCTCGGGGCGCAAATTCAAATTCGAATCCCTGCTGAAGAAGCTGCGCTCCAAGAGCAACGTCACCGTGGAGATCGTGGACGAGGCGTACACGTCGCAGGCGTGCCCGGCGTGCAACGAGAGAACGGGAGAATTTATAAAAATCGGCATGGACCGTCGACTGCGCTGGGGAACGTGGCCCGTGTGCCACAGCGAATTCGACAGGGACGCTAACGCCGACGGTCTACCGTCTGCAGGCCACGATGTCCTGTAAATAAACAGGATATCGTAACCTCTTGAATGTAAAAAAAAAATAGAGATCTCGGACGCAATAAGGTCGAAATTCTCATTTCAGCTAATTTGTGTCCGGGACTCAGGTTATCCAAACTGGATGAACTGTTAAAGACCCCGGGCACCGAGCACACATCGGTTTCCGAATCGGAAAAAACGTATGACATCACTGCGTACGCTCGTTTGCATACGTTGTGATCGTGCGTAACCGTTTATCTGTCCTTGTCCATCTTGCTGTAGGGATCAATTAACTAGCTCATTTTTAATTCAGAAATGGAATAAAATTAGTAAACCGAGCATGTGCGGCAGGCTTGAGGTACTTATCTGAAAATATTTATTTAAATCTTTAAGTTTGCCCTAGTTTTAAGTATTTAGGTATAACATTTCAGCTCTGTCTGATATAAACAAGCATGTAAATTATAATAAGAATCCTTGCAATGCACGATTGTGAATTTATTCATTTATTGAACTGTAATTCATACTTAGTGGACGGCAAACAAAATAGGTACCTAAAATTTGGACTACTAATAAATTGATGATTCATGTATGAGCAAATAATTTTGACATATTTGCTACCTTTAAATTGTCCATGAAAGACCGTCTTTAATTACATTTTATACCAAATAAAGTATTATAGTTGAAACAATTATTTTTTATTTATTCTCAAAAAATCTCAGCTTATCATACTTAAAATCGGTTAACCGCGGTAGGCAGAAGAAATAAGCCCAAAATTAGTTATATCTATCAGTGGCGAGATTTCCTTTGACCCTGATTCCCACCGGATTGATTGATGCTTGAGTTGATCACACAGTTGTTTTTAATAAATATTATACCAAATCAATGCCCTCTTACCCAATGATAAGGTGTGACGCCTCGCCACTGATATCTTTACACCCATAGTTTAAGCTTTATATATAAGTAAACATAATTTACGGAACTCGCCAATAACGTAACTGACAACGTGGCAGTAATGACGACATCTAACGTTATCGATAATGGTAAACGACAAAGTTTATCGTACAAACATTTGGCTATCTGTATCTATATTACGTGCAATGTAATACGGTACAACACTACTCAATAGCCACAAAATATGCATCCAATGAGGTCACAGAGTCTGTATGGTAGGGAAAAATAATATCCCTGATGATTTTGCCAACATAACTACTTATGTGCAAATGCAGCATTACATCAGGCTAGTATACCATCAGAAATAATGGAGGTAGCACAGTGTCTAAAAAGCACAACGGATTTTCCTTTGTTTAAAAATTTCTGGTATTTTACTTACCTATGAAAAAAAAAAAGGATTAATTAATGGCATTACTATCGTCGGTAGTTCCCAACATAACAAATCTATGAAGAGTGACCGACAGTAACGCCATCTATTGATAATATATAAATTGAAATATATATCTCACCGTTAAAGTTTATTTATGCTTGAATAAATATGCCGTTGGCTGTGCGCCTGCTCTGAAGAGCCAGCTGCGTCCAATAATTTACTAACTTGCAACTTTATATGAATAAGAAATAAGTTATGATTTACTTAGTCAGCATCAATTTGTATTATTACTTGGCTTTGTTTTCGGATTATTAAGTGGTGTTGTACTGTACTCTGAAATAAGTTCCTAGTAATCGTATTTAAAACTTTCGCGAGACATATTTAATAAATGTATTAAGCGGTTTACACTCACGCGAAATTGTCAGGAACGGTCCGATAGCTAACCCGTACCGCCCCGGACTCATCAAATTGTCAGGAACGGTCCGATAGCTAACCCGTACCGCCCCGGACTCATCAAATTGTCAGGAACGGTCCGATAGCTAACCCGTACCGCCCCGGACTCATCAAATTGTCAGGAACGGTCCGATAGCTAACCCGTACCGCCCCGGACTCATCAAATTGTCAGGAACGGTCCGATAGCTAACCCGTACCGCCCCGGACTCATCAAATTGTCAGGAACGGTCCGATAGCTAACCCGTACCGCCCCGGACTCATCAAATTGTCAGGAACGGTCCGATAGCTAACCCGTACCGCCCCGGACTCATCAAATTGTCAGGAACGGTCCGATAGCTAACCCGTACCGCCCCGGACTCATCAAATTGTCAGGAACGGTCCGATAGCTAACCCGCACCGCCCCGGACTCATCAAATTGTCAGGAACGGTCCGATAGCTAACCCGTACCGCCCCGGACTCATCAAATTGTCAGGAACGGTCCGATAGCTAACCCGTACCGCCCCGGACTCATCAAATTGTCAGGAACGGTCCGATAGCTAACCCGCACCGCCCCGGACTCATCAAATTGTCAGGAACGGTCCGATAGCTAACCCGTACCGCCCCGGACTCATCAAATTGTCAGGAACGGTCCGATAGCTAACCCGTACCGCCCCGGACTCATCAAATTTGCTGGCGCTGATGAAGAGTTCCATACGAGTTCGTAACATGTCGATTGTCGGGCCGTTCCTGACAATTTCACGTGAGTGTAATGTATCAAGATCCTAGTGTCTAATTAGTAATTTACTTATTGTTTCATAGTAAAACGACAATAGGTTTAACAGAATACTTTACTAAAACTCATTTCAGTACCACGGTATACGTTTAAAATGAACATACCTAGGGAGATCGCTTTTACAACGATTTGGTCTCTTAGCGATATAAGTATCTAAAGCTATATTATTCTGGCGTTAATTTTTTTGGCACGAATGGTAGGTTACGGTACATTGGACATAAAGAACTTTTATACGAATTTGAGTGTAAGAAATAAGTCTTCATACTTATTAATGAACTTTTATGAGCTATTTTCAAACCAACCTCTTAGAGAGCTAGATAATATCTATATTACTATATTCATAAGCCTTCTAACATCTGTAACATAGCTGATTAATTATATCAGACCATCTTTCTCGATAGTCTATCGCGAGTCTCCAACGTAAAGCACACATCTCTTATCTCATCTTCTATGTATGTGATGTACCTACGAGTATTAGAAAGAGACAAATACTTTATATTGAATGATCGGTACTATATATGTGCATGAAATTTTGACAACAATTACGATAGGACGGCAAGACATAAACAACCATAACACATGAAAGTAAAGTGCAATGGAAGTCGGCTTAGCCGAAACTTTATAGACGCAAGTAAGATATTAAGGTACCTTTTCAATTCCAAAAAATAATGGAATATTTAATTTTTAATATTTTTAGAATACCTCCCCAATGCTTACAGGAGCGACTACATCACTGCTCAAAACACGCTGACGCACCGCAAACGCAGTGACGTGTCGTATGCATCACATTTTCAAGGCGTTCCTTCCGCACCGAGGATTGACACTGCATAGTTATAAGGTTATAACATCAGTCAGGACAAGTACGCCACACGGGGTAAGCGCATCTAACATGAAGTACAAATACCTAGTTGCGTTGTTGTAAGATGGCGATAGTTGTATAACATAACATCACTACATAGCATAAAACAAAGTCGCTTTCTCTGTCCCTATGTCCCTTTGTATGCTTAAATCTTTAAAACTACGCAACGGATTTTGATGCGGTTTTTTTTTAATAGATAGCGTGATTCAAGAGGAAGTTTTATATGTATAATACATGCATAATTTATCAGCATTGCACCCGTGCGAAGCCGGGGCGGGTCGCTAGTATAATAATATATTAATGCAACCAAGTAAAGCCTGACCAGAAATATATGAGGATTGTCAAGAGGGCGCTATTTATAAGATTTATATGGCAACAATTTTGCAACCAATCGCAACCCACTATAATGACATTAGTTTAAGTAACTGTCAGTTCCACTATGTTAACCTCGTAATATCATGTCATGGAATGAACTCTTTTCCTGACTATTTTTCGTATAGTAAACACTTGTACACTTTATTTATAATCTTACGTTCACGGCTATGAATGGTTTTCGGCATTTTCTTTGGATAATTTTAAATATTTGTCTTCTAAAGAAATCACCACGAATGACATTGTTGACAAACCTTTATAAAATCATTGCCAGTGTAAGAAATTAGTTCCAGTGAAATTCCGCAATATGGCGCATCCTTATATATTTCTGGTCAGGCTTTACTTAAACTAGGTACAAGGACCCTGTCAGGGTGTAGAAGCGCACTTGTCCCGCATGCTCTTAGGCTATGATGTGTGGATGTGTCGTTAGTGTCACCTTTTCTTCATACATTTGGCTGCGAAAACGCGCTGTCTGCGTATTTTGAGCACCGATGTCGACGCCCCCTTAATTTTTCTTGGTTTGGGGACTGTCATAGATTTTTTCGCACTCAGGAGGTACAATACAAATATTGGCTTTATCAATTATTATGATTAGATTTTGGTTATTAAAATGTGAAAATAAAGTCATGGATTCGGCTTATTTTCTTTCGTACAATGCCTCTTCTAAATAAAAGGCAATAACTTATTTTACTAAGAAATAACTAATAATATATAGGTAGCTGCCTATTCTAGATATATTAACAATAGTGTAACACGGTTGCTGCATATGTAGCACTAATAATATCATAAGAGAGTGTTTATAAACGAATTCATGTGAAAACACTGCTATTGAAAAAACAGAATAACTTACGATATTAAACTAATATAACTACAAACTATACCTGTAATATGAATATGCGATGGCAAAATGACAAATAGTAGGTAAATAGGAAATAATAGAAAATGAATCGTCAATAAAATGAAAACGATTTTCCTATTTATATTAATGTATTCAGCACACCAGTGTTATTATAGCAAAGTTTACCACAACAATTGGTCTATTAATATTTCAAGATTGCTGCAAATAGCCTTCAGGTAACAGCGTAAGAGAATATCTAAATAGATAATATATTTAAGAAATCTGATTAGTTATGTAACACTGTAAAATGGTATCTCTTGGTTGGGTCTTAAAACCACGTCTCCAACGATATTGGGAACCATACGGATGCTCTACCAACTTAACCAAAGAGGTAAGATCAATCGAGACAAATGCGAAGCGGGACACGGGCACATAACATATCAAAGTATTGAAAAATACAAATTTTATACCTACTAATAACGCGATAACGCCATCTCACAAACCCGCAACTATAGTAAGTTGGCAAAAATAAGACGTTAGTGGCATAACGTCTGCACTTTTCCATATTTCGATATGGGAGGTGCACTTGCCCCACTAGCCCACTTACCCCGACTGACCGTATATAAGTAACAAGGGAGCAAAATAATTTTATTGAGTTTTTGTCTGTATCTACGACACAATTGTTGCGATTAACCTTGCATTATGGTGTTGATATTGTTATCCCATTATGTAACCCTAATTAGCCTCATAGAATATTAAAAATAGTTACTAGGTAGAAATTGACACACCTATTTAAATTAAAGTATTTTACGAGTACCTCTGAAAATGTATGTTTTGCTAGAATACTCATCTTGTTTTATTACCATATATTTTTCCGTCATTTCATCATAAAATATAGCGAGATAATCAGCTCAGTATTTAAAAACATTAAAGATACTTTAATGCATACATTTCCAGACATACTAGCTTGATAAAATACAGATTACCACTGATATTAAAACATGTAGATTCGTAAATCAGATCCAAAACACTTTCAAATTACATAGAGAGATTAGCTTTTAAATGCACGCGTACACAAAATAGCTATTACAGCAGAAGAGGAACAATAACCTTCCTTGTATATTAAAAAGAGTTTTATACACGATTCAGTCCTCAAGTCGATTCAACGGGATACAGATGAGTAGGCTTCTTAAGTACGCCTTTAAGGCCAAATCATATTGGCTGCTTGTGCAGCACGCATGCAGCACATATCATACACGCATTACGCGTACGGCACGGAAGCTGTGTGTTATCTCTTATGACGATTCATACTTTACAACACGTACGTCAACGCAGCTGTGCTGGACACGCATCCGGCGTGGCTTGGCCTTTATACTCTACATCATATATTTAAACTATAACCCGTCTAAAATACAACGTTAGTTCGTTATAGTCTCCACAGCGAACTATGCTTATTATACCAGAAACACGTACATGCAAAAAATCAACGTGTCATTTTCGAGAAGCTTACAAAATATGAAAAAATAACGATATAATTGCCTGATTGCGGCCAATTGCGTGGCAATAAAAAATGACGAGTACATCGAAAACAATATAAACTTAACTTTCATAAGCACCATGGTAAAAAAATATCTTTGGGTTCAACTGGCAAGACATAATATAAATCACAATTCAACTTAATCATAGGTAAATTAATACCTAAAAGCTAACATAAAATTCATGATTGCCTGAGTATTTTGTACAACTTATTGCCTAATAGTTTTAAAATATCAAAAAACAACTATACAATGAAAAATAAGTAAATATTCATTAAACTATGAGACATCTTTATAAAAGTTCACTGACGTGAGATCTTCAGATATAGGTATATATAATATCATTTACCGAAAGTGTATGTTGTGCTGATTTGTGCGTATCTAAAGATAAAAAACACAAACCGACAATATAGGTAGCACAAAAGATACGAGTGTGAACGCATTATGACAACTAAAGTAAATGAATGTTTGCACAAGAAGATATAAAATATAATAATATCCGGATAAACGCACCACTGCGATATTATTTTCCTTATTAACACATTCTCAGTCCAGTGGCATACACATATGCAACAGCAAAAACCTCCAGAAGTCCAGTGGTGTATATGTGTATAACCCAAACAAGAAGTGAAATAAAAATCGTTGACATGGGACACATTTTGCGTAATGACTCTACTTCGGAACACTTGGTACAACTAACGTGTTAAATACCTTGAGTAAGTGAATTCTCTAGAACTATGTCGAACTCGTCGAGCGGTTCAAGTATTTGCCGAAGGAACGTGAGCAGTCCGCGCTTGCGCATAAAGCTTTGCTCCTCGTACATTTCAGTGGTGACGCGCGTGAGAGACATCGGCACTAGCATTCTGTGCAGCCAGTGTTCCCTGTGTAAAAGAGAAAATCCAAATTTAAGAAATTGCGCCTACCCATGGTATAAGAAGGATATAATTTCTTACGTCACCGATTGCCGCTTTAATTATAAGGAAAAAACATTTGCCGCGAGTTGCACAAAAAAAGCATTTATGCATTAAACTCCAGCTTGCGGCCCCGACGACACTGTTGTATGTGTTCAGACTGCACTACACGACGAAAGCAGATAGCATCGTCGAGTACCTATTTGCGAGTAAAGACCAACTACCCTGAGGGTCGAACAGTTACTTTCGTCACAATGTGAACTTCGCGTCATTTGTGGTGAGGGTGCCTACTATCAAGCTTTCGACCTTCCTGCAGGAGGAATTCTGGCCGAAAGGTGTCATGTACCGGCGATTCTGCGGACGGTTACCCGACACCCAGAAGTTAGGTTGCACGTCGCCGAACTAACGAGTTTATGATTATTTTATATTAGTGTGGTATTTGATATGTATGTTAGTTTTAAGGTATTTATCTATGGGCCACAGTTGCCTGAAAATAAATGATATTGATTGATTAAAATTGTCATGTTATTTGACTAAATACTATTTTGTCGTAATAATTAACATTCACGATTTTATGAGATTAATACAGGTAACAAGTGAATCGGGGAGTATTATGTTATGATCCACCACTGGCAACACAGAAACGGTTTGATAGAACCAACCAATCAATCATAGCATGATTATGTCGAAACTGCGCCCGTTATTCCGGATTAGCATACCTTGTTTTCTTATACTATGGTCTTACCAAACTACGACTATAACCTTTCAATGAAATAAAATGAAAAACTGAAAAAACCCGTATCGCCGAAGGAGTAGCACCAGTGGCACTTGCCTCACCGCTGACGTTGAGCGAGTTTTGTCGCTAGGCTATAAGTGAATGGCTGAGTGCGACGGGCGATTAATCGCACGACTCGCTTGGTGGGGGCGGCCGAATATACGTTTTTCTCTCACAGCCAACCAACCGCCAAGCGAGCATTGCTGCGCGAATATCGCTTTGTGAGTTTTATCATTGATAGCTCTCTCGCCGTCCCGAGAGATTACTCTCTAATTACGAGTGAACTCTCAGATTACGATTCGCTTTTGGGTGAAAACTGAGAGGTTCTTAACTGGATCGCGTAAGAGCGAACGAGACAGGTATAAAACGCGAATCGCATTCCAACAGGTTACGCACTATATTATTTATTATACCTTTTTTTATACATACGTATCAGGGCTGGCTAGGCCTCACTACCAGTGAGTCAAACTTTTTACTCCAAACTCACTTAAGGGAATGTCTCCGCGCCACAGGAATGATCATTAATATATAATATGTTTCTTTTACTAACAGAGATAGCTAATGCCTTCTTCGTGGGCGGTGAGACAAGTGCCAGTAGCAGTGTGGTACTGACCTCAAACTCATGCAGATGAATAGCTGATCTTTCCAGTTTCACCTTTTCTTGGCTCACAGAGTTGATCTCGTCCATGAGTTGGCAGAAGGACGCGCCGTATCACGCGATTCTCTTGGTCGCAATGACAGTTGTAGATAGGCTTGTCGTATCTAGACACTAACCTCAAACTCAAGCAGATAAACAGCTGGAATTTCCCGTCTTTGCCAAGAGTGCGGCCCACGGAGTTGACCTCGTCCATGAGATGACAATAGCACCGCCATATCGCACGATGTTCCTGATCTTGCCGGCAATTATAAGCCACTCCGCAGCTTTTGCTCGCCTGCGCGGTAGGTTCGTCGCAGAGGCTCATCTTGAATTCGTCTTTCACTTTCGCTGTGAAGTACAATTTAGGATTTTCGTATACTGCGTGTTTAAAAAAATTCGGCTTCTGTTGGATAACGTGGCACTAAAATAATAAGCTTCTACACAGTCATTTGACAGCTTATTAAAAAAAAAAAACACTATCGCCTACTTAGGCGATAGTGTTTTTTTTTTTGCAAATTAGGTGCAAAATGAACTAGTGAAAGTAACGCCAATAGCCCTATTAACCTTCTAGACGTGGAACAGAACTAAAATTATTTTTATTAAGCAAGCAGTAACGTCTGCTAACGTAAATCAAATCCCATCAAAAACATTACATGTAAAAAAATTGCAAGTCTCGCAACCTTCTACCGAAAAAAGTTGTGAGATACAATATAATACCAAGTCGGTTAATTTATTCAGTACCTATCAAAGTGACCCTTCGCCTATATGACAACTTTGACATACATTTTCACCGGATTACATAACTAAAAACATATTATGGCCATCTCTTCTGGGTCATATCCTCGAAGTTGGAAGTTGTCTAGAGTCAAACCGATCCCGAAGACAGGTGACACTTCCGCTGTAGAGAATTATAGGCCCATAGCCGTTCTTCCTACTCTTGGTAAGCTGTTTGAGGCTATACTTCACCGGACTTTGTCCTCACAGGTTCGGCCCTTCTTGTGCGATGCGCAGCATGGCTTTCGTCCTAGTCGCTCGGTCAACACGAATCTGTTGATATTAACGGACAATATTGCTGTTCATCTCGATAGAGGTATCCAGGTCGATGTGCTCTATTTTGACTTCACGAAGGCTTTCGATCGAGTGGATAACGATGTGTTGCTTAGCAAACTTGACAAAATTGGTTTTTCTGCCAAACTGCTAACCTTTTTCGCCAGCTATCTGCGCGATCGACAGCAGTTCGTCCGACATGGTTGTTTTGTCTCGGCTCCTTACCACACCCGATCTGGTGTTAGCCAAGGCTCCATACTAGGGCCCTTGTTATTCGGGATCATGATTAACGATCTCCAATCGGTTCTTCGGGCGGCTCAATGTCTCTTGTATGCTGATGATCTCAAGTTGATATATGGAGTGGAGCAGGTGGCTGATTGCAAGACATTACAAGGGGACATCGACTTGGTGTTTCAGTGGAGTCTCGAGAACAAACTTCTTTTTAACCCTGCCAAGTGCTGTGTGTGTTCATTTGGCCGCTCTCACGATCCCATATATGCTCAATATATGTTGGGGACAGAGCCGATAAATCGTGTCTTCTCCGTCAAAGATTTGGGTGTAGTGTTTGACACGCGGCTCACTTTTCACGAGCATATTTCTTCGCTTGCCACTAGCTGCTTTCGGAGACTGGGTTTTGTGATCCGAAACCTTCGCCACTTTCATGATCCGGTGGCCATAAAAATGGTTTACAATGCCTTAGTAAGGAGTAAGCTGGAGACTTCGTCGATCATATGGAACCCCTATGAATCGACGTATGCCTTACTCCTTGAGAAGGTTCAGAAAGCGTTTTTAAGGTTCCTTTATAAAAAAACATCCGGATTTTATCCGTATCTGTACCCAACAAAGTACCTTCTCGGCTCCCTCGGGTACAACTCCTTGGAGGTCAGGCGGAATTGTCATCTGATGATCTCGGCATGTCAGGCCTTGCGTGGTGAGTCGGACTGTCCCGAGGTTGTGGAGCGTCTGGTGCGACTGTATGTCCCTGATGTCCCGAGGATAGCCCTGAGACCTCGACAGCGCGACTTGTTGGCTGTGCCGTCGTCGAGGACCGTGTCGCTCAGGAATTCGCCGTTGCCCCGCGCCCTCTCACTTCTCAATGCGCTCCTGACATCGACACCCGAGTGTGACTTGTTTGCGTGGCGATGGGCGGCAGTGTGTAGTGAATGCCTGAGATTCTGTGAGGCGATGGATACTAGGTGCTCTACTGTTCCAAATTAAGCTGTTTGTTTATATTATTGTGAACCTTTTATTGTTAATTTAAGTTTTGTGACGCATAGGTTTATAACTGTAATGTCATAAAAATGTTTTTATAAATAAATAAATAAATAAATAAATAAATAAATAAATTACCATGACCGTGTTAGTACCCGCATTAATATTAAACATATTTATCTTTATCATAAATGTAATGACTTGGCCATCGCACGGCAACATAAGTATATAATAATACGTATAAATCTCATTTTATTAAAGTGATTATTATATTTTTTGCTTTATTTATCCATACCAATAGATCGGTATGGAGCGGTGCGTATCCAGTTCTTTTCAGCTGTTTTTACTATCTCGTCTGCCTATATTTTCTTCTGCCGTCCTCTTTTGCCGGTCGGGCCAGATCCATCTTTTATTTAAGGACGGCCAAGATGAAACATTGAGTAGGAATTTATGTTTGTATTGCGTGACATTCAAAGCGTTAATAAAATTTGGTAGATTTTATTATCATTATAATGTAGAAGGTATTATCGTGTGCGATGGCCAAGTCATTACATTTATGATAAAGATAAATATGTTTAATATTAATGCGGGTACTAACACGGTCATGGTAATATGTTTTTAGTTATGTAATCCGGTGAAAATGTATGTCAAAGTTGTCATATAGGCGAAGGGTCACTTTGATAGGTACTGAATAAATTAACCGACTTGGTATTATATTGTATCTCACAACTTTTTTCGGTAGAAGGTTGCGAGACTTGCAATTTTTTTACATGTAATGTTTTTGATGGGATCTCATTTCTTTTTGTAAGTGGTCCTCCTTATTTTTCCTTTAAGGACTACTAGCTGTGTATCCGCAACTGTCTTTCTTAAAGCCCACTCTCTGTCTCTGTGGGCTTTTCTCGAAAGTTTTTATGAAGCGATCTTTGACAAGCCAGGACGGTAATTACTTCTTAGTCTATTATACTCCGAAATTGCGGAGTTTTGCACTTTAACACTACCGAAGTTGACATTAACTAAATGTAAACCACACAGACTTGTCACTCCCTCTCATGATCCATAATGACCCCTCTCATTATAGATAATGATCCTTCTCATGATTCCTCTCATGATGATGGCGGCGATGATGGTGGTAGTGGTAATGGTAGTGGTTATTGTGTTGGGGATATGGTTGTGGTACCTAATGGTCGTGGTGGTAATGTGGTGAGGATGTTGATTTTATAACCATCGTCATCACCATCACCACAAGCATTACCATCACAATCGTCATCATCCATCACCACTATGACCATCACCATCTGAATCAACACCCCCATCATCATACCTAATCACCTTCATCGGCATCATCATCGTCATCATCATTATCATCATTAATTATCTACAACAAAACCATCATCATCATCACCAATCACCACCATCATCATCATCATCATCATCATCATTACCAACACCTCCCTCACCACCACCAGTCACCACCATCTTCATTACTATCAATACCCCCATCATCACCACCGGTCACCTCCACTCCACCATCATCACCAACAGTCACCACCATCGTCGTCATCATAATTATCATCATCACCAATCACCACCATCATCATCATCATCATCATTACCAACACCTCCCTCACCACCACCAGTCACCACCATCTTCATTACCATCAATACCCCCATCATCACCACCGGTCACCTCCACTCCACCATCATCATCATCACCAACAGTCACCACCATCGTCGTCATCATAATCATCATCATCACCAATACCACCTTCATCAGAATCAGTCACCACCACCACCATCATAATTATCATCACCAACACGCCCATCGCCACCACCAGTCACCATCATCATCTGAACAATCCAACACCCTCATTACCAACACCAGTCCCCAGCTTCATCATCATCATCACCAGCACCCCCATCACCGCCACCAGTTACCACCACCATCATCATCATCATCATCGCTACCATCACGATTCCAACTAACTACCCCTGCGGGGTGAGGTAACTCAATTCGGTACGGCGATGAGCTTGTCCATTCTGTATGTATTAGGTAATAAGCTAATAAGTATTCTGTGCCTGAGGTATCTAAACCGAAGGTTATATGAACCGCAAAGTTAAATTTGTAATCGTGTATTTTTTATAGGGTTCATAAGGAAATACAAATTTATCTATGCAGCTCGCATAACTGGAAAACTACACGGAAATTTTGTAATGTTTAGGTTTTTTAATGATTTGTACACCAAACCGTAATAGAGCACAAAATTTCAAGCTTGTGTGTCTTCTAGAAGTAACTTAGAATTCGTATGATCATGAGTGAGTCAGTGAATCAGTGAGTGAATCAGTGAGTGACAAAATTAAGGAACTTTGACTGGCAATAATTTCTAAACTACTGGTTCAAATTGAATGAAATTTGGAATATGCCTAGGTTATATCATGCTCTCCTGGTCATTAAAAATTCAGGCTTCTAGCTTTGTCCGTAATGAAATACTGGGAGTTTGAAAATGGTCTGAATGGCTTCGAGAAAAGGATGTTACGGCGTGCCGGGAAGCGCGTTTGCTCGACTTGGCGGGGGCACTGCCGTGCCCCCAGAGCCCCCAGATGTTTAGAATGAAGCGAAAAAGGCATGCAGAAGCAACTGGTTGAAAAATGTTTCTCGCATCAGGTTCAGTGCTCCAATAGGTAGGACGCCCGTGTTGGCCGGAGCCGTTGGAGACGCAGGTTCGAACCCTGCCTGAACCATTAAATTAAAAAAAAAATCGCTTAATAAAAATATGTTCATATAGCTTACCAAAATAATCCCAAATAAAGAAGTTCTTTCCGAAGAGCCGGCTAGATTTGAACCCGCACAGGAAGGCTTGCTCCAAGCACTTCACTAGGCCGTTTTCTCCGCATAGGAGCACACTCAGCGAGTTCGCATCTTTCTCCCTCTTGGATTGATAGTGCCATTTCACTATAGCGTTGACGCAGTCACCTAAAATAACGAATATTTTATTTTAAACGCATACTTAGTTTATTAGCAGCTTATTATTAAGGAATCGTATGTTTATAGAATAAATAAATGGAAGTGGTAAATATAAATATAGATCGCCGCAGTTTCAAAATGCATAACATTCAGAAAAAATATCGTAATGACTAGTGCCTCAAAGCATCACGCGTGACTTACCATCAAAGAATAACGCTACATAATTTTTCCCTGTCTTTTTCTGCTACAAATATGCAATTTTGGCTGTAATTCGGCATCAGTCAGGCTTTCTGATTCAGTAACGGGCAAAGGACAGTGATTGATTTATGTGTCAGTGACACGTTTTATATAGACCGTCTTGTTGAGAAGACGGAAATCTGTCGTGTTTCCCTCTTTACCATTACATTACGGAGGTGGCGAGGTGGTGGTGCACTACACCAATCGTCCACTAACCAAGGAATGCCAGCTCAGACGCGAGACATGTCCCCTGAACACAGACAACCCCCACTAGACGGAGCATGTAAGGCGACCCGCGCGAACCAACGATATGGTACGGCAGAACATTAAAGTATCAACACGGCGGCCACCGTTTAGTTGCGTCCATGTTTATGAGGTCTCTCTACTCCACTTAACTCTACAATTTACCATGTTATTTATTTAATTTATTTTTTCGATGACGTACGCATGGATCGTAAACAAGGATGCAACTAAACGGTGGCCGCCGTGTTGATAATTTAATGTTCTGCCGTACCATATCGTTGGTGCGCGCGGGTCGCCTTACATGCTCCGTCTAGTGGGGGTTGTCTGTGCCCCTGAATCAGGGTACTTACCGATCATGTGTTGTATAGTGGAGGTGGAGAGGTGCGTGGTGGTGGGCGTGGTCGGCGCGGGCGCGGGCGCGGGCGTGCGCGGGGTGCGCTCGCCGCGCAGGCGCTGCGCTACGAGCAGCCGCTCCGTGGAGCCGTCGTCCACGCCCGTGCCCAGCCAGCGGTTGCATGGGAACCTGACCACATACGGGTGAAGACCAAAAAGTTTGCAACCTTAACTCACTCAGTCAATATTTCTGTCAAAGTCTCCATTGTGCGACTAGAGTTAACCTTTCATTAACGTACCTTAATGTTCTATTTTAAGGTTCCTTATTGTATCGTTATTTTTTGTCGCACAACGGAACTTTTCAATTGTTTTTAATTCCTCGCTAACTACAACTTAATTTCATCCAACTTTTTGGTCCTGACCCATACACGGACCGCAATACTAGTGAAGACATTGATGTAATCTGGAAATATAGGAGACTCAGACGTGCCACCTTTGATTACAGAGGGGTTGGTTAGAGCGTTTTATGTTTTTATCTACACCCATCCTGTTAAATTACTATAACAAGTTTATTCAGATATTAAAGGTAAGGACCTACATTACTTGGCAGCACAGATCACTTAACCTATAGATCCCGCTTATAAGGGCGCCCGGGTGAGCCAAGCTAAGCTCAACAAACAAGCAGCGCTCACCACGCCCCCAAACGCTCTCTTAGTTCGCGGTCGACTGTTGACGAAGTAACATGCAATATTCCACTGCTTACTTGGCTTATTAAGTGTTCAAAATATGCCTTATTGTATGGAAAATGCAGCAAAACATCTAGTCTTCAAAACTATGGGATTTCATTTCACGATTATGCTATATTTTACTATTTTACAAAGAATGTAATAAGTTATAAATGTAGGTTGGTAACCTAGCGACGCGTTAATGTCTTCTGTCAACTGTCTCTTACTTTCGCTTGCTAATTTTGTAATTCCGTCTTTTTCTAACCTTTGCAGTGTTTTTAGTAGTGATGTGACTGATTAATTACTTACGTAGGTACGTAACCGATACCCGTTAAATAATATTGAACTTTTTATAGAAGATAAACTTTTTTATTATTGAATAATCGAAATGTATGTTAAGTACATAAATGTACAATTATGAAACCATAAATGTCTAAACTGCTGAATTTCGATGAATTTTAGAAAACAGATAGTTGTAATCACGGAGAAAGACTACTTAATATCCTGGATAAATACGATATATCTATACATAAAATAAAGCTGAAGTGGCTTGAAAGTCTGTACCTACATGGAAGATAATTCGAAAGAAAGTTGGCGGGAGATACTTAGAATCCAAAAAACACGCACAAACACGCTCCGATAGTTTTTAGATTTTTTATCTGTTTATCTTTTTATCCGTTTGTTTGTTTATCACGCGCATCACGTGAAAACGGCTGAACGGATTTTGATGAAAACTTTATTAATCTGCCGAAAAAATCCCCATTTTTTGTTTGCTTGTTGGATTTGTAATGACAAATGTACAGCGAGATTACAGTATAATGCGATTTTTTTAGAAATATCCTATGTGTATCTGGAAAGTAGCCCTCTATCGACCTTCTACATTTCTTTTGTAAATATAAAACATTATTCTCATCATTACTGCTTTCTCAGGCCTCCTATCCCATCCCGTAGGCAATTATATTTTCGGCATATGCAAAATACACAGGCTTAAGTGTAGAGTTATTACTTAACTATTATAATGTCTTTAAGGAGTAAAATGCACTGCACTTGATTTCTTGGAAATGTTGTGTTTATGATTATGCCACTATAAATTAAATTCTAGATCGACATTCAAGAACCAAATTAATAGAAATTGAGCAACCAAAATCATCACAATCGAACGCTTTGATTAAGTCACATCCCTGAACATTTCATACCTTGATTTATGTTGTTAAGAGTTTCAGATACAAGTCCAGTTATAGCAGATGTTTTTATTTCTACAGAAACCGTATTGTATATTAGAAAGATATGAATTGTCATTAAGGTATAGTAATACGGGAATTACTTTAGCAACCTTAAGTACATCAGGAGTACACCCCAGCTTTAATATGCTCGTTGAAAATGTTGCACAGTGGTATACGTAAAATGACAATATTGCAGCCGGTATACCATCAAGACCGTATGAATTTGTTTTTTTTTATTATTTTTATAATTACGCACTCCGTTATAGGTTTTATAAACGTTGATTTTGTGTTATAAAATTTCTTCTTTTCAAGATAATTTGTAAAATCTTTCCGTTTGTCACTAGAGCTGCATACTTTGCCAGACTTAAGGAGGTAATAATTAAAAATGTTTTGGCATTAGGTACTTATTATATCGTCATCATGCTTTATTTTCGAATTTACAGAAGTGTTGCCAGTGGAGTCGTTGCCAGATAGTCTTTAATTTACAGTTTGCTATCGCTTTAGTTTTTTTCAAGTAAAGACGATTAGCAGTTGCAAGCACTTTCTTAAAAACTCCAGGTATAGTTTAAAATACGTACCTATTTAATTTTTTATCATATTTATTTCTTTATTATTTTTTTAGTTCTGTAACTTTTTCTGACACCCCTAGCTAGCCATTTTTTTATTAGCTATAATACGCGTAGTTTTTATAGAATACCCATTAGGTAGTTTATTTAAAATGTCATAAAAAGTCAAAAGCTGTACTTTGATGTTCAAACTATTAAGAATATCCCAGCAATCTATAGCAATTCGAGTGCATTTGTAAAGCATATACTTTATTTTTTTGTGAATCTTCTCCATTTGTGAGCATTTTGTACGGCATTGAAGTTATTCATTCATAGCTGTATTGTTATTTAAGTAAACGTATATTATCTGGGCATCATGGTAAGAAAATGAGTTAGGTCTACCAAATCCTTTGAAATGTCCTGGCTATCAGTAACAAAGTTATCTATTGTTGAAGCTGTTTCTGTTGTAGTCCGTTGTTGGCTTCATTTTATGCTTCGCGAAATATTTGTAACAATTTCTTAGTATTGACACCTTTTGGTCTGAAAAATCAATATTAAAGTCGCCACATAACATTAGGACGTTCGTTTTTTTAATGGTGCTTAAATCTAAAATTATTTTTTTGTGATGGTATGGAGCAATGATTTTACACTTGACTGAGGACATCTGTAATGAACAATTACACGGAGTTTTAATTGACCTATATTTACGCTTAAACCACACATTTCTCATTATTTTTCGATATTATGAACATACATCTGCATCGAGAGTGTGCAATGTTGAATCAGATTTCAACGTTTTAATAAAGAAAAGTGTACCACCACCCTTTGTTATATGGCGGGAACTTTCAGCTGCGATACAGTATCCATTACGATTTATAGATTGAAACTCAAGCGGTTCAAGCCACATCTCCGTTAAAGCAATAATGTCTGGTTTCATATTTATTGTTTTTTCTAATAATAATATTATGAGTCGATTAACATTTAATATTTTTAATTGAAACGCATTTTAAACCATTCTCGTATTATTATTGATTCCAATTAAAAACATATCTAATTACATTCTGCAGCTTCTTTTTCGAGTGTGTCCCATCACTATCAAAAATGGCGCGCATCTTGCACCGCATGCGTGATTGCTCGCTGACCTTGAACTAGCCAATCACAGTGCACTTGTTGCCCCCCTCACCCCGCCAATTTGGCAAAATGAGATACTAGAGAAAGTTTTATGAAGCGGGGTCTATAGGGTTAAGTGGTCTATGCTTGGCAGCGACCAAAGAGATGTAATATCATAAAAGTACCATATCCCCCGCGTGGTCACCTCATGTATTCCTCTGCTCCGCGAACTGACTGGCAGGGTTGAGTGTTTCATATTTTCATAAAAGAAAATCTATGATAATGATAATGAATATGTGTGTGGATAAAGTAGTGTTGACAACTGTACATAATAAGATTACCTTTCATTATGTAGCAGTTACATAAACTACTATAGTACGCTCAGAGATTAGTCGTAAAGTTATTGGAACAATACTTACGTGTAAGTATGTCCCGTGACTTCGTTCCGCACGTACACCTGGTCGAGGAGCCAACGCGGCGACAATCCGGTGTTATCGTGTCCGATGCGCAACGTCGACAAAATGCCCAAATTTTTATGCTGTAACATTTAATTATTTGTGTTCGATTCACGGAAAATTAAATCTGACCGATCTACATAATGGACAGACTTTATATTATATCGTAATCGGTGTTCAATCTCCATTAACGCAATGACGATGTGCAGAATAACGAAATGCAGATTCACACTAGTTAGTGAGCCGAACTCAGTTCGTCCAATTTCTACAATTGCTTAACACCAAGCTTTTACTGCAGATTTCCCACAATCATTAACCTTTCGAGCGCCAAGCGGCAAAGCAATTCACCGTGCCACTGACGCCTAAACAAAAAAAAAGAATAAAAGTGCTCCAAAATCAACAGAGATTGAAAAACACAGATAGTGGTTTGAATTAGCATGTTTTTGACCATTGAAATTTTTGACGTCAATAGGCGTCGTTGGCGTCAGTGGCACGAATTCCTGATGACGTAATTTGCCGTCTTTGGCGGTCAAAGGGTTAAGCACTTATTGGCTGATTTATTGTTACCATAGTAACTTACATGAAAGACGAATTCGTTGGTGTTGCGTGGTATTGGTATTTTCGGTGTGGAGTCTCCATTGACGCCCGATATCGCAATCCAGCAGTTCGCGGTTGTCTGGCTGGCCTTCCGCGATGGCGCGATGAGTACACGGTATGGTAGTTCTACATAGAAATAACAATGGGAAAAGGCTACATTTTTAACTTGTAATCTTAGAAAGTTTGTGTAAAAAATGGTTGTAGACGTAGTCATTGATGGTTCTTTCGTATAATTAAGAAAGACTTAATTATTATCAACTCAAAATAATAAAAGAAAAAATAGAAGTTGCTACTGTCGTTGGAATCAAGAAGTACTTCAAAGCCCTTTTTCCTTGAATGTTCAGGTGCATGAAGAGGTTCGTAAAAAGAAGCAACTATAAGATAGTGAATTACTTACTTGTGGTGGGATAAGTATTGGTGAAGCAAAAGTAATCAACAGCGTTCAAAGTCAGCAGATGATACAGAAACTGTTCTCTTTCCTCCTCGCAGCGTAAAAATGCAGTCTTTTTGTACTGGGATCTGAGTAGGGTTGTATCAGCTAATAGTTCTCGCAAATGTTTGGAGAGAAGTTTCTTCTCAAGCGAAAGGCGAACCCAGGCGCGGGCATATCCTATCTCGGTTTTGATGTCGGTCATTGCTTGAATATTTCTGGAAATAAATGTACAATATTAATATGCAGAATATTATCGATATCAGCTAAAATACGTTCGACTTTTTATTGGAGTGCGATATGAACTACGCACTGCCTACCCTGAATCACCACGGCTGTGGTTTCCTCCAAAGCTACCTAGTATGAGCACAAATTGCAGAACAAGCCACTAAATTGGCAATAATGAGGAAAAATTTCTTCGGCATGGCGCCTTTAATATTCAATCACATACCAGACTGTATCAAATCTCTTAATTTACGCCAATTTATTTAAGGGTTAGGTAAAAATATTTTAGGTCTAGTAATTACCTCATATCAAACGTAAGACTCTCTGGCAAAGGACGCAGCGGATTTGGAGGCTGGGATGATCTTCGCTCTAGCGTGCCCGAGTTGCTAAGCCTGTCTCGTGAACTGTCTCGAGAACCTCCGCGAGAACTATCTCTTGATCGGCTGCTGCTACTAGAGCTCTGCTGTGCTTCTACCTCCGCACCAACTGACGATAGGTCTGAAATATGGGAATTTATTGAATGGTTCTTGAAGTGCGAGCATTCTGTGTTCCTCTCAAAGACCGTCTATAACATTAATTGAAACCCTGTTCACGCACAAGGCACGGCTATTACCTACTCTATTTCTACATGATTCTACCCATTGGTCGGCATCAACTCGTTAATCTGTTCATTAACGAGTAACTGATTAACTTTTATGATAAATCAACGGTATTGTTAACTTCGTAAGTTAAATTAACTTCAGTTCGTTTTAGTCCGTTAAATTGCTTGTTTATTGATAATGTTGACATTGATGTGATGATGATTTAAAATAGTGATGGCGGTGATAGTTACGGTGATTATAACGATGGTTAAATTATTTTCTTGCATGGTTAACATTTAAGTGTGCCCATTCTAAGCACTTTCTCGCGGCTAGAATAATCAAATTTGCGCGGTTCAACTTGTGATAACAAGCACAGTGGACTATCACCTTTGTGCAAGGAAGTTGGCTGTGAAATTATTTGTCTTAATGGGATTTGAACTGAATGCATTCTGTTGCACCGTCATGTCAACAAAAGTACTGTCTCTTATCGTGTCGCAATTGATATCGACTGGCCGTTTAACTGAGCAAGTGTTGGGATAAAGATTAAAACCTCGACAGAACAGAACCGTTTTACACGCGCGCCTCTTGCGGTTTTCATGCTCGTACAGTACCGAATGTCTTTTGCTACCAAGTCTTATTTTGTCTCTTCCAAAATAAATTAATAAGTAATATTATAAATAGCTTTAGGTATGTTATTATTACGGACAGAGGCGAGTGACTGACATCCTGAGGAGCGTTTTTCTTGAATCTTTTTGTCGTCAGACAGCTAGCTAACGACGCCTCAGTTAAACGGTTATCGCGAGGTTTTACAGAACATGCGGTCAGTGGGCATTCAGTAGGTATAGCAAATCCCTTTTAGCAATTTAAAATAATACATATATATATATATATGATTCAAACCATAAAATAATAAATAGGTACCTATATGTTATAAAGACAAGCTGTGATTTTCGCTCTATCCGTGTTATATTAGGGAATATCTTTAGAAACGAAGCTTGCGTGCGTAAGATGTTGGCTTTGTATCGTGTTTGTAAAAAAATACACTGTACAATCAAGGAATACATAGAAGAAAATAAAAACACTTTAACGTCGACATTTCCTACTCAATCGATCGAATAAACATTGACCTCTTAAATACTACTTACAGTCTAGTCGCTTCCGTAACACACACCAGGCCAAAGCTGCATGTAAAATTTTGAAAAAGAGTTACTCACACAACATATACAAACGCTTTAATAAAATCGACCCACCAGCAGCTAAATAATGCGACAGCCAGTCCCCTATAAGCGAAAATATTGACAGAGATGAGGTTTTATTTAGAAGTTTCTAAGTTCTTCGAATATTCGAATGTTTCGTCACCCTTTTGTCTCGAAATTTAAGGGCACGAGTTCGAATTTCGTGTCATATGTTCATAACGAGAAAAAAACAATCAGGACACTATTATGGTTACAAAAGATCCAAGAGTAAAATGTTGGGCTTGTCTCATTTTGTAACCGTAATAGGTACGCGTCTTTAGGCGGTAATTTCCCTTACAGGTTTTATGTACACAAAAACTAGATTTATACATAGTAAAACATACATACCCGGCGTAAGGTAATTGGGATCAATAGGTTTAGTTGATTTGCTGCATTGTTCCAATTCCTGATAGTTCGTGAGATGCATCCAGAGGGCCGACTTTCCCATTTTGTGCTGCACTCCATGAGACCACAGCCTTTCCAGCAGGTCGCAAAGCGAGGCGATCATCGTGCTCTCTTCTACGCCAGTGATTGATACTTCGCAGCCTAAGCCTAGGTCGGTTTCTTCAGTGCCCATTTTTTCCACTAGCATTCGCTTTGTCTTGCTTTTACATTCCTGTTTAAAACGAGACAAACGTTAGATGCCTATATTTAGGATAGTATACTTACTACTCAGTAGTCACGTGGCGTCAAACAAAAGCTCAGGGCAAGCTGGGGTAGATTTCGCTTACTTTTTTATCGGAATGGTGCTCAATCATCCTGAACTGGGTAAGCCGGTAGGAATCGCGTTGTATGGAAGCCAAGCCACTACTCAGTTACTCTATGTTTGCACTTGCGGGAACATTACGATTGCATACATATTGCGTGGTTAATAAACGTCTGCTGCTTTTCGAAAAGTAATGTGAAAGTGAAACATGTTTGAAGATTTTACTGAACGATAAAATATTACCATCACCGGCTGTTGGTGTCTGTCATGGGGTATGCAAAAGAGATGCCAACATAGAGTAACATGCTTCTAAAGATTAAAGGCCAATCAGACGGGCCAAGATCGCGCATGGAAGTTACATTGCATTGCTTGGATTGCGATGGAAATCGCTCGCTCTAATCCCGCAATGTAACGAAACTCACATACGAGTTTTCTTCCCGTCAATTTAATAAAATCAATTTTTGAGACGTTCGAGTCTAATCATACCTTCAGAAGTTTCTCGACGAAGGCTCTATGGTTTTGTGATATGGCAGCGGTTGTTACTTCAGTGGATAGTCTCCTACCAATGTCGCCAAGCAACAGTTCAGGCGCGCAATCTTTCACTTGCCACTTAGCGTTCTTTATACGCTTCAAACTATTTGTTCTGGAATATTAAGATGTTTATTCGTTTTTAATCTCATGTTAAATAATTTACCCACATTCAAGCAAGCACAAGAAGCACTAAGCAACTCTGCGATTTTGCATTACTATTTCATATTTAAAACGTATTCTATTCTACTAAGGAAAAGGTACGTAAAATACTAAAATCCAAAAGATAGTTCAACAAAATTTATTTATAAGTTATGTACATAAAGATCAAAACTGTAAACAGGTAAACTTAGGGTATTATGCTTTACGGATCTTTAATATTAGCTACCATCGAATCTGCTTAAAACTATTAGTATAACGCACGTCAGAAACAAGAAAATATAATTATTTAATTATAAATAACTGTACCCAGATACAATAACGAACGAAAATATGTTTAGTGATTGCACAGAATATAAATGAGATAAACGGACATCACTATAAAATCACATGATACACATCCATGTCTACACAACACATGCGTTGGATACAGACATCAATGAATTAATATCACACCACACAAATATAATGTGTAAATAACTAAGTTAAATATCTCATATTTAAAATAATATCATAATGTAAAGCATTGAGTAAAGTTTAATTTAAATTCGGTTCATATCCGACATATTTGTAAAATAAATTCATTGAGTAAGCATAACAATTCGTATAAATCTGAGCTGGGAGTACAACTATACTCTATTTGTTTAGATATTTAACAAATTCTAAACAAAAAACACGCGAGTAGAGTTATTCAGCCTATCTAAGTAATATTTTGAGTTTGTTACGTTACAGTAACACTGTCTGAAGCTGAATGAAGAGTCGCGTGGTTTTTCTTTATGTAAAGTTTAAAATATAAACAAACAGAATATAGTATAGTAGCATAAAGTATAATAATAACTGAGCAGGACACTGACGACGATCAAGTCATCTCGTTTGGCAAAAAAATTATACAGTAACATTTATTTGGTAAAGACATAATAAATCTATATAGTCTAACACTTCAAATTGTAAATGACCAATGGATCCTTATTGATGCCAAGTTGTCATGCCGATATGACCACAGATTATTTATTCATAGGCTGGATTCTATCAACTTTTATTCCAAGAATAACGCTCAGTCTCGGATAGTAATATCAAAACCCTATACTAGTTTGACATTGCTATTTGAGAGTAAGCGGTATTATCGGGATAAAAGGTTCAATCCAGCCTTAGTCTTACTATAGCATCAGGTGGGATAGGTCAGATATACAGCTTCAAAGCCCCGCGCAACGGGGCTTCTACAACGTTTGATTGATTCTCTCAAAACGAGTGAGACTATGGATCGGTTGGGAGTAAATGCTAAAGTATAATTCAGCTGCCTTCAAGCCTTGAATGATATTGTATACTTATCAGCTGCTACATGCAAGTTAAGACAACATGCTCATCCGGTTTCGTTCAAACAAACACTCGCGCTTGAGTATTTCAACTACGTATAAACAAGCAAATTTAACTTTCACAACAACATGGAAGAATTTAATATCGATACACACGTACCTTAAAGGCTCTTAAGAAAAATAAATCGTCTGCTTATTATATATTAAAGAAAAAATCTAGGAGAGATTCAACAGCTTAATAAAATACATTTTATAATGGAAACATTCATTGTTTCTACATTTATACACTACACGGTAGTGCTAATTACTCTAATAAAAAAAATCACTAACCACAACATTTATGTCAATAAATCACATGCTACCAAGGAAAGCGGATTGATATAATGCTCCTTTGTCGTTTGCGGACGACTTTTAGAGATCCATGGGTCGCTCACCGAGTTAACAAATATAATAGTTACATACACACCCTAAAAAGAGTATTGGAGTATATATTTCAACAGCTGATTATTTGTATGTTAATGAATTAGTACTACTTTACATTTGTATATTTTTCTACTGTTATCTCGGTGCGCTGCGTAGGCATGCAGGCGTGGGCAACCGATGCTAAATCCCAACGAAACACGAGCGAGAATGCGGAGGCATTACCCTTACAAACCTTAACCACGATTGCGAGTAGCGTGAATACAACAGCTCGAAACAATCACAGCAAAAACGGAAGTGTTAAAAAAAAAGGACTCCAATCTTGCCAAATTGTGTGAAGAATTGCCGCTGCCAAAACGTACTAGTCTCTTTACAATATAGTTTTTGGTAAATGTACAAACCTTAAATGAATAAATTCTTTAACCGCGCGTTATCGGCATTTATATAAACATAAGAGTTTTAAAGAACTCGTCACACAAGCTGCGGCAAAATTGGCTATTTCGCCTCATTTACAACTTGAGGACTCAAAAAACAAAATAGTTCTCGGACGGCGTACAGATGAGAGAGAGTCTGGACACAGAGAGACGGGACGGCACGTGGTCGGTACGGTAACGGTATTGCATCGATTCTCTCTCGCTTCGGGTCCTAGGTCGTCGGATCGCACCTGCGATCGCTGGAGGGAGGCGGGGCCAGCGCGGCCGGGTCGAGCCTCGCGGGGAAGGCGCGGTAGTACGCGGCGCGGTGCGGCAGCCGCTCGCTCGGCGCTCCCACCTCTAGTTCCGCCCCCGAGCCCGTGCCCACGGGCCCCGCCCACACGCTGTAACTACGGCAGGCCATGCCCGCCTCGCCTAAGCGTCGTCTGCAACAATAGCTAGCCTTACTCCCCTATGCAGTGTCGTTGCGTTAGCTTCGATGACACGAAACGTTAACGTGGGAAGTTTCAACAATGTGCAATATTAGATTTTAATTATTACAGGACCGGCCGTTTCCCCGTTTAAGCAATATTCACACTATTTGCCTTCGCAGTTAAAACATTTCCTCAGAAAAAAACACAGAAAGTTAAAATTCCAAATAACGAGACGGGCGACCTGCTTATACCGGTGGTCTTCAAATTATGAAACATAAGTTTAATTCTAACTAAACCATTTTCAGTCCGGTGTCGCTACTACACTAAGTTTCCCTATTCACTGAGATCGCTTTAGTCCGTTTGACTTCCCATAACTTAACATTTCGTTCAGCGCCCGCTATTAGATTCTGTCGTACGAAAGTATAGATTTATTTGGGAAGAGAAACTGTTTAGTTAACTAGTTGAACCAATGCCCACCACTGTATCCCTGACAACACGCCTCCGCCGTGTCAATACCGACATAGCCTATTTGTTGATAGAAGAACAACACCTGAACTAGACTCGAATAGCTCGTGCCCTGTTAAAGTTAGTAGATGCATGGAGCCAGCAGTCGGTGCGAAAACAAACGACCATCTTCATTCAAGTTAAAATATGTTAGAACGTTCAGACTCATCGAAAGTGCAATTATCTGTTATTTAAACACGGATATGTTTAATATAAAACCCCATGGTTACATAATCAAAAGCGCCAATAGTAAAGCATACAAGCAGTGAGGTCTAAAGATCATAATATTATCCGAGTAAGAACACATAATTACATTAAGGGGCTTCTAAACGGGCCATGTTTTGTTGCAATTTGTGGCCGGCCATTATTTGCATCTTGCTCTACCGTCGGGTGTCAGAGAGGGACGGCCATAGTTGCCGGCCACAAATTGCAGTAAAATATGTAGAAGCCCCATTAGGTAAAGGACGGCATGCGACTTGGCACCCCCCTTTCCTTTCCCTCGATATATAGCATGACACGTATCATGTGTAATTCACAAACCTTCACTTTTAAAGCGCCGCAACGGTCCCCGTTTTTCGCTTGTACACGCGGCGTTTGGAAACATCGAAAGAGCGAGCCTACGGTATTTACTGTTATCTTTTATGCGTCTTACCCCAATATTTTATTTCTAAATGACCTCATTGCTCAATAAAAGACGATTCCCATTTAACGTGTCATATGTTTTACTAAACGAAACAAGATCACACCCAAGTCAAGTGTATAGAGAGTTTGAATATCAAGGGGACCTTGAGGGCCCCAGCGCTTTTATTAAATGTAAGGTTCACGTTAAACGGGAAGTCCATTTAACACTAGTCATGCTTAAATAGAACAAGTCTAACCTGGTAGTCTTAATCCGATGCTCGAACACCTGCAGATTGGCGTCATACTCGCCCCAGTTCGACATGATCTTGTTGTCTATGAACGTGGCGAACATCTGGGTTTCCAGGAACCGGGACAGGAACGGCCGGTGTCTTTGAGGCTGGTCTGAGAGGAACGAGGCCTTGTCGAAGTTCACCATGGACTCTCTAGCTGATAGCCATGCTTCGCGGTCCTGACAAGTGTATCCATTATTTAATACATAGGGTAAATCGCCAATTATTCTGCACCCTTCAATAACTGGCCACCTCAAACTAAAAATTAACTCAGTTCACCTATAAATATAATTCATTTTAGTGGTGTGAGGCGTTAATTGCTGGCCACTTTTCAATAACTGGCCACGTTATACTAAAATAAATTCAGTTTGTAGGTGAACAGAGTTAATTTTTAGTATGAGGTGGCCAGTTATTGAACAGTGGCCAATAATTGTCGATTTACCCTATTGGCGAAGATATTAAACTTATTATAAAAGTTAAGGCTAAGTTATCGCCTGATGCATATTCGAGAAATCAATTGCATAGTTGCATGTTAGGATGAAAATCACGATATTTGAATATGGAAGTTTTCAAATAATATAGACAAATGTTTGTTCAAGTTACAAATAGAGCACCAATTTTGGAACAAGGAACTACATCTTCAATAATCTTCTACGTCGCAACTTCGGTTGTTATTTTATGCACTAAGGCCACCTAGGCCGATGAGTTCGCTGTCAAGACACTGTCCGTCCGTATGTCAGTCATTTTTTTCCGAAACTATAAGAGCTATAGTGTTGAAACTTGGTAGGTAGATGTATTCTGTGAACCGCATTAAGATTTTGATGCAAAAATAAAAAAATAATAATAAATATTGGGGGCTCCCTATACTTAGAACTGAAACTCAAATTTTTTTTTTCATCAAACATATACGTGTGGCGTATCTATATATATAGGGATGGGTCTTCAAAAAAGATATCGAGATTTCTAAAATATTTTTTTTCTAAACCGAATAGTTTGCGTGACAGACGCTTCCAAAGTGGAAAAAGTTCGTCCCCCCCCCTCTAACTTCTAAAATAAGAAAATTAAAAATCTAAAAAAAAACATATGATGTACATTACTATAAAAACTACCAACGAAAATTGTTTTGAACGAGATCTAGTCAGTAGTTTTTTTAATACCTAACTTTGCACCTAATTTATATGGGGCGCTATACATACCAGGTGCAAACTTAACTTAACCACTTAGGGATGGAGTGTTTGTACGGAACCCTCGGTGCGCGAGTCCGACTCGCACTTGGCCGGTTTTTATTAATAGATAGAGTGATTCAAGAGGAGGGTGTATGTATAATACATGCATAATTTATCAGCATTGCACCCGTGCGAAGCCGGGGCGGGTCGCTAGTAACCTTATAAATTACTCCTCGTCACTTACCTGGTCGGGCATAATGATGAAGTTTTCATACATGAGAAACATGTGTACGAATCTGTTGAGGAATGCCTCTCGGATTGCACCGTTGAGCCGAACGTCTTCGTTATACTGTTCCTCATCATTCAATGGCTTCTTTTTCATGGCAGGCATTACGGCATCTGCGTCGACCTCATCAATGTTCACCCCTGCAATAAAAGGTTTTGTAAGTTAATAAACTTGTTTGTAGTGCGCCTGACTGAGCCGGCGGTCCTACATTCGAATCCCTGCCCGGGCAAATATTTGTGTGATGAACTCGAATATTTGTTCCTGGGTCATGTTATTTATACAATATGTGTTTATAATATGTATTGTGGTCTACTACCCACAGTACAAGGGTTGCTTATTTTGGGATCAGGTCGATTTGTGTAAGATTGTCCCTAAAAAAAACTTGAGGTTTTGGTATTTTCAATTTTGTTTCGGTGTTTCTTTTGAGCGATCAGCTCGGTCTGCTCTCGTCCCACTCTAGCACGTCGTGGAACGAGAGCGTGCGACGGGGACAGCCGCTAGAGATGCGAGCTACTGAACACTCACCCGTCCGCTTGACGATGTCGACGATCCGCTGGAGCGCGTCGAGACGGCGCGGCGCGCGGCGGGTCGGCGAGCCGGGCGGGGACGCGTTCAGCGGTCTGCTCTCGTCCCACTCTAGCACGTCGTGGAACGAGTGCGTGCGACGGGGACAGCCGCTAGAGATGCGAGCTACTGAACACTCACCCGTCCGCTTGACGATGTCGACGATCCGCTGGAGCGCGTCGAGACGGCGCGGCGCGCGGCGGGTCGGCGAGCCGGGCGGGGACGCGTTCAGCGGTCTGCTCTCGTCCCACTCTAGCACGTCGTGGAACGAGTGCGTGCGACGGGGACAGCCGCTAGAGATGCGAGCTACTGAACACTCACCCGTCCGCTTGACGATGTCGACGATCCGCTGGAGCGCGTCGAGACGGCGTGGCGCGCGGCGGGTCGGCGAGCCGGGCGGGGACGCGTTCAGCGGTCTGCTCTCGTCCCACTCTAGCACGTCGTGGAACGAGTGCGTGCGACGGGGACAGCCGCTAGAGATGCGAGCTACTGAACACTCACCTGTCCGCTTGACGATGTCGACGATCCGCTGGAGCGCGTCGAGACGGCGCGGCGCGCGGCGGGTCGGCGAGCCGGGCGGGGACGCGTTCAGCGGTCTGCTCTCGTCCCACTCTAGCACGTCGTGGAACGAGTGCGTGCGACGGGGACAGCCGCTAGAGATGCGAGCTACTGAACACTCACCCGTCCGCTTGACGATGTCGACGATCCGCTGGAGCGCGTCGAGACGGCGCGGCGCGCGGCGGGTCGGCGAGCCGGGCGGGGACGCGTTCAGCGGTCTGCTCTCGTCCCACTCTAGCACGTCGTGGAACGAGTGCGTGCGACGGGGACAGCCGCTAGAGATGCGAGCTACTGAACACTCACCTGTCCGCTTGACGATGTCGACGATCCGCTGGAGCGCGTCGAGACGGCGCGGCGCGCGGCGGGTCGGCGAGCCGGGCGGGGACGCGTTCAGCGGTCTGCTCTCGTCCCACTCTAGCACGTCGTGGAACGAGTGCGTGCGACGGGGACAGCCGCTAGAGATGCGAGCTACTGAACACTCACCCGTCCGCTTGACGATGTCGACGATCCGCTGGAGCGCGTCGAGACGGCGCGGCGCGCGGCGGGTCGGCGAGCCGGGCGGGGACGCGTTCAGCGGTCTGCTCTCGTCCCACTCTAGCACGTCGTGGAACGAGTGCGTGCGACGGGGACAGCCGCTAGAGATGCGAGCTACTGAACACTCACCCGTCCGCTTGACGATGTCGACGATCCGCTGGAGCGCGTCGAGACGGCGCGGCGCGCGGCGGGTCGGCGAGCCGGGCGGGGACGCGTTCAGCGGTCTGCTCTCGTCCCACTCTAGCACGTCGTGGAACGAGTGCGTGCGACGGGGACAGCCGCTAGAGATGCGAGCTACTGAACACTCACCCGTCCGCTTGACGATGTCGACGATCCGCTGGAGCGCGTCGAGACGGCGCGGCGCGCGGCGGGTCGGCGAGCCGGGCGGGGACGCGTTCAGCGGTCTGCTCTCGTCCCACTCTAGCACGTCGTGGAACGAGTGCGTGCGACGGGGACAGCCGCTAGAGATGCGAGCTACTGAACACTCACCCGTCCGCTTGACGATGTCGACGATCCGCTGGAGCGCGTCGAGACGGCGTGGCGCGCGGCGGGTCGGCGAGCCGGGCGGGGACGCGTTCAGCGGTCTGCTCTCGTCCCACTCTAGCACGTCGTGGAACGAGTGCGTGCGACGGGGACAGCCGCTAGAGATGCGAGCTACTGAACACTCACCCGTCCGCTTGACGATGTCGACGATCCGCTGGAGCGCGTCGAGACGGCGTGGCGCGCGGCGGGTCGGCGAGCCGGGCGGGGACGCGTTCAGCGGTCTGCTCTCGTCCCACTCTAGCACGTCGTGGAACGAGTGCGTGCGACGGGGACAGCCGCTAGAGATGCGAGCTACTGAACACTCACCTGTCCGCTTGACGATGTCGACGATCCGCTGGAGCGCGTCGAGACGGCGCGGCGCGCGGCGGGTCGGCGAGCCGGGGGGGGACGCGTTCAGCGGTCTGCTCTCGTCCCACTCTAGCACGTCGTGGAACGAGTGCGTGCGACGGGGACAGCCGCTAGAGATGCGAGCTACTGAACACTCACCCGTCCGCTTGACGATGTCGACGATCCGCTGGAGCGCGTCGAGACGGCGCGGCGCGCGGCGGGTCGGCGAGCCGGGCGGGGACGCGTTCAGCGGTCTGCTCTCGTCCCACTCTAGCACGTCGTGGAACGAGTGCGTGCGACGGGGACAGCCGCTAGAGATGCGAGCTACTGAACACTCACCTGTCCGCTTGACGATGTCGACGATCCGCTGGAGCGCGTCGAGACGGCGCGGCGCGCGGCGGGTCGGCGAGCCGGGCGGGGACGCGTTCAGCGGTCTGCTCTCGTCCCACTCTAGCACGTCGTGGAACGAGTGCGTGCGACGGGGACAGCCGCTAGAGATGCGAGCTACTGAACACTCACCCGTCCGCTTGACGATGTCGACGATCCGCTGGAGCGCGTCGAGACGGCGCGGCGCGCGGCGTGTCGGCGAGCCGGGCGGGGACGCGTTCAGCGGTCTGCTCTCGTCCCACTCTAGCACGTCGTGGAACGAGTGCGTGCGACGGGGACAGCCGCTAGAGATGCGAGCTACTGAACACTCACCTGTCCGCTTGACGATGTCGACGATCCGCTGGAGCGCGTCGAGACGGCGCGGCGCGCGGCGGGTCGGCGAGCCGGGCGGGGACGCGTTCAGCGGTCTGCTCTCGTCCCACTCTAGCACGTCGTGGAACGAGTGCGTGCGACGGGGACAGCCGCTAGAGATGCGAGCTACTGAACACTCACCCGTCCGCTTGACGATGTCGACGATCCGCTGGAGCGCGTCGAGACGGCGCGGCGCGCGGCGGGTCGGCGAGCCGGGCGGGGACGCGTTCAGCGGTCTGCTCTCGTCCCACTCTAGCACGTCGTGGAACGAGTGCGTGCGACGGGGACAGCCGCTAGAGATGCGAGCTACTGAACACTCACCCGTCCGCTTGACGATGTCGACGATCCGCTGGAGCGCGTCGAGACGGCGCGGCGCGCGGCGGGTCGGCGAGCCGGGCGGGGACGCGTTCAGCGGTCTGCTCTCGTCCCACTCTAGCACGTCGTGGAACGAGTGCTTGCGACGGAGACCACCTGTAAAACAATTGGGAACATTAAGTTTTACAAAAGTATTCATATTATATTTCCCTTCATAGTATACGTAACTACTTTTACGTCATTTACCAAAACCTCGATTTGACAGTTAGTCATATTCTGAATGTAGATATACATTAACTTGGTACAATTAGTCAATTAGTTTGCAGGAGGGAGTCACCCGTGCATGGAATCTCGTTTGGTATATTCTCAAAGAAGATAACGTGAAAAAGACACAGGCGTTTAGGCAAAAAAACCTATATTTCGATACTCTCAAGGGAATGAAGTAGACACATAGATATTCAAATACGCATGTTAAACTTATAACACCCCTCGTCGAGGAATAAAAAAAAACAAATTACTTCAAAATCCGACTTAAGACAGGTATAGTATGATGTACCTAATCGATATTTCCGGGATATTCTGAAAATTACTAAACTCAGCAACATTATTTACGCTAGCTACACTTCCTTAGATGCTGTTAAACGGATATCCCAGGAAGTGTTGCTAGAGCAAATAGGCATAATTATTTTTTTATAGTTAAGATATTAGTAATGTACATTTGGAATTACCCGAGTGCGCCTTACCTGATGGTAGCGTGCAACTGCTAGTCATGTTCTCGTTCATATGTTTGTATGAAGTTCCGTTTATTGGCACGCCGAGTTTGGTGGGCTCAGTTTCAGGTCTTTGAATCTGGAAAATAAAAAAATACATTAATTAAATTACAATTATATGGACATCGCCATATCGCCAAGCGCACGCAAATATCAAATGCGTCATAAATATAATAGTAGAAAATAGAGACTTGCAATGGTTATGTTATGAGACAATTAGAATTTCACCTCATTCGAATGTCATTTAACTAACATGAATTTTGTCGCGTACTGAATTTTATAAATCACTTAACTAGAAAGTGTAGAACATTGTCCACGTATTTTTTATCTTCACCATAGTCGGAGAACAAGTATCCTTTGGATGTCCAGCAATCCCTGTACTAAAATTGCTTAAAATCCGATCCGTATCCGCGTGAAAGACAGTTTTTCTAACAGATGGCGCTTATATAAAATCTGCATCGTTTTCATAAAATAATAACCCCTTTCCATAGAAAATCGATTTTTAATTCAATTATATAATTTACTTTCTTCAAATCAAATCAAATCGTTTATTTGCATAAATTGCGGTACAGTTGAGATCGAAATTACATATAACAGAACAACACAATTTGCCAGTATATTGGCATGCAAAAAATTTCAATAATTAATAATAACTAGTACCTATTATTTATAAATTATAATTTAAATACACATACAACTCATTACAATTATTTTAATAAATCCTTATGCAATCACATAATAAACATAATTCATTTTTACATAATTTAATATTGCGATTGCTTCCTAAAAAAATCATTAATTGAATAAAAACATTCACTAAGCAACCATTTTGTTAGTCGCTTTTTAAATTGAGTTGGCGGACAATCTTTTAAAACGGTTGGTATATTATTATAAATTTTTATTGCCATGCAGAATGAGTTACTGCTATGGATTTTTAATTTTGCACTTGGCAAGTACAGCCTATTTCTGTGTCGTGTAGACCTTGGAAAAGCATCGGCATGAGTTGTAAACAAGCTTGGATGTTCATGAACAAATATGGCCATCTGCCTTATATACATACATGGAAGAGGTAACACACGAGTCTCTTGAAATAACGGCCTACATGAGTCCAAAAAGTGGGCATTGCAAACCGCTCTAATGCATTTCTTTTGAGCCAGAAAAGCCTTATTCATCTCCACGGAATTGCCCCACACTAGCAACCCATAGCTCAAAATGGAGGAGACATAGCCATGATAAGCTGTGAGTGCGACCTCTCTGGAACAGGTAGTGCTTAGTCTGCGTAAGGCAAATACAAATTTGTGAAGCTTTCCACAGATTTCCGAAATGTGCGGTTTCCAAGTACAATATTGGTCAATATTTATACCTAAAAATTTTGTCGCTTCAACTACATCAACCTGCTCGTTATTATAACTAACGTTTAATCTAGCAGTTTCCCTATTACGACTTTTAAATTGCATAAGTTGTGTTTTATTTACATTAAGTTTTAGGTTATTGTTGTTCAGCCATTCGGCCACCTTTCCGAGAGCGTCGTTCACATCTTTATTGCAGTTATTTATGTTATCTGATCGCACAATTAATGTAGTATCATCAGCAAACATTATGCAGTTATGACCGACATGAACGGGCAAGTCGTTGATATACAATAGGAAGAGAAGGGGTCCCAAAATACTACCTTGAGGAACTCCGCAGCGGTTATATTTAAATTCTGACCGTGTTGTAACTTGTTCGCCGTTGTGAATGTATTGTATTTCCGTACACTGCTGCCTATCGGATAAATAGCTCAGTAGCCAATCATACGCATTGCCTCGGATACCGTACCTCTCTAATTTGTTGAGCAGTAATGAGTGACTGACAAAATCAAAGGCCTTACTTAAATCTAGGAAAATTGTTACCACATGTTGTTTGTTATTGATGGACTCAGTCACAACTTTCATAAGATTTACGCAAGCCAAAGTCGTCGAGCTGCCTTTACGGAATCCGTACTGGTTTTCACTGAGAATAGAGTTTGCATTTAGAAAAGAAATCAAACGCTTGTACATGGCTTTTTCAAAAAATTTGGATATAATTGGTATTAAAGCTATTGGCCTATAGTTATTCATACTTGTCTTGTCACCTTTTTTAAAGAGAGGTTTAATTATTGTAGACTTCAGAGTCTTAGGAAAACAGCCATCTACCAGTGACAAATTTATAATATGCGTCAGTGGTTTAGCAATATATTCCGAACAATATTTAATTATCTTCGTACTGATACCATCTATGCCAGTTGCTTTACTATTGTTCAGAGACTGGATTAACTTTTGTACGTCTTCCACGCTAAATGGACTTAGAAATATAGTATGTTCATTAAATGGTATTAAATTCGTGTTCTTTATGTCAAAATGATTAATAGTTGGAGACGAGTTCGTAATGTTAATAAAGAAATCATTAAATAATCTAGCAATGTCAATAGCATTATTATATATTATTTTGTCAACTTCAATACAATCTATATTTTTGCAGTCAGATCTAGTGTCTCCATTAACGATTTGCCAAATCGCTTTAGATTTGTTTTTGGCTGTCATAATCTTTTTTTTATTTTGTAATCTTTGAGCTGTGTGTATACATCTTCTTAAAAGCTTAGTATATTTATTGTATTTATGTTTATTCACAGACTTATGTTTACTATCATGGACATATTTCAAATATAATTTCCTTTTCTGCACACAAGACCTACGTAATCCTTTTGACATCCACTTGCTGTTTTGGCGTCTACACATTACCTTAATTCTAATAAAAGGAAAACATAATTCATTAAACAAAGAGAGAATTTCAACAAATTGGAGATAAGCTGTGTTAGTATCGCTTTCATTGAATACTTCAGAAAAAGTAAGAGATTCTAGACAATTTTTAAACTTATCTAAATTATCCTGACAATAGTCTCTTCTTCTAATGTAATGATCTCCAATTAGTTTTGTGTTTTTAACACTAAATGAAACAAATTGGGCAGTCTCATGATCAGAGAGTGCCAATGGAAGAACAAATGAAGATATATTTTTTTTCATATTACTGGCAATCTGGTCTAGGCAAGATTGACCTCGAGTAGGAACATTTATGTGGGGCTTAAAATGATAATTCTTTAGCAAGCTGGTAATTTCAGTAATGCTTCTGTTATCTTTTAAAATATTGTAATTCCAATCCCCACTAAGGATAATTTTATGTTGTTTCTTTTTTTTATTTAAACTATATAAGAGTGCTTCTAAACGTAATAGGAATTGCTTTTCGTTTGTACGTTTTGGAACACGGTAAATATTTACAATTATGATATTATGTTCAGGAATTTCGATGCCACAACACTCAAAAACTTTGGGAACAGCTAGGTCTTTACATAGCTGTAATTGTTTACAATCCAATTTTTTTTCGACCAGGATACAAGAACCGCCTCTTTTTTTATTAGGACGGCAAAAACTGGAGGCTAGACTGTAATTATTAATTTTCAAGTTATTTTCAGCTCCCCTCTGAATAAAAGTTTCACTAAGGCATAAAATATTAACATGTTTCCCACTTTTCATTAATTCGTTAAGACTGATGTTGATAAAGTCAATTTTATTCAAAGCGCCCTGTATATTTTGGTGCATTAATGTAAAATTCTCGTTAATAGGCACGAAAAAAACCATCCCGCGAAAAATTTCCTGAAGTACTGTCCCTCGTGTTACATTGAGATACCGATGCATAGGAATAGGAATTGATGGCACATACAAGGTTTGCTACATCGTTAAATACAGTAACAAGTCCTCGTCTATTGACCTTACCAGTACGTCGCGAAAACATATTGCTGAAACGTAATATATTTACATTTGTATCTATAATATAAGCATACTCATGTGCCAAGTTGTCATTATACAATAGTTGATTAAACTGGTCAATCCGTTTGTTAAAGAAATTTGAATAATAATTTGTCTTGAATGTAGGTAAACAAATGATTACATTGGTATGTTTAATAATTTGAAGTTGCGATCTTATAAAACTAATTAGGCCATTAAAGTCCGGCGTTGTGATGAAGTCTGGCTCGGCAATGTATATAATGCAGTAGTCTTTGTGTGTGAATTTTTTTAATTTTCCTTGAAGGTCACCGAATAGCTGCCGTATACCTCCGCCGGGTATTAGGTAGTGGCAAATGTCACTTGTGCCTACTCGTAGTGATCTTCGTGTAATATTTAACAAGTCCGAGTTATTTCCACTAATTAGGCAAATTTTAGGCTGTATTGATATACTGTCATTCATTCCTTGAGTGACCGCAGACACAGGAGGATTAGCTTTTGCGGTGCTGTCGCTGCCGCTGCCGCTGGGCTGAAGTAAATGGGGTCTTCCCAGATCCAGGCCTGAGATTATTTTTTTCACTTTTTCGTTTATTGAAGATATCTCGTTGCTCCCGCATCCTGAAGTAGCGGTGGATTCAGCGGTTAATCGATTACTGGGATCACGGTCTGGGGTTGGGATTGTAAGATCCAGATTTAATTTCAAAGCTTTTTTCTTTGTCGGTGATTTTTTTGCGCTCCCTCGAGATGAGATAGGAGTAGGAGTACTGTACGGAGATGTAGATAAAGTAGTCAATTTTTTTATTTTAAGTTCATATTCCAATATTTTATTTTTTAAGGTCTTATATCTTTTCTACCGTTAAAAATTTAGGCATTACCATGGATCAAACTTTGTCATGGGCACCTCATATTTCTGAGATCAGCAAGAAACTCTTTGCGTCCCTTCATTCATTGAGGCGTCTGCAGAATTTCCTTCCTCTTCATACGAAGATCATGCTTGCCCGCTCTCTTTTGCTCCCACTACTCGACTACGGTGACGTCGCTCTCCTGGATCTCCGGGGGAGCTGCTTGACAAGCTGGAGCGCCTACAAAATGTCTGTATCAGGTACATATTTGGTCTCCGCAAGTTTGATCATGTGTCTCAATACCGCGACCAACTTAAATGGCTTCCGATCCGTCAGCGCAGAGACTTACATGTTCTTTGTCTTCTGTATAATGTCCTTTTCATTCCTTCTTCTCCTCCTTACCTTGCAGAGAAGTTCTCTTACATGGCGGATGGTAGTGGCCATCGCCTGCGGTCTAGTGCGAATCTAGCTCTATCGATCCTACCGCATAGATCGCATGTTTACGATATGTCTTTTGCTGTGCGCGCCGTGAAATTATGGAATAAGTTGTCTCCCGCCCTAAGGCAGACGCAGTCCGTAGCATCGCTCAAGGGGAAGTTGAAGGGATTGTGGCTGTCAAACGAATAATACTTATAGGTTGCTGTTTTTGTTGTAAATATTATGACTATATTTCTGTTGAATTTTTATAGGTATATATATAGATATTACGTATTATGTATTATATTGACTGTTTGCCTATCTCTCTCTCTCTATTTTGGTTTTTTGCATTTTCATGTGTAAGTATTATTGTTAAATAATATAAATACAAAGGAGGATACTTTGTAGTACATGTTGCTTTGGTTGTCTACCGTTTACATTTGTGTTTAGCACTCATTTACTCAAAGGTTAACTGGAAGAGATCCCTTAATGGGATAAGTTCACCTTTGTACATGTTTTTTTTGTTGTTTTAATATTTGTATTTTTGTTTTTGTGTACAATAAAGTGTTTACATACACATACATACATAATTTTATAAAAGTATGGGTAGGTATCTTATTTACTTAGCTATTTTTTCTCGCCTAATTACGTACTTCTCTATGTTGAATTTCATATGCTGCTTAATTGGCTTAATTGAAGCTAATTCATAATTTCTTAGACCCGAAGCGAGTTTAATGAGTCCTTATTACGACGACCCGAATTACTCAATTAACGAAGAAAATTGAGAAACTCGCAACAGCTTATTGAAATGTCTAGATGTTAGTAAGAATGTTCAGAAATAACTTTGTACAGTCGAAATCATAAAGTTATGTTTAGTGCAAATATTTGATCAAAAAATATTTACTCGCCTCTATGGTTAACAGCAAAGAGGTGAATCTGTTCAGAATTCAGATACTATTCATCACATTTTTTTTGCTCACAAATTTAAGAACCGACTGTAGCTTTAATAATGTGAGAAGGTTTAGATAGAATTATTTAGTTGGCCAACAAGAACATAATGATAGTGTTTACAATGAAGCGAAAAAAATAATGATAGTGTTTAATGCGGAATACCTAATTTTGCATAATCTTTTATGTGTCATCACTGGTAGCAGAAAACATTCTACTTTTTGCAGAACGATGTTCAACTGTAAGTGTAACTGTAAGCCAGAATATGATCTGCCATTTTTCTCGATTCGTAGAAGGGTATTAACTCAAACGCTTTTATGACAATGTTATTTGAAACTTAAGCGCTACCCAGACCTTTTTTTTTTTTTTTTGTGTTTGAAACAAGCAGTTCAGGCTCTGGTATAGTTACTCACGCGACGGTTCGCCCACAGGCTATTTGATATGGCCGGACTTGAATTTAAAAACATACCTGATATTTATTTATACATATCTTGTGTACGTGGTTCAGTTCTTCAATAAGGGGTATCTGATGGCAGTTCCTCTGGTTGGTTTATCGATGTCCACTAAACATAGCGCTGCCTGGTAAAACCGAGCGCGATATTAGACCTTGAAAACTCACCTGATGTTTATCTAATATGTGGTTGAGCTCTTCAATGAACGGTGTCCGATGGGGGAAGATCGGCAGTTCTTCGGGTAGCTGTATGTCTGGTTTATCGATGTCGACTAGACACAGCGCTGCCTCGGAGCCGAGCGCAATGTTTCGAGAACCGTTGCTGATAGCTGCGCTGTCTGCGTGCAGACCTGTTTGATGAAAATAAATTTCTCAACTCAATGTTATTTAATTAAGATTGTCAATTGAATGAGTCCACGCATCACGTATGGTGTGACGGGTATACGTGTCGAAGTTAAACATAAGCCCTCTTTTCCTTTAGGGGTAAAATAAGTGTTCCTGAATACCTATTACTATCGAATAAGCAAGACCAGTTCCATTTTTTCCATAAGGGCATACGGTGCCCCAAACTCAAGTGCATGGCGGACCAGGAAAAACCTAGACGTCGTTTTCTTGTGTCCTATACCCTTAGGAGCTACGAAATGCCTAAGGGTCATGGTTCGCACTAAGACGCCTTGACCATGACATCTGTACAAGTTCAGATTACTTTTCAGATATCGCGTATGTGTGGATGCATTTTGTTCAGGACTGTTATTCAGACACACTTTAAATAAGAAGTTACGTACACGGAGTGAATCTCATACGCAAGCCTTGATGCCTTGAGCTTGAGCCTTTTGTTTGCTGATGACGCTACTATAATAATAAAATGCGAAAAAAAATGCAATCTTGAAAATGAAGCCATTACGGAATTACAAAATACTTTAGTGTGGTTAGAAGATAATAAACTGAAATTAAATTATGATAAAACTAAGGTCATTAAGTTTAGAAGTAGTAATACCTCTCAACCTGATATAAAAATCAAATGTAATAACACCGATATACAATTAGTAGATTCTGCAACGTTCCTGGGTGTCACACTGGACGAGCGTCTTAATTGGAAAGCACACGTTGAAAACGTATGTACAAGACTGGACAGATTTGTATTTGCGTTACGACGCCTTAAGTCTGTGGCTTCAAGAGAGGCTGCATTGTCAGCATTTCATGGATACGTTTCCTCGCTTTTGCGATACGGACTTGTTGTTTGGGGTAATTGTACTGAAGCCCAGAGAGCGTTTCTAATTCAAAAAAAATGTATTAGAGCCGTATATGGTGCGGATTATCTTGCTCATTGTAAACCATTATTTCAAGAACTAAATATACTACCGCTACCGTGTCTGTACATTTTAGAAATCACCAAATTTGTTCAAAAACACCCTCATCTCTTTCCATTACATGACGTCATCATAAAAAAAACAAATAGGCCTAGTAGGAATCCGCTCAAACTATATCAGCCAAGACAAAAATTGAAAATGTTTGGCTCAAACGCATATTGTATGGCTATAAAGTTATATAATAAAGTACCAGAGCAGTTCAAAGCATTACACACACGTGAATTCGAAAAAAAAATGTTTAAATTGCTTTTAAATGAATGTTTTTATACTGTAACAGATTTTTTAAACTATGACAACTCTAACTATTGTAAATAAATTTCAAATGTATACATGTTTTATAAGGGTGCATGTTATTTTTGTAAGGACTTAATTTTAATTATTTTTAATATTAATTGACATATTTATATTTAATTGATTGCAATATTAACTTTAATATAATTTAATTTAATAATTTAATTGACATGTTTACTAGCAATACTATAATAACATTTCTACGCCAATACTGGCCGAATATGTAGCACTAAGACACTTTATAATAACCAAATGTACCATATTCTTGGAAATAAATAATTATGAATTATGAATTATGAATTATGAATTGAATGCTACAGTTTTCTACTAAAAATACTTAGGACCCAAAACTTAAAATTTCATTTATAACAAAGTAAAAAAAGAGAACCATTGAATTAATTGCGAATTGCGATCTTTCTAAGTCTGGTCGCAAAACTCGCAAACAGGTATTGTCTTGTCTGTAAACCAACAATTGCATAACCGATTTTAATAATAATAATAATTTATTTATTTCAGGCATCAAAGGCCCATAGATAAATACCTTACAATCTAACATACATATTAAATATTCAAATAATAAAAAACATAAGTAACTAAACTAATTTTTAAAACTAAGTAACTAAACTAACTAAAGTAATTTTGGTACTAACCCATGACGAATGGCACCGGGGCATCGAGAAAGTGGTACAAAGGCGCCGGCAGTATAGGCACGTAGACGTGCGCCCATGTGAATGGAAGTAAAAGGGACACTATACATTCAGCCACCAGCATCAGCTTGCTGTAATCTGAAAGAAAAATATTGGGCGTGTAACCGATGAGATACATCTCATATCAGTATAGGTACAACGCGTAGAGGATATAAATTAAATCAATTACGTTGATGGAAAACTATGCCCCCATACGCTACAATTATTATTGCTATGTTTTGTTATAGATTTGGTTTTATGATCGGTAACTCGGCACGACGATTGCTTTCAAAGGTCATATAAATATGTGCATTCGCGTAATTTACGTTAGTCAAGATGTTCTCCAGAATCCAAATAATCAATAGATCATGGAAATCAAATTGTAAATCCATAATCCAAACGATTGCTTCAAACTGCCTAGGATTTTAAATTTAACCGCCATGAACGTGATAAGAGTAAAGGCTTAAGCACTTATAAAGTCAACAGCCGAAATTCGTGCAATTTACACAATGGTGTGGATGGTTTAACACACATAATACATACACACAAAAAATACAACAAAGGTTTTAGAAATACTCATAGTTATTATAGAAAAAGGGGACACGGTCATATTATATACTCGTAAATAAGAGATAACACTAGCAAGCACTTGAACTAATGGGCAAATATGGGCCAACGTAGTCAAACATGATATGATAAAGAAACAGTTACGCCGTGGTATTATTATGAATGAGACACCTAATTGGTGGCCTAGCCCATCAGCATATTATTATGTACAACAGTTTACATTGCAATTTGTATAAGTATACAAATTATCATATTTATAATTATTATTAGACGTGCCTAAAAATATGTATACTATTAGGAATATACGTTACAAAATATCACATGTGACCTTTACATTACACATCAAAAAATATGAGTATGATGTATTTGAGTCGAAAACTTGGCGCCATACCATGTGCGTAAAAGAGATATAAACCATAGAGAGTCTTTACATTATTTATAGTTTAGCACTGACTGTGCCCAGTTTGTTAAGTAATTGTCTGTAGTATAAAGTCAAAACTTATTTCACATCAGTACTGGTCAGTACCAGTAAGTAGTATAAGTTTTGACTTTGTTACCAGTGTTGAAGATTGAAATTGTAAGCCAGTTTTAAATTTCAGTCTTTTTTACTACAGTTACACGTTGCTCGCTCAAATACTGCAGCAAAGTTAGCTCTTACCACTAGATCGGAGCAGAACTTGGTGCTCCAGTAACACGCAGGTGAACAGCTGAACAACGCATTCCACTCCCAACGTAGAGAACATGATGCGTAAAGGAAAATCCAGCAATGGCAGCTCCTCTGGCGCATTTGGCATTCGTATCACCTGAAAAACAATGGCTTTTGTTATCGAAGTCATTGTGTTCATTATTATTGCAACAGACTATTAACGCTTAATTTAATGTTTCGAAATATCTGTGTTTACGTCAAAATAAGGTTACGTTGTTGTTGAGGCTAAGGTTAAGCTCATATTTTGAACAGTCATAAAAGAAAGAAATATTAAATAGTAGTAAGGAAGGAAATTAAGTTTAAATATGATTATATGCCACCGGAACTCATATTTTACTCAGACGACGCGTTTGGCTCGGTTGGTAGACACCTGCCTACTGAGTCGGCGGTCCCGGGTTCGAATCCCGGCCGGGGCAAATATTTGTGCAAAATATTTGTTCTTGGGTCATGGATGTTATCTATATTTATTTATTTATTTATTTATAGCCTTTTCTCAGATACATATTATTAGGTATAGTTCATTTATACAAATATTTTAAATTATTGTGTATCTGTGTGCCCTTTGGCAAAGGCCTCCTCCAACACTTTCCAATCTTCTCTTTTCCTTGCCAGTCTAGTCCAGGTTTTGCCAGCTGTCTTAGTCAAATCATCTTGCCATCTCCTGAAAGGTTTTCCTTTCTTTCTCTTGCCTTCTCTTGGATACCATAGTGTTACTACTTTGTTCCACTTATCCCCTCCTCTAATTACATGGCCAGCCCATTTCCACTTCAGTGCTCTTAGCTTTAACACCACATCTTGGGTCTTTGTAGATTTTCTAATTATGTTATGATTGATTTTGTCTATTTTCCTTGTTCCCATCATACTTCGTTCCATGCTTCGCTGACAGGTACGAAGCTTGGTTTGTTGTGACTTTGTGAGCGCCCATGTCTGGCATCCATATGTTAGGATGGGGAGTATGCAGGTGTTGAATAGTTTTCCCTTAACTGTGCTGCTTATTGTTTTGTTTTTCATTATTTTTAGGATGTTATCTATATATGTATTTATATATTATGTATATCGTCGTCTAGTACCTATAGTACAAGCTTTGCTTAGTTTGGGACTAGGTCGATTTGTGTATGATTGTCCCTTAATATTTATTTTTATTTTTTTTATTTATTTATTTCCATTAGGCATGATTTATTAGGAATCTTTTCCTAGTTACTGTCTATATGGCATAATAAACTTCTTGCCTTAATATTATCTTTCAAGTCTAGAGGTCAAGTATTTTAAATTTTTGATAAAAGTTAAGTGGATGTAACCATTTTAAGAGACTTACAACTGGTAATGGCTCTAAGTGAGGCTCCGCGGGAGGTACATACAAGCGTAAAGCTTGACCGGGCAAGGGAACTGGCACTTCATAAAGCAGGTTATACACATAAGCCTCAGGGCTAAGCCCTGGCCCGGGTTGTCTAGGTAATGATCTGAAACAAGAATCAAATAATTAGTTTCTGCACTCAACATTTTGCTAGCTACTTTCATTATACTCTGATGAGTCCTTACCTATATAAATTCTCTAAGAACAACTGGGCTACCCTAACATATGGGTATTGGCATATTAGAGCTATACTTTTTGCTACATAAAGTTTATCTTTGGTTACATCATAGTATGTGAGTGCTGCGCCAGTGTGTGGAGCAAGCTTAAACGACCTTGGCAGTGACCGTGAGCTCTCCTTTCCAGTGCTTTTTCTGTGGCCTGGTGGGGTCTGTCCACTGGATAGCTCAGTGATATACATGGCCTGAAATATGAATACTTGGTAACACTAGAACACATGAACCTCATAAAGCTTGGTAAAAAGTTGTATGAGTATTAGTGGCATGGCGTCAAAAATTTCAGTAACTATCTCTTTTTCTGAGAAATGAACACATGTTAATACTAGAACACATGAACCTCATAAAACTTGGTAAAAAGTTGTATGAGTACCTATTAGTGGCATGTCATCAAACATTTTGGTGGATTATCTTTTTTCTCCTAGAGGAACAGATTAGGCAAAATTGCTCAAAATATTCAAATCGTCCAAATGGCTGACTTGTCATCTTAAGATATAACAATGGAATTTATTGAATACAGAGCTGTATAGTATATGTTTCTGACTGAAATGAAAACTATTTGCTTTGGATGGAAATACTCAAAGCATCCATTGACAGCTAAATTATAATAAATTTTACAACACCACAGAGTTATTAAGTACTTCACACACAAAAATATTTTTTGTACCTTTAAAATATCTTTGTTTCGAACACAAAGATGAAAAGTAACAAACACTTCCATGTATAAACAAGAAACAGCTGAATTGTCACCAATACATACCTGCAAAGTATGCATAGCACTGCAGATGTTTCTGTTTCTAACTTCTTCGAAAAATATAAGACTGAAGCCATAATAACGGGATGCATTTTCTCTTGTTACAACAAAACTGTGAAACTTTGCCTCTAAAGAATGTTTCTGTGTTCTAAATTGGAGTCCCGCAGGCAGGCAGAGCTGTAGAGGCAATTCAAAATATGATTAGAAGGTTAATAATTATTTAAATGTTCATATCAGCTCCATAGCTCTCTAATGTCATATAGTGCTATCAGAAATTTCTTCCGATAAACTCTGAGAGATAAACACTTTACAAGCCCCAAAACTGCAAGAAAGGTATGCCTGGCATGTAGCATGCCTCTTCATCACTAAATAAATTTAAAACTAGTAAATTGTTAGTATTTAAGCTATAGGGATAGAATTTGTTTTTATAGTATGTGGGTTTGAAATGTTTCAAACAAATTAGAAAAGCTAAATTACAGTAGATTCTAATTTTACTGAGTGTTTGTAAGCTTTAAATTAAATATTGACAATTGCTTACCATACAAACAGCATGTTCATCAAATGGATTGCTTTGAACATTGTCAGGGTAGTGAGCTAAAATTTTTCCCTTATAAGAGCGGTCCAAAGGAGATACATGTAAGTTATCACCTAAAACAAAGAGATCATATGTTAACTGACAATAAATAACAATCAAAACATATGGTATTCAATTCAAGTACTGACCACAAAGCCTGTCCGGTTCTAAACCCGAATCGAAATCTAATCCACATATAGCGAAATAATCTGCAAAACGACATCCAACTGATAAATCAGAGACGGACATATTCATATCGACCCGTTATTTACTATACGAGACACTTTCTCTTCTAGTCACAATTAAGATGGCATTTTCCAGCATCTTAGTGATGCTTGGTAGAAAAGGGTTTTAAATTATTATTTTGCGTCTTGCACATTTTCACTGCTGCTGACATTTAACTTAATATAACTAAACACAATGCATTTTCACTGCATAAATTATATTTACGAGACGAATCGAACGTAAATGATTTTTTTATATGTCAATACGTCATTTTGAGATAGATTAGGGATGTCCTATGTATGAACAGAAATGTTAAATGAATGAATGGAAAATAATAATGAATGAATCGATAAAGGGTGCGCCTCACGAGTGTATTATTGAGTTCTGTATTGACTTTAATGTTGCCATATAATAATAGAACTCCCCAGAACACTTACGCGGAACGCACACTACGCGACGCAGTGTGGCTCAACATTTCTATTTTCTGTGTGAAAATGATGTGCCGCGTTGTACAGTCTGACACAAAAGAATATGGCAATACTGTCGTGTCGTCCCTCTCTAATTAATCTAAGAAAACGGGGACGTCAATACAGTATATTGCCACTTTTTATTTTCTCTCTTTTGTGTCAGACTGTACAGATCCACTGCAGAGCAGAGCGCTATGTCAAAAAAATATGCACTAGCCTGGCCACAGTTTCTCAAAGTTTTCGCGTTTTGTTCAATTCCATGAAATGTTTACTGTCAGAAGCGTCAAGGGACAATAAATATTTCTAAAAAGCGTTAACAACAAATATTTAAGTTTATTAGAAAAAAAACAATACAAAAATAAGAAGGCAAACAATACTAATCCGCAAGATACTAAACATATTTTATGTTACAACTTTATCCTTCGACATATACGGCAAAAACGAAACGCCAATGAACGGATAAGAAGATTCAAGAAAAAACCGGGCATGGAAATACTGTGCCTACGGTGAAGTGAAGTCAGTGAATCAATTGTCAGTATTTGTTAGATAGGGGCGTGTGTTTCAGTGACGGGTTGGTCGGTGTTATGTTAACGAACGGACCAAGGTGAGCATTATGTTTAAAAATCCGAAGGGTATTTCGTGATTGTGTAAACAGGATTTTCATCAATTTGTCCACTTAAAATGCTTCGTACCAATATTCGGTTTGATCCTAGGGGGCATCTAAATATGTATACAATTGCGGTTTTTAACATTACAATGAATCTTATTTTTTATTAATTGTTTCAGAATGTTACGAGGACGAGTAAAACACTTTTTGCACTGCATTCTATATTTATCTTTCATATTTCTATTCCTCGTATTTGCTGGTGCCATAAATTTAAATGAAAAGGAAAATGCAATTCCCGATCCCTGGGAGACTTACGGAATTTATGGTGCGAGTATTCTATACATCCTGAGGTTGTGTACCTTGTTGACAATACCTCAGGTGCTGTGCAATTTTGCTGGATTAATATTTTTCAACACCTTTCCTGGAAAGGTCAAATTGAAAGGATCTCCATTATTGGCACCATTCATTTGCGTCAGAGTCGTCACAAGAGGCGATTTTCCTAAACTAGTGAAAACTAATGTTTCAAGAAATATGAACACATGTATTGATGTGGGAATGGAGAACTTTATGATAGAAGTGGTCACAGATAAAGCATTGAATCTGCCAAAGCATAGACGAGTAAGAGAAGTGGTAGTGCCATCTGAATACAAGACAAAAAGTGGTGCTTTGTTCAAGTCGAGAGCTCTGCAGTATTGCTTAGAAGAAGATGTCAATATACTGGCAGATACAAACTGGATTGTGCATTTGGATGAAGAGACTCTATTGACTGAGAACTCTGTTCGTGGCATTCTTAACTTTGTGCAAGACGGGCAGCATCAGTTTGGGCAAGGACTCATTACATATGCGAATGAGCAAGTAGTTAATTGGCTCACTACTCTGGCAGACAGCTTCCGAGTAGCAGATGATATGGGCAAGCTCAGGTTTCAGTTCTATTGGTTCCACAAGCCTCTGTTCAGTTGGAAAGGCTCCTATGTTGTTACACAGGTACATATATATTCACTTAATCAGCTTTCAAAGGAAAACTTGACTCATTTGTGACATGTCATTGCATTTCCTATTGTCTTATCTTATCTATTTATGTAGAACAATGTTAGTTGGAGCTTCAAAGCCATAAATGTCATAGTTAACCACAGAGTTAGTCACAATATAAATAATTTAATTTTAACACTTTTATAGTTAACAAAATCATTAAAAGTTAACTTAATTGTCATGGTGCAGATATTAATTAATTAATTGTTTTTTTTTAGGTGGGTGCTGAGAAGAAAGTGTCATTTGACAATGGACTAGACGGATCAGTGGCTGAAGACTGTTACTTTGCCATGAAAGCATACATGGAAGGGTATTCATTCAATTTTGTGGAAGGTGAAATGTGGGAAAAGTCTCCATTTACCTTATGGGACTTCATGCAGCAGAGAAAAAGATGGATTCAAGGTATCTTGTTAGTAGTCCATACAAAGCAAATACCTGTACTTAATAAGATATTTCTAGCCATATCATGTTATTCATGGGTGACACTGCCGTTGTCAACTAGTAATGTGTTTTTAGCTGCTCTCTGTCCTATACACGGGCCATACTTCTTGGATATAATATGTGGATTCATAGGTGCTGTAAATATTTACATGTACATTTTTGGTGTAATCAAATCCTTTCCTTTACATAGATATGGACCTATCAAATGTGTCATATTTGTGGTTGGTGCTCTAGCCACAATACCACTTAATGTTATTATTGAGAATATTGCAGTTGTATGGGGGATTTTAGGGAAAAAGCACAAATTTTATATAGTAAACAAAGAAGTTAAAGTCCCAGTGACTGTGTGATTCTCTAATAATTTCAGTATTTCATATCATTCTGTTAGTTCTTGTTACCGAGGTAAGTGCACAAAATACTTAAGTGAAATCATTTTGCACTTAGTCTCAAGTGTGATGTTGATGAATGCATGCTGATAAATGAGAAATTTGAATGAGTGTTAAGTTATGTAGTGTTTTTTATTTCTAAATTTAAGCAAGTGACTGATTCTTTCTTTGTTATCAAGCTACCAAAATACTACATGGAAAATTTTCATAATTGTTTTTATACATATAAAAAATTATATAAATTGCCACCAGTGTGTGCTTGGCAAAAGTAGGTAGTCTGTTTGCATAATTATTATGTCTGAAAAGATATACACATAGCTATTATGATAATGGTGATTTTTCTGAAGATTTTTTATCAAATGACCATTACTAATTCACCTTAAGATTGTCTATCACAAAGTGTACAAAGAAAAGGGATAAAACTCTAATTAACTTGTGATAAGTATACATAGTAGTGGGTGTAAATGGGTTGCTCTTCAATGTGAAGACAGCTGAATAAATGAAAACCTAAGATAAGATATGATTAGGTTACATGTTTCATCCTGTGTTCGAACTTGTAGCGTTTGTATTGCTGTTCAAAGCAAAATTACTCACATGGAAACCTGGGACATTGGTTAAGTAGAAATTTATAAATAGGATTTGCACACTATAAATACATACTCTTAACTAAATATACATTATTGAGTACTTAATATTCAAAGTGCATTCGAATAGCTACGATATTTTTTGTTATTGTGATGAATTGTTTGCATTTTGTAGTAATTTTAGCAATTAAGATACATATTCCATGACCTGTTATTTTGTTACATTACATGGCGCATTATAACGAGGTCTGCGTAAGGATATAGTGAGTCATCAGTGCAGTTCTAGTTATCTATAATCTGAATTTCTTCAATCAATAGCGATGTTGACTCATGTCCATATTTACAAAAACAAATTAAACAAACATAACATAACTTTTTTTGGGCGGTAGACATAAAACAAGTTACACATCATATTTAGAGCATATATTGAAATAAATTTAAAATTAATACATTACCAAGTTTTTACCGCTTTTATTTTGAACTTAACTTCTAAATTTACTGTACAAATGTTAGCAGCACAGTACATGCACTAATTTCTTTATAAATTCACTGTTAAATCCTGCTGGTTCTGACAGTTGTAACACTATAACCTCAAAAGTCAACAACAATGGCAAGTTATTTGGATATTGCTGCATCACAAAAAACCTCGAAACCACTGTGCTCAGGATGTTCTCCGAGTTTGAATCCAAGCTGACCAGGGCCCCTGCAGTCAAGGTAACTCTGAATGTCTTGAGTGAGGAATTTGCCGCTTTCAAGGAGCAAACTATTACAATGTTGAAGCTGCTTAGGGAGCAAATTATTGCTCTCAGTAAGTGTCACGATGTTGTTGAAATGCGGCATCGAAGGAAATTCCTTTTATTTAATGGAGTCCCCGAGGATGCGGATGAGAATGTTGGTAATAGAATTGCTTCTATTATCTCTGAGCGTCTGAAGATACCCGGCATCTCTAAGGCTTCATTTAAAGCTTGCCACAGGCTGGGCAAGTCATCATCGGACCGTGTCAGGCCCATCCTGGTGCGATTCAGAGATATTTCCATCAAGTCTTCAGTTTGGAGTAAGAAGACCGCCTTCAAAGGAACGACATATGCCATTTCTGAATTCCTCACAGTACAGCGACAAACATTGTTAATTCAGGCACGCAAGGTGTTTGGCATGAGGAGCTGCTGGTCGCTAGACGGCAACATCTTCGTTAAATTGCCCAATGGTGTGCGTGAACGCCTCGAGTCCGAGGTGGACATTGTCCGTCTGAAGGGATCTCATACGAAGCTGTTGCCGCAATCTTCGACGCCTAACGCCGATGCTGACCCCGTTGAAGCCGAAGAGGAGAGCGTGCCTGGCGCCAGTGGCCAGTCTGGGAGGTCTCGGCGTGCCGCAAAACCAGCACCTTAGGTCTGAAGTGTCGTGTCGCGTTATAGTTCAGTATTTTATTTCGTATAGTGTTTTCTTCCGTTTCTTTGTATAACATCGTCATAGCAGCAGGCGTATACATAGTTACAGCTATACATGACATAATTGGCGTCCATTTTTATACTTTCATTCATGTACCCACTTTCTTGTTTTAGCTTACTTAATCTGATCCGTGTATACTGTTTAGTGTAATTATAGGTTATTATGTTGTCAGTGTCACTTTGAATTGTCATTTGACGTTTGTTTTCTTTTTCTATTTGACTGAAGTTTGTTCGAGTCTCATTTAATACCGCCTGTTGCTATTTTAATTTTGCTTTTTTTTTGTTTTAACCGCAAATTATTATGACTTTTGTTATCTCTCACAGGTAAACCGGCAGGATGAGCAGGATTTTGTGTGTTATAAAGACAAGTATCTTTGTAATACTATTATAATACTGTTATATATATATATATATATTTATATTTGTAATATTTATTGTTTATGTCCGATGATGAAATTTTCTTTTCTGCCAGTGATGATAGTGCTGCTTTTCTGTCTTTGAATTCTCTTGACACTTCTCATACTTTAGGTGAACTCTTATCTAATGAATTTCAGAATTCTTGTTTTTTCAACGTGTGCCATATTAACGCCCAAAGCATCCCATCTCACTATGCTGGTTTGATTGATACGTTTCAGTCTGAATATATCCATGCAATACTAGTATCGGAGAGTTGGTTGAAGCCCACGCTAGACTCGACATCGTATGCTTTGCCTGGATATGTTCTGATTAGGAACGATCGAACAGGTAAGGGTGGCGGTGGTGTGGCCATTTATTTGAAAAGTTCCATTCCGTACAAAATTTTAAATACCTCTCCGTCCCTTTATTCTAGCTCCGCGGAATGGATATTTCTCGAACTGAATATTAAAGGAGTCAAGGCCGTTCTTGGTGTAGTTTACTGTCCCCCAACCGTTGATTACTTTTCTAAACTTGAGCAAGTATTTGAGTACATAAGTTCGGATTACACACATCACATAATTATGGGAGATTTTAATACCGACCTTTGCACTAATTCCGCACATCGTGATAAATTTGAATCAATTGTTCGGTCTGTCAAATTCTCTATCTTACCTCTTGATCCTACCCATCACACCGCGACCTCTGACACGTGGTTGGATCTTATAATTACTTCTTCGCCTGATGATGTAATAAAGCATGGTCAGCTGTTAGCTCCCTGCTTCTCCCATCATGACTTGTTGTTTGCTTCGTACAAAATTATACCACCTAAATGTAAGCCTGCCTTGGTTTTGATGCGCAACTTTAATAAAGTTGATACTGACGTTCTCTTGAGTGATGCAAGAAGCATTGACTGGACCCCTGTGTTATCTGCACCTACAGTTGAAACCAAAGTTTCTTTGTTTAACTCTGCTATTTTAGAATTATTTGACACCCATGCCCCACTGCACCCCGTTAGAGTTCGGCGTCCCCCTGCTCCTTGGATCACTGAGGGCGTACGCATGGCTATGAGAAGGAGGGACCGTGCTTTCAGAACTTTTAAACGTGACCGTACTGACGACAATTGGACTATTTTTAAGGCAGCTCGTAACCGATGTAACCAGATGGTGCGAACAGCGAAGCGCCGATTCATTCACCAGAACGTATCCTCTTCTTCGATGGCCGATGTCTGGAAGTTTGTTAAGTCGCTTGGTCTAGGTAAACCTAGTAACGGTTTCGATGGCACTTCCTTTTCGCTAAACGATTTAAACAGACATTTTTCTACTTCCGCCTCCATTGATTATCATGTTAAGAGTAGTACTCTTTCTGATATTTCATCAATGCCCGTTGCTGTCTCTGATATCTTCTCTTTCTATCCCACTTCTGACGCTAATGTTAAAAAAATTATCAATAAAATTAAATCGAAAGCTGTTGGTTGTGATGATATTGGGCGTTATATGGTGGTATCAGTCCTGGACTGTGTGCTTCCCATAATAACCGATATCATCAACTCCTCGCTGCTTAATGGTGACTTTCCTTCTCTCTGGCGTCGCGCGTTCGTTATTCCTTTACCTAAAATTAGCAACCCCACATCACTTAGTAACTTTAGGCCAATTTCAATTCTCCCTTTTTTATCAAAAATTGCTGAAGCGGTGGCTCACAAGCAACTTTCTAGCTTTATACACTCTTTCAAACTGTTGAGCCCCTTTCAGTCTGGTTTTCGTCCCAGCCACAGTACTTGTACTGCACTTCTCAAAGTGACTGAAGATGTTAGGCGGGGCATGGAGGATCAATTGGTCACAGTACTTGTTCTCATTGACTTTTCTAACGCTTTCAATACTGTTGACCATGAGATCCTACTTGCCTTGCTCAGCCATCTTAATGTGTCTTCTTCTGCTCTTGGCTGGTTTGCTTCATATCTTTGTGGGCGCCAGCAGGCAGTCCGTGTAGATCGGGCTTTGTCTGATTGGTGCGACCTTGCCACTGGTGTACCTCAAGGAGGAATTCTCTCTCCTTTATTATTTTCTCTTTTTGTAAACTTTATCACCCCTGGTCTTCGCTGTTCTTACCATCTTTATGCTGACGATTTACAACTTTACGACCAATGTAAAGTGTCTGATATTACTGACACAATTAACAAATTAAACCTGGATCTCTTACACATCCAACAATGGTCTGAGAAATTTGGTCTGTTTGTAAACCCCTCAAAGTGTCAGGCTATTATCATTGGCAGCTCTCGTCAGCTTGCTAAACTTAACCAAGATTCTGTAACTCCTGTAAATTTCAACGGAACGCCTATTCCTTTTAGTTCTAGTGTTAAGGACTTAGGTGTTCACTTAGATAGCACACTGAGCTGGAGGGTGCAGGTAGGTGAAATTAGCCGGAAAGTCATTGGCTCGCTTCATGCTCTCAACAAACTGAAAAATTTCTTGCCTATCAAAACTAAGGTATTGCTTGTAAATGCACTATTACTACCCATAATTGATTATGGTGATGTTTGTTATCCGGACTTAAATGAGGATCTTCTTGATAAGTTGGATCGACTTCTTAATAATTGTATTCGCTTTATTTTCTGTCTCCGTAAATATGATCACGTTTCTTCTTACCGCTCTCAGCTTGGCTGGTTTCCCATCCGTCAACGACGCAATATTCGTATGCTCTGCACTCTCTTTTCAATACTCAATGATCCACAAGCTCCTGAATACCTGAAAACCTTTTTCTGCTATGTTGAATCCACTCGTAACCGTAATTTTCGCTCTTCCGGCAATCTTGCCCTTTCTATTCCTCTTCACCGTACTGGTTTCATGTCTAATTCTTTCTCCTTGCAAGTGGCTCGCCTCTGGAACGGTCTTCCTCTCACAATCAAACAGGCTCCGAGTAAGTTGGCATTTAAAAGGGCCGTGCGAAGTTTCTTTGCTGGCAGAACTGAAGTCTCATAGTATATCTGCTTGGTTTGTTTCATCGTCGTATATATTTATGTATGTATCTATTTATATATATGTATATTATATGTATGTATGTACCTAATATGAGTATTTTAATTATATGTAATTATGTTGTCTGATGCACCGCCTACAATTTCTCTGCTTTGCCCTAAGGTTGACTGGTAGAGAATGCCTCATGGCATTAAGTCCGCCTTTTGTACGTTAAGTTTTTCTTTTGTGCAATAAAGTTTAAATAAATAAATAAATAAATAATTGTCATTGACCTAAAATTTATTGATAAACACTATTGAAATTGATTGATAAGCAGACGCCCAACTACGGAATGGAATGGATTATTTATATTATAAGAAAAAACGGCAGCTGAGTTTTTGTTGACCAATGTTTTTCCGTGTAATGTACACCACCGAATAAATGACGTCACGTGTTTTAATCAAGTAGTATGAAGCATTGTCAGCGCTTAGTGGGAATTTATTGCTTTGACTACTTATCCATTTATGGCGTTTAAAGTAGGTACTCTAAATTCAGTTTGGCCCATTCAGGCGCAAGCCTATTTCCGTGCCTGGCGTGAAGAACTTGATAACTCGACTTATACGTTTTTTTATTTTTATTGGCGTAATGGCTTTCTACGGCCAAGGTTTTGTAGGAAAAAAATTGACAACTCGATATCTATGATACTTTTGAAGATATGGCCTGTGACATCATATTGATATGTCGATATTTAGCGGATTTTATTTAACAAAACGAGATATCAGCGCGATGAGGCACAAAAAATATTGCATATCAACTTATCAACGTATTCTCAATAAAAAAAAAAGCGTTCGTAACTTGACAAATCAAGATATAAGAATGAAGACAAGCACACTTTAACGATAACAAATGAATATATCGTTTTATCTCATTATACACAACTACCGTAAATTCATATGTCGATTTATCATTTTCAGGTTGATGGACACAGCAAATAATAAGTTGACATAATTAATTATTCATAATTTATCGAAATGTATATTTCGATTTGTCAAGTTATTCTCACATCTGAGGTGTACTCTGGTACAAAGGAAAACACTGATAACTGTACATTTGTGAACATAATATAAACCTTAGTACAACGTGTTAAGGTCCATGGGGTATAGTTAACAGTGTCTTCGTATGTATCATTCACATTACCGGTACCTTGTCAACCATCGACCAGTTTTATTTATTGGATCAGAAAAACAAAGATGTTGCCAGTTAAAAATAAGATAAATTCATCTAGTTTTTCTGTAGAATAAGTGCTTTTGCATTACTGAATTAAAGACGATTCATTTACTACAATTTATTCAATATTTTTATAACTTTTAATTTTATTTTCTTCGGGTTTCGTGACTAAAATAAAACAATTCAAACGGATTGTATCATATTTATTCATTGTTTGTCCCTTTCTGACGTATTTGGCACCGAAAATTTGTGTTTTTCTCATCAAAAATAGTTGCCGAAACGTCAGGAGACTCAAACAACGAACACACGCGATATAATCCATTTAAATCGCCTTATATAAACAAAACAGTTGTATAGAAACGATAGAATTGTTTAATTGATACCCTATATTCTATGGTGAATATGTTGATAAGTCTAATATCTCACAAAATACAATGATTCTACCAAAATAAGTAAGATAATTGAAAAGTTTGCATAAAATTACCCTTAAATGAATTTAGACATTTCAATTATACAGAAAAACTGATTTTTAGGGATTAAATTAAAAAACATTTTCACCAATTTGGGCACTAATGTATGGGGAATAACTTGATAAGTCGATGGTGAACTTGATAAGTCGATGGTGAATATGTTGATAAGTCTAATATCTCACAAAATACAATGTTTCTAACAAAATAAGTAAAATAATTGAAAAGTTTGCATAAAATTACCTATAAATCAATTTAGACGTTTCAGTTACTATGAAAAACTGATTTTTAGGAATTAAATTAAAAAACATTTTCACCAATTTGGGCACTAATGTATGGGGAATAACTTGATAAGTCGTTGGTACCTATGTTGATAAGTCTTATATCACAGAAAATAAGAGGATTTTACTAGAATACGTAAGGTAAATGAAAAGATCGCGGAAAATTATCCATAAATCAAGCTTTAAACACGAGTTAAAGATGAAAATGGATTTTGGAGAAAATGTCAAACTTTAAAATCGACGTCCTGAACAATTGCCATTTTGGACTTATCAAGTTCTTCACGCCATGCACGGATTTGATTGGTTCAGGACATGAGACAACTACTTATGACTCATTATTTTCCACAATGCATCTAAGTTTTATGGTCTATTTTTTTACCACAGATCTGTTATCTAAATATACATATAACTCTTGTTCCTATTCTACAAGGAAACCCAGCGTGCTTGTAGGTACGAATGAAAATTACCATATTAGGTTTTGGTTTCAATAAATTTTCCACCCTTACTACTAGTTATTACGTTGAACTGAAAGTGCTGAAACATTATTTTTAGATGGTTTGACGTAAAAGTAATTAGTCATTTTTTTTTGTTACCCGTGAAGCCGCCGCGCCGCTAAATAATTATTTAACTATACTTAGTCCGTTCTAGTAGTTATAGTCGCCATCAAATAAAGTGTTTTCTTGAGAGCTAATTTGTATGCCCCCTCGTGTCTATCCATTTTTCCGTGATATTACTCATTTGGAAACGTCACTAAATTGAATCATTTTTAGAAGTATACGTATTATCAGATGGTTTCCAATATTGCTTAGAATCAGAGCAACTGTACAACTCTAGTGGTTGCATTTGAAAATAATTTAACATAGACCGTTATTTTGTAACAAGTAAATGATGACAATCGTTTTTCATTGCATGTTTTAATAATGAAGCTTTATAATTTTGCAACCAAAACTAGCAACATTATGTAAAAAAATAACAAAAAATAGAACCGACTTCAGTAAAACTAAAAAGCCAAAAAAAAATAACCCTTTCAAGTACAGATTACATTTGACTCACCCTTCGAAGTCGATCCCAAACCATTCAGTTCTTATATTTATATATTATAGTTTACGCGAGGTTTGGCACCGACTTCGAAGGGTGAGTCAAATGTAATCTGTACTTGAACGGGTTATTTTTTTTGGCTTTTTAGTTTTACTGAAGTCGGTTCTATTTTTTGTTTATTTTTTTTTTTTTTTTAGTGATTCATATAAAAGTTCTAGGGGCCATCTGTGGTGTTTATAATGAGTTTCCTTACACCAAATCCTATTTTCTGAATGTAAATTCTTGACTTTATCAATAAATTACCGAAAGCGCCGTACATGTCCCTATAACATTTGAAGAGTTCCCTCGATTTCTCCAAGATTCCATGACCAACTCGGAGTTATACCCTTTCCATAAAAAAAAAAAATTGAAAATCGGTTCACGGTTCTCGGAGATATCGAGATTATCGAGTAACATACATACAAAAAAAATAAAAATTAGTTCGAATTGAGAACCTCCTCCTTTTTTGAAGTCGGTTAAAAACAATAAAAAATACAAAAAACGTAAAATAATTTCTTTTAAATAAAATATAACGTACAAATAACACAAAAAATATTTACCCATTAAAGGAATTATTTCCTTTATCTCTGCAACCGTTATTAAAGGTAAAGTTTGACAAGTAAAAATATTAGTCAACTAGTTAGATAATAGATCTGTGATTTTTACACTGGTTCATCGAGTCCGATATTGCATTGCATAGATTATTTCTTACATAGCTCTGTACTATGCAAACTTTTAGATTTCCCAAAAAAAAAAAACAAGTTTTTGGAAAACAGCTCACAGCATTTAGGAATGCCTTATAATATGATGCCGTAAATATTTGGTTACTTAACGTTTCACAAAGTACACCCATCATAAATTATTAGTTCACGCTTATGGCTACAAAATATATTTTCTAAAGTACTCCTCGAATTTATATCACCTTCAGTATCAGTGCCATCTTTACATTAACGTTAACGAAATAATTAAGCAATATAACTCGTCAATACATTTAGGCTGTAAATTGTGTACTCTTTTGCAAGAACAATGAATAAAACGTGTGAAGTATAGTTGCATAATATAAGATGCTCAGATTGTAAAGACAATAGGTTTTGATTTTGATGCTATATTAAGTCTTTATTCAATACTCTGTATGTTATCACGTCGAATAACATAATGGACCTAAAGACCTTGAGGATAGGCACAGGCACCCAATTATTGCTCATTAGTCTTCACGACCTTCACTTTAGGTACGTGACTGTTTTGATAACTGACGCCATTCCATTACAGCCATTCATAATATTGTTGTCACCCAAGAGACTGCCCATGTCCCTCTTTCCTTTGCTCAGTTACAAAATTGGTGTACCACTTTTCGACTAATTAGTTTTATTTAGTCTAAAAGTAGACCTGTTTCATGGCTGACTATAGTAAGTGTATAAATAATAAATTGTACTACAATGAGCAACAGTGAAGTTCGAACATAATCAGTTTCGTTTACTGTGTACGATACGAAGTGTATGAAGTACATTTACTGTGATATCGAACCTCCAATAATTGTTCTGTCTTTTTTTCGCTTAGTCGCGCAACGCTTACTCGTAGCATCGTTAATCTGAAGGTCTATTTTTTTCCCATTTTTTTTTGTGTCAAAGTAAGCATCGTGTCGAGGCGGCTCAGATTCAAAACTGTGTAACAAGAAGACGAGAGGAACGGCAAGATTCGAATTTTGAATTCGGGATGAGATTGGTTCCAAAGCGAGTTATAGTGCACTAGTTTTTAACCAAGTGTTTCAAGCCTGTGAACGTTGCATCCATCTCTTAAGTATAAAACAAATGTACATGTAAAAAGAACAAAGACATACACATTGTAAGCAAGCGGCGTTATTGCCTTGGAAATGCACGGCAGATTACGCATTATTTACAATGTCTGGTTGTACTGTTATCTTAATACGGAATTCAACCTATTAGTAGCTATAATTACTTGTTCGTAATCATTAACAGCTACATTGGAATAACTTTTATCGTTTAAACCTGTGTCTACTTTTCAGATAAGTACACATTTGTAAAGTATACTAATGTGACCTATGATCTCTTAAATTTAGGTCAAAAATTTGAGCAAAAGTACAAATTGTATTGTTAATTTGTCAGTTGAATTTTGTTACAAGCTTTTATCTGACCAATACTTCTTTAAATCAACTTTATTTATTATTTTTATATTACAACCTTGTACATGTACAAATCTCACAGAGAAGTAGCATTTCGTTTAGTTATATGTTTGTTTTTGTACCGCTTTTATAAGAAATTCAGAGTTGTCTACTCTTTTGGAAATACCATTTACTTAAATTAAGAACTAAGCTACCTATATGTGAACAGTTTATTTTCTGTTTGCATCAGACTAGTCATTAAAAGTTCATTACTAAATTTTAGGATTAGTCTGTAAATTAAGTCGTTGCCAGATCAATTGTAATAATAACTCATTTTGAAGCAACAAGATTTACATCTACAAAAACAGAATAATTTCTAATCATAAATTAGAAAATATGTTTTCCGTGGAACATAATTTATGCGCCTATTCAATAAGATCGGGTGTAAATTGGGGACTACACTACATACAAAACATCTACTCCCCGTTTGTCCATGCCGTTTGTGTTTGAGATTTGTAACCTTTTGAAAGCCCAGTCGGCTAGAAGAGCCTTCAATTCATTGTGTCTCGGGATCCCATTGTTAAAGGACATTTAGTAAAGCCAGCCACTCACATGCGCGCAATAATTGCGAATTACGTACCTACGCGAAACCGCATGTTTTTTCACTTATCTTTATCCGATGTTTTATAATTAAACATTTTATATTATTATATTTACGAACGCTAGCGCTATTTAACGCGCTTGCTTACATGAATAGGTTGGGATGGGCGTTCAAAAGGTAACATCATGTCAATTGTTCATTAGGTGTAATATAGTTAGCTATCTCAAGCAGCTAAATAGTTTCTATGACATGAAAACGGAGACGCGAACATCATTAGTTTTATAGTTGATTTATGATTTGTTTTTTTTTATTATTGGTCACAAATGTTTTGATATTTTTTTATATGAGTGATTGGGCCGGTCCCTCAAACACATAGTGATATAAAAATCCGTTTACAAACGACTGTTTACTCACGCCCCTATATTTATTAAATAAAATCTATGAAATTGTGGGACCGGCTCTAAAACAGTTTGGGTGGATTTTATTATCCTGATTGATGAATCGCTTTTTTATAAAATTCATACCTGATGTCCTAAAATAATATTTAGAAAGCAATTTACGAGAAAATATACCATTTGCATATGAATGGAGGTATATGGAAACATTGCTGGCTGCCTTTTCCCTGTGGTATTTCTTATTGGTTCATCAAGTATGATTGTAAGCAAAGCGGTCGATGCTAAAGTATTATTTTTTTATTTTATAATTGAATGTTTATTTTAGTTATGTAGAGTGTAACGAGTGTATGTGAATGTTGGGTGATCGTGTATATTATATGGTCGTGCGCGTTAATTATATGTACTGGTTGATATGAACACGTAATTAGTAAATAGTTACATAATTCAGATAATAAATTGAATATTATTGATGTTTGCTTTTTTATTATGACTATGCCCAATTTAAGATCCTTAGTAGTCATAAGCATGGCAGTCCTGGGAATTGCCTGGACTGTACAGTCTTACACGCTAGTAATGGAGTAGAATAGGATACTGTCTACGTAAAAGTTACTATCCCTAGTCACTTGTCATACATACGTTGTATTGAGTGACCAACGATAGTAACACCATCATAACAGCTTTTAAATTTTCTGGCGAACTCGTTTATTTTTTAGAAGGAAAAGTTACTAGGTACTATACTCGTAGATACCTACTTTATTTATTCCATACTCTGGCGTAACTGACTGCCCTACAAATATTGGAATATGGAAATATGAATGTATAATTATAAGGTACCTGCACCATGTAAGGCCCAGTGCCTAATAAAGCCCACATTTAAAAAATCCCGCTAAAAATAGTGGCAGCTATTTGAAGTTTTGACTGTTGATACAATAGACAAAATAGCCGCCATCGCCAAAGCGTCAACACTCAGCCGCGAACCTGTTCAAACCTGCAGTCACAAAATAGTTACACTCGTGACCGCACGTGACGTTTTACAAAAACTGGCCTTCAAAAATCGTAAGTTTCTTTGTTATTCCTAAAATTGTTTATTATTTTTGCTTTCAGGTATCTCTTAGATGTAATAGTACATTACATCAGAGGCCGGGAAAATGAGGATTTCCGGCCAAGTAGGTATATAGGTAGGATAGTGATACGAGGCCGGGAATCCGTTTTCACGACGAGGCATGTATAGTGCTTTTCTCAAACATACAATGAAATAAAAAAATATACTTCAAAGAATAACACTTAATATTGTTTGTCCGATATTTTCCGAATTTGACCGAATTTTAAAAATCCGATTTCATATTCTGACTCAGGTGCCCCTAAAACCCCCGGATACCGAATTTCAGCCTCCTAGGACCAATTTGAAATTTTCTCCATACAAATCGTTTTTTTTCGACATTTTCCGAATTTGACCGAATTTTCGGACAAGATTTCAGATTCATATTTTAGAGCCCCGAGAGCCCCCCGATACCGAATTTAAAACATCCGATTTCAGATTCTGACTCAGGAGCCCCAAAAACCCCCGGATACCGAATTTCAGCCTCCTAGGACCAATTTGAAATTTTCTCCATACAAATCGTTTTTTTTCGACATTTTCCGAATTTGACCGAATTTTCGGACAAGATTTCAGATTCATATTTTAGAGCCCCGAGAGCCCCCCGATACCGAATTTAAAACATCCGATTTCAGATTCTGACTCAGGAGCCCCAAAAACCCCCGGATACCGAATTTCAGCCTCCTAGGACCAATTTGAAATTTTCTCCATACAAATCGTTTTTTTTCGACATTTTCCGAATTTGACCGAATTTTCGGACAAGATTTCAGATTCATATTTTTGAGCCCCGAGAGCCCCCCGATACCGAATTTGACCGAATTTAAAAAATCCGATTTCAGATTCTGACTCAGGAGCCCCAAAAACCCCCGGATACCGAATTTCAGCCTCCTAGGACCAATTTGAAATTTTCTCCATACAAATCGTTTTTTTTCGACATTTTCCGAATTTGACCGAATTTTCGGACAAGATTTCAGATTCATATTTTAGAGCCCCGAGAGCCCCCCGATACCGAATTTAACCGAATTTAAAACATCCGATTTCAGATTCTGACTCAGGAGCCCCAAAAACCCCCGGATACCGAATTTCAGCCTCCTAGGACCAATTTGAAATTTTCTCCATACAAATCGTTTTTTTTCGACATTTTCCGAATTTGACCGAATTTTCGGACAAGATTTCAGATTCATATTTTTGAGCCCCGAGAGCCCCCCGATACCGAGTTTTAGCCGCCTAGCACCAATTTGAAATTTTGAAAAAAAAAGTCGCCATCTTGAATTTTTTTTTCCACAAGTGTCTAACAACCAACCTTTAAAAACAAAACCTGCTTTTTGTCAAACCAGCCAGCTGTGTGAATGACCTTGTTGTTGAAACCAAAAAAAAGTTACTTTGCAGGCCTAGGCCTAAAAGCAGTATGAAATCCTTTTACAGTCCTCTCGAGTTGTTGCGCCCAAAAACCGATACTTCCGAGCCTATTATAAGGAACGCAAAGACAATAATTTCATTGCATGTTTGAGAAAATGAATCTTTTTAAATTGTTTTCGTGCAAGAATTCTCCGTGGTATTTTTTTTGCGAGAATAGTTTAAGAGTACCTACCGTTTTTCTTAATAAGGCCCACCTATTATGACTATGGGCCTTATTACGTTAGTGAAAAATAGAATAATTTTATTTATTTTATTTTTTAGAAAGAACATGGAGCAAGAGAATATACCTCGGAAAAGACCAACCTGGACAGTCCAGCAGCTGGAGAGTGCTGTAAAAGCAAAGAAAAATATTATCTAAAGGGACGCTTCAAAAAGGTATCACATTCAGAGAAGGACTCTAAGGAATAATTTGAAGACAGAAATAATAGAATGAAATCTAGGACGGTCGACTACTTTAACAACTGACACGTCTGCAACTGCTTCCGCTGGTGTATGGTTTTGCAAGGCTTGCCAAGAAGACCGTGTCATGGATATGCGGCAATGCGACACCTATCGCACTTGGTACCACGAAGTTTGCGTTTGACTTACATCAGAAGACAAAGAATTTCAATGCCAAGAGTGCCAAGACGGATGTTTTTTTCATTGTTCTTGTTCTTTTGATTTGTGCTATTTTTTATTTACTTTGTGTCTGTTGTCTTGGTTGATTACTATAATTACTTACTTAGACTGCACCTAAAAGCCCTGAAAGACTGATTACTTAGACTGCATATTATATGTAATAAATGAATAATTAGAGTAACTTGAAGAAGATACGTGGAACTTTATTTTTATAAAGAATTTTGGTTTGTTTTCATTATGAAAAGTTATGTTTTGTTGATTTTTTGTTACAAAATTGTCTGTTTAGGATTTTAAAACATAGGTATGTAAATGTTATGACTAACACTAGTGTTTATTAATAAAACAATATTGATAATTATAAAGATACAATAAAATTAACACTTAAGTGAGATTAATAAAAGTGTTAACTACATATATCCTAACAAGGCCCAGGCTGGGCCTTTTTAAGGGATAGGGTGCCAAATAAAGCCCAAACGAATGTTTTTAAAGAATATATGTTAATACATAGAAGATGTTGATTCCAAAGATTACTTTCCTTCTTTTTAAGTAAAGTAATAAACGATTGATTACATAGAAATGCAGTTTTATTTTTTTTGCTAAAAATAATATTTTTTTTTGCTATTTATGTGTTAGGTGGGCCTTACATGGTGCAGGTACCTTATGCAGCTGCCGGCAAACTTTTAGAGCATAGCCTTGACTGGCGCAGTAGCCGATTTACGTACAATTGTAAATGCGCAGATCCGACATTTTTGTTCTAAAAGCTTGCCGGCAACTATACGTACAATGAGTTGCAGAATGGCATGGCCTTTATAAATGAATTCATTCATAAATGAAGCATGCATTTTGTGCAGCCCTTAGTACTTTACACGTACGGGTATTTTGCCGGTGTTGCATAGGGACTTGGTGTAGTTAATTCTTACCAAAAGAATTTGTAAGTGGGTCGTTCTACTTTTTAGTGCAGGTTTTTGGCACTAGTTGTAACGGGTTTGAAAAAAATATTGTGTAAAGATAAATAAAGTTATTTCACTGTAAGTATGCAGAATTATATCTAAACAATTGCAATACACCGCCAGCAGCGATCTTTGTGCATATATTTTTCTGAAAATTAAGGTTTTGTCAACCAAGGTATGAAAATCATACCACTTTGTTACCAATCAAATTATTTTTATTGCGCAGCTTTAGTCCCTCATTACAACAACAAAAAAATTAAAAACGTTTTTTAAGAACGAAAATCTTTCTTTTTCATAACTTTAATTAGAAATTATCACTTATTAAGTCTTATAAATCACATTTAAAAGACAACTGTGTTACTGTTGTGCACTTTTGTTTCAAAATATTTGACATAACATGTATACGCGTAAAAATATCTTAGCAAAGTATTGAACATTGATAAATATTTATATTAGCTTGCATCTGATATACCTGTAATATAATTTAGAAACCAATTGTACAACTGAAATCGAAAAACCTCAATATAGAAATAGGGACATAATGGTAACACAGTTGTTCAACAGTAACAAAGTTGTTTCAATAGAACATCCTTTTTACAAAAAAAAAATCTTAATTACAACAAACATTGTAAATAATAATTTTAATGTTATTACTATAACCTTTTTGCTAAATCACAGCACTTACATGGGCTAGGTTACTTAAAAAAAAAAAATATTTACAATTAGTGTTCGAACACTTCCAAGGGATTAGGACATACGCAGTTATCGCATTTTCCCTCTAAAAATCTTGGAGTATATCTTGTAATAGTTTGTAGAGCACGAATGCGGTCCCTTCATTAGCTGTAAGCGACCCACCATTATCTTTTGCTTTGGCGATGTTCATGTTCCGTCTTTGACAACGCGTTTTGTTTTGTGGTGCCTTTCCAAAGGCTTTTGTTTTGCTTGGTCTTCTCTATGAGGGTCTAGTTTTATTTTTTCTCGATACCGACGTCGTTTTCCGGCTGGAGTTAGCGACATCATGTTCTGTTAAAGATAAAAACATCGCATCATTATAAAAAAAATACCGTCAGTATTCATAGTAAGCCAGTAAATTAATATGAAGTTGATAAACTATAAAAAAACATAGTTCGATACGAACAAATCAAGTTAAAGGTAGGTATATGTACAAATGTGTTACCATGTTTACAACTGCGTTACCACAGAGTAACGAAATTGTCCAGTAACACAGTTGTAAAATAACATGATATTACCTGATATTTACGAAATTACCTTGTGTTTTGCAAATCTTACAATAGAACACAATTCTGTGACATGAATGCCACGTCTCAATATTTAAAACGTAAGGTAAAAGGTCAAAAACTTACCCTTTTGCCGAGTAACAAAGTGCACACCGAATAAACACACACGATTCGATTCACAACATGGGGGCGTCAGAGTAGCGTCACACGGTTTGCAGCGATTGTCCCCCGCCCCGCAGTTGTTATTCACAACCAAAGAAATCGAGCCAGCGACCAGCGGTACTGCGATATCTAACAGTTTAATGAAAAAATACCAGTAACATAGTGGTACCGTACCATACCGTGGGTATATATTGTTTAGTAGGGACAAAACTATTTATTTTTATTTTTAGTAAACTAAACAGCTAAAAAATATAAAATGAAAACAAAGAAATGCGCGCATATTTAATAAACATAATAAGTTTTTTTTAGATAGGGCTGCTTTGAAAGAAAAATACTTTTTTTGGTTAAGTTTGATTGCACATAGTGTCGGGGACATGTTGCGTTACTATGAAAAACAACTATGTTACCATGAAGCTCCACTTTGTGACCCTATATATCTTAAAATTTCCAAAAAAAAACTATATCCAATGATCATTAAAGTTGAAGAAATAATGCGGCAATTTCACATATTGCGTACATTTTTAATTTATTTTATTTCAAAATGTCAGTTTCTGATTTTCTTTACCGGGGGACACAAAAACCTGCACTAAAAAGTAGAATGACCCAAGTACGTCATATTTTAGCACAGACAACCCCCACTAGACGGGGCATGTAAGGGCGACCCGCGCGCACCAACGATATGGTACGGCAGAGCATTAAAGTATCAACACGGCGGCCACCGTTTAGTTGCGTCCTTGTTTATGATCCATGCGTACGTCAACGAAAAAAGAATTTAAATAAATAACATGGTAAATTATAGTGTTAAGTGGTGTAGAGAGACCTCATAAACGTGGACGCAACTAAACGGTGGCCGCCGTGTTGATACTTTAATGTTCTGCCGTACCATATCGTTGGTGCGCGCGGGTCGCCTTACATGCTCCGTCTAGTGGGGATTGTCTGTGTATTTTAGTCATAAAATATATGAAATATTATGTGATACCTTCAAAGCGTAGGTATGTTCGGTCACGGTAGCTAAGTATAGGTATAGTTTAATAATAGCTATATAGGTATCCTACTAACCTTTTTCCTTAAATGTTTTGTGTGGCTGACAAAAAGTGGCTTCCATGCATTAAAAACCTGTTTGGATATCGTTATCCTGTTAACAATATCCTCTAAGTATATTGTTAAATTCCTAATTTCTACACCGTTTTCCTCATGCATAATTAAAAAAAGTCTGTAAAACAGACGCCCAGTACACAAATTTTATCATGATAAGCACAAAATCTAAACGGTCCGAAACACAACCTTTCCTTCCGAACGTGTCATACTTTCCAGCGGTGACATGGTATAGGTATCGTACGGAACTCAAACTCACTGTATCAAAAAATTAACGAGAAATTACAAAATTGTAAGTACTATACATATAAGAAAAATAAAACTACACGTACTTACGAGAAAACAATAATCGATCTGTCACCGCTAGGAAGCATACTTTCTGGCGCGCGTTATTATTTCACATGATGTGAGTTTTCAACTTTCTTGTGAATCAGAAAACATGTAGGGTACGAGAAGTGTAGGTAAGTTCACGTTCTAAAGCGTTTTTAGGTATCTACATCTACCTATCTCATAGTTATTTTAATTAGTATCTTGATTTGTTTCGTATTAGTTATTCCGGTTGGGATATTTTAACAGTTTTGGAAGTAACTGCTTCATCTGTGATAATTTATCTAATCTGTCCTTGCCATAATAAGGCAACGTTGCAATAAAGTCTGAAATATCAGATGATTTTTTGAACTGTAACCTTACCTACAGCAAGGGGGTTTCACTCCGCTGAAGTTTCAAAAATTATACCTACTAATTTCGGGTCAGAATTGTGACCCGGCCCGCCCATCGTCCCGCCTTTATTCGGCTAGGGTCGGCACGTTCGAAGCGAAGACAACGCATCGATTTCATTTTTATTATGTGCATATTATTGTGATTTTTTATTATTTTTAACCGACTTTAAAAAGGAAGAGATTAAGTGTTCGCTACATTGAATCGTTTTGAACGTAAGTTCACCGATTAACTCCGTAAAGTGTAAATATATATTTTAATTATTAGTAAGAGAATACGGTTACTGTTACGGTTTTCCCATTGACATTAAGTCATGATCTGATGATGGAACACCTACCTACCTACCTACCTACCTACTAGATCTCGGGACTAGTTCAACGTAGCCAAGTGTGGTTTTTCTGCTCACTTTACTGAACATTTACAGCCAGTATGTGGCAGTATCATAAAATTGACCTGATGATGGATCATGGAAGTACCTACTGGATCTCAGGACTGGTTCCACATGAGTAAAGAAACGGAACAGAGACTAAGCTTCATACGACCGCGCTGCGATAGGTACACTACTACAAACGCAATGCGCGTGTGGACGTGTCCACAAGCTCCACATCACGTACCTACACGAACAAACAGATTTAGACCGCATTGCTGCGTTTAGCGCACAGGGTGCGCGCCGTGTCTTGTTCGACTTCGCTTATGAATGTGAAAATTAGCGAACCAAATTAAATTCAAAATGGCGAATGGCTTTTTTTTTTTCAAAATTTCAAATTGGTGCTAGGGGGCTGAAACTCGGTATCGGGGGCATTTGGGGCTCACAAATATGAATCTGAAATCAGTGTCCAAAAATTCAGTCAAAGTCGGAAAATATCGAAACAACAAGATTTGTATGGAGATTTTTTTTAAGGGTCCTGTATCTCGTAAACGGCTGAAAATAGATAGGCGGTGCTCGAACGAATGTCATAGGGCACTCCTACCCGAGTACAGTCGTGGAAAAAAAAAAACAAAATGGTGACTTTTTTTTTTCAAATTAGTCCTAGGTGGTTAAAACTCGGTATCGGCGGGCTTTTGGGTCATCCGAGTCAGAATATGAAATTGGATTTTCAAAATTCGCTCAACTTCGGAAAATATCGAACGAACAAAATGTAATAATCCCTGAACATAAAGCTAGAAACGGGCTTATTTCTATGGATACAAATATAAACCATATGTCATTGATCGTCGTCGATTGAATCAATCATTGATGTCAAGTGTGCATAAAATGAAATGTTATGTAAACAGGTGTAAAACCAATAATAAAATGAATAAAAATGTTTCAATTCTACAAACTTCCAAAGGCTAAAATAAAAAATTTAAAAATGCACATTCTCTACTTGCTCATCAAAGTGAATCAGAATACGAAAACTGCACGTGACTGCGTTGAACCAGTCCTGAGATCTAGTAAGCACTTCCAGGATACAAAATCCGGTCAATTTTATAATACTGGATCTTAATGCTAATCAAAATGGTTCGTAAAGCAAAAACCGCACATGTTTACGTTAAACCAATCCAAAGATCCAGTAGGCACTCTTAGACTAGTATTTTCCGCATAATGGCCCTCCCTCGCTCTTAGATCTCATTTTAACTTCTTCTCCGGATTTAGTTTCATTCCATGGTCAATTTAATGCTGCTGGTTTCTCCAACCATGACCTTATTTACGCTTCTTTTAATATTCGTCCCCCGAAAAGGAGACATAAGGTCATTATGCGTAGGAACCTTCATGATGTCGATACCCAGGCGCTTTGTGATGATATTTCATGTGCTGATTGGCGTAGCGTTGAGCTTCTGGATGACATTGACCTGAAGGTGCAGGCTTTCAATGGCATATTGCTTGCGATTTTTGACAAACACGCTCCTTTGAAACCGACGCGTGTAAAGCACCTCCCTGCTCCGTGGCTTACGCCGGATATTAAACAACTCATGGCTAAAAGGGACCGGGCGCGTGTAAAGTCACGGCAAAACGCTGATTACCAACAGGCATACATTTCTTTACGAAACCGCTGCAATAAGATCTGTAGGGATGCCAGACGCCGCCATATCCACAATTGTATCGAAGACTGTCCTCCTGCTAAGCTGTGGAAATTTCTGAAGTCATTGGGAGTAGGCAAAGCTCAACATAATTCTTCTTGCGCTCTCGACCTAGACGCCATCAATATGCACTTTAGTACTTCTCCGGTTACTCTCCACCCTTCCATTAAACAATCAACACTATCACTTCTTGCCAATACTACACTCCCCGATTCTCCTCCCTTTGAACTTGGTAAAATTTCTCCGCAAGAGACACTTGCTTTTCTGAAAACTATTAAGACGAAGGCCGTCGGTGAGGATAGCCTCAGTGTGGACATGCTTATGCTCGTAGCGGATTCCATTGCCCCGTTCCTTTCTAATATTATAAATTTTTCATTTTCCTCGGGCACGTTTCCTTCCTCTTGGAAACTTGCTCATGTAATTCCTCTCCCGAAAAAACCCAATCCTACTGAATTTTCGCAATATCGCCCTATTTCCATACTCCCAGTTTTGTCCAAAATAATTGAACACTTTGTCAATCGCCGTCTCCTGTCTCATCTTAATAGGTATACATTATTCAATCCCTTCCAATCTGGTTTTCGCCCCGGGCATAGCACAGTTACTGCTTTGGTTAAAGTCACTGATGACATTCGTCTTAATATCGAACACAAAAAACTTACAGTCCTCGTTCTTCTTGACTTCAGTAGCGCTTTTAATACGGTAGATTTTGATATCCTTCTCGGCATACTTCGCTCACTAAATGTGTCTCAATCATCCATATCTTGGTTTCACGACTACCTCTTTGGTCGACGCCAGCGGGTTAGGGTCGACGACAAAATGTCGGAATGGCGTGAACTTTCCGCTGGTGTCCCTCAAGGGGGGGTCCTTTCTCCTCTTCTCTTTTCGATTTTCATTGGTGGGATCACAGAGTGCCTAAGATCTTCGTTCCATCTTTATGCAGATGACCTGCAGATCTATGCAGCGGCTAGTATTGAGGATCTGCCATCGCTTATTGATCAAATCAATGCAGATTTAGAATCTATTCACAGCTGGGCTAATAATTTTGGTTTAAACGTAAACGCACAGAAATCGCAAGCAATTGTCATCGGTAGTCCTCACTTTGTGAACAAGCTGGCGGAAATGGTGGTGCCTGATATTCTTTTTGGTGGGATTCCTATCCCTCTTTCCTCTACTGTTAGGAATTTAGGTATCATCATGGACCAGACATTGTCTTGGTCTCCGCATATCTCGGAGGTCAGCCGGAAGCTCTTCGCATCTCTTCACTCACTTAGGCGCCTGCAGAACTTCCTTCCTATGTCCACCAAGCTTACTCTTGCCAGTTCACTCTTGCTGCCCCTTCTGGATTATGGTGACATTGCTATGACGAATCTCAAAGAGGAACTACTTGACAAGCTCGAGCGCTTACAAAATGTGTGCATAAAATATGTTTTCGGACTGCGCAAATACGATCACGTGTCCGCCTTTAGAGCGCAGCTGGGTTGGCTGCCAATACGTCAGCGTAGAGACCTGCATGTCCTGTCATTGCTTTTTAATGTTCTCTACAACCCTGCTTCACCTCCTTACCTCAGTGAAAGGTTTAAATATATGGCCGATGGCAGTGGTCACCGCTTGCGGTCGTCTGCCAATCTCACTCTGGCTGTACCGTCTAACAAGACGCGTACGTACGCCAAATCTTTCACAGTAAGCGCTGTGAAGCTGTGGAACGAATTGCCACTGTCCCTTAGGAAGTCTCCATCTGTAGCATCACTCAGGACGAATCTTAAGAAGTTATGGCTTTCCAATGACTTCTGAATTGGATCTACAATGTATTTATATTTATGTGTATATTTATATTACATTATATATATGTATGTATATATGTATGTATGTATGTATGTATATATGTATGTATGTATTAATAGTTTATATGTGTAATTATTAGTAGTCTTATTATTTTTAATACCTTTTTGTACACGGTGTTAGTTTGTCTATCTTCTTCTCGTACTCACTCAACTGCTCAAAGGTTAACTGGAAGAGATCCCTTATAGGGATAAGTTCGCCTTTGTACCTATATGTTAATTGTAATAGATGTATTTTTTAACTGTTTTTGTGTACAATAAAGCGTTTACTTACTTACTTACTTACTAGTTCCCTCTTATTTTGAACGTATTTTGTTAAAAGTAGCTTTTAAAATAATTACAAACACAGAGAAGTATTTTCCCTTTTGCTAATGTAGGCAACCCTAGGAGTATGACACGCCCCAAAGAAGCTAGAACCAACAGCGTCGTACGTCATTAAAAATGGCCAATCAGATACGAGTAGGCTAATGCTTTTGCAAAAGCGGCAAATAACAAAATAGTGCGGCTTCTGTAGTGTCTTTATTCTATGCCTACAGCTAAAAGAGAGATTTTCAAATGTAACATCATGATAATAATAATTAAGGGATCATCCACATATTACGTCACACCGTAAGGGGGGGGGGGGGGGGATACCAAACGTGACAGTACATGTTAAAGGTATAGCAAAAAAGCGTGACATAGGGGGGGGGTCAAAAAGTCGACATTTTGCGTGACGTAATATGTGGACTATTAACATACACAAGGCACACTGTCGAAATAGTAATATAATATTATTGTTATTTTAAAGAATGAAAAGTCATATTTTTATCGTTTGTCTGTTTTAAGAAAAAGGTTCAGGATAAAGAAAATTCCAAAGGTTATCCGTTCTGTATAATTTGGGTCTCGGTTTCACTGATGAGTGGCTGGGCTTCTGTCAAAGGTACTTTTTTGTTGTCCTTTTTACAGTACTGGAGATGACTGGATCAGACCGTAAAAGTAGCGAATGCGTCAAATCACTATGTTAAAACTGCATTTTATACGGCTGCCATAGCACACTTAAGAAACAAATTGCTATAAACTTTACATAGGCGCTTTCGAAAAATTACCTTAAAATGCAAATATTTCTAAAATTCGGCTAAATTCGGCCAAGTTTAAACTACAGTGCATTAAAATTAGCTTTGACTTGTAACTTGTAGTACTTAGTATCTTGGAATTGCTTGGCACAATTTCTATAATCGTGATTTTCTAGTTTAATTATTCATGAATGATAAAACGGCAATTATTATTCATTAAAATACTAAACAGCTACATATTGTTTTTTATAGCTATACTTAAACATATCGTCTTTGTAATAAAATCTAAAAAAGGGCCTCAACTTGTACACAAAAGTTACAATAGTTTGTAGAAGTATGGCCGAGTTTTACGGGTTTACCGAATAGTTATGTTTACCGCATCTTTATTGACCAATAAGTTAAATAGGTGAAAAAATAATTATAAGACATAATGCTCCTTGCGTTAAAGTTTACAAAAATGTAGTTTTAAGCCAAGAAAGCGAAGCTTTTTATTTTTGAGAATGTCCAACCGTTAGTTAGAAGCGCTCCCACAGTGCACCGCTCACTTTCACAATATTGTATACTATGTCGCCGAGTTTCAGTCATGCCTTATATAAAAAATGTGTATGAGTCTAACGATAAAACGCTTTAATTCAAATAAAAGATACCATTTCTAACCACGTTTACAGATAAGCATTCCGCTCGTTCTAAGAATTAACACACATGTGTAGATGCCAATATCAAACCTCAGTAATAGTGCAAATATTTCATTCATAATGCCAGCCTGATAAGACCCTATCCTACCAACCAGTGAGTACAGTCGCACTGCATTCCATTTTATTACTTATTTCGTATCAGTTCAATGGTTACGCTTACGGTTGGTAGGTACCTACTCGCCGTAATACTGGCCTTTATCGTCATTCGAGCACTTCCCTAGTTCCCTACCCAACTGGATGGCAGTATGCAAAGCATTACCGTTGACATCAGATAGCAAATATGGCTTATTCCTTCAAGACCAATATTATATCGAAGGCTGCTAACTCATATTAAAATAGGCAAGCCGATGAGAATCGACGTAAGCGAACATAAGCAGGCTATCCGTATGACACGAAATGGTTACGGATTTATTACATATTAGATATCTATATTCGACATAAGACATCTATGTTCAAATGAATGTGCAATATTTTTTTTGCACATACCTACACTGAATACAAAAAGGTTTGTTAATAACATAAATAAATGAACAGCTTGGTATGCACAAAAATACTGAAGGCTAATTTTATGTAGGTTAGGTACACAATAATCTATATATATAAAAGAAAGTCGTGTTAGTTACACTATTTATAACTCAAGAACGGCTGAACTGATTTGGCTGAAAATTGGTGGGGAGGTAGCCTTAGAACCAGGAGAAGGAAATAGGATACTTTTTATATTTTTTTTCTCTATATTTATCGAGTTTCAGGCGGTACAAAGTTCGCCGGGTCAGCTAGTAAGTAATAAATAATACCTAACATAAGAACCATGTAGGGACAATTTTACACAAATCGGCCTACACTGAAAAAAAAAAAAGATTTGTTAACATTTTTAGCCTGTTACCGGCATGCGGGCATTTATTAAAACTGATAATAATATGATCCATTAGTAATTCTTTGCATGTATTTAGCTAATCAAGTAATCATAATTATGTAAATTAACTGCACAATTAAATTTCTTAAATCCGCACATTCAATGTAGTGGGTGTACCTACAGCGTAATTGTCGGTTACTCATATCACGCTGTCATTTAACACTCACTTGTCAATTTCCGTTACTGTACATTACTGGCAATTAAAATTTTGTTAGAAAGTTAATAAAGCCTGAATTTAAGTTAATTAATTAAATTAAGGTCATGGATACGTTAAAGATCTATGTTACTTAATAAAAGCCTACTTGGCGGTAACACACTGAACAGGTTTATTAATAATATAATGATTAGGGTAATATTCAACTAAATAATAGGTAGACTACTTCTAGGATATCACCATCCACACTGAAACTTCAAGTGCGTTGTTTATACCTACATTTACCTACGCATACTGAGTTTGTAGAGCACGGAATGTCAATTGCCTTCTCGTAGGTACCTTTGGATATTCTACTACGCAAAAAAATACAAAAACTGTATTTGAGTTTTGGTTGAAGTTACGGAGTCATTACACTTAGTATTTGATTGTAGCCTCGAGAGAGACCTTGAGAGACTATTTGGAGCAAAGAATTAGATACTACCTATCGTGTTTTTTTCATTATGGCATCTACCTAATCTTACCCATCAAACAAGCTGTCACATTAGCAGTGCCATTCACGGAAGTAGTAAGTGCAAATATTACAACGTTAGTAGGTACTTAAGTACTTACTACTTCTATGATGCCATTTCGTATTACCAGCTTACGATTTTACATTGAGATTTTTTTCTTGTGACGTTCACTATGATTGTCATGCATGTGATGCATGTTTTGGATAGTTCTTCAGTAGGTATCTCTTAACCGACTGCCCGAGGTGGTCACATCGGCGTCCACGGCAACGTCGTTCAAAGCGCGATTAAAAAAATGGCTTATCGAGCAAATATTCTACACAGTAGATGAATTTTTTAATGTAAATTAAATATGAATTAATAATTGTAATTATGACATGTAATTGAATAATTATCAATAAATGAGTTTATGAGTTTATGATTAACCTTTTCAACGCCAAGCGGTAAAGCAATCTCACCGCGCCCCTGACGCCTCAAGGTTATATCTTAATTTAATTACCTACTTATATATTTAGTGTATTACAGTCTAAATACATATGTTTACGCTTAACCTTTTCAACGCCAAGCGGTAAAGCAACCTCACCGCGCCCCTGACGCGACAGCAAAAATAAATACGTGCTCCAAAATCAAAAGGGATTGAAAAATACGTAAGTATAATAAATAAATATAATAATATAATTATAATATAATATATATAATATTCATAAATATTAGATCTAAATTTGAATCCATTGGTTTAGAACTAAATTATAATAAGTGCGAATTATGTTGACACAGACGACTTTTGAGGGTCAGACACCATACGTAATTTTCAAAATATCTGTCCTGGTATCAAAATTCTATCCAAACACTCTCTCCAGCTCCTAGGTGCCTTTCCAGATTTTATTGACAAAAAAATAGATCATTTCCATACATTTTCGGACCGCCTTCTGCAAATTAATCCCCTTATGGCTATATTTATTTATTTATTATTCGGTACTGTCATTTTGTCCCTAAATTCACATATGCTATGCGGTGTAGCCCCTTTTGGAAACTTCGAAATTACTGTGAAAAACTCAACAATATTATTTGGAATCAAATGAAAAAAAATATCAACATCAAAATTGATAGCAGGATGTTTTTGATCGCATCTCTGCCTGTAAGGTTCGGTGGTCTCAGAATACGACAAATTTCCAGCGTCGCATTACCGGCGTTCTTGTCCTCGGTGCATAGCACGCTACCTCTCACTGGAAAAATCCTAAATCCATCACTATGTGATAGTGGTTGTGAGGTGGCTGGTTTGTCCGAGGCCAGGGACGCTTGGAAAATGGCCTACCCAGGTAATGACATCCCGTGCAGTCCGAACCTTCAAAAAATGTGGGATCAATCGATCTGCAGGCGGGTGCATGAGCACATTTTGGAAACATGCACATCAGCTTCCGAAAAGGCCCGCATTCTGGCAATCTCCGAGAGGGAATCGGGTTATTGGCTACACGCGTACTACCCCTCGGCCAATTACGGGAACCTCCTGGATCCAAACTCTTTCCGATCTGTCGTAGGCCTGCGTCTCGGGGCGAATATCGTAAAACCGCACCGCTGCCATTGTGGTACACTCGTCAGTCGGTTGGCGCACCACGGACTCTCATGTTCAAAGAGTGCTGGTAGACTGTCCCGCCAATCCTGCCTCAACGACATCATTCGCCAGGCCCTGGTCAGCGTCAGCGTGCCGGCCACTTTAGAGCCAAATGGCCTGTCGCGTGACGATGGCAAGAGGCCCGACGGAATGACCCTCGTGCCCTGGCAACAGGGACGGCCATTAATATGTGTAGCACACCCTAGCGCCGTCCCATTTGGGCAAATCGTCGTTGAGGGCAGGTGCTGCGGCAGAAACAGCCTAGCGCCGCAAGTACGCAGCTCTCGGTGATAGCTACGTATTTGCGGCGTTTGCCGTGGAGACCTTTGGACCGTGGGGACCGGAAGCAACTAAGCTTTTCAAAACCCCCTACCCAATGGTAGGGATATATGTGCATATAGTTTAGGTCCCAATAGTTTAAGTTAGGTTTAATTAGATCATAATTTAAGTTTGTTAAGGTTTAGTTATATACTTTTCTTTTGATGTTGTTTTTTCTATAATAAAACGTATAATAGCAGTTTGAAATTTTGACGTAAGTAGGTAACATTAGCGTCAGTCGCACAGATTTCCGACGACGTGCCTTAAAAACAAATATATGAACGTAAATATTAAGTATAACTTGGCATTATAGATCTGACCAACATCGAACGTCACAGGTTAGAAAAAAAATAGGTTAATGGTGTTGCGGGAAACGAATTATTCATCAAAACCAGCAAAATTTGTTGTGTTGAAAATTTACTATTTTAATTACTTTTAAAAAGTTAATAATTTTTTTTTTGTCCTTGTTTTATTTCCTTGAAATCGAAGCAAACACAGAGTGTAAAACTTGAGCATAAAAACCAAGCAGGTGGGTACGGCTATATGAACGTCTCGAGTAAAATGGCTTGTTTTATGCTCTTGTTGTGCAGTCTACTACCTACTAGTGGCTCCATTGATTACTAGTCGCTCTGCGAGCTGAATACCACGCAAGTTTGGTTTAAAATGTTTGAAAATTGTATTTTTATTTACGATTTCGGTGTTCGAAATTTTTCGAACACCGAACCGACATACAATCTATATAATTAACGAACCTTCACTCAAAATTTCATCAGAATCGGGTAAGAAATGTGACCTCTCGTCAAGAACAGCCGGAAAAACGGATATCCGAACACCCGAACAACAAAACAACTGGACATACGAAAGAATTTTAGGACGCAATGAAACGGAGACGCTTCGCTCGCTCGATCAATTATTGAGGGCTTTTCAAAAAATTTAGATTATTAAATACCCAATCGAAGCCGTTTTCAGTCTTTACTTTCGACAATGACCGGTCGTGAGTCCTCAGTTTGGTGCGATTTTTTTTGACATGACTTGAACTAGTACAGTCGTCGTAAGGCATCGTAACAGTGAGTCGGAGTTACGAGTACCGTGCTGTGGGAGTTCTAATCGACTAACGGTAACGGGAATACAGGAGTGAGTTAGCGCGATCTTTATCAGCGACCTCATGATGGTCGCGTATCGTGCGATAGGTAGGTAGGTGAACATCGACATTTTCGACGAGTGACCGAGTCTGTATCATTTATTTATTTCATGATAAAACACAGTCAGCATAAGCTCACAGACCGTCATCAACATATTCTAAAACAATAATTTTATGGAAATAAAAATGAGTTTGGTTCCGTACCGTTTGGTGTTAGTGAGATTACTAAGCCTCAGCTGTATATCTGTCCGTCTGTCACAGCGCTGTATCTTTCCAACCGTAATAGATAGAGACATGAAATTTTCGCACAATGTGCATTTTTTGAAGGTCATATTGGAAGTGTACCAGTAATGGAATCGAATTCCACACGCTCAAAATCGCGAGTACAACTAGTATTCATCATTATTAGACATCAATCAAAGGCATTTCAGTCTTTTACTACAATACAAGCAGTGTCAATGTAGGAAAAGATAATTTTTCATCGCTATGCAAGTCAATGCTGCCGCGCTAAGCGTGAAAGGCGACCTTTACTAAGGAGCTCCATACACGAAGGTCGCCTTTTACCTTAGCACAGCAGCATAGGCTTGGCAGCTGTAAGAATGGCCTGCGCGCGATGAGCAAGGGCCGAGCTGATGTCTTGGCACTTTGGCACGTTTGGTTGCGATTGTCCTGAACTGGCCGGAACTATGCCTCATCTCACATCTTACGCCCATCCAATACCAGTTTCAGCTAAATGTCCCTATCCGCTGCGGACTCCTTCCAGTTATCCGTGGCATTTTGGACATTCACTGGAAAGACAGAGTACTTATTAGATATAATAGCGTCACATATTAAATTAATACGTAATAGTTAAGGAAGTCCTACCGGTTTCCTTCCTTCAGTTACCATCAGTGTCCTGATCCTGACGTCATTGGATTTTACCCTATTTCAACGAAAATGACCACGTAGTTTCTATTACACGGATTCATCATATACCTACATATATATGTAGGTATAATTATGTAAAGAGCTCCTTTATGAAACTCATACTTAAAGGCTAAAATTTATGCGTACTTATTAGGTACCTTATTAGTTACCCAAAGTGTCGTTTAACTAGTTTAAATACCTCTATAGCTAGCGAAGCATGTAAACAATCAAGTAAGTGCAGCACCCACTATATCGAAAGAAGGTAATCTATTAAACGCTACGCTATCGTGCCACGGACGCTCAGATTGATTGAACAGCTTATTGTATTTGGTTACTGTCTCACGGGGCTCATAAAGTTACTTGCTCGCACATTCGTTTACTAACAAACGATAGAGATTTGTGGATGCTTATTACCTTCTTAGGGTGCTGTCGCTCCGCGCGCATTGACCTGTTAATGTAACAAAAACAAATGAAACTTTTCATACGTGTTTTGTTACATTAATGGTTCTGGAATCTGGATTAAGTACTCGTAAGATTCAATATTTATTTATGTAATATAAAATTGTGGCTGAGTTTGAAACCGTATACGGGGTAAATTAAATTATAAATAGTGCCTGAATGGAGTCACTAGGGTTTGCAGTGCCAGGGAATTATTGTAAAGAATTCCCTCTACTAAAATATCCCGAAAATCCTGAGACCACAAACAAATAACCTATCAGTGGTGATAGTGATAACGCAAACATGAGAAATCCAAATAAAGGTCGTTATGTTTCAAACTATGAGGACTCTCAATAAGTCTAACATATAACTTTGTGATTTTTGAGTTAAAATCACATTCACGGTTGCGAATCACATCAATATGTGCATATTGTACATAGAGCTAACGTACCCTATAGGTATATGTACCTATAAAACCCAAGGCAATATAAGCAGTCTAGAAGTTAAAAACCAAAAATCGGGAAGTTTTTCTTTAGATGATTCTTCTGTTGGCAATGTAGAGACGGGGTTCGTAACTATATATACATGTATTCCATGACAATCCACAGATTGTTCATGTAGGTAGATGTAGCACGTTTTAATCTTTAAAGGGATTAGGTACGCAGTTGAAGCCATAATCGTGCGTTCGTGACCCGTTTGGTATCGATGGCGCATGCTTATGCTTCATGTTGTCTGCAAGTTAACTTCGCTTAATTTAATAATAGTGGTTGAAGTGAAGTAATCTTTTACCAAGGGTAAATGGCAGTCCACGGCAACGGTTCGTCGCGGCGCGGCGGTGTGTCGTGCGTTTGGTCGTGTTGTGACGTTGGAAATGAGTGACATACCTGAAGTGGTGGTGGAAACTTGCAATGGTGTAGAGGACCATGAGGCCGAGGCGGACCAGAGACCAGATGATGGGTAAGTCGTTATAGTGAGTTAACTGGCTCAAGTTTGATTCAACCAACCTGTTATAAGTCTTATTCCTAAAATGACAAATTCCCACGTTATTGTGCAAAAATCTTTTCGTTCCATTTCGTTACCATTTCCATATAACCTTTACTATAGTAACAGAATGGAAAGACAAAAAATAAATGAACATTTTGGGACACTCTTTTTGTCCTAATTAGATCGAAAGAGTTCTTGATTCTGAGTAGAAATACCTAAAATATTCAAAATCTAAAAAAAAAGTGGGGTGTACAACTTTAATAAATGGCCCAATTAAACCTGAAGGGCTCCATTTTGGTTGAATCTAACTTTATTTGGCTAGTAGGTACTCGAGCTATCGTACACAGATACATCTGGCCGATGAACTGAACACGTCTATTTATAATGAAATGTTTCATTTTCAGCACAATAACGTGCAATAATCAATTTGAATTGGAATTTTCTATTTGTAGATTGGCCATTGACCCCAAACTGGGCTGCCGTGTTCGGTTCCCGAGTGACGTCATACGAGAAACGTGAGTCCCGCTTGCTCGCACCTAGTCTGGCTTTTTGCACACAGTAAAGATATCCTGTGACGTCACGGAGACAGGTGCAGTGTGCTAGCGAGCTGACGTAGATGCTGGCGGAAAGTTTATATAGGAAGAGTTAACGTAGGCTCTCACTAGGGTATCCAAAACCAGTTTTTTGTGATATCAAAAATGGCTTAAAACGGTTTTCTATAGAACATTTTACGATTTCTACGAAATTTCACGCCCGATATTCGTTATTGTATGTAGGAAGGCTATACCCGGTATCTGGATTACCGGTCCAGCGTGTTAACCTCTCCCCCACCCTTGGACCGGTAATCCAGAGGTACCGGGTTCGATTCCCGGTCTCCTCGGCCAGGTTACGCATTTCTATTTTTTTTTGTGATTTGATATTTGTATCATTGGTTTAATATAAAAATTACGGTGTGTACTCACAATACAAAATAAGAAGACATAACATGTTTCATAAATTTATAAGGCCAGGCATATTTGATATACTATGATCTTTATATAATAATAATCGAAAGGGGAAAACCGCCGCTCCAAGTAATTTCTGGTACAAATGCTGTCCATTGCGATCCAGCGTGGAAATGATGCGAGTGTTGTGGGCTCCTTTATACCAGAAGCGACAGGGAGCGGTGGTTTTTAAACCTAGTTATTTGTATAATTGAGTATTAATTTATGGTCATTGTATTATTTGTAAATAATGCAAATACGATTAATAAACGTTAAAAAACATGTAAGTATTATAAAGATGTATATATAAATAAATAATAAATTAATAAGATATATAAATCTGCAGTTAAAAAGTATAAAAGCTAAGTAAACTTAAAAAGTGTCATTATTTATATGTCACTTTTTAAGGTAAAGTAAATAGTTACGTATTTAAGTAGCCAGAGTAGTTACCTATTTTTATTTCTTTGGAGTGCTGAATTTGAATCTAGCACCTCTAGCTTTTATTATTAAAAGTAAGTAAAAAAATCTTCTCTATACAAGACGATAATGGCAGACGGCTGAAACGCTTACGGGCCTATGATGTTTGCGTTTCGAATAAAAATACTCGTATTCTATATCCAAATAGTAATGATTAAAGTTTTTATGCGGGGCATCTGTTTTCATAGTTATAATTGAGTGGTTGGGCACCGACTTCAAAAGGTGAATGAAGGGGTTATTTTTAGCTTTTCAGTTTATTTTGAAGCCGGTTTTGTTTTACATTGAAAACTCCCGTGGGTCTAAGACATATTAAAATCCATAGTAAACCTTTACATATGGATCTTAATATTGGTTGTTTCCGAGAAATTTTGGATCTAGCGCACGTTGCCGGATGCTGCGCCGGGGAAACAGGAAGTCTCAAGTATAACAAAGTCTCGTCCAATATAATGTAATTCGGTGCCGCTTTTGGTATCCTTAGTTATCCTTAAAAGGATCATCATTCAGTTATTGTGCGCGGACCATTGTGGCTATTATGGTTCTGATTTTTTGACGCATGTTCTATTTTTTTGGCTTTTTCTTTTTGTCTATGATCATCTAAGATGTTCCATTTGTCAAAGTCAAAGTCAAAGTTCTTTTATTTGCTAGAATCATGGTACAGACTGCATGCATTAAGTATTGTTACTTTATAACTTTGGTCTGTACAGTAAAGAAAACTAAAATATAGTCATGATATAGACGTTTTAAATTCCTTATTAAACCAAAATGGTACGACACTTTGGTACCTACTATACCTTGATTTTTTTAACGTAATTATAGGTCACTAGTAGTAGAAAATGTATGTAGCAAGAAAATTTGAATTGAAAACTTTAACTTTAATATTATGCTCACACGAAAGACACATAATACTATCTCATTACAAAAAAACCAGTATGACTAATTTACAAATTTAAAATTCAGACGTCGGCCCAGAGAAGTAAAATGGACCAGTTTAGAATCCGATAGCAACGAGCAGAGAACATTTATTCAACTTCTAGACAAGACGTACCTACGCAATTACTGGCTGCAAATGGGTCGTTATGATTACATTCACAAAATATTTTTTCCTTTTCAGGTAAGTACGTGCAAGCGGCAGCCGAGGATTTGAGGCAAATAAAATACGGCCCGCGGTGGAGTGGCGGGCAAACAGAATATGCGAGCAATATTATGCTTGCTCAAATAATTTCAACATGCAGATTATTTTGGAGCCTAAGGAACGGTATACACAGTGTTCTTTCTCAATCAGTTTTACTGAAAACATTGGGATACATTATGATTATTATACGCTCATCCGATATAAGTACTTATAGGTATAAAAAACGAGGAAAATAGTGGTTTTAAATTATGTATTTCCTTCCGACAACATTGAGAACTAAAACATTGAGGCTGTTTTTTTTATAATCGGTTTAAATTTTATTTAAATTCTTATCGCTTGGTCTGTGTAAACGATAAATGAACAAAATATCTCTTAACTAAGTTATTAAAGTAATATTTACCGGAATAAACGTAACAGTCTCCATAATTAGTTTAACAAATTTGATACTCGCACATGGGTGTACGACATAATTATAAGAAATTAAGAACTAGCTTAATTTCACATAATTATACTTCCAAGAAACGTTTTCTTTTTCACAATATGACTTTCGACGGTTTAGCAGGATTTCTGCAGATGAACAAGATCATCTGCAACAGAGTAGAAGACAGAAGAGTTGATATTACTACAGGTATGTTATATAATAGGGAAATTCAGTATGAAGTAAGTATACCTAATAGTATTAACAGAATCAGAGCATTGAGCCTTAAATACAAATTATTCTAGTGCTTTATTCGTCTGTTATAATTAGTATGCCATTTCCTAGAATTTCTGAAAACATTTTCGGTTTTGGATTCGAGAATATTTCTCCTTCCATAAAAATGGAAAATGTTCTAGAGGACGATAGCTTTTATTGTACGTTTTTACAAATACCTATTACTGGTTCGAAATGTTTGTTGCAAGCGAAATTTCGCTAGTCACACGGTACACGGCCATTGCTAAGAGCTGAAACACCAAATTTTGGTGGTCATTTTCGATGCTCTTTCTTGGAAAGTTTTGCACAATTTATAATCTCGGAATCATTTGAAAGATCACCAACATAGATGATTACCAAAAATCTTAAGTGTGTATTACCAAGTATTACTTATGTAAGTGTTTACAAAATTAAACCTTCTGGTTAATTTACTAAACTATCTTCATAACTACTCTAACCTATTACTTTACTATGCTATATACGTTATAGTAAGGCTCCTTATCCGCTCAAAAATGCTGAATGTTTTAGACTGATCAAACATGTTTCTTAACTTATTATCAATGTTACTACTTACAACAGGGCTATTGCGATTTATTGGTATGTATTTCAAACCTACAGTTTGAATTTTTCATTGATTGTTTCCAAAACTACTCCAAATTGACTAGATTCACGCAGAAAACTGGTTTTTAGGGTCCCGCAGTCAACTAGGAACCCTTATAGTTTCGCCACGTCCGTCTGTCCGTCGTAAACGCCGAAGTAACTGTAATTACTTATTACCTTCTGGAAGTTATCGATTATACGCGCCAGATAGAGCGGAATGTTTTAATGCAGAATATGCGAGCAATATTATGCTTGCTCAAATAATTTCAACATGCAGATTATTTTGGAGCCTAAGGAACGGTATACACAGTGTTCTTTCTCAATCAGTTTTACTGAAAACATTGGGATACATTATGATTATTATACGCTCATCCGATATAAGTACTTATAGGTATAAAAAACGAGGAAAATAGTGGTTTTAAATTATGTATTTCCTTCCGACAACATTGAGAACTAAAACATTGAGGCTGTTTTTTTTATAATCGGTTTACACCGGTTAACTAATATGTGTAACGTTCAAAGTATAAGGACACCGCGCGGCACTTACGTAATTTTAAAGAAAATTATAAAATTTTGCGATAACTCGAAAACGGCTCGACCGATTTTATTCAATATAGTTTTAATTGAAAGGCCTCATTTTCATGAAATTTTCCATATTTTTTACCCGCGGTTGAAAAGTTATTTTTTATTTTATTTTCGGAGCGAATATTTAAAAAACTGCTGACTATCAAAAAATTATGTTTGAAGACCCCTATTATTTATAAAAGACTTATTCAACGATACCCCACACACTAGTTTTAGAACGAAAAAAAAATCACCCCCACTTTAGCTGTACGGGAGAGGTACCCGAAAAACAGTTTTTTTTTAGTTTTTATTTTACCGTTTTGTCGGCGTGATACATACACATACTCATACCAAATTTCAGCTTTCTAGTACTAATAATCACGGAGCTAAGCCGTGGACGGACAGACGGACATGGAGAAACTATAAGGGTTCCTAGTTGACTACGGAACCCTAAAAAGTTGATTGAAATTATCAATATATTTGCCATAATAATAAAAAAAATAGGAATAAAGGCCTCTTAAGGGTTATTTTAGGTTTTACAAAAATAGGATGTCGGGTTATAATTATATGCATGTCTGATTCAAACGACACATATTCAAATGTGTATAGGTAACAGTGAAGGTTCCAATTTTTCTTATTGTGGCTTGGATTTGAAGCAGGCAATCTATGTTAACCTATACGATTTTCAAACATTATTACCTCAAAACGAGACATAATCGCGTCCAAAAAGCGTTTTGTTAATTACCTCGACGTTTCGTACGTGATGTTACGTTGATGGTCTCGAAGCGATTTTTTGAACGCGATTAAGACCCGTTTTGTTATAATAAACAAGGTAAGTATGTCATAGTAATAAAATGGGTGACGTAAATTAAGTCACGTTGAAAGGTATTCCAGGTAATAAATTGCAAAAATAATGCATTCTGGTGATAGCACCAAGTACATATATCATTGTACGACAAATTACTTAGATGATCAGGGGTTTATGTTATTTTTATAGTAAACTAGCTTTTGTTCGCGACTTCGTCTGCATGCAATGCACCCCATTAAAGGATGCTTTCCGGGATAAAAAGTATCCTATGTCCTTACCAAATTTCGTCTTAATCGGTTCAGCGGTTTAAGCGTGAAGAGGTAACATACAGACACACTTTCGCTTTATAATATTAGCATGGATATGCATAAGAGGAGATTATGAAATAGGTACTTGTATTTCTTCTAAATCAAAGATTCTTCTCTCCACGTATAAACCTTAATTAAATTTAATTAATAATTCTTACTCATTACGATAAGGAAAACGGAATCCCTCCTTCATTTGCTTGGCATCTACTTTCTTGTGGAAGGTATCTATAGGGATAATGATTGATGTTGAATTATACAACATACAGTAAATTACATTTTGTTTCTTTTTTTAATTAATTTAAAAAAAGTAAAAAAAAGAAAAAAAACGTTGAGCTTTGAAATATGTAACTAAAAGGTACGCAAATTCTATGATTGTTTTGTTTTTATTTTTTGGGAATCCTCATAATTCAAAACAAATACTTGTATTAACACGCACACACGACGATGCGCGAAGCGAGCAGGAGTATTAGGTATATTGCATTGCAACCACAACGGAAAGAAATCACTACCGAATAAGTAGAAGAATCTCAAAATATCTGTTAGGTACGACGGCGAGGGGAGATATTACGAACAATAAGACTTGCATTTTCTCTTGGCCTAGGAGTGCTGGCCTTACGTCTGACAAAAAAGAGTAAAAAAGTGGCAATACTATACTGTCGTCCCCGTTTCCTTAGATTGATTGGAAAGGGACGACACTACAGTATTGCCACTTTAAATTTCTACTTTTTTTGTCAGACTGTACCTAACATATATGTGTCGAAGATCAAAAATCAGGACGTCAAATCCAGACTGATTTGAGTGTATTCGGCGGCGGGGGTTGGCAACACCGTGCACGTGCAGCCTACCAGTTACCGGTCTACCTGCATAAAAAGGGCAGCTGGCCACGGGGTGGGGACATTCTTGGCTTGAGCATTGAACGACACGGACGTGCTGCCAACTCTGATCCGACTTCACTGCGTTCTGATTAGTAACATTAGATTTTCGTTATGCTGTCGTGTTAATTCAAAGTTTATAGTGCATTGTTATAATATTACCTTACGTTGATTAAACGAGTTTAAATCAGAAGCTTGACTATTATTTTGGACTCTGATAATGGAAAACGACCTGTCACCTGATGGTCAACGCCCGCCCGTCCCTTCATATGTATTTGGTTCAGGCGCCTCTTAATAAGGAGGTAGTTGTTCAACTAAGTAATACCTTGCTTCTGTTAAGCAACTTCACTTCTGTTCTTCTCTATATAGTTTGCTCGGTTCGCCGGAACAACGTGGTGTAGATCAAACTTTGAGTGGTTGTTAAGATGAACGTTAAATACATTTGTAAAATTACTTAATCTCGAACCATATTCGAGTTATATTTAAGAAAAAAAACTGACAACTATTTGCAATTTTCATTATTTATTTATTTTTATTCTGTGCGAGCGAAGCAGTGGGCAAAAGCTAGTATATAATATATTGTGTGTAAATGTCGTAACATAATATAGATTAATAAAATTAATATCTGATATCTCTAGGCCTAATTTCTACATGCGTTTCTTGGGGCCGCTGTCAAGATTGTTTCATTTGTTATCTTCAGAGCCGGCGAGTGAATTGTTACTAACATTCCGCACGCAAGTGAGAATAACAAAAAAAGGGGATATCAATCAGCTCTGTCGTCGATTCGGAACACCTCGCCACCTGTCACATTCAATTGCGTAATTTACTTTTCTCACTCCACTTCTGCTATTTAGGAAACGTTTCGATAAGAAACCATTCAATATTTTCCTGAGTCACTGCAAATTTTGGGCAAGCGCCGCGAAAATGAGATTTTAATAGACGTCACATTAAAGGGCGAGTTTTGTAGCCAGTAATGGAGGCCTCACACGTGCAGTTGGGATAAATTCGACGTTTTTTGTGGCATGTCTCCTAGAGCTCGCCTCTATGTCACTTTAGTGATGTTGCTATTTATTCAATGTCGGCGTTATGACGTTTTCTGTCTCGTTGTAGCACAAAATACTTTTAAAGAATGACATCACCATTAAAGTCTATAAAACTTATTATATTAAAGTTTTAAAAATGAATCCTTTTGTCGCTATAATGCAAAAATCGGGGTGTTAGTTTGGTTAATCTCAATTTCAATTGATATACCGGGTGTTGCCTGTAATAAGAGCAATAAATGAAAACATAGATTCTTCTCCTGAAACTGAACTACATTTGTTAAACTACTTCTGAAAATAACGTGTAGGTATTAAATATGAATTTCTAGAATAATGTTTAGACAATGTGCGATATTAGTAGTGACAGCTATGTCAATGTTCAGGGAATGCCAATGTTGGACAACGTACATTGAAAATACTATTAAATTTGTTTGAAATAATGAAATACTGAAAACTGTCTTTTTTTAAGTTGCTGAACAAATGTTGATCAGTTTGAAGAGTAGAATCTACGTTTTAATTTATTGCTCGAAGTACAGGCAACACCCGTTATGTTGTACGTAGGTGTTCTGCCTCTTCGCCGTATTATTTTTAGTCGAACGTTACATTTCATTGAATTTTCACTTTCCCCAATTAGTTTTTTCTCGGAAGTCATAATTTTTTTTTAATTCTTGAAATATCATCTTGTTTATTAGATTACGTTAAAGTTAGGTTTGTTTTATAAAAATCCCAAATAGTTAAGGTTTCAGAGAAAAATGTTTTCTACGAAATGACACTTCAGCGAAATGAGACGTTCAAAGAAAAATAATTCGGTGAAAGCGTAGAGAACCTATTCTCTCTCCCATTTTACAAATACAAATACTCTGTATTGCACACCTCCAACATCAAGGAATATACAACACAACATGAGATACATTAAAATAACAGGCAGAGGTAAACAACAGGCGGTCTTATCGCTAGATAGCGATCTCTGCCAGACAACCTTTAGGTAGCGGAGTAGTTGAAAATTAATGTTTGAAATCAGTAGGTGGTATACTTACATAAATACTTAGACATCATAAATAAATATATGTTGTAAAGTAATAAATAAAACAGAAACAGTATGAGCCACAAAGTTAAAGGAGCGATTATATTATTGCAGTGTAGGTACTAAGGGAGAGACAAATTGTGTTTTTGACGAGGAATAGTGTTTTTAATAATAGATACTCGTAGTACTACAACACAACTTAGGGCTCCCCCACATCTAGCGTCTCCCGAACGTCGACGCCTCACCAACGCCCGCGCGGCGTCGACGCGACGCTGCGGCGTCTCTCGAACGTCGACGTCGCAGTGACGTCCACGCGGCGTCGGCGCCGCGTTAGCGCCGCGCCTCCTCGACGTCAGTGTCGATTGTCGAGCGTCGGAGCGTCTTGTCGGCGCCCACGCAGCGTCACTGCGATGGACAAAGCACGCAACCCACCGCGTCCAGGGTTGCCAGACGTACGATAATTATCGTACATGTACGATAATTTGGCCTCCGGTACGATGTACGATACAATAAGTACTATCGTACGCAAAAGTACGATAATTTGCAGGTCGTCGAAGGTTGGGTTAAATTCTAGGGTTTTTTAATAACATTATATGATAACGCACTCACTGGAGTGACCTTGAATCGAAATAAACGTCCAACTGGTCAGAAATGACTGCCAACCTGATCAGATCGTCAAAATTTTTCACTGTTTGGTCGCCATTAGCAGGGATGCCAATGTTAGTGTTTTATGAAAGAAAATTACAATTAAGTAATTTGTGAATCATTTATACAAAATATGCTAAACAATTAACAATCCTCGTGAGCTATTTATAGGTTGTTCTCACAGCTCGCGTCATATTGTCTATGCTATACTAGTCTCTCTTCAGGTGAAATTGACATTCTGAATTTTGTATCGCGATGTCTTAAGAGGCCTTATTCCTTTTAAAATGCTGATTGTTTAGACATTTTTCTCTATGCTCAAACATGTTTCTCAACATATTATTGATGTTACTTCCTAGAACAGGGCTATTGGGATTTATTGGTATATATTTGAGCCCTAGAGTTTGAATTTTTCATTGATAATTTTTGTTCGAAAAACTACTCGAAATTGACAAAATTCACGTGGAAAATTCGTTTTTTCAACTTATTTTCGACTGCACGCAATGAAAGCATGAAATAGCTACGTTACTACCTAGAACTCGGGAAAAAGTATTATTCACTTCAAAAAGTTGGTTGAAATTATCAATATATTCGTCATAATATAAAAAAAAAAAATTTTTAAAAGGAATAAGGCCTCTTAAATCGTTTTGGATTATAAGCAGAAGTTCCTCAAATGTTTTTCTTGGCATTCTTAAATATCTTAAGGTACTCAAAAAAGTGTTTTTCATTTTTTTTCACTCGTTTATACAACACAAAATAGTCACTCATGAATTCCAGAACTCCATAGAGGATCTTGCCAATATCGACGACAATATTTTCTCTTCTTTTTACGTAATTTTCGTTTCAACAGTAACGTTAACAGCAGTGTTTCTTCGTCGGAATCCATGACTTTTATTTGATAATCGAACAATTTAACCCAACCTTCGACGACCTGCAAATTATCGTACTTTTGCGTACGATAGTACTCATTGTATTGTACATCGTACTGGAGGCCAAATTATCGTACATGTACGATAATTATCGTACGTCTGGAAACCCTGGACTTTGTTGCGTGCTCTGTCCGTCGCAGTGACGCTGCGTGGGCGCCGACAAGACGCTCCGACGCTCGACAGTCGACACTGACGTCGAGGAGGCGCGGCGCTAACGCGGCGCCGACGCCGTGTGGACGGCACTGCGACGTCGACGTTCGAGAGGCGCCGCAGCGTCGCGTCGGCGCTGCGGGAGCGCGGCGGCGACGCCGCGCGGGCGTTGGTGAGGCGTCGACGTTCGGGAGACGCTAGATGTGGGGGAGCCCTTACTGGTAACAACGATTTGCCTAATAAATATAAGTAACGACTACGAACTTGCTACGTGCTACGGCGTAGCGTTGTAGGCTTTCTATGCTACGAACGTGTAGCGCGGCTGTAGTAACTGAAAAGATTAGGTTACTTACTGGTTCTTTTATTAGCAGTAAGTTGTGTTGTTAATACTCCCTTATCTATTATGGTTAGGTTAGGTTAGGTTAGGTTAGGGTATAAGGGGCTATGGTTAAATAATGGCGGTTTTATATTTTTTTTAATTTCTTAAATGTTACACTGGGTGGAACCAACAATGAAATTGATACGTGTCTTAGGCTCTAATCTCAGTCTCAATTTTTTTAAATAATAATAAAAAATTAAATATGATAATGTAGGAAACAAGTATACAAATGTTAAAAATATTTGTAGGTACACTAAATTCTGCCAGCTAATATGTACACTATTTTTAATAGGTACTAATAGGTATCCTAAAGTACCTTGGGAAATAAATATAATTAATTAAATTGCCAAGAAAAATATACCGCATGCAGATAGTATTAAAATTGTAATCGACGGGAGTTCTTGATAAAGCATTGATGAGTGTGATGATGAAATAACTTATATTTATATGAATCATATCTAATATAACGGTATAATTGTCATTGATAAAGATAAAGTGTTATTCTCTCAGAGTGTGATAAATCAACCTGTTATAACAAGTCGTTTTATCCAATTAAAAGTAAATTGGTTTTAAACAGGAGTTGCAAAAGTCTTATCATTCTTGGTCAACTTTAAAAACTTTTCACTTAACTTGACCATTAACCATATTACCTTAATATTTAATTTCATGGTATTGCCATACGCCGATAATATGTAAGTGTATATAGCCACCCAAAAAATTGGTCTACCACTTTTCGACTTTAGTTCATGTCAGGTTCAAGTTACGATTCCAAGTTTTGTTCTAGGATTATTACTTATTGGTGTCACGTTCTTGATAAGAGTTTAGGGATCCAGGACCTAATCTATATCGATCGCCGTCGGTTCATAGCCAATAGATTAATATTTTAGTGTAGTTACACTCGGATGGTTTGGTTTGGTGTGGTAACTAAGTAAGTGACCACCTACTAATTCCCAAGTTTATTGTTATACCGTTTCGATTCAAATAAGTTTGTGTTTCCCTTTAATTATACCGTTTAAGTAGATTGCAATAGATTGCTTGATTATACAAACTTTGACAGACTACCAAACAAAATGGATGAAACAAATTCACCTACCTGCCAATCTTATTTTGAGAAAATTGTTTGGCCGCGTTTAAGAACAATTGACTTGCTAATGAGTTTTGCAATTATGCGTAGAATTTGTTTTCGACGAACCAGTTTAAACTTTAGACCTTAATTGTTATGTGTTACGTTATGAAATTGGATACGATCAATTAAATAGTGAATATAATAGAGAAGGTTGATTGTTAGGAGGATAGTTAATGCAACATCAATACTATTGTAAAATTCTAGAATTGTAGTGAAAATCTGTTTTCAATGGAGAGGGCTTATTGTTTCAGAAAAAAATCTTAATAGCACGATGCAGGATTTGTATGGGCGCGTGGAAGCCGCACAGCGCTATCTGTTGGAAAAAAGTATTGTCCGTTCATTACACCCAAACGGCTTGACGTATTTTAACTAATTTTGGTACAGGATACTTTTTACCCAGCTACGGTAACGATGACAGTTTTACAGAATCTAGTCAATCAGTAAAAGTGCCTAATCTTGACGTATTGAACCTTCCCGTTTCTTTTATGAATGGATGTAAATATTGACGCATCGTTTTATCTAATATTTTTCTTCTTAACAAAGTTTTGTTTTGTCGCGTAAATTCCGGGCTCTGTTAAGTATGCATAAAAACAGAATAAAAAACCGGCCAAGAGCATGTCGGGCCACGCGCAGTCACGCTCAAAATCACTCCCACTTTAGGTGTTCAAGAGGTACCCGAAAAAAAAATATTTTACCGTTTTGTCGGCGTGATACATTCACATACTCATACCATATTTCAGCTTTCTATAGTACTATTGATCACGGAGCTAAGCCGCGGACGGACAGATGGACAGACGGACAGACGGACATGGCGAAACTATAAGGGTTCCTAGTTGGCTACGGAACCCTAAAAATAGACACACATTATAATGCATGGCCATAGCAGCACTTGCGTCACTCGCCGAACCGTTGATTTAATATCCAGAGTTCAGAGCCGAACATAATCCCTTAATGAGAGGCATACCTCACGCCCCGCGGGTCTTTAAGCCTGTTCCACAACCTGAATTATACCCTAATTTATACGCAATCACATTCATTTGCGTCTATAGTATTAGGTATAGGTATGTATCAGTTGATAAGGGTTGGTAATGACGGTCAGCTTTTATGTGCTCCGTGACTGACTAACCAGTCCATATAATAATTTAAAGTGTAAAAATGAAATGTCTGTAAACAGAAAAATAAAAAAAAAAACTAGAACTCGTGCGCGTAACCTACAGCTTTTCTTTATTGTAGTCAAGAAAAAGTGTAACTTAGGAATCTTAGGATATCCTGCTATCCCTGTACCGAAATTGCTTAAAATGTGTCCAGCCATTTTGGTGTGTGAGTGCACATATAAATTTTAACCAACAGATGCCGCTGAACGGCTGGGGCCGCGTTGCTCATACGAAACTTGAACGCTATTAAGATTTTTCCTAAAGTCATGAAGCCCATAGAAAATTGACTCTCATCTCAATACAATTTTAGAATTTTGTTATAGTATACAATTAAAATGGAATTTACCGACATGAAAAACTAAAATTGGATTCCGTGTGTGTAAGTATGTTTTTGCAGCCTCATTGCGCGCCTAAATGTTTAGATCGATATTGACTACTTTTATATAGATACAGTTTACCTGACTGTAACAAAACAATATCTCTGTGAATCCCTTTGCAAATCTGGAATAATGAGATCCATGGGGGACGCACGCGTCGAAAGACGCAGCGTGGTTAGGCCCTCCACAAGTGACACAAAGGTCGCTGGAGTGTGCTGCGAGTGGGCGGCGCGGCACCGCTTGTGGTGATGCTCATTGGAGGATATCTATGACTAGTAGTTTCATCATTTGACTGTTGATGATTTTACGCAAAAAGAGGCTTACGACTTTTTCCTCAGGCGAACGAAATTGCGGTCGCCTTCTAGTAAATAATAAAACAAGGCACGAGTACTACCTAAACAGCGCTAGGCACGATGCCTGTAGACAGGGAACATTGTACGCGTGTACACATACTTACTAATTTACCGTGCCGTCCAGTCGGCGAGCCGTGTAATTATGCCACGTGTACATCTTGATTATCTTTCACCTGACCTATATTATTGCGATTCGTGCTCCTTTTAGTGCTCAATTATGTATTTTTTCCGAGCGGCAAACATGGTTAAAGTAAATTTATGGAAATCTAAAACATTGTATCCTCAAAGGAAAAACAATATGTAAATGCTATTTTATAGTCGCCGCCTACGATCGTTTTAGAATTAACTTGTACAAAAATAACAAGTTGTTTTAGTGTTCAACATTGCTATTGCGCTTGTAAACATTCCACGGTATCTATTCACGTTTTACAACTAAGCATCTTGCCGTTTTCACGCAAAAGATGATTAGAACAATGCAACAATAGTCGGCGGAAAGTCGTCGCTTCCTCAGCATTGTTTGCGAGAGCGATTAGACATCGCTAAGCACGCTCGAAGCCTCGATAAACACTTAGCTCCACTCAAAAGTGCGACTCGGAATTCAAGGAATTGAAGGCAATAAGAAGCGAGGCGAGGGCGGCGTGTTCCCGCCCGTGCGCGGAGCGAGCGGCCGGGCGGGCGCCTCTGGAGCGAGCGGCAGTCACCGAGCCGCCGCCGAGGGGACGTCGCGCCTCCGGCTCACTACACCCGCGAACGATCCACGTGACGCTACCAACTTAACGGACCGACCCTACCAACCTCATACTTACTTTCAAAAGTACGCTAGCTCTGTACAAGTGAGTGTGGAAAGTTTGCTTCGTGTCTGTGCAGCTACCGTCATGTACGGCGGTGACCACGCGGCCGCGGCCGCCGGCTGACCGCTTTCGCTGCACCATAATATACCATCACCACGTTAACTGGTAAGTTTTTATAAACATATTATCACGTTTTCATATCTTAATTTTAAAGTTATTAAGTACTTAAAATGTTGTTTTCAACCCCGAGCTTTTTTAGAGTAAACGCTCCGCCTAAATTCCAAGGAATCAGTTAAAGCCAAAGTCGTGTCGTTAAATTTGTCGAATTAATTAATTTACGAACTCAAACACTGCTGCTTTGATATTAATAACTGTGATATTTAATTTCGTTTTTTACACGCCAGTCGAGTTGGCCTGTTGAGGTATAATTTGGTGAATAGTTTATAGGGCAAGTTTCCCCCTTGGTTAATAAAGTAGGGTTCGGCAGGTTAATGCGGGTGTGAAGCACTCTAGTTGGCTTGGACGAGTTTACGACTGTTATTTCATGTGAAATAAGGTTCACTTGGAAAATAGGCCGTTAACACGTTATTTATTTGGTCTAGTTTTTTTTTAAATGACTGAAGGAATCATTGTTACCTTGGCAATTTGAGTTTAACGGCACATATTCTAAAATTAATTCAAACAATTTTGGATTGGATTTTATTAAACCTTGGTACCTTTATTCTAATAAAGTTGAATACTCACCTCATTATACAATATTAAGTATATCAAAGAACAGATTATTTTCTTAGCATTAAATGTTAGTCTTACTCGTAGCTCTTGCTACGAAAAAATCGTAGGTAATATATGACGATGTAAGCATGCATTTTTTGTAACAAAGATTAAACATATTGATATTATAGAAAAATATATTTATAAATAATATTGTTTAGTATGCAGATAACAATTAAGGCTAACTTATAGGTTAGTATGATGCTAAACATTTGCCTTGATTATTGGTCTTGATCTAAATAATAACGTAACGTTAAAAATAAGTTGATGGTATAATTCCTGGTAAAAAAAAATTACTCATCATCCCTCAATAGCGCTCTAATTATTTGCACGTGAAAAAGGTATAATTCAACAAGCCAAACAAAAGAAAATTTGTTGATTTTATGCGTGGGAAACAGTAAATAAATAACGGAGTTATAATGAAGCAAATACGCTAATTAATGTATTATTTGCTTGTGTACAGTCGCTTTACTTAGAATTATATTAGCAGTAGCTGCTGCGTATGAAATAACAACTTAATTAATAGGCTTACTGATTGTAAGTGCGTGACAAAAGTGTGAAAGCTTTTTGGTGTTCTATTAAGGTTTCGCTGACGGTATCACTCGAGTACATAAATAACGGAAGAACACTTAGAAAGCAATCAAGTATTTGCAACGCGATAAGATTAAATTAGCACGGAGCGCTTATCGAGTATTCTCAACTAGTATCCTTTATCTTTCTTTATCGTATAATTGGAGAAAAGGAATCCAAAGAAAAAAAGACTTTGATTGAGTTGGTTTTTAACCTATTTATGCCCAAGACAATAAATAAAAATACAATTGAAATAAAAGTGCTTCTTAAAAAAATATTAAGGAGACTTCTAGTTAACGTGCGATCAAATAAGAGATAAAAATAAACAACATAAATAAATGAACAGTTTTGTATGCACAAAAACGGCGGCGGCTAACGGCGTCCTCGAACATACACATATAGTAGCAAAATAATTCATATTATTTTTCATATATTTATTTAATCTCTCTTTTTTCTCTAGCTAACTCTGATATCGAGTAATAAAAAAATAATATGTGTGTATATGATATGTAAATATTATTAACAGTGTATGTGTGTAAATTCTTATATTAGACTAATTATTTAAATTAAATGTAAAAATATATATATAAAATTAAAATTATAATAATTGACTATTGACATTGTACTGTAATTGGCAAGAAATGAAAGGCTTTTTTATTTTTATTTATTTTATTTTATGTGTGTACGAGTATAATGTATATACAAAAAGCTAGCTTGCTAGTGACAATTTATTGCACACAGGCGTACATTAAATAATCAAATCATAAATCGTGACCTGTAATAACATTAAGATAGTTAACGAACAAACAAATGACAATTCATTTAAGGACATAATTTATAGAGTAAGTTTTACTTGAAGCTTTACTTTTCCACTCAAAGCCTACGCACTTGTATTGCAGAGTAAAGCATTTGAATTTGAAGCTATGAATAGCTTGGTGTACAAAAAATTTTTAACAAAAAAAAGAACCGACTTCAGTAAAACTAAAAAGCCGAAAATAACCCGTTCAAGTACAGATTACATTTGACTCACCCTTTGAAATCGATCCCAAACCACTCAGTTATTATATTTATATATTAAAGTTTACGTGAGGTTTGGCACCGACTTCAAAGGGTGAGTCAAATGTAATCTGTACTTGAACGGGTTATTTTCGGCTTTTTAGTTTTACTGAAGTCGGTTCTTTTTTTTGTTAAAAATTTTTTTTTTTCGCTTTTTAGTGATTCATATAAAATACTTATGGCGGGGTGATCAGGGAGGTCTTGAAGGCATGCATCTCGTTTGAAATATCTCCTAACTCCTAACTGTTAAGGAGTTGTACCTTCCATCATCAGTTCAGCATGAGAAGATGATGACTACCATATGCAAATACTTAAATAGTTTTAGAAAAAACATTAAAAATATTATGAGTGCCTATAAAATTTCAGGAATTCCTTCGATTCCTCATGGATCTCGTCATCCGATCTTCACCAAAATTTTATGGGACCAACCTTGAGATGTCTATTCATGAACCTAAAAAGAATTTTCCAAATCGACTCATAAATGACGGAGTTATGAGGTAACAAACATTAAAAAAAAAAAAAAAAAAAAAAAAAAACATACAACCGAACTGAGAACCCCCTCCTTTTTTTGAAGTCGGTTAAAAAGGAAAGGAATAACAAGTAAACGTCATCCGAGTAACCACTTGTTACGCGGCGACGCTTGGCGCCACGTAAGAGTAGGCCCGACTAACGGCCCGACTGAAACCGTGCCGTGGCAAACTTTAGCCTCAAAGCATTAGAAATAGTGAAGCATGAGAATATTTTTGGAAATGAAAACCTTTTCATGAGGTATATTAAAGCTGCCGAGCTAATCACAGCGTCGTAAGTATGATTTATTATTACTGGCAATGTCTTAAAGTTTGAATATAGTAATTTCTCGTGAAATTAATTAAAAAGCCCTTTTATTCTTATAATAGCCAAAGGTGATTTAATACGTTTTCTACAATTATCTTACATGTATTTGTTCGTTTAATAGGTAGTGCTAAACTGTTGTTTTACTTTTACGGGCGGGAAACACGATCAAACACGATTAATCATAATAATTTACCAACAAAAATATTAACGGCGTAGAGGCAGCCGATAGTCCATCGAGGAACGCCCATATACGGCCGTCTTTCTGTTTGCTTCCTTAATTTCCCAGATACACTTATTAATATAGCGCCCCTCGTTTTCGTTAGCAAATACACCTCAATACGTGGAAGGACCCCATGTTTAACAATTCGCTTGCGAGCGCGTGACGCATGTGTACACATTAATAATTTCACAAATTCCTACAGAGCTGAACCCACCACGCAAAATTCCATAGTAATCCACGGAAACGAATAGCTTTGATTAAATAAACATTTACTTTCAAAACAGGTTTTATTGTCCAACGTCTAAATATTAGTACAAGGAAGGAAGAGACCAAGGTTCTTTCTTTCATGAATCGGTATGACAATGATATCCAAGAATTCACTGACGAGAAATGCGATCAGGCAAAGGCTTAACCGTTTTCAACCCTTAGCACGCGACGCGAGTATGTTTTGATGTTAACATTTTCTATAAATATCTCAGCCATCTGAAATAATCGTGTGACAGACTCGAGTTTCCTTTCATTCTTGCTATAGAGCCGCACTGCTGCATTTGAACAACACCTTGTATTATGCTCTGTGAGCCTGTATATTCGCTGTCAGTGGGGCGGGATTGACATACTCATTTAGGTCGACTAGAAGCTTTTGTGTGTGCCGTAAACACATTTTAATAGCCTTTTTTTACTCCAATACTTTTTTATGTCACTTATATAATTATTATGTAAGTAGTTACTAATTCTAACAATAAAGACACACATTACTTAAGTCTGGAAATAGTATTTTATGTAATAGTTGTATAGGAGGGGTCAAAAAACGCGAGTGGCATTGGGAGAGAAGACGCCATGAGCATTCTTTGACTTGTACAACTTTGCATACAATATTTTTCACGACTTTTGCCAAGCCACAGCGGGACAAATGGAACCGAGACTGCGGACCTCTACGCTAAAGAAGCAAACTTGGCAGTACTGTAAGCTGTATGATCTGTGTCCCACGCGACATCAAAGCCACAAATGCGAGATGCCTGGAACACTCAATGCCAATCTACCCGGTTATCTGTAGGCAAACATTACGGAAAATTACAACCAGATTTATCCACTAGGCCGTGGTTCTTTACCAGAAAAACAGTCCCTAAAAAAACTATGCCTGCAATCTGCATAGAGTTGTAGTCTTTGTAGTCTTTGTGCGAAACAACAAGCTGTCAATAATGTCAAGCTCAACATCATTAGTATTTTTAAATAGACACCTGACTAAAGTAACTTTTCCATTGTGTCATAGTTTTGAAGCTACTACATTTTAGAAGGAGTAAATTTGAATAAATAGTTAATAAAATAATTTGTGATCTCAGGAAAAATATGAAAACCTTGTTTACGTTTTCTTTCTAAGTTAAAATTGAAATGTTGTCAACTGTTTAATTGTTTTCAAATAACTGGAAATCATTCATGCGCATAATCAAATGGGCCACCCTTAATTTGACAGTGTTCGCCAGGATGAACATACTCTTTGACCATCTTTTTCTATTTCTTTTCGAACGAGAATTGTTTGCTCTATTCAACCTTAACGAGGGTTGAACTAGCGACCTTCGTTTTTTTTTTGTCAAATTAAGGGTTAACCGACTTCAAAAAAAGAAGAAGTTTAGGTAAATAGGCATCTCAACCTTCTCATAAACGTACCAAAAGTAGAGGGATGAGTGACTATTTACGTGTAACAAACATGACTATATGCATCTACTTATAGGTCTGTATCTGCACCCTCAGTGCGTACTTGCGTAGGTACTTGTATTTTTATTTTCTAAAATAATTATGCGGCCCTATTGAAAAGGTGTATAAGTCACATATAAACCAGAAACAAAAAGACGGCGACCAATTGAACACTGATGGATCGTGATCGCGTTTAAGCCGTTATGATTGTATTTTTAGTATAGGTATACCTGTCCTCTTACAAAAAATCATACTACTTACTATTCCGATTGTACGGTCAATTCATATTCGAGCTCCCATTATCAAAATTAAAATTGCGTTTCGACATTAACAGATTGAGTTTTGTTCACTCGGTGCCCGGTGGCCAATGCAATCATCGGCATAACACGTTATTCCGTGAGCATGCGCAGCGAGATTTAGGGGATAAAAACCTAATTGGAGACGATCAGGACGTGACGGCCGGAGAAGGCTCTGATATGGGAGCAAGCCTGCGCTCTACTCAATTACCAACCACTAACCACCAACCGAATTCGGAATTATTGAACGGAGGTAATTAAAAAGGGAAGGGATGATTAATGATTATGTTTTAGGTAATACTGGTTCAGCTCAGCGGGTTTATGATAGTCGCTTATATTACTCGATAGATAAACGATAATGCATTATGTCACTTTCCAACACGAATATAAGTGCAACGGCAAATTGCTGCGGTCCTATGATGGTTGCGTATATCACATGATAAATAAATGATAAAGCATCTCACACTTGCTTACTTGTTAGTACGTGGGTTACATACTAAGCGATAAACGGCTATTGTAAGCACGCAGGTTATAAGTACCTATAGGACAAACACAGTCTGAGAAAAAAAACACCCTCTCCTAAAACTGAAGGGCACTAGAGATTTCAGTGTCCGAACGCCGAACTTAACGCATTCGCTACCGCGTAGCGCTACGGGCTACGCTCGTAGCCGATAACATGGGAAAAACCGTATGTAGCGAAAACTTACTACGAGCAGAGCGCCCGGCTACCGGGTTGTTGGTGTCGAAAGTGTTAATCTTGGATTTATAAATTACTCTTAAGGAAGTGATAGTGCCCGACTAAAAAAACAATTCACGCTATATAATTATTTAAGAGGAATCGAATATCCGATACCTGATGTGATACCCGTCCGTTGTCTTCGTAGGCAATATTGCATTGTCATATGTATCAGAAATTCACAATTTCACTTTAAACTGCAGCAATCAGGTATTTGTATTATTAGGTATCTATTAATTTCACAAGTAGTTGAGTTGAGCTATACTAACGGACCCATACTTTTGACTCTAAGGAAGGTATCTAACAGAAGGTATATAACATTTAAATTCTTATCACGCAATCAGTATGATTACTAAATCATACACTTCACTTGTTATCTGGCTATCACCTAAATAATGATCTGTGTTCAATCATTCGAGATAAACGAAGATTACATATTTCAAGTGGCATTACGTGAATTATCTTCTCCTTGTTATATATATATACCATTGGCATAATTTAAATGACTTTTCACTTATCATACCTGAAAAGTTTTTATAATGCGATTCACTTACTTTCTGTTAAATATTTTATAAAATTACCACGTAAGATGCTAATGTCTCCCTCCTTCAGGGGTATTTAATAATTTGTTGCTCTTCATTTCAATACATTCGTTGTATTGAAAATGGTCAACGATCTTTCATACATGACATTCTCTATCTCTGCCCTTTACACTACAGGATGATTCAGGAGTCTTGAAGAGGAGGGGCACTAAGCAACTTTTACTAAGGAATCAGCCAAGGAATAGCAAATAAGTCATCTAATTAAGTGTAAATTTATAATTGGTCGCTATTAGCTATCCGAGATTACAGAACACCTGTTTTCTTTTGTGCTTTCTCGGTTGGCCCCATAGTGAAAGTTACTTATTTTTAGTTTGAACCACCTCATCATCCCTTTCACTCCTGCTTATGACTTCTGAAGTTCTGAATCACCTGTATGCCTTAGGATAAAAAGTTAAATAATTCGCGTCATCGTTTTATAAATAGTGTCTATCTTGGTTTCAAAACAGCCAAATTAACAACGTACTTACCAATTAAAATCTGTAAAAACGCCTATTAGTTTTAGGAGTCTTTACTCTCTCTCTTTACACGATGCGATGGGAGCGGATCGATCAGCGTGTTGCTAATTGAAATCTCGCCAAATAAGACGAATTTAATAGCATAGGGATCGGATTGGCTGGCGGCAGGTATACAGCTACCTGTGCCATCGAAGTCTTCATTTATTTCTTTTTAAAAGGAACCTTTCCCTAATACTTCTTCGATAGGAAAATAATCTATTTATGTACATGAGGAGATTTAGTGCTGGTTATTATTCCGTCTAAATTATAATTTTGGCTCATATTATACAGGCATTATGTTTCTGTGGCACGCTGTCAGAACAAAAACTTAATGATGTATGTATTTTTCTACTATGTTAATATTTAATCCTGTAGGCGTATTGTGTGATCTCAAATATTTTATCTAGTACGAGTAGAGATGACGTCGTCTTGAGTTGAGAACAACAAGAAATTTCTTTTTTTTTTGTTCACCTATTCATATTTTGGTTACCAATAAAAAACCATAACTGGTTCCGCGTCCATTATTGGTGCCATCATATTACGTCAGAAAAACAATAAATCGTTAACAAATACGTTATGGTTAATAAGTATACCGAATGAAACAGATATACGGTAAAAGGGGGATATTGCGGACACATAAGAGAAAATAATAATCAATTATTAATTGTAAATATCAATTGGTCATGGTGTATAAAAAACTAAAAATATTTGCAACTGATGGACTCACCAACAACGCCCAACCCAAAACTTTGGATCTAGAAAGCTAGTGTTGTGTAAAGGATCCCATTATGATTCACTCCAAAAATAAAGTCGGGTTCTTCGCAACTCCCGCGGGAGCAAAGCCACGGCAGTGGTGCTAGTATTTTATACCTATAAGTTTTGTTAATATAAAACGAAAGTAAGTTCCGTTAAGAAGAACTTCTGTGTAGCAAAATGTGAGAGACTGAGAGGTGTTATAGATCTGCCTGTGGAGCAGTACTTGTAGAATAGATTGCTTGCTGTCTTTGTGTGAAATCCGATTCGCTCGCATGCAGGGTATTCAGTTGGCGCCACCGACCGTTAACAGATTTAATGATATTGTGTGTACAAATGTCTAAGCAATATAATAAAACTAGGTTTGTAAAATAATATATAATGGCACGGTATCGGTTTGTTCTCTTTTGTCACAATCAAAGTGAATATTAAAGTGTTCAACGCGAGGCTGGAAACATTTCAACACTCATTATTAAATATTTGTCTCGACTCAATATTTTTTATTCAACTATATGTGTGTAAGTATATGTAATACTAAGTAAATAAATAATAAGCAATAATAAAATATTGGTCAACCTCACAAAAATCGATCTAGTCCCACAGTAAGCTATAGTGGCTTGAGTTTTAGACACTATAGACGACGAGAAACATACTTACATAGAAAACAATCCTGACCCAGGAACGAATATTCGAGTTCGCCACACAAATATTTGCCCTTGCCGGGATTCGAATCGATTCACATGTTTCCTTTTTTTTTTGAAGTCCAGACATTCCATCATATATTTTATAAGGTAAGTACAAATGAAGTAGGTTTATAACAATTCCATAATATTGTGTCAATGTACTATACGTATCAGTTTTGTAGAAGAAAGATATCTAGGTTTATGGAAACGTGTGGCAGATTACATAGTCGAAGTCCGATAATTTGATATCATTTAGATAAGGTTACTTTTAATAACAGATGTACATGGAAATGCTTCTAAAAGTGTGTGCATGTATGACTGTGTCAAATATATGATGCTTAGTTAGGTTTGTAAGGTATCTAATCTACACAGATCAATTTTAATGAGGAAGGAAATAAAAAGGTACCAGCAGAAAATATACTTATTAATTATTATCTTATCTAAATAGACAACGAGCTCTAGAACATTATTGCGAAAGTAGGTACTACACATTGCGAAATAATATAGATACATATATTTATTAATTAAATATACTTATTATATTACGGTAATACTGATCTTATCAAAATAAACAAAAAACCTGTAATTATGTGCGTGAATTAAAACGTGAATTGTCAAAAAAATTGGGCAAGTGCGAGCCCGACTCGCGCATGAAGGGTTCCGTACCTATACATATATATAATCTATAACAAGTTTGTTGTATGGGAGCCCCCCTTAAATATTAATTTTATTTTATTTTTAGTATTTGTTGTTATAGCGGCAATAGAAATACATCATCTGTGAAAATTTCAACTGTCTAGCTATCACCGTTGTTGAGATACAGCCTGGTGACAGACGGACGGACGGACGGACGGACGGACAGCGAAGTCTCAGTAATAGGGTCCCGTTTTTACCCTTTGGGTACGGAACCCTAAAAAGTAATGCACTGTCCACCTTCACCAGTCACCGCCACCACTATCGCACTATTCAATTATTTCTAACAATCGTGGCCTCACGGAAAGTTGTTTTTACAATCTTACTAAACATTACACTCATAGATTTATAATTTAAGTATATCCTGCAAACGTTATGGAACATTTTTCTGAGACAAAAGTATCACATTTCATTAAAAGCTATATTTTGTTAAGCAAATAATCAGTTGGTTCATATTCCATTCAGAGTGGAAATGAAGATTGCTGACTAATGTTAGATTTTATTCTATTGTAATAATGTCTGCAATTTGATTTGGTATTTTAGTTCGTAATTTCCTTAAAACGGTAAGTGTACCTACTTGCCGATTTTTTTAATGAACAAAATCGCGGGTAGTGCTAGTTAAATTAGGCGGAAAATTATTATTCCGGATACGCCACTAGAATAATGAAAAGAAATATATAGATAAACATTGAGTGCTCAGAAAAATACTCTACATATCTAATTTTAATGTCGTCAGTCGATAATGACGCACCTTATTGTCGTTTATCGAGTACTTGACGACACATCATTGATAACACTGCTACTTCAATCAACTCTGATACGACGAAGTGTCAGTGATACATCGATAAGAGATGGTAGCGATACTGACACTGACAGTGATTGTCATAAAAATAGTAGGTGAACGACTTAGTTTTAAGCGCCTGTTCCATCTATCCCTACCACCACATCCCCCCTAGTGGAGAAATATGTTTTTTTTTCCTTTTATCCCACCGGTAGGGATATATGGAAATAATTTGTCCACCTATCCCTCCTGGCCCCCGCTTGTAGGGATAGACGGAATTTCTTCCATCTTTCTCTACTATGGTGCCCCTCAGTAGGGACAATTAGAATTTCTTTTCTTCTTCGGAGTATTGGAGTTGCTGGAGAGTTCCACAGCAACCTCAAATACATTTGTTTAAGTATGTAGAAAATCGGATAACATTATTATTCTATAACACCGCCTTAACATAGAAAATTTTGCGCTAATGACAAAAAGTGGTGCAAAAATTCATCAAAAAAAACCTCATCGAAAAATAGAATGTAACTTGTATTGATAGGATAGAGACCTTTTGAGGATAGTAAAAAATATTACGGAGTAGGTATTTTCCATTTTTTATTAGGTAATAGGGTTTCATGCAGTCGGCCGCCGGACTATAGGTTAGTAGACTTTTCACTGGCAACATAGTTAAACAAACGCTTGCAATATTGGCATGACCGATTAAAATATATTAGGTACAACAAAAAGGTTTCAAGTAAATACTTTCTTTATTCCACGAGTCCCTACCGGGGGCCACTTTATATGGATGGTTGGAAATGATTCCACGAGTCCCTACCAGGCGGCCCAGTAAGTATGGATGGTTGGAAATGATTCCACGAGTCCCTACCAGGCGGCCCAGTTAGTATGGATGTTTGGAAATGATTCCAGGAGTCCCTACCAGGGGGCCACTTTATATGGATGGTTGGAAATGATTCCACGAGTCCCTACCAGGCGGCCCAGTAAGTATGGATGGTTGGAAATGATTCCACGAGTCCCTACCAGGGGGCAAATTAGTATAGATGGTGGGAAATCATTCCACGAGTCCCTACTACATTGGATTTTAGTAGGGATATATGGAAATATATCCCTACTGGTGGGGAAGAAAGGAAAAATATTCCACCTATCTCAATTGGGGGGATATGGCGGTAGGGGCAGATGGAACCTTAGGCGGTTATGAATTGTTTGATTGATTGCCTTCACATGTTTATTTATTTATATATTTAATTACCTGTACCATTAGTAAATTCAATAACTTATTTATATACAAGCGAAAATGGAATAAAAGTCCGCTTTTATATAAACATTTAGTTTAGGTACGCCAGCAGACGTTACTGCTGCTGTTACTGTCGATTTCTCAACATAATTTGAGACGCTGGTTCCGAACAAAAAGACATAATCCTCACGGTAGATGGCGCTACGATGCCACCCTAAGGCATGTAGAAATGAAGCAACTGGTTGAAAAAATCGAAGCTTTGGCTAGTGGCTTTAATAGCATAATTGTTAATGCACCCGTCTTGCCCGGAAAGCCATGGGGACGTGGGTTCAAAGCCCGCTCAAAGCATAACAGTTTTCAACTTTTCGCTTCTATATAAACATTTAGTTTAGGTACCTACGCTGGCAGAAGTTACTGCTTTAATCATTTTCATTATTGATTAACATACTTATAATTTAATTTCTCAAGACGGGAACTTTATCGGGTGAACAAATTTATAATTTTGTATTCTATTCCGTGAAGATAAAAATCATCATTATGTCTGTAACTGTGTAAGCTAATATTGTTTCATCCTAATCAAACATTTACGTAATATGTAATAAAACGCTCAAAGTGAATAGTTGCCTACAAAACGTACACGAAAAATATTACGTATGTTATATCGGGTCGAAAACAATTCTCAATTCTAGAGTTGTTAGTAACTGATGGAGCATTAAATTGCACCAATTCTCAAAGGGACCGTGAATTACATTAACCACCAACTTTGGGGTGTCAAATGTTACCGAATTGAATAAGTAATTGTATTGTAACAGTTACGCGGCGGAGTAGGCAGTTTGTAGTTTACCGAGCTTTGGGCGATGAAGGCGAACACGGGAACGCTCTTGGTCTTCGCTTACTTAGTTGTAATACTTATGAGAGAAACTTGGTTTGATTTTAAACACCGCCTAACGGCCTAACACGGAACACCGCTCTAGTTATAGTTTCAGTCTACAGCCGTGTCAGGGTACTCGTGAATAGTTGAAATTTGAAATGTACTCATTGCAAGCTGTAAAGAAAGTATAAAGTTTTTTCGGGTGTCCGTTTTTGTAAAATACAATTTAAAACTGTAGGTTAGATAGAACCGTAGATAGTTAAAAATAAAACCATTTACATTACCTACTGAAGTGCAATGCCAGTAAAAGTTTCGTTTTATGGTTCCAATTAGGAACATTGTATACGAGTATGTATTTGTACAAATTGTACATGACAAATATGTGAGTTATTTTGTGGTACGCTCGAGTAATTACATACATATTAATACATTCGATCTACTCTAAAAATATCGCAGAAAATATAGTGTATAATAAATTCCTTATTTATTTAAAGGAACTCTTATGATCAGTTATGATAGAATGTATAATATTCAACGAGTACAACGGTATTTAGTGTAGCTTAATTAGAACTATTTAAGTAAACTAAAAACATGAAATACAAAGTGTATCAAATTAAAAAATACTCACTTGAGCTTGAGTGATGTATTAAAATATGAATACTTAAATGCCGTAAAACTAAAATACCTAAAGTGAAGAAAAAACACATCGATTCCAAATCGATTGAAATGTGAAACATCACTTCGTTGTGATGTATGATGAATTGTAAACATACACAAATAGAAACAGCGCAGTGTACGTAAAATATAAATAAGCAGCACGTTGGTTCGTGAAACAATTTCAGAACTCGGTTTTGTTTGTGATAGACATTTAGCCGTAACGTACACGAACTTTAATTTATGAGCTGTTTCATTAAATATTGCTCTGGAAAATCAATACACAAAGTTTACTGGTAGTTAAAAACGCTTTTAATGTTCCTCCTTCTCATTTGCTATCATAATTTTGTCTCTGTAAATAGGTACCTGTGGATGGAAAAAAATATTAATTTCTAGTAAGATTTCTTCGTTAGTATTTAGTCCTCTTGCTGCGTGTCTCTGAGGTGGCGTGAGTCTACGGCTAATGAGTCTCAAAATTAATATATAGGCTGTATTCGAAGAATAACCCTGCCGTACGATTCAATAAATAAAAATCAGAACATAATATTGAACCATTTTCGAAATGAACTTTCTTTTTAATTTTATTGTACTTAATATCTATCTATCAGTTCATAAATTTATTGAACACAACTATTTAAAACCTGATGGTTATTTTGAAACTAACAAGTACGTTTTTTTTTGCTGCTTATTGTTTGAACTTAAATATGACAAAGAGTTAAAGTGTTCAACATTTCAATGGCCTACTACCTAAATGGCAACTAGTTAAGTAAATTGCTTATGGTACTTTCTTCTCTCCATAAATAATAAGTAACTCTATATAATACCACAAAGGAATTCAAGTGTTATCAAATTTAACTCTGTATAAAGCTTACCTGGATATAATGCGATGCGTATGTCTTCAAAGTAACTTTAACAGCGTAGCTTAAGAACGTAAGAGATTCACTTTACGAATATTGTAGCTACATAGTTGATACCTAATATCGTTTCGCTTGTCTTTACGTTATAGCCGACAATTTTTATCTTTTATGCTACAAGCACTTTCGCTAACGTTTGCCGGCGAGTCGACAGAGGGGCAGTACTGACGTCAATGTTGCTTTATGACTCAATCCGGCGGCGAGTAGTGAGCTCTCTCCCAGCTGAGTGCAGCCCGCGCTAAAAATATAACATCAATTTACATACATTTTTAATAGGCCACCTAAGGCGCTACTGTATCTTGTGACCGCTCAACCTCGCTGTTTTCCGAAACAGCTCTGACATTGAACACATTCAAAACAATTTCTGTGTAAGCGGATACGGGAAAGTTAAGTGTGTATTTGCAGCGCGATCTCGTTCACAGTCATGCAAGTATCAATTGGTTAAAGTTTAGGGTTGTGTTGCGTAGAGTAGGAACGTCGAGAGGGTCGGGAACGTGGGTGCTCGAAACTTGAAGCCCAGGTGCTCTGCTCACGTAATACAGTAACGAGCACACGTCGTGTCGGAAGAACGCGCGGAGCGTGCCCGGCGCTGCCGGAGACCGTCCGAGAAAATTCGCACATTTGTAGGATAATGCTCGCATCACTTCAAACGACCTACATTTTTCTACATAGGAAGTGCTTTCAACCCTTGTAGGATAAAGCGATTATCATAATATTGAACCTCCACTGATTGCGGAATCAGTAGAAGTACAACTACTTTGCAAACCTGTTAGCATATCTACAAATACGAGTACATAAGTTAAGCTTAGTTTGTGATGTGATATGTTAGTAATTTTGTTGAGTTTAAACAATATAAATAAATATGTTATAGTAGAGGATCCCGATATAGAACGACCTTCACCGAGATGTTTATTTGATGAAATGTATTTTATATTTAATTTAATATGTCAATAAATATATTGCATATGGGTTGCCTAACAAATTTTAGACCAGGGTATGTTTTGTTAAAAATTTAATAAAAAAAAATTCAAACATTTCACCGGTTTGATTATTAGATAAATTCATACTAAAATAATCTTAATTTTATTTAATTTCAATTTAATAATCAGACCGTTGCAAAATGCTAGTACATAGGTATAGATTTACCTGTTTATACCTGGCTACCCGATAGTTGTGACGGGAAAAGAATAGGCAACCTAACGTTTGCATATTCTATGGGCTTCATACTTTCGATTGGTATATATATAATTTATCTAATATTAATGAAACCGGTGAAACCGGTGAAATGTTTAAATTTTTTTTTTATTATTAAATAATCATACCCTGGACTAAAATTTGTTAGGCAACCCATATGCAATATATTTATTGACATATTAAATTATATATAAAATACATTTCATCAAATAAACATCTCGGTGAAGGTCCGTTCTATATCGGGATCTTAGACTATTAAGGGGCAATCTTACACAAATTATTTCGATTTGTGTAAGATTGTCCCAAACAAGCAGTTCATCACACAAATATTGGCCTTTCTCAGGATTCGAACCCAGGACCGCCGGCTCAGTAGGCAGCTGTAGTCCAAACTACGCCAACGGCGTCGTCAAAATATGTGTTTGGATAATAGTATGTATGAAGTGTTTATTTAACGCATACATTGCTGACAAATACACGTCTGCGTTCACATCTAGGTACATATGTCCCAAATGGCGGCATAAAAGCCAATAATATAAAACATCAAAACATAAATGGTAATATATAATTATATATACATATATTGGAATTAAGTATAATTAAGAAATAAAGACCATAGTACCTACATACTTACTTCGTATTAATTTAAAGTGCGGTATAAAAATTAAACAAAAAAAAATCCGTACAATTTTCTGCTTTTGGATTATTCAAATATCCCAAACTTGGTTGGGCCGCGCTGATTGTGCAAACCATTGTTCAAAAGTCTACGCAGCGAATAACTTTTGTGGGTTTCGCTCTCAAATGGCAACGCCAGTTCTATTGATATCGGATCCAATCAATTAATGCTCCATCCATCCATTTGTTTGTCGAGCGCTACTTTTGAGCATCGAAGTGTTACCATCTACAAATAGTTTCAGGGCTCCGTGCCTAAAGACTACAAACGAAGGAAGGAAGGTTTTATTCTTTTGTTTTTTTGCTCAATTGAAAAAAACGGCAAAGATTAAACGTTGGTGTGACTGTACCCTATTTAACTTAAGCTAAAAACAAAGGGCATGTCGAGTTAACTGAGAAATTTACGTATAGGTGAGGTAGCACAGTAAAAAGTAGCTTTAAGATTTTATTTCATCACTTTGTCAACTTGATTAATATGTAGCTTGAAGCTGACGGACGGACAGACAGAGAGACAGACCGATGTGGTAAACTGAAGAGGGCTTTAGCACAAGCATTCGTTTTTGCTAATGATCCCGAACTACTATGAGCACAAACACAGTTTTACTAATGAGAGTTCGGTTGTGCCTATGTTCCGAATCACTTTCGTTACGATATGTCTGATTTCGAAATTTAGTTTTTTACTAAATTTACGCTTATGTAATTTGAAAGTAGTTTTATATGTTGACTAGGTAGGTACCTAATTAATATTTGCTTTATTAGCATCAAATTATTATATTTAATGAGTAATTGTTTTTAATATCTTACTTATATGAGTCTGTGTTGCTGGGAACAAATTATTTTTTGTTTTAATGTCTAAGTACGGGATTTCTACCAAACAACTCAATACCACAAAGACTCTCAAACGACACTCCGTCGAAAATATGTTACCGAAACTGAGGCAGTTGAAACCCTCTAATAAGGACCCTCATCAGATAGTAGTAGGTAGAGAACCATTGGCCGTGTGTTAGTCGATTCGATCGCCGTAGAGTTTAGTGAAAAGGAAGACTCACCACATTGCCGTCGTCGCCGCCGCTTGCGCACGCTCTTTACGATATTTTGGTGTTTCCGAGGCACTAAACAATACAAATTTTATTAATAGGCACATTTAATAGCCACGTCCATGGCTAGCTATTTCTGTTCAGAGCTTTGGTATAATTGTTGTGTAATTGTTTACCGCGTAAAGGTAACGGTGTTGTTACCAATGCTTACATAATATGCCGGTCAAAATAGTGCATATTGGATATTGGCTAATATGTAACAGTTATTTCGATTCTCTGGAACATTTTAGAATACGACTGTGCTTTGTGACCTACATACTCGTGCTATGGACTTTATAAAATAACGGAAGAACCCTGATTGTAGGTATCTACATGTTTTGTATTTTAGTTAAGTTTTAGTTCTTTAGATTATGAAAAACCCTCGAATTCATTATTCATGTTTATTGAATAAAATGACACAAGCCGACCAATTTATACTTTAATAAACGACATGAAAAAACTTGTAAGTTTATACGAGTTTCTAAGTAGATACAAAGTATGGACAAAGTATAATTTGTCGTTGTATTGACACACTGAAAAAAATAGCCATTGAATCCTACTGACATGTCAGTAGGATTCAATGGCTATTTTTTTCAGCGCACTATCGCTAATCACTCTCATATTGGCAATAGTACAGCTGTTTTATTTTCTAAGTCCCTACTCGTTTAAACAAATGTAAAAATCGTAGTCCAGTTCATGATCACCCTCGTTATGTATTGAAAATATAAAGTTAGCAAAGGCTTCGTTCCAGTTAGGCGATTGAAGTATTTCCATTGCCATGCACGGCGCGAGCGGCCGCGCGTCACGCCGGGGTTTCCTCGTGACAACATAGACGAATGGCATTGGGACAGCACTTTGATTTTTTACCCCGATATTTCGCCTCACAGCTCCCCCGACCTTTCGAACAGAAATAATGCAAAAAATTCAAAATGCTTTGCACATTTTCGTTCTACCGATAGTACTTTTCCCACAAAGGAGAACGTTATAAAGGATTACGCTATGCAGAAGATATAATTTAAAGTATTAACGAGATTAGAATTATATGAAATTGTTATGTTACAATTACATTAAAAATATTTTACAGAAAAAAACTTATAACGGCGTTGCAGAACATCCTTATTTAAATTATGAAGAGTGCATAAAATAATATCAAGTTAAGCATCGTTATATTTTGTGTATATTTGAGTACAGTCTTAGTCCTTCTTAGAATTAATAGGTTAAATTTGAATAATAGAAGTACCATTGCTTAATCCGACCTTCATTAGCTCTTCAACCCTGAGCCCGACTCGGAACTTAGCGTCGCTAAAATCTCTTCTATCCTTCAATCTTACCTTATTACTTATGGTTAAGTTTCTAGGATTTCACAATTGACTGAGCTTCTTCTGCAGAATTATAAGTTAAGTGAGTTAGTTTTCGCTTACTCTATTAGAGATATATAATTGCTTGGAATAGTTTTCTGCTAATCTGGTACCCTGTTCAGAAATGCTCCCACTGGCTTAAGACTTTGGTCGTTACAACTTTTACGGAAGTCCTTAAATAACGGCAGTGTCTTGGGAAAAAGCGTATCAGGTGTTGCGAATTGCCGCGGACGATACGACGAGGATTCATGATCATTCCTATTAAGTAGCATTTCTTATTATAAAAACTCCCAACGAAATTTAGCCCTTTTAGTGCCTATTTAGCAGTACATTTTGTTCATGTTTTTAACTGGGTATTCAGCTTTATTAGCGTATTGTATGATTTCTTGCTACATGGTAATTAATCAAATTTAAATATCATCATCATCGTCATCATCAGCCCGTATCTATCCACTGCTGGCTTAGGGCCTCCTCGTGCATTGTCCATTCACTGCGACTTCGGGCCGCGTGACCATCTAGAGGGCGTCTCTCCATCTAGAGGGGGGTCTGCCGGCCCACGCTTCTTTTTCCCATTCGTGGTTGCCACTCCAATAGCTTTGGAGACCAGCGTCCGCCTTCTCGCCTACATACATGCCCCGCCCATCTCCATTTTAGAGTAGCGGCTTTCCTAGCGATGTCAGTTACTTGGGTTCTCCGTTTAAATATGGATAATACTAATTTGAAATTTTTAAAATACAGTACACAGATTGTAAACAGAGATTTAATAAATATGAAAGGTGTTTTCTTGTACTCCGGCGATTACTGAAAATTTATGTGACTTTTAGACGATATAGGAAAAGATCTAAAGTGGCTAGATAGTCACTAAAGTAGATAAAACATAGTGCTATTATTAGAAAATATGTAATTGAATCCGTAAAATTTCGTATCGACTTTGACAGTCATAAACGCCTAATAATACAAATAGTTCACTTTCAGTCCGTGTTAATCTGACCCCGGCGACACACAGTCTGAATTTCCGGTCCGGTTTCAGAATGGAATGACGTCAGCAAGCGACCCTTTCTGACGTCATTCCGTTCGGAAACTGGATCGGAATTCAGACGGGGTAAGATTGTTATGGAACAATATTATTGTAACGTTCGCGTCATCCTGTGCAAGTTATACTTAAGTAGCTATACAGCTACATGCTTCCTTACCTGAGGCATATCTAAAACTTGCTGCCCCGTGCGGTGTTACCCGCTTATCCCACGGGAACGGTAACCTATCATAATCCCAAGTTTTTAATTCCCCGCTGTATCGTTTCGCCGAATTTTTATTTGCCCGAAAGTAATTTTTCCTGAAACCCATAATATTTTCAGGATAATAAACATCGTTTTAATGAACCCATTAGGTTAGGTTAGGATTGTTTTATAATTATTTTGAAATATTAATAGTTTTGGAATAAATAGCTTTCGGGCAAATGAAAATTCGGCGAAACGTTACAGCGGGGAAACAAAAATTCGGGATAGGTGACCAGTTTTTACGTGAAAGAGTAACAAACATGAAAATGAAAAATGAAAAAAAAAAAAAAAACAATCCATCCATAATTACAAACTTTCGCGTTTATAATATTAGTAGGGATGGCGCAGCTACCGCATGTGGGTTAAGTTATACCCGCGGGAACACGCCGGAAAAATTAAAAAAATAAGCATAATCCTGAATGTGAAGCAATTTCGTTGTAGACAAACATACATACTGCCTTCTTAAAGCAAATAGCGGTATCTCAAGAACATCATAATATAACTTAAAACATTGATTATCAGACCACCTAAACAAATTAGCGGTTAATAAAAAGGTTACCTATATAGTTTTACGAATTAATTGAGGATTGTCAATTGTCTGTAAAATTAAGAAGATGTAAATACTAACGCCTAGTTTTTACATTTTCTTAATTTACTTGAGTATTTAATTGTCTAAAAATAAGTTAACGCCTATTGTTTTCTGAGGGCAGCATGTAGGATGTAGTTGGGAGCGCAGGCAAAGTTAGCAGTAGGTAGTTAACAACCCCATTTGAATATTACATGGTACCTATATGAACGGCCTCTGCACTCCTTCGTCCACACGGCAAAGCCCCCGGGATCAGTGGATCTGAATTGAGATGTTGATAAGCGTATTAAATTACGAATCCAAGTTTAGATTCATCCCTTTGTAGTATAAGTAAACCTTATAAATGAAAAAGGCGTTTATTCAGATATATATATCACGGGCCAAGAAGATTAGGGAGATTATTTTCGAACATTGTCTTCTTACCCGTCCATCTTATTAGACAATTCGTCGGGTAGTGCTACATTTGACCGACATAAGGCCTACATTATGTTGTATTAATTAATTTACAAAATATGTTTATTTGAAGTTGTATTAGTATTCCGAATAAAAAAAGTACCTAAACTACAGTAACTGAAGAAATTTCTTGGTTTGTTTTTAATTTGTGCATTTTGGCCGATCTGATTAGGTTGTTGTTTTCAATTAGCCATATTTAGTAGCTGGCTGCTAACAATATTTCTTTTTCGATTTAGGGTGTAATAGTACCATTTAGGCCCCGCTTCACGAAGCTAAAATAAAGTAGGTACTTTTTGAGCAGGAGAAGTGAAAATTGAGGAGTTGGCAAAGCCTCGTCGGATTGGGGCTTTGGGTATTGCTTGTTGAACTGAAAATATGTAAACGAGAAAGTAATGACACTCAAAATAACTACATCGGATCGATTAAAACGAATACGTCAATACGTTATCAGATTTATGAAGTACTTTAATACTTTCACGGAACGTGATAAATAAATGATTTGTCTATAAAATCCGTATCCGTAATCCGCACATTATCGTATTAGTAGATCTGAAATTCATATAATTAGCTATTGATAATAGTATTTTATGTACCTAATCCTTGCACAATTAATGAAGAATTGTGTAACTATTTATTGCATACAATACCTACTTTAAAAAACGGAACCCTTATAGATTCGTCATGTCTGTCTGTCTGTCCGTCTGTCTGTCCGTCTGTCCGTCCGTATGTCACAACCATTTTTTTCCGAAACTATAAGAGCTACCTATACTGTTGAAACTTGGTAGGTAGATGTATTCTGTGAACCGCATTAAGATTTTGATGCAAAAATAAAAAAAATAATAATAAATATTGGGGGCTCCCCATACCTACTTAGAACTGAAACTCAAATTTTTTTTTTTCATCAAACACATACGTGTGGGGTATCTATGGATAGGTCTTCAAAAATGATATCGAGGCTTCTAAAATTTTTTTTTTCTAAACCGAATAGTTTGCGTGACAGACGCTTCCAAACTGGAAAAAAGTTGGTCCCCCCCCCTCTAACTTCTAAAATAAGAAAATGAAAAATCTAAAAAAAAACATATGATGTACATTGCTATAAAAACTACCAACGAAAATTATTTAGAACGAGATCTAGTAAGTAGTTTTTTTTAATACCTAACTTTGCACCTAATTTATATGGGGCGCTATACATACCAGGTGCAAACTTAACTTAACCACTTAGGGATGGAAAGTGTTTGTACGGAACCCTCGGTGCGCGAGTCCGACTCGCACTTGGCCGGTTTTTATATGAGTAAAACGCAGAAAAATATTTTTTACTTTAATCTTCATTCCCCACTATGATTTTTTTTATTTTTGATGTACCTAATAGGTAACCTTTTTCGTTCAGCTCAAAACTATTAAAAAAAACCGGCCAAGAGCATGTCGGGCCACGCTCAGTGTAGGGTTCCGTAGTTGCTCATCCTTCACAATAAACTGCTGTTTTAAGCCCGATTTTTAAGTTAAGAAAGATTTTAAGCTCTTTAAAAAGGTCGTGACCCGTGGTTGAAAAGTTAGAGGGGGTGGGGACACAATTCTTTTTGTTTTCGGAGCGAATATTTACAAAATTGCTGACTTTATTAAAAAAATATGTTACGAGACCCCTATTATTTTTACAAGACCTATTCAACAACACCCCACACACTAGTGTTGAAAAGAAGAAAAAATCACCCCCACTTTAGGTGTACGGGTACCAGAAAAAATTTTTTTTTTACTTTTTATTTTACTGTTTTGTCGACGTGATACATACACATCGCGACACACGCCGCATCGTGATCGGTTATTTTTAGGGTTCCGTACCTCAAAAGGAAAAAACGGAACCCTTATAGGATCGCTTTGTTGTCCGTCTGTCCGTCCGTCTGTCAAGACCCTTTTTCACAGGAACGCGTGGACGTATGAAGCTGAAATTTATATCAATTACTCAGGTCTACTGTCCCTTGAAGCTGTGAAAAAATCAAACTTCTAAGCCAACGCAATCAAAAGATACAGCCGTTTATGCCGCAAATTTTCGACACTTGCAAGGGAATCAAAACCTACAGGGTGCTTCCCGTGAACTCAGAATCTTGAAATTTGGTACGAAGCAACGTCTTATAGCATAGATAAAGGAATAATTACGAAAACCATAAATTTGTTTTTTTATACCTAACTTTGCACCTAATTTGCATATTTTCGACACTTGCAAGGGAATCAAAACCTACAGGGTGCTTCCCGTGAACTCAGAATCTTGAAATTTGGTACGAAGCAACGTCTTATAGCATAGATAAAGGAATAATTACGAAAACCATAAAAAAAAATTTTAATACCTAACTTTGCACCTAATTTATATGGGGCGCTATACATACCAGGTGCAAACTTAACTTAACCACTTAGGGATGGAAAGTGTTTGTACGGAACCCTCGGTGCGCGAGTCCGACTCGCACTTGGCCGGTTTTTTGAAAAGTAATTTCAACCAATCAGGGAACAGTAGCGTGTTGATGTTTTCTTTTTGTAATTCATTTTGAGTTGAGTAGATAGACGTTTTATGTTATGAATATTAAAGTTCAGTAGCGGGTACCATAGAGTATAGAATTTTGGTACAGGTTAAAAATTGCGTTGTTGTGATTTTGTCTGTGAAATTATAATTGGCAGATTACAGTACGCGAGTATAAAACATTTTTTCTACTTCTGTACTTTTTCTGTCATGTATATGTATAGTCTCTAATATAATGATATATTTTCGACGGCGCGTTTGGCTCGGTTTGTAGACACCTGCTTACTGAGCCGGCGGTCCCGGGTTCGAATCCCGGCAATGGTTGTTCTATGTATTTGAGTATATATTTATCTATATAAGTACGTATATCGTCGTCTAGTACCCATAACACAAGCCTTATTGAGCTTAATTTGGGACTAGATCGATTTGTGTGAGGTTGTCCAATATATTTCTAAAGAAAATATTTATATTTATATTGGCTCTATATTTGACTGGTAGAGAATGCTATTTGGCATTAAGTTCACCATTTGTAGTGACTTGAAAAAAAGTATAGGGATCACATGCCGATCTATGTATATAATATGTAATAGAAAAACTAGACTTGATTACAAAAACGAATAAGTCCCCCGCGCGCCCGTAGCGAAAGTCTCGATTGCCCAAAATGGTGAAGTAAATAGTTTTTTTAATGTTGTGAATAAAACTAAAGTTATTTTTGGAGTCTGCATCGCACTGGAGTAGGCGGTTTATGCGGAGATGAAAAGGAAATAATTTCCTATAGTTTTTTTATTTCGTGCCGAAAACGATTTTTGTGTGCAAAAAAAAGTCTTGCCAAAATCCTCTCCACTTTTAGTATTACTCACATTCGTTCGTACCTAAAAGGTTTGTCTTTATCTGCATAAAGTACTATATCCGCAGCTGAAATCGTTAATCGAACAATGCATCGTTATGTCCCAGTTAATACGTTCGGCTAATAATAACCATAGCAATTAGAGTACACGTAGCTATACGTAGATAAACGTTATCGGCGAGTGTAAAGCCATTAATGTCGTGCAATCGATTTGCGTGATTTGGTAGATTAAGGATGCCTACGTACCTGGGTTTCTACGTAGTATACGGTGGTCGGTACGGTCGTATGCATGATATAAGACGACAAGGTATGGCACTTCCACTCCGGTTAGCGACACTTTTTACGTCACGATTAGTAGCCGCTTTATAGTAACAAAATAAGTATAAGGAAAAAAAAATTGCCGCCAGTCGTACCAAAAATAATAATTATGCATTTATGCATTACAACTGTCATGTTTTTTGACAAATGTATTATGTCGTAATAATTGATTTAATACACTAACGATTTTATTAGATTCATGTCGGTAATCGGGGAGTATTGATAAACCATTGGCAACACTGAAACGGATTGACAGAACCAACAAACCAATCATAGCGTGATGACGTCGGAAGTTTCGCCTGTAATTCCGGAGTAGCTTGTTTTCTTATACCATGGTCGCTGACTACCACAATGGAGTAACAAGACGTTATAACTGTGATCAAACTACAATAAGAGTCCAGAGTGTCTTTCGGATTCAAAATCGAAACTTTAACATGACTTTATACAGAATTTGACATAACGTTTTTGATATAAGAATAAAGAAAAAAAAAAACCGTGAAAACGCTGAAGATTCGCCCACCTAATATTGCATTTACGGGTTATGAACAGCCGATAAAACATCGTCGTTCTTGTGGTCAAATGTTAATAGCTTTTATACATGTGGTGTGGATGTTGAATACAAGTGCAAACCTATACGTCGTTTGCTGATAATGATAGAGAGGTCTTCAGTAGGGTAAAGATTATGAGCCCTTAGAACATTTTAAGAACAAAATATAGATGATGTCCTATGGCACAAAAAAACAAGATGGCTCTCTTTATTAAATCCATATTTGAGGTTAACGCACAGACCGTGGGTTAACGCCTATCTCAGCAAAAGGACATTTTTGTCATTTGGCTTTATATTGTCCTTGTTCACAAAACGCGACAGTAACCTTTTGAACGCCACAGTCGTCATTACGACTTTGGAAAATTGCTAAGCTGTCGTTAACGTCGTCAAATTACGTCCAAATTTCGCTGACAAACAATTTCGTAAATTAAACCGTAACAAGTATTTTTTATTCTATTTCATGACTTAATTCTATTTCTATGTCACTATTTAATGAGCTATGTATAAAAAAAAAACCTTTATCTATATGCCTTTGCCATAACGACATTTGTCCGTGGTTTATTGCTACGTGCATTGCTATTGATCTTCGACGTGGATAATATACACGTGCACCTACATAAGAGTGTTTACATATGTACGAGTACATACCTACAATTAGTAACCATTATAATGATGAGTTTACACATCATGTTGTGATGTCAATAAGAAAATTGTCTTTTGCTGTGTCTCAACCCAACTCTCAGGAGTGTGACAAAATCAAGGTGCAACATTAAGATAAGCCCTTGCAGCACCCTTGATAATTTATGTTATGAATGTTAAACTATGCATATTTGCACGTCATCACTATGAAAACAGGACTTTTCGTATACCTAGTCGTCAAGTTAAGTTTTATGTCAAGAGAAGGCTGCATAAAATTGTTTTAAGTTCTTGTGCATAAAGTAATTTATTCTTTTGAGACTAAGGCAATAAGGCCTTACAGCCACATACACAATATATACCTTCATTTAATAGTTAGGTTTTATGAGAAAACAAAGAACGCAAATATTTTTAACGCGCGAGCGGGAAACTATTTGTTCGTCAAAATAATATGGATTAAAACTGATTTCAGCAATTTTGATAATTCATCCCCTAAGGTGGTAAAAAAGGGACCGAAAGTTTGTATGGAGACCAAATATTTTTTTGAGCGCGGGACTTGAATCTTTGTGTAAAGGCATACTATTAGAATACAAGAGAAGTTCACATACAAACAATACAAATTCGTTGAAATTTCTTAAACAGGCATATTTAAGAATAAAAAAAATCACGTCAGTTAAACGTTATTAAAAATTTAACCTCTAAGGGGGTTAAAAGGGGGATGAATATTTGTCTTGGGGTTCAAATTTCGTAAAAAGGTATTAAAATAAAATTGAAGAAAACTAATTACAGTGTTTTTGAAAATTCATTCCTTAAAGTGGTAAAAAAGGGGTTGAAAGTTTGTATGGAGATCAAACCTTTTTCTGAGCGCGGGACTTTAAACTTTGTATAAAGGCATATAATTAGAAAACAAGAAAAGTGATTTCAGCGTTTGTAAAAATTCAGCCCTGAAGGTGGTGAAAAAGGGGTTGATTTGTAAGAACATCAAACATTATTTTGAGTGCGGGACTTGAAACTTTGTATAAAGGCATATTATTCGAATACAAGAATTTATAAACGAACTATTATTAAACTCATCGAATTTAGTAAAGCCATTCGTGCGTAGATGTACCTGATTTCCATAATAATTCCACGTTATTAGGGCAATTTAGCCGAAAAAAAAACAAAAAAAAAAATGTACATATAAATGTTGTGAAACATCGTAGAAATTGTAAAATAGTATTGTATACCGGTTGATGATGACTCTTGCTTTAAAATTTCAAGGTAAAGAACATCCAAGTCAAATAATGTATTTTCTAGAGTCTGGCTCTGGCTAGCCAAATAATGTTGACAGATATTAGACAGATGGAAGAATAAAGTAAGTGTATTAAACTGAACATATTTTTATCTATTTAGTGCAATAATAATATTATGATAGAATGATTACAATGTTTCAAAAATATGATATGTAGAATTACTTATAATTTGTAAATGTTACTTATTGTTTGTTTATTAATGTGCCAAAACCAACAGCTTCCCTTTACTCTCGGTTTGAGGCTGAAACCTTATGTTCTGACCGATGCTTTGGAAGCCAGTTTTGAAAATAATAGTAATTTTTCAATTATCTGGAAACAAATATAATAAAACATTATTTTTTTCCTTTAATTTGTAAGGAAACAACAAAGAAGTAAATTGACATAATAATACTAAACACATAATTACTTTCTTCAATAAAGCTAAGAACCAAATGTTATTCACATTAAAAACAAACAGATTTTGTGCTACCTTTATTTTTTACCTTAATATTGTTGCGTCCATTATTTAACACTTTTGACAAAGCCCCGAAAGTTGTGAACGTTAGGTGGCGCTGACGTCATGCACCCGGCCAATATACTTGGTCATAAAGTAAAAAAAGATTTTGACATTATAATTTATTTATTTATTTATTTAATGCACAGGCAGCTTATAGCTGATGCGTGCATATCACTATTCACTTGTGTTCTGTATTTGTAAACGTAATAATACGTTTCTACTATACTTAGCATTGCTTAGGCATTTACTAATTTTAGTAAAGCTTTTCATTTATAGATAGCGCTAGCAGTTCTAATTAATTTATATATACTAACACGTTCATTTTATTAAATTAGGTAAAAAAAAAACAAATTGTATGCTATATTAATGGATGTATACAACAATTTGAATTAAATTCGATATATTTTTATCGTGTTTATATACGTATGCGGTTATATGCGTATTGTTATCAAAGTCATCGAATTTAGTAAAACTATTCGTTCCCAGATGGCACTAGCTGTACCTGATATAATAATGATTCCGCGTAATTAGAGTAATTTAGCCGAGAAAAAAGCTAAAAAGCGGCCAAGGGCGAGTCGTACTCGCGTACGAAGGGTGCGGTACCATTACGTAAAAATGGCAAAAAATCACGTTTGTTGTATGGAAGCCTCACTTCAATATTTATTATTATTTATTATTTGTTAAATTACAGCAACCAACATCAAAATACACTTGACTTAAATCTCATACAACTTGCAAAAAAAGAAAAGCAGGTAATTTCAACATTGCTTCGATCTGAAAATAATAAAGATAAGATTCCACGCGTACGAAATCGCGGGCAACACAGCTAGTATATGTATAAACGAGGTTTATGTTAAAAAAAACTCTTTTTAATTTAAATTTTCTTCATAATATTTGTCATGTGTCACATGGATTTAAGACTTGGTTCTTAAAATATTTCATAAATTAAGAAAGCGCATTGGCTTTAAATGTTGTTTTTTTTACAGTTTAGTACAGTATTTTTATTATACAACGTTACGTAATATTGTGAATAGTGAAGTGTGTAACATATGTTATTTTATTTACAATAAACCATTTCTTCAACAGAGAAACACAATTAAGTTGCTTATTTCAAGAATAGACGAATTTACGTATAGTGTTTGCACACATTATACATGTATGCAAGATTTAAGTTATTTTTTAATGTATTTTTTATAAATAAATATTGAGGGAGAATTTTACACAAATCGATTTAGTCCCAAACTAAGCAATGCTTTGCTGTGGGTACTAGACGACGATATACATAATAAATATATAATTGCATATACTTTTACATAAATATATATGTAGATGACATAGGAACAAATATTAGAGTTCATCACTCAAATAGCCCTCGTGCCTTGCCCGGGATACGAACCCAGAACTGCCGTCATCTGCGCATACTGTGCCAACCGCGCGTCTCGAACCCAGGACCACCGGTTCAAAGTTCGTTCAGAAAACAGGAACTGGGTCACATTTAACTAGCAAGATTTGATCACAGACAGACAGACAGACCGACAGCGAGACAGGTGAAACTAAATAAAAGTTTGATAAGTAGGTAAATAAGAAGCGGAGGAGAAATTATTTTTAAACGATTAATTATATGCTGCAATCCTCATGACATTTTGGTCAAATATAAAATAAAAAAAGAACATGCAGATCCCTACGTTACGGGAAATAGAGATACTTACCTATGAGATATCAGGAAAGTTCCACACGTGACAATGATCACGACACAACACAAGCTGAGCAGATAGCAGATTGTTACTCAAACTTTCCCAATTATATCCAATTTTCACATGATTGGATATCAAACAAAACACCGGATATTCATGTTATATTACGGATGTCCCGGGAATAGACGCGATGGTACGCCTTACCAACTTAGCTGGTTATTGCATATATTTATAAAACAGTCACGTATTATTCCACAAATTGGATAAATTGAAACATCTCCGAGAAATAGCACGAATCCTGAAGGAAAAGCAAATTGCGCTATATTTTTCAACACACTTGCGAAGGAAAAATCATCCGTTTATAACTGTAATGCTTAATTATTGAAACAATTTGTGAAAGTACAATTGTTTTTTTTTTTTTAAAGTTATCAGATCCCAGGAAAAGCCAAGTCCCTAAGCCCTGACTCTACTAACCCTACTACCTTGGTTTAAAAAGTATGGCATCAACTGGCTTCAAGCCCCTAAGCCCTGAGTTTACTAACCCTACACCTTGGTTTCAAAAGTATGGCTAGGCCGTTTCATAGAGTACCGTAAATAAGTTTAACGGACTGTCCAGCCTATATGGTAAGGAATTAAGTTTATATGTTTACTTACGTTTAGCCCCATATATATACACTTTTACCCCTCATTATGGAATTCCCCTTATTTAAAGGTCGGGGGTGATTTTCTAAAAATACTAGAATGTTTATTTTATTTATAACAATGAGCCCCAATAGGTATAAATTTCTCTCTAGTATCAAAATTTGCGAAAGTCTCATACAAACTTCCATCCCCTAGTTTAAGGGGTTGAGGGTAAAAAAGTTTCAAGTTTTAGAATTATTTCATTGTTTATGTACTAATACTAGCTTACATACCAAATTTCAGCTTTCTAGGTCATCGGGAAGTACCCCAGAGGTTTTGATACGTCAGTGTACATATATATATGAGTGAGTGGCAAAATCGGCGTATTTTAGTAACCAATAAAACCTAAAGTATAAAAGCTAGATCGATTAAATTTACGACATTTTATAAGTTCCCTAACTGCATCTTAACCTGTGAATTTGGGCGCTCTGGTGTTAACTGGGACGAAGCTACGAGGGTTTGAAAATTAGACGAAACGGTTCGAGAAAAGGTAGGTAGTGCCCCGCTTCTTTTTTGTTCGTCTTGGCGGGGGCACTACCGTACCCCCAGATTTCCCTATCGTGTTTGGCGTTTGATTGATGCGCAGTTGAGTAATACCAACTTACCTTTCAACCCTCGGGTCGCGATGAGTCACTTTCAACCCGCTTTTGAGATAATCAGTGTGTACTGTGTAGGGTCAAAATATCTATTTGTACGCGACGATCACTAACTACGAAATTTGCCTATACTTATGTACGAGTATATCAATGCTTTGTAACGCACGTAGTCTATGGATACTATCGAATCGTTCGTGAGAGACGCTAGATCCAAAAGGCGGTCTAAGTAATGAGTGTGCAAACAGCGCTGGATACAAACGAGTGAACGACTTGTTTGTCTTCCCATCCCCTGCAGGGTAGTTCCAGCAAACGCTAGGTGATAGTTAAATGTTCGAGTCGGCTTCGCGGAAAGTTTGGTCACGAGTTCAGTCTCTGAGGGCAAAATGGTGCGATCAACTTGTTACCATAAATTGAAATTAAGTCATTAATTTTGTGACATATTAATTATTAAGTCGACGGTGATAATGTAAAAAAATATACTTCAATATAGACATTTTTAAAAACCCCTTTAAATATCAAAAATCCGCTACGTAGTTTGAAAAAAAAACAGTCTTGTAGAACCAGCTGCAGAAACACGGTGAAATTTATTTCGAAATAGTAGGTATTCCTAATTTTTAATATCATGGTTTAATAATAGGCTTTTGACTTCCGGTCCGTGACTTAAGATGGCCGCATGCGTTTAGGTTTTGTTGTTCGTTATTTATTCATTTTTGTCGTTCAATGTGTAGTATTGATAGCGTATTGTGCAGTGATCAAACGAATGTGTGAATAGCTAATGAAAAATTCAACTTGAAGCGTACATAGCCCTTCCTGGGTCAAGGCCCGATAGTCCGTGTGGTTTTTTGTAAATCGAAAAGCACGATTTTATCAACTCACCGTACAACGTGGTATCAATCCTCTATCTAGTCGCCGAGTGCGATTGGCAACGAGACATTGGCAGTAATGGTCGCTTAACTGTGACCGGTTGCCATTTAAAAAAAAAAATAGAAATAATAGGCTTGGTACAATCTTTGGATGACCATGAAATTATCATCGATAGTCCTTGCTGTGAGAATCTACAAGCTCATTAACTTTTCTTTACCATGGTTTTTGCGAAACGTTTTTTTTTTATTGACAATTTGACAGTTCTTAATAAAAGTGGCTGAAAGGTTCTTTGCATTGTTTTCCCGTATCGTATTAATGCTCCACTTGGGTTTCGTTTGCATAAATGATGCAGACCCCACTACTATTTCATTGTTTATTACATAACGTAATAAAAACATAGACAAAACGGCCGATGTTTCGACATGTCAATAAGATAGCAACAAGGAAAGTTCGGAAAGCCTGCTCCATAAACAGTACTAAAATGTTTTTGTCTTGCCGTTACTTGAACAAGCGAAATAAAAAGATACTTTTCCACGCTCTATGACCGAGGGGCGCGGTTGCGCGAATAAGTAAAGCAGTTTGGATGAACTCGTTACATCAATTCCATTACTACTATTTGTATTCGGGTCATTGTGAGATTTAGGTTCAAGTCTTCCCGGTGGACATTTGCGAAATTAAGGACTCCAGGGCCTAATTTTCTGATAAAATGCCTCTGAGAATAAAGAACGTTCCCTCTTCTATAATCCGATGTAATAGAAACATAACCTAGATTCATACAAGCTCTTAACTTTTGACCACCGGAGGGACGAGTTTTGTTTTTGTAACTGACAATGACCCATTCAACAAAAGAAACTCAAACAAATTCGCAATTTAAGATTATATTAATCTGTGATTTAAGTATTACTCGTACTCACTTTCCCTAAATTTACGTTTGTTCTGCAATTAATCTTCTTTACTAAAGTATCTTGAAGTTGAGCAGTTGCCATTTGTTAAGTAATTCATTTCATTCATCTTTAAAACATACTTTTGTCTCATCCATCAGACATGTGAATTGTAAACTCGTACTCGTAAGTGTAATTCAGCCAGTAAAGTTGCTTGCACAATTTAATTAACTGCCTTTCGAATGTTCGCCGAAGTGTCAAATTTCGTGAAAAGCATTTTTCTCTGAAACCGTAAACTATTTGTTATTGTTATAAAACAAAGCTAGCCTATGCTTATCAATGGGATGATATTTTCAAGAATTATGAAACATTTATGACCTCAGAGGGAAAAAAAATCGTCGATGTGAAAATCGAATTTTAACGAAACCCAAAATTTTATTAGGACTGAATGTGACTAACTGTGCACTGTGTTACCAACTTCTTAAGTGCAGTTACCGACTCAAATACGTCTTATAAGTATTTGCTGTTAGTTCCACTGAAACTATTTAATAGTATACGAAAACTAGGTACATTTTACCATTATTTGCGGTTTCTTATAATCATTTAAGAGATCAAATATTAGTCGTTAATACGCAGTGTACGACTGTACGGGTGTATTAGTATTGTCCATTCCTCGTAAACACAATAGGTACTGGGGGGAATAATCTGGTTAAACTCTCAAGGTATAAGGTATAAAGTACATTACATTAAGCCATGTTGCATCATTATTACCCTAATTTCACAGTGTATTGGTTATTCTACTGTAATACTGTGTAAATTTTGTTGTAAATAAATAAATAAATAAAAATCATATACTTGAGTTAAGTAATCTGACTGATCCCATAACTCCACCAATATGGAATAGATAGCCACCAGAAACGGTGTCTCCCAAACATTACACCATTAATCGTCTGCAATAGACGCAAGGGCCTATATATGGAATAGGTACATTAGCTAACCTTGAAAGAAAAAATAGATAACTAGGTATAGTTTAGTACGTGTGCTTAATCGGTGAATATAATGATAATGAATAATAGTTTCCAGTGAATCTCGTTTCACAAAAGTAAAATATTACCTGCTCGTAACCTGCAAGTTTTTACCAGGGTATTTTTAAGCTAACACGACACACAAAACCTAAACCAAAGGAGTCCAGTGTCAAAGCCTAAAAGAGAATGAACGGAATACATTGACCCATTTCCGAACTTTCAAACACGGTGGCACGTAGGAGATTCAGTTCATATCTACTAAAAGACGAGGGTAAAATAGTTTAAGGATTATATTTTGGTGATCGAACAATGGCCATAATTTTGATCCACTGACCGTTACAGCTAGCAGCTGTTGGACATTTGGGGCATTACAATTAACGACTGTTCAGAAATTAGTGATGGAGGGTACCTCCCTCAAAAATAAGTTTCGCGATCTGCGGATTAATTTCGTTGCAAGTAGAAAAAAAATAAGGTCAACTTTATTTCGATTTTTACACAAAATTTTATTAAAACATGTTTTTAGCACGACATTAGCAACTAGGTTATAGGTTATCGCGGGCTAGTTTTCCGCAACTCGACGTCTTACAATGCGCCTATTTTGCGTGACATTAGCAAATAAGATAAATATTTTCAAAACCAAAAGGTTCAATTGGGGCTTCAAAATAAACATTGCGTTCATATTTAAAAACCTTTTAGAAATATACACGCTACACGGTCGAGGTACGATAGCGGATAAGCGGAAATGCTAGCGGAAACCCCTCTACACGTGGTACTTTTTGCTTTTTTGCATTCGGGATAAACATTTTAGCATAAAAAAAATTTGGGCCGTCCATCTAGGGAACCCAATTATTTAAATAAATTTTCACCCATTTCCAGCTACACGATTGATTTTATTCAATTTGGTATGCAGATTCATATACGATATCAAAACAATAACAATACATCAGGTATCAATAAAATATTTGTTTTTATTTTCATGTAAATCCTGGCACAGGGTAACGGCAGGATATTTTAAGTTTAAATAAGTTACATATAATTACGTTAAATTAAATAGTTGCTCGAAATCGTAAAAACTGTAAGTTAGTAACAAGTGTCATTTTCACCACTAGCGTCCATTTTGATTGTTAATTTTCCTCTAGAGCACGTTTATTGCAAGCTAGTCGATCGTGAATTTGGAATTTTCAACAGTCGCTCCGAGCCGGCTTCGTTACCTACCAGCGATGTATATTTAGCTCATCTACATAGATACTACACGTTCAAGCTACGTTTGCACCTAGTAGCTACTATAAGTCGCGTTCAAATGAGGTGCAAACTTAACTTAACCGTGTGAAATGTCGGTGATGCTTGCTATATACAATTTATAGTTTAGGTTATTGCATGGAAGCTATGAAGTCGTGTGCTAATATTATTAAACACGTGCAAGCTGTATTATTAATATATACAGGGGTTTAGGGGTTACCTCGGGATAGGTAGGGATAGGTAAAATATTATTTTACAATATGCACCCTGTTCGTAGTAAACATGTACTCGTACCATAAAAATGCTTCGAAGCGCTCAATTATATACCTAGTCAGTTTTTCAATTAGTCTTATACTGTCTCGTAATAAAATATTCAATAATGGACAACATTTCATTTTTTTTACCACCTAATCGTGATCAGAAGGCCCGAATCTGTATACAGTCCTTCTATTACAGGTACCTTCAAAAAATGAAATGTTGTCCATTAAGTTATGATGCAGTTAGTACTGCAGGAATAGTATTAAAACAGGCATATGCATATAAATTCCACTGTTCATGGTTAATAAATTGGTTGATGTTTTAAAGTCGTCCGTTAATATTTTAATGGTCGGGGCATAAATAACCCATTAATTATGGAATTTCATCGTGCATTAAAAAATTAAGCCAAAGATTATGACCGTCGTTTGGCAAATTAAATCATTCGTACTAAGTATTTACGAGTCGGCTAAAAGCGAGCTTGAGCAAATAATTTGGCCGGCATTTAATTAAAAATATACTTAAGTTTAAGAATAAAATCCTTTCAGTTTTCTATTTGCATCTCCCATACAGTTTGATCGAAGTGATAAGAAAATAATTATCACCATTTCATTCGTTTGTAAGTAGAGTTGTCCTAGTGTGTACCTACCTACTCAAGAGAACTTTAAAATTCAACAAACTTTTAATCATATCTAGTCATAGCTATAAATGGAAAAGTAAAACTATACAGTGAAAATAAAATTATAATACATGGTTCTCAAGATACCCTAATTATGATTTAATGCTATAGCATATCATAGCACATTTGTGGACAAATCGATCTTTAATTTTCCGCGTATACCGTAATCTGGGGTGTTTTACAACTATGGGGTGTCTCAAAAGTTGCGCATCGGTGCTGCAACTTTTTGTGAAGGACTCGCGCCACTTTATAGACACTCTAAAGGACGTCACGCTGGAACCAGACGACATAATGGTGAGTCTTGACAGCGAATCTCTTATCACTAACTTTCCCGTGAAAGAGTGTCTCGAGATAATTAGGGAAAGGCGAAGTGACAATGAGATGCCAGAGTCATACATGGTGTTGTTGCGAAACTGTTTACAGGGGTAGTTAACTTATGTATCGCGGAAGACATTTACCTCCTGACCGAGGGTGTTGCCATGGGGAGCCTTGTGGCATCGGTCATGGCAAATATCTGGATGGAACTTCGAAGAACACTTTGAAGCCAACTTAGATCTACCACCATGGGTATTGAAGTTCTGGAAGAAAATGCTTTATGCAAAAAAGTGGCAGGTACTTTGGCTCTTGGCTCATTAACCTCTAATTTAGAAAAGGTTAACGTAACGTAAGAACGTTTTGTTTAATATTTCCAGAGTACCTACTTGCAATGTTTGCGGACCTCTACATTTTCTGACATCCATCCCATACCTTGGGTAGTTGCCCAATCCATATAAATTGCAATTAGGATAGATGGCCCCCCGAAAGAGGCCATCTATCCCCCAAAAACTCTAATCACATCTGGCTTTTCTTAGCAATTGCACAGAAAAATGCAACACGGTCAACTTAGTAATCTGGAGAAATTGTAGGTAGCTAAAATCTAACCCGCTGTGACATACTGGTTTGACCCTACATTTCAAGGGACAATTTTACACAAATTTACTTACTTCTATAGTAATCCTAATTCTATAATAAGCAAAACCTAATTCTATAATAAGCAAACCAAAGAACAAGTATTCGAGTTCATCACACAATTATATATTGTCGGATTTAAATCCCAGGACCGAATTTTAACCAATTTTCGTACAAGAATAGCTGGACATCCAAAGGTAAACATACCCGCTTCAATTTTGATTTGCTTTGTTTAAACTCCTTTCAAAACAATCTACCAATTTGTTTTACATATATGACGTCACATAATAATGGATATCTATTTTTTGCATTTCGTGGCAGCGTTGTATTGTCCGCTAGCTTGACTTTTACGTCCGTACAACCACTACCTGTATTGATTAGCTGAATAGTCCGAGATAAGGGGTGGACTACCCCCGTGCAATGGGGCCACCGATTAAATTGTGTCAACTGGGGTTAGGTGAAAAGAAATAAAGTCATTACGGACTGTGGTATGGAGACTTTGTGGTTTCTCTTTAATAAATTCAAACAGTCAGAATAACCAATGTCTATACTTAAACGATATTTTATAAAAAATCTATCTAACATATTTCATTTGGAGGACTGCACTGAATCGATTTAATATTTTTTCTGCTCCAGTACTTTTATCTGTCATTTATATAGTTACTAACTCTAATATAAAGACATAAATTATGAAAGTCTGTAAAAGTCTATACTCTACTACCCAAAAAAACACTGCTAAACGACGTTATAATGTCGCCAAAAAAGCATTACTTAATACCACAGATTACAAAATAAACAACTGCACTGACACAATTTGCAATTAAAAAAAAAAACATTACTAAGGCATTGCTGCCAACTTAAAAAGTTTTATCTTCTGTGCATGGATGTATAGTATAAATGAACGTATACCTTTAGGTATAAGTTTATATTTTTTTGACAGATGGACGTCAATAAAAAAAAAGTTTATGAGACACTATTTTTTTTGTTGGTTCCGAGCGGGAACATGTAATTATTTTCTTTGTTGTTTAGTTGCATTTTATTTAGTAAATGTCGAGTCGTAGAAAAAGTATTGTATGCAACGTTGTATAAGTAGGTCAAAAAACGCTCGAGGCATCTTTCTTACGATGTTCGCTACGCTCACATCGTAATCCATGCCTCTCGCGTTTTTTGCCCCCTCTTATACAACAGTTCCATAAAATACTATTGTAAGTTTGTGTGACTATTTATTTTACGCCAGCTGCTACGCGGGGAGTAAAATCTCACTTCCTGGCCAAGGCAAAACTTAAAACTATAGACAAACCCATGGGTGGTAATTCGTAAAGCTCCAGATCGCATATTTATGACCCTCACCTTCGCTTCGGGCCGTAAACACCTTCAATCTGGGACATTTACGAATTCACCGCCCTAGGTAATATACTATTGCATGTCTCTTTTCAGCCTTATCACGTCTAATGGCTGAATCGATTTCATATTTTTCGTACACTGGTAGTATCCACGCACGGTTATTGAACTTAATAGGATGTGTTGTACCTAACAACGCAGAAAATAAACGGGGAATATATTTTTTTACGTTTAATTTATAATTATTACTTCTGTTTACCACATAACACAACTCTCAAATATTAAACAAGAGGTATATTGGGTTAATTCCCAGTATTCATTGCGATTCAATGCTGAAGATACCTAAATTACAATTTGTAAATGCTTCAAGAGTAAGAAGATGTAAGGCGCAATTACAATTAGAATCCGGAAAGCAAAGAAACCACGCAGTAATAAAATATTACATGTGTAAAGCTTAATTTAGACCAAAATAAATTACGTTTATTTCGATCAATTTTGCACCTGAATTGGTTTCATACACTACGCGTAGCCTGTCTGGCAAGTTTCCAATTAAAATATCAATATTGGGAATAATATGTAAATGATATTATAAGATTTGTCAATTATGCGGCCGCGGCTGTCGCTCTCGTATCGGGCTATCCAGCCTTCTTCGAAAAGTGCCGCAGTTTATTAGACGCTGCTTAACTCATCTGTTATAGATGTAAAAGGCTAATGATGATTATAAGATTATTGAGCTCACATTTTGCCTTTTAGGTGCCCCAGTAAATAAGAATAACACACATGTTATAAAAATTAATTATATATACGCAAACCAATAAGTTTGGGAAAAGAAAAGCGGGAGTTTTATCTTTTTCCCGGCATTTTTTTCAGAACTACGCTCCAAAAAAAAATGCAAATTCGGTCCAACCGTTTCCTAGTTTGGCACTGTGCAACACATGTAGCGATATCTTTTTATTTATTTACATACTTTATTACTTATCTATAAAACTCCGTATGACTAAATCCGTCTTCGTTTAGCCTTTGTCAGTGAGAAAGTGAATAATGATATTAACTAATAAATATTGCAAACAACTCAAATATATACCGAAGTAAGGCCAACCTCAATAAGTCATCAGTGGAGTCCATATCCTCCTAGAACCTTGAGCCTGGGATACGATCACTTTCCTTTGTTTAATTTTATTTAAAATAATAGCATAATTGAAGCCATTAAATGCCATTAAATGAAGGCTTAATCAGTTGCGTTCTTGAAGCCTAACGAAGTGGCAATTTATATCCAAAAGGGTACCAACTGTTTAATTTGGGGACAATTCCGTCGCGCCACAATTATAGACATAAGATATAGGTATAGGTACCTGATAAATTTAAGCTCGAGTGCCCTTTGCGGAGTTTGCATTTAGATGCGACTTAGTATTTCAATATTGTCCGACACAGGGAAAATCTTTATATTATTATAATTCCGTTTGAGATTCAAAATCGCAAAGCCAGCCGGTTTAATTAAAAGTTTGTTCACTTTTGGCGGCATTTAATCCACCTGCCACGTTTGACGGTCGCCTAACTAAATCTGTGTTCATTGAGCAATTTTAAATCTATGAAGTACTCAAGAGACGGCTATGTGTTTAGGGTTTAACTTGGAAAAAATTTGGCGAGCAGAGTAAACCTTTTAGATAAAATGATTTTAGAGCAAATTTGTTAAATCATTTAAAAAAAAAACAACTTAAACTGATTCTATCACGTATATTCATTATATTAGCTGGATGCTGACGTTTCAGTTATTTTACAGTTACATGTCGAGAACATAACTTTTCTCTGTCAAAGTTACATCTATGCGAACTACTCATTTTTATGAATATGAAATAAAAAAAGTTGTACATAGATGGGCCAAGGACAAGGGCCTAAAATAAGCCATTGTGACACGATGATTTTTCCGACCTCAGTGTCATAATGACTTTAAGCCACGTGTTAAACACTACTTTTCACTTCGACTGCGAGAAAATTTAAAAATAACCTAAATAATTTAACTGTTGTGTTCCCCGCTTACTATTTCGTTTTTGTACAATCGGCACTTTTTTTTTAATTATGATAGCGGGCATAGACTATTGTTCGATCAGGAAAACGCGAAAGAACATTAGATCGTAATCTAGACACGCGGCAGCGTGTGCAGCCAAGTTCACCCCAGGAACTGCCGAGCAGCAGCAGTGTGTTATATTACACGAAGTTCCAAATCTATTTAACATAAAAAATGAAAAGCTTATGTATTTAGACCCTTTAGAACAACTAGAACCCCAAATTTCATAATAATATGTGAAATTGAGATAGTAAAGTCCAAAAACCGTCATTTTTACCACTGGCTGACTGACTAGTAATCAAAAACATAATTTACTTCAAGGTGAACTAGAAAGGTGAAATTTTGGCATTCAGCTTGGTAATTGTGTGTGTACACATAAAAAATCAAAAACAGTGTTTTTTTTTAGTTTCATTATTAATATAATTATTTATGCTTCTTGCTTTAGAAGTCTGTCAGTTTTAACCGATTTGGAAAATTCTTTCTTTGTTTTAAAGATGTACTAGAATAGCACACACACTCATACACACACACGCACACCCACACACACACGCACGCACGCACGCACGCACGCACGCACGCACGCACGCACGCACGCACGCACGCACGCACGCACGCACGCACGCACGCACGCACGCACGCACGCACGCACGCACGCACGCACGCACGCACGCACGCACGCACGCACGCACGCACGCACGCACGCACGCACGCACGCACGCACGCACGCACGCACGCACGCACGCACGCACGCACGCACGCACGCACGCACGCACGCACGCACGCACGCACGCACGCACGCACGCACGCACGCACGCACGCACGCACGCACGCACGCACGCACGCACGCACGCACGCACGCACGCACGCACGCACGCACGCACGCACGCACGCACGCACGCACGCACGCACGCACGCACGCACGCACGCACGCACGCACGCACGCACGCACGCACGCACGCACGCACGCACGCACGCACGCACACACACACACACACACACACACACACACACACACACACACACACACACACACACAAACACACACACACACACACACACACACACACACACACACACACACACACACACACACACACACACACACACACACACACACACACACACACACACACACACACACACACACACACACACACACACACACACACACACACACACACACACACACACTTGCTGAGGTCGCTTTCCGAAACTACAGTGAAAGACACAGATATTGAGGAAGGCGACAAAATGGCGCCTACGAGTAGACAATCACGGAAAAGTAAGCGCAAAAAGCGTGCTTCCCCGGAGGAAAGCAGAGCTTAAAAAATTGAGAGCTGAAGTCCCACAACCATTAATAATTGACAATAAACGACCTACTAAAGTTAAAGAAGCAGAATGGCAGACTGTAGGAAAGAAGAAGTCCCCGTCCCAGAAGGCAGTGCGTCCCGATGCGTTAATCATCCGCGCAAAAGAAAAGGAAAACTACGCTGAAATCCTTAAAAAAGTGAAACAAGATGCCTCTGCTAATCAGGCTCGTGATCATGTCGATAAGATTCGAAGAACAACTAAGGGAGACATACTTATGGTACTGAGTAAAGAAAACAACGAGAAAGCACCAGAGCTACAAAAATTTTTTGCGAAGATACTGGGGGGAGAGGCAGATGTCATCACCAAAACCCAAGAAGAAGAAGTGGAAATAAAAGACCATTGGCGTATATAGGGGGGTGGCCGGGTGGGCCGTGCCCACCCCAGTATAGTCTAGTGCCCATCCCAGGATTTTAGGTTACCGATAGAAATTCATTACGCCAATGTAAAAGACCTTGACGAAACTACAACAAACCAAGAAGTTTTGGAAGCATTACAAAAAGCAGCGGGGAATGACTGTGAAATATCCCTAGACGCAATTAAAAAACTACGCAAAGGATACGGTGGAACTCAAACAGCCACAGTGCGGCTTAAAACATCAACGGCAAATAAAGTTATTGGTGAATACGGCAAAATTAAGATAGGTTGGGTGAACTGCCGAATAAGAAGAAATGTGATACCCGTCAAATGTTTCAGATGCTGGCAGTACGGTCACATTGCACGTAAATGTAGTAATAAAGTTGACCGTACAAATCTTTGTATGAAATGTGGAGAATCAGGCCACAAACTAGCGGACTGCAAGAAAGAAGCCGTATGTGCGCTTTGCAAAGAGAAGGGTGAGGACTATGGCCACATTGCCGGTAGCAGCAAATGTCCGGTCTTTAAGGAAGCACTTCGGATGATAAGAAACAACCAGAAACAATGAAGATAGTACAGATGAACCTTAATCATTGCGAAACTGCACATGACTTGCTACTACAAACTGTGCTGGAACTAAAATCTGATGCAGTGCTTATTTCAGAACCATACAGGTCACTTGACACTAATGCTTGGGTTACCGATGCTAGTGGTAAGGCTGCCATATGGGCGTGCGGAATGTATGCTCCCCAAAACACCAACCGAGCTGAAAATGGATTCATAAGAACAGAGCTGAACGGTATCCACTTCTACAGCTGCTATGCACTGCCTAGTCTATCACTAGAAGAGTTTAGTACCTTCCTTGGTAAACTCTGTCTAGATATTAAAGATCACGCTCCTGCTACCATTGGGGGTGACTTCAATGCATGGGCAGTGAATTGGGGTAGTAAAGAGACCAATGCAAAAGGGCAGGTATTGCTGGAATCAGTATCTTCGCTGGACGTGGTTCTGCTGAACCACGGAAACAAAGCTACTTTTGAAAAAGGTGAAGCTAGCTCCGTCGTAGACCTTACATTTGTAAGCAGCAGGCTGGCAATTAAAATATGGTCCTGGCAAGTAGCAGATATATATACTGCTAGTGATCAGTGATCACAGAGCAATAACCTGGGAAATACTGCCGAATCAAACGACTAGTACGCTGGGAATAAATTCAATCGGCTGGAAGGAAAAGGTCTTTGATCCCAATTTGATGCAGATTGCGTTGGATTGCGGCCCCATAAGAAGCAATACTGCCAACCACAAAGCAAATGAACTTATGAACAGAGTCAGTGAGGCGTGTGATGCCATTATGCCAAGAAAAGGAAACCGCAACCAGCTCCCGGCGATGTTGGTGGAATGAAAGAATTACACTCTCCGCAAAGAATGCGTACGGCGTAGAAGGCTTTTTCAGCGAAATAGAAATAAAGAAAATTCATTGGAAATAGAAACCCTGAAACACTTAGTTGAAAAAAGCCATAAAGGAAAGTAAGGCCCAAAACTGGAGCGAGCTACTAGAAGAAGTGGAAAATGACCCATGGGGCAGACCTTACAAAGTAGTAATGGCGCGATTGAAACACAAGCAAACGAAATCGCCGAGTTGCCCCATATTACTCAAAAAAATAGTCAGTGTGCTGTTCCCCGAACAGCAAAAGTGTACATTTACCATTGACCAGAAAGAGCATGATGATCCCGTTGCCCCAGTTACTTACGAGGAACTGATGCAAGCTTGTAACAGAATAGGTAAAACTGAGGCTGCAGGCTTGGACGGCATTCCCAACATTGCCCTTAAAACCGCTATTAAAGTGGCACCCGAACTGTTCCTCGATGTATATAATACCTGTCTGCAAGAAGGAAGTTTTCCAAATAAATGAAAACAACAGAGACCAGTACTCCTGCCTAAAGCCAAACAACTTACTGATGACCCATCTTCATATCGCCCGCTGTGCCTGCTGGAAACTGCAGGTAAGGTATTAGAACGGATTTTGCATGGGAGGATAGGAACTGCAGTTGAGCCATGCCTTGCGGATGGACAGTATGGATTTCGAAAGGGACGTTCCACCCTGGACGCTATCAACCTGGTTGTCAACACTGCTCACCAAGCTATCGCTGGTGCAAGATGGAAAAGAGGAGCAAAAAAGTACTGCCTAGTGGTAACATTAGACATAAGAAATGCTTTCAACTGCGAAGTGGGACGTTATTATGGAGGCCCTAAAAACAATGAAAGTACCAGCATATTTGCAGAAGATCGTAGCCAGCTACTTCACAGATCGTATCTTTAAGTATGACACGAAAGATGGACCTGAGGAATACTTAGTCACAGGAGGAGTACCCCAGGGCTCTGTCCTAGGGCCACTCTTATGGAATATTATGTACAACGCACTGTTGGAACTGAAACTGCCAACCGAGACGAAGTTAGTGGCATTTGCGGACGATGTGGCTGTTGTTATCGTAGCTAAACATTTGGAGGAAATAGAATAGGCATTTGACCAAACCTACGACACAACCCGACGGTGGATGAAAGAGGTTGGATTGGAGCTGGCTAACCATAAAACGGAGGCAGTTCTGATTACTAGTAGGAAGATAGCAGAGACTGTAACCCTAAAAGCCGGAGATTTTGAACTCACATCACAGCCATATATTCGCTACCTGGGATTAATGATCGATGCAAGGCTTAATTTTAAAGCACACGCTGAATATGTCGGACAAAAGGCAGCAAGAATTGGATCGACACTGTCTCAACAAAGGGCGTGGCCACATGTCCACGACACGGCGTCGTAAACGTAAAACGACACGGTGTCGCGTCGGAGCGCGACACATTATCCACCGTGCGAATATACGTTGCCGCGTCGTGAAAACACATGCTGCACCGGGCACCGCAGGACGCGCCGCGCGCCGGGCAGATTAACTTTGCTGTGTTGAGTAGATGCACGGTGCGGTGCCACGTTCGATTACGACGCCGCAACTTCTCGTACATGTTCAAAATATTTTGCGATCAGTTTTCAATTCGACATGGATCCTATCACACGTATTCTGCTCTTGTTGCTTTTAAGAAGAAGCATGAAGAAAAAGCAGAAGAAACAATAATGTTGGATAAATCCATATCTTTCTATTATGAACCATGATGGCAGTCATTTCAAAAGGAAGTACGAGGCTTTAAAAATAAGTGATCACAAGTTTTATGATTATTTTAGAATGTCTATGTCAAGTTTTGAAGAACTATTATGGAAAATATCGCCTCGTTTAAAAAGGCAAAATGTATTTAGGAAACCAGTTCGACCTCTGGAGATGTTGGGATTGTCGTGTGTTTTCACGACGCGGCAACGTATATTCGCACGGTAGATAATGTGTCGCGCTCCGACGCGACACCGTGTCGTTTTACGTTTACGACGCCGTGTCGTGTGTTTTCACGACGCGGCAACGTATATTTGCACGGTGGATAATGTGTCGCGCTCCGACGCGACACCGTGTCGTTTTACGTTTACGACGCCGTGTCGTGTGTTTTCACGACGCGGCAACGTATATTCGCATGGTGGATAATGTGTCGCGCTCCGACGCGACACCGTGTCGTTTTACGTTTACGACGCCGTGTCGTGGACATGTGGCCACGCCCTAATGCCTAACGTTGGAGGACCGAAACAAAAACGAAGGCTATTGCTTTCTTCCGTGGTCACGTCAGTTCTTACTTATGGCGTCCCTATTTGGATAAAGTGCTAAAGTCTCAGGAAGCATGGAGACAAATTGCACCAAATTACCGTAGGAGCGCATTACGAGTCGCAAGCTCATTCCGAACAGTGTCGGATGATGCTGTATGCGTTGTTGCTGGAATGTTGCCTATAGAAGTGTTAGCTGAGGAACGAAAAAATTAGAACACCTAACCCCAGCGGAGCTAAAAAAGGAAGAAAGGCAAAACAGTGTCGATAGATGGCAGAAAAAATGGAATGATTCCGCTAAAGGAAGATGGACTTATCGGCTGATACCCCAGATAGACGTATGGATTAATCGTAGTCATGGTGGTCCCACCGGAAGATCAGCGTTGGCTCTCGAGCTAGCATCTTGCTGAGGTGGGACCTTTTCGTGGCATAGCCATAAAAAATAATTGCTTATTGTTTTATTTTATTTTCTTCTAATTTCTGTCACACCTTTTATGTAATTATGTTTTGTGTCTCGTCACGAATAAATGTATCTTTCTTTCTTCTTTCTTTCTTTCTTTCATGGATATATTCATTATTATCTTACCCAGATGCTATCGGGACATGGATGCTTCCGAGAATACTTGCACCGGTTTAAGTATGAAGATTCCCCGGAATGCCTTAATTGCCAGGGACTTGTTGAAAATGCCGAACATGTTCTTTTTACATGCCCGCGTTTTGAAACTGCTCGAAATAAGTAGGAAAGTAAAATAGGAATGAAACCCTGCTCAGAAAATATAGTAGCATGCATGCTATCTTCGGAGTCGAACTGGAATGCAACAAGCTCCTATGCAACAGAGATTCTCATTGAGCTACGCAGAGAAGAGCGTGAAAGAAACTTAAAGAAGTATATGACACCAAATTACACCTGACCGAGTCCGACATACGGGATCACGATCTCGTAATCTCATCCTATGATACGTAAATGTATTTTTTGCACCTCTCATCATCATCCTCCTAGCCTTTGTCCCTTTTGTAGAGAATGAATTCTCAATCGGGGTCGGCTACCTAAATCCCAAGATTTGGCGTAGGCACTAGTTTTTACGCAAGCGACTGCCATCTGACCTTCCAACCCAGAGGGGAAACTAGGCCTTATTGGGCTTAGGCGGTTTCCTCACGATGTTTACCTTCACCGAAAAGCGAGGGGTAAATATCAAATGACATTCCGTACATAAGTTCCGAAAAACTCATTGGTACGGACCGGGTTCGAACCCGCGACCTCCGTCACACACACACACACACACACACACACACACACACACACACACACACACACACACACACACGTTAAGTAATTTACGCATTGTGATGTGGAGAGTAAAAGATGTGTTCGTTGCTTGAGTATAAGGTTTATTGTGTCTCAAATTATCATACAATACATTTATATATCATCTACATGAAGAGAGTGTGTGTGTACATATACGCACACTATACCTCCCATCTTGAAGAAAAAAAAATAGATTAAGTGTAGTTGATCTAATTTTTTTTTTATACCCTTAAGTGAAATTATAAAAACAAGTATGAGTTGCACAATGGCAAAATGTTGATTTTTTAACATTTACAATATAAATGAAAAAATAACGCAATAAAAATACACAATCCTCATAATAAACATACAAATTTTAAAATAAATGCTCCCCAATTAATTAAATACATTTAATGCTCTGGTAATTTTTTAAAATAATCAATGTTCTGTTACGCTACTTAAAATTAATAAAATAGTACTGATAGTGGGATACGGTAAACATCATAATGTATCATAGAGTATACATTTTTATTGTTATTAAATTTCTCTATAGTGAGAATATATGTTGAATAATTTCTTTTTCTATAAACTAATCTGTGAACTATTCTCGCTTTTTCTGTTACTGTTAAACAATTGATAAAAGAAGAAAATTATTGAACACAATTTAAACAGCTTTTAAAAAGAAAAAATACTACAAATTTTATTGTAAAACGTGTCTGATATTTTTTTTTATTTTTAACATACTAAGTAATTTTACTATGACGGTGTTCCATACAATGTTCACAAAACCAAAATAATTGTATAATCTTACATGGTACATTCAGCGAGCTAAATATTTCAATTATATATCAACAATACTATTATATTATATACTAAAGAAAACTTATTCAAAAATTTAAAACGCAAATTACATCTAGTAAGCATTAACTCTATTTTACGCACACTATGATGACGTAATAACCTAGCCTTAGGTTCTATTCTAAATGTTACTTAAGACTAACAGTTCTTTAACAATTGTTCTACGTAGGTTCTTCACTTCAGTATATTTTATGCTAGCAATGTCATAATTCGATTAAATTCGTACGTACTTTCGTCTACCTATCATAGGATTCATAGGATTTATAGGTACCTACCTATATTTGTCGTACATATATTTGTCGTTTTTCTAAAATTAACTTCATACTTAAGTATTTGTCACAGCTGTTATTATTCTCTCGTTTTCTTTGACGTCATTACTTATTTTTTTCTCATTTATTAATTATATTTAGCGTGCAACTTTGGCAACACTATCAAGCACCAAGGTACACAGCACATTATTTATATTGCGGCCGGCTTTATAATATTTATTTAATTGTTCAGGATACAAGGATTTTTTATTTAAGTGCGCGCACACATACTTCATATCATTTATTTATTCACATCAGGCATTTCTTTTAACACGTCCATACACAGTATCACTCCATGTGTCCAAGATTCGTCACAATCGATACTCGATCAAATCATGATCCGAAGGCAAGGATTCCGTGCCTGCCTTGTATCCTGGTGTACCTTGCTAAACATACATTACATATACCTACTCGCTCAACTGCGCCTCTCGGGTCGCCGAAGATAACGATTGGCATTCATCATATTACCTTATAAATTCTTCATAACCTTCTCTTTTAAACAATAAACATTCATACCCCTTACAAAGAACTCGCACCTCATGAAAACTTCAACATATAAAAATGTCAATAATTCTTAGTTGATCAGGCTAATTGCTCGTTGACAAACTTATTTGCCGTAGTTTTCCCAAACACAAGGTTAAAAACACTTTCGAACATCGTATATCCTTTTTCTAATTCAATATCCCTATTCGTATTCAAACTACCTGTTTTCTAAGTACTAAACATTTTCCTTTCTAAAACGTTTCATATAGGTACACAATCAAATCCCAAACATTTACGAAACTTCAAACCAATAAAATCCAACTCTAAAACTTTATCTAGCTTTCTTATTCATTCTAATACTATTGCTGTAACTGGCAAATTCCTTCTTTATCGTTATATTTTTATTTATTTACTTTTATTATATTAATAAATCTCGTACATTTTAAACTCTTACTCGTTTATTTCACTTCGTTATCTCTCATTATATTATTCACGTCCGTGTATAACATGTTGACAATATCCAAAATTAGCTCATTTTTCATACATCTACTTTTCCTCTACTAATCCCTAAATTAGTTTTGTATGACCTATGATGGCCAAAATACGACACACAGAGTAAATGCAAAAGCATCTAAATCCAGAAAAAAAAATTGCGTAAAACTGTAAAATATTATGTTAATAAAAATCAATTCATTACGATGTAAATTTAAATAATCTAAAACAGTGTACAAAGCTTCACATTGACTCAGTAACATGATATGAAATAACAGACGATTGCATACCTTTCCTTTTATGATGACTATTGAAATTGTCGTGCCTTATTAGCGTCTGAGTTACGAAGAAATGATATAAATGGTTTGCGTGATTTATAATATTAATTTGTTGAAATGGATTTTTATTACACAATTATTGAAAGTTAAAACTACTATATACTTTAAAAAATAAACATCAACGAATAAACTCTGTACAAACCAAATTATTTGCTTACAATTTTTAACACGGATAATGGATACGTGCCCATTATTATTGATACAAAATTATTTTAGGTATACTACACGGGAAGTAAATTATTAATGTCAGTAATCAAAAAAAATATGATAATTTCTTCAGCATAGTTACGTTTCTAAGTATTATTTTTCGACGTCCTGGCTTACTCCAATCATCTCCTGATGATGCTGCCCATCGTCACGACACGAACAACTCCCTGCAGCAGACAGCACTCCATCACCGCACCGTTTCCGATACAGATCTTCAGTTCATTTAATTTTATAATACTTAGTTTTGTTTTTTTTTTTTATTTTGTTTTGACGAGAAAGTTTTTTCACTGCTGTAGTGTTTTTTCTTTCAGGAACACTATTTACACAGTATTTTTTACGTATTTTACAGAGTTCTGTTTTTCAATAATTGTTTTATTTCATAGTTAGTCCGGATCCGGATATATATTTTTAAAACACACGAAGAAAAAGTTCAGATTCTTGAATTTCATAGTTCAATTTTTCACCGGTTTTACCATCACAAATTGTTTTTTTTTTAATCACAATAGTATTTTAAGTTAATGGTCCTTGACTGGTGGCGCAGCGCGCCGCCAGTGCAGCACAAGGCCGCACTGGCAGGATCGCCATGTGATGTGGAGAGTAAAAGATGTGTTCGTTGCTTGAGTATAAGGTTTATTGTGTCTCAAATTATCATACAATACATTTATATATCATCTACATGAAGAGAGTGTGTGTGTACATATACGCACACTACAGCATCATAATAATTTATGTACAAAAAGTAATGATATCCCATGAAAAACATAAATGTTAAATGAGAGCCAAGTTCAATATCGCGTGCAACGTGCAAAAGAATTGAGATCTGTATGGGTGCCAAGTTCTTTGCCCTAAAATTTTTAGATACAAGGACAAGCGACATACTAAAATAAACGTATGTAACAATTTCTTGTTTCTCAATATTACTACAATGTTTGCTACTAATAGTTAATATAAATTCTTAAATTATAACAAACAATTTTAAATATTCATGAAGTTAATGTAGCTATTGTGTATCTGAGTACTTAGACATAAACATATTATACCTATATTATTATGTACGAGAAGATGAGATAAAATTCACGAATGGGAGGATTGTACAATAATAAGATATATCTTAAAGAATATTTACTGACAAATGTCATTTTCCCGTATTAACAGGATCCGAGACCTAAATAAAATCAGTGAACACAACACATAACACCTCTCCGCGTCTCCGATTGAAAGGTACCTTCTTTAACACAATATTATTAGCCCTCATTTTGTATCGCAATATCGAGGAACAGTAAACAAGAAATCCCGAGGGCGCACAGCGCCAGACAATTGGCACACATAGTTGTCTGTGATCTTTCCTTGCCAGCTCACTGCCCGATAACGTCTTACTTAAGCAAAACCGATATATGTAAACACTCTTGTTTTTCTACACTACTATTAACCTTTTGTTTATTCTCTCTTGTACGCTGTTTGTGGAAAAATACGGGATTTGTGATAGAAACGTTGAATGCGTATATTGCGTATACTGGTACCTATTTGTTTATTTTTATAGAAATAATCGTAAATGTAAAGTAATATAGATGTTTTGAGATACGTTTGCCGATTTTGAATTGTTAGATGGCATAATGTTCTTAAGTTGTTCGTAACGCTCAATGAAAATTAGAGATTTTTTCAAATGCCGTCTGTTTTACGCCCTTTCCGATATTATAGTAATAGTTAATAGAGCATTTATTGTAACATAATTTAAAATAAAGGTCAATTCTCACATAAAATATCTTCACAGAGGAATACTTGTCCTACACGAACATTTTATGAAGATCCGTTACGACCGTGTTGCGCGTGCAAGCACATACATTTTCGTTTATGTCACAACTCCAAAAGAAATTCAATTTACCTTCGTGTAAGTTTTATACCAGTCAGACTTTGAGATACGTAATATTTTAGTATATTCAAGTACCTATAAAAGTAGGTTGATATGGGAAATACATATCTTTTTCAAGATTGAAGTGATTTAGAGATAGTGGGCCGCCGTCGGGCGCGCCGTCGCCAGCTATTCGTAGGGTTGCCGGATTCGAGCGGAACCAAAATATCGAAATCAAATATTAACATGTTATCGGGGTCTGACTTGGGAGAAATTCTAGTATGTTTATATTGAAGCGAACATTTTAATAGTTGTATGCTCTGAAATGCATTTGAATCCACATCTCTACGGCTTTCCGGACTATAGACGGGTGAACTACCGATTGTAAAATCAAAGCCACTAGCTAAAGCATCGAATATTTCAACCAGTTGTTTTTCGGGTACCCCCGTACACCTAAAGTGGGGGTGATTATTTTTTTTTGTTCCAACACTAGTGTGTGGGGTATCGTTGAATAGGTCTTTTAAAAATAATAGGGGTCTCCGAGCATATTTTTTTAATACAGTCAGCAGTTTTGTAAATATTCGCTCCGAAAATAAAAAAAATAGTGTCTCCCCCCTCTAATTTTTCAACCACGGGTCAAAAAATTATGAAAAAATACATGAAAATGAGACCTTAGTATAGTTTTCATTGAAAGTACTTACTTTCAATGAAAACTATATATAATAAAATCGGTCGAGCCATTTTTGAGTTATCGCAAAAATACATAATTTTCTTTAAAATGACGTAATTGCCGCGCGCGCGGTGTCCTTATACTTCGAACGTTACACATATTAGTTAAGTGCCACACTGTATTAAAACATTTCGCTCAATCTGGTGCGTTTAATCGATAACTTCCAGAAGGTAATAAGTAGTTAATGATACTTTGGCGTTTACGACCTTTTTATAGAGCTTGAAATCTTTCTCGTAATTTAAATCTTTCTCGTAAATTTCGTTTATTGTGAAGGATGGGCAACTAACGGAACCCTACACTGAGCGTGGCCCGACATGCTCTTGGCCGGTTTTTTATTTTATTTGCCTTAGGGTGGCATCGTAGCGCCAACTACCGTGAATATAATGACTTCTTTCGGCATAATCGTCCCAAAACTAACGTTATGGCTTGAATAAAAAAAATGGCATAGTCAATATTATGTTGTTGGATCCTTTTTTGCCTGCTTGTATTTAAACTGACTAAATTTGGCCTGTTGGAAATATCTCATGTTTATCCGAAGATTCTATAGTTAGTCGGATATCATACGAAATGCCGGGAGAATCCAGCCAAATCATAGACCTCTGGCGACCCTAGACGGTTGCATGCCGATGCCGCGACCGACAATAGCTTCAGGGATGACGATACAAAAGCATACCACAGCGCGTGCCGCTATGCTACTTCGCGTATGTGACGCTCAACAATAATATATTGGTTCCAATAAGAATAAAAGCATTATTCGATCAGGATTAGTAAACTTAAGTATACCTAGGTACGATAATAATATGTTAGCCAGGGTTCCTTTAATATTAATTGATTGTACACCCCGCCCCCAGACGGAGATTTTAATAACTTGCAATAAAAGTTAGTCAATGTTATCCTTACAACCCCTTTTTCGGATTGGAACAAAGTTGTGATAACTATTTAAAAAGAATATTAGGAATTTCATTAATATGTTCCCAGCGAACTAAATTCGTGTGCTGAATTTTCCCCAGAAAACTTAATTACCTACAGTGGTTAACTTTCATAATTTCATGAATATTCCACAAATTCAGCTTTGGTTGATATATATAGTTTTATTGTATCTTTTTAGAAAATGATATAATCATTTGTAATTTTTTTCTTAATGTTCCGTACCTTTTCTATTCGTTATTTTAGTCTTTCGCTTTTCGTAAACATTACCTCGCTTGGTAACTGAAAGTTCTGCGCTAACAGAACTTTCGCATTTACGATTCGAGTAGGGATTGTTCCAGCTATATTTTCTGCGGTGCGCAATAAGCATATGTTCGAGGTAATAATTATTGACCGGACTACGTGCCGACATTGCAAAAATGCAGATTGAAATACGGCGGCAAAGCTGTAGGCGCGGGAAGAGGCATTACCGTATTTATTGCTGTCGTACCAATAAAACGATCGGGAATATGCGTCTGTTAATAGTATTTTTAGTACGTGTTTTCGTTTTTGTGATTATTATTTGATTATGATGTTTAGTTACCTATGTCGAGCTTGATATTTTTTATTGATGTGTACTTTACGTGCGACAAGCAAGACTCGACATAGGCTATATGAAATTATTGTATTGTATGGTTTATTGCGAAGATTCAGAAGTATTCAGAATAACTGACAATATTAACTTAGTCTTGTCGAAGTTATTTTTAAAGTATTGTACACAATGTAACTCATAAACGTTGTTAACTTTCTAACCCTATCTCCTAATATTATGTCTATTCATTGAACTCAAATCACGGCCCTTAAATGTTTCATCGTTATGTTTGACTGGTAGAGAATGAGGCATGCAGTCAACCATTTGTTAAAACTTTTTAATAAAACCAAAGTACTACGTAAATTTTTCTGCTTGTGTCGATTTGGAATGTAGTACATATTGTATACATATAAGTCCTATAATTATATACCTACAGTCTTAGCATAGGTACAAAAGAAAAATATCGACAATAATTGCACACCTTGATTCATAAATATTACCCAAGTATCCCCTTAAGTTCACGTACAAAGAAGTGTATATTGTATATTTTATTTCCGTATCCCCTAGATACGATCAATTTATAGACAAGAGCCGAGGTCAGCGTAACAACATTTAGATGTAAAAAGCCCCTTTCACGTGTACAAATGTACAAAGGTGCTTTTCGTAAAATACATGAGCAAGGCGGGTTCCGTGTTGACCGTCCTGCCTAGCTATATTCTCGCTTTCATTCATAATTCAGTCACAGCAACAGGAACGGACAATCACAATTTCAATTTATCTTAATAAAGCCTGACCAGAAATAGACATAAGTTTAAATACCTGTCAGTTCCTAAAGTTTCTATGATATTGAAAGTAACACCGTTTAACTAGTACGAATATTTATATATCGCTCAATGGCCAAATAACTTAAATTTTAAAAATAGCATTACAACGGTAAATGAAAGAGTAACAGAAATAAATTATACATTTTTGAAAGAATATTTTCTGTTCTTTACTTTTGTCATACATATTTTGGCCGAGAAGTGTGATGTTTTTGAGATAACTAACCTTTTAGCAGAAAAAAATACATTTCAATCTAATTTTCTTTAACTATTTTCTTTGAATATTTTTAAGTATTTGTCTTTTAAAGAAACCACCACGAATGACATTGACATTATTGACAAACCATCATAAAATCATTGCCAGCGCGCTGTAAGAAATTAGTTCCAGTGAAATTCCGCAATATGGCGCATCCTCATATATGTCTGGTCAGGTTTTAAATTATATAGCTATCAGCATTGAAGCCAAGGCGCTAATTGGGGTGTACTTTGGGATATATGCAATATATGTCTCATCTATATTTCAGGTCGTATCCCCTTTAAGTCTCATTAAAACGCGATTATTGCGATTAGAATTGCATAAAGTGATATTTCACGCTAGAGCCCGGTCAAGTTAAGTTTGTCAATGATATAAATTAGGTGTAAAGTTAGCGCGTCCGGGTTAGAGAAGTGATGATATATCAAGTACTTCGGAGATCTCTCCGAGATATCAAATATACGTACATGGAGGGCTCTGGCCGCGTTTTCGCTTTCATTCATAATTCACAGCCACGGCAACGGGAACGGACAATCGGAATTTCAATATAACCAGACGACGCAACGGAGCCACGCAGTTACGTCGCTTACATCAAACTAGATTTAAGCTTTTCTAAAATGTAATTTTGTAGTTCACAGTGCCTTGGTTTATACTGTAATACTGTGTAACTAATTTGAATAAATAAATAATAACCAGCCTTAATAAATTATATCGCCATCAGCACTGAAGCCTGATTAATTACTCAGACTTGTGTCTATTGATTACGCTCTGTATTCAATCGGAATGCGAGTAGGTTTTAATAATAACGCTAGAATGAAGCTACGGTTTTTCGCGAGCAGCTCATTTCCTTTTCATAGAGATCTCTCTGCACTAGATTGTGGTTGTTATTTTTAATGAAATAGTTGCGTTTTTAATGAAGAAGTTTACTTATGTTAATACTTGATATAATGTAAAAACTTATGAATGCATGAATAAGGTTCTTACAAGAAATATTTTATAAATTTCTGAAACATGTACTTAATTTTATGTGGGTGGGTTCACTTTTTGAAGTCGGTGCCAAACCACTCAATTATTACTATGAAAAAAGATGCCGCGCATAAAGCCTTTAATGGTATTTACGAATATTTTTGTTCGATATTTATATATTATAGTTTACGTGAGGTTTGGCACCGACTAAAAAAAGTGATTCAAATGTAATCTGTACATGAACGGGCTATTTTTATCTTTGGCTTCAGTTTTTTGAAGTCGGTTCTTTTTTGTGTTTTTTTTTGTTTTTCTGTGATTCAAATAAAATACTTATGGCGGGGTGATCGGGGGAGGCCTTGTTTGCATGCATCTCGTTTGAATTATCCCCTAACTCCTAATACTAACCGTTCATCATCATCATCAGCTCAGCATAGGAAGATGAGACTACTATATGCAAATACTTAAATAGCTTTAGAAAATATAGGAATAACATTCTAAGTGCCTATACAATTTGAGGGTTGCCGTCGATTTCCCTGGGATCCCATCATCAGATCCCAACTCGGTTATAATGGGACCTCCTCAGGAGTATACTCTTTAAAATAAAATTGTTTTTCTTTTTTAACCGGTCCACAATTGGCGGAGTAATCGGTGGACATACATAAAAAAAATTAGAACCTCCTCCTTTTTGGAAGTCAGCTAAAAATAAATATTTTTCTAAATTTCACACCGGATGCAATACGGAAAGTATTGCGTATTGCTGCATGAAATTTAGAAAAAATATTCATAAAAATACTCAGAGACTGTTATAGTGATGAACTCGAATAATTGTGCTTGGGTCATGGTTGTTCTATGTATTTAAGTATATATTCGGTTCGAATCCCGGCCAGGGCAAATATTTGTGTGATGAACTCGAATATTTGTGTATTTATATATTATGTATATCGTCGTCTAGTACCCATAGTACAAGCTTTGCTTAGTTTGGGACTAGGTTGATTTGTCTAAGATTGTCCCTTAATATTTATTTATTTATCTATATAAGTATGTATATCGCCGTCTAGTAGCCATAACACAAGCCTTCTTGAGTTTAAAATTTGGGACTAGATCGATTTGTGTGAGGTATTCTCATATTTATTTATTTCTTATTTATATATATATATATACAGGGTGTCCCTAAAACCAACGCCGAAATGAAGAGGGGTGATAGAACAGCTCATAATCAACCATATTAAGTTAATTTGACCTTAATAAAAAGTTCATGGTTTTCGAGATATTTGCATTAAAAAAAACTCGTGACTTTTGATGCCCTGCGTCAGTATGTCGATTGCCACCACTGCAAATTTAGGTATTTTTTAAATCTGTTTTTTGCAGGATGTTACTAAAAACATATCCTATCGAATGTAATTTCAATTTATTACATATCATGATGCTTTGTCGGTAAAAATAATAAAAAAAACCGAATTATAGCAATTTATTAAATTTAGCTAGCGGTTTTGATCGAGTTTCATTTAAAAAAAGTATTGTAAACTAACATGGCACACAACATAAAAAGATAGTAAATTTATTGTAGTTTTCAAAAAGGTACAGAATTTTCTAATTTACGCAGCAGTTTACGAGATATTGATATTTTACACTAACAGGAGCTCATACTGCAGTTATTACATAGTATGGAACCAGAGCCCCTACTAGGCTCAGAGTTTGAATTTCGAACAAAAAATAAATTCAAAGAATACACAATTTGAAATTCGAATTCAAGTCGGCTTTCTGATTAAAGAGTATTTTAGTAATTTTAGGACACTTCGTCAATTCGTTTGATGTTATTTATTTAGTTTGGTTTCTTATTTTCTTAAATAGACTTGATTTACCAATAGAACTCGTGTTTGCCTTGTGATTTGGATTTGGTACAATTTAACTTTGCTTTGTGCATCTTGGACTCGAGTTCTGCCTATTGATTTTAACTTCGATTTACTTTGGCTCTGTTAAGATTAATTGTAGTGCGTTTGTTACAAATATGCCAGAGAATTATACTCCTCAAGAATATGCCAACATGCATTTTGTCTATGGGGAATGTCAGGGTAACTCTTGTGCTGCAGCTAGACTCTATCCACCATCGAGTATTTCGAAATGTTCATCTCGCATACTCACAAGGCGTTTTGCCTGGCAATCGTGGTGGATTGGGAAGACCTAGAGGAGATTACGATGAAGATGTTTTACAAGAGATTCAAAACGACCCATCCACTTCGACACGGAACATTGAACGTAATTTAGGGATATCAAAATCTGTTGCCAATAGAATATTACGTCGATATGGATATCATCCATACCACATACAACGTGTTCAAGCGTTGCTGCCCCGTGATTACCCACTTCGTGTTCAGTTTTGCCAGACAATGCTGCAAAAACACAGAGAAGATCCCCATTTCATAAATATGGTTTTATGGTCTGATGAAAGCACTTTTAAGAGAGATGGATTTATGAACATGCACAATTTACACAGTTATACATTAGAAAATCCTCATTTAATGAGGGAAGATCAGTCGCAGTACCAATTTAAAGTGAACCTCTGGACTGGAATATTAAATGGGAAAATAATTGGCCCATTTGAATTATCAGAAACGCTGAATGGTCCAAGTTATCTGCATTTCTTAGAGAATGAGTTGCGAAATCTTCTCGACGACGTACCTTTAGCTACGCGGAGGTCAATGTGGCTGCAGAATGATGGCTGTCCAGCACATTATGCACGCGAAGTGCGACTACATTTAAACCAAACTTATCCACAGAAATGGATCGGCCGTCTGGGTCCCATTTTGTGGCCTCCTCGATCTCCGGACCGAAATCCTCTGGATTTTTATTACTGGGGTTATTATTAAAGAAGAAAAAGTTTACAATGAACCGATTAACAGTATAGCGGAGCTGAGACAACGCATTTACGCAGAGGCCCAAAACGACGTATCAAGAAGTGCACGTCACATCAGTCGAGCATTTTTAAGGAGATGCCGAGCTTGTATTCAAGTCAATGGCGGACAATTTGAACATTTAATTTAGTTACATAAAACAGGTATCGTATTTTTTTAATGTTTTTAGTTTTTTTATTCACTTAACAGATAAAAATGGCAACCAGTATTATTTTTGCATTATCTTATAAACCGCTAAATAATTAAGTCACTTCAATACCATTTTAAAAACAACTCTAAATTTGCTATCTTTTTACGTTATTTGCCAGGTTCGCTATGTACATTTCATTTTTTTTAATTCTAAAATTGAATTGTGTTCCTATTCTAAATAAAGTATTCTTTAAATCGATTTTTTGTTCAAAATTCAAACTCTGAGCCTAGTAGGGGCTCTGGTACCATACTATGGAATAACTGCAGTATGAGCTCCTTTTGGTGTAAAATATCAATATCTCGTAAACTGCTGCGTAAATTAGAAAATGCTGTACCTTTTTGAAAACAACAATAAATTTACTATCTTTTTATGTTGTGTGCCATGTTAGTTTACAATACTTTTTTTAAATGAAACTCGATCAAAACCGCTGGCTAAATTTAATAAATTGCTATAATTCGTTTTTTTTTATTATTTTTACCGACAAAGCATCATGATATGTAATAAATTGAAATCACATTCGATAGGATATGTTTTTAGTAACATCCTGCAAAAAACAGATTTAAAAAATACCTAAATTTGCAGTGGTGGCAATCGACATACTGACGCAGGGCCTCAAAAGTCACGAGTTTTTTTAAAATGCAAATATTACGAAAACCATGAACTTTTTATTAAGGTCAAATTAACTTAATATGGTTGCTTATGAGCTGTTCTATCACCCCTCTTCATTTCGGCGTTGGTTTTAGGGACACCCTGTATATACATTTGTAGCCCGGCCTAGTGTACTATATATCTCCGAAATAGCTGAATGGATTTTAACGATTTTAATTTAGTGACTAGGCATTCAAGAATGGTGTCTTTTTAACCGACTTTGGCGAAGCGAAGTAGAGGAAGCGAGGAAGCACTTTATCCTCGTCCCAAGGCCAGTTTTCGTGTTAAGTACTAAAATTAGACCCTTACTGTAATTTTAAGAATGTTTACAATGGCTTTGGAATTTGGAATTTGTACATTGTAGTGTACAGTGGGCCTTACGATAAATAAATAAATAACGAGGTTATTGTTAGTATTTTTAAATATCTTAAAACGTTCGAATAGATTCATGAATCATGAGACATTTTTTTTTGTCTCGATATCTCGATGGTCGCAATACACAGCATTTTCCAGAGTACAATAGATTTCCATTATATCGGCTTGCTTCGCAACCGCCATTGAGACTGCTTTCAACAAATAAGCGTGCCCATTACCGGTGCCGACTAAGCCCGGCCGCACACGGGCAAGGGGATAACCGCACTAACAACTAAGCCCGCCGCACACGGGCTAGAGGGTTACCGCATTAACCTAGGAGGCGTTGTGTCAAAGAAAATGGCCGGTCTGAAATGTCATTGAAATTCGTAATATTTTTTTTAAGAACATCATAAATGTAATGTTGATTAAGTACAATTAATTACGCTCTTGTAGCTTTTAACTAGTTTCAGGCAATTGTAGAAAAGTTGGAACGAGCTATCAGAATGCTAAGTGTACCTACCTTGCTTTTATTTTAACAAAGTCAATTTCGCTACTGGGAATGGGGAAAGGATGAATAAAAAAAACTTATTTTCATTCCTCTAAAAAAAACATATTTTAGTAGCTTAAAAAAAAGATGTTTTTTCCCGTGTTTTACGGGCATAGTATGGTAAATTTATTAACCGAGGAGATATTTTTTCAACATTGCAGGAGTGCTGGCGTGCTCCTGCGGTTATAGATATTTTTAAACAAACAGACAGAATACACCTACATAAATTGTGAATTTTTCATGTTGTGATTTGTTTCTTCGTCCGACGTTTTTTTATTTTTATACCATCATACCTCGGTATAAAAAAGGATTGCCAGCCTCGTATCCCTTGTCGCTATACTTACCTACTCGGCAGGAAATCCCCTTTTTCCCGGCCTCTGTAGAAATGTACTATTTATGCATTGTAATTATAAGATTAGTATAATTTTCTTTAATTTGAAAGGGTTTAAGATGGAAATTCTTTTAAATGCTTAGGTACGTATTACATTCACTAACCAAACGGTCTCGAGACTTCCACGCAGAAAAGCGCGTGTGCTTTAGGAGACAATTAGGGATAGAACAATAAAAAAATATTCAATTTAATGCAGTCAGTTAAGGCGATATTTTTTTATATACAGTGTATAAAAAAAGGGGCCCTCGAGGGAAACAACTACCCTACGGTAAATATTTCTCATTTTACTATAAAAGCTCCTTTAGTAAATATTTCTCACTTTACTAAAAAATAAACTATAATTTAACTATTATTAGGTAGCTTTTATTTTTTTAAAGAAAAAAAAAACTTAATTCCTAAAATTTAGGTGTCTCTTCCGGGAATCGAAAAGCTTATAATAAAAAAGAATAAACACTTGCTATTTTATCCCACTAAATGATAGGATTATTGTTCTGTATAAAATCTCTCTAACAAACATTGCTCTTAAAAATAAAAAAAGATGATGAAATGACACAAACATTCGTTATATTTTTATAACAAATTTAATACAAAGGACACGTAACATGGAATAAAATTATTACCTACTTATTACGTACTAAAATTATTACGTACTGTTATGGTTTCTTTTTTTTCATATAAAATAATGTGTCCTTTAAGTAGGTAAAACGAGCTAACTTAAGGATTTAAGATTTAAACATTTCACTGCGGCATATCCAATAATATTTTTTTTAGTTTGCTTTTAATTTTATGGAACATTCCTTTGTCAGTGGTTGAAAATATATCAACTTTACGGTATTTTTGGCTCAATCTGTACCTATGCTATTTGGGTCGATTGCAAAAAAAATTGTACACAGTTAAGGGCTTTAATTAAAACATAACTTAATTGATTCCTTTGTGTGACGAAAGTTACCCATACATTTTGTATGACTAACGTTCGTCACACAAAGGAAGCGATCGAATTTTTGTTAACTAAGCTTTTAAAACTATGTACAATTTTTTTGCAATCGATCCATTTATACGATGTCCTTTATGCTTAGACGAGGAGCTTTAAGCCTTAATATTATTTGCAAGTGGATCGACGCTACCCTAAAAACTGCGATATTTTCGCTAAAAGCTTATGAAGTGGTGGCATTAAATAGATAATGGAAACTTTGAAGAGTGAGGAAATGTGTTTTAAAACTCCCGTTGCAGTGCGTCTAGATATGGTTTTACGAATGGATTTAGCCCCTTGTCAAACAATCGACTATTGCAAATTGGAAATTTATACTTCTTCATATTTAGAGCGCAATGAAATGTATTCGCGATGTAGCTCATTTACTTTCCCCTTATGGGTACCTTGGAGCGATAAGGTTTCGTAGTCGTGTATCTACAGCACGTTTAATATGTGTTCACGGCAAAGTAAGTCATTTACCTACATGTCTGATTTTACAACAAAACCGGAAAGGTACAAATACTTACATATTATAAACGTGCCATGTTATTTCCATCTGAAAATCATCGATTCAGAACATCCTCAATATAATTAAAACGTAAAAATGGCTTGACGGCCTAATAAATTGACGTAATTTACGATCAATATATCACTGCCCTTTTTAGGGTTCCGTACTCAACTAGGAACCCTTATAGTTTCGCCATGTCCGTCTGTCCGTCTGTCCGTGTGTCCGTCAGTCCGTCTGTCCGTCCGCGGCTTAGCTCCGTGATCATAAGTGCTAGAAAGCTGGATATGAGTATGTGTATGTATTACGCCGACAAAACGGTAAAATAAAAAGTAAAAAAAATGTTTTTTTCGGGTGCCTCCCGTACACCTAAAGTGGGGGTGAACTTTTTTTTTGGTTCCAACACGAGCGTGTGGGGTGTCGTAGAATAGGTCTTTTAAAAATAATAGGGGTCTTCAAAGACATCATTTTTTGATAAAGTCAGCAGTTTTGTAAATATTCGCTCGGGAAATCCAAAAAAATAGTGCCCCCCCCCCCCCCCCCTCCTCTTACTTCTCAACGACCGGTCAAAAAATTATGGAAAAAATCATAAAAATGAGGCCTTATTAGTACTTTCAATGAAAACCATACTGAATAAATTCGGTCGAGCCGTTTTTGAGATCGCAAAATTTCATAATTTTCTTTAAAATGACGTAAGTGCCGCGCGGTGTTCGTATACTTCGAACGTTACACATATTAGTTAAGTGCCATACTGCATTCAAGCATTTTGCTCAATCTGGCGCCTATAATCGATAACTTCCAGAAGGTAATAAGTAATTACAGTTACTTTGGCGTTTACGTCCTTTTCATAGAGCTTGAAATCTTTCTCTTAATTTAAATTTTATTTTATTGTCTATTGCACACATGAAGGATGGGCAACTACGGAACCCTACACTGAGCGTGGCCCGACATGCTCTTGGCCGGTTTTTTATGAAGGCAGTTTGTCAAAGTATGTTACCACGAAAGTTTTTGCTACTTCTGTGATACCTAAAGGGCTGAAACTCGACGAGAATGTAAACAACCTTGATGTACCTTATATGTAGTTAAAACTTTACCGTTTGCTCAAAGTGAGTAACGACGTTGACTACAAATTTGATCTCGTGTTTACACACAATTGTGAATGTTACCTACTACTAAGAGTACGCGAACAATACATTAAGTAAATATTATATTATATAATTTACTGGACTTTATACGACTAACATGTGATTTAGCACTAATGGGACATAGACTCCACGCATGCATTGTCCTATACCTGAAAAATTCGCGTCCAGATACAGTTCCGAAATTAGCGTGAATTGATAATCCGGACACTAGTTTCAAAATTGGTATTGGCTCCCGGAACGGAATTATCGGTGGCACAACTCGATCCTTAAGGCTGGGCGCTGAATGGATCTTTACTAGAGAGTAACATTTTCTTGTAATGTATACCGCTCAAAAATATTTAAGTGCCAAGTAATATATGATGCTGCTTTTCAACTTCTTAAAATACAGCATGGCCTTTTTTTAATAAAGGCAGCATTTTTCCGATGTTCCCTTTTCTTGTGTTTCAAATATTGTTTATTAAAATCGCAACTTTGTAAAGCTGAAAATATCATTTTCTTTTCAGCAGTATACTTATTTGTCTCTTAAAAAAAATCGGCGGAACAGTTTTCTTCACTATTTATAATTGCTACCTTACCTGTTTACGCCAGGAAGCGTGGCTTAGGAACAAACTTGTATGAAGGGATGCCTTGAACAGTGAATGTCTAAATACAGACCGTTTTAGGCCTATGAACCTTTATACACGTTATTATTAATACAAAAACCCGGTATAAAGCGTAGGTATAGTTAGATTATCGTTTACGGACAATAACTGGGAGTAGGGATCGTTTTATGTTCGATTCCTAATGTGCACAGAGGTTCCCCCGGCGGCGCGTGATCGGAGAACCAAGTCTCTTTTGGATTAAAAATGCACCAGTCGGAAAGCGAAAACGAGTTAAGCTTATTCACGGGCTGCCTTCATCTCGGCTGCTGAATTAATTATTGGTTAGTTAACGCGTTATCTGAAGGTTCGGAAGTTACTGTACCTCGATTGTTCGTAATACACAAATCAGATATATCAAGGCGCCTTAACGCGCCTGGTAATACGTTTGAGTATACGCTGTAAATGCTTATTTAGTAAATAATGTAAAATATTCTAGGTACTGCAACACTGTATTATTTTTCACTAAAACTGTTATTTCACTTACTTATCTATACAAATCAAACAGTGTAAATTTTTGTCTGTGATTGCTTTTTTGTCTCATCTCAAGTTGTCAATGTTAGTACATACCTACTACTACACATGTACTAATGAATCTACTTTTACCTCTGGAGAAAAACCTATTCTGTTAATCCTTCGTTAATAATATAATCCTATAAAGTAACTACTACTTTCACAATCCGGTCTGCACTTTATTCATTAAGTACGTTGCTTTCTGGTTTCGTGAATAAAGGACAACCGAGCCAGTCAACAAAGTCACCTATTGGACCTATACTAAGAGTATAAATTTAAAGTTTCGAAATTCTCCGACTGTGCCAGTAACGCTTAACTAATAAATAATTTTCTGACCCTGATTCTCACAAAATTTGGACTACATTTCAGTTTTGCACGTCATGCGAACTTAATTTGAGCAAGTAATAGACATTTTATGACTGCTAGTTTGCCAATTTTATGGAATAGCAATCGCCGCTGGAGTGGATAATTCACCGAGAATAAAGTTTATTTGATTACACAAATCTCTCGATATCACAAAACTTGTTATTATTACACAGAATACAGTGTAGTTATGAAACAATATAAACAAAAAAATTAACAAGTCCAAATAATATTGAACTCTCCGTTGTAACAACATTCCATTTGAAGTTATGTTTAGACGGAATTTCAAAGTTCTCAAAATTTGTATTGTATATTCTGTTTTTCGACATAAAGTTATTATGTATGCTTATTGGAAGTTCCGCTGTTATAATGCGATGTAAATCAAACGGTCTTTTCAACCGTAGTCGGCTGTTGACGGAAAATTCATAAAGTTTATGGGCGTTATGATGCTTGACAATTCATTTTTCACGCCTGGCGCATTATATTCGTATTATCCTCGTACTTCTTTCGGGAAGTTTTTTGGGTTTCTTCAGATCGCTTAATTCACTGCTCGATGTATTCCTGAATAATAAAGACCACGTTTTCTGGAATTCGCTATAAAAAAGTTACAACGTAATCCCCAATAAATAACAAATGATTGTGGTTAAAGTACTTTAGCCGCATAAGTTATTCGATTGTTTTTATACTTTGAAGACACGATAAATATTTTTACGAAACGAAATAATCGGGTCTATATTGGGATCCATAATTTCCTTTGTCCTATTTGTAAATTCCATAATAACTGTGGTCATAATGATCTTTTGCCATAATAACGTTTATCCTAATGTAAATGCCATAATATTGATCATCCTAATATTGAATATCCTAATGATTATTTGCACTATTATCTTAAGTACTAATGATCAAGTGTCCTATCAGTTATATATCCTAATACTAGTTGCCATAATCATCATATGTCTTAATAGAGCCTACACAATTTTAATGCTGTATAGTTTTTTACGCACAGATTTTCAAACTTTACTTTTCGGGGTTCAGCAAGTCTGACGCTCCGCTCGCTTCGCTCGCTCCGCTATACGTGGTCACAATACAAACCTAACCTAACCTACAGTTTTCGGGGTTCAGCCAATAACCCAACCTACAGTTTTCGGGGTTCAGCAAGTCTGACGCTCCGCTATACGTGGTCACAATACAAACCTAACCTAACCTACAGTTTTCGGGGTTCAGCCAATAACCTAACCGATAGTTTTCGGGGTTCAGCAAGTCTGACGCTCCGCTGTACGTGGTCACAATACAAACCTAACCTAACCTACAGTTTTCAGGGTTCAGACAATAATCCAACCTACAGTTTTCGGGGTTCAGAAAATCTTTTGACGCTCCGCACGCTTCGCTCGCTCCGCTATACGTGGTCACAATACAAACCTAACCTAACCTACAGTTTTCGGGGTTCAGCCAATAACCTAACCTATAGTTTTCGGGGTTCAGCAAGTCTGACGCTCCGCTCGCTTCGCTCGCTCCGCTATACGTGGTCACAATACAAACCTAACCTAACCTACAGTTTTCGGGGTTCAGCCAATAACCCAACCTACAGTTTTTGGGGTTCAGCAAGTCTGACGCTCCGCTATACGTGGTCACAATACAAACCTAACCTAACCTAGAGTTTTCGGGGTTCAGCCAATAACCTAACCTATAGTTTTCGGGGTTCAGCAAGTCTGACGCTCCGCTCGCTTCGCTCGCTCCGCTATACGTGGTCACAATACTAACCTAACCTACAGTTTTCGGGGTTCAGCCAATAACCCAACCTACAGTTTTCGGGGTTTAGCCAATTCGATATTTGTCCGATCCGGTTTTCTATTTTTGTTTTAACGTAAAAAATTGGTAAAAAAAATCTTTACCCAAATACTCCGAAATATTTAATTCCGAATTTACTAATTCCGATTTTTAAAACTCCGAATTTCATAATTCCTGAGGACCTGCCTTAAAGTAGGATATTAGGTAATGTTATTATAGCTTATGAACATTATGGCAAGTAATCATCATGGCATTTGACTTTAGGACATGTGATTTATGGTTTTGTATATTATGACTCGTAAGTTTTATGTGTTAATAGATTAGTACAAAACATATTAGGTATTTAGAGCATTAGGTAATGTAATATTATGGTTTATGATCATTAGGATGTAAGATCATTATGGCAAATAATCATTATGAAAAAATGTTATTGATATGTCAAAAGTGTTTAGAGTAAATGTGGTATGGCATTTGACTTTAGGACATACGTATTATGGATTGCGAAGGAGACCCGAAATAATCCTCTGACATCATATTTTGATCCCGAAAACCTTAGCAAGTCGGAAGTCAGCCATTTTAACCGGATGTGACAGGAACGCCGGATATCAGGCTTATCCGGACTAAAAAACGAGGGTCACTGCTGTACGACGTGGATATAAAAATATTCGCATTTGAAAGATGTGGGTCGTTTGTAATGCGCGCCGTTTTATTATTGTGGCTATAAACACTACAATAACGATTAATAGCAACGTCACATGAAATTATTACCACAAAGGATTTATAATGGCTTTCTACTGAGCTCTAATGGATGTATCAGCTATCAGATGATTTACCTCATCGGCATCGCTCTATCAACGGGTAAAGCTTTTGTTGTAGGTACATTTAATGTATAATTGTGATACTCAAATTCAATATCTCCGATAAAAAGTGAAATGATCAGAGACTCGTTCGAAGTTGCGAATACAGTTTCTTTATTTTTTAAATCCAGTGTTTGAATTAGAAGAAAAGAAAAAACTGATAGGTATTCGGAGTAAGAAAAAGGGTTTTTGGCTTTGATGAAGTTTGGAATAGTTTGCTATTCAATTATAATATGTTGTAATACCTACATTTATTGTTTCACAATATGTAAACAGTCTACGACTAGTGAAGAGAAGCTGTATTGAAGGTAAACGACTGAAGGGACGTTACACGAGAATGTCCCGTCTCGATGCGGCAGCAAATTGTCGACAGAACTGTGCTCTAAAATATTTGGATACCGTTTCTGATTATTGTTATACCTATCGTTAATTTAGGTTTAGGCTTTAAACAATTGACTTCGAGTAGTGTCTTTATTCTGTGGTTCGAGAGTAGCTCCAAGCTAATTCCATAAAATGTTGTGAAGATCTGATGACGAAATTGAGAAATCGAGGAAACTCCTCACATATTATAGGTATACCTACATCTAAGACGATTTCGGTGTTTTTTATAGTAACTCGTTCAGTTCTTTTCGAAAATACAGTTTCTCCTTGATGTCGGTTATTTTGTGGTTACAAACCCGACGAAAAAAGAGGGGTGTTATAAATGTAACATGTGTACCTATCTGTGTGTCTGTCTGTGGCATCGTAGCGGCCATACGATACGAGTGAACAGATTTTAGTGCGTTTTTTTTAATCGAAAGCCTAGTTTGTCGAGATGGTTCTTAGCTTTGTTTGATGAAAATCGAAACTCTCGTCTCTAAGATATTCAGCCTTTAGTGGAACGAGCGACTGGCCAATATTGAAGCTAGGAATTCCAAATTATGTTTTTATGTTTTAGTAGCATTTCCTATATCACACATTAAAACTTTAAAAGATTTAGTTTATTTATGAAAAAGTTATTATTCGAATTGCGCACAATGGGTACTCGAAGTAAAAAAAAAAAAAACATTAAACCATTCGCTCGGATACTGTTGTAATGTGTACGTACATTTATAATTTCGCAACATATAGATTGTCTAGTTAAGTGGCAAGACTGGCATATCTCATACATTATGTACCTATATGTTCTCGTTCCTTTAGCCTCGAACACTTGAAGCGCGCAAGCGATAGCGACCAGTTGACGAGTACAAAGTTGTTTATACTTTGTCTGCCATATGAACGCATTTCGCGGCTATATAAAAGTCTTCAATATGCTTTGAACAACCCCACTCGATGCACTGCGGCGGGTACTATTGTAATCTGTAGGTAATGAATAGAATTCAATAGATTACTAATTTATGGGCTAATGTTTCGCTGTTTAATCTCTTAACCTTTTTTAGGGTTCCGTACCTCAAAAGGATAAACGGAACCCTTCTAGGGTCACTTTGTTGTCCGTCTGTCTGTCAAGACCCTTTATCTCGGGAACGCATAAATGCATCGACTTGAAATTAAAACCATATACTCAGGTTAACAGTCCCTTGAAGCCGTTTTTTTTTTTATATTTATTAATTTATTTTTATTTTATTTATGGGACAATCAATTAGAAAGGGGTTTTGTCACACAGTGACTATGTCCCCCCGTAACCCCTGAAGCAGTGAAAAATTAAACTTCAAAATTAACTTAAAATAGAGATACGGCCATTTATGCCGCAAAAAAGTACATTTTCTCAAACATCCAAGGAAATGTCGTTCTTATGATCGTGGTATTAGAAAATACGTCTTTGTATAGCAATTTTTGAAGATTCGTTCTAATTTCAAATTAGAACGACATAAAGGAATTTCATACAACATTATTGGCCGTAGCCAACAAAGAGATTGTCTTTTGTTTCAGAGGGGTTTATTTCTTTTATTGATAATCTATGGCATACTGCCAATAAAAAAAAAATAGTTTGTGCATGTATATTTACGTTTTATTTCTTATATTTAACTAGTTTATTCAATTAGATTAAATCAGATATTCAATAAAATAAACAAGGAATCACGTTTATTGTTAAAAAATATAACAATATCTAATTAATAAGGTGTTGTCATTTTTTAATAAATAGAATCATCTTAACATTTGGTGGCAAAAACATTGACCCGAACAGCTTAAAAAAATAAATTTGTTTTTTTTATTAAGTTTGAAATAAATTTGTTTTTATATGAATATATAAGTTGAACATTTGTATTATTTCCTTAGATTTATTTGAGAAAAGCACTATACAAGCCTCGGCGCGAACAGGGATTGACGGCCTCGTATCTCTAGATGGCCTCGTTATCACTCGGCCATCTATTACTACTCGGCCAATAATCCCCTATTTCGCGGCCTCTGCAGTAATGTACTATTCCTCGCTCCACGCTCGCTCCTGTCTATCTCTTGTGCGGTATTTTCCATTGACCTAGAACAATGAAATTTGACAATTAATACCGTTTTATACTTCAAGTATAGGAGAAAAGCTGAAAACTATACATTTGTAACGAAGTCCTAAAAACTTTAATTATTTATAATATGTTCCATCAAATTTGTAAGGAACCCTTTTTTTTTTTTAACGTTGGGGAAATGCATTTATGCATCCCGTCTACTCGGGGGACTAGAGCGGGTATGACGGACTAACCGAGACTTCGGACTACCGTCTAAAACCACCAACGAATGCCAGCACCGCCTTGAATTGGAGCGTCGCGGGATCGCTTGATGCATTCAACCACGTGCACTCCGGCGGGCAACTCATGTTATGAGCCGAGACCATGCGGGGCGACACTTCCACGGGTGCCTGCCCCCAGTTCTGTGGTGTTCCGAAACAGGGAGTCCCCCGACTCCCTGCACGGGTCCACTACGGCGGAGGCAACAGATGCGCATAGCGCCGGGCTCTGGCCCCCAACCGTCGCCGGCGGAGCGGATTCGCAAGAGGATCGTTCTCACGTGCCCGCTCCGCGGCCTCCTTTAGTGACATGACTTCGTCACAGAAGGAGGCCATCGCTTTCCATGCCTCTTCACTGTCAAGCATAGCGTCGATGACGCTGGACAGGGAGAGTTCCACTCCTATTACCGCCTGTAAGGCAGTTCGTTGAGGATGCCAGGCGATGCACTCTACCAGAGTATGGCTGGCCGTGTCCATCGGCGCGGCGCATTCGTGACATATAGGGGATTCTTCTCTTCCAGCTATGCAATGCAGATACTTACCGAAGCATCCATGATCGGTAAGTATCTGCACCATATGAAACGTTAGGGTGCCGTGGCACCTGTCTACCCAGCGTTCTAAGTGAGGTAAAATTGCCCCCACCGTGACTAGGCCATGTTCCACCGTCTCCAGCTCCTCCTTCCATTTTATTAGTGTTTCCGCCTGGGCCAAAAAGCGGACACGCTCCACCTCCTCCTGATCGAGAAGCTCCCCCGCTACCCTTGTCCTAGCCCTGTGGCTGTGGACCTTTGCGAGCACCTGCGCTTGCAGATCCCACGGAGGGTCCGCGGCCAGGATGGTTGCTGCCGTAAAGGACACGGTACGGTAGCCTCGCACAGCTCTTATTGAGATTGCCCTCTGTGGCCTACGGAGAAGCGCCTTATTATGATTTGTAAGGTGGGTGGGTTCAACTCGTACGTGTCTTATTTTATTATTAAACCGTAAACTGCGCCGAACCATGATTATTATTATGAGGGACCGTGCTTTCAGGATCTTTAAACGTGATCGGACTGACGAGAACTGGACACTTTTTAAAACAGCCCGCAACCGATGCAATCAGATGGTGCGAACAGCGAAGCGGCGATTCATTCACCAAAACGTATCCTCTTCATCTATGGCTGATGTCTGGAAATTCCTTAAGTCGCTTGGCCTGGGTAAACCTACTAACGGTTTCGATGGCATTTCCTTTTCTCTCAACGATTTAAACAGACATTTTTCTTCTGCCTTATCAATTGATAACCATGTTAAGATCAGCACCCTCTCTGATATTTCGTCGCTTCCTCTTTCCGTCTCAGAAAGCTTCTCATTTTCGCCCACTTCTGAAGCAACTGTCAAGACCATCATTAATAAAATAAAATCTAAAGCCGTCGGATGTGATGATGTCGGTCGGTATATGATAGTATCTGTTCTAGACTGTGTGCTTCCTATAATAACTGACATCATTAACTCCTCGCTGTTTAATGGCGACTTCCCTTCTCTTTGGCGTAGTGCTTTTGTTATACCATTACCTAAAATTAGTAACCCCACATCACTTAATAACTTTAGGCCTATTTCAATTCTCCCTTTTCTGTCAAAAATTGCTGAAGCGGTGGTTCACAAACAACTATCTAACTTTATATACTCTCATAATCTGCTGAGCCCTTTTCAGTCTGGTTTTCGACCCAGCCATAGTACATGCACCGCGCTTCTCAAAGTTACTGAAGATTTAAGACGGGGCATGGAGGATCAAATGGTCACAGTACTTATTCTGATTGATTTCTCCAACGCATTCAATACTGTTGATCACGACATCCTTCTTGCCTTGCTCGAACATCTAAATGTGTGTCCCTCTGCCCTAAGTTGGTTTTCCAGTTATCTTCGTGGTCGCCGGCAGGCAGTCCGTGTAGACCGATCTTTGTCCGACTGGTGTGACTTAGCCACTGGCGTACCTCAAGGAGGCATTCTTTCTCCACTGCTATTTTCCACCTTCGTCAACTTTATCACTCCCGATCTTCGCTGTTCTTACCATCTGTATGCGGACGACCTACAGATCTATGATAAATGTAAAGTGGCTGACGTTACCGCTACCATTGACAAATTAAACTTAGACCTGTTTCACATTCAACAATGGTCGGAGAAATTTGGCCTGTTTGTGAACCCTTCTAAGTGTCAGGCTATTGTCATTGGTAGCTCTCGCCAGCTTGCCAAACTTGATCTGGACTCTCTCACACCACCTAATTTCAATGGAATGCCTATTAGGTTTAGTCCCAGTGTCAAGAATTTAGGAGTTCACTTGGATAGCACACTGAGCTGGAAGGTACAGGTGAGCGAAATCAGCAGGAAAGTCATTGGCTCGCTTCATGCTCTGAACAAACTTAAGAACTTCTTGCCCATTAAAACCAAGGTGTTACTAGTAAATACCCTAATTGTGCCGATAATTGACTATGGTGATGTGTGTTATCCGGACTTAAATGAAGATCTTCTTGATAAGTTGGATCGACTTCTAAATAATTGTATTCGTTTCATTTTCTGTCTCCGTAAATATGATCACGTGTCCTCATTTCGCTCTCAACTTGGCTGGTTTCCCATCCGTCAACGACGCAACATTCGTATGCTTTGCATTCTCTATTCGATTCTTAACGATCCACAATCTCCTGAATACCTCAAGACTTTCTTCTGTTATATCGAATCCACTCGTAACCGTCATTTTCGCTCTTCCGGCAATCTCGCCCTTTCTATCCCTCTTCACCGCACTGGTTTCATGTCCAATTCATTCTCAATTCAAGTGGCTCGCCTCTGGAACGGTCTTCCTCTCTCAATTAAACAGGCACCGAGTAAGCTAGCGTTTAAAAAGTCCGTGTGCAGCTTCTTTGCTGGCAGAAATGAAGTCTCGTAGTCTATCTGCTTAGTATGTTTCATCTCTGTATGTATTTATGTATATATTTATTTATATTATATATGTTTATATTATGTTAGATGTATGTATATATTTACATGTATAGCAAAATTATGTATAACTATTATAATTATGTTTTGTTACTTATGTGTAAGTTAGTTGCACCGCCTACAATTTTTCCGCTTTGCCCTAAGGTTGACTGGTAGAGAATGCCTCATGGCATTAAGTCCGCCTTTTGTACGATAAGTTTTCTTTTGTGCAATAAAGATTAAATAAATAAATAAATAAATTATTAGTACAGTTGATAAGCCGAAAAATTGTGCAAATCGGGTTACAAGCATGAAATTTCTACTACAGATAGAGCGTTCCGCGGTGATTATTTTCAAATGTGGAGCAAAGTCAGATTGTCCCGTTCGTGGCGGGTGGAGGAGCAGGAGAAATAAAAAAAAAATATTTTTTACCTTTTCGGCAATACACCCATATTTTTATATGGAACTATACATAAAAATAACATTAACAATTAATCTGTTTTACACGAAAACGATACCACATAAGCCCTAGTAGACTTAACTGACCAGCAATAAAGAAAGAAAATGAGGTTTAATTGGTCCTATTCACCCCGCTCTCCCGCCACACAAGAGATGAATCTGACTTCCCTCCACATCTGAAAATAATCACTGCTGCACACTCTATCTGTGGTAGAAATTTCATGCTTGCAACCCGACGTGCACAATTATGTTAGAAAACAGCGGATTAATAACTAAACTATATTGATTTAAATAATCCCAAACGAATTTTCGAGAAAAGCACGAGTCGCGAAATGACACAGTTTTGGAAAATCTGCTATGAGAAATTAATGGATACCACTTCTAAATGACGTTGTATTGTTACTCTATGTCTTTTTTCAAGTTTCTTATAAGTCAAGTAATGTCATTATACAAAAAAAAAACGGAGCGTTAGCAGAGGCCTTTATATATCCAATTCAGACTCTTTGTAGCCAGTATTAGGGTAATATATTCTATTCAATGAGTGTACATTAGCATAGATTAAAGGCAAGGACGCGTGGAGCAATGCGTAGCTATGCTACTTATGTTATTCGTATATCACTCGGGATAGTTTGTCACTGTCATACATGCGACATACAGTATGTATGTAGGTCGTAAAGAGTCGTAAAAATATTAACAGCATATTAACACGCACGAAGCTGCTCAAATAACGCGGTAATATATATTTTACGTGTATGCTGCTTATTTATTTAACTCTGATGAATATTCATAAGGTGCCTGAGTAAAGCTAGAGAACTAACATTTAAACTTCTGCAAAATTCTGCATTTACTTGGAGTTTACTCAGCAAAATATTGCTGAACAAGTCTCTGCAGCTACTATCAAGTTAATATTTTATTTAAAGCAAATATGTAAAGTGCCAAGAACAGTGTCGAGTTTATGCGTGCGGTTACAAACTTACGTTTTGGATGAAAACATAATATTTAGCATTTTGAAAACGAACCTACTTCAAAATTGCTACCTTTCTTGATTGAAATTAAATTAATCCGGCGTATTTCATAGCATTTTGAGTTTTCCACACCGATAATTTCAAGCGTTTTAATATTGTTTCACATTTTAGTAGAGTTTTATATTCTTTTTACAGAGCCTCAAGATGCTGTGTACTTTTGACCTACTTCGCTTTTTATCTTTCCTTTGTTCTTACCTTGACATTTCTCGGACGGTTTAATTACTTCGTAGCTTCTAATACAAATAATATGATAAACTGAATAATACTAAGTGAATTGTCCGAGGTTTTTCTTTTAACTTTTAAAGAAAAGTGCAAATGTTCTATACCTACTGAAATAAAAATACTAATATTAACCTTTCTCTAGATTGATATTAAGTTATCTAAATGCTCAATTTCTATACTCCGTTAGTTATTAACGTCTGGTTATAGTTACGTCTGCCAAATTGGTCAACATTGAGAGTTAATTCGTTGTTGGTAACTAGAAGAACATGGTGGAATTTGGGAATTAAAGCTAGCATTAAGCCCTGGCACCCATTTGGGGCTTAGATACGTAATTTGATTAATACTTGACATAGGGCCATTTGGATGATATATCGACCATATAACAGTCATAGTATAGCCAATATACCTACACACTATTAAACGTATAGATGTTTGCTGTTCAAGCTGCATTAAGTTGATATGTATGGACACATCGCTAAAATAGATAACATAGGTATGTATACCAGTATATATGAAATTAGAAGCATAGAATTAATTCCTAGAAGATAAATATGTGAGAAGTAACCGCTACTATTATAAACACAATCTCAATTTCTGGAAAATAATGCAGCTCATTAACAGGTAAACTCATTTAAACGCATTACCGGCTGAAAGCCTGCGGTTGCAGAGATCATCCGCTGTGACAGCGAGACTCGCTTTTTAGCCCTTTCCATGCGGAATTACATAAAGCTGCTATAGGTAGGTGTGACAGTTAAGTAGATGCTTAACAAAAATATGGACAATAATGTAGCTCATTAACAAGCAAACCAATTTAAAGGCTTTACCGGTTGAAAGCCTGCGGTTAGGAACATGGATCATCCACTGTGATAGCGAGACTAGCTTTTTAGCCCTTTCCGCGCGGAATTACATAAAGTTGCTATAGGTATAGGTAGGTGCGACAGTTAAGTAAATGCTTAACAAAAATATGGTCAATAATGTAGCTCATTAACAAGCAAACCAATTTAAAGGCTTTACCGGTTGAAAGCTTTCGACGGAATTACACAAAGCTGGTGTAGATATTTACTTACAGTTAAGGTTCATCGTAATCGGATAAAAATGTACTTATATAGGTACTGCCGTGTGTCTTATGTAGCTCACATGAATTATAAAGAGCTCCGAAAGTTCCGAGATACTGATACTGCGCTACATAGTTCTAACATATACTGACGAGTTTTAATCCAAAATTTGTTAGTACTTATTTCATTCTAATCTCACTATGAAACACAAGATTTGAAGGGTATTTGCCTAGATGGTACCTTTTTAAATAGAGTGACAAAAAGCGTTTCATCAGTCCGATCTCATTAGAGTATCTTAAGTGAGCCCTCATCACATGAAATAAATTGTTTCGCGTTTCTAAAATTACAGAATAACTCGTTGGATTTTCTTTACAACATGGCGGAAGATAAACGAGCTAATAATACGAATGGATCACTCGACTCAGAGGGTTCGAGAAAAAAGTCGCGCAGTGTCGCTCGCAGCGTCTACTCGAGCCTAGATATCTGTTATCCACAGGCAATTTTTTTATTCGATAGACAAAGATGACATTTTGCATAGATTTCTGTTTTTGAGATTTTATTTATTATAATGGGAATCAATTATAGTTAGAATATGTAGGTGCTTGGTAAATTAAATGTAGGTACCTACATATTAAGTCAAAATGCGTCAATATAGTCCGTATTTTATTTGTAATAAGTTTTTGAAAAGCCTGTCAACTGTCAGATAGGTACACTAAAAAGGTATAAGCACGGGGTATATGTGACATAGTGTATTTGGAAATGCTTAAATCCAAGATATTTTTGTAAAAAGTAAGGTCAGTCGGGACAAGTGCGCTAGCAAGGCAATCATCGACCATATGGAAAAGTACAGTTGTTATTCTTGTAACGCCATTAAATTTTGCGAACTATTAATATATTATGCAGTTGCGTCGTTGTAAGAGATCCAGGCGCTTCGATAAAATGCCGGAATACACTGATAGCCTCTTACTGTATATAAAATAAGATAAGAACTACCGGCAAAAAGCATGCCGAGCCAAGCGTAGTGTTGGATTGCGTCGCCGTTACTACTACAAAGAGATGACCGAACTACAAAAGCTCATAGTTTGACTAGGGAATCCTAAAAATAAAGATGTTTTTCTTTCCCGCCTTAGTAAAGGTTGTAGCTGGTTTTAACTTCTCATAGTTCCTTCGGCATTGGCGTAAAGTTTAACACCGACCATGATTAGACAGATGGGCTGGTTCAGCAGTCGGGAGACAATCCAGGCGCAGCGATAAAGCAGCGGATTACGTTCCTTGTTTGACTAGTAGACGTAGTAGCTTGATAGAACCCCAAAAAGAAAAATGCATTTTTTCCTTAGTTCCTTCCGCATTGGCGTAAAGTGTATTATCGGCCAGGATGAGGGTGGATAGGTTCAGCAGCCGCGAGGCAATCCAGGCACATCGATAAAGCGGCTTGACACAGACAGCCTTTTAGTGCGCCACCACTGGCGAATTGCACGGATTTGTTTCGAGTAGTTGGAGCATTTTATAGAAGCTTTTCAATACAAACTCGGTATACTAGTTACGTCTATATTACCTATATACTTTGTACAAAACCCCTACCCTCTATAAAGAATTTTTATTCTTTTTAAATAATAATAATATGGTTTCTCTTTCTTTAATGGCCAAGGCGTGATCTTCTAGCGGTTAGGACCCTTGTATACGTTAATGCATAGTTACCCTGATTCTTTAAGTTGACTAAGAGATAGCTCAAGTCCATTGACATATATTGGATAAAAGAAATAGGAAAATTAGAGTTTGTGAACTAAATAATTAGCCCAAGATGAGTGTTATCCACCCATTAACTACCAGCCAGTCGACTGTAATTAGTTATTAAAACCTCCAACCTCCGCACTTATTCTACTACATAGACAGGGTCTCGAAGCAGTTGAGTGGCTGATAGTGGGACTAGGAACACCTAGCTAGCTTAAGATGTAGGGTTTCTAAAAATAGAGGAATAGGATTACAATGAAACAAATTATAGATTAAAAAGTATGTATATTGAATCTTTGTATGATTGTATTAAGATTTAATGTGTTTTATTTTTGCCAGTCAGGCCTGATTTGTAATTTAATTATTTTGTGCCAGCAGGGCTTTTATTAGTTTATTTTATTTAACTTTACCAACGGTTCACTATAAGGTTTACTGTAATGGGAAGAACCGTCAAGAAACCCATCAGACTGCCTTAATACAAATTATATTTTGAACAATTAAGCAAGTGAATTATTACAAATATGAATAGCTATCATAGGCTCTGCCTATACCTATACGATTAGCTTAACTTATCTCCAACCATGAAATGCATTTCACGAAGAGTACTATAGTAACCTCTCAGTGTATTTTGTCATGTAGTCTTTCATTAATATCATAAAAATACTTCTTCCTAGCCCTATACATAATGACACGCCAATGCCTTAATATAGGCAGAGGAGGAAAGTTCACTTTTAAGAGACTCCATATAGCAGCAATAGACTCTAGACAGTTAAGTTATGGTCCAATTGAAGTCCTGTGGTATTTGGAATTAAGCTCCTAAAATCGAACTGCTTAGACAGATCAATTACTGTGTTAAGACGCTTGTTGTGTACGCCTAGCCCAAATCCAATGACCACAGTCTAAACTTTCATATGGATGTTTATGTATTAAAGCATAGAGTCCCCTAAAGAGTTAATTTTAATAGTTTTATTTCTCAGCAATTCCCTAAGATCCTGCCAGACTCCGAGAGACTCCACTAAGTCCATAAGACTGATTTAATTCAAAACCAGTTGAAGTGACCTGAAGTTAAATGTGATCAGAGGTTGTGTTAACAGCGTTGTCGACGAAGTAGAGTAGTTGTAATTTGCGCTGCGGATTCTGACCACATCTACACAAACAGATGCCTTCTTTTGGTTATTTATGTATTAAACAGGTAGCGTAGAGTCTCCCTAATGAATTGATTTTAATAGTATTTTGTCGCTGCAAATCCCCAAGATCCCGCCAGGTTCCACTAGTTTAATAATTAGCAGAAACTCCACATGGTCCATCTGACCTAAGATATTTAGCTCTAATCCAGTTGTAGATACTTGGAATTAAATGCATTCAGGGGTTGTGTTAATAGCGCCTTTTGACGAAGTAGTTGTGGAATTGCACTATGAAACCTGATTGCATTAATCCCGAGCTGAAATCTATCTCTGGCTGTTTTACTATTAATAAAGCATGGAGTTTCTGACCTATCAGCAATTATAAATCTACTCAGTTAGCGCGCGGGGCTATTGGAGTGTCATTATTGCAGTAGTCCTACTGCTAAGGTCAGGTGAAAATTGAATTCCAAATAATCAAAGTTATCCCTTGGGTAGGGTTGAAATAGTCCTAAAAGGTTACTTCGATCACTTTGGATAAAAGTTATGTACCCAACAAAATCCCAATTCTCAAACTTGATGGCATAACTATTAGTAGTCTACATTTAAACAATCTATGTACATAACTTTGCTCCGATATATGACTAAGTTACGATACGTTAGTAATATATCAACCGAATTAAGCACATGAGAGATATCAGTCCGTATCCAATTCCGTCCTCGTAACTAAACATAGAATTTTCAACAATAAATTTCGAAACAAATATTATCAATTAGCAGTCTGTTTTTAACTTAATCTTTGTAACGAACTCAGAATTAAACGCAGTCTGATATGAACACATAAAACAGAATGAACACTTATAAAGGCACAATACAATACAAAAGAAATTAATGCATTAGCAAACAGTTCGCAAAGCACGACAAGGCAATAGGAATTTTAAATCCCCCGGCTTTTATTAATACGGAAACTATGTCCAAACTAAACATTTTTCCTTTTGCAAGAAATATGTTTGTTTAACTACAAAGATTCTAAGTCCAGTCTGGTAAACATTATCTACCAACCGACAAAGTTTAAAGTTGCCTTTTAGAAGAAGAGATCAGTCATTCTCTTCGTTTGGTTTAAGATCTCTCCTCCTAAAGATTCTAAGTAAATAAACAACCCCGATAATACCTTTGTTGTCACCATGTTAGGTTGCCCAGTATTATCGGAAAAGTTCTAAGTAAATACATGAGGAATAACGCCTTGTTATCACCGTCCGGAATTCCCGGCGTTATTCCAAGTAAATAAAACCCAATACTACTTTCGTTGGCACCTTGTTAGGATCAGGCAGTATTGGGAGAGTTCTTACCCGAAGTCCTGGAGAGAGTTCCTGTACTGTTCACTGCTGATGACTGAATGCCTCCCTCATCCCAATGTATGGGCTTTTATACCAATTTTCTAACTTTTTAATAAAGTTATTTTCCCGATTTTCGCGGGAAATTGGTTCCACGTCAGCAAAACGTCACCGAGCCAATTTTAAAACCGCTGACTTTGTATATTCCAATTTGATTGACTAGAACTTTAAATTACAAATCTTATACCCATAAATGACGCTTAAATCAGAGTATATTTTATGATTAATATATCATTATAAATCTAATCTTTACTATTTTCCATTGAAATAAAATGTTTGAGATACCTTTTATAACATCGACATTCTATATTCCATAGACCATATTTGGTGTGCTTTGCCTATGGTTATTGCTCAATGTTTCCCCTCAATATTTGCAGTCAATTCTCCATACTTTTAAAGAACATTTCTTATTTTAACAATCACATTTATTAAATAAATACTAGCATTAATTGTACTCTCTATTAAAATTGTTTACTAAAATTAATTTTCACTTAATTCCGTCAGTACGACAATCACTTTGCTCAATGTACTGCTAATCCCTGGCTACCCCAAATTGACTCAAAGATTATAGAATATTAAAAAGGTACGAATGTAAACAAAGCAAAGGAATCTCCTGTGTTAGGATTCCAATATATCTGAACTTGTTTGGAATAATTGCAAATAGAATATTTGCTCGGTAAGTAAATACTAATCCCCCCTTCTATGGCACAATCCAAACATCCCTCGGCAATTGCATTGCATAACCTAACAACAATAACATTGGTTACAACTCTTACTTTTCTGCTTTAACAAGCAATAACCAAATGTTATCTTGTTACATATTTATATGGTTCCGTGATACAATTAATGATGCCTTAATAGACAAGCTCTAATCCATACTTTGTTCACATTTCAGTTAATAAACAATGGATGCGTATACAGCATTTATATGAATACAATGGGTCGCCGACAAAGGAATTTTTCCAAGATCCATTCATAAGAATCACAAATCCTGTGCTGTCGGCCAATAAAGACAAGAAGGCTTCCTATATAACGTGTGTTTAAATTCGGAAGATCCAAGAGTTGCAGCTAAATGAAAAATGAGATATTTATTACAAAACATAACCTTACTTTGAACAAGAAGTGGATTTTTGACCATAACCTTTAGAGTTTAATACAAAATGGAGTCTGTCTCAAGCTTTGAGTATTCCAATGACGATTTTTTTATGAAGCAGCTTCAGGATGAGAATGTTGACGAGGTGCTGGGTTTGGTACAGCTCTGCCCCCTGCGTATTGAAATTTTGCATAGGTCTATGCAAAATTACAAACGCAAACTCTAGATTGAGATACCTAGATCCCCCTCACGCTACAGTAAAACTCCTCTCGAATAGCACCATCTTCATTCAGTTCATTCCCCTTTTTTTTTTTTTTCTCAATTTTCACATTCTCTCTTAGTGCACTTGTTCTCCCTCCCATGCTCTCCTGTCTCGTTCACTTGCCCAGGTTTACCTAAAAGTATGTAGTATTAAGACCTACCCAAAACTTTTTACGAGAACTACAATTGCTAATTATTTAACTGTTATGCATCAAATGAATAGACTCCTAAACCCAATATGAATATTCAACAATACAAGCAAAAAGGTTACCATGAGTGATATGGATTCGAGTTGGTTGGCGCGAAGAGGGATGCCCGATGATTAGTATATTGAGAAAGTGTCAGACTATAGAAGGAGCTAGCTAACTATAGAATTAATATTCATTAACAGAAGCGTTAGTGTGCTAAGTTCACTTCAGAGAAACCAAAGGAAGTGTGCCTCAGAAATGCACCAGAGCCGGGTAATCCCTACTACTGATTTGTAGGTTCCGAAGTCAGTCTCTCTCCGTACACGTGGAGGCAAGAGCAATGCACAAAAATTCCCTAGTTGATCAAAATCGAGAACATATACATCGATGGACCTCATCAAACCAAGAAAAAAAAATTAACGACGTGATGTAAAAATACATGAGCAGCGTACAGAGTCATCCATGGGGTAGCTGGGTAAATACTTTATATACAACTAAGATATGGTTGTTTTTAACTTTAACAATAACTAGGCCATTATTACACATCGTGAAACACATTGCTATTATTTTTTTTCTCTTATCAGAACTTGATATAAGCGTGTAAAGATCGATACTAGTGCCATCTAGGACTGAGCGTATTAACTACAAAATCAATATAATTTTCTGATATCTAACTTTGTTAAGTTTTTACAAGCAATATTACTCAAGGTATATGCAAGCGTTATAAAGCGCGTTGTCTTATATTTTTAAAGCATTCTAATAAATGATTATAAACAATGAAAGCAAACACTAGCGCCATCTAGAATAGATGCTGAGTATTAACTATGCAGAACTTACTAAAATGTTGCCTATAACAAAAATAAATTCAATTAGAGTAGAATTTACAAAAGAACCACTAATAAAGGGACCCAAAACCCTGTTCGTAACAAAACTACAATTTTACTATATTAACTATTAATCGCACCCCTTAATCGTAACTTTCAAATCAAATGGGTTCAGATTTCTATAAAAGATAAATTTGACCAAGGCTGAATCATAATGTTATTTATCACAATTATAATTATATAATAATCGTACATGACCCTTAATGTAAGTCTGAATAGTTATACCAGATTCAGAGTTCAATCAATTTCAAGTCTGATCCGGTCAAATTGTTGGTATCGTCCGTAAAATATTGATTTAAGCAAAATATATTCAAATTAAAAAATAAAATATCGATAGTTGATCAATAATCGGTAGAATTGACAAATAATATTTCTTTGCTACATTTAGCAATTACACAACATCAAATGTGTGTTCAAAAATCTGAACCAAGAGACTATATAAATCCTGAATGTTAACTGATTCATGATTCAATCGTTCCTCTAAGATAATTTCAATGACGACCTAATTGCAAACTTGATTTGATAAGATTGTTCGAACCATCCAATATGTCAAATTCTATCCAATCTAGTCAGCTAGTAATGACAGTGAACCCATATTTTCGCGTATGGTCACTGCTCTGCTTTAACTGTCAAGTGTCAATCAAACAAACAAAATTAAATATTACACAGAAAGTGTCGTTAAAATTGTTTCATTACATTTATTATAAATGACTAAGAATCGACATAATGCCACCATGAACAACAGATTAAACTAAAAGAACAACTGGCAGTCCTGCACATAGTAATTGGATGTGCGACTCAGCACTCCATGAACCAAGCAACTTGCCGAAAAACATGCCACTGCTTAAACCACGCAAGAATCACACTGGTAAGTATTTTCTATTTTATCTTATTTACAACCTGTATAATGCTAATGTTATGTAACCGAACTGACCCCCTTTTTTTTTCAAAATCGCCCTAGTTCTAACTGTATAGAAAAGACAAATAACAATAATCGAAATCATGATGAAGGCATAATTTCGAATTTAAATGTAATGTAATAATTACATGGACACACAACCAAAAAATTTAAATGTAATCCAAAGAAACTTCCTTCCTATAACCTTGTTCTAAGCTATGATTTTGTTTATATAACTATACAAATGTCGGAGTCAAATATTCTATCCATGAAGTATTTAAATTTCAACAATACTTATATACTTTTTTTCTTTTCCAGTATATAGCCATGATGTCTCAAAATAAAATGATCAGTGACCGCTGCAGAAGCCTATGAAAATCTAGAGAGGATCCAAAGATACAAATTGTACTTACAATTTTCATAAAATAAGTTATCCAGTGCTGTGGCTCCCCTGACAATCCATGTACATGCAGTGCTCGCTCGGTGCAGTCTCACATGAAGAGCTGCTTCGGCTCCAATAACTCCATGAGTTGAATAAATGAACATCAAACTCTTACCTTTATTGTAGTAAAAGTTATCTGCGTTTCTCACAATATTGTCGCCATGATGGGTGCGCCCCCCAATACCTGGTTGTTTGTAGGCCTTGGCCGCTGCCTTATGAAAAATGTAAAAGGTTAATTAAAGGATTTGTAAATGGTGTTTATTTTTATTAAGAGCTATGTGTATACATAAAGATAACAGTGTTAATAGTATAATATGAAATAACCTCCCGACATACATATTATTATATACTGTACCCAAAATCTGCCTCCCACAAAGGCAGGTGGTTCTTCATTTCAGTCTGAATCTTAACTGCACATTGTTGGCCCTGTATAGGCACGCGGAGTCTGGTGCTCAGCGTCACCTGTTGACATCAATCCTTCGTTCGCCCAATCCTTAGTAATTATAAATTTGATACAGACGAAGTTGTACATTCCAGTGGTATACCAAGGTTAGCCTCTCTAAGTTGCTAAACCCTCTGCCCCCCGAATATTAATCTCATCAACCCATCATTTTTTTTTTATAAATGTGTATATAATTCTATTTAGATTTAATCAAAATCTTATCAAGAAAATCGCCCTCATAAGTGGCGCCACCTGCAGGAATATTTGATAACTATTGATAAGATATGTTAGGGCTGTGCAAGTGTGAATAGGTATTATATCGATAGTTTTTGAACCCAACATCACATGGCGTTTATTCTTCTTGGTCATGCACTCTTGGCATTGGTCCTGGGTAGCTTTTCTACTGCTTCTGTCGTATGCGTTGTTTATGCCGTAGCTTGTCTTTAATTACGGTCCATCATGTTGAAGATCACCCGAATGTTCTTTAGTCCAATAACTGATGATGAATCTGAAGATCTTGATAATTAATATTTATTTCCGTGTAAAAATATTTTAATTGCTTGTCAAAGCACGTATTACACAGTTTAACACACACGCACTCATTTATAGACACATTGTAGTTGTGGTCAATTCTCTTGAGATTGGATGTAAATGAACCCTGCGGCTGCCACTAATTTCACATCATAAACACATACACTCGACACGTTTTAGACACTAACACTCGCGTTAATGAAATAAATAATTGCTCCATACTAAAGTATGTGCAAAATTTTGAAACACCGCATGACATTGTTAATTGGTAAATTCTAGCAAATCTGATCTGATAATTGAAGTTAAATATCGATGAACAACCTAAACCCCAATGACAAAATCTATAATCTGTTCACAAATTCCGCCGTATATCGATATTTCTTACAAAATAGTATCGACCAGTACAACACTATTTTGACCCTGAGAATCATGATAAATTCAATAATGGTGATATGTTTTCTCTTTTAATATTTTACTATACTTTGAAATTTAAATGTCTACATTTAATTGATCCTATTAATCTACCGTTGACATTTTATTCATTTACATGAATGTTTGTTTGTGCCGGCCGGTACTATCGTGTTGTGAAAACATTATACATAACAAATAACCATGTGGAGTTGTGTTTATAACGTGATTTGAAGTTAAGACTATAAGTGAATAGTTAACCGTTAAATAATATGAATAAAATAAGAGTTTCAATTATTATTCCTATCGTAAAGTGTATGGATGATAGAACAAAGTTTATGACATCAAACTAACCTACAAATTGTTGTGACTTGATGACAATTTCTCATATCTATATTGACTAAACCCGGAGCCCACAATGTACAAGGTAAGCACTTTTCTCCTTTTATTTTGTTACAGACTAACATTCTGGTTAAAACCATTTATTTATGCAAAAGAATTATTACATTTTGCTTTATGAATGTTTCACTATAAAAACAATTATAGTCGCTATTCGTGAGTATATAAAACCTAATTGTTACTAATGTAACTAAATAAATAAGCTTGACAACCTATAAGTAAACAGATTACAACTATGTATGAATAAATCACTAACAGATAATAAAGGCATGTTGTTTTTACGTTGGAATACAAGGAGTACCCATTTGGTTTTATTTTTAGATTTAGTTTTACTGTGAATTTATAATACTCACATTGTACATTTATTGCCCCAGAAGTAATATCAATACATTATATAACATTGAAGGTGAACTTCTGGCAAATTAGAATTTTATTGTCACCGTCTACTAGTTCTAAAATGTTAAATGAAATATTGAAAAGTGATAATTTAACTGTAAAATGTCTGTTGATACTTGATGTATAGAAAGAAAATGAACAAAAATAGTGTAAACAATATACTTGTTAACAACTAATTTGTCTTGGCTTTGGACATAACCCATATAGGTAAAGTGATTATTTATTCACATTTGCCTTTTATTTTCCAGATTCGAATGGTGAGAGAAAATATAACAAACAACAATTACATATTCAATACATGTCAAGATTTTTCTCTCAAGAACTATTCATGGTAAGTCAAATTTTAATTAGAACTACTAATAACAATGTTGGTATATAGTTAAGCTTATGTACACATATTGATATATAATTAAAGAGTTCCTGTCTGCCCCCTAACTTCATGACAAATGATAATTGCTAACAAAATTTAATATTCTCCCTTCTGTTTACAGCGAGAACCGAGATGGAAGATAAGAACTTTAGAAATTGAATAGGAGATTTCCAACAGGTAAATATTTAACCTATTTTCACCAATACCTTTGTATTAATACATTGAAGATATATGTAACAACTGATCTGATGAACTTGTTTTGTTTATCAATTGTTTTTTTCCTACAATTACTATTGGCTAAATTTTAATCCCTAGAAATAAATTTAATGAACTATTTTGAATCTAAATTATATAAGACTGCCCCCCATATCTTAATCTTTTGCCCACATATGGAATTATATACATGATCTGCCCCCCATGTGATCAACCCTTTGACCGCCAAGCCGATGAAAGGTGTCAATGTTGATACATTACAGCTAAAACCACCATGAACTTTAAAAGTTCCCCGTTAACTTTCCCTGTGATATATGTGTCACAGTGAACAACCCCACTACCTGGCGTTCAAAAGCCCGATCTGAAAGCACTGTTGGAAAATAGTTTTCATAATTATAAAAGATATCTATCATAGTGAACCAGTACTTCAAAGCGTATATTAACACAAAATTTAGACCTTGATTTTTAATTTTTCAGCGGAAGATAAATCCAGAGCCAAGCGGGACTACACTGGAAGTTTGAAAATTAAACAATTCCTGCGAAGCTATGAAGAACCAGTCACTAGTCAACAAAATTAGTTTTTAAGACTAGACTAAATAATGCATGCATTAGTGGAGATAAAACACAATTTTACTTGATTGGACTTAAGCTATTCTCTCAGAAAACCTCCATTTTCACGAACAGCAAACTGTGACCTAAAAAAGGTCACTTAGAAACCATATTATTTCCCCCTGCCCCTGATAAATACCCCTAACTTATCCTGGTCACGGTACTTTTAAACTGTACAAAACCCCTACCCTCTATAAAGAATTTTTATTCTTTTTAAATAATAATAATATGGTTTCTCTTTCTTTAATGGCCAAGGCGTGATCTTCTAGCGGTTAGGACCCTTGTATACGTTAATGCATAGTTACCCTGATTCTTTAAGTTGACTAAGAGATAGCTCAAGTCCATTGACATATATTGGATAAAAGAAATAGGAAAATTAGAGTTTGTGAACTAAATAATTAGCCCAAGATGAGTGTTATCCACCCATTAACTACCAGCCAGTCGACTGTAATTAGTTATTAAAACCTCCAACCTCCGCACTTATTCTACTACATAGACAGGGTCTCGAAGCAGTTGAGTGGCTGATAGTGGGACTAGGAACACCTAGCTAGCTTAAGATGTAGGGTTTCTAAAAATAGAGGAATAGGATTACAATGAAACAAATTATAGATTAAAAAGTATGTATATTGAATCTTTGTATGATTGTATTAAGATTTAATGTGTTTTATTTTTGCCAGTCAGGCCTGATTTGTAATTTAATTATTTTGTGCCAGCAGGGCTTTTATTAGTTTATTTTATTTAACTTTACCAACGGTTCACTATAAGGTTTACTGTAATGGGAAGAACCGTCAAGAAACCCATCAGACTGCCTTAATACAAATTATATTTTGAACAATTAAGCAAGTGAATTATTACAAATATGAATAGCTATCATAGGCTCTGCCTATACCTATACGATTAGCTTAACTTATCTCCAACCATGAAATGCATTTCACGAAGAGTACTATAGTAACCTCTCAGTGTATTTTGTCATGTAGTCTTTCATTAATATCATAAAAATACTTCTTCCTAGCCCTATACATAATGACACGCCAATGCCTTAATATAGGCAGAGGAGGAAAGTTCACTTTTAAGAGACTCCATATAGCAGCAATAGACTCTAGACAGTTAAGTTATGGTCCAATTGAAGTCCTGTGGTATTTGGAATTAAGCTCCTAAAATCGAACTGCTTAGACAGATCAATTACTGTGTTAAGACGCTTGTTGTGTACGCCTAGCCCAAATCCAATGACCACAGTCTAAACTTTCATATGGATGTTTATGTATTAAAGCATAGAGTCCCCTAAAGAGTTAATTTTAATAGTTTTATTTCTCAGCAATTCCCTAAGATCCTGCCAGACTCCGAGAGACTCCACTAAGTCCATAAGACTGATTTAATTCAAAACCAGTTGAAGTGACCTGAAGTTAAATGTGATCAGAGGTTGTGTTAACAGCGTTGTCGACGAAGTAGAGTAGTTGTAATTTGCGCTGCGGATTCTGACCACATCTACACAAACAGATGCCTTCTTTTGGTTATTTATGTATTAAACAGGTAGCGTAGAGTCTCCCTAATGAATTGATTTTAATAGTATTTTGTCGCTGCAAATCCCCAAGATCCCGCCAGGTTCCACTAGTTTAATAATTAGCAGAAACTCCACATGGTCCATCTGACCTAAGATATTTAGCTCTAATCCAGTTGTAGATACTTGGAATTAAATGCATTCAGGGGTTGTGTTAATAGCGCCTTTTGACGAAGTAGTTGTGGAATTGCACTATGAAACCTGATTGCATTAATCCCGAGCTGAAATCTATCTCTGGCTGTTTTACTATTAATAAAGCATGGAGTTTCTGACCTATCAGCAATTATAAATCTACTCAGTTAGCGCGCGGGGCTATTGGAGTGTCATTATTGCAGTAGTCCTACTGCTAAGGTCAGGTGAAAATTGAATTCCAAATAATCAAAGTTATCCCTTGGGTAGGGTTGAAATAGTCCTAAAAGGTTACTTCGATCACTTTGGATAAAAGTTATGTACCCAACAAAATCCCAATTCTCAAACTTGATGGCATAACTATTAGTAGTCTACATTTAAACAATCTATGTACATAACTTTGCTCCGATATATGACTAAGTTACGATACGTTAGTAATATATCAACCGAATTAAGCACATGAGAGATATCAGTCCGTATCCAATTCCGTCCTCGTAACTAAACATAGAATTTTCAACAATAAATTTCGAAACAAATATTATCAATTAGCAGTCTGTTTTTAACTTAATCTTTGTAACGAACTCAGAATTAAACGCAGTCTGATATGAACACATAAAACAGAATGAACACTTATAAAGGCACAATACAATACAAAAGAAATTAATGCATTAGCAAACAGTTCGCAAAGCACGACAAGGCAATAGGAATTTTAAATCCCCCGGCTTTTATTAATACGGAAACTATGTCCAAACTAAACATTTTTCCTTTTGCAAGAAATATGTTTGTTTAACTACAAAGATTCTAAGTCCAGTCTGGTAAACATTATCTACCAACCGACAAAGTTTAAAGTTGCCTTTTAGAAGAAGAGATCAGTCATTCTCTTCGTTTGGTTTAAGATCTCTCCTCCTAAAGATTCTAAGTAAATAAACAACCCCGATAATACCTTTGTTGTCACCATGTTAGGTTGCCCAGTATTATCGGAAAAGTTCTAAGTAAATACATGAGGAATAACGCCTTGTTATCACCGTCCGGAATTCCCGGCGTTATTCCAAGTAAATAAAACCCAATACTACTTTCGTTGGCACCTTGTTAGGATCAGGCAGTATTGGGAGAGTTCTTACCCGAAGTCCTGGAGAGAGTTCCTGTACTGTTCACTGCTGATGACTGAATGCCTCCCTCATCCCAATGTATGGGCTTTTATACCAATTTTCTAACTTTTTAATAAAGTTATTTTCCCGATTTTCGCGGGAAATTGGTTCCACGTCAGCAAAACGTCACCGAGCCAATTTTAAAACCGCTGACTTTGTATATTCCAATTTGATTGACTAGAACTTTAAATTACAAATCTTATACCCATAAATGACGCTTAAATCAGAGTATATTTTATGATTAATATATCATTATAAATCTAATCTTTACTATTTTCCATTGAAATAAAATGTTTGAGATACCTTTTATAACATCGACATTCTATATTCCATAGACCATATTTGGTGTGCTTTGCCTATGGTTATTGCTCAATGTTTCCCCTCAATATTTGCAGTCAATTCTCCATACTTTTAAAGAACATTTCTTATTTTAACAATCACATTTATTAAATAAATACTAGCATTAATTGTACTCTCTATTAAAATTGTTTACTAAAATTAATTTTCACTTAATTCCGTCAGTACGACAATCACTTTGCTCAATGTACTGCTAATCCCTGGCTACCCCAAATTGACTCAAAGATTATAGAATATTAAAAAGGTACGAATGTAAACAAAGCAAAGGAATCTCCTGTGTTAGGATTCCAATATATCTGAACTTGTTTGGAATAATTGCAAATAGAATATTTGCTCGGTAAGTAAATACTAATCCCCCCTTCTATGGCACAATCCAAACATCCCTCGGCAATTGCATTGCATAACCTAACAACAATAACATTGGTTACAACTCTTACTTTTCTGCTTTAACAAGCAATAACCAAATGTTATCTTGTTACATATTTATATGGTTCCGTGATACAATTAATGATGCCTTAATAGACAAGCTCTAATCCATACTTTGTTCACATTTCAGTTAATAAACAATGGATGCGTATACAGCATTTATATGAATACAATGGGTCGCCGACAAAGGAATTTTTCCAAGATCCATTCATAAGAATCACAAATCCTGTGCTGTCGGCCAATAAAGACAAGAAGGCTTCCTATATAACGTGTGTTTAAATTCGGAAGATCCAAGAGTTGCAGCTAAATGAAAAATGAGATATTTATTACAAAACATAACCTTACTTTGAACAAGAAGTGGATTTTTGACCATAACCTTTAGAGTTTAATACAAAATGGAGTCTGTCTCAAGCTTTGAGTATTCCAATGACGATTTTTTTATGAAGCAGCTTCAGGATGAGAATGTTGACGAGGTGCTGGGTTTGGTACAACTTGAATCTGAGAGAGAATCGTTTTGTATCCAGACCATTGGATTTTTGTTTGACTGGTTGGCACAACATTAATTTAGCTTTCTCTTAATACATAGGTACTGTTTTATGATGATACAGTTGAAATAACTACGTCTATATTTTATTGTTGCCGTTTTAGTTGATAGAGTTACGATCGTAATAAATAGAATAGTTTAAATTTACAGTGAGTAGAAAGACGGATGCCATCCTATCGTTATGTTATGAGATTTTCTGTCAAACTGAGATTGCAAAAAATTAGAGATAGTTTAAAATTCCAACAAAAATTAAATGGTAAAAATGGCGTGGCAGTCAAGAAAATGAAGTACTTACAGAAACAAAGTTGGCTTATACCGCGTACAATTCCCGATGCTAGGTATTCTGTTGAGCGTTGCAACCGCCCAGTGAAACAGTATCGCGATTATAACCAACAGCGGAAAAGTAAGTGACTATATGGGTGCTAGCTAGATCGTCTGATGGTTTCATAAAAAGTTGTTCTTGACCGTTACCTATCTTATAAATATTTGATGAAATGGTAATGATAAAAAAATGCTGTAGAATTACCCCGTTGTTAAATTGTTCCTTAAGCTATAATGATAGCGGGCGGTGTTTTCGCGCCTGTCACAAAGTTATAATATACATTCAGCGCGAAAACAAATATGCTGCAAAAATTTAAAAGTAGTCGAGATTAAAATGGAGATAAAAAACAATTAAAAAAAAATGGTTGCCTGTAAAGTCGGTTTTACGGGCGAAGGAAGATTTTACGTGACAACGTCTTATTCACGGTAGAATATTTATTGATATGAATATTATTAAATTGCACAATAGGAACAAGGAATTGAATGAAAATAAGAATTGCACAAATTTTAACTATAGAAATATATTTTGTTTACTATTAAAACATTGTACTTCCCCCTTCCCCCTTCCCCCTTCCCCCTTCCCTCTTCCCTCTTCCCTCTTCCGCCAAAAAAGAAAAAAATATGTCCGCCATCTTGGATTTCAAAATCGAAGTCATTTTCGTAATCGGAACCCCGAGGAAACTTGGAGATGACACCCATATCGATTTTTAAGAAAAAATAATGTCCGCCATCTTGGATTTCAAAATGGATGTCATTTTCGTAATCGGAACCCCGAGGAACCTTGGAGATGACACCCATATCGATTTTTAAGAAAAAATAATGTCCGCCATCTTGGATTTCAAAATGGATGTCATTTTCGTAATCGGAACCCCGAGGAACCTTGGAGATGACACCCATATCGATTTTTAAGAAAAAATAATGTCCGCCATCTTGGATTTCAAAATGGATGTCATTTTCGTAATCGGAACCCCGAGGAACCTCGGAGATGACACCCATATCGATTTTTAAGAAAAAATTATGTCCGCCATCTTCCATCTTCCCTCTTCCCTCTTCCCTCTTCCCTCTTCCCTCTTCCCTCTTCCCTCTTCCCTCTTCCCTCTTCCCTCTTCCCTCTTCCCTCTTCCCTCTTCCCTCTTCCCTCTTCCCTCTTCCCTCTTCCCTCTTCCCTCTTCCCTCTTCCCTCTTCCCTCTTCCCTCTTCCCTCTTCCCTCTTCCCTCTTCCCTCTTCCCTCTTCCCTCTTCCCTCTTCCCTCTTCCCTCTTCCCTCTTCCCTCTTCCCTCTTCCCTCTTCCCTCTTCCCTCTTCCCTCTTCCCTCTTCCCTCTTCCCTCTTCCCTCTTCCCTCTTCCCTCTTCCCTCTTCCCTCTTCCCTCTTCCCTCTTCCCTCTTCCCTCTTCCCTCTTCCCTCTTCCCTCTTCCCTCTTCCCTCTTCCCTCTTCCCTCTTCCCTCTTCCCTCTTCCCTCTTCCCTCTTCCCTCTTCCCTCTTCCCTCTTCCCTCTTCCCTCTTCCCTCTTCCCTCTTCCCTCTTCCCTCTTCCCTCTTCCCTCTTCCCTCTTCCCTCTTCCCTCTTCCCTCTTCCCTCTTCCCTCTTCCCTCTTCCCTCTTCCCTCTTCCCTCTTCCCTCTTCCCTCTTCCCTCTTCCCTCTTCCCTCTTCCCTCTTCCCTCTTCCCTCTTCCCTCTTCCCTCTTCCCTCTTCCCTCTTCCCTCTTCCCTCTTCCCTCTTCCCTCTTCCCTCTTCCCTCTTCCCTCTTCCCTCTTCCCTCTTCCCTCTTCCCTCTTCCCTCTTCCCTCTTCCCTCTTCCCTCTTCCCTCTTCCCTCTTCCCTCTTCCCTCTTCCCTCTTCCCTCTTCCCTCTTCCCTCTTCCCTCTTCCCTCTTCCCTCTTCCCTCTTCCCTCTTCCCTCTTCCCTCTTCCCTCTTCCCTCTTCCCTCTTCCCTCTTCCCTCTTCCCTCTTCCCTCTTCCCTCTTCCCTCTTCCCTCTTCCCTCTTCCCTCTTCCCTCTTCCCTCTTCCCTCTTCCCTCTTCCCTCTTCCCTCTTCCCTCTTCCCTCTTCCCTCTTCCCTCTTCCCTCTTCCCTCTTCCCTCTTCCCTCTTCCCTCTTCCCTCTTCCCTCTTCCCTCTTCCCTCTTCCCTCTTCCCTCTTCCCTCTTCCCTCTTCCCTCTTCCCTCTTCCCTCTTCCCTCTTCCCTCTTCCCTCTTCCCTCTTCCCTCTTCCCTCTTCCCTCTTCCCTCTTCCCTCTTCCCTCTTCCCTCTTCCCTCTTCCCTCTTCCCTCTTCCCTCTTCCCTCTTCCCTCTTCCCTCTTCCCTCTTCCCTCTTCCCTCTTCCCTCTTCCCTCTTCCCTCTTCCCTCTTCCCTCTTCCCTCTTCCCTCTTCCCTCTTCCCTCTTCCCTCTTCCCAAATGTGTAACCGGTTCCGGTTTTACGCTTACAAAATACCCACTTTTGCATTTCCTAGGCAACGAGGTGTTTTTGACGCCTGTCACGAATTTACACATTCAGCGCGGTGACAAGTGTGCCGCAAGTTTTGGGTCAGGCGCGTAAATATTCATACGGCGCAGCGCAGCACAGCGCGCGGGGATAAAACTCCTTGTTTTTCCACGTAACGTAACTCAACTTTTGTTTCAATATCAATTTTTGACACAACAACGTAGCGTTCAGCCATAAAAAAAACATAAGCGATGTTAGTAGTTTTAATTACATAAATATAAATATTTATAAAAAAAAAGTTTTAGTTTTTGATACACAACACATAACTATTAAGATCCATAAACTTTAATATTAATATCAAACTAATTTTAAAATAAACTACAGTTTTTTTTTTAAATCTGATTTTTATTTTCCGATTTTAAAATAAGTTTTGACATTTTGTGGTCAAATTGTAAATGTTTTCTCGTTGTGATTTGATTTAGGTGTAGTGTAGTGCTAGGCTATACCTTCCTTGGCTATACCAACTCGGCAAGCAATTCCCATTTTCCCGGCCTCTGTAGTAATGTACTAAATTGGTTTTATTTTCAAATTCAGTTTGTCAGATTTCGTTAACTCGTTAAGACTGATGGCATTTCGGCGGCTAACTATATTAATATGAATTGCTTCTATGGCGATCAGGATCACGCATCTTTCCTTATTTTACTTTTATATATCGTGTAACTATTTGTATCATGAAAATTCGACTTTTACTTTAAATTCCAAGACTTCCAAGACGGTCAAATTCAGAGTCAAAGACATTTGGTAGCGACAAACTTCGATAATAACATTTGGTTTTGACGGCATTCTGGGAAAAATAATCTCTTGCCTTGAGCAGCCTACAGCATGAACAACTTTAACGACTGTCCTTAGTTCATTTTAATCATTTCAATTACCAACTCGTGACTCCAAATCACCGTAAACCAATTCGCAGGACGAAGTAACCTCATTTACTGGGACTATAGACACAGATTTCCTGAATAAGAACTATTTTAAAAACTAATTTTAATATTAGATCTTGCGGTTAAAGTGCCGGTGGGCAAATTGCGTCGTAATAGAGTGCTTTTACATCTAAAGGAGCAAAGATAATGGAAGTTGCCTCTACAATTCTTGCTATTCTTGCAGCAAACAGTTTCAACTTGAAGTTCGTAAACTATGTTCCATGGTTTTTTTACTTATTTTAATAGCAATTTCGAGTCATATTTTGAAATAAAAAATACCAATTTGATTAGAAAACTACCGTGCAATTACTATATATTATTATTTTTAACGTACAATCGAGCTGGCATGACATAGGTAGGCATATGTATTATTATATAAGATCTGTCATAATCATATACCTAATATTTTAATATTTTAGGATAATATTTTAATCTTAATATTTTAGGGCTCATTTGATTCGTTTTGATGCTTATTCTGTATGTAATACTTATATAATGAAATATGTCATTTTTTACGGGGTGTTCAACAATTTTTTTTTCCTAACTTAGGTAACGAGTTATAATATAACTTGTTTCAATGAAATACAGGAACGTGTCGGATTGCCTTTATGGAGTGAAGAGACAGTGTTTCCCTACGATGAGTGATTGATGATACACACTCTACTCGGAAATGCGATGAGCCGCGGAATCACACGCGAATAATTTATAGCAAGCATTTATCATTTATTGTTTAAAATAATAAACTAGTTAATAGGACTTAGAGAAATATAATAGGTACTCGAGATTGGAAGATGGTTTACATTTACTCACACACAAACTTAAATAAACGAAGTAGGTGAACTTAAAGCATAATTTAAACTTTTTCTAAACACAGAATTTCATCCACGTTGTTCGAAATATTTATATTTAATATCCTTGTAGAAAATCAACAGCAATTTTTGTGAATTATGGACATTTCTTGGGCTTTGTGATTCTGTACTTTTGAGTAGTTATACCTATAATTTATCGTGCCTGCCCATCAAAGAAACCCTATACATATCAAAACTTCACTTAACATTCGAACTTCATAAACACAGGGCGCGAACCGGTAGGCTTTCATCGCATGAACAATATACTATCAAGATGTCAATCATATTGTTTGCTTTTCAACCTCGGCCGTAACTGGATTCTCTTGTTTCTCAACCCTTTCCCAAGTTAGGATCGACTGAACTGACAGCGTCACATTTGGTTAAAATAATTTTCCACGCCCGAATTTATGTCCCTATACCCCTTGACATAAGTCTCTGCTCCGAATGTTCAGTCGTGGATACCTTCTATATGCAAGGCAGTAGGACCCTTATACGGGGTGGATAGGTGGGTACATTACATAATTATTTAAGGTGCTAAAAAAAATGATGCATTCTTTAAGAGATGTTAATTTACATCAAAATAATTTACTTTAAATTAAATAGGAAAAACAAAATTATTAAATAAATTTTTGCCCGGTCATAATCATGCTTAACATTTAACTGACAAGGTGGTGGCATATTCCGTCAGGTGAAAATAGTAGAATGCCATAAAATGGCGAGAAAGCTGCTAGTAGGTGTAAATCAACAACTAACCTTAGTTAACAACTATCAATAAGTATTACCAAGTTAAATACTTTTATTAAACCTACACGCTTATTTACAAGAATTATCAAAATTACTGACTTTTATTACTGAATTAATTACTTATGAAAATGAGAGAATTGGTCAGTTACGTGACAGTCACGAGATTCAGGTTTCAAATCAAAGAGGCCTTAATTACAGACTATTAAACAACTCATTAACAGAATGTCTTTACGGACCAAAGTTATTTCTCTAGTTTCCCTAAAAATTAACATGAACTTTTAAATGATTTATACGTATACTCCCAAACGCGAGAATCAGCTCTGAAAATATTGGCATCTAATTTGTTAGCATCTTGTATAATCAAACAACGGTATCGGTAACTATCGCGCATCCTATTCCATTATCCCATGGGGTATAATTGAGAATCCAAACAGTGTTAGGCGGTAAACGGTTAACTGAAATAACTACGTATATAACACAGACTTATAATTGTAATAAGTAACATAAATATGGAAAGGGATTACGGAATAAAATTCCGCGTGATATAAATACGATGCCACAATTAACTAATTCAACATGGAGTACCTAAACATCTAGATACTTACTGTTAGATTTTGGCAAGAAAGAAGAGATAAGATTCAGCACCAAAACAAAGTTACTTATCGAATGACATTACACATTAAAAAACTGCATAGTTTATTTTACATAAGTTAATTTTCATCACAATTACGTTTAGATAGACTACAGTATGGAGTGCTTCAAAAAAAAGCGTACAGATTTTTAAATGGTCACGCGCTTGCGAGTTCGCTGTAGTTGCAAGCGTAGATAGATTACGGTTGATCGCCACCTCCGTGGTATAAAAAATAAGTAAAGTACCCTTGTAACCTACTTACAGAATAAAGTTCATTATTTCATGGTTTTTTTAATCAAGCCTACTGCAATGTGCCCGAGGCAGAGAATAGTTGATATCCATGTATTCCATTGTTATTAAAGTGTGCATTTCAAACAAAACCATCTGAATAAACAGTGCAGACCGTACACGCTTGTACGGATGCAATAACACGCTCTTAATGGTCATCATGGTCAATGCACAAAATGCCCCCGGGCATGGAAACGTAACGACATTTTTCGATTTACCGTTCCGCCCGTGGCGAATGGCGAACTGCTTTTAAATAATGGAGCGGAAACTCAGTGGCTGTTCCTATTGGAAAAGCGTTTCATAAACTAGAAATAATTATTTTCTATTGTGCATTTGGATGGGAACATTAAGTTTCAGATACCGTAGAATAACAAGAACCAAAGCTTTACAGCATGTTTACCTATAGAAAAATTGTTTTAACTACTTTAATTGCATTTCTATAAGTCAGTTATATCTTGTAGACACAAAAGGCTGCATTTGTAGAAAGGCTAAAACAGCCTTGATAATTTATTTTATTAAATGTAGCATTTCCAAGAAGTCACAATTCCAACTTACTCGTAGGTACTTTAGAAGGTTTCAGCGCTTGTCCCCGTTGGATTGATCTTATAATTTTAGACCCTTTACGATTTAAGTTTTCATCCGTTGCGCAATAAACTTTTCGAAATAAGTTTCAAAGTTAAATAGTTTTGAGCCGTGGCCTGGGGACCAATTCATTCAGTCCTTGGGGGTTTATTTCCAAGGCTGATCTTTTGATTGTATAAAACAATGAAAATGTCATACTTACATGTATTGTTGTAACTACTTAAACGCAAAAATGTTTCAGTTTTACTTATAAGCAGTCTCGCGTTTCGCACTTCTCACATCCCGTAGTAAAGTGGAAAAAATCATCATTTATTCCTCATCATAATACAAGAAATTTCTTTGAACAAATTGCAGGTTTTTCAGCAAGTAGATGCGATAGTGAAATAAATTAGAATTTAGTCTTCTTGGGCATACGGAAATCAAAGTAGCAGTGTTCTAAAAGGTTTTGAAGATAAGTGTGGCTTATTAAGTGCCAGTAGCATAGTCTACTCTTATTAAAGAACACCGTCCGTAGCCGTTCAACAATATACAAAACTTTATTAAGTAGGTACTTAAAGAGTTTCAATAGAGCACGACAAGGTAGTTAAGCCAACTTATGCAGTTACGGGCAGTTTCGAAAGTTCCTTGCGTTCTTAGTATTTTTTTCATATGGAAAAGTTTAGTTTCAAATGTTATCTTAGTTTTAGGCTTATCTTATAAGCATTCTAACCGTTCTCCTGGAGTGATATGGGTGCATACTTTATATAAAAAGAATCGTTCTCGCTCGTAATCTGCTTATTCAACATACTATATTATAGAGTATTATATCAGATATTCATAATGTATTAGAGAGATAGTGTTTTCAGTATTAATTAACGAGGGCATTCGATGGTGAAGAGCTTATTCAGTTAATGAAATAACTAACGTAGCTTTTGAATCGCCTTAATTTAGTAATTTCCTAGACGGCCGGTAATGTGCCGATCAGTCGTATTGTTCCATATGAAATGTTCTTCTCTACCCTTCCTTCTTGATTTATGTAAGACGGCCGCTAAAACGAATTGTCACCCATAGTAAGAAAAAGGCCCGACAGGGCGGCGGCTTTAAGCCGAGCGCGCGGAAAAACGCTTGCATCCCCGCTCTCCTTCAAACTCCGCCTCGTCCTTCCTTTATCGCAAATAACTCACATAAGCGCCCGTCACTACAACCGTCACTTTTCAATACATACTTATATACCTAGTTATAGTAATCAGCCAGTAAGCATGGCTGCTGCAGATGGGTGCGGGGCAAGACGATAATAGTGGTTAAAGTTAGTGGGTAGCGGGAATTCAGACGTTGGCCTATGATGGTTGCCTTTATCGCGCGATAAATTAGTGGTAAAGCGGCCGTTGCGTTTTGACAAAATGCGAGTGTGAATTCATATGCTTTGTCACTACGTGCACGTGATAAACGCAACCATCATAAGCCCCTGCTGCGCGTTCCCCTCCAAACTCGTTAGTCACTTACTTGTGTAGTACCGCTGCTCTCTTACCGACAGCGCTCTACTTAAAGGCAAATGAGGAAGCAGTCACTTCACATAGAACACGACTTATAAAGCACGTCATCAGCCTTTTACACCTAGTAGCGGTACAAGTATGTGTATTAGGGTGCGGCTCCACTGAAGCGGGGCGAAGACGTGCGGCATCGACCAATCACCTGAGTTGAAATCTGTATCTCCGCTCCGCTTCACGTTTGTGATTGGTCAATTGACAAAATTTCATATTTTTAAGACTATCATTTTATTACTTTTCTGAATTCTGCTTAAAAAGATGAAGTAATCTCTGTTTTCATTTATTTTCTGAGATGATTATTTATTTTATTATTAATTTATAAAAACATACTCATTTTAAAATGTGGCATCACCAAAACCAGAACTTAATGGAACGGTTACTTTAGTCGGTTTTCTTATTAAAAAAAAACTTTATAAAACTCGGTAGGTATGCATCTGTCAACGTAAAATAAAAATAAATATTTTTTTTCGCTCTTTGGTTTAGACAACCACGTATTGTCTTAGATTGCAGTTATTTGATGTATTTTCTTATATTTCTTTAAATACAGAAGAATAAATTCAAAGATTTTTTTTTAAGGTACACGACATAAAGCCCTGTCGATCTCTATATTAATTGCCACCTGTTATAAATATGAAATGTTGTCAATTCCGCGCGTCTCCGCTCCGCTCCACTTCAATGGAGACGCACCCTTACATCGTATGAGTTGTTGTAGTGGTGTGCTTGCTGGCCGCGGCGGGCGGGCGCGGGGCGGGCCCGCGAGATGAGCCGCGCGCGCGCGCCCCGCCCCGCGCGCCATGCAGCGTCTGCGCTCCACATTCAAGCGGTCCAAGACTCCCACGCCCGCCGACATGAAGACGCAGAGCAGCCTGGAGGTGCCCAAACAGGTACATTCTTCTTTTATACACAGAGGCAATGTTCAGATGACAAGGGATCAACTTGCGTTTACAAGTTGCGTATGGCCAGAACAAAATATATACATTTTGTTCTGGCCATGCACACGCGCTATTTTGTATGGAGTTATAAACGTGCGCTAGCAAAACGCGCGTTGAGCACTTGTTATCTGAACATGGCCTAATAACTCTATTTGTACTATGAGTATCCATACTCCAAATGCAGCGGTAGAACACTAACAAATATATATATGCGTTTAAGTCCCGTCACGGCTGCTGCAGCCTTAACCATGGATAACCATCAGCCGTGCTACTGCAGTGTAAGTAAGCAACACTGCAGTCGCGTGACTGAAACGCCTATATGTGAAAGACCTCTTAATGAATGGATCCCTTGTTGAATTCATCATGCATTGTCATGATCATGAACCAAAATCCATAATTAAAAAAATTAAAAATATAAAAAAATATATAATTATATATATACTAGAGCTGCACCCCGCGGTGGTACCCGGGTTCGTGATAAAAAGTAGCCTATGTGTTAATCCACTTGAAGCATCTCTGTTTGGCCTTATAGTTGACTGGTAGAGAATGCCATTAGGCATTAAGTTCGCCATTTGTACTGACTTTTGTTTTGTGCAATAAAGTTTAAATAAATAAATAAATAATCCAGGGTGTCAGCTACCTCCATACCGAATTTAATCTAAATAGGACCAGCCGTTTGAGCATAAAGAAGTAACAGACATACAAACACACCATCAAACACACAAACTTTCGCCTTTATAACATTAGTGTGATACATGGCTGTAGTAATTTCATCAATTTGAGAAATATCATAATATCGCGACCTAAGGTTTTTTTTTATCTACTAATTAAGGAGCTTTGATCATTTTTATGAACATGCCAGCTCCAGCAGGCCAAATACACAACATCATTCATCTAAAAGAAATAGATAAATAAATAAAAGGAAAATGTGATAAGGATAATGTGATACATTTTATAAGCAAACATAACTAGTAATAGTGTAGGTACCTACCTACATCGAAAACGCGGAACGCACAATAGCGGCAAAAAATCTATAATATTCAAATATTTGATCTTAAAATTAATAAAATCCAAATGAAAGTTTGAATAGTGTAACGAATATAAAAACATTTGAATTTTCTATATTAAATAGTTCCAATTATTATATTCCGAAATACATATTACAAAAAAAGTCGGAAACGTTTTAAATTTTGCTCTGATACCTTTTGCGATTGTAAAAGTGAAGCATTGTATCATACAAAATACGAATATGATATATCTGTATTCATGAATACTGAACTTAAATATTATATAGTAAAAAGTGCTACCTCCTTCCTCTTCTTTCCCAAAAAGGTGTACTTCCAGATATTTTCCATTTCAAATCATTGCCACTGCGATGGCCGCGTTTGAGTTTATATACAACAATAATTAGACTACCCTAATGATTACAACTGCCAAATCAAAGTTAGTTTGGGGGTTACGATACCACAAACAGATAGGGGTCAAGTTAAACTTGTAACCCTTGTCTAGTTTTAAGTTAACCATTTTCCAATTAAGGGAAACTATTTCGCCATCTCAGTTTAAATAGGCAGGAAACACGGACGTCTAATTGAAATGAAAACAGTAAGCATTTAAATAGAAAAATAAAAATTTATATTACTATTATACGTTATTTATATTTATGAAATCCATGCATTTTTGAGCTGAATATACAATAAAGATAAATTTTTAGTAAGCCTTATTGGAATGTTGGAATAGGATGGTGTTTCGTTGCACTTGGTGCATGACGTAACGCTCTCACATTTATGGCTTATGACTGAGGGCCTTATTTATTACTTAAATACATTTTTAAAACTGTATTTATTATGTACTAACCGCGCCGCGCGGTATTACCCGCTCGTGCCATGGGAAAATTATTTACTTCGGGATAAAAAATAGTGTATGTGTTAATCCAGAGTGTCAGCTACCTTCATGCCAAATTTTATCAAAATGTATCCAGCCGTTTGAGCGTGAAGAAGTAACAAACATACACGTAAACACACTCACAAACTTTCACCTTTATAATATTAGTGTGAACACGCTGCAGGTACACGACCAACACGTACACTAATTTCTGTGTCAAATTTCTCGATACTCGAGTGGGTTTAAACAAATCCCAGTGGAAAACAGATGAGTGCCGAGCTGTGCCAACGCCTGATACTCGTAACAAAGTACCCGGGCTAAACCTTCGTCAGTCTTTGCACAGAACTCAAGGCTCGACTTGTCAGGGGCCTCCAAAGAGCAGGTCGGGTTCTCTATCCCGTTTATATATAGGTGTATTTTCTACCGACATTCCAAGTCTGCAAACGCTCCCTATACACTCGACGCCTTTGCTCTCGTCCCGTCGTTTAGAGCCTTACGTCAACTTGAATCCGTCGTTATATACCTATATACCTACTCTAAGCTGAGGTGAAGAGCCTTTCGGGGATACCGCATCCATGAACTTTGGAGTGCCTCAAAATGGTAACCTATCTCAAACACTAAAAACCATTGACCGAATTTCATTTGCCCGAAAACTATTCGAATTATTATCGTTTCTCCGATGACAGGATTCGTACATTTTTCTTTTCACCAATTTACATTTAGTAAAAGTATCGTTTGTCCGAAAAACTATTCCCGTCACATTCACTTGCCCTATGAGTTGTTACGTATTTTTTTTCGTAGCCCATTTTTCATTTACCCTATGATACTTTTGGCACTGCATACATTTGAACAAATTTTCAGTTCACCTTTTAACTTTTCCCGCCCCATTCACTTGCCATCTGAATTGCGACGTCTTTTGTTTAATACCCATTTTTTCAGTTAGCCAAATTTTCAGTTCATCTTTTAACTTTTCCCGCCCCATTCACTTGCCATCTGAATTGAGACGTCTTTTGTTTAATACCCATTTTTTCATTTACCCAATGATATTTTCGGCATTACATAAGAACTGCGACCACAACAACGGCCCGCGAGCTGAGCGGGCGAAGCTACCGTGCTGCGGCAGCAGCCGACAAACCGCCAAAACCGACCTGGTTGGGTTAGGTTAGGTTAGAACTGTGACCACAACAGCGCGCGAGCCGAGCGAGCGAAGCTACCGTGCTGCGGCAGCAGCCGACAAACCGCCAAAACCGACCTGGTTGGGTTAGGTTAGGTTAGAACTGTGACCACAACAGCCCGCGAGCTGAGCGAGCGAAGCTACCGTGCTGCGGCAGCAGCCGACAAACCGCCAAAACCGACCTGGTTAGGTTAGGTTAGAACTGCGACCACAACGGCCCGCGAGCCGAGCGAGCGAAGCTACCGTGCTGCGGCAGCAGCCGACAAACTGCCAAAACCGACCTGGTTGGGTTAGGTTAGGTTAGAACTGTGACCACAACAGCGCGCGAGCCGAGCGAGCGAAGCTACTGTGCTGCGGCAGCAGCCGACAAACTGCCAAAACCGACCTGGTTGGGTTAGGTTAGGTTAGAACTGTGACCACAACAGCGCGCGAGCCGAGCGAGCGAAGCTACCGTGCTGCAGCAGCAGCCGACAAACCGCCAAAACCGACCTGGTTGGGTTAGGTTAGGTTAGAACTGCGACCACAACAGCCCGCGAGCCGAGCGAGCGAAGCTACTGTGCTGCGGCAGCAGCCGACAAACTGCCAAAACCGACCTGGTTGGGTTAGGTTAGGTTAGAACTGCGACCACAACAGCCCGCGAGCCGAGCGAGCGAAGCTACTGTGCTGCGGCAGCAGCTGACAAACCGCCAAAACCGACCTGGTTGGGTTAGGTTAGTTTAGAACGTTTGGATTAGAATTTGACAAATTGTTGAAAAAGTATACAAAAATATGACTAAAATTAAAAAGTCCACTTGAAAACAGTCGAGTAGTTAATAAACCGAATCGTTACATCGGACAAATGAAATCAAAGTCATACAAAAAAGTCGAGTAGTTAATAAATCGAATCGTTACATCGGTCAAATGAAATCAAAGTCATACAAAAAAAGTCGAGTAGTTAATAAACCGAAACGTTACATCGGAAAACTGATATTACGGACAAATGAGATTTAGGGAAACGTGTCATTAGTCGAGTGAATAAAAATCCTAAACAATTAATGCCCAATCGTAAATTATCGAATTGAATTTTCGGACAAATGAAAAAAAGTTAAAATTATATTTGTCGAATATTTTTTGTCGAAATGAAATTCGGACTAACGTTTTTAGTGTTTCAGATAGGTAACCCCTCAAAATATTTAAGTATGGATTTTATTTTATTTTAACCTCATTTGCTATAAGTTCGACGTAGGTAAAATACGCGTTATACAAAAAACACTTTAGCCGTAAATGTGAGATATAAAAAATCATAAAATTGTTTCCGAGGCCGGTTACTTGACATTGTCACACGTCGCTTAGTTGTTTGTATAGTTTTATAATTGTTTGTTTGCTTATCTGGTATTCGCTTTAAGGTATTTATGTCTTTAATTTAATTTAATTTAATTTCAATAAAAAAACGCGTAGACATGAAAAATTTAATTAAAGTTCACGACTAACTCTAAACCCACAAAGACGTGAGCTTTTGTATCGGGACAGAAAAATGTTAAACTAGTTTCCAGCCAATTCTGAGCTTTCTGACACTGAAACGACGTTCTTTCGCTGGCTTTAAGCTTTATTGCGACTATTACCGCAAACACCCGTGTTTAGTCTAAACGGAAGGAGTTTCCGAGACCGTTCATAATTTTTAAGCAGAGCTTATTTTGTACAGTGAGGTTGTTTGTTCGCTTACGGTAAACGACATTATTTTAGGGTGTGTGATGATGAATATTTTCATATGTTATCTTTCATACATTTCACTAGATATGACAACATTTGATATAATTTTTTCATTTCACAATAATAAGCTTAATTCCATTGGGTATAAAAACATTTAATAGAACGTTTAGTCCATTATTATAAATAAACGATGTGAAATTTGCTACCGAGCCTTTATGTCTGGTATTACATGTCGTTGACCGATCAGGCTAACAATGGTGACGTACAATATCTATAGGTGGCCACATTCCGGCCGACTTGGTTAACCCAAATTAATTAGTCTATACGATACGATATTTGCTTAATTTAAACAGACATGCCGTGCGGTCAATCAAATTGCGGTGCCTTAATAGTTGCAAATAGTTTAATACTTGCAATATTGTGGTCAGTAAAATATTTATCAGTATGTTATTGAAATGTAAATTTTGTAATTTTTCTAGGCTTTAGAAGTAAATTAATTGACGGAGACAAGGCTTTTGATTAAAAAATAACCACCATTATTTGAATCGGGCCAATCCGCTCGGGAGTTATGATGCCACAGAGACACACACAGATACACAATATACACATGTTAAGCTTATCACACCCCTTGTTTGTAGCAGGTTTAAAACATAGGTGTATATTTGTGTATGTTATTTATTTATGAGCGAAATAAACTCATCAGTTTCTTTCGTATAAAATGTTTGAACAAATTGATGCCACTAATGGTGTAATGTAGATTAATGTCAGGTTTAAAAAGAAACTAAACCGGTCAATAATTATATTTCTTAAGCTAATCTGAATGAACGGAATTTTTATATAGTTAACTTGCCTGTTTTTAATATCCTGAGCAGAGTCATTTCGTAAGCAGTAAGTATATATCCCACCAAAAACATTTCATGTAAGCAGCCAAGACTCACATGCTCATAACGCTTTCGCTGTAAAAAAGTTGTAAGATCCCTCGAAAAGCCAAGCCCCTAAGCCCTGAGGTTACTAATCCTACACCTTGGCTTCAAAAGTATGGCTTGGCCGTTTCATAGAGTAACGTAAATAAGTCCAACGGACCGTCTGGTCCATACGGTATCAAGAAATTAAGTTTATGTCTTCATGACAAAATATATAAACTTAGGTAATTCCTTACCATTACCAGTGGAAAAATCAGCGTATTTTAGGTACCAATAAAACCTAAAGTATAAAAGCTAGATCAATGAAATTAAGTACATCTTATATGTTCCCTAACAGCATTTTAACCTGTGGCGCTCTGGTATTAACTGGGCCAAAGCTATGAGGGTTTGAAAATTAGACGAAACGGTTCGAGAAAAGGTAGGTAGCGCCCCGCTTCTTTTTTGCTCGTCTTGGCGGGGGCACTACCGTGCCCCCAGATACTGATGTTCTCGGTGGGTATCAATAATATCTACAAAGCAGTAGGTCTAGCATTACTATGATACGCGACTCTTTGTCGTGCAACAAATGCTACCTGTCACTTTCCTTTCAATACCGTGCGAGAAAGACAGGTGAAATTGAGTCGTGCGACAAGCGAAGTCGCGGCAAGACATGCTATCCCTGCTGATCTCATGTGAGCAGAGTAGCGCCGACCGGTATTCTAGGAGCAGTACAAGTAGAGATCAGTCGTCTTTGTCTCTACAATAGTGGAAACTTAACGTAACGTTACCTCGAACAATCGTATCGGTGAAACTGCAACGTCTAGACGAGGTTGTTGCAAGACGAATCTGTTACGTCATGGATAACATTCTCGATCAGCCATCACAATTGAATCAAGCGAGATTCGTATCCTATAAATTCCAAAGATTATGAAAAGCAACTTAGTAAAACACGGTTTTGTTCATTATTATAATAAAGCGGGACTTAATCGCGTTAAAGAATTATTTATTTAATTACCTCAACGTTACGAACGTGATGTTACATGGTCTTTGGTCTCGATTTTTTTTTCTTATTTTTAAATAGAAAAGGGTGCCGAAGAAATAGTCATACCCATATGCACATTCGAAACACCTCATACAAACATACACTCCAACTACCCTCCGGTACAGCAGACTAAAAGGGTCATATACACATTTAGGTAAATTTATGTTAACATCTTTCCTGCGAACACCGGGCACATACAAATGAAGTTCGAGGGCCTATCTATTTAAATCTGCAGATATATACATGATTGGTGTTTACGCTTCTCTTATTATAGGTATTATTATGTATATACATGATGTTAACTGGTTAACACGGGACACAGTGTTTTTTCCTCTGTGTATGATCCAGAAATGGTGTATCACCTTGTACAAGTTGTTGTCTGCGCAGGTGCGCTCGGCGTCGTTCGATGAGATCCAGTTGGAGGCGGCGCGCGGCGCCGGCGCGGGCGCACTGCTGGCCGTGCCGCAGCCCGGCGCCCGCAGCCGCTCCTTCGACTCCGCCGGCTCCGACGACTCTGGCACATACCTAGAGGTAAATACTGTTTTTGTAATAATTTAACGGTTCAGGCAGGATTAGAATCTGCGTCTCCAGGCCAACACGGGCGATCTACCAACTGGACCACCGAACCTGATGCCAGAGCGGTAAATTTTTCAACCAGTTGCTTCTACATGCCTTAGGGTGGCATCGTAGCGCCATCTACCATCTATTTTTTTTTTGAGAAATGCTCATCTATCACTTGCTTCGAAATTCAAATTGAACTCTATTTAAATAATAGGTAAAATAAGAGCGTTGACAGGTAGCTGTAGTTACCAAAAAAATTTTTAACAAAAAAAAGAACCGACTTCAGTAAAACTAAAAAACCAAAAATAACCCGTTCAAGTACAGATTACATTTGACTCACCCTTCGAAGTCGATCCCAAACCACTCAGTTCTTATATTTATAGTTATATTATAGTTTACGCGAGGTTTGGCACCGACTTCGAAGGGTGAGTCAATCTGTACTTGAACGGGTTAATTTTTGGTTTTTTAGTTTTACTGAAGTCGGTTCTTTTTTTGTTAAAAAATTTTTTTTTTGCTGTTTAGTGATTCATATCAAAGTTCTAGTGGCCATCTGTGGTGTTCATCATCAGTTTCCTGACACCAAATCCTATTTACTGAATGTAAATTCTTGACTTTATCAATAAATTACCGAAAGCGCCGTACATGTCCCTATAACATTTGAAGAGTTCCCTCGATTTCTCCAAGATTCCATTATCAGATCCCGACTTAGTGCCAAAGGGACCAACTCGGAGTTATACCCTTTCCAATTAAAAAAATAAATAAAAAAATGGTTGCCTGTAAAGTCGGTTTTACGGGCGAAGATTTTACGTGACAACATATGTTTGACAGGTAAGTACGAACAGTTTGTATTTGTATGGGAATATAAAATTATCCTTTTTATTATTTTCCACTCATTTATTCAATATTTTCTCACCGTTTAAACCTTCCCTTGACTTCCACGAATATTTCAATACTAAAATTAGCCAAATCGGTTCAGCCGTTCTCGAGTTTTAGCGGGACAACCGGCCCTCGTAACGTGAGCGGGCGTTACACTTTTTCATGAGTGACTCCGAGCGCAACCTAATTTAAGACGTTGTCACGTCAAAATCGGTTCACGGTTCTCGGAGATATCGAGTAACATACATACAAAAAAAAATTAGTTCGAATTATTATGTGAGCGGCGACATGTACCTTTGGCAGGTGATTTTGCAGACGGAGCTGCTGTCCGCATTTTCCCTACAGTTAGACAGGTAGACGCATACAATAACAAAATGACCACTGAAAACGCTAAAGCTCACCGCGTCTACACATTTAACGCTGTAGATGAATCTCGCGAGACGGCAACGTATGGTAGGAAGCCACCAGACAACGTTACCCCTAAGGACGTCAATAACAACTGTGGTGGCTTCTTACCAACCATAAAATTAGGCGTCGAATCACGAGTGATGCTGAGGCGAAACATTTCCGTTTCCGATAGGATATATATCTTTAGTGTAGGTACATAATATTTCACGTATAAAACATTATTGTTAAATATTGAAACATTATATAAATATAACATAGGTGACATAGGTATTATGATTTTAATTTTAAGGAGATGCCTTCTATAATTAACCCTGAAGCATAAATAATGATTGTAAATAAATAAAACATAAGTAATTAGGTACGTGTTAAATTGTAATACTTTCGTCTAAGCACCAGAACTGTTATGTAGATATTGTACTGTTATTGTGTAATAAATATCGATTAAGAAGTCGATTAATAATAAATATCGATTAAGAAGTCGATTAATAAAAAAATAAGTCTTCTGTACTCAGAATGCTTGTCAGGACAATTCCAGTAACACCACACACGACTCGGTTACGTTGTTTGGTTACCGTGTTCTGTAGGGTCCTTTCCGGTTCCAGCATCAGACCAGTTTTATGGTACCGTATTCAATAGCACCATGTACATTTGTTTCCTCCTAGTAATTTAACTATCCGAATCGGCACATCTAATCGCTACCTTCGAAACACTGGCCGTTTAGAAGTAAAGTTCTAGTGGCCATCTGTGGTGTTCATCATCAGCTTGCTTACACCAAATCCTATTACTGAATGTAAATTCTTGACTTTATCAATAAATTACCGAAAGCGCCGTACATGTCCCTATAACATTTGAAGAGTTCCCTCGTTTTCTCCAAGATTCCATCATCAGATCCCGACTTAGTGCCAATGGGACCAACTCGGTGTTATATCCTTTCGATTAAAAAAAAAAAATTGAAAATCGGTTCACGGTTCTCGGAGATATCGAGTAACACACATACAAAAAAAATAAAAAAAATTGTTCGAATTGAGAACCTCCTCCTTTTTTGGAAGTCGGTTAAAAAGCAATTGAGTGGCTAAGAAACAAAGGCTAAGATTGCAAATGACAGATGCCAGATCTTAGTCGAAAGATTTCCATTCCTGAAAAAGTTGAACATCGAATTTCACTTATTACAGTATTGTACAAGTTCTGACACATGACATTCATGATTTGAAGGGACTTAAGTTTATTATTAAGGAAAAAATATTCTCCTTACGTATAATGTGTAGACTGAGTGAGCACTCACAAACATTTATTATCCAAAAATCTGCCACGTTAGCGGTTTGTTTTGTATTTTACAAATTCCCATATGAATTTTTCTTAACTATACACATATATATAAGTTTCAATCTCCAGTTTTTTCATCAGAAATCGACTTTTCGAAAGCGTGCGGATTGAGTGAGCATACGAAATTATTTGTAAAACTTTAAATACGTTACCAGGTGATCTACAAATTATTACTTACCTACCTTAAGCATAGGTTTTACTAAAAAATAGTATATAAATATTATATGTTAAAAACATTCACAGATTTTGTTGGTACTTTGTGAGAACTGAGTGAGCACACGTTAATGAATGTATTATTTTAATTTATCGTTTTACTAATTCATCAATTAGTTTTACAATTGTTTTAGAACTTTCACTACATGATCAGCACATTTTATTTTTCATTTTTAGGGTGCTCACTCAATCCACACGCACACTCGATTGGATGAAGCACAAATGTATTCGCCGTTATTCGAACTCGTAAACGTTGGTAAACACATCGGCATCGGCCGCTACGCCGTAACGAGCGTTGAAAAGCTTATTAGGTCACTTGAAAATTAGTTGCAGAAAATTGCCCATGCTTTGTTGATGACACCTACTACTTCAAAACTATTATAAATCTGTAAAATAAATCATGTCCGACACATTACACTGAAGATATTTGCAGTAAACAAGTAATTTAGAGGCCACAGCCGCAAAGATAGGTGCCGTATTGTACCTGTAGGTACGTACAAAACATCCGAAGTAAGATATTTTTCAACTCAGTCCTCCTCATATTTACTATATTTTCCTATGATCTAAGGTTTATAAACGTCTTTTAAATTTATTGAAAGGATTTATTTCTTATTGAATGGGAGAACATGAAACCAATAATCACACTTTCGTATTATATAAATAAAAATGCTGATATTGCTGTTGTCTGTAAATTTTGTGATACGACCAAATGTGCTACGAACTAGATTGTATCTTTTTTTCTGTTATTTTCAAGACAAGAATAGAAGTCTGCTTCAAAATAAATACAGGCTTACATTAGCGTAATAGGTTTTTTACATTGCGATATCGTTACACGGTCCCGTTTTCGGCATTGTCACTGCTAGATATTAATCCTACAGGTAGAGGAGCTTCCAAACCATTCCCAGAATCAACAACTGGAAAATATTTCAAACCGAGTTTTAGGGTAGGTATCTATTTACTCATGAATTTATGAACGTTGAGCTTTCAGTTTCTGACCGCAACTACCACAGTAGTTCATTTGCTTTTGGATGAATTTTAGATTTGAATTGTATTGAAGTAAAATAGTAAAGGTGAACGTGAATGTTTACTCGAATTATACACGGATCTAGAAACTTTCATCGATTGAGCATAATTATTGTAATTATATTTTTGTTCATTAAATTCACAAAATCCAAATAATTCAATTTGAAGCGAGTCTGGCCGTTCAGCGCTATCTTTTATAAAATTATATTTTTATGTTCATTCCATTAATATTACATAATTCTTATTTACATAATTCTTATTTTGGAAACTGTATTAGTTATCCGACTGAGCTTTATTATAATTTACCTGACGTAGATTACGTTCCAATTATTTACTATCGGTTTATATTTAAAACTAGTTTCTTCCCGCTGTCTTACCTACGTAGCAAGCGCGTTTTTGATTATCCTTGAGGAACCGTAAATTTATTGGGATAAAAATAGTTCCTTTGCTTATTATCATCAGATATCGGAATTATGGAAGTGACAGGTAGGGGTTGCTACATATATCGATAAACTCTCTTATCGTTGCCTTTAATGCTATTGATCGCTCCCAATTTCGTTTGTAATAAGTGTGAATTTCTTTTGCAAGTATTATTTTGGAGACGATGTAGTAGATTATAGGTACAACACTGAGAAAAAATATGAAATGGATTCATCAATCAAGACGGAGACGTTTATTTTAAAAATAGTAACTGGAAAAATATTTATATTCGACTGAAACTTCGAAGATCCTTAAAATAAAGAAAAACAGAATTGAGGTATTGTTCTGTTTCATTTTTATGCTTTCAATAATATTATATTTTTACTAAAATAACTTGGAGCAGCCAACTAGAAAAAAATCGACAAATAAGTTTATCGATATGGAAATCCCTACCAGTCACTCTCAATACGCTGATGTCTGATTATTAATATTATAGAGTGAAATATTAGCAAGCCATTAAAGTAGCTTATTAATCCCTTGGTTCATATTCTGTTTCTATGCGAGAAATTACATCATTTCGTGATTCTCTTGCCGTCAATCATAAAATGACGCAAAAAACATACCTACACCTATATTTTAACATGGGTAACGTACGTTCTCTAATTGGTAAGCCTATCCAGAGTAAGTTATCATTATCGACTTGGACCTTAACCCTTAATTTCACGATGTATATAGCCAGATATACACATTTTTTGACCAACTTTTTGTATTTTATTATTTAAACAAAATTTATAAGACGGCACCGAGGTTCGAACCTGGGTTACTTTTTAATTATGCGACTGTTAGGGTTAGGTAAGGCTTAAATGAAGTAAATAAATCCAGTCACTAGTGAATACATTGAGAAAGTCTTGCACGTTCTTTGGTTTCCAATATTATTTCAGATAAATATACAAGTAACCGATATGCATTTTTCCCGCCGACCAACTATGTACCTCGAACAAAATACTGTTCGAGGTACATATTTGGTTGGTCGGTATTCGTTACCTCTTCCAACAACTTCTAAAACTTCTACAAGTGTACAGAGCCTACCTATACAGTGTGATTGTAAATGAAGTGTTGTGTTTATAGCTGTTAATTTTTGAGACCTTTTAACATGAATTTTGTGCCTTTCAATATACTTACTGAATTAGTATTGAACTATATTAATTAACTATATACCTAATTTACTTTAATATGTGCAATTTTGAAAATGATGAAGTCGTATACGCGTTCAGATGATTACCAAATTGCGTCGGGTTTAAGCTATAATTTAATATAAATAAGGCCAAATGAGGCGCACTTAAAATCATGCCAACAACGTAAAACCATAATTAAGGCAATACAGATAGTTAATTAGTGTTTACATTGCACGAACCTATTATTCTGCGTGTTTATGTACCCAAGCTTATCATTTCGATCAATAAAAAACTACTAAAAAGGTAGTTTGCTCGATGCTCATTTATATATTGAATTGATTCAGATTGAACCACTAATCATAATAATTTATAAGCATGTCAGAAATTACTGGTAAACTTTGAAATTCCTATGGAGTGTTGAAAACGCTCCATACAAATGGCTAATGGGTCGTGACGTCATCGTCCCCAAAACGTAACAATATACGTACATGGATGTTGCCATTTTGACTGTGAAAAAGTGTGTTTAAGTAGGTAATATCTTATATCTTACAATTATAGTTTTGTTGAATTGTGAAGATTTCAAATGTGCTTTTGGTTTATAAAAGAAAACATAAAGTTTCCGCAACTTTGAAGTCACATAATAGGTATTTATTTTCAAAGGTCTTTTTTACTTCATTACACATTGAGTTTTTTTTTATTTATATACATAAATTATATGTAGTATATTGTTATAGTTTGTTTTACATCATTCTACACCTCTATTGCTTTTCATGTTACAGGTTTGGGTTAGATAATCCAAAAAATAACTAATTCATGTACTTAATTCAATAAAACAAAATGACATTACCAAATTCAATAAAAAAATTTAGAGCGAAAAGAAAAATGACTGTTTCTAACTTAATAATATATTAACGATTTTGATTTAATTCACTTCCACAGTAGGTACAGTGACTAATATCAGTTATATTTTCTTTCATCTCAAAGTGAAGATGTGGGATTAGCTTTATACAAACCCTGTATAAAAACCGGAAGGTCCTAGGTTCTATTGGCTGTCATGAGCTCGATTCTGTGTTTTGGATATTGGCTATTTATCTAATACATGGTTCATTCCGAAGACGAATGCATTAGCATAACGTGGAATAGAGTTTTACTGATAAACTGGATTGGGTATTAATGTGTATTTCAATATGTTGTCTAATTTGGCGACAGGTACCGCGTCTATGGTCCCGTCGCCGGTCCGGGAAGGGCACCCCGCCACCATGCGTGCATTGCCGGCACATGGAGACGTGGCTGGCGCGGCGCAGCGAGGAGCGCACCACGCCCGAGCGCCCGCCAGCCTCCTCCTCTGCGGAAGACGACGACGACGACGACGACAGCGAGGTCGAATCACCTCGCGTCCTCCTCGCGCCTCCGCCTCCTCCGAGGACCTTCATACCACCACCTCCCCAATCGCCACCGCCATCACCTGGAGCGCCTTCGTTTGAACTACAACCTCCCAACGATGAACCTCCTATACTCCCTCAACGCCGGCGCTCCATATCCAGACAAGAAGCGTTCTTCGTCGAGCCGACCGGAAGCTCACTCGAAAACGTCCGAGCTTCAGAAGAAGGCGCGTGCGCCGCGAAGGATACCCTCGTACACGATATTTATTTAGCCGTCCCGGAGTTAAAGCGAGATCGCGCCGCGTCAGTGGATTCTTGTTTCTCTAAAGTTTCTGGTGGTGCTCGAGCTGAGCAGTTAAGTGGTGCGGGGGATTCGTTGACAGTGCCCGGCACCGGGTTGCGGTCGCGCTCCGTGGACATAGTGTTGCCGACCGCCGAACAGTCGCGGTACAAGGCACTAGCGTTGACGTCGGCGCAAGCGCCGCCGCCGCACCACCCGGTTCCTGACGCCACTGTCCCTGAAGAAGTGCTGGACAGGTGAGTTTGGCTAATAAGTTGGTGTTGTGGAATAAATTGTTTTGAGTTTGATTTTTCTTTTTTTTTAATTCCTGTTTGTTACATCTATTTGTTTGTATCAACATAATATTATATTACTGATTTTCACTATAGTAGAGTTGTTAGTCCGCTGTTTTCTAACATAATTGTGCGCATCGGGTTACAAGCATGAAACTTTTACCACAGATAGAGTGTTCCTTGGTGATTATTTTCAGATGTGGGGGAAGTCAGATTCGTCCCCTGTGAGGCGGGAGAGCGGAGTGAATACGGCCAAGTATCCCTCTTTTCTTTCTTTATTGCTGGTGCGGGCTTAAGTCTACCAGGACGTGTTTGGTATCGTTTCCGTGTAAAACAAATATCGGAAATTATTTTTTTATATTAGTTTTGTATAGTTCTATATAAACATATGGGTGTAATGGCCGAAAAGGTAAAAATCACAACTAGGTTTTTTTATTCAGTGAGGTAAATTAGTTCAATTTCATGAACATTTTCAACTTATTATTATTATTTCAAAAAGCTCATTTAATCTGATTTCTAAAAATATATGCATGTTGGGCAGTTCTCATACAAACAGTAGCTGAAAATATATCTTTACGTCGGCGTAACCAACGTAAATCTCCGAACGCATCCTATTTCGCTTCATTAAATAGATTAAATAATGATTATTAACATGCTTTTACATATATTTTTTACCATATACGTCCTAGAAAAACAAATTAATGTATTTAAAACAAAATATTTTTTTGCTAATGTATGACGAGCACACGGGCTAATCTCAACATCAACAATTTATTGAAGTTACTTTTTGTATGAAGAGTGCCCAATATGTATATATTTTTAGAAACTAGATTAAATTTGCTATTTTGCAATATTTTTGTTAGTTGTAAATATTCAGGAAATATAACTAATTTATCTCCCTGAATAAAAAAAACTTGTTGTGATTTTTACAATTGCGGAAATACAACCATATTTTTATATAGTACTATGAATAAATAACATGAAAAATGAATTGCTGATATCTGTATTACACGAAAACGACACCACACAAGTCGTAGTAGCGTTATCTGATCAGTAATATAAAAAGAAAAAGAGGACTCCTTTGTCCTATTCACCCCGCTTTCCCGCCGCACGGGGACGAATCTGACTTCCCTCCACATCTGAAAATAATCACAGCAGAATATTCTATCTGTGGTAGAAATTTCGTGGTTGTATCCCGATGTACACAATTTCGCGACTTAGCAAAATGTACTAGAACACGCAGGCTAAGCTTAACATCAACATTTTTTTCAAGGTAGATACTTTTTGTATCAGATGTGCCCAATATGTATACATTTTTAAAAACAAGATTAAATTTGCTGTTTAGTAATATTTTTTTAAATTGTAAATATTCAGGATACATAACCAATTTATCGTTCTGAATAAAAAAAACTTGTTGTGATTTTTACCTGTTCGGCAATAAACCCAAATTTTTGTATGAAACTATTCTTAAATAACATGAAAAATTAATAGCTGATATTTATTTTACACGAAAACGATGTCGCACAAGCCCTAGTAGCCTTAACTGATCAGTAATAAAAAAAAGAAAAAGAGCAGTACTTGGTCCTCTTCACCCCGCTCTCCCACCACACAGGAGACGAATCTGACTTCCCTCCACATCTGAAAATAATCACCGTGGAACGCTCTATGTGTGGTAGGAATTTCATGCTTGTAACCCGATGCGCACAATTTCGCGGCTTGGGAACTCTACTACTAAGACCGTTTTGTGTTCGATAGTTAGATTAAATCTCTACCCTCGAATAGAACATAAACCCTTGACGTTGGTGCAGTGTAGATTGATGGGTTCGAGGCCCATAATTATGATATTAGCTATTACTTAACTTTAATTTAGAAACTTTTTATGTCACACTGAATGGGCAAACTAGGTATCCTGCAACTGCGGTCCCAGGACATTCAATAAAAAAAAAACAAATATGACTGACTATCAGAATTTCAACAAAAACGTCTATAACGAAACGATAAAAATCAGCGATATTTCCTTGTACGTGCTTACACGTAGCCACTAATTGATTCAGGTTCACTTTTTTCTATCGGTATGCGTGTTTGTACCTATTTAATTTATCCGTAACCAAGAAGTATATGTTTAGGCGTAGCTTTACTTAATTTCTACTTAATTGAATCTTCTCACACTAATATTAAAAAATGTTCTGAAATCACTCCGCTTTACATTGTGGCGCTCTGGATCTACTCAATCTTTTTACCGCCACAGTCGTCATATCAAGACATGGAAAAATTGCATCAATCACCCCAACGTCGTATAGTGACGTCCAAAAACTTTGTAATTAAAACAACTACTAAAGTGTTTTCAAACCCTGTTGATACGTCAAGTGTCACGGTTAATTGCTTCACCGCTTGGTGTTCAAAAGGTTTGGCCTGCCTTTGGGCGACATGGGTATATAGCGATCAAAGCGTGTAAACTCGGGAGGAAATACTTGTAATGTTGACGACTTCATGCAGCAGGTACACTGCACTCGTAAATCGACTGATTACATTAGCTCGTAAACACTAAGCCGGGCTCATTAAAGTGTTGGGATATATAATACAGAACAAAATGTACTTTATTGCATATCAAAATAAGATCTAATATTTAAAACGATAGGTGACGATAGGCAACAGGTGGTTTAGTGGTGTGGTCTGTGGTGTGCTGTGTGGTCTATATTGTGACAAAGGTCAAACGCAAATCAATTGACAAGAAAAAATGTCTAGAAATGTACAGTCGTATATTATGAACATCAAATTATCTTGTTTTACTGTGTACCTATCTGTATACTACTTATATGATTTGTTTCCAATAAAAAGGAATTGTATTTGTATTTGTCTTTGGCCCCTGACAGTTAAATAATGATTTTGATAAAGGCACATATAAGCCATAAGGTTCTATGTAAATCAATTTGGGACTAAAATAAATACTCATTCAATGAAAGGCCCAGTTATTCGGACTCAGCGGGAACACCTGTAATTATTGGAGCACAGTTATTTTGTCAACACGGTATTATTCCAACCACGTCAGCCACAGCACGGAGCGTCTGCAGAATTGATTCACTAGGTACAATATAAGCCTGCCTCTGTAATCACATACCGCGTGCCGTTACCGTCCGCGTCCACCATTATTATCCACCTCGCTTCACTAAATACTACTAAAACCTACGTATTTCTATGGATGCAACCGTTAATAGTTAACTATTTTCTCTTAATGACAAAAGTTACCTGATACAGCAGAAAGCTGGAACAAATTGACTTATTTGTTCGGATCTTGTTCGAGACACAAAAAGTAGCATTTACTGAGTTCTTTTAATTATTACTAAGTAATAGTTCTTCAGAGATATTAAATTGTACATAGAACCCAGACGATAAGTACGGAATTAAACATTAAGTCTAGACACAAGTAGGTACTCATAAATAGACCCTGTAACTAAGGAGACCGTCTCGGCTGGCAGCCATTTTCGTAGTTTCTGCAGAACAGATTTAAACCGGATATCGATTGAGAGCAACAATAGTAAATAAGAGTATTGGAGTGAAGCGTTGTATCCATTTTTGTTCTTTAATGAAGCGCTTGGTTTCGAAGTAACAGAAAAAGTGGGCTGGTTAGTACTAGTGGCCCGGTGAGCTGTTCACCTCACGAGTATGTTTCGAAATGGATACAATGTTTAAAATTTCCCAAAAGTGAATGAACATAATAATGATGTAAACTTTATTTCGTGATAATAAATAATTGAGACCATATTAAAATAGGTAATGAACATAGGTATATATAATGCAACTGACAAATCATCCAAAGGGTAACCTATCATAATACCGAATTTTCATTTGCCCGTAATTTCATATGCCCGAATTTTCATTTAACCGAAAGCTATTTATTCCAAAACTATTAATATTTTCAGGACTTTATAAACGTCGTTGTAAAGAACCCGTTAGATTAGGTTAGGTTTGTTTTATAATTATTTTGAAATATTAATAGGTTTGGAATAAATAGCTTTCGGGCAAATGAAAATTCGGGATTGATTATGATCCCATCCGAAGATATGGAATAATTTTTGGCCAAGCTGAAGCGGAGTAGCTTCGTTCGCTCGTCAATAACCTAATCAGAAAAGAAAATCATCTCATCTTATATTTCATTCAATCATCCTAATAAGAAGTAATCCTACCTGCCAGGTCGATGAATTAAGTGATACTTATACGAATTATAAGGGGTCGTGGCTTTATTTTCGTAAATGTAGCGGAAGATCGTAAAAAGACTTTATTGGAGGTGACACATTCTGTTGTATAAAATGTTACAAAACAAAGTAAAATTGCTAAAATTACGAGCTACTCTTAAACTTTTGTTTCAAATTACTTTTTAATTAGAAAACTCTTGTGACGGCGGTAGGTAAAGCCTGACCAGAAATATATGAGAATTGTCAAGAGGGCGCTATTTATAAGATTAATATGGCAACAATTTTGCAACCAATAACAACTTACTATAATGACATTAGTTTTAAATACCTGTCAGTTCCACTATGTTAACCTCGTAATATAATTACAAATATGGCATTAAGTTCGCCATTTGTACTGACTTTTGTTTTGTGCAACAAAGTTTAAATAAATAAATAAATAAATAATTTAATGGAATGCACTCTTTTCCAGACTCTTTTTCGTGTAGAAAACACATGTCCACTTTATTTATAATCCTACGTTCACGACTGTGAATGGTTTTCGGCATTTTCTTTGGATATTTTTAAATGTTTGTCTTTTAAAGAAATCACCACGAATGACATTGACATTGTTGACAAACCATCATAAAAATCATTGCCACTGTAAGAAATTAGTTCCAGTAAAATTCCGCAATATGGCGCTTCCTCATATATTTCTGGTCAGGCTTTACCTAAGGACAATTTATATGTTAACAGTATTTCTTAAATAAATGTTAAATCATTTAACATTTATTTAAGAATAGAAGCAAGAAATATTATTATAAAAACAAATACAACTTAGCCAAACGAAACACGATAGTTTATTTCATATCTGGGGCTTAATTCGTTTGATATAATATAGTTATTTCAGCGATGCATGCGTTTGACCTAGTTTACCAAACCTGTCTTCAACCATAATTTTGATTTTATTGACATTAACGGCTTTAGCACTACTGTGCGCTTTGACACGTCTCAGTAGTTCTCCCATCTCCTCAGTGCTTTCTACTAATAGTGGACACCACGTGTGCGTGTGCGTGTCGCAGCAGGTTTGAAATTTGGACACCGCCAATATTTTTACACCTCCTTTGCAACCTTCTAAATCCTACCTCAAGATGTATTCCCCTTAAGTGTTGAACAATATCTATAGGTAATAGTATGCAACCCCGCGGAACACCTTTCTGGAAACTAACCTCATCTGACACCGTTAGACTCCATGCGTACTGCACCTTTACAGCCTCCATATAATTTCCTGATTCACGCTATCAGATGCCGAGGCACTCCCATTTTCAGCAGAACAGTCCACAGCTTGTGGGTCACGTCACACAGTCAAAATTTGTCACTTATTAATCGCGTAATAAACGCAACCGCCATAGGCCTGCAGACTACCATAAATATGAAAAATTAGGGCACAATCGTTGGAAAATAACTGTTTTTAAATTCAGTTTTAAGACTTAAAATGTAAGGTAAGTTAAGTTCATTTATTCATTATATTTAAAGTATCCTAAAACATATCTAATATAAGTTCAATAAGAGCCTCTAATAATAACAATACAACCTGTTCATGTTTAACCCACAAACAGTCGGGACACCATGGAATGCGCCGCGTACCTTGTATTTTATTGCGTATACTGTCCATACATTATTTGAACTGCCTCGTAAAATAAGCTAAGCCGGAAAATCGGAAATTAGTCTTGTATCTGGAATTTATGGAACTACAGCGAATTTATACTGAACTGAGATTGAAACTGTATAGAGGAGCACTTTGCGACCTAGTTATTTAGGGATACTAATTAAATTATTCTAAGGTGTGGCTTCGTTGGGTGACGGAGGTTAATACTTAGTATACGGAAGTCATTTTAAACATAATTATTACACAACGTGCACACTACTATTTTCTAGAACCTGAATTGAAATTTAAAGATGACTGCAACGATTTTTACAAGATGGTCATTTTGAAGATTAGCGGTCATTAAGCAGGAAAATGCTTAGTTTTCTTAAAACGAGTATACAAATAAACCGAATAAAAATACAAATAAAACGAAATAAAATACTATACCATCTTAACATATAGAATACACTTACTCATACTCAGGTAGACATTTAGGTAGTAAGATATACAAAATTAATTGACCTAAACCATCTAATATACTAGTTAACAAATGAATATGGTTAGATAGATATATGAAATGAAATATGACATCACATCACTACAAAAATAAGATCAACATTGATTCTAATATTTCCTTCTGTTTCCGCGACTGTCACACATTTAAATAAAACAATTTAAACGGATTATATCGCGTATATTAATTATTTGAGCCTCCCTGACGTTTCAGTACCTTTACAGATACCGTTGTCAAAGGTTGACTGAGAAAAACACAATTTTTCTCTGTCAAAGTTACATTTGTGCAAACTAACCATTTTGTAAATATTAATTAAAAATAAAGGTGTTCATACATGCCAGATGGGCCTAATGTGTAAAGACAGTTACACATGTGCCAGAAGGGCATTTATTATTTTATTTAAAATATCTACCAGCGGTTCACTAAAGGCTTACTGAGGAGAAAGAACCGCCAAAGAAAACTCCCAGATTGCCTTATTTATTACTATGAAATACTTTTAAACAAAAACTCTACATCAAAACATCTACTTTTAACACTAATTTGTTTTACACCGTTCGAGGCCCAAGGTTTCCAGTCGTGTCTTGCTTGATCCTTGATAAGATGTACAACAGGATCCCAAGCCGGTGGTAATGACAAACCATCTTCTCTATTGAAATTGGGATATTTTTTGATTTCAATAGCCTCGCGCAACATTCTGGGAAACGTCAGGGAGGCTCAAATAATTAATATACGCGATATAATCCGTTTAAATTGTTTTATTTAAACATTGATTCTGTTCATTATAATATTAATAAAAGCTTATAAAAGCACTATCATCACTATCGAACAATAACAATCTTATATAATAAATAGAAGCGTAGAACATAAGTCTTAGTTTACCTAGAAGTTAGTTCAATTTGTGTAGTGTGTACAAATATTTCCCCTACATTTGTTTATATTTAGATGTATTCCAAGACAGATCAGTGACGGCGTGGGATTTCCACTGAGTGCCAGATCAATTTACTGTTGACTTTTCCATACTTGCTATCTTTTTAACCCCGGGTGACAAAAGGGGAGTATCCTAAGTTTAACTCAGGTATGTTTGTGTTTGTCTCTGGCATCGTAAATCCAAATGATTGAACCGATTTAAGTGTTTTTTTAATCAAAAGTCTTCATTGTCGAGTTTGTTTTTGGTTTTGGTGGAAATAAAAGCAATCAACATTGAAACTAAGAATTACAAATACGAATCGTTGCGCAAAACGATCCGCTTTTTCTTTTTGTCTACGGTTATCTTATTCCTTAATTGCACTTAATATTTCTTATTATTAGTAGGTACCTATGTGATATATAAAATGGAAGTTATTAAATATTTTCAAGAACAACACATATATTTTTAGACAGTACGTATATCTTCCCATTATTGTATGAAGAATTCGCATTCACGCCACTTTGCACGTCTCAAACTATTACTCATACATGAATGCTCTGCTGCCTGCCAAATTTCTTTCGATCAATACTTAATCTGAATAGGTTTACAATACAATATACAATGCAACTATATTTTATTGCACAACAATAAAAGGTTTATCAAATAAAATTAAACATAAAATTGGTGCAGGAGCTAAGTATCTAATGTTTATAATACTTGTGCACAATTTACGCTTATACTGAATAGATAGTACACTCTTCGATTCGAACTTTTTCGCACTTCATTTATTCTTGCCTCAGTTTTATTGGCTTCAAGCGACAAATTACTTAAATGCTGCTGTTTAGGAAACCCTTTTAACTCCCGCGCTCAGTGTGAACTAGGAACTCACATTTAGCGAAATTTGATTCCTATAGGTGGATTTATTAAAAGATCCTTATAAAAACATTCAACATAGACTTTACTGATATACTGTTATATCCATACTATACTTAATATTATAAATGCGAAAGTGTGTCTGTCGGTCTGTCTGTCTGTTACCTCTTCACGCTTAAACCGCTGAACCGATTTAGATGAAATTTGGTATATAGATAGTTTCAGTCCCGGGGAAGGACATAGGATACTTTTCATCCCGAATAAATGTAGTGTTCCCGTGGGATAAGCGGGTAACACCGCGGGGCACAGCTAGTCAACTAATATAAGCCCAAGAATCATTGTGAAATCAACGACCTACATTTAGAGTCTGTGCGGATAGAGAAGAGTGTGACGTAGCGTTTTTCACGCATATGTCCGTCTCTTTCGGAATATCGTCGTCGAAAGTTCTACCTTTTTGAAGACGGGACTGCTCTATGAAAATTAACTATGGCAGGATTCGAAAGTTAAAATTTGGAATCTTCGTGAGCTGTCAAGAAGAAAAGTCAGAGAAAGATTTGAAGAGCTATGATGGATAGTAAATTTTTACATATTTTCGAGGATTACTAGCCGGAATAATGAAAACCGGTAATATTAGTATTTAAAATACCAAGGACGAGTTAAGCATGGTTCGTATCAAGGATTTGGATTGTTTTGAAGGAAAGAAAATAATTAGTTGAAGTGTTAAAACCCTAAAACTATTATTTGCAGGGAAATTGTTATTAAAAATCTAAATTAAGAAAGGGAGCAGATTCTTCGGCAGCAATATTGTTGTTAGCGGCGTGCCTGAAATATGGTTACTGGGAGGCTGTCTTCACGGACGTAGCGGGTAAGGACGTTTATAGATAAAAGAAAGCCGTGGATCCTGTGATAAAAGAACTGCTCATAAAGTTATACCTTTCCATTTTCAGGTGGGACAAATAAATGACAAATAAATGATATCAAATAAATTATAAATTATATACATTAATACATTTCATCGATTTCTTTGAAGACTCAATGGAGACTCTTCAGTAGAGGTTCTTTTCAAGATCTGCAGGACGTTACAGACTTCAAACCGTTCGTGATTTCAATTTAGGAGAAGACGGGAGATTTCTCTTAAGATACGGTTTGACAGCGATTCCTGTGAGTCAATTAAAATTATTTAATTCTGTAGAGCTATAAAATTTCATATCATTCTTGGCAGTATATTCGATCGACGAATCAACATAAAGCGACCCTTATGGTCTCATGTTTTATATCTTATTTTTAGGCTTATATTTTAAATTATAAAATTCTGTTAAAGCTTTCTGTGCATTATTGTTCAAATAATGTAAATGTGTTTCTTTATACAATATATTTTGTAATTGTTAATCTGGTTGGTTTGATTTCCTTCCTCTATACATCTCTGAAATAATTCATTTAAAAATTTATCTAACAGTTAAAACACAAGCTTACATTGGCGCCCAACGCACGCACGCACTACTTTTTTTTTTTTCAATAAATGTTAAAAATAATTAATGAACATTTTAAATAGTTCTTAGGTATCATTTAATGATAATAATTAACTTCTAATGATTTATTAATGACAAATACTAAAATAAGTAAGTAGGTACCTACCTTTATAAACATTAGGAAAACTTACTGGTTTATTTAATTATTTTTGGTTAGTATATGTTAAACGTCTGTATGTGCGTTTGAATATATTGCCCGTTTGATATTTTCCTTAGAGATTTGAATTTTAATTGATTTCAAGGTACAAGTTAAATCTTTTAAATTAAAATGGATTTAAAGAGAATTTATTACCACTCCTTACTTAAGGATGAGTTAGCTTATGAAGTAATAATTAGAGCAGAAACTCCAGGTGACACGGTTCAAAAAATGAGACAACAACTTAAAATTTTGAGCTTAGAATTCCTACCTGAGGAAATTGTAGGCGAGGAAGTGAAGGCTGCTTCCGAGTTACCCATTATTTCGGAAAAAATTAGGGAATTGCAGGCGAAGGTGACGTTATTGGAAAAGTCAAGAGATAAACGTGCCTTAGTCCGTGCAAAGGCGTTGTATAACCATCTATATTATAGAATTTACCGGTTGGATAGTGTTGATACCGCGGAAGACAGAGAAACCTTAATTACTGTAAGAGGTATACTACAACAGAGTGCGGCAGTAATCAGGTCGTTCATACCGACTACGACTAGTTCAACTACAGGTGGGGAAACTTCGGATAGCGTGTTTGAGGAACCGAGAGAGTCATCGAGTTTCAACATTCTTAAGTTTATAAACTATAAATTTAATGGCCTTACCAGCGTCCATGCGTTTCTGGAAGCAGTCGACGAGCGCGCGCGTGCGTTTAACATCAGCGATGAGCAGTTGTACAAAGCGGCTGGTTGTTTGTTTACAGACCAAGTTTTGCTTTGGTATAGGGGGAATAAGCATAGATTTTCGTCTTGGAATCAGTTAGGTATTCTACTGAAGCAAGAATTTGCACCGATAGACTTTGATTATCGTTTACTACAGGAGATTCACACGCGTACTCAAGGTCAGGATGAACCGACTCATATTTATTTCGCGGTTATGAGCGGAATGTTTTCACGCTTGTTGAAACCTTTAGATGACAAACAGCAGTTGGAAATATTACTTCACAATATTAGACCCACGTTTTCAGAGCAGTTGGCGTTGCAGGGTATTTCTAGTGTCGAATCTTTGAGGCAATGTTGTAGGAAAGTCGAGGCGGCTCGGCAGAAAAGTAAACTGTTTTCGGAACCGTCAAAACAGTCTGCTTTGAATCCGGATTTCGCCTACAGGTGTAAGTCTGTAAAACAGGATGTCGCGGTAGTTGCTGGTACTTCTCAGCAGCAGCCGTTGCAAGCGCGAAGGAACTTTGGGTCGTCTTATGGTTTTCGTCAGCATGGGCAACAGCCACAGACGTCTAACTTTCAAAAGAAATCTCCACCTAGTGATAAAGTTTATTGTTGGAGATGCAAGGTTGATTCGCATACCACTAAAGCTTGTACGGATAAGCGAATTTTATGTTTTCAGTGTGGAGAGCTAGGTTATACATCACGGTCATGCCCAAAATGTAATCATAACATGAAATCAAAAAACTAGGTAGCGAGAATCGTAGTGTTCCACAGGTGAATAAAGTCGTACCACCTGATTCAAAATACTGGATGGATTTAGTAACGAAATATTTTAATAACAATCCCGTTACTTCGGTTCTCTTTAAGCCAGATAATAACGACGTTCGGCCATATTTAAATGTTAACATACTGGATTTGACAATTTGCGGATTATTAGACTCCGGCGCGGCAATTTCAATATTAGGAAACGGTACTCACACGCGTTTTATTCATTTAGGATATTCATTGATAAATACTAACGAAACAGTTACAGTAGCTAATGGTTTTGTTTGTAATACTAAAGGTACAATGTTATTACCTATATCTTTTAACGGTGTTACCAGACTAATTAAGTTTCACGTTATACCATCTATAGTTTCAAACGTCATTTTAGGAGTAGATTTTTGGAAAGAGTTTGTATTGATGCCTGAGATATTTGAAAATATTACGTACATAGAAAAGCCTTTAGATTTTATTAGTAATGCCGGGATTGACATGCAAATTGAAAAAAATATGTCTTTTGAAAATTTAACTCCGGAACAGAAAGAATTAGCTGCGGAAATGGTTAGAAAGTTTGAGGGAATTTCATTTGAATGCAAGGGTTTAGGTAGAACTCACTTAATAGAACATAAAATAGATACAGGTGATTCTCCGCCTATTAAGAGTAGACCTTACCCCATGTCACCTGAAAAGCTAAAGGAATTACATAAGGAGGTGGATAAAATGTTGGATATGGATGTAATCGCACCAAGTGAGGGAGCTTGGAATAATCCAACCCTTATGATTCCAAAGCCTGACGGATCATGGAGGTTTTGCTTGGATTGTCGTAAATTAAATGCAGTCAGTAAAGGTGATGCTTACGCAATTCCATATATCCCTCAGATATTAGATAGTCTTAGAAATGCAAAATACATTACTACTATAGATTTTAAAGCTAGTTTTTGGCAAATTGGCTTGGAAGAGTCGTCGCAGGAAAAAACAGGTTTTACAGTGCCAGGAAAGGGTCTATATAAATTTAAAGTCATGGCTTTTGGTTTGACTGGTGCGCCTGCGCGACAGCAGAGATTAATGGATATGCTTTTCGGAATTCCATTTTGTAGTGATGTCACAAAAGGCTTAGTATTTTGTTACATTGATGATATTATCGTAGTGTCCGAGGATTATGATACACATATGTTATTGTTAAATAGATTATATCAAAGAATCAAGGACGCAAACTTGACTATTAATTTAGAAAAGAGTAATTTTTTCAGAAAGTCATTAAAGTACTTGGGTTACATTGTAGATGAGAATGGTTTACGTACGGATCCTAGTAAAGTGCAGGCAGTCATTGATTTTCCTGTACCAAAAAATCCAAAGGAAGTAAAAGTTTTTTTAGGAACATGTTCTTGGTATAGACGTTTTATAAAAAACTTTTCTTCGATTGCTGCACCACTTAAGGCTCTCACAAGTACGAAAACAAAATTTGTTTGGACAACAGGTGCTGACGAAGCTTTTAAAGATTTAAAAAATCGTTTAGTATCAGCACCAATTTTGATTTGTCCTGATTTCGAGAAACCATTTACGGTCCATTGCGATGCGTCTAGTTATGGCATAGGGGGAGTTTTAACTCAGAAAATTGATGGTAGCGATCATCCTATTGCATATATTAGTCGATCTTTGAATAAAAATGAGAGGAGTTACTCTGCAACAGAAAGAGAGGCTCTGGCGGTTGTGTATGCTGTTGAAAAGTTTGAACCATACCTAGGTACTAGGCCTTTTACTGTAGTGACTGATCATGCGTCGTTAAAGTGGTTCATGAATTTAGAAAACCCGACAGGTCGTCTTGCCCGATGGGGTTGTCGTTTATCGCAATATAGCTTCACTATCGAACATAGAAAAGGGAAGGATAACGTCATCCCGGATGCTCTTTCTCGCTTGATGAAAGTGGACGTGATCAACACAGCTCCGCAATCACGTGATGGTGATGTGTGGTATAAGAAAGTTTATTCAGGTTGTCAATATTATCCCAGGAATTATCCGAATTATAGAATAGAAAATGGAGTGTTATATAGGTATTGTAAAGGGAAATATTCACTTACCGACGAGTTTGACTGGAAAGAGGTTGTAGCTGAATCGAATAGAACGAAGGTCATTACGGAGAACCACGAACCTCCTACATCAGGACATATGGGAGTTTTCAAAACACACCGAAGATTGAGTTTAAGGTATTTTTGGCCCGCAATGTACCGTGATGTAGTACGATTTATTAAACAATGTGCAACGTGTTCAGCTTATAAGCATACAACGACTCTTACACCGGGACAGATGGGTAAACCAAAACAATGTTATAAACCGTGGCAAGTTATAAGTACTGATCTTGTTGGACCACTACCGAAATCACGATCTGGTTATGTCCATCTATTAGTTGTGACTTGTTGTTTCTCGAAATATACTATGTTGTTTCCTTTAAGACGCGCAACAAGCGCTAATGTGGCAAAGAACATTGAGAATTACGTTATTTTAGCACATGGAGTTCCTGAAACAGTGATTGCCGATAATGGGGTTCAATTCACTGGATCTGAATTCCGTAATATGCTTAAATATTACCAAGTTCCTCGTGTTCACTTCGGCCCAAGGTATACACCACAAGTAAATATGGTGGAAAGATATAATAAAACTGTCATGACCATGATTTCGTCTTATGTTAAGGATGATCATAGGTCTTGGGACCAGAATATTTTTAAAGTTCAGTTTGTGCTCAATAGTGCAGTAAATGAAACTACTGGTTTCTCACCATACTTCTTAGTCCACGCTAGAGAACCAATTATTAATGGCTCATTTTATAAAGACTCAAGTGATACGGAGTATGCGGTAGCAATGCCCAGAGAAGAATATGCTGGAGAATTTGGGAAACTTGAAGGTATCTTCACCAAGGTACGAGAAAACCTAGAAAAATCTCACGCTACGAATACAAGATATTATAACTTGCGTAGACGTGATGTGAAGCTAACAGAAGGTCAAGAAGTCTGGAGGAAAACGTATACTCAAAGTGATGCTGACAAATATAAAGCGTCAAAGTTAGCGCCCAAATACCTGAAATGTATAGTGAAGAAGGTATTGTCTCCGTTGGTTTATGAACTAGTGGGTTACGATGGTAAACTCTTAGGTCAATGGCATATTAAGGATATCAAAGTATAATACTGTGATTAATGATCACTTGAGATGAGAATTGTTTTAATAGGTAGTTAGTTCTCAACTTTGACATGTAGTACGTGTTAGTGGTAACATAGCTTTACCACTAACGACGCCAAGGTGATGTTAGTCGTCTTCAGCCGTAGGTCGTATTACATGAATATTGTGGTGACTCCCTAGTCATTGTTGTTTAAGGTTATTTTCCAATTTGTAGTTAACCCGGAAAGGTACTACGAATTTGATTGTTAGTTTAGTTTAGAATAGGTTTCTAGAGTAACGTTGTGCTGAACACGTTAACTCGACTGTTGGGTTTGTTGAGCTGCACTGGAATGACAGGAGCAACTCGGGATTCTGTATGAGTGTAGGCAGCATTCAGTATTTGGAAACTGATGCTTCAATATGAAAGAGAGGTATAAAAGAGGAATTTTGAAATTGTGGGGAAATCTTCTTGAACAATTTTGCTTGACTGTAGGTAGATTGTCATATGTACAGTATTAAAAAAGTCTTCGAAGTAGGGACTTGTTTGTTAATTTAGTTTACAGTTAGTCTAATTTAAGCGATTCGTAATTAGTGTTATTTGTATTATAAAGGTTCTTTCACAAATTTTTAGTGGTCGAGATATGTTCTTAGGTCGCTGAGGGCAGCGCAGTTTCTTACTTCGTGTCGAAACTTTTCATAGGAGGGGGGGTATTGTGACGTAGCGTTTTTCACGCATATGTCCGTCTCTTTCGGAATATCGTCGTCGAAAGTTCTACCTTTTTGAAGACGGGACTGCTCTATGAAAATTAACTATGGCAGGATTCGAAAGTTAAAATTTGGAATCTTCGTGAGCTGTCAAGAAGAAAAGTCAGAGAAAGATTTGAAGAGCTATGATGGATAGTAAATTTTTACATATTTTCGAGGATTACTAGCCGGAATAATGAAAACCGGTAATATTAGTATTTAAAATACCAAGGACGAGTTAAGCATGGTTCGTATCAAGGATTTGGATTGTTTTGAAGGAAAGAAAATAATTAGTTGAAGTGTTAAAACCCTAAAACTATTATTTGCAGGGAAATTGTTATTAAAAATCTAAATTAAGAAAGGGAGCAGATTCTTCGGCAGCAATATTGTTAAGTGTTAGCGGCGTGCCTGAAATATGGTTACTGGGAGGCTGTCTTCACGGACGTAGCGGGTAAGGACGTTTATAGATAAAAGAAAGCCGTGGATCCTGTGATAAAAGAACTGCTCATAAAGTTATACCTTTCCATTTTCAGGTGGGACAAATAAATGACAAATAAATGATATCAAATAAATTATAAATTATATACATTAATACATTTCATCGATTTCTTTGAAGACTCAATGGAGACTCTTCAGTAGAGGTTCTTTTCAAGATCTGCAGGACGTTACAGACTTCAAACCGTTCGTGATTTCAATTTAGGAGAAGACGGGAGATTTCTCTTAAGATACGGTTTGACAGCGATTCCTGTGAGTCAATTAAAATTATTTAATTCTGTAGAGCTATAAAATTTCATATCATTCTTGGCAGTATATTCGATCGACGAATCAACATAAAGCGACCCTTATGGTCTCATGTTTTATATCTTATTTTTAGGCTTATATTTTAAATTATAAAATTCTGTTAAAGCTTTCTGTGCATTATTGTTCAAATAATGTAAATATGTTTCTTTATACAATATATTTTGTAATTGTTAATCTGGTTGGTTTGATTTCCTTCCTCTATACATCTCTGAAATAATTCATTTAAAAATTTATCTAACAGTTAAAACACAAGCTTACAAGAGTTGTGGCAGAAACGGGAACTAACATTATGAATTTTACATGGCAAATGGCAATCGAACCTTAGACGCATGTCTTATATAAAAGTGTATAAAATAAACCAACTTCTGTCGTTTATATGACATTCGTCAATTTCATTGCGCATTTAATATACAAAATCCGCAAGGTTTTTGTATAAAATAATATCGGGACGGGATAAAACCGCACATAGTTCCACAAGGGAAATTATATTTAATGTTATTCTATTTTGTCAGCGTGAAAAAGTGGCTAAAAGCCCCATTACCGACTTTCAAAAAATCACAGCGCATGTGTCCGCTATGATCGGTATTTATGTTGTATTTGATATTAAATTATGACGTATTTAATACTTCCTCTAAGTAATTAGTCACCGACACAAAATCGGTAGGTATACTATTTAAAAATGTATTCATTTCTATAAATATGTCATTCATGATCTTAAAATAACTGACAAGGAGTGACAGTGTTGTCAGCATAGCAAAAGCCACTCGTTTCTCACAGAGTCTATGTGAGGAAAAAAACGGCTTTTAGACATAGTTTTAGACACGATTTACTATTATTTTTCAAAAAACCTTTGCCAAATAATCATTTCATAAATAATAATCACAAAGTCACAAAATGTAATATTATATAAAATGGTCGTTTGAAAAATATAACTTTCGTGTCATTTCATAAATGTATCCCATGGCAAATGATATAAGTATATCATTTATATATGTATCTACTTTATATATGTATATTATCTATATGTATTTATGAGTTTTTTAATTATATGAAATTAGGTATGTTGCTAGGATGCACCGCCTACATTTTTTTTGCTTTGCCCTAAGGTTGACTGGTAGAGAATGCCCCATGGAATTACTTCCGCCCTTTGTACGTTAAGGTTTTCTTTCGTGCAATAAAGTTTAAATAAATAAATGATCATTTTAAAATATTTATTTCACAAATTGGTCGTTTTACCACTAATGTATTATTTTCCAAAATAAAGCAAACGGAAATTTGTAAGATTTAATAATAATAATATATATATGTTCTCTGTCGCGATTCAACGTGGCAACGCGGCGAGCGCTTTGCTTTGGGGAGGACGAGGGGTGAGATTTCCGATTGTTCTGGGTAAGTAAAGCAAACCGTTACAGTTTTACTATAGAAATAACCGGTTTTGCGGGTAATGCAAGTTCCGAGGTATTTAATTTAGCATTAAATTAGCTGAACAGGCAACGGGGAAATGCACTCGAAATTAATTGCGCCAGCGATACCGTTTCTCTTCCAATCCGAAGTTTTGACAGCAAATTGAACTCGACGAGCTCTTGCTTCGATTTAAAATCAATCAGCGGCGAACCGTCAAAACTTTTCGTATTTAAGCTGGACCAAACTTACGCCCACGTCATTATCATTACTCTATATCTCAACCTGAAACTTGGGAATGCTCAGAAGGCGTATAGGCAAGATAGCAGAGGTTTGAGAAAATAACTTACCTACTTCTCAAGAAGCTCATAAAGGTGATCGAAAGCCAAAGCTGTAGAATAAGGTACTGAATTCGAACTGGTAGTTTATTATAATTTTAAAATGTAACCCAACCTACGTATCTTCTTCATTTTTAATCTGTCACTTTTTCTAGGAGTGGGCAGGGTTAGTCCTACAAAAATGGTCAGGATTATTGAAATTAATCATCCATTCCCATTATACAATCTATAAAACCAGAGCTTTAATTATTTTCTTGCGTGTAGGACGTTCTTTCCTATCTAATAAACAAAAAGTAACGCAGGTTACGAAATGTGTGGCATTCAAAGTTGATCCACGCTCCTACAGAGGCTTTATCACTGATTATCTGTAGAAATAAACTCCGGCCGGCTCCATGAATTTCAAATGTCGTCAATTAAAAAGTAGCGGTAACGTTTCAGCGACGTGCCATGACTGTGACGTGCGAGTGACAAGCTCTCTCACGCTCAACCAATTACTTTACTCCTTCTACCATATAAAAGGTGGATAAAGGTGCGACCAAACCGCTGCTCATACGCTCACGTGGGTTACGATTACAATCCCGAAAGTTCAAGTTAAGTATTTGTTATATTATTAGAATATGTAAGACTTCAGAAATATAATTCTCGAGAGTATAATATTCCGGATTACAATCTTCAGACAGGATCATAGTCTTCAGGATATAATCTTCGGGATTACAGTCCTCGGGATTATAATATTCGGGATTTCAACCTTTCGGTCAAACGTTCTTTCGCGATTTTAAACTTTCGGTCAAATAAACATTCGACATTTCAATTTTCGGCCTTCCGTCCATAGGTCTTATGAAATTCGGTATTTTGAACTTCGGCATTGTAATACGTACCCGCTCACGTTGCGTCTACTCATTGACGTTTGTTATCCGTACCATTATCGCCTGCTGCTGCCTGAACTGCTCAAAAACTGCGCCGCACAGTAAACGCAATGAAATGCGTGAAAAACAATAGACGCGTGACGTCCAGGTCACGTCTTTCCATACAATATTTTATGCATTAACACCTTATTGCACAAAACAAAAGTGAGTACAAAAGGCGAACTTAATATCAAATGGTCTACCAGTCAACTATAGGGCCAAACAATTCATGTGGGTGCAGAGTAGAAAAGTAATAGGTATAGGTCATTTGACTTGCGTTAGCGTCTTATGAACAGTGGTGTAAAGAACTTGCGGTAAAAACGAAATGGATACGACACGTCAATGCGTAATCTCACCGTTAACGTTTTTTGAACAGCGGTTTGGTTAGACCTTTACTTACTCCTCTACACCGGGATAATAGGGCATACCTGGGCATAATTCACTTCCTCTAATACAAAAATGCTTCCTTGCGTGAAAATGTTCATATAAAAGTAAATTACTTTTAAAAGAAAAAAATCGTAAACGAAATGAAGCAGAATTCGTTGCGGTAGCTCATAATGGAATACGTCAGGAAATATTAAAACGTTTAAGAAAAAAAATTACAGAGTATGGCTAATTAGGCACCTAACCTAAGTAATTTGGTTGCATCTTAAATATCATAATGTTTTTTTTTTACAAAGGGGCTTTATACACTTATACAAATAAACATTCAATACGATTATTTATAATTGTGTATATTTTATGGAATTGGTAACAATTGCAACACCTTATCGTTATTTCCAGTATCTCTCGGAGTATGTTTTTAGGGTTCCGTACCCAAAGGGTACAAACGGGACCCTATTACTGAGACTTCGCTGTCCGTCCGTCCGTCCGTCCGTCTCAAGCACGGTGATAGCTAGACAGTTGAAATTTTCACAGGTGATGTATTTCTATTGCCGCTATAACAACAAATACTAAAAATAAAATAAAATAAATATTTAAGGGGGGCTCCCATACAACAAACTTGTTATAGAATATATATATATATATATGGGTACGGAACCCTTCATGCGCGAGTCGGACTCGCACTTGCCCAATTTTTTATTGAACACGTTTCCAAAATAAATATATATCAGTAAATTGGCTCACTGACAATTAACATGTTACTGACGGCTCAGTATTAATTTAATTACTTGTTAATTAGGGATGAACCAAATTATTCAAGCTTATTATTCTGTCATAACGTCATTTACTAACGGTAAGTCACAATGCATTAATTTATTATTTAGTTATCTTGCAAAAAAGTTAGGCATTTGTACAGGTTAATAATATTTACCACATAATCTTAATTTAACCGATTACTCTGTGATGTGACGCGGTTCAAATAAAGCGGACAGTCGGTCCCTCAGCTACATTCAGTAAAATATACCTCTAGAGAAGTCCCGCCGAGCCGAGGACGACGAAGGATGCGCGTCTTATCACGCCGACAGCGTAACAAATTGAAATTGAAGACCTTTTTGAACTCCGAATGAAGAGTGCTTACGGTCTCGTAGCCTCCCGCATAAACATCACGTTCGGAACGAGCCTGCAATGTAATAATAGGGGTTCGGAAGCTAGAGACTCACTGTTTTCTTTGCAAGCGTGAGCCCAATTTGTAAACGCCCTCGTTCCCTATTCACTCGGCAATTCACGCTTTCAAAATGTAATTTAACATATACGCAGATATACCGTACGGGATTTTAATAAGCATAAAACCCTCGTAACCTTTTGTCTGCTTGGAGTGTGTATCTTCGTTTAGTTTTAAAACCTCTGTGTTTTACAAAGAATCTCGTTGCGGGTTATGAAAGGTGTATACGAGTAGGTACCTATACCTACTCACGGGCCTGTCAGCAGTATTGCGCTCCTTTGATAAGTTTCTGCCAGAGATGACTTTAAACAATGGGTATTGTTGAGTTGCCTAATGAAACCAACCTGAGAATTGCTCGCGTTTCTTTAATGAAACTGCGGCTTATTCGTCAGAACAAATTGTGAAATTTTAGGTACATTGTTGCGGTGAAGGGCATAAAATTAAGAGGGTGTGGGTAAGTAGCTGTGATAGCTGCCTGATGATAAATCACTGGTATAAAGACGTTGGTTGCGATGTTTATTAAACTAGACCCTAAAATGTCGCTAATGAGAGTGTCGTGTTGAGGTATCATTGGCTGAATTTATGGCGCTTATAAAAAACGGCGCGTCTCCTCTCCAGTAATTACCGACTCGTTGTGGTTCACGAGTCACTTAAAACTGTTTATTTAAATTGAATTTCTCTTGGGTTGTTTTAAGACGATGAAAATGATTAAAACAACAGTTGCTGCTTACGTGCATTTCAATAGATAGTAAAACAGGTACAGTAATTTTTATGCGAAAAAAAGGTAAAACCTAGTAACAAAAAGCTAATTTAAGTATTTGGTATTTATGTTTTATCTATCATTAAAGAAATAAAGCGATTCATAACTCTTCATTAGATTTGTTCATTTTGGTTTTTCGTTACATACTAGATAGTTATTGTTATTAATACTAAACGTAAAGAATAGGAAGGAGAGAATATAGAGTTCAAATTGCCCTGAGTAATGTTTGTGTTTACGAATAGGTTGGTTCTACGGGTGTAATGGCTCAGGCCAATCTTAGTGTACTTACTTGTATGTGACGCTAATAAGAAAAAGTGCATACTGTTTAGGGTCTCAATACACTGGAGATTTGCCAAATAAATTACGCGGTCAAAGAGCGTGCTCGCCGTGTTTTCACGTCACCTAACATATTTTTCACGACACTGTTCGAAAATGTGGTTATAGATTACCTGAATCCAGTACACAAAACTGCTTATATATGTTCATTTGTAAACTGTATATCTATGTTAGCTCCCAACACGACAACAATTTTGGACCTTACGGTAACAGTGCGTATCTACACTTGAATTTCATAGTACTTAAGATACGACGTTTTAGAAAATATTTCAGACTAATTTTCTCGGCCGGTTTAAACGACAATTTAACCAATCAAATCATGTCAAATTTAATTGACCAATGATAATGCGTCATTTATGATTATGAGGTGTATTTTTTTCTTAAACTTATAAATACCCACAAACGAGTTTATTTTCTTAAGTAAGATAATAGGTACTCCTCAGGTTTTGTTTTTAATTAGTTTTTGTTTAAAAAGTTTTACTCTGAAAATCATGAACATTTATATGTATTTTAAAATTAGTTATGGGTCGTAAAACAATTTCCTTATTTCTACAATTACAAATTTTTCAAGAAATAAACAGTTTTCAACAAATAAACACTTTTAATTACCTGTATAAATATTGAATTAATTTTTATTTTAATCGGCTGAAAAGCTGTGGAAAAGCAATGGAGTCATTGCGATAAGATGAGATGCGCGCATGCGCTACGAGGCAGCCGGCCATATAAAAAAAACAGAATGTATTGTTTAGTAAATATTAAAATTGGTTTTGTAATTTGATAATGTGATTAATTTAATAATGTTCACATTGACTCACGAAATATATAATATTAGGAACGTATGTCAATATTGCGTACCGTTACAATGACCATTCAGTGTATAATGTATCGTAGGGTTGTTTACCTGTGTAACCTAGACTAAATGTTTAAAAGGCCTTATTCCTTTTAAATTATTTTTTTTTCATATTATGACGAATATATTGATAATTTCAACCAACTTTTTGAAGTGAATAAATACTTTTTCCCAAGTTCTATTCTATGTAGTAACGTAGCTAGTTCATGCTTTCATTGCGTGCAGTCGAAAATAAGTTGAAAAAACGAATTTTCCACGTGAATTTTGTCAATTTCGAGTAGTTTTTCGAACAAAAATTATCAATGAAAAATTCAAACTGCAGGTTTCAAATATATTCCAATAAATCCCAATAGCCCTGTTCTAGGTAGTAACATCAATAAAATGTTAAGAAACATGTTTAATCATAGAAAAAAATGTCTAAACAATCAGCATTTTAAAAGGCATAAAGCCTCTTAAATGTCTAAATTAAGTTGAAACTGAGGTAAGTTTGAATATTTTTGTTATTTCTACATAACTGGGTTGAAAATCGTCTTTATGTCGTTTGAATCTGGAGGCTCGATCAGCTTTATGTATATAATAGCCCTGATTTTTACAACAATGAGGCTGCAACAAGGCACCGAGTTTAATGACCAATATGGAAAACTCGTATTATAATCAATCAATCAATCAATCACTCAATCAATCAATAATTTTTATTTCGGATATAACTCCATATTTGGTTAGTAACAATAGTAATAATAATTTATAATAATATATATTTCCTCGTGTCGTGAAAAGCAATATGTTTAGTCTCGGCTGAAAGTGCAATAGATGAACTCGTACTATCGATTTTACTCGTTTATCTATTGCTTACTTTACAGCCTCTACAACAATGTACTATTTATTAATTTTGATATATTTTATTAATTTAAAATTTACCGAAGTAAAGTGATGCTGATGGTGATGATGGTAATCTAGTACTGAAAAATAATCTCAGGAAAAATAAAAGGTTTCCTCAACAACTACCTGCACTTGTAACTTTGTGATTGAGGATATACATTTCCTTTTTATTTGGTCAGCTTTTATTAAGTGTAACTCAGATTGAACGCCGCGTGCTCGTTACGCACCCGTGACGTACGTGGCAAACACGTTGCGCTGTCGCTGGCTGCGGGATGAAATGCGTCGACCAAACGCGTCGTTCGTAACATGGTATAAGAAAATAAGGTAGGTACCTATGCTGCGTTATGGTAACAAAATATTATAAGGAAAAGAAAATGCCACCAGTCGTACAAAAAATAATAATTATGCATTTATGCATTACGATTGTCATATTCTTTGACTAAGTTTTATTTTGTCAATGATTTAAAACACTCATGGTTTAAGAGATTCATACAGATAACAAGGGAATCAGGGAGTATTATGATATACCACTGGCAACACAGAAACGGATTGACAGAACCAACCAACCAATCATAGCGTGATGACGTCAAAGACTAGCCTGTCATTCAGGAGTGCCATACTTTATTTTCCTAAGCTATGGTTCGTAATAAATTCGAAAATCACCAGTGTGATATGCTATATGCGCTTTAGTTTTATGACGCAGACATAAAATTGGCTTGACAAGTAAATATAGATAGAAGTTGATCTTATGGTAATGTCAATTTGTCAACCTTGATTCAAAATTACGATTATTGAAGACGATCATACCTACAATTAATAAGTAGGTAAATCGCTTTATGGTGACTAGACAACGTTCTGTTGACCTACGTAGAATCGTTTCGTAAAAAATGCGTCCATCTCTTTTATTCTTTAATTCCTTACCATTTAATTTGTTTAATCCACTACTCAGTAAACATCTAGCAAAAATGAGTTGAAACCGACTTTCAATTTGTTTGATGCATTTTATCTCCTCTTTAAAGCCTTTATTCACCTTGGATAAAACTTGCGGCATACAATTTTATAATCCATAAAAGTGAGGAACGTAAAAAGTAAATTCACGTAGATGCGCGTCTAAATATTAAATATTTAGGTTCCCTCGTAAATTTATGATACTGTAAATTACCCTGGAGTGCCTTAAACAATAAACCAAATCATATTTGGCGGTGTTGGTTAATTCTGCTTCCATGTTTCTTGTTAATGAAATGTTGCCCACGCTGCAAATCTTTTATGAAAACCGGGAGCTTACTAATTTCATCATTACCTTATTATTCATGATTAGCCATTTTACCCGCCGCACAACTCAAGGTGTTGTAAATTTCCCACGGGAACCTAATTTTTCTCTGTGATAACATACGGTCTAATGTTAAAAGGCGTTCCTTATGACCCCGATTTTTTTCGGGGAAAATAACCTCAGGAAAAGAACCGGCCAAGAGCATGTCGGTCCACGCTCAGTGTAGAGTTCCATAGTTGCCCATCCTTCACAATAGACGGGCTTAACGACGGGCACAACAGCGGTTTTAAGCCCGAGGTTTAAATTACGAGAAAGATTTCAAGCTCTATAAAAAGGTCATAAACGCCAAAGTAACTGTAATTACTTATTACCTTCTGGAAGTTATCGATTATACGCGCCAGATTGAGCGAAATGTTTTAATACAGTATGGCACATAACTAATATGTGTAACGTTCGAAGTATAAGGACCCCGCGCGGCACTTACGTCACAGAAGAACAGAGACGGACATGGCGAAACTATAAGGGTTCCTAGTTGACTACGGAACCCTAAAAATCATATTTACACACTAATTAACTTGCTTATGTAAAATGAGATACACATGCTTGTGTACATAGTTAAATGATTACGATTAGAAAATACAGCGCGTATTTATTTTTAATTAAATATCGTGGATTTGATACTGTTTACAGCGATTACGTCGGTAATAAAATAACGACGATCTACCCTACACGATTTATGTCCGCCAAAATATAGTTCGCATATTTAAAATAGACATGTATCCCAAATCGGTTGGACACGCATACCTATGGTTTATAAATAGATTGATCACTTGGCAGTTGTCCTGCCGTGCCGTGTGGACATTATACGCGCCATGCGAAATGTCGCGTGCGCGGGCGCTTCTGCCGGTTATTTTGGGACCGAATCCGAAGCGATTGAGTGGACCTGCCAGTATCGATCAGCCATCCTCGGTTCTACATTATTTATTTGGCACTAAATCCTTCCACACAAATCTTCTCCCGCCTTTTGTAATTCTGCACGAGTCAGCACATTGCTGAGTTTGTCCTTTTGCCATTGTTCTATTATGTTATCTTTTTCGTATTTTTTTTTTGTTCATAAAACTGTGTTATGTTACTTTTGTCAATAATTGCTTTTTGTTTCTTTCTTTTTTCTTTATTTTTTATTTTATTTTAGATATTATACGAAACCTTTCTTCCAAATCGCATCATAAGGACTCTCCTACGAGTAGATATAGCGGCAACATTAATGTGTAACAATTTAGAATTGAGCTTTATTATCAGTGAATGAGGTGAACTGAGCATTAGGTGTACTCTGCGTCGGTAATGATACAATTTCTAGCTTCCATACTCGATTGCATTACATTACAAGCGAATCCTCGGCAGTCAGTGAGGCATTATTCTACAGGCGAGTGCTTCCCGTAAGTGAACACTAAGGGTTCGAACAGCAGTCTACTGACTCAGATATATAATAATCATCTAAGCCCATTGCCTACGCAGCTTGTATCGCAGAAAATTGTATTGTTTCTAGGATTGGTTGTTTCCAGGATTGGTTGTTTCCAACTACGGGTAAAGTTAAGCAGGATGTGACCCAGATGCACCGCGTGTTAGATCTAACGGGCCGGCCACGACTTCGTGCGACCAGCAGAGCGGCGAGCGGCGCTGGGCGGGCTGTAAGGGTGCATCTCCACTGAAGCGGAGAGCGGGTCCAGAGACTTGCGGAATCGACCAATCACTTGAGGTGAATCTGAATCTCGGTTCCGCTTCACTTTTGAGATTGGTCGATTCCGCTTTAGTGGAGCCGCACCCTTACTTCACATTCACGAGAATTCGGTTTCGTAGAAGAACTCTGTTGCGTTGAATTAATTAGACGCTCGTTCTATTTAGTATTAAATACGTTTAAACTAACTGGTCCCGAAGCGCTCCTGGAGGCAGGTGGTTGTATAGATAAGGTGTACTTTAACTGTTCATTCCATCTGGGTGATGGTCTAATGGGTGAAATGTAAATGTACTTTATGTACATCTTAATAAAATATGAAATTGCGATTTAGTTGTAATTAATACGAAACTACATATAGAGATTGTAAAACCAAGTCCTACGTTAACCTGACAATCTGAACGAAACAATACGCAGTAATTGGATAAAATGCTTACTTAGTCGTCCCCTGGCATTCCCAGGCCGATAATCGCCTGAAAGCCAATTGATTGCGAACAGGATAAGATTCACAATTAGGCCCGGACGTGTTTCCTACCTACTTATTGCCGCTGTGTTGCTGTCCCTGTCTAATCAGATACAGGCTTTTTACGGGTATGCAGGGTAATAATCACAAGGAGCAACGGAAAATGACATTTGGTAAATATTGAAGATTAATTTCACACCTCTATGCAGTTTTACAATGTTGACTTGGATTTTTGTATTTTACCAATCTTTTAAGGACATATTTTGATAGTTCAATCTTAATTTAGTTGCAATTATTTGTTCTGCTGGTAATCAATCCTGGTGTTACTTATTATTGTTTTTGTTTTTGTATGTATGTGACAATACTGATAATCATAGTATGAATGCTCTTGTAAATTTACTTAGTGTAATCTATATTGACATTTTACATGATGAAAGAAAAAATCTAATCTAATTCAAGACATCTTAAACGCATTATATGTATCGAGCATTTTATTTAAAGTAATTAATTTGAGGCGGAAGCCTGTCCAAAAGTTCACTGCATGTGTCCGTTTCGCACTCACGTGGTAAACTGTGAAAAAAATAACACAAATTTCCATCAACTTATGAAATAAAAAAGGACCAAAAAAACATTTTATTTTAGACCAACTTACTAATATATATTATAATCACTTTTTTACAAAAAATAATCGACTTCAACAAGAAAAAAATGAATTTCCGAGAACAACTGAACGAGTAACTATGTATAATAATACTACTTACCTTTAATATTATAAGAATTGTCCCCTAACTACTAAACATTAAGTTGTACCTTCCATCATCAGCTCAGCATAATGAAATGATGACTACCAGACGCGAATACCAGGATTACTTTGTAAAATAAATGAATCGAATCGATCGGCTCCGTTCGCTTGCGATCAGCCCCGTTCGCTTGTCGTCGTGTGCGATCGGAACCTTTCGGCTGTCGATGCTGATGGTTGATGGTTGATAGTTCGGTGAATGGAGACTAAAGTATTGAGGCTGGAAAATGTGACTTTACAGTTGTCTAAATGTGCATATCTCTGTAACTAGCTGTCCTTGAAACAAAATTTGAAATGTGAATTATAGTAATTTTAATTGCTTTACCTCTTTTCTAGCTAAAATGCTCCTAACCGAAGGTATAAGTAAAAATCTGAATAATTGCGGTTATTTCAATATGGCGGCGGGGGCGGAGGAGGGGGAATTATGCATTTTGCATTTTAATAATTTTGAAAAATCATCCTAGTCATATCAAAAATTCAAAACTACCACCGGACCGTTTGTAAGGTAAAACCCCTTTATTCACTGGATTATGATGGATGGGTGCGGATACGTTCGCAAGCAACCGTACTGTGCTTCGTCGACATCCTGTCGGCCGCGAACGACTGTTACCGCCCGATCGTATGCGTCGACATGCTGCCGGACACGATCGGTTGTCCGCATCCGTTCGTATTCTTTCCGTTCCGATTCCTTGTGGAAATAGTTGGTACTTTAGGTACCTATTAATATTGAAATACATTTTAATGTTCATTCTTAGGTATTGATTACGGCTGGAAAACCAAATTACCTAATCATAATGAATAGGTGCTTATGACAATAATATGACCCATTCGTCCCGAATTGTTTGTTTATTTAACATGTCATGACATCCAGGCGGATTATCCAGCTACTGCCATACAAACACGTTGATAGGAGCTTAGCGAGCCAAAGCCGATATGTGTTGCGTCATTAACGCATTACGCAGCATTCGCCGACCGACAAGGAAGTTCTGTTCAGTTAGTTCGGGCTCATTCTAATTAACAAACATTTGTTCATCAGTCTCTGAGGACCAGTGATAGTATCAAATTCAATTACTCACCCGAGTTTGTTTCGCAAATTATCGACGGTGTTTTGGCCTGTGGCTTGCCTTTTTGCCACAATGTTGTCCTTTTTATGTATTTTTGTAGTGTGACATCATTTATTTTTGTATCAGGACATTTATTACGTTTTGTGGTTTTCATATAATGTCATTGCATCGGGAGATGCCTAGTATGTGTGTATTTATGAAAACGGCAGTGTCGTGTACAAATGAATGTTTATAAATCACAATAAACTATAAAATAACCACTGTTTTGTGCGAATGTCAGCTAGAGTTATGTTATGTTACCTAGAGTTCATTTTAAGCAATGCGAGGAGTCCAACAGGTAATTATTTGCTTTATTAATATTAACACGCTTTAATTATTACCTTCACTTGTAACTAAGTTTGTAACTTTTTAACAAACAATATAATCAAATCTTGCAAGTCAATCTGAACCTACTTCTAATTGTCGCATCGAAATAAAACTTTGTATTACGTACTTATGTAGGTACATGCATGTAGTTTACAAGAATATACACTAATTTGGTATCTTGGAACCGATCTAATGATAGAGACAGAAGGTGGGTGGCCGTAATAGGAACTCCTAAAAAACTTTGTTAGGGCTCATTTAATTGGTCTTGATGAGCAAGAGAGTACAGTCAGCAATAAAACGTGTCTTAAAAAAACCTTTTTTGACAAAAACTTATTTTCCATATTTAAATGTTACTTTTATCTATTTTTTACAGTTATAATTAAACTTATTTTCAGTGACATACGCATACTGTTAACACTGTCATACATTATCCTCAAAATAAAATACTTGAGACGCTTCAAGTCGAAAAATGGACACGATACTCTTGAATGGCAGTTATACGAAAATTGTTTTGTATTTGCCAAATTGTCAGCAATATAAACAGCGAGTAGGTACAATAAGTAGCATAAACAAGTAGCCAAATTGTCAGGTTGATTGGCGTGAGCGACTCCAGAGGCCCCACATAACTACAAGGAACATTGCAAAACAAAGCCACGAAGACCTTAAGTCGACATAATAAGAGTTAACATCATACGGTCTCGATACCGCTATTGAATGAATCGATAGAATATAATGTGTCTGGCGTATTCTGAATTATTGATGTACCTACTGTCAAAAATATTGGCATAAATAAACATTAATTTGTGTAATCTATTTTATTAGGCATATATATATGCGCTAGCTCGAACGAGAATACATTAAAAGTCTTTAACGATTCGATTAATCATCACGAGTTATGGAAAGGAAGTATTGTATAACTATATACTTATGCCGGTATGTATCCCTGCCTCGATTCAATAATATCAATGAACTTTACGATATAAAAACGTCCGGTAGCAGACTAGTCTGACAAATCCGAAGTCGAGGTCATAGTTAAGTGTATTTTGTAGACGCTTGTGCTATTGGAAGCATTTCTATTTCGGAGCGACACGAATGTCGTGTACGCAGTGTGTGACCGCCGCGACCACGCGCCGGCGCAGGTCTACTCTTTACTTTAGTGCGCGCGCGTGTTTATCGAAACAAACACGTAACCTAAACGTTGAATTATCGAAGATGTGATGTGATAATGAACGTTCAGTGTGAACAAATGGATCCGTGTAAATCAAAAGTGAGCTTATATATAGACATACGTGTGAACGGCTTAAAGTGTTTTTTGCGGTCACTGTTACATCGGTTGGGTTAATGTATAATAGTTTTACTTTGTTAACAATGGAGGTCAACAAGAATGGTCGTGTTTCGGTTCCGCAGAACCTTGAATTCAATTAGAATCCCGAGCTAGTTATTGGGCAGTTCGTTGTGAAATCGACACGGAAAACAGTATGAATAATTACTAATTCTGCTCCGTACGGATTCAATTAGACCCAATGTTAGAATATCAGCCAATTCAGTGGTACTGAATATAGGGATACTAAACTGCTGTTATATAGGGATTTGTTAGAAAGAAAGAAAAATATATCTAATGATATAATAATTTAGGTACCGTCAAATGGTCCATCATTGCCCTCCGGGGTATCTTTGCCCAAAAAGCAACACGTGAACATTTTTATTCGTGGGGTAATCATTTACAGATTTGTGGCAACACTGCTATTTTTAGTAGAAAATAGGTTATATAGGTGGCCACACTGCGCGTCGCATTTACTCGTAGCCTTACTTAGTAGCTTGTCAGATCAGAATTCGTCGAGTGAGTGTGTGTTTTTTGCGGGCCAATTCCGGCGGAGAATTGAACGCGTATCGTACGAAATGACAAATACAAATGTAATTATGAGCATGTACTTATAAATAAATATGAACTGTAGTTTATTTTTATTTCATTTCTAATAGTAATTAATATCTTAATTTAATCGGAAATTGTGAAACCGGGCAATGTTACCCTACAATGTCCAGGCTGGCTTAAGCCATCATTGCCCACCTTTGAAAACGACTTAGGGTTGTCACTTCCGAGTTTTTTAACCTACTGCGCAAGGAAATAAGTGTAATGTGCTTCTGTTATTTCAATAATTTTATAACTTCACTATGTTCATGTGCAGGATTAAGCAGACATTTGGCAAACGTATATAATATATAAAGTGACAGTAAATTGTTGTGGTATAATGCGAGGAATCCGAAAGATTTTAATAAAAAAATACCTTAAATTGTGTTTCATTATGATAAACAACTCATGCCAGATACAAACAGATACCTTCAATAAAAAAACTTTGCTCACGGAGAATATATAAAACGTTTCACCATTTGACCCTAAAGTGACAACCCTATCAGTTTGAAATTTGCTTTTTGCACTTTGTATGGAAACAACCTAAAATTGCCATGTAACATTGCCCACCCGATTGCCGACTTAGTTAAACTAATAATGAGAGGATGTTTGATGCTATCGCTAAAATTGGCCGAATTCTTGCTGGTTTTTTTTTTTCGTTATTTTAAGAGCTATATAATTCTGTGTTAAATCGACGTGGGCAATGTTGGACAAAACCCCGGGTAACTTGGCCCGCCTCTAAAATCGACCGAAATCTTGATTTAAAATATATTTAAAAAAAATTTTTCGCAGTCAGAAAAAAAATAAAAAAATCATCGTTTTCCAAAATAAGCGGGCAATGTTGGACCATTTGACGGTACAATAAAATGTTATCTAGACTTACAGATCCGTACATCAATGGCACTGGTGTTTGTGACCCAAAATGAGAAAATGGCTTCGTAATTATTTCCAATAACTAGACCAAAACAATCGATGCATGTGCGAACGCACTAAAACAAATGACAAAATCAGTAACTGGCAAAATCATAATAACAGCCGCAGATAATCAACGTTAATAATACTCGGCGGTGTCGAATATTCGGCCTTGAGTCAAACAGTAAAAAAAAAATCGTATTATATGGCATGAGTAGCTTGTGAAATGGTATTATTTTACATGCTTTTGTTGTCATGCGTGAAGGCCGCCATGACTCATACAATATGTAGTCCTCTTTATTTGAATTCTCCTTTTGTCGTCGCTGTAAAGCGAACGTTGAATCGTCTTTTATTCAGACTGCAAATAATTTAGGTACCAACTGAATATCTCATATGATATCTCAACTAAGTATCTCAGTAATGGACTTTAAAATTTGGTATTGTACTCGGTACAATAAACCGGAATACTTCTCAACGGAACAAAGTAACTAAAAATATACTTTGAATGTTAAAGTTGACTAAAGTTTAGCTTATCTGATATTTAGTTGTCGGGCGTAGAAAATCGCGAAATGTAGCGTTTATATACTTAATGTTGAGTTTGGTGCTTAGGCTCAGTAATTGCACAAGTTGCTAAGCAGCGAATTATTACACATTTGTGTCACAATAATTGTTGAGTGATGTCTTTAATAGTAATTATGAATTTAACATACGCTTTTAAGTAATACCTAACTTCATAAACTGGGACTTGGATCTGTAATTAGGGTATCAGACGTTCGTTGTTGAACTCTTTGATATAGCTGCTCATCCTTGTATATTAACAAACGCTTTACAAATGCTAATGGTAGGTGGTTTACCTACGCCCGTTGACAATCCTTTGAAATATATTTTACATAGAAACGTCTCGTGAGTCTCAGACATATTGAAATACACAATATGCTCTTGAAAATGAATCGCGAACTGATTCGAAACATGTCTAGCGATATTCGACTTGCACGACGTGGGAAAACCCGTTTTATACTTATATATTTTAAATGATAATATAATATTCAAAATAACTAAATATTCCTCAATCTACCTAAATTACATAGTCTATATCACAAATGCTACACATCACAACCCAATAATAGGTCACTATGAATACTTACTGTTTTATTATGACGATTCATCTACTCGACTCTACATCCATTACTAATAACCCTAAATCCCTAATCACCATGGAAACGGCACTCATATATTAGCGGCAACACTTACGTAAATATTTATGACTATGTTATCATTATTGAATCCTTATTTAATATAAACAGTTAACTACAAAAGGCACGCGTAAGCCGTTATTAACTAATATTTTCCGCTCAACGTCCTTTTAATTTATATGTCCAACGGCATAAAAAACTAATCTATAGAAACGGTTTAGCAGGTGCTATTATATGTGTACGTATATGTAGGTATAGCCCGCATTCGCGAGTGATCGACTTTAATGTACGCCGAGATATCGGTGTTTGCACAGTGATATGCCGCCGGGGTAACCCGCAGTGCGGGCTCGACGCATTCTTGCCGCCGACGTACCCCCGTAACTGACGCTCTGACATTGGTGACGTTGGGCCTCCGTAGCATGAAAGAAGTGAAGTGAATGCTGAGAAGTGCGCGTGATAAGTGTACGTTCCACAATCGGTGCGCCGATATGTTGTTGAATGGTGGCGTGAGCGGGCCTGTAAAACGGAGACGCTCAGGTCTCTGCGCAGCTCTATGCTGTCGTGGGGCACGGGCCGGGCCGGGAGCGCGAAGGCCCCGCCGCCGGCCCCCGGCCCCGTGCCCCACTCCAGCGAGGAGGCCGACGACGCCGATGCCGAAGGCGCGTTGCTCGCGGGCGCCGCCGCCCTGGCTCGAAGACGACACGCCATAAGGATCAAAAGGAAACCTAAAATCACCTTCAGAGTTTTAAGGTCTGTACTACACATTAAACTACGGTTTGTACGTCGAGATTAACGAGCTGGATGCAGTACTGCCGTGCAGAACTTAAAGTACAGTAAGTGCTATACGTCTCTCATTGCACTTACTGTACTTTAAGTTCTGCACGGCAGAGTAGTGGGTGTGTCTTTACCGCTTTCTCGAAATTACCCTATTTGAGATACATAGGTAAACCAAATTAGAAATAAGCGCTCCCCAAATATGAACAACACGTTTACGCCTAATTACTAAATATTTAACAAGTATATGTTCATAAAGGTAACATACCTACTATTAGATAGGATTTTTTTTATAACAATTGATCTTTAATAATCAATACAACATAAAAAAAAATTAAGTATATGTATTCACTCAATAGGCTTACATTTAAGATAGGCTTTAGGGCATTTAGGTAGGTAACCATATTTAAGCCTGTGACATTGACGCCGCGCCGGTTTGCCATAATGATTTTTAGGGTTCCGTACCTCAAAAGGAAAAAACGGAACCCTTATAGGATCACTTTGTTGTCCGTCTGTCCGTCCGTCCGTCCGTCTGTCAAGACCCTTTTTCTCAGGAACGCGTGGAGGTATGAAGCTGAAATTTATACCAATTACTCAGGTCTACTGTCCCTTGAAGCTGTGAAAAAATCAAACTTCTAAGCCAACGCAATCAAAAGATACAGCCGTTTATGCCGCAAATTTTCGACACTTGCAAGGGAATCAAAACCTACAGGGTGCTTCCCGTGAACTCAGAATCTTGAAATTTGGTACGAAGCAACGTCTTATAGCATAGATAAAGGAAAAATTACGAAAACCATAAATTTTTAGTTACATCACATAATATTTTTTTTTTAATAATTTTAAACTTACTACCCATTTCCTCATAAACGCGTAGAGGTATTAAATTGAAATTCATACCAAATACTCAGGTCTATAATACCTTTAAGCTGTAACAAAATCAAACTTCTATGTCAACGCAATCAAAAGAAACAGCAATTTAAGCTGCATATTTTGAAACTCGCAAGTACTCGCAAGGGAATCAAAACCTAAAGGGTACTTCCAGTCGACCTAGAATCTTGAAATTTGGCATGAAGCAACGTTTTATAGCACACATAAAGGAAAAATTCCGAAAACCTTAAATTTTTAGTTACATTACAAAATATATATTTTTTAATAAATATAAACTTATTACTTTTTTCCTCATGAACGCGTAGAGCTATCAAGTTGAAATTCATATCAAATACTTAGATCTAATTGCCTTTAACCCGTGAAAAAAAAAATTATAAGAACTTTGTAAACCTTGCAGGTTTGTACGGAACCCTCGGTGCGCGAGTCCGACTCGCACTTGGCCGGTTTTTTATCTATGATAAAACATCGAAGCGTGAGTAACGCATGAATCATCCACAAAAACGTTCAGGATATCTAGAAATAGTAGTTTACTACTACGATTTTGCTACATTTTAATAGGTACTTATTCCAAATGCACTAAAAGTCTATTCAAGTGCCAGCATTGATAGAGTCCATAGCGTTTTTGTAAGACAATTTAGCTCAATCAATGGCTGTGGCTGGCCCTCATCGACTCCATTGATTGCAATAAAGTGCGGTGGCCACACACCTGAACCAAATCAAATATTGAAATCGAATGCATATGCAAGCACTTATCGAATATCGATTGATGAATTTTAGAGCTTCGAACATTAATTGGTAGATTGTGAGAGCTGAGCGGTCGATGAGATTACTCTGTACGATATTAGGTGTTGCGAGATTGTGTCAATAGATTCTTTGCCGATTTTCATATATTTGCTATTTACGGGACCTTGTTTACGAACGTTTTCACGCACGAGACAGATGTACATACTCGTACCTACTTATATGCCTAGTGATGTGGTGATAAAAATAAACCTACGCACAAAACAAATGTGTGGATCATCAAACTATGTAGTTCAAACGATTGAAATAGGTATAACTAAGAACACTCTTGATCAAGTCAACTTTCGACATAAAAAGCGAAATAGAAATCCATTAACTTAAGACCATGACGATGACCAAGACCATACATATATATAGTACTTAACTATCATATACCTAGATTTGAGACAGAAAGGTTACCTTAATTGATTAAAGTATGATTGGTTGCAATCCTATCGTTGCAAGTATAAATTGAAAAATGCATTATTTATTGCAGCTTGATATTTAAGTAACCAATCCTGTTGGCGGAATAGTATTTACTGCATAATCAATCGGAATCAGGATTTATTCATGGTGTACTGTAATAGTCAAGTATCCTTTCTAGAAAAACGACTGACTGTTGAGTTCCTTTCAGCGTTTCTTCTCAACTGTGGTCTTCTCTTGTGAAATGCCGGTAGACTCAGACGTGTTAAGTGCTCTTGTGGCCTACTTACAGAATAAAGGTCATTATAACTGTAAAGTAATTAATCTCTCTCCGCTTCGTGGTGAGTTAATATCAATATTACGCGTTCATATTACAATTATGCCCTTCCCATAAACAGACTTTCCGATAGACTATAACTATTATTGTATCGAAAAATGTACTCCTGACTTTTTTTGCTTTGCCAGATTTGGCAATTATTTACATGCTATCAATGTCAGAGCATGCATTCTCAAGAATATAGCGGAAAGTTGTACGTAGGGTTATCCGCTAGAATTGTAAGTAACAAACTATATGGACTATAATGACAAATAAATTGACTATAATAACGGACATGGTTGATTAATTTACTCACAAGTATTGCGTATGTTTATTTTTGACCCATCTGTTTTCTTAATAAGTGTTTAGAATTGTCACGAACTAGAGATACCTATCACAACTACACGAGTGCACGCTTACTCTGTATTCAACATTTATTTTGTTCATGCACATAAGAACGGAACCCACGTAGACTAAAATGTTCTATACGTGAAGATATTTAAATCTCTTTAGATATACTTAGTTCAGTAAAGCCCAATGAATTACAGGTACGTATTCCAATTTTAAAGGGTTGGGTAACATATTACGATTTTATGAAATCACTGAAACGATACAGATAAAGCCCGACCATGTCCTGAAACGGCTAAACAATAAATATTATGAACTCAATACATATATATATTTAAAATGAAAATAACTGTTTATTTGTTGAAATTGTTTTACGCGCATGTGTTATTAATTTTACCTGAGGCGTATTATCTTACTTAAGAAAATAAACTCGTTTGGGAAATCAATGTATAGATACGAACTCTTACCGTAACGTGCTACATTATTGTCGATAGATATACAGTTTACCAATGTACGAATATACGCAGTTTTGTGTACCTACTGGATTCCGATAATCTATAACCACATTTTCGAGCAGTGTCATGAAAACGTATTTTGTCTGACTGTTGATGTGTTTGTGGATTTCAGAACGCATCCAGTGTGAGAAAGCTAACAAGTCAGAAGTTACATTGTTTTCACGCTGAACTGCAGAGTTCAAGAGCATTTTCACGAGCAGTCACGAGTTGTGTCATCACGTGACATACACTGTAACCAACGCCAAGTACTTGGCAAACACGGTGTTACTCCCTATTACGTAAACTTACGGCGTCAGAGCCAAATATAGGTATTAGTTATTACAATTTAACAATGATAAGAGATGTTTAGCGGTAATTAAATCTGTCTGAAAGGGCGTCTATTGATGTTCCATTTTAGGGTTTTAATTTATGGACCTATTTTTTACCAACATAGGGCTGTTTTTGTCGTTTGTTATTTAAAGAGTATATTTGCATGTAAACACTTCATTGCTCATTATTAACAATATTGAGGGCTACGCAAAGGGAGCCTGTGAAAATGTATACGATCTTTTTAAGTCGAAATATGAAATCAGTTAAATTAAAGTTACTTGGAAATGGATTCCAATTTTATTTACAGAACATCGTCTACTTATTTAGTGTACCTATATCCACAATAAGGATATATTATCTAAAAGCAATATCTTATTAGACATAAAACTCGCTGCCGTAATTTGGACTTTATAGGTAGTGATATGACTGGCCATTTTAAATTATGTGGACTGCCATCCGTCCGGGTTTCCGCGGATTTGTCCTAGTTTGGAGGCCGTACGAGAGTAGTCCGGGAGGGGTTTAAAAAGGTGCCCGGGTTTTCTCCGGACACTTTTTATCTGCATTAATTGCATTGTGAATGTGCATTGATAATATTATTTTCGGACACGTCCGGGAAAGAAACGCGATTTACACCAAATGTACGGTTTTTTTTTAAGTCTTTTTCCGGATTAGGCATCTCTAAAGATGGCAGCCCTAATTGCGCGCAGCGCGGACACACATTGCATTTTCCGAACCGCAGCCACACGTAACGTCACCGTCAATCCATATTCATAAAACGCATGTCATCTCGGTTATTGTCCGCCTTGACTGAACAATCAGTGTGGTACCTGTGGAGCCGGCGCGGGGCGCGCGGAATGCTAACTAGGCCCCACCGGATGCCATTGTGCGCCGCATGGCGCTCTGCGTCACAGGCTATAGACTTCGTTCACAATTCACGCTCAACCATAGAGTAGTACCCTTACCATGAGTTTACGTGACCGTACTCACTAGCGACTGTGTAAACAATTTATATGGAGAATAGTACAGCGCCCGTAGCGATTACTTCGTAGAACTATTACGCAGTTGGCTAGCGAGTTCGGTCACTGTAAATTCATGGTAAAGGTTCAGATTTCAACACGTTAATCTGGATACCCTCAGGACCCTTCTGTATTAGGGTCAACTGTTCCATATGAAATTATATTTTGTATTTTATTTGTACCTATCTGTGTTTTCAAATTTAAATTAAAGTAATTGCACCTGTCTCCTAAGTGATCCATTTAAGCAAGAGTGTGATGATTGCGATCTCCTCGTCTAAAGTTATAGCAGCAACAGAAATACATCATCCGTGAAAATTTCACTATCACGGTTCATGAGATACTGGTGAGAGACAGACAGAGACGGACGGGCGGACAGCGGAGTCTTACTAGGGTCCCGTTTTTACCCTTTGGGTACGAAACCCTAAAAATACAAAAGCAATAAATATTTAAATACATTTATTCTTTATTATAAACACATAATGAAATGAAGACTCCTAAGGCAAGTTTCGGCTTATGTTCGGACAAGGACAGGAAGGAATTTACGATTCCTGCTCTTGCAATTTGTGTGTGTGTGCGCCCATCCACAATATTTTTCCGATCAGTTGCGTTTATAGTTCATTGCAAATTGTCTTGTGGCAAAAAACCTTTTCGGTAAAGAAATGATAGACCGTATCGCTTGCACACGCCGCGTAACAAAATCGGACGGATCCTCTACGATTACGTTCATTATGCCGATCTCATCATCCAACGCTCAAATTTGCAAATCGTTTATAATTCACTGAAGAATGTAAATAATATGTCGGATTTGTCGATTGGGATATCGGCGTCTGTCCTTCCGTGTTGCTTCTGCGGCAATGTCTTATTGAATTAGCTTCCTTTTCAGGCGGAGAATTCGTAGCATAATGAATCAAACAAAAATGTATTATTGAAAAAGTCAATATCAACCATAACAAACTATTGTCAAATTGACGTGTCACACAAACTGAAAGGCAACGTTAAACGAACTCCTTATCTTTGACACATTCCTGTTTTGATCTTCTTGTCATGCATGTGTAAGAACTGAAAACTCTTTAATTGAACGAATTGAAATTAAATAATATTTGGTTATGGATTAAGAAGACTTTACACTGGTTTAACGTACTTAAGCGAGAAAATTAGGATCTTTTAATAACGGTATGAGTTAAGACACTAGTTTCTTGGAGAAATTTACTTAATTGGATCTGAAGAATGTGTCCTCGAAGTTAACGCAAATCAATAAAAACACGTTGTATTTAATCGGGTTATCTATAAAAAAAATGTATGAGTGTTTAATGGTTTTACTTTCATAATAAAAATCGTATGGAAGTCTGTTCAGGGCGCGTGGCAACTCCTGCCATATTCATTAGTAGGTACTATGTGGTATTGTAAAAGCTGGTCGGTTAGTTAGATTACGTAGATCGCCTGGTCTGTGTCTTCTATCACAGAATAGATAATAGTATAACTTCTATTTAATAATGTTATCACTATATTGGTTCAGTCTACTTTATCATGGATCGGCATAATCCTGCAGTACCTGAACATACTTTCATAGTTATGTCTATATCGACATTTGGACAGGGAACGTGTTTAATGGCAACTCGAACACCAAGAATCAATATACATATGTCCGTTAGGGTCCTCATCCACTGAAGAGGAGCGGAGAAAATTAACTAATCAGGCTGCGACTTTATGAAGCCGGTTTGAGGGAATACATCGAGAAATGAAGGCCCTGCTAAAGTAGTGGTAGTTGAGTGTAGTTTAGGTTCTAGGTTACACCGCTTCACACATTTAAAACTGCTACTGAAAAACTACAAGACAAAGATTACAAGGATTGCCATGCAATGGCTGGCTGCTCCCAAATTAAGAAATTAAAATTAAGTACAGCTTTAACATGCTCACCACGAAATAAGAAAAAACCTTACGACTGCAAGCGAGTAATATAAATAAAAGTATATGGGTAAGGACAAAATTCTTTGCATCGTTGGACAACGGCAATCACAATGGAATGTGTCACACCGGAAAAAAGTAGCACATTAAAATTGTAAATGTACGTGTACAAGGTTTGAAGATGAATAATAAATAAACATCGGGACAGGTGAAACTAAATAAAAGCTTGTAATAAGCACAATTGGTAACGTTGTCTTAGTTTCGACGAATTTCCGTTGTGACACGTAGCACAATGTTGTGTCACTCGTCGCACAATGGAGGCAAAATACTTCACGACCTAACCAGAAATGTTTCACACTCAATAAAATAAACGACTAGTGAACTTCGATGTGTAGCACCAATATACTATTATAGTTTGCAGTTAATCATTCGCAAGCAGAGAAAGCGTGATGGAAAACAATAAAATTACATTAGAGTCACAGAATTTTAACGCTACGCGGAGCTTCCACCAACACGATGCTCGACTGTCAGTAAAAACAACATGGCGGCACTATGGAAGTCAAGCTTGCAAGTTCGGAGTCAGTGTTCCATTAAAATAATTGAAGAATCTACTGGAATAGCTGTAATACTTATCAAGACCATCTGCTAAATAAATACATCCTGGGAAGGAGCACCAACTTGAAATGTATGCTAAGCCCTAAACTAAAGGTACAGGTCCTTCGCCTCTTCACACTCGACTCCAAATTCCACTCCTACAACGAAGCTCTAAGAAAACCCTACAACAATTACCTAGCCTTCCAGGGACTATCACACAACCTTCCAGGGACTACATCTAAACAAACCTAAATATGAAAGGATCTTTATACAGTTGAGCTGAACATTTCTTAATACTAATGGCCAAAAAGTGATCGGTTTAACCGTTGTGAACGTCTAGATGACAGGAACCCACGTTGAAGTAGTAACTCAAGCTCTTTTAAGAGAAATCTAACCGTGATGTGTCGCCTAGCGCTTCCGTACCCATATACTGTGCTATGCTACCATGTATTACCAAATAAATGTGTATTCTCTTACTTATTTAATGCAAGCTTCTCCTATCCTACTGCTACCTTGATTCTTTGTACTAAATTAAATTTTTAACTTAACTTAATGCTATCTATCCTCAAAATATAAACTGTTACTTCCTATGTGGCTAGCCACCAAAAATATCCACAGTTCCTATAGCAAATTCAATATGGAATATTATAGATACTCTTATAAAAATTATTTAATTCTATATGAAATATCAAATTCATTTAGTCCATAGTCAGATATGGTTGAAATAGGTTTCATTAGGTAACAATAAAAATCAATATGTGAATCAACCCAAACATTATTAAGATTCCGAAATGAAGGGTAATTTAGTTTTTTAAAATTGCATGTTCTTACTCCAGAATGATTAGAAAACATATGTCTATGTACAATATGAACCTACACTTCATTACCAAACTATAAACAGGTGAAAGTTACAGGATCTATGAGATTTTATTATGAATTTAATTAATCTTAAGTTTTCATATTTGACAATATTAAATAAATTTTGTCATTACTCCTTAATCTGAGAAGGTGGTTACCTCCCTTAAATAAACTATAGTAGACCAATCTGAAGTGGATTCTAGACCTATACAATAAGTAGGAAGTCGTTATAGTCTTCACAATTAAGAACTAGTAAGGACTAGATTATAGTATAATGGAGAAGGTATCTTTATTGTGTATATAAAAAAAAATATAAATTTTTGTTAATGATCCCCTACCACCCTGAGTGTGCGGAGAGTATCACTGAACGCTTTACCTATCTATTCCTGAGAAGCAAATCGAATTAAAGCGTTCAGCTAGAGGATGGGGAACTCCGCTCCTAGTCTAAGCTGAACAAACCACTGTGGGATCTCATCACATCTATGCATGACGTCCTACCTAAAGCAAAGTGTCAAGGATCCATCTTTTAGGGAAGCCTTTTGGCGCAAGCTTCTTAAGTTAACTACACAAGGTCTACTCTAAGGATTTTACCTACCTATTTAACTAGTTAAATATATGTGATGGCTGCAAAGACTATGACAATGTAGTTATAATTGTATTTATAAGATCTCTAGTACACTACTCTTCCTTAGTAGGTAAGAACCCTTCTAATAAGTTCTAGGACTTGGTTTTCGTTTGACCATACTCATAAATGTAGTACACCCTTGAAATCATGAAGACTATTGTGTCCGTTCGGAGTATCTTTCAACTCTCGACTGACTCATTCTGATAAGGGAAATTACTTTCAACCCTTGTGATATAAATTGATTTAGTTCTGAGATCTGCGATGTAAATACGAGAACGAATAACTTTCATTATTGCTATCCATGAGTCCTCGGCTTTTCTTAGCAATTTACACTTCAGATACTCCACATCCAGTCTTAGGAATGTTTTGCATTTCCATACTATACGACGATCCACAATTTCCTTATCAAAATTATAACAAAGTTTAAAATTATTTCTGCTCATTGAAAGGGCGAATGTCATCGGTCAGCTGATTCGACTTAACTTTAGTGTTGCCATTCTATCACTGAGGCTGTAACATATGTACATTACTTTAAATCATAATCAGTAAATTTTAACTAATTATTTCTATATATATTGATGTCATATTAAAGGTTCTAAATATCTGATTGGTTTAAATAACAGGTTTCTCTACTCCCTTTCTTTATAAACTGTTACAAGATTTTGTTTTTCACTACTGACATCCCGAGTCAGAAATCAGCTGTTTGTATCTATTATACCAGACGAGATTAAAATAATTTGAATAAATGTTATGTTAATTAATGATGAATGGCCGATTGCTCGGAGGATAAAAAAAAAACCCCGTTCTAATATTCCTAGTGGAGTGTACCTATCCCCATACCCCCATTTGCCCTAGCTAGTACCACCAATACTAGAGGCCTAAACCTCACATTTACATTTAAACGTGTATGGAACCTAGGTAAGCTAAACTATAAATTCGGGAGATTAACCCGAGGTTGGACTAGAATCAGTGTAAGTGGGTCCCCCCTTGCGTGGCTAAGACACCGGAAACGCAGAGTAACCCGCCCTAATATGTGTATATAAAGCAGACATATAAATATATAAGTATATGAGACCGAACATGGAGGTCCATTTGGCTTCGGCAAGCGCGGAAAGGCCCGCATGTCCATCACGTGTGGTCATTGCTTCCACCAAACAAAACTATCCACATTCGTAGGCTATTCACTGCACTTATATATGGCTAGTGCCCGAGCTGCCTAACTCGGGTAAAACTAGAAGGGTCTGAAAGATATTCGTTTAACAGCCGCAAGGTTAAATATCTTTCACCTGGCAACCATGTACCAAAACACTATTTCTGGCATGTAATTAAGCTTAATAGCTTTCAAAAAACAACAAAATCCCACAACATTTCAATAAACAATTATAGATCAGAAAAATAATGTAATTCCAACAGAAATTCCCCTTAGAATTAAATTTAATACCTTATTGCCAAACAACAGTGTTACCCAGTCGAAGTCGCAAGAAAGAATGAATGAACTCTATAAAATCCGTCCCTATTTATACCAATATTCCCCGACCTTCGTAACTATCTCCGTAAACCACCCTACTGTCTATTTCACGACTGCCAACCCACTGTTCCGTTAAAACACTGTGACCCCTTCCTGGTCATTCTGGACATTTCAGATGCGTCACGCGCACGTGACCGATGAGACTCCTCCCACTAAATTTTGATCCTTATTCAGTCTAAAATAAAGCTCAATTCTTCCGTTGGAAAATTTTGTGAAGTAATTTGCTATTTTAAAAAGGTAGGGTGCTTAGTTATTGGAATATTTTTACTTGCTTTCGTAAACATTAATACAGTTACTTCTATTAGGCATTTGTATTGTATTATAACTATTCAATGATGATTTTAGTATTAGCCGGCGAAATATAATGCTATTGTCGGGAACGTGATGATGACAATGATGATGTGAGTCTTACGATGGTGATATATGATTACAATATGATGGCGAGCACATGACGAGAACATGTGAATCGCTACAACCGCCCCCCTGCGAAAGTTTGAAGTGGATTGACATTGTCAAATAACGTAGAACTTCGCATTCCCTTATTAAATTGTAAAAACAATAAAAGAAAATATATATATAAGACAAATTATTCTTAAAACAAATAACATTTTGTGATAATCTTGGATATTCTAAATCCGTCAGTATTCGTACCCTTAAGTGTGTGTGTATTTAAACCAATACTTGGAAAGTCACTTGTGTAATAAATCAGAATTCAAACCATAGAATAATATCATTGAATCGTGAATATATTTCTCCAAATCTCGACCACATCGTAAGAAGTGTTTGGTTGTGAGTCAAACAAGCCCTATTAGCTCGGTTTTGCCTAAGCACCTCAAACTTGACCTGCCCATTGCTCAGCCTCATTTGCGAATTCACATTGTACGAATTCTTCGATGAATTGACAAAACTCTCCTCAGACAACATAGCAAGATCTTTGGTATAGATACTGAATATTCATCCTTACTTCAATTCAATAACTGATTCCGATTTCAAATTCTTCTCCAAAATCACATGCGACTTTCCTTCCTCGGTGCGTGTATCACATCAAGAATAAACAAGCCAATTTCAGCTCTATAATCATACAATTGTGGGTTTTTTTTTTTTTTTTTCTCTTGTAAAACTATAGACTTACTTGTCGAATTGTGAAATAATGTTTCATTTCAAAGTTATGATAAATAATATTATTATACCCGAGGTTCATACAAATATACTAATTTAGTTTTATCCTGCCTTTACGGACAAAACTATCCACAATTCCTTTTTCTTTAAAAATATACAGTTGGCCAATCTAATCGTTGACATGGGTGTGTGTGAAACCTGCACGTTCCTGCTCGTGCTCGAAGAAGGTTAGCCCGTAGGCCGTGTAGAGTATTGTCTCGCACAAACTACCGCACAACGGTCTTAAATCGAAACTTCGATTTACTAAGCCTAACTTCTAAGTATGTGCAAACCAATTGATATCTTTAGAAAATACTCCCGTTCGTACCTCTAAAGATAGAAGACCCCCCCCTTTTCGGATCCGAATACTTTCGAACGTAGCTTGAATACATACAGACAACATCCAACTCAAAAAGTCCACTCATTCATCCTCTCATACGTCGCACTACAGGCTCCTACATTCGTTTTTCCGCATCGACTTAGTCAGAAGAACATCACCCATTATGTATTCAAAATCCATACTACTTTACCTTCCTATAATATCCCAAGTTCCCCTTTACTTCTTACATCAAATTCAAAATAAAGATTTTCTCTGATATAAATAATAAAATTGTCCATCCACTTCACACATTTCATTTTTTTTTTTTATACTATAATAAAACTCGCAATTATTTTATACACCTGGTTCAATTCACCTCTAACTACCCTTTTGAAAATTATCGAATTTCAATTTATTAAAGAAACTCAAAATACGTATTAATGGAATAGAACCATTACGTGATCATCCATGTAACTTATCAAATTTCAACTTATTAAAGAACCTCAAAATACGTATTAATGGAATCGAACCATTACGCAAATCATCCATGTAACTTATCAAATTTCAACTTATTAAAGAACCTCAAAATATGTATTAATGGAATCGAACCATTATGCAAATCATTCGATGAAATATACTAATAGCGACCTCTAGTGAAATTTGCGTACACACATTCGAACCTTAACTTACAATACTTATACTGCGGTACGACTTTATACTATGACATCACTATTGCCTTTTAAAACAAATCGACTGTAATCGATACCTTAATCGATGTTATCTTAATATCCCTATTGAACATTAGATTTTGATTAATAAATTACTGAAATACTTGTACGTTGTTTAATTAAATAAAATATAAAAATATATTTAACTATTCTATAAATGTTACGTAAATCTTACGAACTAGGTAAGTAAATCTATGCCTTAATAATAGTCTACTATTTATGTCATCTTATCTCTTTAACCTGGCAACACTGTCTTATGACATGTCAAATGTCAAAAATTTTTTTTTCATAACCTATATATTCTATGAAATGAAAATTAACTTACGAACAGAAGGATAATGTAATGAACAACGAAACGGATTGTTATGAAGAAAACTGTGATAAAATGAGTCTACGATAATAAGGTAACTATTTTCTACGCTTGTTAGTATGTCCTGACTAAAATATTGAGCAAAGAAAAATCGTGTTGTAGTTATGTTATATTCAATGTTTGTTTTTGTTACAGAAGCAAAACAACTACGTTAATCTCCGCGCAACGGTTATAAATTATATCTCAAAATTTATGCAAAAGTAATGAAACCCGGATAATTAGACAAGAAGCAATGTAGTCGAACTCCACGCCACCTGAAACATACTATCAAAACGTAAGTTAACAAAAGTTTTAACTGCGTTTGTTCATAAAGTAAATCTTGATTCTTCTGTACGCCAATTTATGCTCTTTTCTTGATTCTAATATCTTCTGTCTCCTATTTCCAGACTCCTCGCAAATCTTGATAACTTCTCAGTACAAACTAATCTTGAATGAAGCAAAAATAATGAAGGATGAGTTGAACTCCCTACTTCTACTGCTGCAGCTTATTGGAACTTCTTCACAAGGTAATATTATTTATCTTACTGTACTATTGTTTCAATTTAAAAAGAACTTAGTTGTTTAAAAATATCTTCATGCTAATGTTCGTGGAAATGACTTCGATCAAAAACAGTAGGTACTTCTTCGGGGTCGAAATTTTATTAATTTCTTCCTATAATTACTGCTAATTCTTTTTTTGTCTTCATCCTATCATTTTCTCAAATCTGTTTCCATCACCTGATTACAATTTCCATTCCTGTTGAAGTCGAGCAGTTTATTTATGAACTAAATTTATTTCCCTCAAACTACTGTTATAAATGTATATATCTCAAGGTAAAGTATGTATATGTACTGTATAACTTTCTAACTTTGTTTAATAACAAATAACATTTAATCTAACTTGTTTCAATAATTATTTATTTTACTTTCCAGATTTTTGGATTTCAACAACAAGCTCCGGACAAAATCTACTATAGATCTAAAATGTAACCTGAGTATCATGACTAATGCATAATAAGAACTTGATTGAAGATGTATCTACTTATTTATAAGAATACTTAACAGAACTGAATACCTTAATAAATCTAATGGTAACAATACAGACATACTTCGCTTCAAAAATAAATTAAATTTAAACTGCTTTCCTTTTCTCTCTGATTCTGTGGTTATACTCTTATACTACATGTGAACATATATGTAAGTCATTCTATTGGTAATCTATAAGCCATAAATGTACCAAAATTATTGTAATAAAATTACTTTCATTTCATTTGTTTCATTATGTGTTAGGAGTCCGCCCCCCCACTTATGAAATCACTAACACTCCTACTTTCCTTATATTTGCTATATTTAATGTTTCTAATAAGACTTATATTAAACTAAAAGATGAATATTGTAGCTAGAAGCCTTACTTATACTAAGGTTGACATTGTAGCTAGGGTCATGTTTATCAGATCTCATTGTGAAACATTTCCTACACTGAACTAAAGCCTATAAATAAATCTACGCCCCCCGAAATAATAAATCCCTAGTATCCTCATAGTCTATCCTTAATTTCATAACAAATTTACAACACAGCTTGAACTAATAACTGATGTAAAAAAAATTCTTCACAACCTCATATTTTCTGTAGTCAAGAACAATGACATCTCTATTCTACCTCACTTAACTAATTTCCTACGATATTCCGACTTTATAACTAAAATAAAATTAAATTTATTTAAATAATCATCCCATCTCGATATCATATCCATTTACTGATAAGATAGCACCTGTCAGCTGTCAACTTGTCGTATCAACTTAATTAAAGGCGTTTCTATTCACTCAGCCTTGGTTATGTTTTTAATTTAAAAATGAATTACCTATTATTATTTTCCCCAATTATGTAAATAATGCGTAAATAATGTTAAATGTATCCCTAAATATCTCAATCTTATGTTATATTAATAATACGAACATATTGAGTAAAGTTGTCTACGTATCTGATTGAAACTAAAGTAAGTATATTATAACTTGATATTATTATTTTATGTAACGTAAATGATTATCTAGAACTTAAATAAACCACCTATTTAATTATCAATCAATATTAAAATTAGCTTTGTGAACCATAAAAACAATCGCAACGAATTTAATCGTATCTCAAATAATCCCGTATAGAACTACAGATAAAATAACAAAATGCCTGAATGAACTGTCAATTAATTATTGTTTGCAAAATATTGATTGATAAAAAATATCCCGTTGTTCTAATATAAATCTTTTGTTTCAGGTACTATTATTATGTGAAATAAGAAAAATATCGTGTGTTATATCAAGAAGCTACTCTATTCACTATAGTTTGTGTATAAATATGCAACAAAATATATTTCGAGGCGACATGCACCCAACAACCCATCACGGCGAATCTCTTTTCCATTCTCACGTCAACAATTGTACCCGTACGGGCATCATAGTTCAAAGCTCAAGTGTTCAAAGATCCCTTCAATAAAACCGTCACTAACAACTCCACTAAAATTCCATGGCGAAATAACAAAATGAAAAACAATTGTCGAACTACAAACGCAAGAAGACAGCAAGACATGAAACCTCCCGACAAACTGCATCGGCACGACTCAACAATCCCGGACTGATCCTATCCTGGTCACGGCACCAATTGTAATACTTATCAAGACCATCTGCTAAATAAATACATCCTGGGAAGGAGCACCAACTTGAAATGTATGCTAAGCCCTAAACTAAAGGTACAGGTCCTTCGCCTCTTCACACTCGACTCCAAATTCCACTCCTACAACGAAGCTCTAAGAAAACCCTACAACAATTACCTAGCCTTCCAGGGACTATCACACAACCTTCCAGGGACTACATCTAAACAAACCTAAATATGAAAGGATCTTTATACAGTTGAGCTGAACATTTCTTAATACTAATGGCCAAAAAGTGATCGGTTTAACCGTTGTGAACGTCTAGATGACAGGAACCCACGTTGAAGTAGTAACTCAAGCTCTTTTAAGAGAAATCTAACCGTGATGTGTCGCCTAGCGCTTCCGTACCCATATACTGTGCTATGCTACCATGTATTACCAAATAAATGTGTATTCTCTTACTTATTTAATGCAAGCTTCTCCTATCCTACTGCTACCTTGATTCTTTGTACTAAATTAAATTTTTAACTTAACTTAATGCTATCTATCCTCAAAATATAAACTGTTACTTCCTATGTGGCTAGCCACCAAAAATATCCACAGTTCCTATAGCAAATTCAATATGGAATATTATAGATACTCTTATAAAAATTATTTAATTCTATATGAAATATCAAATTCATTTAGTCCATAGTCAGATATGGTTGAAATAGGTTTCATTAGGTAACAATAAAAATCAATATGTGAATCAACCCAAACATTATTAAGATTCCGAAATGAAGGGTAATTTAGTTTTTTAAAATTGCATGTTCTTACTCCAGAATGATTAGAAAACATATGTCTATGTACAATATGAACCTACACTTCATTACCAAACTATAAACAGGTGAAAGTTACAGGATCTATGAGATTTTATTATGAATTTAATTAATCTTAAGTTTTCATATTTGACAATATTAAATAAATTTTGTCATTACTCCTTAATCTGAGAAGGTGGTTACCTCCCTTAAATAAACTATAGTAGACCAATCTGAAGTGGATTCTAGACCTATACAATAAGTAGGAAGTCGTTATAGTCTTCACAATTAAGAACTAGTAAGGACTAGATTATAGTATAATGGAGAAGGTATCTTTATTGTGTATATAAAAAAAAATATAAATTTTTGTTAATGATCCCCTACCACCCTGAGTGTGCGGAGAGTATCACTGAACGCTTTACCTATCTATTCCTGAGAAGCAAATCGAATTAAAGCGTTCAGCTAGAGGATGGGGAACTCCGCTCCTAGTCTAAGCTGAACAAACCACTGTGGGATCTCATCACATCTATGCATGACGTCCTACCTAAAGCAAAGTGTCAAGGATCCATCTTTTAGGGAAGCCTTTTGGCGCAAGCTTCTTAAGTTAACTACACAAGGTCTACTCTAAGGATTTTACCTACCTATTTAACTAGTTAAATATATGTGATGGCTGCAAAGACTATGACAATGTAGTTATAATTGTATTTATAAGATCTCTAGTACACTACTCTTCCTTAGTAGGTAAGAACCCTTCTAATAAGTTCTAGGACTTGGTTTTCGTTTGACCATACTCATAAATGTAGTACACCCTTGAAATCATGAAGACTATTGTGTCCGTTCGGAGTATCTTTCAACTCTCGACTGACTCATTCTGATAAGGGAAATTACTTTCAACCCTTGTGATATAAATTGATTTAGTTCTGAGATCTGCGATGTAAATACGAGAACGAATAACTTTCATTATTGCTATCCATGAGTCCTCGGCTTTTCTTAGCAATTTACACTTCAGATACTCCACATCCAGTCTTAGGAATGTTTTGCATTTCCATACTATACGACGATCCACAATTTCCTTATCAAAATTATAACAAAGTTTAAAATTATTTCTGCTCATTGAAAGGGCGAATGTCATCGGTCAGCTGATTCGACTTAACTTTAGTGTTGCCATTCTATCACTGAGGCTGTAACATATGTACATTACTTTAAATCATAATCAGTAAATTTTAACTAATTATTTCTATATATATTGATGTCATATTAAAGGTTCTAAATATCTGATTGGTTTAAATAACAGGTTTCTCTACTCCCTTTCTTTATAAACTGTTACAAGATTTTGTTTTTCACTACTGACATCCCGAGTCAGAAATCAGCTGTTTGTATCTATTATACCAGACGAGATTAAAATAATTTGAATAAATGTTATGTTAATTAATGATGAATGGCCGATTGCTCGGAGGATAAAAAAAAAACCCCGTTCTAATATTCCTAGTGGAGTGTACCTATCCCCATACCCCCATTTGCCCTAGCTAGTACCACCAATACTAGAGGCCTAAACCTCACATTTACATTTAAACGTGTATGGAACCTAGGTAAGCTAAACTATAAATTCGGGAGATTAACCCGAGGTTGGACTAGAATCAGTGTAAGTGGGTCCCCCCTTGCGTGGCTAAGACACCGGAAACGCAGAGTAACCCGCCCTAATATGTGTATATAAAGCAGACATATAAATATATAAGTATATGAGACCGAACATGGAGGTCCATTTGGCTTCGGCAAGCGCGGAAAGGCCCGCATGTCCATCACGTGTGGTCATTGCTTCCACCAAACAAAACTATCCACATTCGTAGGCTATTCACTGCACTTATATATGGCTAGTGCCCGAGCTGCCTAACTCGGGTAAAACTAGAAGGGTCTGAAAGATATTCGTTTAACAGCCGCAAGGTTAAATATCTTTCACCTGGCAACCATGTACCAAAACACTATTTCTGGCATGTAATTAAGCTTAATAGCTTTCAAAAAACAACAAAATCCCACAACATTTCAATAAACAATTATAGATCAGAAAAATAATGTAATTCCAACAGAAATTCCCCTTAGAATTAAATTTAATACCTTATTGCCAAACAACAGTGTTACCCAGTCGAAGTCGCAAGAAAGAATGAATGAACTCTATAAAATCCGTCCCTATTTATACCAATATTCCCCGACCTTCGTAACTATCTCCGTAAACCACCCTACTGTCTATTTCACGACTGCCAACCCACTGTTCCGTTAAAACACTGTGACCCCTTCCTGGTCATTCTGGACATTTCAGATGCGTCACGCGCACGTGACCGATGAGACTCCTCCCACTAAATTTTGATCCTTATTCAGTCTAAAATAAAGCTCAATTCTTCCGTTGGAAAATTTTGTGAAGTAATTTGCTATTTTAAAAAGGTAGGGTGCTTAGTTATTGGAATATTTTTACTTGCTTTCGTAAACATTAATACAGTTACTTCTATTAGGCATTTGTATTGTATTATAACTATTCAATGATGATTTTAGTATTAGCCGGCGAAATATAATGCTATTGTCGGGAACGTGATGATGACAATGATGATGTGAGTCTTACGATGGTGATATATGATTACAATATGATGGCGAGCACATGACGAGAACATGTGAATCGCTACATAGCGTTGTAAATTCCGTGTAATGTTCGCACAACTGGAGGTTGCACAATGGAAGAATATTTGGGACATGCATAAAATAGCCGCAAAATTTAAAATGATGAAGGATATCGAATATTAAACTATACCTGCGTCTTAACAAAACCTAAGACTATATATACAAATAAACTGTATAAGTTAAGGCGTTCGTACTTTAAAACAAAATCAATATATTCTCGAGAAAGCAGAGTACGGACATATTCATTTTGTATGGGAAATATAATAAAGATAAAAAAGTATATTTCTGAATATTTTTTTTATTAACTATTCTGAAAATCAATTCGTTTATTGAAGATTGGGTTAATAGGAATTGTTATTTGGCGTGTTTTTCTACTCTACAAATTAACGATAAATGTTCTATTTTTAGTTTGAGATGAGGTGTCCACCTATTAATGTATGACAGCATTTGCAAAGAATTTGGTCCTTACCCATATACAAAGCGACTTACCATATTGCTACCTGTTTTCTTATGTTTACAACCTATTAAGTTAACGATTTATGGTGGTTTTGTCGAAGTTATAAACATGACATAAAACCGGGACATGAAATGAAACACAGACGTGCAGCACAAATTTATACATTCTTAGAAACGAAGGGATTAAAACAAGTTCTAGATAAACGGGAAATAGCTACATAATATATTGAAAAAAAAAAACGGTAGGGTACATAATAATCACCTCACTGTCTTATCTTTTGCCTTCCTTCATTTTATAACTATAATTACTTATTTAAACGATTACATATTTCTGTAGCTAACTAATAATAACAGAACCTCGTTATAATGTCAGGTTGATTGCTCAATTTAATCGAAAAACGTTGTAACCATCACGACTGAAACTAAAATAGATCAGTAGATGATAAGTTAATTTGTCAAATCAAATATTTAGTTCACCTTTGAGCTGTTGCTTGAAACATTAATCATTGACAAATCTGATTGGTACGTCAATCACCCGTCTGTCCCAGCTTTTTTGGTGCGGGATTCAGTAGAATATATTTACTTTAGAGCAGAAATTGTGTTAAATACCCTGAATATTCCACTCAAATATTTTGTTGCGTTCAGGTATTCCCCTAAGATTTCAACGGAATCTCCTAGAAGCTTTAAGCGTTTACTAAACGCCGTTTAGACAATTTATTCTAACGTATAGTTTAGACAATTTATCTAGCAGCTATTGTTAACCTGGTTCGGCCAGACGTAAATATAAGTTAAATGTTGGTGGATGTTATTAACCTTATTACCTATTGTTGATATATTTAAGGACAATTTGTGTGATGAACTCGAATATTTGTGCCTGGATCATGGATGTTATTTGTATTTAAGTATGGATTTTTCTATATAAGTATGTTTATAGTCCCACAGTAAGTATTGCCTTGTGATATGGGCATATCATCACAAGGCAATACTTACTGTGGGACTAGATCGATTTGTGTGAGGTTTTCCGTTATTTTTTACTTTGTTTATATTTATTTATATTTTGTACTACTTCAACGTAAATATATAAGTATTGGGCAACCACACACAAAATGACTTAGTTCCAAATTTCTAGGTATGGTGTCATAGGCACTATACGACGGTATACAATTATTGGTATACAAACTTAGACACAACTGTAGGTAAAAAAAATGTGCCGAACTTTTTTAATAATGATGAAGGGACAAACTATATTATTAGCATCGTGAATTTGGTAGTTCACGATGCTAATAATATAGGTACTGAGTCTCAGGGACATTCCTTCCACCTACATTAAACCATGATAAAATACTTGTCTAGATAATGCTACGCCGCGTGTTCGAAGTTTCCCTTAATTTTGACGTAATTCCCAGCAAGCCCATGTGAAGAATAACCCGTGACCCATAATCATGTATTATTTCACAGCTGACTGTAAGTAGGTATGTCTTAATTTTCTTTTATAGACTCTTCGAACCTATAAAAAGTTTCATTAGACGAACCCTAAACCTTTAACTCTTACTTGTATTGAAAAAGTTTCGTAGGATAAGTTTCTAAAGAGTAGGCGGTTGCTCAATATTCCTAGTTTACTGAAAATGCATGTCCACGTTTTTCAGTAGCATTCTCTTAGTAAATCCTATGACTGAAAATTGACAATATTACAAATATTCAAAAGCAGCAGCAGGATAGCCATACGAGTTCGAAACATATCGGGCCTTTCCTGACAATTTTTACGTAAGTTTAAACCGTTTCTAGGGTTCCGCACCTAAATCGGAAAAACGGAACCCTTATCGGATCACTTTGTTGTCCGTCCGTCCGTCTGTCTGTCTGTCAAGACCCTTTATCTCAAGAATGCGTAGAGGTATCGAGTTGAAATTAACACCATATACTCAAGTCTACGATCCCTTCAAGCTATAAAAAAATCAAACTCCTAAGTTGACGTGAAAAAAAGATACGGCCGTTTATGTTGCAAAAAACGTACATTTCGACACTCTCAAGGGAATCAAAATGATAGGGTACTTGTCGATGACCTAGAACTATGAAATTTGTCAAGTAATATCGTCACATACTACAAATACTTGTAAAAATCTGAAAACTATACATTTGTAGCGAAAAGTGTTAGCGAGTGTACCGTTAGTTTCAATTATATGCTGCCGTGCTAAGCTAAAAGGCGATCTTTTTGTATGGAGCTCCATAGCAAAAGGGCGCCTTTAACCTTAGCACGGCAGTATGTAGGTATTAGGTACAAGCTAATTCAGTTCATATGACAAATTTTAAATGCTTTGTCAAATTTTCGTTTTAGCAGCGAAATATTGTTTACAAAAATTTCAAACTAAGGCCCAAGGTAGGAAGTAATTATGTAAGAAGTACTTGGAATTTCGGAAACTCTAATATTGTTCCAAAGTTGCCGACTTAATGAATAACAGAATGATAATTAATTATTCATGGCCGCTTAACCATTCCTCTTTTTAATTACATCGTAATATTATGAATAAGTAGAACGGCATGAACAGAATAAGTTATTCGCGATTGAATATTAAAACTGCAAAAAAGGAACACCTGAAATCTCTATACAAACGCATGAGCCTACCTTACCTACCTAACTTAGGCACTGCCCGCAAATACGTTACATTCATCCAAATGTCACATCGCCGTTCCCGTTACTATTCAAAGTAATAACAGGAGTTTCAGCCCGAAAACTGTTCCGCTTTGCATGGAAATGGCGGTATCATTATTAGGTACCCACTATCCGCGGACGCCATGTCCGCAGTTCAATCGCGAGGCTGGGATTTAAATCATTCAGTCAGGCCAGTACATCAAACTTTGCAGTTTTGTTGTACGAAAGTTGGAGACTACATCAGCGGAGTTAGTTATGATGTAGCTGGTTCGCAACTGCTTCGCAATCAATTAACCCCACATTAGCGAGCTAAACTTACGGATTACACGGGGTGAGGTCAGAAGATATTGATATTGTGAACATAATTTGACTAGAAAAGGCAAAATAAATACTTAAGAGTAAATATTTTTATGATCACGTACAAATGTAGTGACTGACTGTCTGACAATACAGATTGTTGAATGTGTGGCGAGGAGGCAGAGATAATGATGCACATACTGTGTGAATGATGCCCTTGCCAGACTTAGGATGAAGGAATTCGGTATCCGTTACCCAGAACCGAAGGAATTCCAGGCACTACCAATTGGTTCTATCATCCGATATATGAAGGTCGTGGAACAATCCTTTGAGTGGATGCAACAAGGGGTAACTACACAAAAGATCCCATTGGATCGAAGTGTATCCGAAAGGACCCCTACAACAAGATAAGATAAGAATGTAGTGAAACTAGTGACAGCTCAGTTTTAGTGAGGCAGAGAAAATTGTAGCGAATATCAAAGCTCCGATGCCGTTCTATCTTTATTTACAACATGCTTGCTTAATATATGCTAATCGCAAAAAAAAAATATCCGATTTTCATTTTTATGTCCAGCAGATGCGAAATAAATATAATAGTAAACCGACTAAAACCCTACCACACTTTACATTATAATTTACCCGCAATCTGCATAGCGAATTCTATACGGGTGGTCACCGTGACTCAGTATGAATTTATTTGAAATAACAACTTTGGTCTTAGGGACCATGGTTTCGAATTTAAAGTCCAGAAAATATTTTTAACTGGGAGTTGAATCTTTGTAGGCAAATCTGTAACAGAGTAATTTTTTTACATTAAGGGTAAATTGAAAAGTAATATACAATACATTTATTTATTACAAGGAAAAGGAACCAATGTGTGATTAAAGAAAATGACACACTTTGTCACTTTGTCTCTTAATAACCCAGTGAAGAAAGGGGTTTATCTTACAAACGGTCCGGTAGTGTTGGATTTTTGATATGTTGTCTAGGATGGTTAGTGAGTGTTTAAAATGCAAAATGCACAATTCCCCCTCCTCCGCGCCCGCCTCCGTACTGTAAAAACCGGCAACTTCTGCAGATTTTTGCTTATGTATGTATGTATGTATGTATGTAAACGCTTTATTGTACACAACAACTGGTTATAAATACATTGATAACAAATGAAATATGTACAAAGGCGAACTTATCCCTATTAGGGATCTCTTCCAGATAACCTTTGAGCAATTGAAGGAATGGGTATACGAAGAAAATAGGCAAACTACACTGCGTACAACCAAGATATCTATATTATACTTAATAAAACTATAATAAGTACATAAACTAAGTAAGTATACACATATATTTGTACTATTTATAAGATATATATTATATATACATATATATATATCTACATATAATACATATAAATGCGTAAATAAATATAGTATTCAATGAATTCACACGTCATCGGACAGCCACAATTTCTTCAAGTTAATCTTAAGTGATGCAACAGATGGAGACTCCCTAAGGGACAAAGGCAACTCATTCCACAACTTCACTGCGCTTACCGTGAAAGACTTGCTATAGGTACGCGTCTTATTAGACGGTACAGCCAGAGTGAGATTGGCGCTAGACCGCAAGCGGTGACCACTGCCATCAGCCATATACGAAAATCTCTCACTAAGGTAAGGAGGAGAAGTAGGATTAAACAGGACATTAAAGAGCAATGAAAGGACATGCACGTCTCTACGCCGACGAATCGGTAGCCAACCCAGCTGCGCTCGAAAGGAAGAGATGTGGTCATATTTTCGCAATCCAAATATATACCTGATACACACATTTTGTAGGCGTTCAAGCTTGTCAAGCAGTTCCTCCTTAAGATCCAGTAGAGCAATATCACCATAGTCTAGTAGTGGGAGCAAGAGAGATCTGGCAAGAGTGATCTTGGTGGAAATTGGCAGAAAGTTCTGCAGGCGCCTTAAAGAGTGGAGAGATGCAAAGAGCTTCTTGCTAACTTGCGCTATGTGCGGTGCCCACGAAAGCGTCTGGTCCATGGTGATACCCAAATTTCTAACTGTAGAGGAAAGGGGGATAGGAATCCCACCAAAAAGAATATCAGGTACCACCATTTCAGATACTTTATTTACAAAATGAGGACTACCAATAACAATTGCTTGCGACTTTTTTGCGTTTATGTTTAACCCGAAGTTATTTGCCCAGCTGTAAATAGACTCCAAATCCGCATTGATCATATTAATAAGCGACGGCATATCCTCGATACTAGCCGCTGCATAGATCTGCAGGTCATCTGCATAAAGATGGAACGAGGATCTTAAACACTCGGTGATCCCACCAATAAATATTGAGAAGAGAAGTGGAGAGAGGACGCCCCCCTGAGGGACACCAGCGGAAATTTCACGCCATTCCGACAGTTTGTCGTCGACCCTAACCCGCTGGCGTCGACCAAAGAGGTAGTCGTGAAACCAAGATAGGGATGAGTGAGACACATTAAGTGTACGCAGGATACCGAGGAGGATGTCAAAATCTACGGTATTGAAAGCACTACTAAAATCGAGAAGGACAAGTACGGTGAGTTTTTTGTGTTCTATATTAAGACGGATGTCATCAGTGACCTTAACCAGAGCAGTAACTGTGATATGCCCGGGGCGGAATCCGGATTGGAATGGGTTAAACAATGAATACCTATTAAGATGTGAAAGGAGTCGGCGATTTACAAAATGTTCAATAATTTTAGACAAAACTGGGAGTATGGAAATGGGGCGATATTGTGAAAAATCAGTAGGATTAGGTTTTTTGGGAAGGGGAATTACATGGGCAAGTTTCCAACATGAAGGAAATGTGCCCGAGGAAAATGAGAAATTTAATATACTAGAAAGGATCGGAGCAATGGATTCCGCGACGAGCATAAGCATGTCTATACTAAGGCTATCTTCACCAATGGCCTTCGTCTTAATAGATTTCAGATAGGCAAGTGTCTCTTGCGGAGAAATGCTACCAAGCTCAAAGGGAGGTGAATCGGGGTGTGGCGTATTAGCAAGAAGAGATAATGTAGATTGTAACGCAAGAGGGACTTTGTTGAGCTTTGCCCACACCCAATGACCTGAGAAATTTCCACAGCTTAGTCGGGGGACAATCCTCGATGCAGTTGTGGATATGGCGGCGTCTGGCATCTCTACAGATCTTATTACAGCGGTTTCGTAAAGAGATATATGCCTGTTGGTAGTCACTGTTTTGCCGAGCTTTGACGCGTGCTCGGTACCTTTTAGCCATAAGCGACTTAATATCCGGTGTAAGCCACGGAGCAGGGTAATGCATCACACGCGTCGGTTTCAGTGGAGCATGTTTATCATAAATCGCAAGCAATATGCCATTGAAAGCCTGCACCTTAAGGTCGACGTCATCCAGGAGCTCAATGCTATGCCAATCTGCACTTGCAACATCGTTATAAAGCGCCTGCATATCTACATCATGTAGATTTCTGCGCATAATTACTTTATGCTTCCTTTTCGGGGGACGAATATTAAATGAAGCATAAATAAGGTCATGATTGGAGAAACCTGCAGCATTAAATTGACCATGAAATGAGACCAAGTCTGGAGAAGAAGTTAAAATAAGATCTAAAAGCGAGGGGGGCCGTTATGCGGAAAATGGGTGGGACTAAGAGATAATACACTAAGGTTAAGAGAAGTTGCTAGTGACTGAAGTTTCGAGGTACGAAGATCGTTTTTGAGAAGACAAGTGTTGAAGTCGCCCATGATAATACTACTTAAATTTACTTACTTATACCTTGGTTAAGAAGCATTATAGCTAGAAAAGAGCTTAGACAATGTTGTAGACAATTAAATTTACTATAATTTACATTTTGTAAATTATAGTAAATTTAATTTTCTACGACATTGCCTAAGCTTTTTTCTAAAATTGCTACTAAACGAAGATATAAGGCAGAAGTTTGATAAATTTCTGGAAATTCCATTTTTTTTTTCTTTTTTTTAAATGTGCATATCTCCGTAACTATTTATCCTAGAACAAAATTTAAAATGTAAAATATAGTAAATTTAACTCTCTACAACATTGTCGAAGCTTCTTTCTAGCTAAAATGCTCCTAAACGAAGATATAAGCAAAAATCTGAAGAATGTCTCTGAAGATCCTACTATAATCAGAAAAAAAATACCGAATATTGTTCAATACTATTAGATTTAAAAAAAAAAAACATATAAGAAGTCTATGGTATTGAAAGTAACACCGTTTAACTAGTACGAATATTTATATTTGGCATAATGGCCAAATGACTTCAATTTTAAAAATAGTATTGCAACGGTAAATGACAAGGTAACAGAAATACATTATACATTTTTAGAAAGAAAATTTTCTATTCTTTACTTTTGTCGTAAATATTTTGGCCGAGAAGTGTGAAGTTTTTGAGATAACTAACCTTTTAGCAGAAAAAAAGATCAATAATTAAAAACGTTAGTATTTGATAACAGATTGCGCTGATTCCATAAGTGATATCGCTTTTGTATGTATAAAAGGTTTATAGTAAATTTATTCAGGATTATTTCGATTTTAAAGTGGAAAATACCGCGCTCCGGGACACATTTGAGGGCGCGGGGGGGTGACGCTCACCCCTGAGAGGGGGGGAGAGTAGATAAAATTAAACTTGGCTCTATAACCTACATATCCTGATAGATAAAAGTTGTCCTTTAATTTTGCCAAATTTTCCATACATTTTAATCTATTTTTCTTTTACTATTAACTAATGAACTAAGAATCGTATTGTAGAATTTTCACAAACAAGCTTTTTTCTGAGAATTCCCCATGTAGATATTTTTTCATTTTAAATACCATGGTTTCAAAGTTCGAAATTTACAGTCTCAAATTATATACTACCCATTTCGATTGATCACAGTTAATATATACGAGTACAGTTTGACCAAAAAGAGTAGAAATTAAAAAGTGGCAATACTGTAGTGTCGTCCCTTCCTAATCAATCTAAGAAAACGGGGACGACACTAGTATTGCCACTTTTTAATTTCTACTCTTTTTGGTCGCACTGTATATACTTAGGTAGTTTACGTTGTTTGGTGGCTCGAAAAATTTAATGCCCAATTTTACAATATTAAAGGCTACTTTTGCCATGGTATGTAGCTTTCTTTAGATATGGCTCTTCGTTACCCAAAAACGTCCCGGTTCCAGTAGTTAAACTCACTTTTGGGCAGAGTAGAAACCGAGGTAAAACCCACCTCAGAAGTGGAAGGTTGCGAAACAATAAGCTTATTAGCATTGCGGTCGACGTAAAGTCGAAAGGGTTGTTATATTATTTAATGCAGTATACTCTCGCTCTTTGACTCAATACCCGACGTGATAACGCGGTGTTTTGTTTCGTCACTAGATTAAATCTTTATATCTAGATATCCATATCCATTTATTTAGGTCGCTCGTTTAGTATATTACGTTATCATAGCGATACGACATCTTATTAAAGAGTCAGAATTACGATCTAATATTAAAAAAATGTGTTGTGGTGATGTAACTTTTCAGTGAATTTCATGTGTGACACATTTATGTTATTGCTATTACTGAAGACATCTGTAAGGTACTTATAAGATTATTATTGCAGGTTATTATTTGATGTTATTCATTTCCAAAGGAGCTAAGTGTTAGGGAGTGGGGCGTCACAGGGGATAGGCGAGCTGGCAACTTCCTTGCTCAAGGCATAAGCATTGCGATTCAGCAGGGAAATGCTGCCGGCATCCCAAGTATGCCAGAGGGCCCCATTTGAGATTTAGTTTCTCAGTTTAAGATTACCGCTTTTGTGTCTCTTATTTATAATTTTATTTATACTCCGCTAGTTAAGTATAACCCTTTTGTCTAACTTTAGATGTTGGAGTTTTTGTTCATTTCTAACATAATTATTCGTCGATCACTGGTTGGGTAACCTATCATAATCCCGAATTTTCATTTGCCCGAAATTTCGAAATCCCGAATTTTCATTTGCCCGAAAGCTATTTATTCCAAAAATATTAATACTTTCAGGACTTTATAAACGTCGTTGTAAAGAACCCGTTAGGTTAGGTTAGCTTTGTTTTATAATTATTTTGAAATATTAATAGTTTTGGAATAAATAGCTTTCGGGCAAATGAAAATTTAGGATTATGATAGGTAAGACTTGACGGATAGCAGTAAGTGTATAGAGTTTTTTTCATAATAAGTTAAACCTACATATAGTGGGATTCACGTAAAAAGAGCGCTGTAGCCCGATTTTGCGCAGAAGGTTTGTTAGTGGTTTTCATGAACTTAAGTATAATTAAGTAAGTATCCATATAATATTCCTACTAAAATGTTACGGTAGGTATATCTATCTACCATAGCACCATGTTTCATTTTGCTTTCAAATTACGATGGAAACAGTTGTGGACATTTCCATGGTAAGCACTTGACGTAGGTACAGGTATATAATATTCAATACCGTTTCAGAACCAAGGCCGGAGATTTTAATCAAACCAAGTGACGTCCTAGAACCACCGCACTGTCATAGGAAATTAAATTGGCCGTCAATCAAGTGCTCTCGTTGTCCAAGAGCCATTCAAGCCGTATCATACCAGAATCTCAGTACACAGGGTGATTCAGGACACGTGACCGGGACAAACCAACCTAATTAAATCAGTAAAACATTAGCTATTGTTTCATACTAGTATCAATGAGGTTAATATTTGCCGGCCGGGCCGGTGCAAATATTTGTGCAAATATTTGTTCTTGGGTCATGGATGTTATCTATATATGTATTTATATATTATGTATATCGTCGTCTATAGTACCCATAGTACAAGCTTTGCTTAGTTTGGGACTAGGTCGATTTGTGTATGATTGTCCCTTAATATTTATTTATAATTTATTTATTTATTTTAATGTTTATGTTTCCAAACTTGAAAAATAATTAGAACTAATAAACGTTTTTATTTAACTTGCGTTGTAACAAAATATATAAATGGACAATTAAATTCAAATTAGAACTAAAATCTAAAATAAAGTAAATTAAATTATGCTAAAATAAATCTACAAAACTGTGCCCCCGCGGCGTAGTCCCGAAGACGCTGGCAGCATTTCCTCGCTGAATCGCAATGCTGATGCGTTGTGCGAGGAAGCTGCCAGCTCTTCGGTCACCAGTGGACTCAATGAGCCTTTTACTAATTTCATTTAGTAGTTTGTGGGCACTGGGACCCCACGGACCTAAGGTCTCGACCCCAAAAGGAACAAAATTATATTCGGGACCGAGACCCCTATATTTAATATTTTTAGGGTTCCGTACCTCAAAAGGAAAAAACGGAACCCTTATAGGATCACTTTGTTGTCCGTCTGTCCGTCCGTCTGTCAAGACCCTTTTTCTCAGGAACGCGTGGACGTATGAAGCTGAAATTTATATCAATTACTCAGGTCTACTGTCCCTTGAAGCTGTGAAAAAATCAAACTTCTAAGCCAACGCAATCAAAAGATACAGCCGTTTATGCCGCAAATTTTCGACACTTGCAAGGGAATCAAAACCTACAGGGTGCTTCCCGTGAACTCAGAATCTTGAAATTTGGTACGAAGCAACGTCTTATAGCATAGATAAAGGAATAATTACGAAAACCATAAATTTTTTTTTTTATACCTAACTTTGCACCTAATTTGCATATTTTCGACACTTGCAAGGGAATCAAAACCTACAGGGTGCTTCCCGTGAACTCAGAATCTTGAAAATTGGTACGAAGCAACGTCTTATAGCATAGATAAAGGAATAATTACGAAAACCATAAAAAAAAATTTTAATACCTAACTTTGCACCTAATTTATATGGGGCGCTATACATACCAGGTGCAAACTTAACTTAACCACTTAGGGATGGAAAGTGTTTGTACGGAACCCTCGGTGCGCGAGTCCGACTCGCACTTGGCCGGTTTTTTAATTTTTCGGCCGCTTCTGCTGCCGCCCCCGCCCTGCCCGATGTTCCGTGGAGGTGGAACGGGGCCAGTGTGTCTACGCAGGTGGCGTCCCACACCAGCACCCGGCCCAATTTCCACGGAATCAACGATATTCCGTCGGGTCTCTTGCCATCGTCACGTGCGATGCCCGGTAGTTCCAATATGGCCGGCACGTTGACGGTGGCAAGGGAACGGGGGATTGTGTCATTGAGGGCGGCGTGTCTGGAGAAGCGGCCGGCGCTTTTCTGACAGGAAAGTCCGTGGTGTCCCAGTGAATCGACTTCACTGCCGCAGGGGCACTTGTGTGGGGCACAAATCTGAACTCCAAGACGCAGGCAGGTAGCTATGCGGAAAGTGTCGGGTTCCAAAAAAGTTCCCGTATTGGTAATTTGAATAAAGTCTAAGTGCATGGTCACCCTAAATTTTAAATTGTTCGTAATCAATACTCTTTGCTGTACTAGTATTTTGTCAAACACATTGCCAAGATTTTCTTCTTATTTTCTTTTTTGTAATTATAAGTAACTATATACCAGAGGGATTTCTAAAAAAAAAAACAATGTTGACCGTTCGTTTTTATACAATGTCATAGAATCAGACATGTATAAGTGCCCTTGAGACCTACTTGCAGAATAAAGATTTGAATTTGGAATTTTAATTGTCACTTACTTATTGTGTAGGGTTTGTCCCAATCACGTCTCCCGAATTACCCTGTATTGACCGCCTTCAACTCTTGTATAAGTAATGAATACCTGTCGGTACGTGAGCGGTGGCGAATTGACGCAGTGACATCGGTACGAAAATAACTGGAGATTAATACTGTTTATCTGTTTGCAATCAATGCCTTATACCCGTAACTGACGGCCGCGTCTGTTTTTATTTATAGCGCTAAAATATTTTTTTGAAGTTTATTTTATTAAAGAAACGTGAATGGTTACGAAATGACGCGATATGCGATGATATTTTTAACCGACTTCAAAAAAGTAGGAGGGTTCTCAATTCGACTGTATTTGTTTTTTTATGTTTGTTACGTCAGTAGGTACTTTCGACTGGGTGAACCGATTTTGATGATTCTTTTTTTATTTGAAAGCTGGTGCTTCCCGTGTGGTCCTATTTATTTCCCCCCATGGGTGGGTCCCATTAATTTGGTCCAGGTATGACAAAGACATCCATGAGAAAACATATAAGTGTTATTGTATGTTCCATTTCGCTCATTTTTTATGAAAAAGTATTTTTATTTATTATGTTTGAATTGAATGATTTTTAGTAAAAGCAAAAACTATACTACAAAAACAGAACTGGCAAACTTTTTGAAGTCGGTTATTTTTGGGAAACCCTCGGTTCAAGTTTTCCAGAATAATAGTATTAATAATATTTTTGAAGAGCTCAAATGTGATAGTTGAAGCCAAATAGAGACGAATATAGCCCGTTAATTCTTTATAAAATTCAATATTTTTCAACACAACGGAGAAAAATACATGAATAAATATCCAACATTTTCTTTAAGAAGTTACCTCCTTTCTTGGTTAAGTTACATGTACACACGTATGTTATTTGCTCAAAGAAGCATTTCAAATTGAATTCAAAGGAAAAATCTTAAAGGAGCTCGCCATAGAAATGGGGAGCCATAAAATACTTGTAAGGAAAATCGGAATTTATTGGTTGTTCTTCGTATGACCGGAGAACCGAGGTGTCGTTTGGCCTGATTTCACGGCGCGCCCGTTTTATGGGAGATAACTTTTATGACGTTTTCGTATTAACACCAAGACATTGTGTCAGTTGCGACCGTAATCCTGCCTCGAAGCGTTAAACTGTTGGAGCTCGCTCGATCTCCCACAGCTAATGGAAGCGGCCAGGCCTAACTCAGGCCATTAGGTTTAATGTCAAAGACATAGACAAGTTTCCAGGAATACGGCTAGGAGAATGCCATTAAACGACAAATTGAACGCGTTGCGTTGGCTTGCTTAACGTATTTGTCTTTCAAAGGTTTTTTTTTTATTATATTACCTAGTTCGGAAATAATGACATTAAATTGATTACAGCTGCTGCAGCAGCAGCTGTTTCGTTGAATACATATTTTGTATTAAAAACCTAAATTATAAATATAAGACACCCCGATACGAGTAGTTAGTCATTCCATGAGTGATATAGAAAATGCTACTAAAACTGAACATAACTACAAAATTCGGAATTCATAGTTTCAACGTTGGCTGAGAAAGATCTCAGTTTATTAAAAAAAAAACTCGCTTGTTCCAATTAAACTTTATCTTGATTATATTGGACTCTACTGATATCAGTTCCACCAAATATCACTAAGAACCATCCCGACAGACAAGTCTTTCGATAAAAAAAAACTACTTACACTCAAATTGGTCCATCCGTTGGGGAGCTACGATGCCACACACACACACACACATGTTAAATTTAAAACACCCCTCGTTTTTCGTCGGTGGTTAACGGAATAAAAGAATAATGAAATAATGACCGTGGCAAGCCTCATTGCACAAGTTTATGAAGCTATTAAAATGCTGCAACATTCTGGCTGTTGCATTATATAAACGACCAACTATGAATTGCTCGTACGAGTATATTCACGATTTATATTGATGACTGAGACCTGATGAAGTTTTAGTTAAATGTGGCTTTTTGTAAATAATAATATTTACATAACTTTGGCATTATAAAATAGGAACAATAATAATCAAGTAGGTACGATTAAATAAGAATGCTAATAGGTTTTCAAGTTTGTTTTTCACATAAGGGCGCTCCTTCTCTGCGAGCATTCGCCTGGAAAGTAACAAAAATACAAATGAGATGAAGCGAATGCTCGTGGTGAGGCCGTGCCCTAAGATGCATAAATCAAGGCACAGGTAAACAGTTAACACAGTCTGGACGTAGTCACGATTTATTCGTAATTTCCGTTACACCGAAAAACATATTAAAAATAGAACCTAATCTTTTGTATTTGTGAAAATGGGCTCAAGTTCATTGAAATGGTAAATATATACAAATCAAATGTCGCAAATGGACAAATTTCTGCGACAGTTGGCATCAATTGTCGCGTGTAATTGCAATTGTCGCGCGCGAGACGCTTCGGAACAATCCGACGAAGTAGCCGATCTGCGCGCTGTCGAATTCAATTTATTTGTTCGATTGTCATTTCCTCTAATGCCTATGGGTAATTTTAGAAATCCCCTGTAAATTTCACTTAGTATCTTTTGTATTATTAAAGGGCACGCTCACGGCTCAGCGATTCTAAGACAAACTGAGTTGGATTTGCTAACCAAATAAAACAACACACAGAAGAGGACACACACACCTTCAAATAGGCGGCGATAAACTATTTTTTTTTCTAAGAGTTATTCACATAACATTTTACTGAAGTGAGTGATTATCTTTTTGTATTTTTTTCCGGTGTTTAAAGCTTCAATAAAATAATAGTTGATTTTACATAGAGAACTCCCGTGAATGTCACTGCTCAACTTGTTTCTGGTCGGTACGCGCTTCACCATCAGGAGCAGTCGCGGTGACGGCCAATCGAGCACTATGCGCTAACGCTCACTTTACTCTTCTCAGTACCCTTACCTAACGCCCCTACCCTTTACCCTTACCTAGCATGTACTCGCTAACGACACCCAGGGACGTATTTACCCTAGGGCCATCCGGGCCAAGGCCCGGGGCGCTAAACCGGCAGGGGCGGCAACGCGGCATGGTTGAGTTAAGTTTGCACCTAAAATGTATGGCACCGCATACAAACAAGGTGCAAACTTAACGCAACCGAGTTCTCCAAATATAATGTTTGAAAAGGACTATATTTTATTTTATTTTATAACAAATGTATAGTTTACAGATTTTTATAAGTATTTGTAGTATGTGACGATATTACTTGCCAAATTTCATAGTTCTAGGTAGACAGACGGACGGACGGACAACAACGTGATCCTATAAGGGTTCTGTTTTTTTCCGATTGAGCTACGGAACACTAAAAAGCAAGAACTAGTAAATCATTTGGTCGAAAACACGCTTGTAAATTCAATAATCCGTCAATATCTCCGTCTGTAAGTGCGTCTGTAAGTAAATACAATAAGAACATGCTCCGAATATAGAGTGCGCGCGGGGCGCGGGCGCGGGTGTCGAGCGAGGCAGGGGAAGCGCGGCGAGTGGGACAGGGGCGATACATTGCATCAGCGTTTTTTTTACACTATTTTGGCAAATTTTGTTACTACGCAACCCAGCGCTGAAAAAAACGTGCTCGCTACGCTCGCCTTTTCATCTGGTTGTGTTATGGATATTTTTTTTTATATTACTTAAGCCTCACACTTGCTATATCTAAGTGCGTATACAGAAAACTACCATGATCCATTCATTATACTAAAAAAAAAACCTTGAATATTTCCTTGACTTCTGGGATGGCGAAACTTATTGGCCCATTATATTTGTTTAAATGCTTAATCGCAGTAGCCATTCCTCTGCTCTCTTCTTTTAAAATGTCATGTAGTTAACGAGACTTAACGCAGCTCAAATAGCATAAATAAATACAATTTATATCCTATACAATGCCGTAAAAAAGATGAGGTATTGCTAAACTAGGGATTCCGCATTACCCGTCGAATCAGGGCCTTCGTGACCGATGCATCGAATCCATTAATAACCAGTCGCTCCGCGCCGTCTTTACATATGTATTATGCACTCAAGAGCTTTTGAGATATCGAGACTCGCTTGGGATTTCTCACGTGAGTCAAAGTTACTTACTCGTACTAGGTTTCACTTATTCAATTCTGATTGTCAAAGCAAAGGCTCAAGTCTAACGATTTTTGATGAGGGGATAATTTGGACTGGGCTTGTTAAATGTAACATAGAGGTATATCTAGATCATGTCGTGATCAGATTTTTTATTGTACTCTTTAGTTGTTGATTTCGTTGTCTGAAAGATTTTGATGCTTAGCGTACTTAACTTCAAGAGAAATCACAGGTTATTTTCAATTAACGGCACTTATTTGTCATGTTTATTTTTTTATACCTTACAATATGTAGAATTCTTATTCTGTCTTAGCGTGGTCTAGCGTGAACTAAAAAAAAAACAACGGATTCCCTGGCAATCACTTGGCTTTAAGATAGCCGCGTGAGGCCTTTCTAATCAATCTAAGAAAATGGGGATTTAGTATGTTTGGGTTTACGAGTTATAAGTGAATGTAAAGGAAGGATTATAACCCTTTATACCCTTTGCTTATTCATTTGATTGATGTTATTTATTATAGTTGTGTCTGTCACCTCTTTATTATGTAGCTCATTATGGGCAGCCGATCCATACGGCTAAAAGCTCTCGCTTGGTACATTGTCACAGCGCTAATGATAAATTGTTCTACACATAACTATAGGCTCTACTCATACGGCATCGACAGGAAATTTGTATCCCACTGGAGATTATTTTCATTGTCGTGAGTATCAATATCTTTCACAAAATTAACAATCAGATATAACACCCTTCGGTCTAAGTTTAATCAATCAGTGAAATTTAGCTGGATTGAAAATAGACAGATACCTGAGAACCTCAGTGAATGGGTGGTCATCGGTCAGTCAATCTCGTGTCCTCGACCTTTGGCAGAAAATGCTGAGATACAAAGGATCCTATACGCAGCGATGGACTGCGTGGGATAATGAAGATAGCGGGAAAATTTATGGTCGATAGCTCAGGGACCGGCGCGTCAAACTGTCTCAGGGTAACAGACATGCTATACAAGATAGGTACAAAGCAAAAGTAAACAGGAGCGCCTAAAGTAGCATAATAGGGCAAAGTGATATTTTTTCTTACATCTTCCAGTATTCGATATGGTTTTCGAACAAACATTCACTAACTGTCGATGGCGGCATGAAACTCATGAAAGACGTTAAATTTACAATGTAGATTTTTCTAAGGCCTTCACACAATACTAAAATTAGAAGCCTTCGATTTTCTAACATTTATTCATTCCAATGTAAAGTTTACGTGAAGTGGCAGATGACTGAAATGTCAGTTTTCACATTAGTCATAGCGTGTACAACCATCAGTAATTGTTATTCTATTTTATGTAAATAATATATGTCGGGGACAGGTCTGGATGGCCGGTGTGGTGTGGCACATTAGGTGAGCTATTCAACATAGTTGTGGACGAGGAGGTAGTTGTGAGCAAGATGAAACACTACGGATGCAATTAACTTGATTTATTCCTTATACAATGAAGCACAAAATAACAGTTCCTGGCACAGAGGTCTGTAAGCTAGGTTATCAAAGTCTCACTATAATCTTTATTAAATCAACACTGTATCGTTGAGTTATAACGTTTCACTGATTCTAACTTGGTATAGCACAACGAAACGGGACAGTTCCAAGGCAGTAGTGCACTCGATGGCGACCCAGAGTGAAGTGTCGGTGGGCGTTCGCTGTGAACCGCCAAGACTCTGTCTAGCGCGCCAAAACAGGTTCAAGGGGGCGCCACTGTCGCCTTCCGATGGCGCGCCGGCTTCGTTGAGCTACCGTACTCATGACCGTCTCCGACACGGCCATCCTGCGATGACACACGTCCTCGTGTGTTGCTCTGAAACAATCAACAACCAAAACAGTATCCACTCGGTCAGTCCTGACAAACACGTCAAAATGGTACCTAAGATGTTGGAATTGGAACGAATGCAAACAATGGCGCTACTAATATAGCGGAAGGAACGTTACGCTCCGTCCCTCTCTCCCCGTCGCCTTCTCTCGCTCTCTCGCATCGCGACCGCTAACCGTGTGTGACTCGAATATATTGTTTGTCTTGTTAATTATTTAAATACAAGTATTTCTTGAGTAAATGTGCTTTACTTATTTACATCAGGTTATGGGCTGTCCCTACCTGTTATAGTTTTTGAGAATTCAGTTGTAATTTCAGGGAAATCGTAAAATAATATCTTCCAAAATCTTTTCAGGTTTCTATGAAACGCAAAAATATGGCTATGAACACGTTATCAATCCAAAAATTAGTCGGACGAGACAATTTTTCAACTTGGAAATTTGCAATGGAAGCATATTTGCAACATGAAGATTTATATGAATGTGTAACAATGGCGGAATGTTCCGACAAAAAGAAAGATGTCAAAGCCAGATCGAAAATAATTTTGTCCATTGATTCCCAATTATATGTTCATGTTCAAGAAGCTACAACAGCAAAGCAAGTATGGGACAATTTGTGTAGAGCGTTCGAAGACTCGGGCCTGCTCAGGAAAGTTGGGCTTCTACGAGATTTAATAAATACAAACCTAGAAACAAGCGCAAACATTGAAGATTATATAAACAAAATTATGTCGGCAGCACACAAGTTGAGAAATATAAGTTTTAGCGTCGATGATGAATGGCTCGGGACTCTTATGTTGGCCGGATTGCCCGACGAGTACAAGCCTATGATTATGGGTATCGAGAGCTCAGGCATAAAAATTAGTGCCGATCTGATCAAAACCAAGTTATTACAGGAGGTAAAAGGATCAGATACTACTACAGCTTTTTATGCAAAAACAAAGAAATATAAAAACCCAAATCACTATAACAAAAGTAAACAAAATCCCTCAGAGAGGCCAAGAGGTCCACGTTGCTTCAATTGCAACAATTATGGCCATTTAGGGAAATATTGTTGGTTTAAAAATAACAAAAAGGAAGCAAAGAGTGAGAAGAATGGTTTTGTTGCTGCTTTTTCAGCTTCAACTGTCAATGATGCCACCAGCTGGTACATAGACTCGGGCGCCTCCGCAAATATGACAATGCATGAGGAATGGCTTGAATGTCAAACAGCACCGCCTGTAAAAACCATCAGGATTGCTAATAATAAAGTACTTCGCGTACAAAGCTGTGGCACAGTTACCATCAGAGTACCAAATGAGAAAACGGGACAGTATGACAATATACAGGTAAACAATGTATTGTATATCCCTGAGTTATCCACAAACCTGCTTTCTGTCAGTAAAATGATTATGAATGGAAACAAAGTAGAATTTGACAAATATGGCTGTTCAGTAATCAACAGCAAAGGAAATGTAGTGGCCAGTGCGAAATTAGTAAACAATACATACAAATTACTAACCGATCAAAGTGGATGGGCAATGGCCGCAATAACCGAAGAAGACAAATACCTGTGGCACCAACGACTGGCTCACCTCAACTTCAATGACCTTGACAAGATTGAAAATTATACAACAGGTGTCAAGATGAGCCAGCAAGAAAAGGAATATACATGCACTCCATGCATAGAAGCCAAGCAGACAAGACAGCCGTTCAAAAATGAAGGTACGCGGGCTTCAAACTTGCTCGAGATTATCCACTCCGACGTATGTGGCCCGATGGAGCAGCAGTCGCTTGGAGGTGCAAGGTACTTTCTAACATTTATTGACGATTTTTCGAGAAAGGTATTTGTCTATTTTCTGAAACAAAAATCGGAAGTATTAGAAAAATTTTTAGAATTCAAAAGCAGTGTCGAAAATGAGTTGGACATAAAAATAAAGACACTTAGAACAGATAATGGGACTGAATATAAAAATCATAAATTTGATAAATGCCTTAAACAATTTGGGATAAAACATCAGACAAGTACCCCCTACACCCCGGAACAGAATGGCTTAAGTGAGAGGATGAACCGGACCCTTGTTGAAAAGGCCAAATGTATGTTGTTTAATGCTTCATTACAGACTGAGTATTGGGCAGAAGCTGTAGCGACAGCTGCATACATCGTCAACAGATCTCCTTGCCGCTCACTACCTGGAGTAACACCACAAGAACGATGGACCGGTGCTAAGCCTGATCTAAGCCATATGAAGGTGTTTGGCTGCCAAAGCTATGGTGCATATACCTAAGGAAAAACGCCGCAAGTTTGATCCTAAGTCTCGAGAATTGACTTTTGTTGGGTACAGTGAGTGCACCAAGGGGTATCGCTTTGTTGACAGGAAAACAAAACAGATAGTAATGAGTAGAGATGTAGTATTTTTGGAGGAGACTGTTTATCAAAAACATGTCAAAAATTGCGAAAAAGGCGTTAAGAGTAAAATCTCAGAAGAGTGTCAATTGGTACCAAGTACTTCAAATAATATATGCAAAGATGATGATGACAATAAGAATAAAGATGACACAATAGTACATTTTGGATTAGAAGAAAACATAGAGCAGAACAGTGAAGAAGAAATTTATGAGGAAACAATGACACCCGATAACAGTCAGTTTGATGATCCCTGTGATAAAACATATGAACCTTCAGAGCTTGATGACAGTTCTTCTGGCAATAGTTCTCCGGTATGTCATGTTAACTTGAGACCTCGCCAGCGTCATACTGACAATTCAGTACCAAATTCATTTTTATGTCTCGAATCAGCCATGAGTCTATTAGATAAAGACCCTCAAGATCACTTAGAAGCTTTAAGTAGTGAAAAAGCTGATTCATGGAAAGATGCTATGGAAAGCGAATATCAAGCATTAATTGAAAATGACACATGGACTATAGTGGATTTACCTGAAGGCAAGAAATCAATTCCCTGCAAGTGGGTGTTTAAGACTAAGAGGAACGATGTAGGAGACATAACACGCTACAAAGCTCGTCTCGTTATCAAAGGGTTCAGACAGACAAAAGGTGTTGATTACCATCAAGTGTACGCACCGGTTGTGCGTTATACATCAATAAGATACTTGATTGGTTTAGCCTCAAAATATAATTTAAAAATTCATCAAATGGACGCAATATCAGCGTTTTTGCAAGGTGAAGTAGAAGAAGAAATATTCATGTCATTGCCACCGGGCTATGAGATAGCGAATAAGGTTTGTCGACTAAACAAAGCTTTGTATGGCCTGAAACAAGCAAGTCGACAGTGGAATTTAAAGTTGAACGCTGCCCTGCTAGACATTGGTCTGTCACGGTCAACTGTAGATCCTTGCATATATTACAGACTGAAAAACGAACAAGATATGATATTTATGGCAGTATATGTTGACGACATACTTTGTTTATTTAATAATGATGAAAGTATGAAGTATATTAAAGATAAGTTGGGAGAAAAATTTAAAATGAAGGATCTTGGACCTGCTCAACAATGTATTGGTTTCAAAATAACAAAGAACAGTACAAATTCAATATCTCTGGATCAGTCACTTTATATAGAAAAGATATTGCAGAGATTTAGAATGTGTGATTGCAAACCAGTACCAACACCTTTCGAAGCTGGTACTCAGTTAACAAAAGCCGAAAATGAAAGTGAAATTATAAGAAACATACCATATCAGGAAGCTGTGGGATGTTTGTTGTATCTGTCACAGGGAACTCGTCCGGATATAACATTTGCTGTAAACTCTGTGAGCAGATTCAATAACTGTCCAACAAGCCAGCACTGGGCTGCAGTTAAAAGAATATTCAGATACTTAAGAGGCACAATCAACATGAAACTTACTTTCAAGAAAGATAGTAAGAATATAATTGGCTATTGTGATGCGGATTGGGCTACTGACACCATAGACCGAAGATCCTGCACAGGATACACTTTTATTTTTCAGGGTGCTTGTATAAGCTGGAATTCGAAAAAACAGGCCACTGTGGCACTGTCTTCAAGTGAGGCGGAATATATGGCCTTAAGCACTGCTATTCAAGAAGCACTTTGGCTAAAGCAACTTGAGGAAGAACTTTGGCATGATTTATCAGGTATCCCTTTAACCTTATACTGTGATAATCAGAGCGCTATCAGTATTTCAGGTTCTGGTGCTTATCACGCCCGCAGCAAGCACATTGATGTCCGTTACCACTTCAGTGCCTCCAGTGAAGAACGGAATAAGACGAGTTATTCCCTTTGGATTTTGTTGCACCATTGGAATCAGCTCGTCAAACTACATAACATATCAAAAGGACGTATCTCTAGCTGTCTCCTAACCTAGTTTTTTCGATGAGCTAAAGGGTATAAGTCGAGGTTCAAAAAGGTATAAGTTACTCTTATTTTGCATTGCAGACGTTAACAAGGGAATAAATGATGTCGAGCCAAAATTACGCATGAACCCAAGGAAATATTTACACTTATATTTTTGAATTTGGACATAAACACATCTATGCCATGATTCTAACATGAGCATAAAGGAATAACTCGTTTAGTGCCACCGGACCAAGTAGCGCCATTTTGACATAAACACATTTATGTCATTTTTCTAACATGCTCATAACGGAATAACTCGTTTAGTGCCACCGGACCAAGTAACGCCATAGGACAGTTTCGCTACCAATACCGTCTTGCTATTGGTCTATTTGCGTACCGCAGTTATTTCATTAATTAACCTTTGAAGTTTTAATAAAACCCCCCTCTCGATTTTATATTTTTTTAAGTTATATAACTTTTTATGGTAGCGAAACTGTCCTATGGCGTTACTTGGTCCGGTGGCACTAAACGAGTTATTCCGTTATGAGCATGTAAGAAAAATGACATAAATGTGTTTATGTCAAAATGGCGCTACTTGGTCCGGTGGCACTAAACGAGTTATTCCTTTATGCTCATGTTAGAATCATGGCATAGATGTGTTTATGTCCAAATTCAAAAATATAAGTGTAAATATTTCCTTGGGTTCATGCGTAATTTTGGCTCGACATCATTTATTCCCTTGTTAACGTCTGCAATGCAAAATAAGAGTAACTTATACCTTTTTGAACCTCGACTTATACCCTTTAGCTCATCGAAAAAACTAGGTTAGGAGACAGCTAGAGATACGTCCTTTTGATATGTTATGCCTTAAACTCAATGGATGAAAGAAAGTGGCAATAGTTTTACCAGTGAGAAGAAATTGTAGTGGAAAAAAGTTTTCCACTACAATTTCCACATAGCATATGTATATTTTTTACTATAGCTTTCACTTCTAGCTGTTTTTACATATCACCTTTATGCATGTCACAGTCGCAAATGTGTATTATTTTAATTTTTTGGGAAGAAAGAAAGTGTTATGTTGAAATTAAATCACATTATCATTTTTATAACGTTTATTTATGCGGGTACTTGCGTTAACTGGGTGTTAGTTTTTGATGAAAATGTGACTAATTCATTGAAACTGGGCTAAGTTTTACTTATTTACATGCAAACTTTAACCATGAATGAAGTTATTCAAATTAATTATTGTATTGTACCTATATAATTATACATTCAACATATTATTACTGACATTGTTATGTATATTTCAATATCCTATCGAATCAGTTACAGTTTCTACTTAATTTTAGTTTTCTGACATGACTCTTTCATCCACTATTGAATTATGAATAAATATTTAACAAACTTTTAAATCTCACTGCATTATCTGAGTAACGTGAATAGGACAGGATGATACTTATGTTGTATTTTTAAACTCAAAAATATACAAGTGGTAAGAAAGTTGAAAATTTTGTAAATTAATCCATCGAGAAAAGTATGGTGTCTATTTACTTTATTATAATTAATTCATCAGTTTGGACTTTGTCAACGACTCGTGATTTTCATTCTATTCGTGAAGTGTTTTATTAAGAGGATAGTTTATAAAAGTGGGCTAAGCTTGACGAAAAAAACAATAACAAACGGAATAATAATGGAGGAGGTATTAACACGTTCTTTATTAAAAGTTTTTATTAATATTTACATATTATATGTTAAAAATATTTCAAGGAAGATTTAATTCACTTTCCGAGGACTTGAGCTGAAATTAGGTTTACATATACTTACATAACATACATAGTTTTAACTCAAGTCCTCGGAAATTTTAATACAATAAGCATGGACCTGATCTGATCATGGGGCCAGAGATGGTGGGCATAGGCAAAACTCTATAATAAAATAACGCAATCCTACTGAGTTTGGGCTTCTTAAATTCGTCTCGGTACTTGATGAATTGCAAAGAAAAATGTACGCTTTTAATTAAAAGGCATGAAAGATATAAAAATCTTCTTAGTATAACTTTAACAGACATTATCCGAAATTCCGTTACTGATATGTGTTGAGAAATCGGAGGATCTAAATAGAGCTGTTGCCATTCATTGACAGTGAGTGCAATGATATTTATGTTGATATCGATGTATTTGATAATAGTAATAAACGAGAATTATTTATTTCATCAATGTTTTCTTATGATAATTCTATTACACAGCCACATTTGACTCCTTAGGTAGCCAATTTCAAACTTGATAAGTCGTGTAATATCTAAAGTACCATATAAAAAATTGGTATAAGTCGTTTCGTTTCGTTTATGCACGTCTTTCACATAGGTATAAGTCGTACTTTTTTCGTTTATGCACGTCGTTCACAATGGTATAAGTCGTGTTCATCTTTTATGCACGTCGTTCATAAGGGCATAAGTCGTTTAATTGCTAAAAAATCGCTAAAATTGGTCCATATAAATTGAGTTATGTCCTTAAATATTCGTGAACAAAAGGCATAACTACAAAAAAACCTGAAAAAAACATATTTACAGGGCCAAATTATTAGTTCTTTATTCATAAAACGAATGCCTAACACCATAGCTTGTATAAAAATGCTTAAAAAGTGAAAGTTCTAAATATCTTCTATTAAAAAATAGTTTTTTGTCTCTCCTGAAAAGTGCCGTTTTTGGGTTATTCCCTTATTCACTGGAGGCACTGACTTCATCAAAGAGAAAATTGCTGCGAAAAAAGTGAACGTCCAATATATCAGCACCGAATATATGGTCGCTGATGCACTTACCAAAGGCCTGCCTCGCCCGAAGTTCAGCATCCTTACAGCACCAATGGGTTTGCATTCAGGAGGGGATGTTGGAATTGGAACGAATGCAAACAATGGCGCTACTAATATAGCGGAAGGAACGTTACGCTCCGTCCCTCTCTCCCCGTCGCCTTCTCTCGCTCTCTCGCATCGCGACCGCTAACCGTGTGTGACTCGAATATATTGTTTGTCTTGTTAATTATTTAAATACAAGTATTTCTTGAGTAAATGTGCTTTACTTATTTACATCATAAGACAAAACAAAAACTTCATCTTTCCTTTCGCATCAAATAGTTACTGACACCAAAACAAAAAAAATATCACAAAAATAATTTTGACAACTAAGAGAAAGTTTTTGTTTTATAACCGCAATATTTCAAAAGATACAAATCGAATTATGGTATCTTACAACCAACTACCAATTGTAACATTACTTATTCTTTCAATAGTGCAATACGTTTTAAATGAGATTGTACTACAATGTTGCTTGTTGTGAAACAAACTAGCTATTTACCACTTCTACCTTAGAAAACACATTAGGAACCATGTACCACCATATAATTTCCTTTTGGCTCGCCTTATTGACAATATCAAAACAATTAAATCAACGAAAATCCGTTCAACAAAACAGGTATCTCATTCGTGGCCTAGGGCTAACTTAGCCACCCACTACGCGCATCCCCACGGGATCGCCGAGTCAACCCTATGACTCTACGGTCTCTGCGAGAGTGACCCAACCTCCGCCAGCACCTACCGCGCACCGCGTATCCACGGACTGCTTAGAGCAGATGCCGACTTCTACCGGACTACGGCTACGATGAAGTGACTGGTATGGTCGACCAGCCGAACTGAGAACCTCCCTACCAGTCTCACAATATATTTTTTTTTCGTCTACTTCAAATGGTACGTAGCTCCCGGGCATTTCCCTCAACCTATCGTGCAAGTACGCGCATGTTTGGAAGTCAAGATTATGGCAAATGGTCTTTCAATTTACAATACTACATGTCAACATTTCTAATAGGCTCGCTTCAGTAAGTCTATTTACTGCACAGTACTAACAATTTTTAGCTAGACTGATACAAGTCATACATAGTCACTGAATTATACAGCCGTTTGCCATGGAACGTATTGGAAATCAACTCTTCCATAAGCGATCACTCGGCAACCGAATCACAATAAAATGAGAACTCCTCACCAGATTGCCTCATGTGGTGTGGTGTGGTGACGTCACGTCAACCCTCTTCCCCGTGGTTGAAGGCGCCCTGTCGCTCGCCTTCGCGCAGTTCTTTACGCGATGTCTTGTACCGTGGCAGCCGAAGCAGACGACTCATGGCTTAGCTGTTAGCTGCTAAGTTCGCGAATCTTTTCCTGAAACAAAAACTTCAAGCACAGTATCACAAAGCTCGGTCATTCTAACCTTAAATCCAACAAACTCAACTTCAATTCAACAACAACTGAAATTGGATTTGTAATTACTTATAGTCAAATGAATTGTTTCTTTTGTTATCTGAAATAACATGCCAAACGAATAATAATAATTCAACAAAAAAAAAAGGAAACTCAAATCAATCTAGCAAAGTTAGGTAGGTACACTGAAATTATGATTCGTTAATGTGAACAAATAAATAATAATCTACGACGTAGATGCAAGAAAAGATTTAAATCAAATCATTATTTGCATTTTAATAACAAACTTTACTTTGTATACACGCTTGCCTTTGTATGCACGCTAACCTTTGGATTACCAAGGCCTTACCGATTATGAAACATTAATGATAAAAATCAAACCTCAATTTCAAATTCTTGTTCTAATATGTTCCTAATCCTATTAGTGTCTCCAGTTTAAATATTTCAGGCTAAAGCGATCACCACAGTTAAAAGTAACATTAGAATCGTTTAAACAAATCTCAGGCTCACCAGTTCTTACGGAAGTTATAGGCGCTAAACTATACACCAGCTAATGTACACCGAGTAAGAAACTATTCAAGATGTCAACAAATTAAATTGTACAGAACGATTGGAAAATCATGAACAGAGGGTAGATTATTAAAGCAGCCGCTCCTACTACTAAGTACAGTGTATGCTTAGAATAATAATTCTAAGCGTGTATGATTGATGCACCCTCACAGCACAATTTTAAAATGATAAACTTTAATAAGGGTAGGTAAACTGCGTAGTGGTCATATTAATCAACACTAAATCTCTGTAGAAACATTTGTCGTTTAGTCATATTATATCGCAACGAAAACAATCGTTACAAAACGTGCAATAAACTTTGTTTCAAATGATTAATAATTTCTATCACGCAATATTCAACTTTTACTTGGAGTGTTGCTTTTATCAGTACCCGTTAGTACTTTTTTTTGACAAATACCCACTAAACTGAATAAGTGCGACTCAAGTCTACCCCAGAATCTAGCTACACTTTTATTTGGTGAACACTATATCGGAATCGTAGTGAAAAGTTAACGACTGACCTGATGTGTTTTCAAAATGTGTCGGTGAGGCCATAGTGCCTATGTACGTCCACGCGTCGCTTGTAGTTGACCGTCGCTTCTGGGTCACTTCTACTGGTGCAACAACTGACGATGTGTCCCGCTGTTCTTGAAGTAAACAATGAACTTCGATGTAGTTTTTATTGTGACTGCTGGCTTTTGTCGCTGAGGTGGTAAGTTGTAGTTTTCTTTTATACGAAGTGTTGCAAACACTCACTAATATTGGGATCCTACTTTAAGCAGCTCACACAAGATATCATAAAACAAAGACACTTTACAGACAGTAATTTATTTTTCTTTCACAACCTTCTCGTACAACCGTCTAAGAAAGAATGCTCAACCGACCCAGCCCGTTTTTACTCCAACGGCTATCTTTTCCCGGTAAAACTTCGCCTCGCGATTGGACGGTCATCGATAGCCAATCAAGACTAGAAAAATACTGACCTCTGATTGGTCGCCCAATCAGAGGCAAGGGATTTGACAGCCTTCACTTGAGTTGCCAGTGCAGATATTTTATTAAGTTGCCATTTAAATATTTAAATTTAATCACACAAAATGTTGCCAATTAATTAACCCTAACAATCGACCATCCTGACATCGTGTGCGTCCCTGCACACGGTACCAGGTGGAACCCTAACAATCGGGGTGTTGGCGGTTGAGCATGCTGCATACAATTTGAAACATTTAATCGTATACTGTAACTTAATATTATAATAGAGAATCAGTACTTTGTTTTAAGGTTATTATAATTTACATGACAATAGTTATGTTGATTTATTTAAACAAGTTTTGAGTTTTATGACCAAATTACAATCACCATAAAGATTTAAATAGAATTAGACGGAATATAAATTATATTAATTAAATTATATTAAATATGCAGTCGTTAGGAAACAAGGAGCAACTCAACTTATACCGAATCGAATGCTACTAAAACGTTTACTAACAAGTAATCCAAAGGGTAATAGACGATCGATTAATCCATTACCCAATATTCAGAAAGCACACCTTGACGATCGATTAATCAAGGATGTCTTCACTAATCACCTAATTAAGCCGATCGATTAAGCTTAAATGGGGCTAGTGAGACAATTACGGCTCTACCCCTAACGAAATGATGCGAACCAATCGATTCTCGCATCAAACCTGGACGATCGATTAGTCGAGGAATTTTCGGCCGACTGTCGCTCAACTCTCGCGATTTGGCTTGTGCGATGTCAACCAGTCGAATAGCTCTGGACCAGACGCGGGCCAATCAATTTTCGCATCCAATCTGCAACGAAATACCAGTTCTGTAGTCACATATCAGATATTAAAAATATACAAATAAAGGGATCGAATAGACTAATCGTCGTCAGATGCAGAATCTGATTCTTCGTTTACTTCTAGAGCAGCGACATTGATCCAGGGCATCATACGATCTGTAGCAACAGTTGTGGGACGCTTTTTTTGGGTATCAATTAATCCCTCAACTGGGGCTACTACATACCGGTCCATACCCAAGACTTTTGTAACTCTATATGGACCCGTATAAGAAGACAACAGCTTTTTACTCTGTCCATCATTATTGAAGTTAGTTTTGGTAATTTTAACAAGTTCACCTTCTGCATAGACACGAGCTGGTTTTCTATTTTTATCATAGAATTCCTTTTGTTTAATCTGCTCACTGTCTATCCTATCTTTGACTTCCCGGCGAATCGTTGACAAATCGGTTTTTTCGCGAGTTTTCTCGGTGATTTCATTCAAAATGGGATTTACTTCAACATTCATACAGGCACCGAACAACACTTCAGCAGGCGTCCTTCCGGTCGTCCTCTGAATCGTGTTATTCAGCCCCCACTGAATTTTGCCTATATAACTATCCCATTCTTTCTCACCGTATTTTACACTTGAGGCCTTCATCGAGTCAAGAATAGTTCGGTTATACCGCTCGACTTGACCGTTCGACCGTGGACTAGAGACTGCATTGAGGATATGCTTAACGCCTTCATCCAAACAAAACCTTTTGAACATGTGGGACGTAAAGCAGCTACCGCGATCGCTAATAAGACGGTCTGGTGGCCTGAAAGTCCTGAATATATCCTCTAGTACCCTGATAGCATTTTGAGCATGTGTGTTTCTTACCGGCCTAACAAAACAGAACTTTGTAAATGCATCCACAACTACCAAAAGATAAGTGAAGCCACGCTTAGATTTCACGAAAGGCCCGAGATGGTCAACGTGTAGAGTATGAAAAGGTACTTCAACTTTTGTTATCGGATGAAGCAAGCCCTCACGTTTATCCTGATTCTTTTTCGCGTACGCGCACTCGATACAAGCACTGACGTACTTTTTGACGAAACGGGACATTTTGGGAAACCAATAATTCTTTTTTAAACGCTCAAGAGTCTTTTCAACGCCAAAATGTCCGATTTCGTCGTGATTTATCCGACACAGTTGCCATCTCGCGCCCTTCGGTACTACCCATCGAAGTTCACTTTTATCGTCACCTAGACAGCGAAATAGCTTGTTGTCCTTAACAACGTAGTTCTCCTTTATGTATTGGAGGCCTTTCTCATCTAAATTACTATCCAAAACTTCCCTAGTCCTCCTGAGTTCTGAATCTCCAAGTTGCAGAGTGTGCAGCCAATCATCACCGCTAATAGACATAACAATCGGAAGCGTGTCAGTTGCATTGTCTTCAGGCCCGGCTACAGGATTACGGGACAGAGCGTCTACGTGGTTCATCTTATTCCCACATCGATATTCGATGGTACAATCGAACTCTTGCAGCTGCAGCCACCAGCGCGCTATCCTTGGGATAAGATCCCGTTTTGTGAAGGTAGAGCGAAGGGCGCTGCAGTCAGTAATGATCTTAAATTCTTTTCCTAGTAGATAGACCCTGAATTTTCTCAGGGAGCAAACCACGGCCAGAGTTTCCAACTCATATGAGTGGAAGTTTTTCTCCTCTGGCGACGTCTGCCTGCTGTAATATGCAACCGGCCGCAATGCTCCGTCAGACGATCGCTGAAGAAGAATACCCCCAACTCCTATTCTACTTGCGTCAGTGTGAAGTTCGGTCTCTACTGACGGGTCGTATATTGCGAGAATTGGTCTGTCTACCAACCGAGATTTCAAATCTACGAAAGCAGCCTCTTGACTAGCGCCCCACTCCCACGCTACACCTTTCTTTAGCAACTTGCTGAGAGGATACGCTACCTGAGCAAAATCTTTGACAAACTTCCGAAAGTAGCTCGCCAACCCGAGGAATTGGCGAACATTATGAACACTCTGTGGTTGTGGGAAATTCATTACACTAACTATCTTCTTTTCCCCTGGTCTCACACCGGCTGCTCCAATCTCATACCCGAGGTAATCAATTTTATCATGCAAAAATTCGCATTTTGATAAATTCAACGTGAGATTCGCCTGCTCCAGCAATTTCAATATGTCCTCAAGGTTCTTAAGGCATTCTGCAGAGTCTTTCCCGAAAATTAGGATGTCATCCATATAGGCAGTAGCTTTGCTGAAACGTGCGGACCCCAATATCGAATTTATCATTCGCTGGAATACGGCGGGTGCGTTTGCCAGACCGAACGGCATACGATTAAACTCGTATTGGCCGTCCGGCGTGACAAACGAGGTGACATGTTTACTCTGTTCTGCGATTGGTACTTGATAGTACCCTGATGCGAGATCAAGGGAAATGAAGCACGCCTGGCCTGAGAGACGAGCAATTTCGTCTTCAATTATCGGCATGGGGTATCTTTCCTTGACGGTCATGGAATTCAACAAACGGTAGTCTACGCACATTCTGAGGGTCCCGTCCTTTTTGCGCACCAATAGGATAGGACTAGCATATTCGGAAGAAGATTCGCGTACTATCCCTGCCTCTAACATCTCGCCTACCATGGAGCGCACCTGTGATCGTTCGTGGTGAGAGAGCCGATATGGGCGATACACTACTGGACGTTGACTGTTGAGCTCTATATTCATTTGTGCCGCGTTTGTGCAACCCAGATCCTTAAGTGATGATGCGAAACAATGTTTATACTTTCTAAGTAACCCGAACAGTTCTTGTTTCACGTCTCCATGAACAGTAGTACATACGCGAACCTGGCTCTCATCAAAATCGCCTTCCACACCGACTGCCAACTTGGCTGAGTCTACAATAACCCTATTGACAAAATCAACCCTTTCTGCACGACTGAACGTGACGTCTTTCGGAATGTGGCAGGAACTAGCTTGAGGAACAACGGCTATATTGACACGACCATTCTGCGAATAATAGAGCCCCCCACAGACGAAGTACTGCTGGTTGGGTTTCCCCACGATGCTATTTTTCACTAGGATACTACCACTAATTGCGGGTTCAACAATAGCTCTGATTGAGACTGGGCCACAAACATCAGCAATGCCCAGAGACTTTATCCTCAATGAACTGACATTGTCAATATCAACGTTGGAAAAGGGCATACTTTCGCCATTATCAAAGAACTTTAATTCCGAGACGTTTTTATGGACTATTATGTGAGGCTGCTCTGTAAAAGATTGGCCTATCAGCATAGATTTTTCCAACAAACGATCACCGACTACCTTACACATTACTCTAGCACTAACATTGTCGATGCTCAACTCAAGCGACAATTCTCCTAGAGACTGTACAATAGTATTTCCAAAACCTTTCATTTGTGAAGGCGTATTGTCATGACGTAACCCTAATTGCAACGCTGCAGATTCACTGATCAACGTGACATCGCTCCCAAAATCGATAAATCCTTGCAATGGCACCCCGTTAGCAATCACCTCTTTCATAAACTTAGAGTTAGGACTATTCGTACAGTTACCAACAGAATCTATGCACATTGTCTTTTGTACGGTCTCAGAGTTTGTACCCTTTTCATCTGTTTTATGAAAACAAGTCTCTACTGTATGGCCAAGTTTATTGCATCGTTGGCACCTCAATAGAGGTTTCGGACAATGCAGGAAACTGTGGCCTTTCTCCTTACAATTATAACAACTTGTTGTCTGCCCTGGCCTAGGAGCAGCCTTTTGTGCACGCGTTTGATTGTTGTTAGCAACCGTATTTGTTTGATTGTTATCTACATTTTTACTTCGAAATTGGTTTCGTTCGAAATTGGAGTGATTAGAGTCTTTATTGCTCAAGAGGAATTGTAAAAGCTGGTCTGGGTGATTGCAACGTAGTGCCAAAGCGCCGGATCTAATCGTCCTGTCACTTAAACCGTGAATTATACAATCAACGGCCCGCTTTCCTACTATATCGCACTGAGTGACTAACGCAAGTTTCTCGTAATAGTATAATTCAATAGGCTCGTTAAACTTGCTCCTTCTTTTCAGCATTTCCTCCAAGGTCTGGCCATAATTTTGTTCGCAAGGGAATGCACTTACTAATTTATCTTGCCATTCTGGCCAGGTGAAAAGAATTGAGTTCAGGCCTTCGTACCACGTTTTAGCCAGGCCTTGGAGTTTCTGCATAGCGAAGTGCGTTGTGGTTCTGTCGTCCCATCCATAAACAGAGGCGCACTCATTGACTTTTTTTAACCATACGTCAATACGTTGGTTCTTAGCGCAAGGATCAAAATTGGGCAGGATATTTTTATGGTCTATCTTTTGCAATGATTGCGCATTCTGATTATGTGGCTGGGACGACAAATCATTTTTTTAACAGTTTAAACATCGTAAAGAGATCATTTTTAGACAAGGATGGGCTACATGACCTTTTGGAAGATCCTCGGTCGCCGCCGTCGCCGTATCGCTGCTCTGCCGGCTGCTCTGCACGCGAGTCCGCCCGGCGCTCCGTACGCGAGTCCGCCCGGCGCTCTGCATGCGAGTCCGCACGGCGATCCGTAGAAGAGTCTGCCCGGCGCTCAGTACGCGAGTCTAGCCGGCGTCTGGAACCCGCAGATCTCTGCCGCTCGTTGAGCTCTCTCGAATCCCTCGATGACGTACGGCGACGTTCCTCCGTTGCAAGGAGTCGTTCACGTTCACGGTGTAGCTCCATCTCCAGCATTTCTATTCTCTGTCGTCCCAGTAGTGCATCCTGATCCTGATCATCCGCACGGCTTCGGCTGCGAATACGCAAACTGCTTCGGCTTCGTGAGCGGCCAGCATGGTCAGGGGTCCGTAGATTTCTATGATTCTGATCTTGGTTCGAGCGTTCACGCTCTCTGCTTCTTTGCCCCCTGGCTTGTTCACTCATGATCTGAAACTTGCGACGCGGGATGTTAGTACCTATAATAATATAAGTCTAAATGTGTTGCATAAGCAGGGTCCATAGATAGAATAGTTATCATGTATACTCGAAAGTAATGGAATTATGCAATTAATATTACAAAGAAAGCAATTTATCTCGAAAACGGCGCATTTTAAGCCAAAAATAATGAAATTTTGCCCCCTTTCAAAAACCCGTTGGTCCCATGCACTCTTTCTGATAATCCAAAAAAAAATTGAAAATGTACCAAAATATTTATAGAGAACGGTATATTCTATGTTAAAATCCTTGAATCCTTTTAATAATCTATTGTATTCAAGTATTGTCCTGGCAACAAACGATTTTATTTAAAAAAAAAACCAAATATCTCAGGAACAGTGCATCCTACGCCAAAAATAATGAAATTTTTGACCCCTTTTAAATACCCCTACTCTTTTTGGTAAACATTTGTATTGACCATTTTTATTATTATTTTATAAATCAACGTACCTGAAACTTGAACACACTAGTTTTTCTTTTTCTTAAATTTAACAGCTTTTACGATACGTTAGCTAATAATTTAAAGGAACAATAGGAAAAGGAAGTCAGCTAATAATTTATACGTTGGCTAATAATTTAAATGAACAATAGATAAATAACATGGGGGCTATCGGCGTATCGGCTAGTAGCAAGTTTTAATGAAATCAGTAAGTATAAAGAAATCGAACAATTACCGTGCAAATGAGAAACAAGATGGCAAATAACCCCATTGGGCGTGTACTTACGTTTTAAGTTTGGTTTTCCATCCCACTTCTGAATTGTTGCAAACACTCACTAATATTGGGATCCTACTTTAAGCAGCTCACACAAGATATCATAAAACAAAGACACTTTACAGACAGTAATTTATTTTTCTTTCACAACCTTCTCGTACAACCGTCTAAGAAAGAATGCTCAACCGACCCAGCCCGTTTTTACTCCAACGGCTATCTTTTCCCGGTAAAACTTCGCCTCGCGATTGGACGGTCATCGATAGCCAATCAAGACTAGAAAAATACTGACCTCTGATTGGTCGCCCAATCAGAGGCAAGGGATTTGACAGCCTTCACTTGAGTTGCCAGTGCAGATATTTTATTAAGTTGCCATTTAAATATTTAAATTTAATCACACAAAATGTTGCCAATTAATTAACCCTAACAGAAGTAAGCAATCGAATTTTTCATGTCCGTTTCTCTAGCAATGAAAACAGTTTAAACAGTGCAATCTTCATTTGTTTTCATACGGTTTTGTAGGTCTCCGTGACGGTGTTAGCTTGAGTTTCAATAACGGAAACGCTTGTAGCTCCTGTTCCTTTTTTTAGTGATGTCAAGTTCGTTGTATCTCAAAGAGTAACCACAAACTTTTTCTTCCGTTTTATTCGCTTCGAATTCCATCATTCTTCGTGTTCACTCATGGGCCGTAGATACCATCCCAACTTCTGATGTCGGGGGACAGGTCTGGATGGCCGGTGTGGTGTGGCACATTAGGTGAGCTATTCAACATAGTTGTGGACGAGGAGGTAGTTGTGAGCAAGATGAAACACTACGGATGCAATTAACTTGATTTATTCCTTATACAATGAAGCACAAAATAACAGTTCCTGGCACAGAGGTCTGTAAGCTAGGTTATCAAAGTCTCACTATAATCTTTATTAAATCAACACTGTATTGTTGAGTTATAACGTTTCACTGATTCTAACTTGGTATAGCACAACGAAACGGGACAGTTCCAAGGCAGTAGTGCACTCGACGGCGACCCAGAGTGAAGTGTCGGTGGGCGTTCGCTGAGTGAACCGCCAAGACTCTGTCTAGCGCGCCAAAACAGGTTCAAGGGGGCGCCACTGTCGCCTTCCGATGGCGCGCCGGCTTCGTTGAGCTACCGTACTCATGACCGTCTCCGACATATATATTATTTTAATAAATAATGACACAAAGGTAAATTAGGTAATGTGGTATTACCACATAAAAAAAAAATAAGAATCGATAAAAAAATATTCTAAGGTACCTGCGGGTAATAAAGCCTGTCGGCCATTAAGGCCTAAGTGACCAAAAACGTGTTAAATGCGAGAGCTCGCGCTCAAGGCCACGCGTCCCTGCCGCCAAGCGGACCAACAAGGAACTACAAGTGTGAACTGGCTCGATGCCCCGCTCCCCGCCGCCAATGTTGCGTCATACATTTCAGCAGGTGAGCGCGCAGCGCGTGATACAAAAATCGGTCCGAAACAAACGTGAATAATTATTATAATATTACATTAATAATGACAATTTGCACACAGTTGTTCTCCCTAATTAACGCTTTTAATGTGATACAGGTTTCAATAACGTATTGTGATGCCAATATTTTATATTTTGATTTATTTATCCACGATGTCGGCGGTGAATATGGCCTACACAATTTATCTACAGGCCTTATTGCTCTCTATAACTTAAAGTTTGTTTTAGGCTTTATTATCTTTAGAATTTTGTTTAGTTCTATAGTGTATTTCGGTATTTTAAGTTGTACTATTAATTTAATGAGAAATTAATTACCTATTTGTTATATTTTCAGTTTTTGATCTCGATGCCTCCCAAAGAAGCCTCTCGATGCCTCTAGTGTGGTTTAGAATGCCCAAATTGGTGCTAGGCGATGTGATGGTATTTTTGAATTTATTAGTTAACGTTTAATTGTGTTATATTTATGTTATTAACGTAGTAGGCCTTCTTACACTACCTGTAGTATAAAATGGGGTTCTCTTATTTTTCGCAGAAAATTGTTACGCCGAATATCACTTCCCAACTCCCGTTTCGCCGAATTTTATTTCGCCGACCTTTCATTTCCCAACTTATCAATTGCCAACTTATTAATTGCCAACCTCACTGTTACCAACTTAACTTTTGGTCTGTGTTTCATTACGTAAATTTTTAAAACGCCACCTTTCATGTAGCAGAATGTTTTAGTTGGCATAATATACACTTAGTTGTTTATTGTTTACCAAATGTTTTATTGAGTAGAAAAATTATTGATGTGCATTGCTTCCAATTTAAAAGTGTAGAGGTATTATTAGTAAATTATTGCTAAAAAATAAACAAAATATGTAGGTATGTGGTAAATTTACCAATTACAAACTAATATTTAAAACGAAAAATTAAAACTATTCTAAAAGTAAATTATAAATATATGTATAATATTTTTTTTTGTAATACTTTTAAGCATTTTAATATCACCTTCATGTAAGCAAGCAATCTGACGCTCCGCTCGCTTCGCTCGCTCCGCTATCCATAGTCATAAAACAAACCTAACCTAACCTACAGTTTTTAGGTTTTGACCCATATTCCATTTTGTCGCAGTTACTCTTGCTTGCCAGAGTTTCGGCCAACCAAAAAATATGTAAGCGTTGGTATGTATCTTTTTCTTATTTGTAACTTGCCTAATGTATGAAAAGGGAACTGTTCCATCGACGAAACGTTAATCGTCCAAAAGTTGTTCGACGAAGTGAAAGATTTGACTAATGATTAGTCTGCCAAAGGTTTAGAGGCATAATAATAATCTGCTTTGCAATAATTCTGCCAAGTGAAAAGTTGTCATACAAAAATTTGGTAATCGTTAGTTGTCAAAGTGAAAAGTCGGCGAAACGTTAGTTGGCAAATGAAATTCGGCCAAAAATAGTTCTGCGAAAAAGCAGGATACCATAAAATGGCCTATAGTAAAATTAAGCCTTTAGGACAAATCTTAAAAAGTACTTAGTTTCATTTTATTTTAAAGCAAGAATTACTATTCTTCGCTATTTTTTTATGTTGGTTAAAGTTTGAGACTGATTATCTTCATACATCGCCCCCTGCCTGCTATACGGCCACATCTCAAAAAAAATTTTTTTTCGGATTATTGCAGATTCGTAGTCAGAATAGGTTAATTTACGACCTTATTTCGAGAGCCATAAGAAAAAGTGTCCTTAAGAGCCTTTTTTCCACAAGTGGCCTTATGGATCTGACCAAAAATTGTCAGTTGACTCCCTGCAAGACAGCCACTTTTCAGTTGTGGCTTTATAGCATAAATTTGTAATATTTTTTTTGAGTTGCGTCTCATAGAAATAACGTATATTCTAGTATTATTACGATGAATCCCTTTAAATATAAGCGAAATAAACGTCATTGTGCGCTGTTGAGCCAAACTGGCGCCCAATACTCTGTTCTGGAGTAAACTAGGCTAAGACTGGTAGTGCGTAGCACATCAGTTGTTGCTCCCCAAGTAGTTCCCCTTAGTCTGTGGAGTATGTAATTCGGCGTCTGTAGCTTCTTCGCATATAGGTAAGACTGCGGTCTAGAGTGACACAAGTACTTTTGTGTAGGATTTAATTTAAGCGCAGTCTCTCTGAAGCATATATTTGGCTCATATTTTGCTTCTTTGTTGCAAGGATGGAATGTCGCAACTTCTGTTTTACTAGCATTGGGGCAGCCTAATCAGAAATGTCATTCCAGATTGCGAGTAAGAGCTTCCTTCGAGGATTTAAATTTGCCATGCTGGTTTGTGATGGCGATGTCATCACCATACATAAATTTCCGACTCTCTGTTTTCGGAATCGGTCCTGACCCACTCCTGTTCAACCTATCCTGCTCAACACACGATATGGGTTAAACAGGAGCAGGGCCAGGACCAATCCTTGAGGTAGTCCATTGTTCAGCTTTCTGACTTTGCTCGGAGTGCTTCCGAGGTAGACGATAAATTCCCTATTGCTGAGCATAGAGTTGATTAGTCCCACCATCTGCACCACGGTCAGGAGCTTATAGATAAGCTCCTGTCTACATACGCTATCGAATGCAGCTGAGAGGTCGAAAATACTGCCACGGTTTTCTCTCTCCTTTGAGAATCAGCCTATATGTTTGTTGTGCGCGGCATTTACCTGATCCACGTAGTTTGGACCACTACGGAATCCAGCCTGCTGCACAGGAATTATTTTGTCGACAAAAGGTTCGATTTGATTGTAGATTAGCCTCTCCAAAAATTTGTAGATGCAACTAAGGTCGGTAACCCTTTGGTTCGTCGCCTGGCTTACCCGGATTGAGTGTGGCTATTTATTATATTTGAGCAGTTGAACTTAGGTGGAATTATATCATCCGAGACTATGTCTAAATAGAACTGTGAGAGCCACGTCCTACATCTTGGGCCAAGGTGTTCTAAAAATTCGTTGTAAATACCGACTCACATAAATTGGGACTTTGTTTCGAACCAGTCTTCATCCAGTATTGCTAAAACTAAAAGTAGATAACGAAAAGCTTATCCTGCACTATGAAAAGGTAATATTGTAAAGAAGTTGAAGAATTCTGGAAAACAGTACACTAATATCAACGGGAACCTAGTCCACGCTAAAAACTAAAAGTATGGGGCCTCCTTGTACATGGTGCATGTTAATATATGGTATTATACCTTAAATGGTACATGTTAACACGATAATTAAAGATACAAGTGCCTTAAAGGGAAGGTACCAGATAATCATTAATTATATATGCAAAATTATGATGATATCTGCATCTAGAAAGTTGGTATTAAAGCTGCATGCACTGATTATCGCTTACAGTGATGTTGTTACTGTAACAAAAGTTGATTAATAAAGGTATTTTAATTATTTTAGTGTTTGTATAATAATTTTCATGTTACCATTTTCCAATAATTCTTGTTCGGTTTTGGACGCATCTCAAAATTTCAACAAAATGTTTCTGCAATACGGCCACAACTCTAAGTACCTATCTTAAAGGCCTCGTATCTTAAAAAATATACACGTTTTATAAAAAAAGACGTATTCATGAAAAGCGTTATATCATGTAGAGTAAAAAAAGTTAAATTTAAAATGAATTGACCCAAAACTCAAGGAGTAAGCCCCGTTTTACTACCACGCACTACGCTGCCAAACTTTAACAAGCGATTTCTCGAAAAAATGGTTTTTTGAGATGTGGCCGTATAGCAGGCAGGGGGCGACATGTTAATTAATTGCTAGCGGAGATAACGGACTATGTTGATGTATTTTTGTACTAAATAGCCATACAATGAGCAATATTTTATCTCAATTCAAGAACATAAAGTTATTTGTTGTAATTAAGTGATTTTTGATCTCGTCAACATTTTTCTTTAATGATTTAAGCAAGTTAAGGTCTTAGGCCTTTTTATACTACCATATTTAAATAAGGCCTAATGGTCGGGTTTTAAAAAACCTGTCACTGCAGTGTGTCTCTTAATGGCAATTTATGCAAATTTTCACGTTTATTGTATACTACTTGAAATGAATGACTGGTTAAAATATAAATACGTTTATTAAATATGCAATTTTTAATATTATTTACATTCTCCCTTAGCTAGGCCTTAATACCCGAAAGTACCTTATACAAATAATATATATTATCCCAGTAGAAATCGACACTCAAAAACCGGCCAAGAGCATGACGGGCCACGCTCAGTGTAGGGTTCCGTAGTTGCCCCATTCTTCACAATAGACGAGCTTAAAACAGCGGTTTTAAGCCCGAGGTTTAAATTACGAGAAAGATTTCAAGCTCTATGAGGGTAAGACCGCGGGAATTTACCAATGTGACATAGAAGTAACATAAAAAGATATACGTTATGTTCTATATCATATAACGTAACATAAGTCGTTATAAAGCTTAGATTATACTGGAGAATATTCCCATTAAAGTAGCTAACGTAGCTAAGAAAAAAAAGTCAAGTTATAAAATGATTAGCTTTATATTGCCTGTAAACAACATTTTCATGGCACATTAAAATCAATATAATCAAACACTCGTGTGATGGAACTATAAAACCCAAACCACTCTAGTGATTTAAAGCCTCTCATTTTGTACCAGGAGGCAGTAACTACTATTTATTCCCTGCGGGTACCCAATACTAGTAACAAGACAACCGTATAATAATAAAACAGCTTTAGAATCAATGAATCTGCCGTGATTCAAGGTCGAAAATAAATTATTTTCTTCCTAAAACAGTTTTTTATCAAGATGTTTTTTTTTATTTGTTTTAGATTTGTTCGACTTTGTATATTTTTGTGTCATAAAAATCTAATAAAACTCATTTCAGTTAGTATATTCTGTGTGCACTTCCCTTTACCACATTTATTCGTTATGTAAAGTAGAAAATACATAACATTTTGCAAAAATGTAACATATTCGCAACGAAAGTCTAACGTATTTTTGAAAAAAAAAAACAGGGATTTCCATGATGAAATAACGACATTTTGAATACAATAATACATGTCACTTGCGTAAAAAAAAACCATAATACTATTGTATGAAAAAACAACTGATTAAAAATAATCACTACTTACCTTTAAAATCACACAAGCACTTTAGAGGTTTTTTCGTGAATCTATGACTGCATCAACTTTGAATAGCATTTTTTGACAAACTGACGGGATTGAACTATCTCATCGGTTATGCCCTTACTACAATATGAGTTGCCAGTGTACGAAAACGTATTTTTGCCCAAAAATATTTAAAAACAAGCTACATAAAGCGTCACGAAAGTATCGTAACACAAGTGATCATGAACCATTAAATTAAAGTAAGATAAAAAAATAAATTTGTATTACTATAATTATTCTGTAATCGGTATTATACTATCGTTGTATCATAAATTTTAGTTTAAAACAAAAGTATGACCATGAAAGTTAAAATATCATGAAAATAACAGAGCACTTAGTATGCGTGGTCGAAAAAATGAACCAACTTTCGTTACGTTTTGGACGGAAATATATTTTTAGTATTTTTTTGAAGATGTTTATATCAATTATCTAACTTGCGACCATGAGATTTCCTATCGTTACATATAAAAAAAATATTTTTGAATCTGTAGGGATTACCAATATTTTTTAATTAGCTGGGTAAATTTAAAACGTCCAAATTGGTAACTTTCCGCTGCCTTACCCATGAAAAAGGTCGTAAATGTCAAAATAGCTGTAATTACTTATTACCTTCTTGAAGTAATCGATTATACGCGCCAGATTGAGCGGAATGTTTTAATGCAGTATGGCACTTAACTAATATGTGTACCGTTCGAAGTATAAGGACACCGCGCGGCTCTTACGTCATTTTAAAGAAAATTATGATATTTTGCGATAACTCAAAAACGGCTCGACCGATTTTATTCAATATATGTAGTTTTCATTGAAAGTACTTATAAGGCCTCATTTTCATGAATTTTCCAATAATTTTTTGGCCCATGGTTGAAAAGTTAGAGGGGGGGACGCTATTTTTTCATTTTCGGAGCGAATATTTATAAAACTGCTGACTATCAAAAAATAATGTTTGGAGACCCCTATTATATCACCACACAAAAGTATTGATACGAAAAAAAACGCCGACATAACGGTATACCGTTATGTCGGCGTGATACATACACATACTCATACCAAATTTCAGCTTTCTAGTACTGTTCACGGAGCTAAGCCGCGGATGGACGGACAGACGGACAGACGGACATGGCGAAACTATGGTTTACCCTTGAAATGTCGACAAACGTTTCATCGTTACAACACAAACCTAACCTAACCTAACCTAATCTAAAGGTTATAATTTACAAAATGTCTGAAAACTGTATGACTTCCGAGTAAAAATTTTTCGACGAAATGAAGCATTGAGATTTTAAGATTTCGAGATTTCAAGGGGATCCCCGAAACTATAAGGGTTCCTAGTGGACTACGGAACCCTAAAAAGGCTAAAATTGCAGAGCACGATGTAGTTGTGGTCTTTTAATATTTTGTAAGGATCAGTCAGGACAGTACCTATTCAATATTCATTCTATTTATAATGCAACTCCTAGAAACTTGTGGTCACTGTGGAGTGCGCAAAAAGCTTTGGACCTTTTTCAGTTTTAGGTCTAAAGCTCTAAGCTAAATTGCAGCTCTCTTCTAGTGCTTTACTTTAGCTTAAATTGTGGCAAATGGAATGGTCCTCAAAAACTTCCTGAACCTTGATTGTCGAAGACACATGGTTTATTATGACTTTAGACCATAACGTAAAAAAAGTTTGTGTGCTCGCGCAAGGCGCAGTTTTTTAGCGCTTTGCGCGAGCACAGAATTCTCAAAGTTGCATGAACACTGCCCGAACTGATCCTTTCAACACATCAAAAATGTACCTACAATAGATCGTGCTTTGCAATTTTAAGGTTGAATTCTACTGGGTTACTCGTAATGTGCAGTGTAATTCGTTTAAAAAAAAATCACTTCGAAATTGGTTTTGCATGTGACGTTCCATTTTTTTGGCAACGGTGCGATGATGCGACACGTCGGCCCTACCCATAAAATCCACTTAATGTGGCTAATTAATTCCAACCAAATTAATGGCGACAAGGGCTCTTTCCTCTTCTATTTAATTGTTGTTTTAAGCCACATAAAAATTCATATTTCTGTAGAGAAATTTCAGACGGAGTCGTAAATAAATTAGGCGCTATATAGGGGTGCGTCCCATGAGATATAACTACTTAATATATAATTTCATATTAATAACGTTCACAAGATATAATGAACTTTTGCTATAACATCAAAATCAATATTTTTATTAGGAATAACGGTCAATTAGCATAATACTCATGTTGTAGAATATTTTTTTATATAACACTCAAATACTCTAAATTCAGTTGATATAACATACATAACCTATATCGATCATAGTATATACTTTCTTTTAGTATAATGATTAGAAAATATAATAGCGTATGATATACTAAATAGGTTACAACTGCTACCCCTATGCCCCTAAAATGGAACATGGGTCAAAAACCGAAAACTGTAGGTTAGGTTAGGTTTGTTTTATGACCATGGATAGCGGAGCGAGCAAAGCGAGCGGAGCGTCTAAATGCTTGCTTGCATGGAGGTACCTACATTAAAATTTAACAGCGAACTATTGCATACGACATACGTATGTTCACAATTGATAATGGCTGATGAAATTCTGGCAAGTAAGAGTATACCGTTTGGAAGAACTGTGATAAAATAGAATATGGGTCAAAAACCGAAAACTGTAGGTTAGGTTTGTTTTATGACCATGGATAGCGGAGCGAGCGGAGCGTCAAAATGCTTCCTTGCATGGAGGTATATTAAAATTTAACAGCGAACTATTGCATTAGTATGTACACAATGATAATGGCAGATAAAATTCTGGCGAATACGAGTATACCGTTTGGAAGAACTGCGACAAAATGGAATATGGGTCAAAAACCGAAAACTGTAGGTTAGGTTAGGTTTGTTTTATGACCATGGATAGCGGAGTGAGCGAAGCGAGCGGAGCGTTAAAATGCTTGCTTGCATGGAGGTACATAATTATATTAAAATTTTACAGCGAACTATTGCATAAGTATGTACACAATTGACGTGCAGACGGTTATTCTATACGAGCATTATGCATTTTGGTGTTAGATGTATTGAGTAATATACATTATAAATCTGAGATATTATGAACGTTATACGTTATGATCGTTATATACAAAGATATTATACTTAAATAACGTTATACTTAACAAAAATAGATATTTTGATGTTATATCCAACGTTCGTTATACACCTTGAACGGTATACAAAACAAGCTTATACAATATGAGCGTATATAATATGAATATTATAGCATAAGTTCTTATATCTTATATTACTTACCCCTATATAGTCCTTATTCCTTAGCGCTCTGCGAATATTTCATTTTTACTGTGATGTTTTCTCTCGTTTGGCGAGTCTGCAGAATTTTAAACTCAATTATCAATTAACCTTTGCGCCATTGATACTGAGGAATTACAATTGGTTTGGTCCAATTCGGCAACCCTCATCTTATAAACTGCCACGGTATTAATTGAATTATAAAATTAACTTTGTTTGTATGCCTAGAATTAATATAATCATATTGAAAGACTGTCTACGTGACTAAAAAAAATGTTGCTACTATTTACGGCGGAGTTGAATTCGGCTATATTTAATATCAATTAATAATTAAAGTATCGTCAAAAAGAGCTGTGCTCGTGAAACTTTCTGCCTCACGTGTATGGAAAATCAAATAGGTATGAATGTATTATGCCAATATTTGACCAACTTCATATGGATTTATTACCTAAATAAAATAAATATCAATCAGTAAACGAATCGCAACGTTGCAGTAGGTATACCTACATCAATAAAAAATGTATTCCAAGTTCATTTTACTCATGCGAAATTCGGGATTTTTAAAAGAGAGTATTTATATAGTAGGTATTAAATACTTTCACTCATATTTCACGTAACTTACATTTCACCGAAATATATTTGTAATTACTCGGATAACTTAAGACTTGCACTAAAAAAATGTGGTAAATATATATTACTCACAAATAATATATATTTTAACCATTGTTCTATTACTAAGTTATCATATTTTTGTTTCAGGTAAGACACAAATCATCCGTCGCATCGTGTCGAGAAGCATTTCGGACGATTAAGGTTTTTTTTTAAGATTAAGGTCACCTCACGATTCGTATTAAACCCAAGATATTCATGAATAACTATCTAGGTTCAACAGCAACGAAGGAAATAAATCAATGAAACTTAAAGAATACTTAAACACTCTTCAGAGTCTAAAAATATGCATAAATAATACAAACCGTAAGTAAATAAAAAGTAAAAATAGTTTCTATTTTGCATCAATGTACTCTGTCATCGTCATCATTGGTATAAGTATATTAATACATTATATATTAATATTTACACGACTGAGTCTTATTTAGATAATATATGAAAAACCATTTGCACAATAAATGAGTAAATCAGTAGATAGAAAGGGTGAACTTAATCCCCAAAAGCCTCATTTATCAGTCATAAAATTAAATAAAAATTACTGTATCAATGTTTTTACACAAGTAAAAGGTTATATTTGTTTTATTAACAGACGCAAGTTTTCAATTGGGATGTTACGAGATGTAGGTATACCTATGTATGTACAGGATTGAATAGTCACCGGACCATTCACGGGCGAGTTCTCGTCACCATTTATTAGTCACAACTGTCAACTGGTATGATGCCAAACACGATTTCCTTGCTTAAATCTCGCGTGATACTTTTTTACTGACCTGTTTAAGTGGTGGCGCCAAAAATATTCGTAACATTGCTTCCATTTATTGTTGTTTAATTCAATTTCGAGGCGTAGGCGCACGTTGAGCTCATTCTTCGCGTTATTAGGCGAAGGAGACCTCGCCTAATGCCAGTTGCGGTTTGATGATCGCGCGTACATGACTGTGTGTGACGTAGTGGAATAGCGGGTACGTCACCTGTGTGCAGCGAAGTGCATCGTACTCGTACAGCGGGGACTCTCGTGGTGTCCCGGACTCGACTCGACGTCAGCGCCGACCAAGTCGTGCTCGCGCTCTCCGATTAGTCATGGCACACGCTGCGACCGCCGCACACCTGTGATAAAACTCCAACTTATTCCCACATTCCGAAACTTGTGATAAATCTGTGATATTTAATCTGTGATCAACGAACATGGGATTCCTTGATGGTGTTTCGTTTTCTGTTTTCAAAAAGTGCCCCAATCTGAGATTGAGGAGGAGAAAATTCCGAAAAAGGTACGGTTTTAGAGGGAGATCGGAAGAGGAACCACGTGCGATTGTTATCATTATCAATGATGTGATAGCGCTTATCTGTTTTGCGAGGTGTAGGTAGATTGGGCCGGTAATACATATAATAATAGTGTATTGTTTTAGCATCGAAGCACGTAACGACACAGTTTGTCGACTTTTGTGTGTTGATTGTACCATATTGATTATCTGAGTAAACCTTGAACTTTTCCTTTAAGTTATTAATACGAATATTTGAACTAAATTTTTCGGTATGAAGGTGATGCATCATTAATAAGAAATCATTAGGGTAATGGTAGGTTTCAAATAGAGCACTTCGATTAATGATTTGTACAATTATGAAATTAAAATTTTTGTTGTTTTTTGTTCATTGTACATTTTAATACTTTGCTTCTAAATACACGAAACAGATTTTAAATAAAATATCGTTTGACCGAAACATCTGTTACCGAGGACAGAAATCGAGAGCAGCAATTTTAATTGTGAAAAGAAATGTAAGTAAGGAAGAAAGAATTGCAGACAGAATTCTTAATTTTTTTTGTAATAAATTAAATTTTTGCTAAAGATATTGTACCTACCTCGAGTTACGTTCGGATTTTCTGCGGAGCTAAAGTTTGTTTCCCTCGTCTACGAGTACCTAACATAATTAACTAATCTATAGCTTAACCTCTTCTATAGAATCTAACCTTAAAAGTTACTCAATAAAGTAATATTTTTATATTAATTAAAATCAACCGGATTATTTATAAGATGTCATCAATAAGCACGATTTGCTTTGTTTACATCTAAACTCGTATAGGTAATCTTATTATCATTTACACAATTCGTACGTAATGCAGGGTAATTAACTAATTACCTAAACGTGAAATTTTGACCCAGATTTAACATCGCACAAGATTTCTCTATTGAAAGTACACTTTTAGTGGTAAATCTATTGAAAGCGTGATTACCATATCTTTGAGTTTACATTGCAACTATTGCATTGAATTAGTAAATTATTTCTTAAACAATAATTGCCGAACCAAAACTGCGCCTATACTCCCCGCTTAGACTGCGTCTGTCAATTTTGTGCTAGCAATAGTTGCAATAAAGTATTTTTTTGCTGTCCTCACAAGGTTTTAAATGAAATAACCAAATCTAATGATAAGAGGTAAAGCGGCATGCGGCTGTATTCATGGCAACACTATCTGCGCTAGCGTAACCGTGGCCGTGACGCGGAAACGGATCGCTGACTGCGCTCGAAACACAATAAAAACACAACTGTGGAACTTGCTAGCTAAAGTCCAAATTCCGTCCCAACTTGGGATGAATAGAAATCAAAAACACAAAGGACTAGGTAGGTATTCATGACGGAACAACGTTCCTCTTTAAAATAATAATAAAAAACAATATCCGGCCGGATTTTGAGCTTCCTCGCCCCATTCACAGTTTCTATTCTAACTCGGTACGAAACACTGAATCTTTCTGTATAATGCTTGTTTTGTCATACGCCCCGTTTAAAGTTAGGTTTTAGTTACGGGCACTTCTGAAAATCGGCGTAAAAGTTTACCATAACAATATGCTGATTATTGACCACTTTTATAGCGTTTAATATTTAATGTGCTTTATTTTTTGTTGCACATGAGTAATTGTGTGATTTTAATGGTGATTTTAATGTAAAACTCTCAATATAATTTAAACTTGTTATCAAACATTAATAAGTATGATCTCACTTGTTTAATTAGGTCCGTAGGTAGGCAATAACGTTAATGGCTGGGTGGTCGACCTTGCGCCGGAGCATGGCGTCCTGATTAAGCAAGGATTACACCGGCCGTGTCACTATAGCGTTTATCTCGCTGGCTATACGGTACAGTCAGCTGCAAAAAGATGTACCGTAAGGTCGGGTTACATTAGCTACTCGTTGGGTTACATTGGTTACGTATCAAGTCACTTTTTGGTTACACGGGTTACTTTTTGGCGGGCTACTTTTTGGGTCATGTTTCCTTTTTTGGCCCAAAAGTCACCCTCTAGAGCCAAAGTAATATCGGGTGATTTTACGGTACACGATTGGTCCATTAAAATAGTCATCATCATAATTTCAGCCATAGGACGTCCACTGCTGGACACAGGCCTCCTCAATAGATTTCCACATGGGCCGGATAGCAGCGACCCGCATCCAGCTAGTCCCCGCAGCTCTAACCAGGTCGTCCGACCACCTTGCGGGTGGTCGTCCTACACTGCGCTGCACTGTTAAAATAGTATCTTCTATCAACTGTATTGACGGGTAATAGAGTCTATAACAAATATATTTTTGAATGGACTAATAGTTGAGTCATAAAGAAGCATCATATATTTTTTTAGGGTTCCGTACCCAAAGGGTAAAAAAAAACGGGACCCTATTACTGAGACTTCGCTGTCCGTCCGTCCGTCTGTCACCAGGCTGTATCTCAAGAACGGTGATAGCTGACAGTTGACAGTTGAAATTTTCACAGATGATGTATTTCTATTTCCGCTATAGCAACAAATACTAAAAATAAAATTAAATATATATTTAAGGGGGGCTCCCATACAACAAACTTGTTATAGATTATGGTACGGAACCCTTCATGCGCGAGTCGGACTCGCACTTGCCCATTTTTTTTACTATAGCAAGTTAGTAACTTTGAATGCAGTATTGATTAATATGTTATGTTGAAGTAACACGATAAGACTGAATTCAAAGTTGCTGCAATATAAAGTGGATATTACTAATTTTGCTTGTTTCGACCAAACTTTTATTCCGAGAATAATGCTTACCTTCAGATAGTAATGTCAAACTATTATGGGGTTCTCACGTTACCATACGAGAGTAAGCGTCAGCGTCACGTTAGCGTTAGGTACTACCCTTGGAATAAAAGTTTGATCGAAAACATCAGTTCGTTTGTTTGTGTAGGTACATTTATTCTCAGCTAACTGTACATCAATATTTCCGGATGTAACGAAGCAACCTTGGTTTTTGTTGGATTCGTTGGTCATTGTCTGACATGCCAAATTATTACCGGTGTGAGTAAATTACAGGCGTTTATATTTTTTTGATCGATTAGAGATACCAGTGAACGATAGTGCCTATAATTTATGTATATTCTGATTCGAGACTATCTCAACAATTTATCTTGTAAAGTACACCGTTGACTTTCAAAGGGTTTATTTTTTTTGTTTTGGTGACAATTATTTTTATGGATATACTGTGGATTTTTTAATGGTTGTTTTCAATAGTTAATTGAGCTATATACTCGTATGTATAAAATGTATAAGATATAACATCTCATTTTTTAGGGTTCCGTACCCAAAGGGTAAAACCGGGACCCTATTACTGAGACTTCGCCGTCCGTCCGTCCGTCCGTCCGTCCGTCCGTCCGTCTGTCACCAGGCTGTATCTCATCAACGGTGATAGCTAGACAGTTGAAATTTTCACAGATGATGTATTTCTATTGCCGCTATAACAACAAATACTAAAAATAAAATAAAATAAATATTTAAGGGGGGCTCCCATACAACGAACTTGTAGATAGATTATATATATATGTATAGGTACGGAACCCTTCATGCGCGAGTCGGGCTCGCACTTGCCCAATTTTTTATTTAACCTCAAGATAAGGTTGTGCTGGTAACAAAACATTGATGGGTCGGGGTGTAGCAAAGGGGGCCCAGGACTTTCATAAAAAATAGGTGTCAATATGACATCACAACTGTTGAAAATTTTCGAAGTCCAAAAAAGTCCAAAAAAAATTTTCATCGAAATCCCCCTCCCCTTCTCTTACAAAAAAATTCCAAGGTATACTATTGGATCCCCTTTCGTACACTGTAGTAAGTAGAATTGACTTAAAGGTCGAGACCTTTAAGTCAATTCTACTTACTAAAAAGTTTAAATTTCTACCAAGAATCACAACATTGAAAGTTTGAATAACATTCACTCAAAATTCGTTTCCAAGTTACTGCTTTCATTGTAAAAAGAACGATATGTTTACCTGCCGAAAATCTTGTCTAACTAAAGGCACTTGTACACAAGACACAGAGCACACATCAAAGCAGTGTTGCCAGGTCCAATCTGGAAATGTCAGAAGAATGGATCCTTAAAAATCAGGAGATTGAAAAAAAAAACAGTAGATCAAATTTTATGCTAGAAAAGTCACTAGTCACAAAACTTACCTAAATGCAAATCTTCTCATGTTCCCTGATTATTTGGTTTTTAATATGCTGATATATAATGTATAAAATTATTAGTTAATCTGGAAAGAAAAGAAATATGCACTATTCGACGGTCCAATTTCGAACACCGGAGTAGCCCTTCAGACCCGAAACCGAACGGGAAAAAGGCAATTTATATTTAAGGCTGTTTTACACTTTCCGACCTAACTTAAAACAATGTCACACTTGTTTTAAAACTATCGTCACATGTTATCTGTTTAGCTGACTACCTCAGAATCATTAATCAGAGTAATAATTATTAGGTTCAAATTAGACTCATAAAATTCAGTAGATTCGTTTGCAAATTCAGTAGATCAGTAGACATAGTCAAAAATCAGAATAACTCCTGAAAAATCAGGAGACCTGGCAACACTGCATCAAAGGTAAAATAGGTTTTCGTTAAAAGCGGCCGTTCTCTAGAGGTCGTGCACGTTTTCGCAGCTTTGATGTCAAGTGGATACGAACTGAGGAAATAATCGATATTTCAAAATACCATTACACTGGTTATGTGCAAGTCGAATTTTCGAAGGACACAAAAATCATGAAGGCATGACTAATAATGACAAACGAATGGATGCGGGGTGCAATGGACTCGCGTTATTATCCCAAGAGGGCCGTTTGCGCAACCCTAAAAGACTCCAAATAATCTTTGTAAAAGTGGGATGCGTGTGTACCGCTGTCTTATTTACTATTTATTTCATTTTTCAAATTCGTTTCAACGTTTTTTGTTTGTTTTCCACGCTATATAGCACATGATCGACATTATTTTTGCATAGATAATACTTTAGGCTACTTTTTACTTTTGATTGGATTCCGAAATATAAGTAAGTACCTACCTACCCTGTAAAGTGAGTGTCAGTCAACACACACGTTGATTAAAAACTTGTAAAATAAATGTGGGTATGTAACTCTTTAAGAGGCAGTTGGGTAAAGCAAGTTTTTTTTAAGTATAAAATAAAAATGACAAATAACATGAGTCAAATAACCTTGCTATGCCTACCCAGAATTGTATTGCTCAGTCAATATTTTATGTGTGTTGCGTGGTGTATCTACCGATTACTTAAAGCATCTATGCTAAAGTGATTATCACCCCTCGGCAAACAAATCGTGTAGATTTTGAATATTTTCAATTCTCGAGGCCTGCGTAAGTGTAAACAGGAACAAAACGATGTGTTACATGAAATAGCCTGCGATAAATTTAACGACGATTGGAAAAGTTGTTTTATGTTCCTTTTACGGTCAGTTATAAATTGTAATTTCTTTTTTCCAACTTGCTCCTCCAAAATGCTCATAACTAAGGACATGATATCGTAAAATTCTCCTGGAAACAACTAGCTTAAATAATTTTAAGTACAGGTAGATAGAGCATTCTAAGCTACAGCCACCTTAAATAACCTAAATTCAAAATGATGTTTAATTAGTGAGTGGGATAAATATGTCATGATAGTAAAAATACAGTCGAAGAAACGCTTTTCCGCTGTCTTTATTTAAGGGAATTATAAAGACTTTCATCATCCTATTGGAAGTCTGTGGATTTCGAAAATATACGCAGAGGCTTCGCACTCCGTGCCATCAACCGCCATGAGATTTCTTTCTCATTTTCCATTCAATACGTTTGAAAGAGCACGTTTTGTGCGATAGAGAGATAAGGCACGTTTAGACGTACGGGATTGTTTTTTTTAGGGTTCCGTACCCTTAAATGGAAAAACCGGCCAAGTGCGAGTCGGACTCGCGCACCGAGGGTTCCGTACAAACACTTTCCATCCCTAAGTGGTTAAGTTAAGTTTGCACCTGGTATGTATAGCGCCCCATATAAATTAGGTGCAAAGTTAGGTATTAAAAAAAAAAATATGGTTTTCGTAATTATTCCTTTATCTATGCTATAAGACGTTGCTTCGTACCAAATTTCAAGATTCTGAGTTCACGGGAAGCACCCTGTAGGTTTTGATTCCCTTGCAAGTGTCGAAAATTTGCGGCATAAACGGCTGTATCTTTTGATTGCGTTGGCTTAGAAGTTTGATTTTTTCACAGCTTCAAGGGACAGTAGACCTGAGTAATTGATATAAATTTCAGCTTCATACCTCCACGCGTTCCTGAGAAAAAGGGTCTTGACAGACGGACGGACGGACAGACGGACAACAAAGTGATCCTATAAGGGTTCCGTTTTTTCCTTTTGAGGTACGGAACCCTAAAAACGGAACCCTTATAGGATCACTTTGTTTTCTGTCTGTCTGTCTGTCAAGACCTTTTATCTCAATAACGCGTGGAGTTTTTTTACTACAAATTTACCGTTTTCGGACGATTTCCTTTACTTTTTGCTGCAATAGCAAAAAAAATTATGATTCTAGGTCAACGGGAAGTCCCCTATAGGGTTTGGGTCCCTTATAAAGATTAAAATATGCATCCAAAATGGCGCATTAAACGACTTAAGGTCGCGTTGCTTTAAGTTTTTTCACCGTTCTAAGGAGTAGCAGATCTTGATTACTTGATATGAATTTCAGCTTGATGCCTGATCTGACCTGCTCCTGCGGAAAAGGTCTTGATAGACGGTCAACAAAGTGACACTTTAAGGGTTCAGTTTTTGCCGATGGAGACACGGAATCCTAAAAACGACTGAAAACAACGCACTTCCACAGATGCACTTGCAGGTGGTATCAATAGTTACATTTACCTTGGTGTTTATTATATAAATATAGTAAATCCTTATAGGATATATAGGACTTCGCGTATTTAGTTTAATTTTACCTGGATGTTCATATTTTTTTCTACTCCTGATCACCGATTATAAATCATCGTGTATACCTAGGTGTGTGTATAGGTATATATATATGTATATAGGTATTATATATCGTAAATCTTTATAGGTAGTAAATCCTCGAAATGTTAATCTGCTTATAAGATAAGAGAGTTTGGTATGTATTAAATAGTAACGAGTTGTAAAAGCTCGGATTAGTTATAGTACCAATACTGCCCTCATAAGGCTGCCTGTCTATTGAGCAAAGCGGAGCGGATATATGAAAAATGAACCAATCACATTCCGCAGATTTAAATGCACTTCTTTTGGGCTTCAGAAAGACGCCGTCTGATTGGATAATTTTCTCCGCTCCGCTTCAGTGGACAGGCAGCCACAAATGGCAGTACCAGACATATCAAGTAAATTGAGAAAATGTGAATGTAGTAGTAGGCGCTAACGGCAATTATACTCCAATAATTTCAAATCTGTTACCCTTTCATTTATCACATTTTTTTAGGTCATCTAAAGAAAAATGTTTTAAGCTATAGGTAGGCACAATGGTTACAATTATAACGCAATAGTGATTTTTGACATACCGCTGTGTTTTTTAAGAGGGCAAATCTAGCACTAGTAGTGCTGCACTAACTGTGGCACGCTTCTCTTTGTTGTGCGACACACATTACCTGTCACATTCTTTACAATACCAAGCGAACAAGAAGGGTGATGCTGAGTAGCGCGACAAACTAAGTCGCGGCAAAATGCTGCCCTGCAGATAAACCGAGTCGAGATACTGTTGATGACATGCCTAAGCCGGATTATGCTCTCGAATATTTACGAGCACGTTAAGCCGCCGGTTAACGCCGACCGTAATATTTAAGATGGCATCATATCAAGCTTGTAGGTGCGGATAAATTAATTGCGCAACTAAATCTTCCTGCATCGTAAATAATATTCCACGAGGTTTCCTGCGCCTGTAATATGCTGTGGCTACACGCAATACTACCCTCCGTAGTCTAAGAGCTTGAGCTATGGGGTATTTTACTTTATTTTATTTCATACTAGCTGCGCCGCGCGGAGTTACCCGCTCATGCTATGGGAACACTTTCTTTTCGGGATATAAAGTAGCTTATACGTTAATCCAGAGTGTCAGCTACCTTACATAAAGATTGATAATACAGAAATCATGACATTGGTACTCGCGAGAGCAATTCATACCTTATTTTGAGTGACGATTATGAATTTATCCTTTTATAACTACGGATCGAAATTCATTACCAATATGCACCACTTTGTGAATACAGAACACTTTTCATGGTATTTAAATATAACAATTTAAACATAATATATCGCGTAGGAATTTTTATTATTTGAGGGAGGCCCCTGACGCTTCGGCAACTTTCCAGTTACCGATATCAAAGGTTGACTGAGAAAAACACAATTTCTCTATGTGGTAACCTATGTGTTCATCCAGGGTTTCAGCTTCCTCTCTACCAAAGTTTATTATAATTGGTCCAGCCGTTTGAGCGTAAAGTATCAAACCTTCGCCGTTATAGTATTAGTGTGATATGAAAGTAATAAATTCCGTCAATATAAATCAGCTGCCGTGTTAAATAATTTCATCCGTTATTTTATTTGCAATGAACGGCGAATTCATTTTATTTAGAAAAGACGGTTAATATTTGCTAACGTATTCCAGTTTGCTTTGCAATTCGCTCACTGGGACTGGCAACCGTCGGAAAATTAATAGGACACTAACGAAATATCAATTTCAACACAATTCGAATTCCAAAAATTGTGATACTTATTAGCTTTTACATTTACAGACGCATAATTGACGAGACCATTGCATTTTAGTTTAGTTAAACTTAACCTTCATTAAATTAAACACAAATCTACGCAATTGTCACCGGTTACTTACAGGTGTTCGATTTCATTATGACTAATTTTTCAAAAACTTCATTAAAATAGTAGATGACAGGCAGTCTAGTCGAGATATTTTGACGCTCGAACGTAGTGAGCATGTCAATTGTTCGAATCCAAAATTGGTATCTTTAATCCGAGTAGAGTGTTTACTACTTTGCACGTCGAGTATGAGAAAATAATTAAAAACATGTACGCGGGCATGATTATCTTAAAGGGTTACTCGCTTAGGTACCTACTGTAAAGAAAAAACAGCCTTGTGACTTTTTTCTCCATCGCGGTTGAAGTGGCTCGTTCTAGTAATGTTATATAGTACGCGGGGCTCTAGTGTAGGTTTTCTTTAACGCACAAAACTGTTAACAACGTTTTGAGGCTCTCAGTGCGGTGGAGGCGGAGCTATGACGAAGGGGAACCGGCCAAGGTTGCGGCCACAAGCACTCATGACTCAAAGTGCATTATGCCATATGGCCATTTCGCCAGTCTGTCTGCTCAGTGTCTCGAGTGCTATAATTATAACACGAACTGACCAAAAATTGTCCTCTCTTTTTAGTGTGACGTAGCCTAAATGACAACAACGTAACACATCAATCTTATCATACAAATACTGAATTATTATTCTATCATTATATTATGACTTTCAATAAATATTATGGGTAACACAACCATTCTGGGAACTGCATTTTCATTAATTAATTATAAGGTATACTCATGGGACATATAAGCAAAAAAAAATATTTTACTCATGCTGTTCATAGGATGCGTACAAAACTCCTGATTTAAAGCTGAATATTTATGCAGCAATCCTTTTGAAATACTTACTTCTTTTCCTTGCCCTATACCCCGAGGACACATAGCCCGCACCCGGCTATAATATATCAAACCTTGAAGACGTAAACTATTTGTCATCTAAATACAGAACTGTTTGGTGGAGCCTGTAAACAAATAATATTTATGTAGGTATGAAGGATGGGACGTCTGAGTTCGATATTGCTGTAACGTTATTTCTTGATGAATCTTACATTTTAAATGAATTCATCAAAACCAAAAACTTCAATATGACTATACAATGTCACGTTCCACCGAACGATTCGTAGACAGCGACTTTAGAGAAGGCTTCTAGATGGCCCTAGAGTGTTTAGCACACAGAAATATATCTTGATATATTTCTGTGGTTTAGCAGGTGTCTTAATAGTCATACTAAATGTATGGGCAGAGATTTCGATACGATTTTGCCATCTACTACATCTCAAATGAACACGATTTTGAATTAGGTAGGTGCGTTTGAATTGTAGATTCAGCATTTACAATGCTGAAATGTAGGTGAAAGTAAGTTATTGAATACTGCGAAAATAATAATTAAGATTACAGTAACTCAAAAAGTTGTATCAAAATACTTTTAAAGATACTCGGTGTTTCTCTGCGTGACAGAATCAGAAATGAGGATATTCGCAGAAGAAATATAAGTAACCGACATAGCTCATAGGATCGCACGGTCATAGGTCATAGGTCGCAGTGGCAATGGGCGAGTCATGCAGCCCAGCGAATGGCTGGCCGTTGCGGGAGCAAAGTCTTAGACTAGCGACCACGTATAGGAAAGCGCAGGGTGGGAGGGCTTCGACTAGGTAGATTCGTGAGGGTTGCAAGTCGACAGATGTGGTCTGCACATCAGGATCGCATCTTGTTGCGACTTGGTGAGCGATAGGGAGTAATTAAGCGGATAGAAAATATTAAGAAAATATACAAACTATGTATAACCAAACTAATTATGAATACTAACTAGATTAAAACAAATTAGTAGTAAAACGAGCGGACTTCCAATATATTTACATTACTTTAAACACAAGTTGATGTTGCTGAAGTCTATTATTTTGTTGATTTAATATAAATAATTAATTAATATTATGCTAGAGTAATCATTACATCATTTAAATTTTAGTAAAAAATTTAACCTCAAATTTTGAGTAGGTACCTACCTAACTCGTTCATTTGGTACATTTTCAAAGACGGGTTAGGTACATAAACATAATGATGTCATTATATTATTGCAAATTGAAAATTATTTTTTATTAAAGCAGTAACGTCTGCTAACGTAAACCAAATGTTTACAATGAAGCGAAAAATTGAAAAATCAGGTTCGAATCCTGTCCGAACCATTAAATTTTTAAATTTTTCGCTTCATTGTAAACATCAAATCCGCCTGTTTTTACCTCTAAATTGTAATTTCCTGCATTGTATTTCTCCTGTATGTTTTATGAGGTGTGCAATAAAGAGTATACCTACTTGTATTGTATTTTAAATTGTAATTTAGAATCTGATATTTAAACGAGGTCTAGTAGCCTACTTGCAGAATTAAGTTTAAAGTTTTGAACTTTTGTTTGAACGCTGCGTTAACTAGTGCCTTACGTCCAATGTATAGTCCAATTCCATGTCGTAAAGTTAATGAAAGCGCCCTTAAGGCTATTATTTTAACAATTCAATCATTGTAAACGATCCATTATCTCGATGAAGGCTTATAAAGATCCAATATTTAATTTCCCCTCTCTTATACAGGTAGTAAAATGGAAATTTTATTCCAACACCCCGATTCGAGCGATATTCGTTTAATAGGTATCTTAAGCCCTCCTTAAATTTAATTTCTTCATTCTTGCCATAGTTGCAGCCAGCGAGGGTTCCAATCTCCCTGAAAATCAGATTTTAAGACCTACAGTAAGGCAGATTAAATATATATATATTGTAATGAATGAGGTTCGTATATCGTGTGGACGGAAACACAAACAAGGTTGTTACAAAGTACGCAATGATTTAATATAAGTTAAAGAATTTAAAACTAGAACAATTGCGCAAATTGAGAGTAAAATGCCTTAAACTAAAAATTACACATTAAAACAAATACACAAACACAAGTACATGCGTCATATGGTAGAAAATGCCTACTAGAACAATCTTTAAATAAACAAAACCTCTTACACTAGTAGAAAAGAGAAATAAATAAAATCAAATAAAACAAAGAAAAATAAAATACGAAATGCGGAACTTAACTACAATTAATTAAATTAAAATAAAATACTTAACTAACATGAAAAGTAAACAACACAAAGTAAAACAAAAAAAACAAAAAGATGAAATTTGACAGGCCAAGCCGGGGCGAGAACCCGGTTCCTTCTGCTTCCGAAGCGGACGCTTTAACCGTTCGGCCCCTGGACCGATGTAAACTGTGGCGATGGAATCTACGCAACGTATCTCACGACGGCTCTGTTGATCTTGGTGCCGTTTTTATAGTGAATGCGACGCCAAAACCATATCCCAAGTCGCAGTGTACGGAAAAGGGCGTTTCCAAATGCTGTGGACAAACGTCACACGATAAATACACAACACACATCTATAATATTTGGAAACGTCCTCAGACCGTGTAAAACCAGACCAAACCAATGTAAACAGTCGCAACACTTACCCCGTGACACGACACTTCAGCTCACGCACTAATCACTATTATTTCGACACTTTCGCCATTATGTCCGTAATATATAATTAAATTTCGGTAACAACGATCTCACATCTGACTCGCTTTCTTTGTCTCCTCTTTTTTTTTTGTCGGGTCAGACTAATTTTTCTTGGTAGCTTCCTACCCCCAATCTTAGTTTGACAAAACGAACCTCGAGTACTTGCCAAGATCATCGGTAGATGGCGCTACTATGCCCTAAATAGCCTTACAATAATTAATAAACATGGCATATCCCCTCTCCTCTAAAGAATCCAACCGGATTCACATTTTTTCCAAAGTTCAAACCATGCGTTTCAAGTCACTAGAATGCCAAGTTCCCAAATCTTTCCCTCTGAGACTTTGTAATTTGTACACATCGCCTGATGTCTTTTTTATTACTACAGCTTTCTCAAATTTAGGAGCTAACTTGGCCATGAACTTTTTGTTAGAACTGGACAAGTGCTTGGTGCGCTTCCAAACAAGATCCCCTTCTTTGTAGTCGCATTCTCGGCGCCGAAGATTATATCTTTTGCTGTTTGTTTCATGGGATTGCTTCATTCTTTCGCAAACTTCTTCGTATATACCCCGACGAAGGGCAATGTTTTCCTCAAATTTGTCTCTATTGAATGCTAGCGGATCGCTGGCTTCAAAGCTATAAGCCCTCTTGCCCCGGATTCCAGTTTCCCGTCCGAAAAATAAGAAGGACGGAGTCTTCCCCGTGACTTCATGTACTGAAGTTCTAATAGCATGTGCAATGTGAGGAACGTACTTATCCCATTCTTTGTGGTTATCTTTCACATATGAAGCAATTGCAGCACCTACAACTTTATTCACACGCTCAGTGGGATTGGCTTGAGGGTGGTAATATGGGGTATACCATAATTTCGTTCCATAACTAGCCACCAGCTCCTTAAATTGATTCGAGACAAATTGTTTTCCGTTATCGCATACTATTACATCTGGATTTCCGTACATGAGGAAAATTTGTTCCTCCAGAATGCGTGAAATGACTGAGGATTTTCCGTTTCTCAAGGGAAAGAGAAAGCAAAATTTGCTAAACCAGCATGAAATGACGAGTAGCATCGTGTTACCCAGTTTGGATTTAGGGAATGGACCCATTAGATCCATGGATATTATTTGAAATGGCTCTGACACCTCCCGCTGTCTCCCCATCAATCCAGAGGGTTTTGTCTGAGAGTGTTTGTGTTTTGCACACACTTCACATTTCCGTACGTAGTTTTTGACGTCCTTAATTAATGTTGGCCAATAATAGTACTGCCTAACGCGATTGACTGACTTCTTAACCCCGAAATGACCAGCTGTTGGGTCATCGTGACATTCTTTCAAAACTTGCTCACATAGCTTCTCTGGTATAACCAGCTTCCAGCTATCGTTATCGTTTGGGAATTGTTTCAATCTAAGGTATTTCCACAACTGTCCTTGGCTAATTTCCCAACCTGGCTCACCATTTCCTTTGATTACTTTGTCTTCTTCAGCTCTGTACCTTCAGTAAATGTGCTGGAAATAACACCAGAAGATAAGGATGACTATCCTTATCTTCTGGTGTTATTTCCAGCACATTTACTTCATTGCTAATGGCTCTTGATAAAGCGTCTGGAACAGTGTTGTATTTCCCTTTGCGGTGGACTATTTCGTAATCAAACTGTTGAAGGCGCATTGCCCACCGCGCTAAGCGCCCGTGTGGATCTTTATTTCAATGCAGCCATTGGAGGGCGCTATGGTCCGAAATTACTTTAAAATGACTTCCCTCTATGTATGGCCGGAATTGTTCAATCGCATGAAGAACACTTAACAGCTCTCGTTCTGAAGCCGAGTATTTACATTCCCTTTCCGTAAGTTTCCTGCTAGTGAAAGCGATTGGCGTTTCCATGCCCTCTACTTCTTGGATCAAGACACCTCCTGTTCCCCGGTTGGACGCGTCACATTGAACAGAGAACGGTTTGCTGAAGTCCGGAACTCTCAACACTGGTGTGGAGGTGAGACTTGTTTTCAGATCCATAAAAGCCTGCTGCGCATCTGCGTTCCACAAGATTCGTTTGCCCTTTTTGCCTCCCTTTGTTAAATCGTGGAGTGGAGCTGCGACGATAGCAAAATTTGGGACAAACCGACGATACCAGCTAGCCAGGCCTATGAAACGCTTCAATTCCGAATATGTGGTGGGCCGGGGGTAATCAAGGATGGATTTAACCTTGTCTGGGTCTGTTCTGAGTCCCTCTTTATCCACAATGTATCCTAGATATTTCAAGGACGGTCTTGCGAACACACATTTGTCCAAGTTTATTGTTAGCCCTGCTTCCTTAAGCTGGTTCTTCACAAAGGTTAATGACAGCAAATGGTCTTCGAAGTTGTCATTACATATCACAATGTCATCTAGATAGCTAAAAACCTTACCTTCATATTCCGGAGGAAATAATCGGTCCATCAAGCGCTGCTGAGTTTGAGAAGCATTGCTAAGCCCAAATGGCATGACCTTGAACTGGTAGAGACCTTTCCCCGCAAGACCAAAGGCAGTCTTCTCCTTACTTGACTCTTCTAGAGGAACTTGCCAAAAAGCCGAACGTAAGTCTATTGTCGATAGAAATCGCGCATTCTTCAAACTATCCAGAATAGAAGTTACTCTTGGTAAAGGATATGAATCCTTCACAGTTACTTTATTCAACTGTCGGCTGTCCAAACATAGGCGATTCTTACCAGAAGCTTTTTTTACCAGTAAAACCGGAGAGCGCCATGCACTGAATGAAGGCTCAATGATGTCATTTTCAAGCATCTCCTGAATTTCCTGAAGGATATTGTCTCTGGCTGGTTGGCAAGCTATCCCCTGTGTCAATCCTATGTTCAATTAAGGAAGTTCGTCCTAACCCCCTACTTATTTCTTCACCCATAGTTTCTAAGAGCTTGTCTAAACGTTCCTTCTGACAAACAGTAAGTTCCTCGCGGGAAATAACCGGATTCGTGATGCTCATCTGTGAAATGTCCTTCGCTCTCGAGTTTTCTTCCCCTACAGTTAAATCAAATGATTCAAAAAAGGTCATGCCTAATATGATGTCATGTTGCAGCCGATCCATTATGTAGAATGGCAGTATTTTGTAACTGTCTTTAAACTCTATTGGCAGATGTACTACGGTGTCGATAGAATGGTATGTACCATCAGCCGTGGATATATTTTGTTTGTCTACTTTGTGTTCTGTCAATCCAAGGCTTAATATTTTATGACTAAAATTTCGTGATATTACCGAGATTGTGGCTCCGGAATCAAGTAGTCCACTGAAAGGTCGATCTAAAATTCTGATATCAGCATACAACCGTTTGTCTCCCTTATTTCTGTGAATGTTACAAATTTCACCAGTATCAAAGTACCGGGACACTGTGAGGAGCCATTGCTGCCAATCATCTGTAATAGTGTGCCTTAGTCTCTCGGGGTCTGATCGGCAGGCATCGACCCCTGGCGTTCGTTTCCCTCATTGGTATTGCCGCATGCACACCTCTGAGCGGTGATTCCAAACTTACCACATCTGTAGCAAAACAGTCTTTGCCTTGGTAAATTACATTCTCGAAATCGGTGCCCTGGACTTCTGCAGTTCCAGCATTTTGACTCCAAGACTATGTTCCTTCCGATGGCTGCCACGCTATTGTTCTCCTGCCTGTTCAACCTCCTAATGCCTTGGTATGCTAGGTCCTGCTCCATAGAATGGTTGCTCGGTGACGGTTCCCTGAAACTCTCACAACTTAATTTAGTGCGTTCGATCACTCTCAGCACGGAGGTAAGGTCTGCAACTGAGTTGAAAGTATCCCGACATATTTCCTTTTGATAATATGGCTGGAGATTCTTTCTTAAAATTATTAATTTCTGAGCCTCTGAGAGAGGCACAGGCAGCCGATTGAACATATTGCTCATCACTGATACATAAATAATGACGCTTTCATCCCTGCTTTGTGTCCTCTGTTTAATCTCCTCCAGAAGTTCGTCTTGATAATTAATGTGTCTATCAAGAGTTCCACCAACTCTGCCCAACACGACGCTGTATTTTTGTTTGCCCTAAACCATATGAGAGCATCATCCTCAAATAAATCTATGGCCTGCCGAAATAAATCTTCATCGTCAGCGTTACGTGCGTCTTTAATCTCATCGATCCTCTCGAGAAACGCATTTATGCTCAAAGAACCTCTTCCACTAAACTTAACTCCCCAGTCCTTAATAGGGACTAATTTCCTCCTATGGACATCTTGATCTACTGTGGACGATCTGAACCAGCTTTGAACAGGTTTTGAGGTCTGTGGGCCCTTTGTGTTCCATCTCGCGTCCTTGTGATCATCGTCCGATCGCCCCCGAGGTGCTTCTGCCGACCGAGGTACGACGTCTGCGCTATTCCTCCCAAGCATCAGATCACTATGAGGTTCCGAGATCACTTCCTCTTTACCTACATTCCTTGATGAGCCTTGACCAACATTTAAGTTTCCGAAAATTTTCAAGGCCTCCTCTCCCAATGACTTATGTAGGATGTCTTTATCGTGTTCTGACATAACATACTCTTCCTCACTGTCTTCTTGCTCCAATCTATTTAATGAGGATATTGCTTCTCCAATCTCTTTCAAAAGAACTAAATGTTTTTCCGTAGCTGCAGTGTCTAGTGGAATAATGAGTTTCGTGCGATTTAGTAAGTGACCTAGTCGCGACTGTATGCGACCGATTAAACGTTGGTCTGGACATTGCGACACTTCTGAGATAAGTGTACGCAGAATAGAGAGCTTATTCCCGCACAGAACTAACTCTCCATTCGGATCTTCCGTACAGGTGACCGGGACTTTAAAAGTAATCGAGGATTCCCCTGACGCCTCTCTTCTCAAAATTTCTCGTAAAAACTTACGCATAGTCGCCACAGTTTTACATTGTGTAACCCCTCTGCATGCCAACTCAAACTCTAATTCATCCTTATGAAGCGCGTTAACATCCATTGTCATGTAATAGTATATGTCCTTTAACAATATTCAATAAAAATAATAAAATATATATATATAATATATCTGCTGATCGTTATTCACAAAGTCTGAGGTAAACCTCAATCTGTGCCAATGTTTGTCAAAGTGAATCCAATCCACATACCCGTTAGGCGCCAATGTAATGAATGAGGTTCGTATATCGTGTGGACGGAAACACAAACAAGGTTGTTACAAAGTACGCAATGATTTAATATAAGTTAAAGAATTTAAAACTAGAACAATTGCGCAAATTGAGAGTAAAATGCCTTGAACTAAAAATTACACATTAAAACAAATACACGGTTTAAAGAATCTTTATTCTCATAAGAATTACAAAAAATTCGCTTACATGAGAATCATTACAAAATTTCAAACCTACTTAGCGTGCAGTACCTATTTTACAATAACTTAGATAATTAAATAACAAATAATATACAAATGTGGGTAGTATTAAGTCAAACCAGTATACAAATTACTTTGTTTTGCGCTTGGCTTCACAGTATTACAAAGTTGCATCGTCGGTTGAGTTAAGTTTGCACCCAGTGTGCATGCTAAGCAATGCATACCGGGTGCAAACTTTACTCAATCAAGTAATAGTACAATAACCGGCCGGCCGTAGATAACAGTTGCCCCGGGAGTATGTTGATGGCACCGAATGGATGCGGCATTATAGCAGATATGTAAGTACAAGTTGAGGCACAACATAAAAGTTGTGAATATATATATATTTTTTACATAGGTAATATGTTACGTGTAGGTTAATAATGTAAGGTAATCTAACGATCAATATGATGACAATTAAAATTTGTTTTAATTGTTAGTATGGTACCTAACTTCAAACGATTGTTTTTAAATGTATCGTACATAAAATGTATAATGATAAAATAAAAAACACATATACATAACACACATACATATATATATATATATATAATATATATATTTTTTCTTGTGTTTGTAGCTATTTTGCTAGAAACTACATAAAACTATATCAAAGCGGTGTTATTCTTAACGTATCGTTTACATTTTGTTTTGAATAAACTTAATGACTTGATATTCCTTATGTCTAAAGGCAGTTTATTATACAGCTGAACACCCTCTTGTGTTACGTTTCGACGTCCATAATTTGTTCTCGACCGGCCAATTATTATATTTTCGGCATTTCTATTGCGATAATTATGAAGATCTTTCTTTTTAGTAAAAGTAATTTTGGAATGTATATCTTTGTGCAATATTTTTCTTATTAGTATACAAATATTGAGGGTGTATAGCTGCTTAATAGACATCAGTTTGGTCTCATCATAAACTTTATTAGTGGGAGTTAAGTAGTCATAGTGGAACAGTTTTTTGACTAATTTGTTTTGCATGCGTTGTAGCTCTTTAAGATGCGTTTTGGCAGTACTACCCCATATTTCTATTAGGTATTGGAGGTGAGGTCTTGCCAGTGAATTATAAATCATACACAAACACAAGTACATGCGTCATATGGTAGAAAATGCCTACTAGAACAATCTTTAAATAAACAAAACCTCTTACACTAGTAGAAAAGAGAAATAAATAAAATCAAACAAAACAAAGAAAAATAAAATACGAAATGCGGAACTTAACTACAATTAATTAAATTAAAATAAAATACTTAACTAACATGAAAAGTAAACAACACAAAGTAAAACAAAAAAAAAACAAAAAGATGAAATTTGACAGGCCAAGGCGGGGCGCGAACCCGGTTCCTTCTGCTTCCGAAGCGGACGCTTTAACCGTTCGGCCACTGGACCGACGTAAACTGTGGCGAATCTACGCAACGTATCTCACGACGGCTCTGTTGATCTTGGTGCCGTTTTATAGTGAATGCGACGCCAAAACCATATCCCAAGTCGCAGTGTACGGAAAAGGGCGTTTCCAAATGCTGTGGACAAACGTCACACGATAAATACACACATCTATAATATTTGGAAACGTCCTCAGACCGTGTAAAACCAGACCAAACCAATGTAAACAGTCGCAACACTAACCCCGTGACACGACACTTCAGCTCACGCACTAATCACTATTATTTCGACACTTTCGCCATTATGTCCGTAATATATAATTAAATTTCGGTAACAACGATCTCACATCTGACTCGCTTTCTTTGTCTCCTCTTTTTTTTTTGTCGGGTCAGACTAATTTTTCTTGGTAGCTTCCTACCCCCAATCTTAGTTTGACAAAACGAACCTCGAGTACTTGCCAAGATCATCGGTAGATGGCGCTACTATGCCCTAAATAGCCTTACAATAATTAATAAACATGGCAATATTGTTAAATGCAATTAAATAGGTAATCCTAATCATATTATTCATAAATTGTACCTATCATACAATATTTTTAAAAATATTCCAAAGAAATATTTTACTATGGAGAAGCATAAAATAAAACTGAAAATTATAAGGATTAAGATACCTGCTTAAAGGATTTTAAGTCCTATTTTCTCACCCTATCCTCCATCAATTACTTCCAGTCTATGTAACAATATTAACTTTCGGGGAAAAAGGTGGAAAGGTCATGGGATAAGCTTTATTAAAGATCTGTTCTAATATTCAAATAAGGCTGACGGAATTATAGAGGAGGCTTATAAGAGGTCCTTAAATGAGGGGATAATCTCAGAATTAGTCCTGGCCGGTAGGTGCGGGCGAGCGTTTCCGGGGCTAGCGATATCCCAATCCCGAACCATGCAACCGTTTATTAATCTTTTTTTCATTCAATTGGGCTTCGTTATTGTGTTAGACTTTAATAAAGCTGTTTCGAAAATGAAACAAAAACAGTCTCTTTGAGCTAAAAGGACACGGGTTTTCATCGGAAACAGGTTGAACGAAATTTAAAGGCTTTGACGGAAGGGCAATCGCTTCAATTAAATGAAAAATACGAGACGAGAAAGGGGTGAAATGGAGTTCTGTGATTTTGAAGAATACCGAATAAAACAAGACAAACTAAGAAAGAATCCAAAATGTTATGAAATGATCTACTTATAGTTTACTTCATATAGCTTTGTGCGTGCAACTTCTGTCATCTCAGTACATTTTATAACCTAAAAAGAATTCTATTAAAAAGTTCTTTAAAATTGGGGTAAAAATTCATAGAAACATCAAATCTTGTCAATAAATCCGGAAACACATTTAAGATGCAATTATCTTTGGAAATGTTAGGGTTAATTAATTGGCAACATTTTGTGTGATTAAATTTAAATATTTAAATGGCAACTTAATAAAATATCTGCACTGGCAACTCAAGTGAAGGCTGTCAAATCCCTTGCCTCTGATTGGGCGACCAATCAGAGGTCAGTATTTTTCTAGTCTTGATTGGCTATCGATGACCGTCCAATCGCGAGGCGAAGTTTTACCGGGAAAAGATAGCCGTTGGAGTAAAAACGGGCTGGGTCGGTTGAGCATTCTTTCTTAGACGGTTGTACGAGAAGGTTGTGAAAGAAAAATAAATTACTGTCTGTAAAGTGTCTTTGTTTTATGATATCTTGTGTGAGCTGCTTAAAGTAGGATCCCAATATTAGTGAGTGTTTGCAACAATTCAGAAGTGACACGGAAAACCAAACTTAAAACGTAAGTACACGCCCAATGGGGTTATTTGCCATCTTGTTTCTCATTTGCACGGTAATTGTTCGATTTCTTTATACTTACTGATTTCATTAAAACTTGCTACTAGCCGATACGCCGATAGCCCCCATGTTATTTATCTATTGTTCATTTAAATTATTAGCCAACGTATAAATTATTAGCTGACTTCCTTTTCCTATTGTTCCTTTAAATTATTAGCTAACGTATCGTAAAAGCTGTTAAATTTAAGAAAAAGAAAAACTAGTGTGTTCAAGTTTCAGGTACGTTGATTTATAAAATAATAATAAAAATGGTCAATACAAATGTTTACCAAAAAGAGTAGGGGTATTTAAAAGGGGTCAAAAATTTCATTATTTTTGGCGTAGGATGCACTGTTCCTGAGATATTTGGTTTTTTTTTAAATAAAATCGTTTGTTGCCAGAAAAATACTTGAATACAATAGATTATTAAAAGGATTCAAGGATTTTAACATAGAATATACCGTTCTCTATAAATATTTTGGTACATTTTCAATTTTTTTTTGGATTATCAGAAAGAGTGCATGGGACCAACGGGTTTTTGAAAGGGGGCAAAATTTCATTATTTTTGGCTTAAAATGCGCCGTTTTCGAGATAAATTGCTTTCTTTGTAATATTAATTGCATAATTCCATTACTTTCGAGTATACATGATAACTATTCTATCTATGGACCCTGCTTATGCAACACATTTAGACTTATATTATTATAGGTACTAACATCCCGCGTCGCAAGTTTCAGATCATGAGTGAACAAGCCAGGGGGCAAAGAAGCAGAGAGCGTGAACGCTCGAACCAAGATCAGAATCATAGAAATCTACGGACCCCTGACCATGCTGGCCGCTCACGAAGCCGAAGCAGTTTGCGTATTCGCAGCCGAAGCCGTGCGGATGATCAGGATCAGGATGCACTACTGGGACGACAGAGAATAGAAATGCTGGAGATGGAGCTACACCGTGAACGTGAACGACTCCTTGCAACGGAGGAACGTCGCCGTACGTCATCGAGGGATTCGAGAGAGCTCAACGAGCGGCAGAGATCTGCGGGTTCCAGACGCCGGCTAGACTCGCGTACTGAGCGCCGGGCAGACTCTTCTACGGATCGCCGTGCGGACTCGCATGCAGAGCGCCGGGCGGACTCGCGTACGGAGCGCCGGGCGGACTCGCGTGCAGAGCAGCCGGCAGAGCAGCGATACGGCGACGGCGGCGACCGAGGATCTTCCAAAAGGTCATGTAGCCCATCCTTGTCTAAAAATGATCTCTTTACGATGTTTAAACTGTTAAAAAATGATTTGTCGTCCCAGCCACATAATCAGAATGCGCAATCATTGCAAAAGATAGACCATAAAAATATCCTGCCCAATTTTGATCCTTGCGCTAAGAACCAACGTATTGACGTATGGTTAAAAAAAGTCAATGAGTGCGCCTCTGTTTATGGATGGGACGACAGAACCACAACGCACTTCGCTATGCAGAAACTCCAAGGCCTGGCTAAAACGTGGTACGAAGGCCTGAACTCAATTCTTTTCACCTGGCCAGAATGGCAAGATAAATTAGTAAGTGCATTCCCTTGCGAACAAAATTATGGCCAGACCTTGGAGGAAATGCTGAAAAGAAGGAGCAAGTTTAACGAGCCTATTGAATTATACTATTACGAGAAACTTGCGTTAGTCACTCAGTGCGATATAGTAGGAAAGCGGGCCGTTGATTGTATAATTCACGGTTTAAGTGACAGGACGATTAGATCCGGCGCTTTGGCACTACGTTGCAATCACCCAGACCAGCTTTTACAATTCCTCTTGAGCAATAAAGACTCTAATCACTCCAATTTCGAACGAAACCAATTTCGAAGTAAAAATGTAGATAACAATCAAACAAATACGGTTGCTAACAACAATCAAACGCGTGCACAAAAGGCTGCTCCTAGGCCAGGGCAGACAACAAGTTGTTATAATTGTAAGGAGAAAGGCCACAGTTTCCTGCATTGTCCGAAACCTCTATTGAGGTGCCAACGATGCAATAAACTTGGCCATACAGTAGAGACTTGTTTTCATAAAACAAATGAAAAGGGTACAAACTCTGAGACCGTACAAAAGACAATGTGCATAGATTCTGTTGGTAACTGTACGAATAGTCCTAACTCTAAGTTTATGAAAGAGGTGATTGCTAACGGGGTGCCATTGCAAGGATTTATCGATTTTGGGAGCGATGTCACGTTGATCAGTGAATCTGCAGCGTTGCAATTAGGGTTACGTCATGACAATACGCCTTCACAAATGAAAGGTTTTGGAAATACTATTGTACAGTCTCTAGGAGAATTGTCGCTTGAGTTGAGCATCGACAATGTTAGTGCTAGAGTAATGTGTAAGGTAGTCGGTGATCGTTTGTTGGAAAAATCTATGCTGATAGGCCAATCTTTTACAGAGCAGCCTCACATAATAGTCCATAAAAACGTCTCGGAATTAAAGTTCTTTGATAATGGCGAAAGTATGCCCTTTTCCAACGTTGATATTGACAATGTCAGTTCATTGAGGATAAAGTCTCTGGGCATTGCTGATGTTTGTGGCCCAGTCTCAATCAGAGCTATTGTTGAACCCGCAATTAGTGGTAGTATCCTAGTGAAAAATAGCATCGTGGGGAAACCCAACCAGCAGTACTTCGTCTGTGGGGGGCTCTATTATTCGCAGAATGGTCGTGTCAATATAGCCGTTGTTCCTCAAGCTAGTTCCTGCCACATTCCGAAAGACGTCACGTTCAGTCGTGCAGAAAGGGTTGATTTTGTCAATAGGGTTATTGTAGACTCAGCCAAGTTGGCAGTCGGTGTGGAAGGCGATTTTGATGAGAGCCAGGTTCGCGTATGTACTACTGTTCATGGAGACGTGAAACAAGAACTGTTCGGGTTACTTAGAAAGTATAAACATTGTTTCGCATCATCACTTAAGGATCTGGGTTGCACAAACGCGGCACAAATGAATATAGAGCTCAACAGTCAACGTCCAGTAGTGTATCGCCCATATCGGCTCTCTCACCACGAACGATCACAGGTGCGCTCCATGGTAGGCGAGATGTTAGAGGCAGGGATAGTACGCGAATCTTCTTCCGAATATGCTAGTCCTATCCTATTGGTGCGCAAAAAGGACGGGACCCTCAGAATGTGCGTAGACTACCGTTTGTTGAATTCCATGACCGTCAAGGAAAGATACCCCATGCCGATAATTGAAGACGAAATTGCTCGTCTCTCAGGCCAGGCGTGCTTCATTTCCCTTGATCTCGCATCAGGGTACTATCAAGTACCAATCGCAGAACAGAGTAAACATGTCACCTCGTTTGTCACGCCGGACGGCCAATACGAGTTTAATCGTATGCCGTTCGGTCTGGCAAACGCACCCGCCGTATTCCAGCGAATGATAAATTCGATATTGGGGTCCGCACGTTTCAGCAAAGCTACTGCCTATATGGATGACATCCTAATTTTCGGGAAAGACTCTGCAGAATGCCTTAAGAACCTTGAGGACATATTGAAATTGCTGGAGCAGGCGAATCTCACGTTGAATTTATCAAAATGCGAATTTTTGCATGATAAAATTGATTACCTCGGGTATGAGATTGGAGCAGCCGGTGTGAGACCAGGGGAAAAGAAGATAGTTAGTGTAATGAATTTCCCACAACCACAGAGTGTTCATAATGTTCGCCAATTCCTCGGGTTGGCGAGCTACTTTCGGAAGTTTGTCAAAGATTTTGCTCAGGTAGCGTATCCTCTCAGCAAGTTGCTAAAGAAAGGTGTAGCGTGGGAGTGGGGCGCTAGTCAAGAGTCTGCTTTCGTAGATTTGAAATCTCGGTTGGTAGACAGACCAATTCTCGCAATATACGACCCGTCAGTAGAGACCGAACTTCACACTGACGCAAGTAGAATAGGAGTTGGGGGTATTCTTCTTCAGCGATCGTCTGACGGAGCATTGCGGCCGGTTGCATATTACAGCAGGCAGACGTCGCCAGAGGAGAAAAACTTCCACTCATATGAGTTGGAAACTCTGGCCGTGGTTTGCTCCCTGAGAAAATTCAGGGTCTATCTACTAGGAAAAGAATTTAAGATCATTACTGACTGCAGCGCCCTTCGCTCTACCTTCACAAAACGGGATCTTATCCCAAGGATAGCGCGCTGGTGGCTGCAGCTGCAAGAGTTCGATTGTACCATCGAATATCGATGTGGGAATAAGATGAACCACGTAGACGCTCTGTCCCGTAATCCTGTAGCCGGGCCTGAAGACAATGCAACTGACACGCTTCCGATTGTTATGTCTATTAGCGGTGATGATTGGCTGCACACTCTGCAACTTGGAGATTCAGAACTCAGGAGGACTAGGGAAGTTTTGGATAGTAATTTAGATGAGAAAGGCCTCCAATACATAAAGGAGAACTACGTTGTTAAGGACAACAAGCTATTTCGCTGTCTAGGTGACGATAAAAGTGAACTTCGATGGGTAGTACCGAAGGGCGCGAGATGGCAACTGTGTCGGATAAATCACGACGAAATCGGACATTTTGGCGTTGAAAAGACTCTTGAGCGTTTAAAAAAGAATTATTGGTTTCCCAAAATGTCCCGTTTCGTCAAAAAGTACGTCAGTGCTTGTATCGAGTGCGCGTACGCGAAAAAGAATCAGGATAAACGTGAGGGCTTGCTTCATCCGATAACAAAAGTTGAAGTACCTTTTCATACTCTACACGTTGACCATCTCGGGCCTTTCGTGAAATCTAAGCGTGGCTTCACTTATCTTTTGGTAGTTGTGGATGCATTTACAAAGTTCTGTTTTGTTAGGCCGGTAAGAAACACACATGCTCAAAATGCTATCAGGGTACTAGAGGATATATTCAGGACTTTCAGGCCACCAGACCGTCTTATTAGCGATCGCGGTAGCTGCTTTACGTCCCACATGTTCAAAAGGTTTTGTTTGGATGAAGGCGTTAAGCATATCCTCAATGCAGTCTCTAGTCCACGGTCGAACGGTCAAGTCGAGCGGTATAACCGAACTATTCTTGACTCGATGAAGGCCTCAAGTGTAAAATACGGTGAGAAAGAATGGGATAGTTATATAGGCAAAATTCAGTGGGGGCTGAATAACACGATTCAGAGGACGACCGGAAGGACGCCTGCTGAAGTGTTGTTCGGTGCCTGTATGAATGTTGAAGTAAATCCCATTTTGAATGAAATCACCGAGAAAACTCGCGAAAAAACCGATTTGTCAACGATTCGCCGGGAAGTCAAAGATAGGATAGACAGTGAGCAGATTAAACAAAAGGAATTCTATGATAAAAATAGAAAACCAGCTCGTGTCTATGCAGAAGGTGAACTTGTTAAAATTACCAAAACTAACTTCAATAATGATGGACAGAGTAAAAAGCTGTTGTCTTCTTATACGGGTCCATATAGAGTTACAAAAGTCTTGGGTATGGACCGGTATGTAGTAGCCCCAGTTGAGGGATTAATTGATACCCAAAAAAAGCGTCCCACAACTGTTGCTACAGATCGTATGATGCCCTGGATCAATGTCGCTGCTCTAGAAGTAAACGAAGAATCAGATTCTGCATCTGACGACGATTAGTCTATTCGATCCCTTTATTTGTATATTTTTAATATCTGATATGTGACTACAGAACTGGTATTTCGTTGCAGATTGGATGCGAAAATTGATTGGCCCGCGTCTGGTCCAGAGCTATTCGACTGGTTGACATCGCACAAGCCAAATCGCGAGAGTTGAGCGACAGTCGGCCGAAAATTCCTCGACTAATCGATCGTCCAGGTTTGATGCGAGAATCGATTGGTTCGCATCATTTCGTTAGGGGTAGAGCCGTAATTGTCTCACTAGCCCCATTTAAGCTTAATCGATCGGCTTAATTAGGTGATTAGTGAAGACATCCTTGATTAATCGATCGTCAAGGTGTGCTTTCTGAATATTGGGTAATGGATTAATCGATCGTCTATTACCCTTTGGATTACTTGTTAGTAAACGTTTTAGTAGCATTCGATTCGGTATAAGTTGAGTTGCTCCTTGTTTCCTAACGACTGCATATTTAATATAATTTAATTAATATAATTTATATTCCGTCTAATTCTATTTAAATCTTTATGGTGATTGTAATTTGGTCATAAAACTCAAAACTTGTTTAAATAAATCAACATAACTATTGTCATGTAAATTATAATAACCTTAAAACAAAGTACTGATTCTCTATTATAATATTAAGTTACAGTATACGATTAAATGTTTCAAATTGTATGCAGCATGCTCAACCGCCAACACCCCGATTGTTAGGGTTCCACCTGGTACCGTGTGCAGGGACGCACACGATGTCAGGATGGTCGATTGTTAGGGTTAATTAATTGGCAATATTTTGTGTGATTAAATTTAAATATTTAAATGGCAACTTAATAAAATATCTGCACTGGCAACTCAAGTGAAGGCTGTCAAATCCCTTGCCTCTGATTGGGCGACCAATCAGAGGTCAGTATTTTTCTAGTCTTGATTGGCTATCGATGACCGTCCAATCGCGAGGCGAAGTTTTACCGGGAAAAGATAGCCGTTGGAGTAAAAACGGGCTGGGTCGGTTGAGCATTCTTTCTTAGACGGTTGTACGAGAAGGTTGTGAAAGAAAAATAAATTACTGTCTGTAAAGTGTCTTTGTTTTATGATATCTTGTGTGAGCTGCTTAAAGTAGGATCCCAATATTAGTGAGTGTTTGCAACAGAAATAACAATAAAATATACTCGTACAAGTCGTACAAGGCCACAAATAGGCAAACTGAAACGCGGTAAACTTCTAACACGGCTCATTTTTGACGAGGATTAAAAGAATAATCAAAACAAATTCAACACGTGGCCTCTCTACTTCCCAGCGGTCTCCATCTCCGGTCCTTAACAATTTCTTGACTTGCCCTTTGTTTGTCGACCGCTTGCGTCTAAGCCAATTCATTGTATTGAATGGGGACACAATTACCTACAAAAAGTCATTGAGTTTGCTAAGTTCAGCGGAGTTTCTGTTAGATCAGTGGGTAAAGCAATTATTTATACGTAAAATTAATATAATATTTACTTTTTTATTTACATCTTGTAATATCGTTAATATGTATACTATGCTTCGTTTACTTTTCTTGTGTATTTTTTAAGCATTTTTTAGCAAAGTGTGATAAGTCACACTAGCGATTTGTTAGCGCTGTTCAGGCGACGCGATCAGTAAGCGACTGAGCGTGATAGCATCGTGCTCATCATTGTCATCTTTTTTTAATCGATTAACTGTTATAATTTTTGACTTACTCTTTAAAAAATACTCGTAATACTTAGATAGTGTTGCTAAAACTGACTGTGACTTAGAGCATAAAGTTAATTTACTCCATTAAAGTTAATTTAATGTAACTCACTCAAATTAGGTCATGATCGATATTGATCGTATACTCGCTCGCCTTTACCCGCGGGCGGCGGGGCGTGTCATGTCAGATCTGCAATGATATTGTAATTACTCATCTGCCAACCTGTATGTCTAGGATAAAGTTATCGCTAAGCGCGAGGAGCTCAAGGCCCGACCAACAGCGGCCATCTTGTATAATTTTGTCGGTGGGGTGCTGACGCTGACATGCAGCGAATGTGGTCGCACATTTGCTGCAAAAATTGGCTACGTCAGCCACCTGAGAGCTCATGAGCGCCGCTCTCATTAGCCAGCGTTCAGTCGCCGTGGCCGAAATCTGCCGGATGCAATGATGATGATGATGATGATCCTAGACATACAGGTTGGCAGTTGAGGATTTACAATATCATTGCAGATCTCTGTGACACGCGACTCCTTTTGGCGCCAAGGGGGATTCACTCCGCACAGCGTGTCACGAAATATACATACTTACCTTGTACATATTTCGTGACACGCGGTGGCATATCGCCTATCGCTCCGCCTTTATTCGCTTATGCCTTGATCACACGTACCGAGCAAACGGGCGAGACAGTAAAATGTTTCTCGGCCGAGACAGTGATATAAGTGAGTAGCTGTTTACACATGTTTTGAAATCAGCACAGTCAGTTCAGTTCCATTGAGACTTTCGGACATGATGGATCGTAAAAAAATCGCCGAGTGGCGAGACAGAGCACGTTCAGACCGGCCGAGTGAGCGAGCGAGACAGTGCGGGGTAGCGGGAGGGTGGACACTCGGCCTAGTAGATAGAACGGGAGCCGAGCTACTGTCTCGCCGCTTCGTTCGGCCGAGCGCTCGGCCGAGCACTCGGCGCTATGTTTATACGCACCGAGTACTCGGCCGAGAGCACTGTCTCGCCCGTTTGCTCGGTACGTGTGATCAAGGCATTAGGGTCAGTCAAACGTTCGAAGCAGAACTAACGCATCGATTATGAAATATTTTTATAATTTTATTATTTTTAATCAACTTCAAAGAAGAAGACTCGCGTGTTCGTCAGTATTCAATCTTTTTGCACGTATGTTCACCGAATTATTCCGTAAAATGTAAATCACTTTATTGATTTAAAAAAAAAGTATACAACTACGGTTTTCCCATTGTCATTAAGTCAGGTCATCAAAGGAAATCGGAATTCGAAAAAGGCACACCTTGAACGAATACTGAGATCCAGTAGGCACCACCATCCATCTACTCGTATATATATATATAAATGCAAGTGTCCTGACTGACTGACTTATCAACGCAGAGCCGAAACTACAAATGCTAGAGAGTTGAAATTTGCACAGTAGATTGTATTTATAAAGTGTACAAGAGATAAGAAGCGATTTTGAAAAATTCAACCCCTAAGGGGGTAAAAAAGGGGATGAAAAGTTGTATGGTGTAGAAGTTTTTTTTTATGTTAGGAACTTGAAACTTCGTAATAATGTATTAAAATAAAATAGAAGAAAACTGATTTCAACGTTTTTGAAAATTCATCCCCTAAAGTGGTAAAATAGGTGTTGAAAGTTTGTATGGAGATCAAATATTTTTTTGAGTACGGGACTTGAATCTTTGTATAAAGGCATACTATTAAAATACGAGAAAAGTAAAGTTTCAGCGTTTTCATAAATTCATCCCCTAAAAGGGTTAAAAAGGGGTTGAAAGTTTAAATCCATTACAAATTCTTTGAAACTTCTTATAAAGTCATATATATATATATATAAGAGTAAAAAAATAACATTAATTGATCGTTATTAAAAATTCAACCTCTAAGGGGGTTAAAAGGGGGATGAAAGTTTGTCTTGGAGTTCAAATTTAATTTTAAGCTAGGAACTTGAAACTTCGTAAAAAGCTATTAAAATAAAATAAAAGAAAACTGATTTCAGTGTTTTTGAAAATTCATCCCCTAAAAGGGTTAAAAAGGGGTTGAAAGTTTGTATGAAGATCAACATTTTTTTATTGCGGGTTTATAAACTTTTTATAAAAGCATATTATTATTAAAATACAAGAAAAGTCATTTCAACGTTTTTGAAAATTCAGCCCCGAAGGTGGTGAAAAAGGGGTTGATAATTTGTATGTACCTAGAACAAAAATTTTTTTGAGTGCGGTAATTGAGACTTTGTGTAAAGGCATTATTATTCGAATCAAAGAATTTATAAACGTCGTTCTTAAACTCATAGAATTTAGTAAAGCTATTTTGTTCGTAGAATCGTACCTGATTTTATAATGATACCGCGTAATTAGAGCAAATTAGCCGAAAAAAAAGTAAAAAAAGGCCAAGAGCGAGTCGGACTCGCATACGAAGGGTTCGTTACTATTTCGTAAAAAATTGCAAAATAAAAGCACGTTTAGCAATTTCAACATTACTTAGATCTGAAAATAATAAAGATGTAAAATTTTCAAGATAAAGGTTCCACGCGGACGAAGTCGCGGGCAACAGCTAGTTTCATCATAAATATCGGGTCTGGTTCGTCTTATTTCAGACCTATCGAATATTTAATAAAAGTAACCTATAAAACAAGTGAAATTACTGAGACGTAGTTTTCGTTTTGTCAGTGTAAGCAACCCTAGGAGTATGTCACGTCCCATCACGTGCTATACCTAACTAACGACGCTGCACATCATTCAAAATTACCAATCAGAAACTAGTTGGCTAATACGTTTGCTAAAGCAGTAAATAACAAAAGAGTGTGGGTTCTGTAGTGTCTTTATTCTGTTCTTGCGCAACAAATACTACCAGTCCCTTTCTTTTCAATACCGTACGAGCAAGACAGGCGATGCTGAGTAGCGCGACAGGCGATGTCGCGACAAGATATGATAGCCCCGCAGGATTGTTAGCATATCTTGCCGCGACATCGCTACGTACTGTTGCACTTAATAATAATAGCGTAACTAGAATTGCCTTTTAGGACATTGTTTTAGGCAACATTTATTTGAATAAGAATCTAATTGCGGCTCCACACTACTCGCGAAGTTGGCCGAAGGTAGCCGAGGCGAAGTTGGCCGAAGCATGGGTTTCCGCAGCGGAGTGGCCCTCCAGGCCTCCACACTATCATATTCGCCCACCTCGGCCAACTTCGTGAGTAGCTAGGGTAATAGCGAGCGCTACGAAACTTGGTTACGTTAGAGGCTACGAGGCCGTCTTCGGCCGTGTAGCACGATACGGGCAAAGTACGTGGGGTGCCGGCGGACCGGACCGAGCTTTGTGAAGTAATCAACTCACTTCTAAATCCTCTCGTGAGATTTACCTGTGTACACGGAGAAATTAAATAACTTGATCTGATTGATTAAATTTTTAAAATTTTTAATATTAGTAAATACGAGCACTTAAATCTTGCGACAAGCTTTTATATCATAATTTTGTAATGACGTTATAAGTTGAAAGGAAAAGTTTGAACGGAAAAGTTTATTGTATTATTTTTAGCGCATTTAAATAAAAGCTTGCTTTTAAAGAGGTTTTTAGGGTTCCGTAGTCAACTAGGAACCCTTATAGTTTCGCCATGTCCGTCTGTCCGTCTGTCCGTCTGTCCGTCCGCGGCTTAGCTCCGTGATCATTAGTACTAGAAAGCTGAAATTTGGTATGAGTATGTGTATGTATCACGCCGGCAAAACGGTAAAATAAAAACTAAAAAAATTTTTTTTTTGGTACCTCTGGAATTCGTTCCAATACTAGTGTGTGGGGTATCGTTGAATAGGTCTTTTAAAAATAATAGGGATCTTCAAACATTATTCTTTGATAAAGTCAGCAGTTTCGTAAATATTCGCTTCGAAAATAAAAAAAATTGTGTCCCCCCCCTCTAACTTTTCAACCACGGGTCCAAAAATTATGAAGAAATTCATGAACATGAGGCCTTATAAGAACTTTCAATGAAAACTATATTGAACAAAATCGGTTAAGCCGTTTTTGAGTTATCGCAAAATTTCATAATTTTCTTAAAAGGACGTAAGTTGACTTCCAGAAGGTAATAAGTAACTACAGTTACTTTGGCGTTTACGACCTTTTTATAGAGCTTGAAATCTTTCTCGTAACTTAAGTCTATTGTGAAGGATGAGCAACTACGGAACCCTACACTGAGCGTGGCCCGACATGCTCTTGGCCGGTTTTTTTTTTTTCGTCGGTATTTTGTCGGATTCACCTTAGTATTTTATGCAATCGTTTAGTTATTTTATGAAGGTTCTTAGTTCAATACCGCGTTTAGGTCACGAGGCTTGCCGAGTGGCCTAAGTAAGGTACGAGATATTAAGACCTAATTGTGTAACTATTGCACACAATACTTTTAATACGAGCAAAACACAGAAAAAGTTTCATTCCCAAAAAAACATGATCGCGATGGCCATCGCGGGTGCGTCGGCATTTGTTAAATTTTTATTACACATATGCTGATGTTCTCTTTTTGTAATTATTAGTTTAGTCTGTAGTAGTAGTACATATTAGTCATCTGTGGTCTGTAGCCCATATGTCTTATGAATATTAAAGTCCTGTAGCGGGTACCATAGAGTGTGAGTGCGTTAGAGGCGTTATTGTGATTTTGTCTATGAAATTATAATTGACAGATTAAAGTACGCGAGTATAAAAAGGTCAGTTTGTATACTTTGATTAATATAAGTTGCACAATACAAAAAAAAAATATATTTTAGGAACAAAAAGTTTAATGTGATCCAGTGCAATGTAAGCGGGACGTGATAATTCACGCCTCGCTTATATATTATGCGGGCTCGTGACCGTGCTCCTAGTTTTTCAGAGTAGTGTTCTTCTAACTGAACTACATATATGTACTTTACCATTGATACAAAGATCAAAGCTCAAAGAAAATTTGACATGCGTAACCTGGTGAAAGAGACCGGGAATCGAACCCGGTACCTCTGGATTGCCGGTCCAGCGCGTTAACCACTTCGCTACCCTTACGTCAAGAAATCTTTCGAATTTTTCTTTATGCTTCGTATGTCGATCTTTGCATTGTTTATTTGAAATGCTTTGTAGCGATGTCTATGTGAATACGTTAATATTCACATCTTACCCCACTACTTTACGGCAGTGAACGAGTAAGCGAGGGCGCTGTTATTTATAAATTTTATGAAACATGTAATGCCTCATTTTTTTGTAATGTGGGTATACACCACAATTCTTATATTAAACCATTGATACAAACATCAAAGCTCAAAGAAAAATTGAAATGCGTAACCTGGTGGAAGACGCTTTATAATAAGAAAAAAACCTAAACGTTTGTCATCAAAATAAAAATAGGACTCAACCTACTTTACATAATAATTATTATCTTTAGACTAGATTAAGTGGGCCATAGTTAAGTCAAAAAACAAAAACCGTCCCTCCGGTGATCAAAATTGGTAATTACATCGGACTATAGAAGAGGTTTGATCAGAAAATTAGGCCCTGGAATCCTTAATTTCGCTTATGTCCACAGGAAAGACTCGAACCTAAATGACCCTGACTATGACCCGAGTTGCACTGAGTAGGTACAGTTGAGTTCATTTACATCTGATGATGATGATGTACACACTTACGAGAACAAAAATATCTGAACACGCTTTTATGCTCCTGACAATAGGGTCGTGTTCAGATATTTTTGTTCTCGTAAGTGTGTAGATGTAAATGAACTCGACTGTACAATAAGTGGTTGAAAATGATTTTGCAAATTTAGTAAGATTTAGTAAACGTAGTTGTTACTGAAAGATATTTACAAAGAGCCTACTCATTGTGTGATTTATACTAATCAACTCCACTACCTAAGGGCGTGGCCACGGCGTCGTAAACGTAAAACGACACGGTGTCGCGTCGGAGCGCGACACATTATCCACCGTGCGAATATACGTTGCCGCGTCGTGAAAACACACGACACGGCGTCGTAAACGTAAAACGACACGGTGTCGCGTCGGAGCGCGACACATTATCCACCGTGCGAATATACGTTGCCGCGTCGTGAAAACACATGCTGCACCGGGCACCGCAGGTCGCGCCGCGCGCCGGGCAGATTAACTTTGCTGTGTTGAGTAGATGCACGGTGCGGTGCCACGTTCGATTACGACGCTTCTTGTACATGTTCAAAATATTTTGCGATCAGTTTTCAATTCGACATGGATCCTATCACACGTATTCTGCTCTTGTTTAAAATTTAATCTTCAATCTTGTTCAACGTATATTATTTTAATTTTGTGAAGCTAAATTGATACTTTTTGCCCCTAGGGTTTAAATGGAAACCATATAATCATTTCTATGAAATTTAAAGTGAAATCATGTTAGAGGACCGCTACATACTAGATAGAGATACGGATAATTAATCAAGTGCGAGTCGGACTTTAGCTTCACAAAATTAAAATAACGTAAGTATTTTTTGAGCAGAAAAAGTGGAAAAAACATTGTGATTGTATTAAACGGAAAACTTTTGTACATTTACGAGCGAGCTACAACATTTCCTTAGAAACTAAAATCAACGTGGGACATGAGCAAAAATATTGCAGTTTACTCCAGCCCATTACCATTTACCATTTCGTACCGTCGCTGGAAAAATATTTTATTTCTCTAATTGCTTCGTTCCATCGAGTGAATTCGGACGTCAACACGGGCCGCCCGACCTGCAACGATTTAATTTTCTAGTGCTTTTTATAAAACCAGCGGAGTAACTCGGTTAATTCAATGTTGGCGGCGTTGGCGCACTTTTGAGAGCTCCTCTAATTAAGTCGGATCGTTATTTCACATAAAGCTGTTTCACCTTATTTCAAGCTTTTACGTGCGTCTTATTTAACATTTTCGCGTGAGCCCGGTGACGATACAGGTATGTCATAGGCCAGTAGAAACAAAATACTATGCGACGTCTATAGACGTTGCTCACGTAGTGTCCAATAAAATGTCTCTTTACAATAGGTACAATACAATACAAAATGCTTTATTGCACACGAAAAAAGTTTACAAATGCAATACAGGAACAATAATTTTAATAACGGTAGACAACAGGCGGTCTTATCGCTAAAGAGCAATCTCCTCCAGACAACCTTAAGGGCGTGGCCACATGTCCACGACACGGCGTCGTGAACGTAAAACGACACGGTGTCGCGTCGGAGCGCGACACATTATCCACCGTGCGAATATACGTTGCTGCGTCGTGAAAACACACGACACGGCGTCGTAAACGTAAAACGACGCTGTGTCGCGTCGGAGCGCGACACATTATCCACCGTGCGAATATACGTTGCCGCGTCGTGAAAACACATGCTGCACCGGGCACCGCAGGTCGCGCCGCGCGCCGGGCAGATTAACTTTGCTGTGTTGAGTAGATGCACGGTGCGGTGCCACGTTCGATTACGACGCTTCTCGTACATGTTCAAAATATTTTGCGATCAGTTTTCAATTCGACATGGATCCTATCACACGTATTCTGCTCTTGTTTAAAATTTACTCAGTAATTCAGTATCGTATAGGACTTTACGATACTCGTTAGAACTAGTACTTAAAGTATCAAAATATTAATAGAGCACCAACCTACTATATTGTTTGCGATTTGTAAACACTGCAGTTTTTCGTTATTTATCGTTATAGTATTGTTAACATGGCCCATAATATTGCATTGTCATTCTAGCGTTTCAAATTAAACGTGCATATATACATAATTTTAGCTCAATCGGTTGAAGATATCTGCTTCAAAATAAGTTGCAAGATTCTACCCAAACCAACATAGATACAAGTGTTACAAGATACGAGTACCTACAATGTACATACGTACCTACTCGTAGTTACATATTGCAAGTTGTCTATATTGCAAGTTAAATAAAAATGCAAAAACGAGCGACTACATAGTTTTAATATTGATTTAATCGTGAAATTTAGTCGATTGAAACTAAAACTAATTCAATTGTTAGTCGAAGATTCTCACAACTAATTCAATCGCAACTAAATTAGTCGCGATTGAAAAATGACGATTGATATTTTCAATCGATTGATTAGTTGACTAAAAAATTAATCGATTAATGCCCATCTCTGGTTTGCACGACGTGGCAACGTATATTCGCACGGTGGATAATGTGTCGCGCTCCGACGCGACACAGCGTCGTTTTACGTTTACGTCGCCGTGTCGTGTGTTTTCACGACGCGGCAACGTATATTCGCACGGTGGATAATGTGTCGCGCTCCGACGCGACACCGTGTCGTTTTACGTTTACGACGCCGTGTCGTGTGTTTTCACGACGCGGCAACGTATATTCGCACGGTGGATAATGTGTCGCGCTCCGACGCGACACAGCGTCGTTTTACGTTTACGTCGCCGTGTCGTGTGTTTTCACGACGCAGCAACGTATATTCGCACGGTGGATAATGTGTCGCGCTCCGACGCGACACCGTGTCGTTTTACGTTTACGACGCCGTGTCGTGGACATGTGGCCACGCCCTTAAGGTTGTCTGGCGTAAACTGCAATATTTTTGCTCATGTCCCACGTTGATTTTAGTTTCTAAGGAAATGTTGTAGCTCGCTCGTAAATGTACAAAAGTTTTCCGTTTAATACAATCACAATGTTTTTTCCACTTTTTCTGCTCAATAAATACTTACGTTATTTTAATTTTGTGAAGCTAAATTGATACATTTTGCCCCTAAGGTTTAAATGGAAACCATATAATCATTTCTATGAAATTTAAAGTGAAATCATGTTAGAGGACCGCTACATACTAGATAGAGATACGGATAATTAATCAAGTGCGAGTTGGACTCGCGCACTGAGGGTTCTGTACAAACACTTTCCATCCTTAAGTGGTTAAGTTCAGTTTGCACCTGGTATGTATAGCGCTCCATACAAATGAGGTGCAAAGTTAACGCAACCAATCCCGTTTGTTGTATGGGAGCCCCCCTTAAATATTTATTTTATTTTATTTTTAGTATTTGTTATTATAGCGGCAATAGAAATACATCATCTGTGAAAATTTCAACTGTCTACCTATCACCGTTCTTGAGATACAGCCTGGTGACAGACGGACGGTCATATGGCTTCAGAGGCTCATCCGTTACGCATGACTCATTAATTAATTTAATTATTAATGCATCATGCCGTACCGTTAAACATTGGGTCGGGTTTTGTGTGTCGGCTTTTTATGCGTGGCAATATATATAAATATTTCACGTCTGTATAAAAGTTTGTGATAATATAGTATAGGTCGATTCACTAAAGCTGGCGCGAATGGATTGAATGAGTGAATGATAATATTTATGTGTACGTCACAAAATGATTACATACAGGTTGATACAATAAGTGATTATTGAAAACGTATTTGTAGACAAACTAGACGCATAACCGCCCAAATTCAGAAGTATAAAGAATAGGTACTACAAAATATTATCGAACCAAATTAAATTCAAAATGACGAATGGCTTTTTTACCAATATTTCAAATTGGTGCTAGGAAGCTGAAACTCGGTATCGGGGGGCATTTGGGGCTCACAAATATGAATCTGAAATCGGTTTCCGAAAATTCGGTCAAAGTCGGAAAATATCGAAAAAACCAAGATTTATATGGAGATTTTTTTTTTAAGAGTCCCGTATCTCGTAAACGACTGGAGATGGGTAGGGGGATGCTCAAACAAATATCATAGGGGACCCCGCCCGAGTACAGTCGTGGAAAAAAAAAACAAAATGGCGACTTTTTTTTTCTAAAATTTTAAATTGATCCGAGGGGGCTGAAACTCGGTATTGGGGGGCTTTTGGGTCCTCCGACTCAGAATATGAAATCGGATTTTGAATATTCGGTCAACTTCGGATAATATCGGACAAACAAAATTTAGTAATCTTAGCTCGACGGAGGGCCGAGCCATTTCTGAGCATAACTTATTGAATCGAATAGGTCTTAGCCTCAGATACTTTAGTACTTTCAATGAAAATTATATTGAATAAAATCGGTCGAGCAGTTTTTGAGTTATTGCAAAATTTTATAATTTTCTTTAAAATTACGTAAGTGCCGCGCGGTGTCCCTACACTTCGAACGTTACACATATTGGTTAAGTGCCAAACTATATGAAAACATTTGGCTCAATCTGTCGCGTATAATAGATAACTTCCAAAAGATAATAAGTAATTACTGTTTCTTGGCGTGTACGACCTTTTTATAGGGCTTGAAATCTTTCTCGTAATTTTCGTCTATTGTGAAGGACGGGCAACTACGGGACCCTACACTGAGCGTGGCCCGACATGCTCTTGGCCGGTTATTTATAATTCGAACTAGTCGTCCGTCACCTATTAATTGTTGACATTAACCCTTTACCAGGCAGCGAAGACCAGAAGAAAATGTGGCAAACTCATAAGAGACAATGGAATAGTATCATCCCACATCCTAATTCTGGTCATACACAGATTGCATGAATATTAAGCAATATGTACAATTACACTGCCTTACAACAGTCAAAATCTAAAGTATGTCAAAAAACTAGCGTCTGCATAAAACACCATGATAGTAAAATATTTTTGTATCAAACAGTTAAATATACCTTTCAGATATATACATATATTACTTGTTTAGTCTAAATATTGTGCAGATTATGCTTATATTATACCTAATAATTTTAATTTTTCTTGAATAACAAAAACCCATTTTGTTGTTGTTTAGAAAATATTAGGAGGCCCCTGTATAAGAACGTCACTCACACACACTCGAAGTGACAAGTGACATAACTTTCATTCAATCCATTCACGCCAGCTTTAGTGAATCGACCTATACCCATAGGTTGTACTTAATTGGCAAAAGGGACCCTGTCACCTTTTTTCAGGAACACGTGAAAATAGTGTGATACGATAATTTTTTTTTGAAACTCGTTATCTCTATCCGACATGTTACACCTACAGCAAAGTGGCAGAGTAATTCGGTGGATTCGTTTACTATGCACACGGTGCTATTTGAACGTGCCGGGCGCTGATTGGACGTGTTGCCGTGATTAACTTTACAGCCACTTGCAGTTGAAAACTATCTAAATGTCACTTCATCACAAAAATAACAAGTTACTATAAAACACATTGAAATCACAAAGTAGCCGATACTTTCTTTCACAATTTCACAAAATACACATCGGTTGAAAAAACCATGAATAATGTATCCAGAGTTACATAAGGCCTGCCATGCCTAGCCTGTATCACTGGCCTATATCGATTATAGAAAGCGTTTTACATGAACACAACCACCAAAAAAAACGGATGTAACGGTGTCGATCAGTAATTTTCCACTTAGTTTACTTATTTTTGCCACTTTTGTACTAGACCCTTACGTATACCTACTGTACCAAGCGAGTCGATTTTATCGCTCGTCTGCAAAGTAGTTGCATTGCTTTGCATTTATGCAATATTCCATTACATGCACCCATCTATTGTGAGAAAGAAAGATCCCCACAGCTAGAGTAGAGCTTGATAGCGATGCATATATAATTTGGGTTTTAGGCTCCAGTTGGATACTGGGAGTGTCATAATGTGCTCTGCAAATTATTCAGTGCTGCAATAACAACAATGTGTGCATTTGCTTGATTGGATGCGTTTATAATTAATCCTCTGCATATGTATTTGTGTGCTCCCAAACACGGAAACTGTTTTATTGTAGATGTTGTAACAAAAAACCGTCCAAGAAACATACCATCCGCCGTAGTGGCTGTCAAAGCCACTAATTAACTAATTACTAGAAAAATAATACTCGGGTAATATTCACCAAGTATGAGCAGTATTTATTAAAAGCCTATATAATATACTATTATACTCGAGAACCTTTTGATAATATAAGATGTAATATTTGTAGTTCAGACTGAAGGGGGTCCGGCCTCGCAATATTTTGTATTAATCTGTCATTTTATGAGTCAAATAATTTGTGAACTACGAAACTCTATTTGATGTAACTAACTACTATACTATATCTATGATTTGATGCTGTAAAAATTGACGCTACCATTTATTTGTGTTAGGCGGAGGGGTTCATTTCAAGGTTTTATTTTTGTTTTACTCATTCTTCTTCATGGTGCTATTTTTAGGTATTAAATATGTGTTCAAAATGTCAGTTTCAGAATTTGGAAAGTTTTTAACCCTCGACAAAAAAGAGGGATGTTAAGTTTGTTTAACATGTATCTGTTCTGTGTATCCGTGTGTCTGTGACATCGTAGCTCGGATGGTCCGATTTTAATGCGGTTTTTGTAGTTGAAAGCCTTGTTTGTCGAGGCTGCTCTTAGCTATGTTTGGTTAGACGGGGGATTTTTAACAATTTGAATTAAGGTTATTGATATATAGGTAATATAATAACGATGATAGATTAGTTTCACGCGAAACCCTAAAATAACAGTAAAATAATTTTATGATGGCAAATGATAGGCACGAAACTTTTATATGCATAAATTACTAATAATAACAGGTCATTGTCACAACGAACGCATCACGCAAACACTAAGTGAATTATGTATTCCGTACCTACTGAACATTAAACATACTGAAATATAATGTCTCATGTAAAATAAATATTTAATTCCATTATTTTGAATGAAATTACAAATATGCTGAGAATAAATACCGTTCTTTCCTCAAATGTTGTTTGATTGCAAACACCTTCGTCAGAATTGAAAATTTCAACCCACACGATACCCTATTTAAATTATTTCGTATACATTATAACTGGAAAGTAGGTACGCACTACATATTTTAATTTTTAAGTTTATACAAAATTATTTATTTAAGTACCTACATTTATCGACAGTGACCGAGTGACTTATTATGACAGATACCATAGATTATTTAAATATGATTTAAATCATACGTTAATCAATACTATTTTAATTTGTTCGTTTGTGATGATAGTTCAATTCAATGTCTAGTTTTCTCTCTCATTTTCTCAAAGGTAATCTGGAAGAAATCCCTTATAGGGATAAGTTCGCCCTTGTGCACATGATTGTATTGTTTTTGAGTTTTTGACACTATTGTTTTATGTGCAATATACAGTGTATATAGGTTGACCAAATGACCACACTTCATTATATGATGGTCTTATCCAAAATACAGGACATTTTAAAAGAAAAAAAAATTGTTTCCTTGATCAGTCTTCTTTATTGAAGTAGGCAATAGAATAATAATATTTTTTTACCCGGCTACGGCAAAGGAAAAAGGCGGTTAATGAAATTTACATTAATATTATTAACAACGGGTAAGTAATTTAATTCATAAAAGAATGTCCTTTATTTTGGACTAGCTTTTGCCCGCGACTACATCCGCGTGGAACTTGATAAAAGGGATTATTAAAAGCGCCTAAGCAAATGTGAGAGCAATTGTGCTTTTGGTCTAATAATTACTCTTTCTACAGGGTCATCTATGTCATCATGATTCATTCACTCACTTTTCAATCTTTTTAGGAATAATTTCCAGGATGAAAAGTATCCTATGTCCTTTCCCGGGTCTCAAACTATCTCTATACCAAATTTCATCTAAATCGGCTCAGCGGTTTAAGCGTGAAGAGGTAACAGACAGACAGACAGACAGACACACACTTTCGCATTTATAATATTATAGTATGGATAGTATGGATTAGTTTTGGATATGACCATAATATAATGAAGTGTGGTCAACCTACAGGGTGGTTAACCCTTTGAACGCCAAGAGCCACTAGTGGTGTGATGTCGTGCCTAAAGATCACAGCACACATAGAGTCTGGCTAGCCAAATAATGTTGACAAATATTTCCTTGTGGTATTACCAATTGTCTATAATTTCAAGAATTTAGTAGGTGGGTCCTCTATAAATAATTTTGATACTTTATGTACTGATTCTAAGCTTCTAACATTCGGATCAAGTTGAAATTTGGCATAGTATGTTATGTATTTTTTTTGGTAATGGATTAATATGGTATTATCGAGCTAGGTCTTATTTACACTAGGTACATTTAATTTTTCGCCTTGTATGTAGTTAGCGAGTGTAAACATATGTTTGTCGTTGACTGTAGGTACTGTGGATAGTGGTAGAAATTATGTGAGCTGACTATGAGTGCACGTCAACATATATTTAACTATTTATTTAGGTACAAACCTTACGTGTGCATAGAAAATCTAAAATATGTTCTTGTATCAAAACTATAATTCCTACTACACAAAGTGTGACCAGCCAAAAATTTTTATATTTCCCGCCAAAACTTCGAGTAATATTTCATTAGCCAGACTCTACCAACTCGGAAAGGGATCGTCACCCTATCAACTCGAGCCGTTCAGTATCATTTGTATGAAACTCCCTACCTCAACGCAGACTAATTGGAATCGTAACGTAATCGCCTCACCTCGAGACAAGCTCACGAACCGCGGTGCGGTGCGCGGTCGACTTGCAGTTCCCGCGCTTGCGCCTATCCGCACCCTACTTACGTCTTTTCGTCCACGCCCATGCCACCTTGTCGTCGACCGTACGGTGGGCGAGCCGCAAGCGTGAAGTCGCCTAGCCGTAGCCAAGTCGACGTGCCGGAGCTTCTTATCCGCTTACGTTACGTGGTTACGTTACGTGGGCGCCTGTTTGACGGCAAGGGGAATGGCGAGGCGGTGACGATCTGCTCCTGAATTGATATGTGTGCTGTGACGTTAAGACGCCAACGACCACTAAATGAGTAATGGCGGACGCTGTCAAAGAAATTTTCCTGATGATTATTTTTACAACTATTGACTTATAAGCCAAATTTTGGCATGGGAGGAAAAGCGTTCAAAAGTTTAAAAACAACGAAACGAAAAATATTGGTTTTCTCTATTTATTTCAGAATGAGAGGTGTCCAAAAAGTTCACAAATAATTTACAACTCACATTTATTGTTTACGCCTCAACCCGTGAATGGTTTTACAAACCCGCTACTTCATTATACCACACGTTTACTCATCTTCAACGAACCTAAAGCTATGAATTAGCTAGGGGAGTAGTAGGTACATATTCTTCACAACGCGTCATGTCGTAGGTACCATTGTCAGCAGCAGCAGCAATGGCCTATCTTCGTAATTTCTTGCCAAATAGTCCTGATGTTTCGCGCGAAGTGGTAAACCGTGTCGAACAAAGTCGTAAAATGTTGTCAATCGCTACCGACATTTTCATTCGCTAGATGGACATCATGAAACAGGGGTTTCGGGGAACTGTTCACTTTACACGAGTGCGCCGTTCTCGAGAACGTTTGTCGATTTGTACGGGGAGGCCGTTCTCAAGACCATTTCGCATACAAAATGAGGAAAGTTTCCGGAAATTCTCGAAAAAGGCACATCACTACAGGATACTTTATACACTGACAGGCTCAACGATGGGCAGCGAGGCGTTAAATTCCACTGCGGGTTTGGCTGTGGAAGCAGCGAGTTGACATTTGCAGCACATCCAACTGTTACTGGGGACAAGTTCTTCGTTGCTCAAGCACTCCAGATGGAAATGACACGAACAAGCACTGCACTTGATCGTCGCACAGCCTTCTATCGGACGTTTACAGAATGCACACTCCATTTTTGATCTTGCTGCAACAAGGAAAAACATCGTTACTATATTGCGTTATTGAATGTCAAGTTACTCGTAAACAGCCACTGCCAACTTTTGGGAACCACAAGGCGTGAAACGAAGTAGTGTCTCGGTATAATATAAACGGTCTACAAGACAAATGAGTGTTTACACTACGAGGGGAGAAGTAAAACGTTATACGAGTACATAGACAACTTTCCACATCTGAGTTGATACTTACATGTTTATTTTATGGATTGAACACGGACTAATACCACGAATACAAATACTGAGGTTTTACGCAGACCAAGTAAATAGTTTACTACTTAATTATATAATTGAGATATGCCAAAATAGTATTACAGATTTTGTTATTTTGAATGAAATTTTGTTGCTTTTTTGCTATTAAAATATTTAATACATGACAGGTTTGGCAAGAATGACTATTGAAAAACAATTAATGTTGGTTTTATTCATAAATTTTGAATGTGTGAAAAAAGAATTCCACAGTTTAATGCCAGTCATAAAATTATTATGCTCCCAGTCTTTTTACTATAAAAAGTTTGAAAGTCGAGAGGTTAGAAATGAGCGCACGAAAGTGGAAAGTGCACTTATGCCTTTGCCTCTTTTTTAATTAAAAGCATAAGTGTCATTAATGTCATCCGCAAAGACTACAATGTAACATGTCATCCGTTTCAGGCCGGTTTATCTGATTTACGCATTATTTACGTGTAATTTTGTATTCTATTTGGTGATGAATACTCCAATTTTATTACAATCGTTTAGATGACTCAATAATTCTTCAGAGTGAATTAAAAACACGACACGGTTCAAGTTATCTCTCATAATATGTGCTCATATCTGTAAAGAGACTTTTCCAGTGAAAGTATTTTCGTTTCTATTTCAGTAGTTCTCAGCGCGCGACAATGATAGCATGCCTCAGTGCACTAAATGTGCAACTAGTTTTGTTGGATAAAAAGGAAAACATAAATTATCAAGACGTATACGGTAAGTGTTAAGGTTGCGAGACATGTAACAGAACTTAGTGCTCTTGTTCACTTAACAACCTTGTAAAGTCAGATATGAAACGGCTCTCTATAGTTTTTCCGAATTTTGAATGCCATCATAATCTACTTGCTATAACCTTATTTTGCACTAAATCTATTTTTCTCTATAAGCTGAAACTTTTCGGGATTCATCATCATCATCATCAGCCAAAAGACGTCCACTGCTGGACATAGGCCTCCCCCAGAGAACGCTACCATGACCGGTCCTGCGCCTCCCGCATCCAGCGGACTCCAGCGACCTTCACCAGGTCATCAGTCCACCTTGTGGGGGGCCTACCCACGCTGCGTCGTCCGGTGCGTGGTCGCCACTCAAGAACTCGATGGCCCCAGCGGCCGTCGGTTTTACGAGCGATGTACCCTGCCCATTGCCACTTAAGTTTTGCTATCCTTCGGGCTATGTCGGTTACTCTGGTTCTTCTACGGATCTCTTCATTTCTGATTCGATCTCGCAAAGAAACTCCGAGCATAGCCCTCTCCATTGCTCTCTGAGTGACTTTGAGCCTTCTTATAAGGCTCATCGTGAGCGACCACGTTTCAGTTCCGTATGTCATCACTGGCAACACACATTGTTCAAAGACTTTTGGCTTGAGACACTGCGGGATATTGGACGGAAAGATAGTACGCAGCCTACAAAACGCTGCCCAGCCAAGTCGGATTCGACGATTGACCTCTTTCTCGAAGTTGGACCTACCTAACTGGACAGTTTGTCCAAGGTATACATAGTTGTCCACAACTTCGAGCGTAGAGTCTCCAATTTTTACCGGTCGTGGTTGAACACGGGCATTAAACATGATTTTTGTTTTCTCCATGTTCATCCTTAGACCAACTCGCTCAGAGGCTCTACCGAGATCTTCGAGCATCGTACTTAGGTCCTCCATGGTCTCAGCCATGACTACTATGTCATCGGCGAATCGAAGGTGAGTGATGTACTCGCCGTTGATGTTGATGCCTAGCCCTACCCAGTCCAGAGTCTTGAAAACATCTTCCAGTGCAGCGGTAAACAGTTTAGGAGAGATCACATCTCCTTGCCTGACTCCCCGCTGCAGTGGTATGGGTTTCGAGTTCTGGTCCTGGAGTCGGACTGACATAGTGGCGTTCTCGTATAAACACTTCAACACTTCGATATACCGGTAGTCAACTTGGCACCGTTGGAGAGACTGTAGTACAGCCCAGGTTTCAATCGAGTCGAAGGCTTTCTCGTAGTCCACAAATCCTAAGCAAAGGGGCAGGTTATACTCCTCGGTCTTCTGTATAACCTGTCGGAGCGTGTGTATGTGGTCTAGAGTGCTAAAGCCTTTTCGGAAACCAGCTTGTTCGGGAGGCTGGAAGTCGTCGAGCCTGCGTGCGAGACGATTTGTAACGACTCTCGAAAACAACTTGTAGACATGGCTCAGAAGTGAGATGGGTCTGTAATTCTTCAACAAGGTATTATCGCCCTTCTTGAAGAAGAGCACCACAATACTTCTGTTCCATGCTTTAGGCGTTCTCCCTTCCACTATGACGGAATCAAACAACTTCTGAAGAGCTTTAAGGATCGGTTTTCCACCTGCCTTCAAAAGCTTGGCTGTGATTCCGTCGTCACCAGGTGCCTTATTGTGTTTAAGCTGTTTGAGAGCCGTCGCAATCTCGTACTGGCTGACGTCCGGGATGTCTTCGGTATAGTGCTGGGCTAATCTAGATCTAGGATCGGTATCTAGATCGGGGTCGGGTTGGCGTGTTGACGTGTACAGCTGCCCATAGAAACTCTCTATCTCCCTCAAAAGCTCTTGTCTAGAGGAAACAAGTCTACCATTCTCCGTCCTTAATTTTGCGAGCTGGCTCTGCCCAATAGACAGATCTTTAGCAAAGACTTTGGAGCCCTTGTTTCGCTCAATTGCTTCTTCAATACGATTAGTATTGAATCGGAGTATGTCACGAGTGAGGGCCTTGGAGATCCGTTTATTGAGCTGGCTATATAAGGTCGCGTCACCAGAGGATTGTAGTCTCATTTCGTTCCTTTCCTTCATAAGCTTAAGAGTAGAGTCAGAGAGCTTTTTGGTTTTGTTCGTTCGTCGAGCCTTGAAAAACTTAGACCCAACGGAATGGACAGCTTCCACAAACCCGTCGTTATATTCGTCCATGTCGCTACCTAGGCAATCGAAACGATTTTGGAGTTCGAGCTGAAAACTGTCGGGGTTTTGGATTTGGATTGGTGCTGGCCGGATCGTAGACTTCATCAATCGAGAGCGCTCTAACTGGACGTTTATATTCAAAGTGCCTCTTACTAGACGGTGATCGCTACCGGTTTTGACCGCATTGATCACAGAGACGTCATTAAATATATGTCTCCTCGTCGACATGATGAAGTCAATCTCATTTTTTGTTGCACTGTCGGGACTCATCCAGGTCCACTTCCTGTGCTCTCGCTTCCTGAAGAATTCATCATATAGAGTCCTTCCTTCTCCATGAAACCGGCCAGTCGGTGGCCCCGATAGTTCCGACATCCAACTCCAAATTGCCCCATTAGCTGCTCCCCATCGTCTCTCTTACCCAGCTTCGCGTTAAAGTCCCCCACGACAACGGTGAAGTAGGTTTTTGAGCTATGTATGGCTTTTGTTACATCCTCATACATAGACTCTACCTCATCGTCGGAATGTGCCGAGGTCGGAGCGTAGACCTGTATGACTTTCAGCAAGTATCGCTTAGATACTCTGAGTATAAGATACACTACCCTATTCGACACACTCTCAATCTTCACCACGTTGTAATATAAAACAAACCTAACCTAACCTAGTTGTTATACATGAACACTATTAAAAAATTCCGAAGACTTAACGGATTTTTAAATAACAAGTTAAAATTAAGATATTAAGATAAATTAATGGGCCATTAATTTATCTTAATATCTTAATTTTAACTTGTTATTTAAATAATGGCAAATGAAATTTAGGCAAATGAAGGGAACCGTCACGGGTAAGACAAGTCAGCATCAAAATCCTAAAGTAGGTGACAAATTTACTAGGTACCTGCATGGCATATGTCAAATTACATACTAAAGTTGTCAGCTACTTTTGATGCTGACTGTACAATCTACTTTTTATTTATTATTGGAGTTCATCTATACTGTATATTGCGCTTTCATTGTATTTTGTACGACGAGAATGTTTCATTTATTCATTGATTGTTTACCAGCGGGTAACGACTGTCACAAGATTGAGACGTAATTTCTAATTACACATCGTTTAGTCGGATAACTTGGCCGTTATTTCGTTTGGTTAAGTAAGTATGTTTTGTACTAAGTCTACAACATTTTTACACATTCAAAGGTTACATTTTATGATACTTAGTATAAACAACCAGCACCTATAGCACATCTGTGACACGCGACTCTTTCTCACGCGAGATAACTACCTATCTTTTTCTGTACAGCGCTGTCAGAGAGTGATGGATAAAGCTATGTCGAAAGATAGTTTTGTTAGACGGGTGTAACTCGTAAAATGTGTTATAGTGTAGTTTATGTGAGATTAATTTTATTTATCTACGATAATCGTATGTTTGTAAATATTTAGTACGAAGAAAAATATGATAATCAAACGTCTAATCGCAAAAATAACCCATTTATTGTTTATATTTATTTTTATTATGTCATGTAAAAGGAGCCCTTCTTATTTATTTCTATATACGCCTATTCAAATATATTATGGCCATTGTCGAGCTATAATCTTAGTTTCAAATTGATCTCCTTATTTGTTCCAAAGCTATTATAACAATGTAGATATAGTTTAGTGGTACATTTTCATGGGCTGACTGTATGGAAGCAATTAGGATCCCGCGCTATCGACGCTAGACAAGATACTCGCTCCGGGCGTTTTGACAGCCGTCTGCGGTGAAATTACTTCGCTTCGTATCAATGCGAAGCTTCAGGGAGCGCCGTAATGAACCCTCAAAAGAACCTCGAGGAATTGGATATTTTAATTTTTGACCATTCATTTATACTTACTGTATCTACCTGTAGGTTCGTGATTATTATGAGTGTGAGGAGTCTCGGGGAAAACAACAACAGACCATTTTACTTAATATGGATCAGCATGAGTTCGTGTTCTTTTACTAGCGTAATTGATTTGTTCCGTCCGTAACATTGCTCCGATTTGGACAATAATATGATGTTCAACCGACTTCAAAATGTTTATTAAAGCATGACCAGAAATATATGAGGATACGCCATATTGCGGAATTTCACTGGAACTAACTTCTTACACTGGGCAACGATTTTATGATGGTTTGTCAACAATGTCAATTTCATTCGTGGTGGTATCTTTAAAAGACAAATATTTTGTGATTTGTCCAAACGTCGTCATTGGCGAAATATTACCTCTTGCTGAGAGCAAGAAATGAATGCCACAAGGAAAAAAAATATCCAAAGAAAATGCCGAATACTATTCACAGCCGTGAACGTAATTCTCAATAAAGTGTACACGTGTTTACGACACCAAAAACTGTTAGGAAAAGAGTGCATTCCATTAAATGATTTCAATACAATTTTTGTTGGTTATGGCTCCATCGATATCGTCGATGATTCCGCCAATGTCAAAGTTAAACAAGACACGTGTTAACTATTTAGAATTTGGCCGGTATATTCAGATGACACGTTCACTTTGATGAGAATCTACAACAAAAGACAAAACATACATTTATTGTTTAACACGGGTTCGAATCCCGGCCGGGGCAAATATTTGTGCAAAATATTTGTTCTTGGGTCATGGATGTTATTTATATATTATGTATATCGTCGTCTAGTACCCATAGTACAAGCTTTGCTTAGTTTGGGACTAGGTCGATTTGTGTATGATTGTCCCTTAATATTTATTTTTTTATTTTTTTAACATTAAATGATAATTACGAGGTTACCATAGGAACTGACAGGTATTTAAACTAATGAATCACAGTGCGGTTGCGATTGGTTGCAAAATTGTTGCCATATAAATCTTATAAATAGCGCCCTATTAACAATCCTCATTTTTCTGGTCAGGCTTTACTTCAGAAATTCATAATTTATGAACTGATTTGGATATCACACTGGTACCATAAAATTTTGGCATACTCGTAGATCCGATGACGAGACGCGATTCATGAGGAATCGAAGGAACGACTCACAAGATTACAGTGTTTTCTCGTTCAGTTGTTCTCTGAAATACGATTTTTTCTCGTTAAGTCGGTTAATTATAGTGAAAAAGTGACTATATTTAACTAATAAGCAAAAGCAGTTAAGTATAGTATTCGCTTACCTATTACCCGATTAAAAAAATGGACACGGATTTCCATTATGCTAGCAAAACATACACTATATTCCGGTTGTTGTTTAAGGAACATTTCAAATGTTGACGTTTAATATATTATAAGGAATCAGAAGCGGGTATTCTAAGAAAAGCACAAGTAACAATAAGTTTTTATTGAATTTTTAAATACACAATTATTTAATCAAAATGGAGTCGAGAATAATAATAATGGATAAGTGAGATTAAGCAGAGTTCCTAATGGCGCAGGGGCTGCAGCAGAAAAGAGAGCTGTCAAACAGCTTCATGGCCTTTTATGTCGTCGGTGACGTCACCAGTCGCAAGTTGCCAGCTTCGTTTAGGATGGCTCCTTATAATATTATAAATGAAACATAAATTGGAGAACCAGGTTTTTAGAAGCTACTGTATTAATAAAATATTAATGTGCGCTAAATAGACGCAAAATAATATTGAGTAAGTTTCATGTATTTAGTTTTAATGTTTTGGATATTTGGGTGACCGAATTTTAGGTAAGATGAGATGCAAAAAATTTACATGAACTGATGCGGTGAGAAGGAAATAGCTTGAAAATAAACAAAGTTTCCGAAATACTGGCGGGTTTCACTGCCTCGGTGAGGAAGCTGGCTTTGAATAATAATAATAGAGCCAAAAGTTATTTCGATGCTATGATTTTCATGCACCCTGAATATTATTTGTGTGGAGAGGTATGCATAGTTAAATTAACAAATTAGGATTTTAAAATGTTATAGAAATTTATTTTAATTTTGATTATGGTTCTTATTCATAGAGACGACCGAATATTGGGGGTCTAAGGCTAAGGCCTTTGTTGCAGATTGGGCGTCGCTTACGGGAGAGGGGTCTTGACCCTCGTCCCGGGTCTCTCATGGGGCAAATGGTTTCTATCGCGATTTAGCGCGGTAATGTTGCAAGTGTGTTGGGTACCTTTGCGCCAGGAATGACGTGAGGCGGATTCTTTGACTAGTACCTAAATAAGGTAGTTTTCTACATGTAGATGAATAACTAGTTTTTGTATTGACTTTTTTAAATATGTATTAATAAGAAAAATTATAATTAAATTACTATTTTAATAAATAATAATAAAATAAATATCGGACAACCTCACACAAATCGATCTAGTCCCACAGTAAGCTGGTAGGCTTGTGTTTTAGACACTATAGACGACGATAGATATACTGATGTAAATAAATACACACTTGAATACAAATAACATCCATAACCCAGGCACAAATATTCGAGTTCAACACACAAATATTTGCTCTTGCCGGAATTCGACCCCAGGACCCCCGAGCTAGGCAGCTGCTTTACCACTGCCCCAACCACGTCATCTGAGTTTTGATTATATGTATTCTCTATTGAACAAATTACCAAGTGTATATAAACTAAACACAATCAACAAATACAAATTGTATTTTGTTCCGTGTCTTGGGCTTTATTTTAGTTTCCCATTTAACATTTTTTCTGTTTATTTTTATTGGTAAGGAATGCCTTTATAACGTTCGCTTAACGATATGAATGTATATTTTGTTTGTCCACACAGACGACCAGCCGAAGAAAGCGGTGGCGCTCGGGTGCTGCGCTCGACGCCCGACTGGGCCGACGGCGCTGTGAGCGGCGAGCACCTCTGGTCGCCCACCTCCGTCTCAGGTGACTGCTGCTACGTGGGAGACGCAGAATGTCAGGTATACTGCTACTATCAATAACAATGCTAAAGGCTTATGCGGATTTCACACGAGGGCAGAACAGTTTGGAAGGACAGTGGCGTTTAAAAATAAGACAATCAAGTCTGCGTAGCGATGGAGCGTCGACGACGACAATAACATTGAACGCTGTCCTGCCCTTTGCACTGCACTGCCCTCGCGTTCACATGTCTGAGTCCAACCACAAGACAGACGAGGGTGAAAGATGGGGTGGTAGCAAACTGGCCCGAAAAAATAGACTGGCGAGCTATTCTGCTGCAAGCTGTCAAACGTAGTAGCTGTACTATACTGCCCACTGTTCCTGCCCTCGCGTGAAACCGGCATTACGAGGCACTAGCTCCTGCTATAATGCTGCGACTGAATTATGAACAGCCATTTATTTGATTTCGGCCACTACCAGCCGGGTAAAGACTACCATAACCATTTGAAATCCTCGTTTGGGGATACGATTGTAGATACCATACATTTAATAGCGATCGGAACATAACAAAATGATTAACTTCTACAAGAAGATCGCTTTGTGATTATAATATAGATTAAGGTAACACCGCCCTGCAGGCTGCACCTGTCCCTTTTTCAATGGAATGCGCTTTGAATACGATTACACAATGGCACCTGACTCCGAATAAGAATATAAACAAAATTTGATAGGCGCATTATTTCACCTAAAATTGGCAACATTACGTCTTCGCAATGTAATAGAATGATCATATATTACGCTAATAATAAATTTAGAAGTATGATAAGAATTTACCCTCGTCATCGCGTATGCCGAGTTTGTTATATCATAATACGTGTACCAAAAATTATCCGCGATGGCCAATATATTCTCCGTCATAATCCGTTGACCGCGCCGTATCAATAAAGATTTATGTATTTTTAATACTTTTTTTGCCACACAAAACATTAAGGGAATATGGGGTATCACGATAAATCGGGTTTTTATAATCTGCGGCAGTCCTGAAACCATTCGTTGAATAAATAGATTTTAGAGTAGCTTGCAATTGATTCAGAATGAGTTATCCATGTTTACGTGATTTGTGTTTATATGTGTGTTTGCTAAATTCTCGTACGAAGGAATTATTGACTTTTATTATAATAGGTATATTTTTTACTAAATAAAATAAGTCACATAAATACGAAACGAATAGAAAAAAAATTAAGAGAGAAACCTGTGGGTTCATATTTGTTTTTCATCCCAATTAGAAGACAGCCGGGTTTACATTAATTCATCTTTTGAATTGAATAAGAAATGAAGTATACCTAAGTGTGTTTCAATGTTTTGAAAAGAAGTAATTAAATAAAACGAGAGAAACACGTGCAAAACACTGAAAATAATATTACTCGTACATTCAACAATAAACGAGACGCTGTAAAGGAAGCGAGTGCTCGTTTTGTGACGCAGTGGGTTCGCGAGTAATTCTACTAAGAAATAATTTCTCTCGCCGGTATGATAAGAATAAATTTTCCCGTCGGAGATTTACAGCTCATGTCAATTTACGATTACACGGGGCGCTAACGACGCCGACGCACGACTCGACGAACATTTCACGCCTTATGACGAGAATGTAATGAAATTCAGTACCTGCATAAGTTTTCTTTACATTGTACTCAACTTTTAATTGTACCCTTGAACGTTATAAACATAAAGCTCCAGTACCTAGTGAAACTTAGTCGCTCGTTAAAGATAATCTAAAATTGTATTCGCGGCCCAGCGAGCATTTTGCTTGCAACATACTCAAGGTACTCCATTGAAACTAACACCGTATCACAAAAGCAGCTTTCCTTTGAAACAGGTTGATCCTACGTCATTCGACTACACATCTTCCACGTATTTTATTTATTTGCTTTAGTTCTGATGCCTTTGTGAGCCTGTCACCGCAATATTCCCATTGAGTATCGAAGACGGCTCTCCTAATAAATATTATGGAGGTATTAATGTTACGATTTATTAACAGTTAGTATGTAGGTCGGTACAGAAAGGCGACAGGGTAAGAAATTGTAATATCCTCGGCAGCCATTAGCAAGTTTCCTGCCTATTGTGTGACAGCTGTTGGCGGGACGTAAGCGCCGTAGTTGAATGTAAGATTAATGAGTCGCCTCTGCCATTATCGCGGCGGTGACCCGTCACTGTCGCTACAACAAAAGAGTCTTCGAGTCCATACAGCCGTGCAGCCAATCGCCAACTAATCGCTACATTAAACAACTTCGTGTCCCGACGCGCCGTCGTCTCACTCGGTAACACTTTAGATTTCTAGACTTTTAAAACAAGTAGATAAAGTTTTACTGCAGCAAAGTTGGAACACGTTGTAAAAGTTGAACGTTTTAGTTTTCAGTGTTTTAGGAGGCCGTATACGTTTTAAACGCAAGAATAGGTTAGGTATTTTCCGTGCAATTTTACTTGCGTGCTGATATTTTTCCTCATTAGTAGGCGTCGGACTTCTGATAGCGTGGAAGGACTTAAGAGAGCTATGGAGCTGATATTAAAATTAAAATACAATAAGTGTATTTAATTAGAAAGTTTAATTTTATAATCAAGGACATTAGTCAGAAGAATATACAAATGCCGGATTTGTGTAGGCTTATTTTCATCGTCATAAAACACGTAAATATTTGAGGCTATTTCCATGTTTTTTGGAGTAAATTAGGTTCTAAATTGTTCGAATAGCCAGCGAATAGAAAATGCATGAAATCGACAATTAATATAAGTAGTCATATCTAGGAGTTTGTTATATTTATTGTAATTGTCATTTAATGCTTGAGAATGTTAACCATTTAAAGTCTGTTTGGAATGAAATAAATGAATGAGTATGGATTACAGGATCACATTGTTGTCCGTCCGTCTGTCTGTCACGACCCTTTATCTCAGGAACTAACTAGTGGAGGTATTGAGTTGTTAAAACTATATATATACTCAAGTCTCTAGTGAAGCTGTGAGAAAATCAAAACTTATGTTAACGTGAAAAAAAGATACTGCCTTTTATGCCGCAAAATACGTGTAATTCGACACTCTCAAGGTAATCAAAATTCATAGGGTATATTTTCCGTTGACCTAGAACTATCTTTGGCAAGTAATACCGACTTATACTACAAGTATAGGGAACATTCTAAAAACTATACATTTGTTATATATAATTTTTCGTTATAAACAATGATATAAAAAAAAAACATTGAACTTGTAACTAAAACTATGCGATAATATTAAAAAAGATCGGGACCCCGAGATAGGGTACCCAAAACGCAGCCAGTTTTCCCGCGCTGGATAGCAATGGCTAACCTTTGCGCGAGAAAGCTGCCGGCGCGTGGATCGCCTGTCGCCTGTTGACCATTTGTAATAATAAAAAATATAGTCTTTATTTAAAGTACCTAAGTAATTAATAAAGTAAGGTATAAAATCGCACGGAACCCTCGTCGGGCGAGTTCGACTTGCACTTGTCCGGCTTTTGATTTTATTTAGTACTATTAGTAGCAAAGACTATATACCCCCTAGACCGATATTCTTCATACTACGCACCGTACTCCGTTTGTTACTATCGTTCTACATCGCTAGATGCCGCTAAGGGTATCAATTCATTCAAAAGTCGACATTTTTCAATTTCTACTGTACGGTACGCGCAAGCGTGAAGTAACACAGTCGTCAAGCGTTCAACGACATTCAAACTTCCAAGTGATACAGTAAAAAGTGAATAGATGACGTTAGGTGCGACGTTTGTTTACTACGTTCCGTTTTGTCTCATTTCACTATTTGTGTATGTTTTATTTAAACCAAGGAGCTTATATTTATAGTATTTACTAGGTCCATGATTTAAACATACACAAATGTCATCGTTTTGACGTAAACTAATCAATATAATAATAATTTTGTCTGGGCCTACGATAGACCTTCACGAAACGCATACCAAACTATTCTTTGTAAAAAAACAATAAATTCTGATATGGAAACACGTAACCGCAAAATTCAATTAATCGCGTAATTTCAAGAATAAAATACATACAATTTTACAAATTTGAAACAATGACATTTGATTTGACGACATCACACACCCATCTGGCAAGACATGTCAAACCAGTGATGCCAGAAGGGCTACCCCGATGTTCAAAATTTGACTGTCGAATTGCGCCATCCTTCTCGATCATCTGTCAAAGAATATTTTAGTGAATGGAATAGCACTATACGACAGTAAAATTTCGAACATCGGAGTAGCCCTTCAGGTAGGTATCACGTTTCGATACGCACATCATCTGAAAATAGTACGAGCTTTGACTATGTACCCCCGCTTGGTAAGTGAATAAAAATAAAGTAATAACTGAGTATGCAAAGATAGGATAATCAACATTATATAAATAATCCTAATAATATTATAAACGTGAAATACGTTCGTTCCTCTTAATTTTAAACGATGATTGATGGACGGTCACCAGTGTTAGGAAATCGTCGTAAACAGCCAATTGTTGAATTGTCTCTTTCTAAAGACCGATGGGAAATAATTATTTACCGCCGAGTACAGTATTAGAGCATAAAGTTTTTGTATTACTCAGATCTTAGACTCGGATACACGACAATGCCCGAATTGTCTGTCAATTATGCACCTAATTCGGGAAGTAGGCACATCGTAAAGGGCACGATTTTAACCATTTTAACGGGAGAAGCCAAGGAACAAAGTGTACTTATACCACGTATTCCAATTATACCGAATAATGGAAGTTGTGTTTTTGTAGATTGATTTTAATTATTATTTTTAAGTATAAAGTAAAATGAAATCAATGAGTTTTATTTTTTCCCTCTTTATCCTTACAAAGTTCACAAATAAATGTGAAGGATGCAACTTGCACTTTTCGCATTAGTTAAATCCATAGGATTTATCTTCTAAGTATCACATTCTATTCTACTATTTCGCCCCCTGCCTGCTATACATCGAGAAATCGCTTGTTAAAGTTTTGGCAGCGTAGTGCGAGGTAGTAAAAAGGGCCTTACTCCTTGAGCTCCTTTGCTTTTTTTACTCGACATGATATAAAGCTTCTCATGTATTACGTTTTTTTTTTTAAAAACGTGTATAGTTTTTAAGATACGAGGCCTATAAGACAGGTAATTATCTTTATTACTTATTTATTTATTTATTACTTTTATGGGAACCACTTGAAATAAATTTCTATTATTATTATAAAGAGTCTGTATTTCAAAAGGCTTATTACCCTAACCTTATCTCTCGTCTAAACGTTGTACTGTATACCTACGGGCCGACGCAAAATTACAGCTTTATAGTACGAGAAGTCTCTAAGCTAAGCCGTGGACGACGGACATGGCGAAACTATAAGAGTTTCTAGTAGTCCTACGGGATCCTAAAAAAAGCAATTGAAATTACCCATATTTGCAGCATCGGAAAACGGGGGAATAAGTAAGTAAGTATACTCGTACTTATGATCATTATTCAGTAGGTATTTGTTTTCTATACTTCGCTTCGTTTTTTTTAAATTCCTAACTACTTATAAATAAATGTCTTATTATGTCTATTATAAATTGCAATATCGAAGGCTCATTATTTATATTATTACATATATATTTTACGATTAACAACTTTCCTACGTAGGTCAAGGAATTTAATTTTATTTATTAATTTAATGTGCTAAAAATCTTTTGACTACATTTCATTATACCTAAATCTCGTTGATTTTTAAGCAAGCATTCTGACGTTCCGCTCGCTTCGCGCGCTCCGCTATCCATGGTCATAAAACAAACCTAACCTAACCTACAGTTTTCGGTCTTACAATATTAGGATAGTTTGTTATGTGTTTTGACTACATGTCATTAAGCATACATCTTGATGATTTTTAGCAAGCAGAGTTTTAAAAGGGTCACAGTTCTAGCTAACACTCCTCCTCGCTTCGCTCGTCGTCGTACCTATCCTAACCAAAATCTGACCTGCCTGAAGGTAGAATACGTAACGATTCTGACTTCACGCCTACCATAGTTTAGTTTAGGTGCTGTAATTTTAGCCAATTTGATAATAGGCAAAATAATTCTTAGGGCAAATCATGTTAGGAATATTATGCTTTAGGTAATTAGATTTTAGTTATCAATATTAGGACAAACTTGATTTAGGACTTTAAGAGAGTATGCGCAAAAATTATTAGGACAAACGAGTAGTATGCCATTCAACAGTATGCCAAACTTTCTCGGCCAAACATTTTTAGGACAAAAAACGTTATGCGATACGACAGGCACCCGAAATTTATCTATACAAAAACTAACAGAACTAACGACAGTGATAATTCAATAAAACCACAATTTTATATACGTTTTTTTTATATTACTTTTAACAAAAACAAAACGAACGAATATATTTTCGCAGGCCGCCTGCATGTAGGCAATTCCTAATTGTTCTAGGGTAAATGTCAAACATTTCCGCAAATCGTCCCGTTGGCGTAAAGCCGTTTTGTCGTCGGCGTTGGTCTTGGGCCATGGCAAACGGACGATGCAATGGTTACTTTGCTTTGCAGTAGATCAATAAGGTTTCCTTCAGCATTATATCGCCGTACCCAACGTCAAACTGTGTCCCTGCTAGCATTGAGCCGACGCGTGATCTCATAAATCCGTATTCCTTCCTGGTGTAACTCCACTCTTTGAGCTCTTCATTGTTTTCAGTCATTATCATTATCTTTTAATAGTTCACGGTTAGCGGCAAGCATTTTATTTTTCATATTAATAACGTTGCTGAAAATTATTTTACGATTTTTTCGATTGACACTGACATATGTTCCTAATTAGAAATTAAAAGCAAATGATAACCTTTCGCGAGGAGGTTTTTGTAAAATGAAGTGACAAATAATAATATTGACATTTCAATACTATTATTGAAATATAATTTTCGACCTTAATGCATTGCGAATGTCTAACGACATTGTAACGAAATGGGTAGGAAATGAAATTCCTTGACTGTACAAAACTTATCTAACAAATATTACGTTACTGACTGTTTGTTAGTGGGAAATGTCGCATGACAATTCGGGCGTAACTTATTTTGTCCATTACATCAGTGCACCAACGCCATCTAGCTATTTTGTGTAGCAAAAATTGGCGAGCCCGCAAGCAACCTTGAGCTATCCAGAGGTAGTGCCATCTATTTTAATACGATCAAACCACGTTGTTGAAGAGTAAAAAATATAATCCTTAAAAATTGTGTATTTAAGTTATATTATCGTATTAAAATAAAGCAGTAATGCGTTTGATTTCAAAAAATCAAAAATCACTTAAAAATGTTGGTGAAAAATAACATTTTTGTCACTTCCAGGCTACGAAGCAGCGCCATCTAGTTTTTATACCGAATTTTGAGCTTTTTCAGAGTTACGTTTTTTTGTATGAGAACATATGTCTAGGGGGTATATAGTCTTTGATTAGTAGGAATCATTTTTGATCCCGAATTCACTTCGCTTTGTTCCAACAAACAATGCACACAATATTAGAACCCATTATTTGTTAGAATAAAGCGAAGTGAATTCGGCATCAAAAAAATATTCCTACTACACCTACGTAAATAAGACCGCCTGTTGTTTACCTCCGCCTGTTATTTTAATGTATCTCATGTTATGTTGTATATTCCTTGATGTTTGAGGTGTGTTATACTCGTAAAGAGTATTTGTATTTATATTTGTATTTTGTAAATAAATGAAGGTCTCGTCAAAGTTCGGACATTTGGTCCAATTAAACTCAATCATACTTAATTTGTTGTACAGAAACACGGGTCTCGCATGAAATGCTCGGCGTGCAAGATCGTCGCGCACCAGGCGTGCATCGACATCCTCATGGACCGCGTGCAGTTCACGTGCAAGCCCACGTTCCGCGACGTGGGGGTGAGGCAGTACCGCGAGCAGACCACCACTCACCACCACTGGGTGCACCGCCGCTCCGAGAAGGGCAAGTGCAAGGCTTGCGGCAAGGTAACAATCTCTAGTTAATCTCGTTGTTGCCACAACTTTAGGGACTTCAATATACGGCGTTTGGTGACCAAGATTTACTTCGTCATGACGTTATACATAACTCTCCTGCTTTCTGCACCAAAATCCTTCTTATAATGTTCCTAGGGTTCAGCAGGTAAAGAAGGCACCTCTCGATCATCAAACGCCATATAATAAATTCACCTTAAATATCGTAGAAAACATCCACTGAATGTGTTTTTAGGCACTATGTTTACATTATTTTGTTTACATACGCTGTTTTAGAAGCTTGTCTAGAACTAGCTAAATTAAGCCTGTTGTAATGAATTGTAAAGTTTACAAATTAGGCTGTTCCTCCGAGCCGAATCAACCTTGAACATGCTCCGGATAACATTTATGTTGTAAACTTAACAATTCATTACAATAGGCTTTATTGCTTATAACTCATCATATGCAAATAAATCGATTAAATCGAATAAAGTCATTGTTAAAAAATATTTCTATTCTGAAAAGATCGGTTGACTATCGATTATCGAATGTAGATCTTTTCATCTGATATATGGCAACATATACCAGAGTCGTGTAATGGTGCAAACTTAACTACATAGTATCCTGACAAGTATAAGTAATGGATTTTGTTAAGTACCGTGAGCAACCTTTAGTAAACCGATTAAGAGTCATCTAAATGTAGCACAGCTTTTGCTTATAGTTATTTTATCAACATACATATACTCGTATCTACACAAAACAGGGATAAAGTTCACAATATACAGGTATTTTTTGTGATATTAGTTTGCAACCTGCATACTGTAGCATTGAAGCCCGTTATATGATTTTGGTTGGTATTTCACCCCGTCTTGAGTGTCTTTGATCATTACATTGCTGCACTGTATCAAAAGCGTATATAGCCAAACAATGGCGATACATTTATTACCCTTGTTCCTAAAATTTTTCCTCAATTGCTGAAGCAACTCCACCTACATTACGTGTTAATCAGAACTACGAGAAAGTCATTAAAAGAAGCCAAAGTAGCTCCGGACTCAAGTTAATTAGATCGTTAATAAATTAAGGTAGCTATCCAATGGCACACGGAGCTCCTGGCCGGTAGGATTTCCGTGTAATTTCAGAATAATTGAATCCGTCAGACAATAAATCATTGATACTTCATTCTGACCGTTACTGCTTATTTTATTTTCTTTTTTTAATTAATCGAAACCGCCAAGATGTTGATTTATACAAGAAATATAATAAAATAAAAATCTTAAATTAAACAATGGTAGAAAAAAGGCGATCTAATCACCATATCTTATAGATATCATCTATGACATGTTTTCTACAAGTTGCTTAATTGTTAGTGGTAGCAAAGACTATATACCCCTAGACCGCTATTCTTCATACTACGCACCGTACTCCGTTAGTTACTATCGTTCTACGTCGCTAGATGCCGCTAAGGGTCTCAATTCATTCAAAAGTCGTCATTTTTCAATCCCTACCGTACGGTACGCGCAAGCGTGAAGTAACACAGTCGTCAAGCGTTCAACGACATTCCAACTTCCAAGTGATACAGTAAAAAGTGAATAGATGACGTTAGGTGCGATGTTTGTTTACTACGTTCCGTTTCGTCTCATTTCACTATTTGTGTATGTTTTATTTAAACATAAAAATTACTTACATCCATTAGGATGTAAGTAATTTATAAATAATACTAATAATATTATAAACGTGAAAGTTTGGATGGATGTATGTATGTACGTTTCACTTAATCTCAAAAACTACTGGACGTATTATGATGAAACTTTCCAGTTATGTACCTTATATATCAGAATAGGACATAGGCTATCATTTATATCAAGTTTTATCCCTTTTAGGGACGAAAAACGGGATTAAAATTTGTATGGAGAGCAAATCATTGTAGTTGCAACAATTCCCTACATGTCATCGTTTTGACGTAAACTAATCAATATAATAATATTTTGTCTGGGCCTACGATAGACCTTCACGAAACGCATACCAAACTATTCTTTGTAAAAAAACAATAAATTCTGATATGGAAACACGTAACCGCAAAATTCGATTAATCGCGTAATTTCAAGAATAAAATACATACAATTTTACAAATTTGAAACAATGACATTTGATTTGACGACATCACACACCCATCTGGCAAGACATGTCAAACCAGTGATGCCAGAAGGGCTACCCCGATGTTCAAAATTTGACTGTCGAATAGCGCCATCCTTCTCATTCATCTGTCAAAGAATATTTTAGTGAATGGAATAGCACTATACGACAGTAAAATTTCCAACATCGGAGTAGCCCTTCAGGTAGGTATCACGTTTCGATACGCACATCATCTGAAAATAGTACGAGCTTGGACTATGTACCCCCGCTTGGTAATTGAATAAAAATAAAGTAATAACTGAGTATGCAAAGATAGTATAATCAACATTATATAAATAATCCTAATAATATTATAAACGTGAAATACGTTCGTTCCTCTTAATTTTAAACGATGATTGATGGACGGTCACCGGTGTTAGGAAATCGTCGTAAACAGCCAATTGTTGAATTGTCTCTTTCTAAAGACCGATGGGCAATAATTATTTACCGCCGAGTACAGTATTAGAGCATAAAGTTTTTGTATTACTCGGATCTTAGACTCGGATACACGACAATGCCCGAATTGTCTGTCAATTATGCACCTAATTCGGGAAATAGGCACATCGTAAAGGGCACGATTTTAACCATTTTAACGGGAGAAGCCAAGGAACAAAGTGTACTTACACCACGTATTCCAATTATACCGAATAATGGAAGTTGTGTTTTCGTAGATTGATTTTAATTATTATTTTTAAGTAAAAAGTAAAATGAAATCAATGAGTTTTATTTCTTCCCTCTTTAGGTACCCCTACAAAGTTCACAAATAAATGTGAAGGATTATCTAATGCAACTTGCAGTTTTCAAAGGGTCACAGTTCTACCTAACACTCCTCCTCGCTTCGCTCGTCGTCGTACCTATCCTAACCAAAATCTGACCTGCCTGAAGGTAGAATACGTAACGTTTCTGACTTCACGCCTACCATAGTTTATTTTAGGTGCTGTAATTTTAGCCAATTTGATAATAGGCAAAATAATTCTTAGGGCAATTCATGTTAGGAATATTATGCTTTAGGTAATTAGATTTTAGAGTTATCAATATTAGGACAAACTTGATTTAGGACTTTAAGAGAGTATGCGCAGAAATTATTAGGACAAACGAGTAGTATGCCATTCAACAGTATGCCAAACATTTTTAGGACAAAAAACGTTATGCGATACGACAGGCACCCGAAATTTATCTATACAAAAACTAACAGAACTAACGACAGTGATCATTCAATAAAACCACAATTTTATAAACGTTTTCTTTATATTACTTTTAACAAAAACAAAACGAACGAATATATTTTCGCAGGCCGCCTGCATGTAGGCAATTCCTAATTGTTCTAGGGTAAATGTCAAACATTTCCGCAAATCGTCCCGTTGGCGTAAAGCCATTTTGTCGTCGGCGTTGGTCTTGGGCCATGGCAAGCGGACGATGCAATGGTTACTTTGCTTTGCAGTAGATCAATAAGGTTTCCTTCAGCATTATATCGCCGTACCCAACGTCAAACTGTGTCCCTGCTAGCATTTAACCGACGTGTGATCTCATAAATCCGTATTCCTTCCTGGTGTAACTCCACTCTTTGAGCTCTTCATTGTTTTCAGTCATTATCATTATCTTTTAATAGTTCACGGTTAGCGGCAAGCATTTTATTTTTCAAATTAATAACGTTGCTGAAAATTATTTTACGATTTTCTCGATTGACACTGACATATGTTCCTAATTAGAAATTAAAAGCAAATGATAACCTTTCGCGAGGAGGTTTTTTGTAAAATTAAGTGACAAATAATAATATTGACATTTCAATACTATTATTGAAATATAATTTTCGGCCTTAATGCATTGCGAATGTCTAACGACATTTTAACGAAATAGGTAGGAAATGAAATTCCTTGACTGTACAAAACTTATCTAACAAATATTACGTTACTGTTTGTTAGTGGGAAATGTCGCTTGTCAATTCGGGCGTAATTTATTTTGTCCACATTACACCAGTTCACCAACGCCATCTAGCTATTTTGTGTAGCAAAAATTGGCGAGCCCGCAAGCAACCTTGAGCTATCCAGAAGTAGTGCCATCTATTTTAATACGATCAAACCACGTTGTTGAAGTCTAAAAAATATAATGCTTAAAAATTGTGTATTTAAGTTATATTATCGTATTAAAATGAAGCAGTAACGCGTTTGATCTTCAAAAATCAAAAATCACTTTAAAATATTGGTGAAAAATACAATTTTTGTCACTTCCAGGCTACGAAGCAGCGCCATCTAGTTTTTATACCGAATTTTGAGCTTTTTCAGAGTTACGTTTTCTTGTATGAGAATAGCGGTCTAGGGGTATATAGTCGTTGGTGGTAGTAAGCTTATAGTAGGGTAGGCCACGATGCTAAATCGGGATTTACTCGAGCGCCATAGAGACATATTGGGTTGCGAAGCTTAGATGATAAAAAGAATAAAATGCCATATAATATATACCTTTTCATCGGTGGGGGGAGCGGCTATAGATTTTCAAAAATGTAAAAAAAAACTGTTGCATGGACATACTCGAGCGCGTCAGATATTGATAGCATCTATGTCCTACATATTTTTAAAAATGTACGAATGTTAAACTGATTGTTTCCATGATGGGGGTGGTCGTACTTGAGGGTTGAAAATAGAAAAAGAAAAAAATTCATCGAGCGTGTCAGATTTTCTAAGGGGATGTTAAGTGAACCTAAAAAAGCACTTATATAATAATCTGACGATTTGGATTGACGCAAACTCGCAGTCATTATAAGAATGTGCCAAAAATTCGCCATTTTGAAATACTCAAGCGCATCAGATTAAGATATATATTAGGGTGTTGCTTATATGGCGAAAAAAGGAAAAAAACTGAAATCTTAAAGTCTCACCCCCCCATTTTGTTAGAAAGTAGATTTTTTCGCATTAGGGTGCAGTGCACCCTAAACTCGATCGATTGCTTATCTTAACGCGGCCTGCCGGGGGGCGAGGGGTATGTATCGATCAAGGGGGATTCCCAAGCAATCGACAAACGTTATAGAAGTAAAATAAATATAAAATAGTGACTGCCGAGCTTGTCATATTGACACCTAAATTATGTTTTATCCAAAACTTTATCAAGCGGTAGCGACCTCTAAAATTGATTTAAGAAAAAAAACAAAAAACTAGCATCCGTTAATCAGGGTACTAGAACATAATGGCGGGGTGAGACAATGACTTTTTGAAAGTTAATTTTTAAGCAACACCCTAATATATATGGTTCACCTTTATGCCCTAGACGTGCTGTCTCCTAATCTGACGATTATCTGGCGGGATTCTACTAATCTGACAATAAAAAAAATTAACAGGAACTTGTGACTCAGAGCACTCTCCAGAAACAGGAAAATGTGACTTGGAGCACTCCCCAGAAGCAGGGGCATGTGATTCGGAGCTATTCCCAGAAACTTCCGATGCACTGTCATATTCCATTATACTTTGCCGCTGTTGTAAATACTGAAAGACTCGCGGTATTTTTATTGCTATAAATAATTTATAGCACTGTGCGTGATTTACTTCATTTAATGAAGATTCTCTCGAAAGTTCAAGATTATCGTATGTTGTTCGGGATTTTTGGAGAACCGGTTTGCTCCGACTATATTCTAAAATATTTACACATTTTTGTTATGTTTCTAATGTAAATCTAATTGTTTTTTGTAAGTAGTTTTGTTCTAAAAGTTGCCGGCAACTATAAATATTTAATAACTTTAGTGTTGTAAACAACATGATCAGCTGTCATGGCGTCAAGGCAACAGAAACCAGAGGGGAATACAGGCATCACGTAACTGCACGCATTAAACTTTATCGATGGATTTTTGTTACTTCGGCTAGTGGAAATCGTCAGATTATATATTTTCCGTTATCATTGATTCATTCCTTTTTAAATAAATAAAAAATTTGCCACGCTCGAGAATGTCGAGATGAAGTTTTTTTTTACAACTTTGTAGCCCTCCGCCTTCTTTACGTCTCCTTTAAATTGTCAGATTAGACGAATATACACGTTTTAGCATGTAACTAACTCACCCTACCTTAATCTGACGCGCTCGAGAATTTCAGATGAACAATTTTTTTTTACTAATCTGATCTTTTATCCTTGACGGGTGGCCATATATATGAGGCCCATATTTGGTGGAAGTACTGAACTGGGTACAAGGTATCCCCCTATATATTAATCTGCCGCGCCTTAGGTACTCCCGAAATCCCCTCTTTGGCTCTCCTACTATTACACAATAACATGGCCTATTCTTTTTTTTGTCAGAGATTTTCAAAGCAGTTTATTTATTAGGTACTGCTTCTTTGTATAAACCTGTAGCGTAATTTCGCGTAATGTTTTTTACATTTCTAATCTAGCAGGTAATTAAATTAGTTTCAGAATGGAGAGTAAATTAAGTTGCTTCATGAATGTATTCCTCAACAGGTACCTAATAAAGTACATTATTAAAAGGTCCTCTTTACCTACTTCAATTTAACTAGCATTAATGTCAAACGTATATCCGCTGAGATGCCCATCCAGTCACCAACTGAAAAGTGACTATTTGCAATTGGTGACTTGAAGTGCTGGAGATGAAAATAAGCAAAAAGGTGTATGTGTGTGTTATCGGCCAATGATCAATGCAACTACTTTCCATCAAAGGGCTGTTAGGAGCTGGGATTCCGTCTCAGAGAAAGTTATAATTATAAATAACTTAGAGATGAAATTAGAAATATGATTACAGAAATTAACCTTTTAGAAATAATTTATAATATAAATGTAGGTAGATCAGCCGCAACGGGTTTTTCACATGCAGGAATAGCATAAGTTTTGGTGGGCTAGGGCGATTATTTATTAAATATAGTACACTATAAACCGCTGATAAATAATATTTTAATCTATTCATTTACATTTGGGACAAAGACAAAGCCTGGCTATGTATTTTTTTATTTAGTTGCTTTTATGTATGTTTTTAATTTAAAGATGTTTCATTATAAGAGGCTGAAGTTATGAAAGCGAAGCCACAAGTTAATATGGAAAACACCTAATTGTTACACATTTCTGTGCTTATAATTTCCGTTGATTACTTGTGGATCCCATCATCGCATTCCATTCTAACAAGGATGGGACCATTGAGTAGATCCTCTCTTCTATAGAAGTCCGTTGAAAAGAATAATCATTTTGAATACTGGAAATGACAAAAAAATACCAGAATTCAATTGAAACAACATACATGTGAAAAATACAGTTTGAATTACATTTTCGGTCAAGGATCAATCGTTAGTATAACTGATACTCGTAGTTGTAGGTACGTGTAAACAAGTTGAAAAATAATGACATTAGTTTTTCAATATTATGATTTTTAAAACGTTTCATATTAATATAATAACATTTTCAATAACGAATCAATATGCAATTGATGATTCCTAGAATCTACCACGAATTCCATTATACTGCGGGCGCCAAACTCCAATTAATCTAGCAGCTTACCGTAAATTGCAGAATATCCAGTTGGTACCCGATATTTTAGTTTTTATCGTATCGCCATTGGCAGAAATTAATTAAAAATGGGGCAATGCGTTTTATAGGTAAGTTGCGCATCGCATGCTCGCACGCTCCGACTGGCCGGCAGCGTGTTCATGTACAGTCATCAACACTTGTACGCCCTATTCCTATGTAATACGGCAAAACATTATACATGCCCGTTTCACCGACTGTACCTAGATGCAGATATTGCGCCGTGGAGGTGCAATTAAAGCACAATGCTACTCGCGTGCCGCCCGCCCTGCAGCTAACAGCTACAGTCCTGCATACAACGCGATTGCCATATTTACTTGCATTTTGCATACAAAATTTATTTTTCACAGGAATATAAATGTAATGAACGTATGAAGTGTTTGGTGGAATAAAAAACTTTGCATCTACATTTCTAAATAGGATAGCAAATGAATGGGATTAACCGAAAATATTAACACCATTTCATCCGTCAGCCACCCGCCAATCAGCACCAGGTCCACTATCTATTTTCATTTTGATGTAACCTAGGGAACTACTAGCTTTGATGTTTTTTGTTTCTGTCCGTAGGCCGCACAAGGCGTTTGAAACCGAAAAGAAGATGTGCACATTGGCCTACTCCATACCACCCCAAACTAGATAACTAGAGTCAATTTATCAGTTACGTTACGATATATTATGTTACCTCTACCTGACTCTTAATAATAAATTCTTTATTTCGGATTATTAACAGCCATAGTTTGTTAGTAAGGCTTAAAAATTAAGTTAGTAGACTAAACATGGCAGCACCATTAACCTCTACCTATATATAATTTTCTGTTTAAATTAAGTTTATATTGTATGTTAAGTGATTTAGTTTTTAAGTTCTTTGTAATGGTGGTGCGTCTTTTTCGCTGCAATAAATGTGTTTTCTTTGTGTTTCTAAACACTAGAGTCACCCGGTACACAAATAAGTATGGCATTACCTATATAACATATTGGGCTACACCCTTAATCTGCATCGTCCAGAATTTAGATAAATGGCAGTCATACCTCTCTCCTAACGCCTTGAGGACGCCGTTGTTACTTTGCCGAACACGAGTCATCAGGGAGGTGTTTTTTTTGCGGATTACAGCATACCTGTGCTAACCCGGGGCACGCTCTAGGGATTTGATATTGAGTTCTCGATTACTATAAAACGGTGCGATATCATGTCGGATGAAGTGGATATTTTCATCTAGACGGCAATTTTTAATACCCACGAATATGGAACAAATAAATATACGTTATAATTTGTTTATTGTTTTCATTCAGAAATGAAGGGGAAAAAAATATATTTATGTTGATTAACGTTTAGATGTTGACAGTAACATCGATATATTTATTTGTCGATAAAATATTTTGCTACATTACTTTAGTATCAGTGTCCCGAGTTAACACAGCTAGCTATGCTCTTAAGGTTTTCCGAAGTACTTAGTACATAAAGCTACATAAATGCTAACTCTAATTTAAACATTACTGGTTTCATAGTTGACCCCGAAAACTTCGTTTCCGCATGAAATTGAATCAATTTAAAAGTATTCATTGCAATCAGTGCAAAATGTTGGCCTATTGTAATGAAACGCAAAGCCAAGCCTATGCACAATGCAAACATAATTGTCATTGTGCCAAAGACATATTAGATAAGAATGGAGAATTAATCGGAACAACGTGTCGTATCTTATTAAAGCCGTATTCTCCAAACAACCCAACAGAAATGCCGCACCCACCCACGTGCACTGTATGACCTTTTAAAAAGTACTCCCCTTTGAGCAGCCAGCGGTGGCAAAGTATTGGCAAGTGGAAATTTAGTTGTGTGACTACAACTAAATTTCGACTAGCGAATAGTTTATTTTGCCGCCACACGACGAAATAAATTTAACCCCACGCAACTAGGAAATTTATTATTAATTTATTATTGTAATTTTAAGTGTCATTTGTATTTGTATTTCTTTATTCTTGAGGTGTGCAATAAAGAGTATTCTATTCTATTCTAGGAACGACTTGAATATAAAATAAACAACTAAATTTCGACTAGCGAATAGTTTATTTTGCCGCCACACGACGAAATAAATTTAACCCCACGCAACTAGGAACGACTTGAATATAAAATAATGCCGCTTCTGTATGCAGCTAAAAGTGCCGACGGCATCAAAAGCGGATTACCTTCGTGTAAACATCACTTGACTGAGACATGGTAATCAGATGCTGTTTGCTGGCTGAGACATTGAAATTTAAAGAGACACTGTAATTGTTAGGGTTGACGCTTCAGGCTTACACAAGCCAACGCAAACTTGACTTACCTACCTATCGGTACTTTTTGTTTAGATTCGGTAAAAGTGGCGATTAGATTCTATGAATGCTGAATATGAGTTGAACAGTTGAACTCATATATCTCAAGTAAACCGCGGTTTTCGCTAGGAATTGGAAAAGTACCTATTAATGCGGATTTTATTGAGGGCACGGCATATGTATCGCCCAAACTTCAGGAAGCCCAAACGAAAAGATCACGGGTTCGATTCCCGGTTCACAGGACAGGATATTATTCAAAAATCTTTGAATGCAGTTAAAATTGTTTTATTAATCAAAACAAAGTTTCCTTTCAGTAAAATTGTCTGTCTCTCTGTCTGCAATATTTAAGATACTTTCACTCCATGTGGCATAAATTTGGGACGCAGAACATTCAACTATCAAATATTTCGCCACAAATTTTATATTACTGTAAGCACGAAGCTGAACAATTTATGCCTGCCTAATGTGTGTTATATACAGTACCGGTTAAAAGTATAAGTTCACCATATGATTTGGGTACAGTCAACCAAAACTGTGGTCTACCACTTTTGGACACAGGAAATAGAGTCGAAAAGTGGTAGACCAATTTTTTGCTGACTATAAATCAGAACAACACGATGTAGTACAGTTTTGTACCTTTTATTATATTTACCTAATAATTTCTTAAAAACCGTTGTGATATATATGTCGGCGGCCGATCGTAAAATCCGTCAGATCACGAAATTCCTAGGCATATCGTGAAACGCCGCCATTTCATGATTTGGCTAAATGACACCCGCCATATCGTTCAAGACATAACGTTTAACGATTTGCCCAAGGACGATTAGACAGATCATGAAATTCCTAGGCATATCATGAAAGGCCGCCATTTCGTGATCTGCCTAAGTAACACCCACCAGTGACGTTTAGGCAGATCGTGAAATTCCTAGGCAAACTCTGGGAATAGTTTCAGTACTCTGGAAGCAGTTTTGTTTTACGGGTCACGAAAAAAAAAATAACCCTAACCTAACCTATCTCTGGGAGCAGTTTAGTTTTTAGGCTCATAAAAAAAATAACTATCTAGGTTAGGGTTATTTTTTTTTATGACCCAAAAAACGAAGCTGCTCCCAGAAATAGGTAGGTTAGTGTTTTTTTTTGCGACAACTACATTTTGGGTGGTGGCGGCGCACCGGCTCATATTGACTCGGCAGTGGCGTGAAAAAATCTGTATATCTTAGTGAATATAATTTTTGTTTTATTCCGTTCGACGTCCAGGGTTTCCAGTCTTGTGTCTTGCTTGATCTTCAATAAGGTGTACAACAGGATCCCAAGCTGGTGGTAATGACAAACCGTCTTATCTATTGAAATTAGGTTATTTTTAGCAAAATCATAAAATGGCGGCGTTTCATGATATGCCTAGGAATTTCGTGATCTGCCGGATTTTCACGATATGCCCGGTATAGAGCTAGAACTATCGACGAATGCGTTGCTCTAATCGATCTGCCCAGGCATATCATGATATGCCTGGTCAACTTTTAGCCAAATCATGAAATGGCGGCGTTTCACGATATGCCTAGGAATTTCGTGATCTGACGGATTTTACGATCGGCCGCCGACATATATAAATATAACGATACACGATTATCTTGGGTGGCGATGAGAAATTCGGGAGAAATTTAAGCATGTTGATGTATGGTATAAACGAGCAAAATTGTTTTTTGTTGCGAAAGCTGATTTTGAGTCCCGAGCAAGCGAAGGATTTCTAAGTTAGAATATTGAGCGTAGCGAGGGACTCAACAGCACGAAATGCAAAAAACTTTGCTTTCGTGTAGCACACACTTTTCACCTCAACAGCGAGAACATGTTAGGCTTTGTTGTACTTTTTCTTCGAACCATTCAGGTGTAGGTTGTTTATAGTCTTTGTTGCTGATTTCAATGACATTATTAGTTAGAAAATAGATACCTGCTACTTAAAAAGGAATAGCAATATAATTAATTGAAATTCCAACACTGTCAGTCCCTCACAACATTATTTAATCAAATTTGAAGATTTAGCAGATACATGACGTGTTCATTTATTATTACGAGATTTTGTTTATAGATTGATTAATATTTTTACTCGTAAAGCACCAAACAAAATAAATAACAATAACAATTTGACTCGATATTTTTTAAAGTAGGTAGGTACGTTTCGAATATGCATCTATGATAAAATTTATAAATCGGTGAAATTATAATCTTATTTGAATAATAATCTATTGTTTTATTAACAACAATAATAATATGTTGCAATTAAATTTTTTTCGGGTGTTTTTCATTAAAATTATGGTAGGTAGGTATAACACGTATCCGAACTTTTTTTATTCGATGTCGGATTCGAAAATTTCAAATTGATAATGTTTGAATCCCACTCTTTTTATATAGATATGTCGGATTCGAAAATTTCAAATTGATAATGTTTGAATCCCACTCTTTTTATATAGATATGAAAGAAACAGAGTGTATCGAAATTCGAATGATTAGAAATTGTAAACCTTTGGCTGATTAATGACAATTCGTGTCCAAAAATTGAAAAAAATAAAAGGCTATACTTTGTATGTTATCTCGCAGCAAAATAACCATGTTTGAGCTGGTGAGGTAAAAAAATAATTAAAATATGTCTCCAGACTTATTTTAATAATTGACCAATGTTTAAATCTATGTATTACCTCCCCGTAATGACATACGGTGCCGAGACGTGGACACTCACGGTTGGGCTGGTCCACAAATTTAAAGTCGCTCTGAGAGCTATGGAAAGGGCCATGCTCGGAGTTTCTTTGAAGGATCGAATTCGGAACGAAGTGATCCGTCAGAGAACCAAAGTTACCGACATAGCTCACCGAATTAGCAATTTGAAGTGGCAGTGGGCTAGCCATATTAGCCGAAGAACCGATAACCGGTGGGGTAAACGTGTTCTTGAGTGGAGACCGCGGATCGGCAAGCGTAGTGTGGGACGCCCTCAGACTAGGTGGAGCGATGATCTGTGCAGGGTGGCTGGCAAAAGCTGGATGAGAGTAGCCGAGGATCGCTTACAATGGCGTGCAGTTGGAGAGGCCTATGTCCAGCAGTGGACAAGAATAGGCGGATGATGATGATGATGATGATGATGATGTATTACCTAAGTTTCCTGAAACATTACCTTTAACTTTTACAAAACAAACCTTACCTCAACTTTTAAGAAAAAAAAGAGTAAGAGAGAATTGAGAAACCAAACTGTTGAGAATAAAGCAGTTAATGAAAAATTGTTATAAGATATTTGATGCTGAGTGTACCAACGTCTTCCATATGACTGCATCGCGCTCATTATTATTGGAGATACTATATTGTGGCACGTAGTGCGTAATCCCTTGACGTCATTTGCCACGAGCCGCTTTAATCATGATGCATTAACAACTAACCCTCATTACCATTAAACTATTAATATTCACCCATATTATGTATATATGTCGCGCAAGTGCTTTAATAGTTAATTACGCCACGCATGCTATATGTTAGAAATTACACTCGAGGGTGTGTTACAGCCCGAATCTGTAAGTTGAGAGATGTATAAAGCTTGTAAGTATAAAAAAGTGTAATAAAACTCATGAATGAAAATACAAAGCAAATAATACGGTGTTCAACGCTAATACAATCGCTGTTATACTTACTAACGCGATATTGATGAGGCCGTGAATTTCGTAGTCAATTTAGCAATCCATGGGATTTTGAATTTTCATAATCCTCGACGCTTTCATTTGAGCGCACACAGTCGCAAATCACGTAGCCTGTTGAATTTAAAAGGCTCCATCTGTCATTGGAGGCGGGAGCGCCGAGTGGCGCGGCGGCCGGGCCGAGTCGCCCGATCGCCCGACACGCTGTCACGTGGCAGTCATTTGCATTTGCCTCGCATGCGACACGGCACGCTACGTCGACTCAACGCGAAATTAAAACTTCATTTTTAATGACGTGTTAGCATATCGCCCACACGTCGGGCACGATTTTAAGCGTAAAAAACGGGGTTTCTAGGTTACATTGCTTCTATTCATGCGCTTTTCATATGAGTAAAGATCAATTCACAGTTGCAGGTTGCATTTATAGGGTATTTGTTTTGTTTATGTTTGTGTTTTTGTGTTTGACCGCATGCGGTATGTTTTGTTTTGCATGGTTGTTTTGTTGTCAGTCTTTGCGGCGCCGCTGCTGCTGGTGGTGTACACAATCCCAGAATTCTGTAGACACGGCTAATGAGACACATCCTGATCATGACCATGACGCCGACAGTGTGCGTATATCTCTACAGATGCTTTGTCCGCTTGTTTGCTAATGACGTTTCTACAGACAAATTATGGTTTTAAGTATGCTATTGACACATGTCATTAAAGTATGTTTATTCTTGTTAACAGTCCCTGCAAGCAAAGCTGTCATTCAGTTCGAAAGAGATTGTGGCCCTCAGCTGCTCCTGGTGCAAAGACGCCTACCACAACAAAGAAAGTTGCTTCAATCTTCAGAGAATAGGAGAACAATGTTCGCTAGGTAAGCGCGTAGTTTCATAAATACGCAAACCAATTACTTACCCAGCCACAAGGCATAGGCAAGGTACCTTTTGAACTGAAAGCGAAGTATTCATTATTGCTGAAGCGAATTAATAAAGTTTCTGTTCATACATCTAGCAGAAATCACTACTTTCGTGTTTTCATACCTACCTATGTTGTTAACTTCGTTGAGAATAAGTACGTAATTTGAATATGATAACTACAAACCTTTTTTTAATGTTAACAGGTACACAGAACAATATCATCGTCCCACCGTCATGGATTGTCAAACTACCACGAAGAGGTAGCTTTAAATCATCCTTAAGAAAATCGCCGAAAAAGAAAAATGCCTCAAAAAAGAAAGGGAAAGAGTCTAAAAATGAGCAAAAAACTTTTGTTATCAAACCTATACCCACTGCGAATGTGAAGCCAGTTCTAGTGTTCATCAACCCGAAGAGCGGCGGCAACCAGGGTGCTAAGCTGCTGCAGAAGTTCCAATGGTTGCTCAACCCTCGTCAAGTGTTCGATCTAACGCAAGGAGGCCCAGGGCCGGGGTAAGCATATATACTCTTTCCTATTTTTGGTTGCTCCCTTCCTCTCTCTCTCTCTTTAGTGAGACAGAGCCTAACCAATACACAGGAGCTGTTCTTCTTTGCACGCTATGAAACAGAGAGTAGTCTACGGTAGGTACCTACATATCAAAACGTAATAGTCATGTGAAACCGTGTTCTTCTACAATATTACGCAGCAACAGATTAATTCAATTAAAACTGAATACCTCTTAATAACGGAGTCTAATCACTTTTTTTTAAACATAAGCGATGTTCACATATTATATTAATTTAGTAAAACGCGAACGCTAGAAGATATTGAAAGTTGAAACCACGATAATTCCATGAGGTACGTCGCACGTTGAAACTTGGTAATGGTTTGACTTCGATGTTCAGTAAACACTCCACGCTTTATATAGATACTTTGCAATAACTGGCCTGTTATTACTTATTCCAGTAGCTTTGATTTGGGAAACAATCGCGCTAATTCGATTGCGGAGTTAAGTCAGTACCGGATGGGCACTATTTTATGCCCTAAGCAATCGACTAATCGAAGTCTAATCGAATATACTAAACCGTCTCTGTTAGGTCTGGAAACTTTATTTTTTACGGAGGTGTTCATATTATATATGTTTTTTTAATTGTATTTAAAACAATACACCCTAATAAATAAATTATCCACCTATATTCTACTATCAAAGGAAGGGAAGGGAATTAGAATGAATGCCTTATGTGGACTTTTCTCTCACAGAATCAAAATGAAAATGAAAAATTTATTCACAAGATCGAAATTTATTCAATGTCTGTTTGTTTGAGCTTCATAATTATTTACTAATCATATTATCATTATACATTACTTACATTGTTATAAATTATAAACACGCCTTATACATAATATTTATATTCATTTTTTTATTATTTCGGATATGTTATAAAATTGTGGCTCGAGGAGCCATCAGTCACTGTAATTTATAATTATATCATTTAATACATTTACTAGCGACTCGCCCCGGCTTCGCACGGGTGCAATGCTGATAAATTATGCATATAAACCTTCCTCTTGAATCACTCTATCCATTAAAAAAAACGCATCAAAATCCGTTGCATAGTTTTAAAGATTTAAGCATACAAAGGGACATAGGGACAGAGAAAGCGACTTTGTTTTATACTATGTAGTGATGGCACATTTTTTGTGACAAATGTCAAGTAGATGTATAAAGTAGGTATAAAATTGTAGATTTGTATGGAACTATTGAAAAACAGATTTAAATAGAGCAATTTTGAAATAACAAGTAGGTAAGTAATAATCTAAAGCGTCATGCAGCAGAGGAAAATCTCCTTAAAATGGTATATATTTCACTATGCCAATCAATAATTACTTATGGCATCTCAGTATGGGGCAGCGCTGCAAAGAGTGCGATGTTGGCTGTGGAAAGAGCCCAACGGTCAGTCTTAAAGGTGATGCTTTCAAAACCCTATAGATATCCTACACACCGTCTGTATGCAGAGGCCCGAGTCCTAACAGTCCGTCAGCTCTTTGTGCATAAGATTTGTGTATCTGTTCATGGAGCTACCTTGAAGATGAGCGGATACTCCTACTTAAGAAGCAAACGCGTTTTCAGGCTGCCTATCCCCAGAGTTCACACTGCTTTTGGTAGGCGTTTCGGTGAGTTCCTTGGTTCCACGATTTACAACAGTGCTGTAAAACAAAACGTATCCATTCCTCAAAGTTCCATGCATAAGGCCAAATTACTTCTATTTGAATGGGTTAGTTCCCTGAACTACTACGAAACTGAGGCTCTCCTTGATAAGAGAGCCTAGAATTATTTTTAATTTCCTTAACCTGTCCCAGTTTGTAACCATGTTAAATTGTATTCTTATTGTATTTGTTTTCATTTTCATTATCGTTAAACATTAGAATAGCTAGCTCATAATTTCAGTTTGTTTGTTAGCTAACATGTTGTAATCTATTAAGGCGCTCTTTTCCCAGTAGACGCCAAACTCACTCATTTTGGAATGAGTCGTAAACATATTAAGCAGTGTTTGAAGATTATGAAAAACATAAATATCATACTTAAGGATCTTGCGATTATAAAATCGTTTTCACCAACATGATTGGATAAATTCGCTCGATAGAAAAGAATCCCAAAGTTACCTCTATTTGTAATATTTTTTCAGTGGCAAGGCTAAAATACGATTTTTTTTTACCCGTTTTTTGCTTAAATGTATGGATACTAACATTATCTAGGTAAATTCGCTAGGATTGTCTCGATACAATTATTTATTTAATCACTAGAACTAAAAACCTGCTAAAAATCGTCGCGCGTCAGCGCTTGAAGAGCGTCAATTAGTTCCGCGCGACCACGGCCGGACAATATCGCCTTAAGCCATGACATTTAATTGAATCTTTGGCTCCCGCGATACAGGCTTAGCCTAGTGCGGGGTCCCCTGGTAATTCTGAATTTCACACATGTTGTGCACGCTTCTACACACATTTTCTTGCTGTACCTAATTGTTGTTTCTTTTTGTGCAATAAAGAATCATTTTATCTTTTATCTTATCTAATAAAATAATGCATGGGGATGGAAAAATAAAAGGAAAAATAATCGAATTGCAATGGACTTTTCCCTTGCTTTATATTGTAGATATAATAGTACAATTAATAATTGAAACAATAATCTGTCTTCCTTTCGATAGACATGATAGTAGCTACCGAATTATAATATTGTAAAAACAAGGAGAAACTCTGCAAAGGTTTTAGTTAATTTCTTTAACATTATATTACGCACAAAAGCCAGACAAACTTTTTGATAGACTTAAGTACTCGTACAGTTGAAATATAATTAGATACTTTATACAGCGAAGAGGGAACACGGTAGAGTACTCTACGTATAGAAATTCCTAGTATTCATTTTCACTGCTACGCTCACCTGAGTTAATAGCATTAACATATATTGTATCCAAGTTATATTACATTTAGTACGGCTTTATTATTTTCATTCTATAGACTCGTAAGGTTATTGCATGACTGCCCCTACAAATGCGATAATTGTTGTGTATTGTGAGAGTTCAAAGCTAAGTGAATAATTATGTACCTACCTACCTCCGACCTACCGACTAATTTGCCAGACGATGTTAAGCGCGGCTTCTTTGGCGGCGAATGGTTAAATAACTGCTGAAGCGGGAAACGTTCGAGCTCAGTCTTATACAACTCAAGTAAGCTATTTCGGTTGTTTGATGGAAACTTGCCTTTTGTATTCAGTGTTAGAGTTTAGCCGGTCGAAATCTTGATTTGGACTCTTACATCGTCATCGAATATTTACTCATTTTAGCATATTTTTATAATAGTATAGATAAGGTTTCAAATAAGCGTTTTTGATAAATTCGATTTCACTAGAATTTCCAATTTAGAGGAAAGGTTTAAAATTAAAAGTTACAGTATTTTTAAACGCCCTTTTACTTAAGTGCAAGTTGACACTTGTCTATTACCTATACATTTATAATTTTCATGCGTAGTTTTCTCCGTTATATTTCTCATGTTAAGAGTGTTCTACTCCTACCAAGTGCTTTAAACATATTGCTTGAATTCACAATTATTCAAAAACAATTAGTTTCATAATATGTCAAAGTTAAATAACCATTCTGTTACAGGCTGGAGTTGTACCGTAAGGTGCCAAACCTTCGAGTGCTAGCATGTGGCGGTGATGGCACCGTGGGTTGGGTGTTGAGCGTGCTCGACCGCATCGGGTCGCGTCCTGCTGTAGGCGTGCTACCACTCGGCACGGGGAATGACTTAGCCAGGGCACTCGGCTGGGGCGGGGTGAGAACACATTACTCTATTTACAATAGCCACTGTTGCTCGATTACAACAAATGTTGGTTCGCTGTGAGCATGCTACCACTCAAAAATTACCTCGCTTAGACCGAGGCAACAATTCACATCACTTATATCGCGATGACGCCGAGGCTCAGCCTACAAGTTGAGCGCGCTCAATCGCATCAGCTTGCTGCCCGCTGTAGGCATGCTACCGCTTGGTACGGGCAACGACCTGACGAGTGGATAAGAAACTCACTCATCATCAACAACGTGGTTCGAGGCCTGGGTGTGCAGGAGACGATCTCACAAGAAGGCTAGCTATGCGCGGATGGGGTACCTAAATCAAAATACCGAACGCAAAGAACGCACTGAAAGGTCTACCCATCAGTTCAAGTAACTGGCGGAGTTACGGAAAACCATTTTAAGGTACGTAACTAGGGGTTTACTAGACTGATGTATGACTAAATACGTGTTAAATCAAACCAAATAAAAAAAAAACAAAATTCTTATAAAGATACTTTTGAGTCTTTTTTAGTGTAAATAAGTTTTTTTCTAAATGATTCCGTATAGAGGTTTTCACCTTGATTTAAATCTATTCTACGTGACCATCCACTTTACATATATATGTAGTGACGAGAATATCTAGATTACGATCAAAACATTGTTATTCTGTGTGTACATACATAATATGTTTTCAGTTATAATGTACGTACGTAATAGGTTATGTGACAGAGAAATCTACAAATACTTGCGAATCATTATACTAATGAAATAAATAAATTATTCCGAAGCCTATTGTACGTATGTGTTACGCAATTTGTTCACAAGTGTTGACTTAGGCTCACGTCTTAAATCAACAACGTAAGCAACTGTTATGATTATCCCCCGTAGCTTTGTGTCGTATAACGTTAACGAGCACGTAAACATGGTTATATTACTCTGAACATCAACATTTTATTATTGGACAAAACGATGAACAAAGCTCCGAACGAGGGAACAATGACAATGACGGATCCGTTTTAACTGCTATAGCATTAGGTATGTTTCGTAGATTTATTTTCATTAAAAATTATAGACATGTATTTTAGTGTATTTGAAGCATTGTTTGCCGTCTGCACCCCATCAGGATTCAATTTCGTTTAAAAACAAAATGAAGAAAGCTCTATTGTATTTTTTACGGTTTTTCAGCCGACAATGGGTAACTGCCTTCCTTTGAAATTTATACAATACCTGCTAGTGGCTGTTTTTTTAATAATCACTCACGTTTAATTATATAAAAGCGTAAACAAACTTCTACATAATATATTTACACAGATGTTGAAGAATATTAAATTAAATTGAAACTTTAAAACAGATTTTATATTTGTTCGCAATGCATTTATTTTATAGACCTTTGCCTGTCCTCTTTGGTGCTGGCAGGTTAACTTTCCGTCGTTGTCTTATGATTTTCTTGCTTATCTTTTATCCGTCGACGAACGCTGCAGCAAATATTATCTTGTGCATTTTGTTGCTCGTATTATGTTACTGAAGTGCAAGTTTTCTTAGTTTAGTCTTTTTTTACTTACATCTCTGTGTCTAAACTTGAGGGCATTTTACATGTATTGTCTGTGTCTGAACTGAAATGTTATATAATTCTAAAAATAAAATGTTACTAAAGACTGCAGTGATTATTGTTGAAATTGATATTAATGTATGTAAATATATTTTGTTACAATCAATTGTTAAGTTTTTTACTATTTATAATATTATCTAATTTTTATCTTTATGACGATCATAGTATAAATGCATGTCAATTGTCTTAGCGTAATTTATACTGACATTTTATATTATGAAATAAATAAATCTAATCTAATCTAATCTAATCTTTATACTAGTAATTAAAAGGACATTTTCTAACCAGCCTACTTTTTTCAATACAGGGTTATGAAGACGAGCCAATATCCAAAATCCTAGCGAACATCGGCGAGAGCGACACGGTACTACTAGACCGCTGGGAGCTGACAGTGGAGCCCAACGCTGCCGCCGCCAATGAAGACACGCGCAACGCCAAGCCCGAGCTGCCCCTTAACGTGGTCAACAACTACTTCTCATTTGGGGTGGACGCTCATATTGCGCTTGAGTTTCACGAGGCAAGAGGTGAGTTTCCTGATGTTTTCGGAATAGATAGATCATCTGAGCTGGTACTGTTAGTTTGTCGTTAGCTGACGGTGGGGTCCAACGCTATCGTCGCGAACATAATTATACACGCGCAACGCCAAGCCCGAGCTACCCCTCAATTTGGTCAACAACTACTTCTCGTTCCGGTCGAACCTCATATTGCTCTTGAGTTTCACGAGGCGAGAGGTGAGTTTCCTGAAGACGTTTTCACCATAGATAAATCATTTGGTACGATGCTGCTGTACTGCTGAGAGCTGACGGTGGAGCCCAACACTGTTCGCCGCCAACGAGAACACACGCAACGCCAAGCCCAAGCTCAACCGGTCAACAATTTGTTCCCATTTGCTGTCGACGATAATATTGCTCTTGAGTTTGACGAGGAAGTGGTAAGTTTGGTATTCCCTTGTTTTGTCTAAAAAATATTTGCCTAATTTCAGTTTGCCTAACAACTTTTAGTATAACCAACGGTATGCCTAATTTCAGTTTTCATAATTATTGTTTCAATAAATGATCACTTTGTCGAAATTCGTTTAGTCTAATCATCACTTCAAATAAAGTTTGTTTCGTTTAATATTAGTTTAACTAATTCTTATATTGCCGAAAGTTATTTTAACTAATGATTATATTGCCGAATGTTATTTTAACTAATGATTATATTGCCGAATGTTATTTTAACTAATGATTATTTTGCCGAATGTTATTCTAACTAACGACCAGGTTAGGTTAGGTTAGAACTGCGACCACAACAGGACCGAAATGCTGCCAGATAAGTAGGTTAGGTTAAAACCGAACTTAATGGGTTAGGTTAGGTTAGAACTGCGACCACAACAGAACCGAACTGCTGCCAGTAAAGTAGGTTAGGTTAGAACCGAACTTAATGGGTTAGGTTAGGTTAGAACTGCGACCACAACAGAACCGAACTGCTGCCAGTAAAGTAGGTTAGGTTAGAACCGAACTTAATGGGTTAGGTTAGGTTAGAACTGCGACCACAACAGAACCAAACTGCTGCCAGTAAAGTAGGTTAGGTTAAAACCGAACTTAATGGGTTAGGTTAGAACTGTGACCACAACAGAACCGAACTGCTGCCAGTAAAGTAGGTTAGATTAGAACCGAACTTAATGGGTTAGGTTAGAACTGCGACCACAACAGAACCGAACTGCTGCCAGTAAAGTAGGTTAGGTTAGAACGGAACTTAATGGGTTAGGTTAGGTTAGAACTGCGACCACAACAGAACCAAACTGCTGCCAGTAAAGTAGGTTAGGTTAGAACCGAACTTAATGGGTTAGGTTAGGTTAGAACTGCGACCACAACAGAACCAAACTGCTGCCATTACTTGAACTACCGAACTTGAAGATGTAATAAAAAAAACGTAAAATAATATACTGTGCAAATTAGGCAAACTGAAATTATACAAAAATTGTAGTAGGCAAAATAGCGTTTATAGGAAATGTAATTATATTAGTTGAATAATAGATAAAATGAAATTATATATACAAAAATTAGGCAATATGAAAATTCGGCGAAACAAGATTATGCAAAATATTCATTAAGCGAAATGACTTTATACTAAACGAATATTAGGCAAACTGAATAAATATGCAAAGTAATTTTAGACAAAATGAAATTAGGCAAATCAAAATTTGGCAAAAAATTATTAGACCAAACAAGGGTAAACCGGTAAGTTTCCTAAAGGTGGCGTTTTCTCCATAAACACATCATCCATCTCGTTAGTCAAAAAGATATATTTTTGACTAATGCGAGAGTAAATGGGATGCTGACTGACGTGCTATTTCTCGATGACTTCTACTGATTTAGGTATTAATGTACGATTCCCACGTCCGACCGGAGCCGGTTGGACGCGACGACAGCCGAGCTCCGTCATCATAGACCGCGAAGAGCCAGCCGGTCGGAAGCGGTTTTAATCCCACTCAAATATGATATATTGCCACAGAGCATATCCTCTAAATTCCTTCGGCAACTAGTCAAATGCGCTTGGACGCGCTCCGACTCGGCCGGTTCAGTGGGAATCCTACCTCCCTTAATAATTATTTACTTATTTATTCATTCAAACTATGATACGATTGCGATTGAAAATAGTTAATTTTCCATATAAAAGTTACAACGTTAATGTATTCCATTACCATTACGCTACGCTCCATTCGCGTAGTCCTTAATTACTCTGGAATGGAACTTTACGGCCAAATTCAAAGCTACTTTATTATATCACTGTGACTTTACTAGTCAGATTAAATCAATATACAATTTATAGTTTTGTTTTATTGACAAGAAATCGTCATAATCATCAAAATTCTGGCATTACGACAGGCGGCATTTCACTTCGTTAGATACGAGTATGATACTAGGTATAGCTGCGCCGCGTAATGTTACCCGCTCATCCCACGGCAACATTACCTTTTTTCACCGACTTTGGTTTCATCTCATCAATCAAACTTTCGCCTTTATAATATTATTAGTATGAACCATATATACAGCATCTTTTGTTTTCTATATAAAGAGTTCCGATGTTTGTTGTTTGATATTTAAATACTGAGTGACGATTGATGCCTATTTCTAATGGTCATAAGTGGCTATGAGGCCATAGACGTTGCTCACTGAATCTATTCACATGCGTTAGTAGCCCAGTGCCGCAGTATCATAAAAAGCAGCTCAATGCTTAATGCTCATCTGGTTTAAATCCACCTTTAAATATCCATATTACGAGGCACCAAAAGGTACTTTTTGTCCGTATCGCAATATTTTAAAATACACCTCCTAACTTGATCTTTTAGAGGCGCACCCGGAGAAATTCAACTCTCGGATACGTAACAAGCTGTTCTACGGCACGGCGGGCGGCAAGGACCTGATGCAGCGCAAGTGGAAGGGCCTGGCGGATTTCGTCACGATGGAGTGTGACGGAAAAGACCTGACGCCCGTCCTCAGGGAGCACAAAGTCCATGCTATAGTTTTTTTAAACATTCCAAGGTGAGTGTATTGTGTGTAAGCTAATCTTAAAATTTTCTTTAGGATATTTGAGGCATCGTAGGACATTTAAAGTGAGCACATCACTACACGAGCATCAACTGAAAAAATACTCGACGTCTCCGCTCATCATTGTCAATACTCAGTACCATATGATTAATCAAATCACAGCACGCTTTTATACTCCGCCCCGATCTGCGTCGAAGAATCTGAGCATTAATGAAATACAAGCCGGGATATATTATGCCTGTTGGCACCTCCTTATTTACTAGTACTCTACCTAAGCCTTGAAAACGTCCGAGTATTATTAGCCAAAGTCATTAACGTTTCCAGGGACAAAATGTTACATAAATGTTAGGACACAGCATGACGTCGGCTTTCTGGGTCTCGGTGGCACGCTGTGACCGCTTAATAGATAACAGAAATTATCGTCAGCAATTCCTAAGATCATTCCACTAATTGCGTTGTTCGGGCTTTTAAGCGCCCCACAAAGGGGAAATGAGCAAGGTGATTTGTCACTACGTCTATTGTTCCAAATGAACTGAAGAGCGACGAGTGATCTACAGGTCTCTGATATTCAGTTAAGTGTAAACTTTTTGATTTGCTTGCAATATCGTAGAAATATATACTTAAAGTAAAATTCGTCGACGTACAGAAACAATTAGAAGTCAAAATGAACAACTATAAGTCAAAAGCTAAGTCTTACTTATGTAATAGGAATTCGAAATACTCGGGTAAAGATCAATTCTTGAAAGTAATAAAAGTGGTCTCAAAGGCCTTTTAGTATAGTTTGTGTTTTTAGTCTGTGTTTTTCAGCGTTGTAGATGACGGTAACAGTAACAGTGAGATATCAGTTTCGCTTTTATTGCAGCATTGACTTTATCGAATGTAATTTTAGTGTGTTCGGATATACCTATTCTGCAAGGAACCCTTTATTTTAGTTGTTGTTTTGTACCAACCTTTCTAAAATACCAGTTTGTAATTTGAATTTGCACCCACAACTTATAATTATAACCCCGTTCTATTTCTCAGCCTATCCTGTCACGCCGTATTGACCTTTACATAGAATACACATAAGTACGTAACTTTAATCTGATTTTACATTCGACCAGGCGATACTAATAATAATCCGCTCAAACATTTAGATGGCCTCGCAACCCTGAACTGAACCCAATCAGAATTGTTATGTTGGAATACCCATATAAAGTAACCAGTTTCAGCTTTCTTAGAACTGATTTAAATAACATTATACAAGTACAATATTACAATGTCATATCATAATGTTTAAGAGAGACTTGTATTGAAGGTACACAATTAAATTACCTTTATCTGACTATTCTCGACGAGGTTTTTCTCAGTACCAAAGCAAACGATAATGTGGTGGCTCGAACTCGACTATATCGAACTTTGCTTCGTTTTATATATAGTTTTATATAGTTTCATATTATATTATAATCGGGCCGAGCTTATTTTGCTTCGCTATGTTTGTAGTTGGGCTTATTTTGTATGTATTCTATTACGCCAGACAGCTTAACTGATCAGGAAAGAGGTTAAGTACTTAGGTATACGTGATATTTCCAAACTTCTTACAACCTAGTTACTTACTGGGTACCTACGAGTAGAGTACTGCACACTTAATAAGGCGCGTCGTGAATATTTAATTGCGCATACAAAGATAAACTACTCCGATGATGGCCGAAGTTTCAATTAAAACTTAAACGTGTATGTAGTTAATACTCGTATAAGGTCAAAATTACAATGAATCAGTAAGCCGTCTCACTCACGCAAGGTATAGATCGTACACTGCGGGCCCTAATTAACGGATATTAAATAAGTGCAAAATTTGGCATAATACCTATATGTATTAGTAGTTGATATTTTAGTACTTATTTATATTTTTATCGGTAGTTATCAAGGATTATACATATGGATTGACAACCTCATACAAAAAAACGTACTCCAGAAGAAAGCTCAAATACCGTCTTATTTCTAGATAGCGCTGATTATAAGACGTAGATGCGCAATGTTTTATTAAAACACATAATAGATGTCATTGTTGCTAAGCGTTATACCAAAAAGAGACAGCGTGGTATCTGTATAGTTCTTAACTAGATGGCGCTGAAACTACTCGTGTTGATTTCTTAATCACGAATAATCAAGCAGACTGCACGTCTAGCATTAACTTTGACACGCGACTCATGTCGCGCGAGATAGCATCATCCGTCACTATCTCATAGTACTGTACAGATAGAGACAGGTAGTATATCTCGCGCGAGAAAGAGTCGCGTGTCAAAGTTATGCTAGCCGTGATCGTTATTGAATAGGTACAGCCAACGTCATAAGTCATAAACGTACGTCCGTACCAAAGACCGTCCGTACTTTCCTAGCGCTCCAATGATATCATATCTATATCATACATTAGCCAGAACTACCTATACGACAACCCGTTCAGAAATTCGTGGCCATTTATGTTCGTCTTATTACATTGAAATAAATAGGTAATCAAAAGTTTACCTGATCTCACGGAAAAAGAGAGATGGCAAACTCATTGCGCAGTAATGACTACTATGCAATGAGTTTGACACGACTAATTTGTACGAGAGATTAGGTATACCTATATTTATAATTATTACCCTTTGCATTAAACTATTTTAAGTAGGTATTACATAAGTACCCGAGTATATTAATACTACGAGTACTAATACTGGCTTAGATAGTAAATAATACATTCTGCTAGTTATTTTTATTGTATATCTTTATTATGAACAATGATCAACGAAAGCACACCAAAATTTTAACACACTTTAACAACATACGGCACACTATAAAGTTCAATGTGAAGAAGTAATTATAAATACTAGTTAAGCCCATTTTATTCCAATTGGTCTTTGGTCAAAATATCTCACTTCATCATATACAAAAATCGCTGAATCGCGATTATTTCTGCTTTAATTTGACGTAAGCCATACTTATATAGGTAGCCATAATACGACTTGTCAATTTCAATCTTCTGTACCGTTAAATGCCCCCTCATGTGTTCCGTACTGAAAGAAACTTTAGGAATCTTTAATCAACACTTTAAGCACGCCAAGAATAGAGTTTTCTCTACGAATAGAGTCTTCTTTAAACCTATTTTTTGGAGTTTACTCCGTAAGAATCGATTTTCATATATAAGCCCGGGGTATGAAAATTATGGGGTATAAAATCGAACGTATCTGCCGTGCTAATTTAAAAAGTCGTATCTCAGTATACGATCGGGGTAAAAATACGACTTCTTAATTTAGCAGGTTATGCGTTACGTTAAGCGTTATAGACTAAGATCCCTATATAAAATGACCTTCACCGAGATGTTTATTTCATGAAATGTATTTTAAATGTACTTAGCAACGGGAAAACATGGCTCCCGTTAGATAAAATTAATATTAATTGTTCTCTGCCATTTATTTATTTTAAATTACCACAAGATGCTTAACAAATAACATAGACAAGAAACATATTCATAATTTCTCCGCGGAGACTGCGGCGGCGGCCGGCGGCCTACACGGCGGCGCGTTGCTGCGCAAGTGTGCATCGGGCAGCTTGACTGACAGTTGTCAATCTACAACAGCTGAGAAATGTGTTTTTATTTTCAAGTTTTTGCTAATATTTTGCGTGAATCTCTATCATGTTACGAGTGTGATTGCTATCAGTGCATGAGTACTATCTAGTTATATGTGCAATTATAAACCACCGCTTCCCCCAGGAACTTTATGGGGCAATTTGTATGCCGAAACTTGGAGCGGTTTTTTTAAATACTTTATTTGTTATCGTAGCCGTAAGTTTTATCTATTGCGTTTTTTAATAGTTTACTTGATGAATCCTAATAGCACGGGCTCCTCTCAGAATGTCGCTTCCAGGTCTGTGTCGCTGTCGCTGGAGAATTCCGTACAGTGCCCACATTGCTCCCAGATTCGTTTCTTTAAAGGTCAGAAAGGACTTAATATACACATCAGTAGAACCCATGGCATTCGTGCTGGCGCAATTACGTCGCCACCAGGCAAACAATTCACAACCAAGTCAGATCAGGCCTTTTTCTGAAAAAAACAGTGAGCTTAAACATTCAATTCCAGTGGTCAAACGAATTCCTCGCAGCGCTCGAATTCAGGTTGCACAAAAAGTGTGCCTACCTTTTCGTTCTTGTTTGCAGCGCCCAACAGGGTACATAATGTGATACTTAACCTATTTACTTTCACCTGTATAATCATTATATGCAATAAACGTATTGAGTATATATTTTATAAACGTTCTTAAGGCCACGCGCGCACCAAGATTTTAGTCGCACGATAATTTTGTCGCATAAATGCAAGATATGGGTTTATATGAGAGTGCGCGCACCACGATTTTCATAAACCCATAAGTACGCTTATTTCTGCGACAAAAAAGTGGTGCGCGCCTGGCCTGAAGAGTAAACTCCAGTCGTGCGTCGGAGCTGACACACACACTTTTTTTTCTTCAGCATATACTTATTTCTAAAAGCTTTCGCTTCCGTCTTTCTTTTGGCGTTATGCCTCTACTACCATACCAGTGAGATTTTAATTCTGGTTCATTGCATTACAGATGATTTCAACTGAAAATTCAAATTCCACCCATAATTTAATAATAAAATTCAGCGCTTTAGATGCAAAACTTCAATACTTTCTAAAATTAGTATTTGCTTTGGCATAACATGTCATTCATTACCTAAAAAATATAGAACCTATATGAATTTGATGTAATAGCATGGCAGCACGCTATTTAAGCCTTTTCTTAAACTGTTTAAACTAAGCAATCTTGTGATGCTAACCTTGTCAGAATAAAATAATGTTCTTACAATGAAGGTTTAGGATTGTCATTTGAAAACTATTTATTAACCAGTCATAAATTTTGATAATAAACCTCCCTTAAGCGGAACGTAAATCGAAAATAGCAAAACTATATTACAATAAGCATCAATCAAAAACTAATGACATTTTCATGACGTTACATTCCAACTGAAAGAGACAAAACATCATTTGACAGTATATCACACTTACCTATAGCACTATGGCCAGTACATGGCCAGGCTTACTTCAAAGGCTTGACTTGAAATATTTCATCCATAATAAATACTTAATCAACCATAAAAGCCTTAAAAGCGAAAAATTACCCTCAGTGAAAAAACTTCTCAACGTATCAAAAATTGTAAAAGCACAACGTGGAAACGCCATCTATTTTCAGCAAGGTATAACATTACGACACTTACAAAACTCTGCAAAACTTGTTAATTATGAACACCGTTCTATTTCGTTTATGTCGCTACTGAAACGCCGTTTTAATTCATTTTGATACATACGGAGGCATCTAGTTCCCCGACGATAAAATCTTTATCGGCGTACGCTTCTTACTATGAACATCATACTTCCTTACCTTTTATCTTCCTTGGTAGTTATTTAAGGTTATTGTGTTCATTTATTTATCAGGGATATCAGGGTTCATATTCATAGGTAATGTTTTTTGTAGACACCTAAACTGGTCAGTCATCGACATTCACTTGTGAATGGCAATTTTTAAAAGGTTTAAAGGATTGATAAGTGTCAAAATTTCAACGGGTTGACAAGTGTCAACCATCGACAGTTTTTAAAATTAGGTTTTGAAGGCAGCGACCTCTTCAGCCATAAGAATAGGAGACTGTCAAGTCGGAAAAAATTTTTTTTTTTGGAAAAACCATGGTGAGGAAAAATAAAAAACAAAGTAAAAGTAACAACTCACGGCATAACTTGAACGCCTTATGGCTGACCCAAATATAATGGGTGAAACTAAAGCGCACCGACTGCGCTGGCTCGGCAACGTGATCCGGATGGGAGATGATCGTGGTGTCAGGAGAGCATATCTGGGTCAACCGACTCGACGACGGCCCGTCGGCCGCCCCAAATATCGCTGGAGAGATGCATTGGAGGCGGATCTGGCGGAGTTGAACGCCGATAACTGGCTAGAGACAGCACTAAATCGTCAGGAATGGCGAAATCTCTTATCGGAGGCCAAGACTCACTTTGGGTCACTGAGTCATCGGAGTAAGAGTAAGATTTATTTAAATGAACATACCTCAGGCGCGAAATTACAAAGGGCACACTCCTTCTATCACCATTAAATAAATAAATTATCACTGTGCGAAATGCTGCTACTGTCGTCACTGGAGCTCGAGGATGATGACGATGAATCGTCGTTAGGAATTATAACGAATTGGTCCAGCCTTTGGTCAATAGCCTCTTCAAGCGTAAAAAAAATATCTTCGCATTTGATAGCGTGATCGACGACTTTTTGCCATTTTCTTGGCCTTGCAAACTTTTCATGTAAGAGGCGTTGCACGTCCGTCAAATTCATGGCAACATTAAATTAACTGAATAATACAAGTAACTACTCTTTATTGCACACCTCATTAAACATACAGAAGAAATAGCAATGCAATGCAAGAAATTCTCTATCGGACCATATATTCTATTTATATCGGATTAAAATCTTTATCTTGTAAATAGTCTCAAAAAAGAAATAAAGTGGAAAGTTGTTTGTGGGCAAAACCCTTCTGTTATTTGAAAAATTGATTAGTTATTACCATTGAGATGTTATTAACATAGATTATCAGAACTGAACAAAAATGACAAAGCAATTGACTCCACTGCCAAGTTTTTCTTAAATAATTATTTATTTATTATTGACAGCGATGTTCAAATAGATGCGAATAACGTTTATTAGTAATTGAAATCAATAATGTTTTCACGCTAAAATTAACTACAATATCTCAAGCATTCAAGAGTCAAATTGACTTACAGTACTTATCAACCTGAAGATTACTGTAATTAGACACATGTCCACGTAATTTTAAATACGTTAATTAATCAATAGAACTAACATACGGAACAATATTCCATCCTTGTTTCTGATCGCATTACTGTTACTTCTGCTTTTATTGACAATCGGCAGTTTCAGTGGTGGAAACAAAACTATTCGCCCGAGGACAGAAATTTAAGATTCTGCGGCACAGCCGATGGGGCCATTTTTCAGACTGACTGTGTATCCATAAAATTGTATGTCAATGGTTGTTACAGCTACGGGGGCGGCACACACCCGTGGAACAAATCCGGAGGTGCCGTCGAGCCCTCCACCGAGGACGGCCTCATCGAGGTCGTAGGACTCACCACATATCAATTGGTAAGACCCACAATATGATACAGCATAAAATTATTACTATTAAGTAATTAGCGAATTGTATCCGGAACCTGCCTGATACAGTTAGCTGACGTAAGCAAATCAGGTCAAATATGGATTGAGCAGTTTGTGTATAAGGCTGCCTGTCCGCTGAAGCGGAACTGAGAAAGTGAACAATCAGGCTGCGTCATTGTGAAGCCCGAAAGCATTTAATTCTGAGAAATGTGATTGGTCCATTATACACATCTCCGCTCCGCTCCTCTTCGTGGACAGGTAGCCTAAATTTATGAGGATTTGTCGTGGAACTATATTACAAGCTAGTCCCCTATGAAGCATTTATGTCTTAGCGTAGTTACCTTTTTAAGCGTCGAGTGGAGTTCACAAAGTCTCTTTTTAATTCCTTTGCAAACTTTGTCGTTGCTGGCTTGTTTCATAGATAACTTCGGAAAAAGGTATGAGGGGAAAAAACCTTTTCATGATCTTCAAAGTAGGTAAGCGGGCATTTATAAAAAGGACTTAAGAAATCGGACCGGATAAAAATAACCCGTTCACAAGGCGGATTTGGAATGGGATTGTTTGATTTAAAGCCTGTTGTTGCGGCTTTGAGAACAATAAATCTCTGCTGTAATAGCATTAGCGGAGCAACCGAAATATGGTTACAAGGTGTGATTAATGACCATCCAAATGTGTCGGCCGCTTCTCCCAGAATAGCACACTGGGCCGTAAAACTTGCTTTAGGCCCAATACAGAACAATTAGTTACCCTAACGCGCGAACATTACAAGTATTATTATTGGAATACTTACCCATGTAACAAAGAAAGTTGGTTAGATGTTTTGAAGCCTTTCATTTACGTGACAACAGAGCAATGGATCTACGTAATTTTTAACATAATATTTAAAAATGGATCAGGTTATAAATTCGGCTTTGAAACCGGGCAAAAAGCACGGTTCTGTCCGAAAATCGACTTCGAAAAACTAGTGTACCTATCCTATTTCAGAAATTTTCCGATCACAGATTTAATCCTTATGTTCATTACCAACATAAATACAACTACTTGACGCACAATTTCCCAGGCTTCATCAGAAACACAAAGGTCGACTTTAGTAAAAAGGTGGTAACTTTAGTAAAAAGGTGGTAACGAGAGCGAACCGGGAGTAGAACCACATAATAAGAACTATTTCTGTTAGAAATGCAGGCAATGCGGTATTAGACTGACAGGTCAAAACGCAATGTTAGAATAAAATCCATTTTCGTTATGTGACGTCGCAAAATTCCGTAGCTTACCTAAGTAGTGTTCCTGTCATCTATTCTCTGTATTTTTGAATGTTAAATTAAGTGTTCGTGTAAAGTCGAATACGCCGTTTCAGCGCTCAGTAGAAATATCCAACTTTAACTATACTTTTTGACTTTCCATTTGAAATCCCCGCAAATAATAAAATGGAATATATGGACATCTGAAATATAATAGTCGGGTCTTCTCCGAAAATCTTTATTAACTTTCAGAGTTACACTTTTACAGGCAATATACCATATGATTGGACGAAGACTTTGATGTTTTGATATTAAAAGACAGCTATATATAACGATGAAAATGACGCTATGGTATTTTGTACAGCCTCTGCTACAAGCCGGTGGTCACGGCACCTGCATCACGCAGTGCAAGACAGCAAAGATCGTCACCACGAAGGTGATACCCATGCAGGTGGACGGCGAGGCGTGCCGGCTGGCGCCGTCCGTGATCACTCTGCAGCGGCTCAACCAGGCCACCATGCTTGCCAAGAAGAAACCTGGCAGGGCAATCGCGCCGTGAGTATATATTTTGTACAGCCTCTGCTACAAGCCGGTGGTCACGGCACCTGCATCACGCAGTGCAAGACAGCAAAGATCGTCACCACGAAGGTGATACCCATGCAGGTGGACGGCGAGGCGTGCCGACTGGCGCCGTCCTTGATTACTCTGCAGCGGCTCAACCAGGCCGCCATGCTAGCCAAGAGAAAACCGGGCAGGGCAACCGCACCGTGAGTATGTTGATTTGAGGAGCACAGCCGTATTTTCCATATTTTTTCTTTAAACGAATCAAAATAATTTAATATCCCGTAACGATTTTTTAGTGCGGATTCGTTTAAATATAATTTTTCTACATACGATACCTAACCTTCGATACCCTTCGAGACCCTTGTTTTGTCGACAACCTTTTCATCGAATATTATTTCATCGACAACGATTCATCGAAACTTTAGTACTAGTAATATTGTTTGGCGTTATTTTATTTCAACTACTATTGATTTAAATTTATCTTACTACGTAGAAATACTATTCAACGAATATTACTTAATCGCTGATTCGTTTCAAATTATCTTAATTGGCACAACTACAAAACATAGCAATTCATTTCTTCGGGTTACCTATCTGAAACACTAAAAACGTTAATCCGAATTTCGTTTCGACAAAAACTATTCGACAAATATCTTTTTCACCTCACTAGCTCGGAAAGCCCAGTTTGTTTGTTTGATATCTATTGAGAAAATCGCTTTTTATCCACATGTGGAGAAAGAGTTTTGACGTTTCAACGCAGCTAAAGTAAAAATTTGACATGAGCTTATTTTCTGAAAAATCCCGTTTAAAATACCTACATGAAAGCTTATTAGACCTTAGTTTTAATAAATGTCAAATTGGTTGATTATTGCAGATATTTTTAAAGATATAGTACTAACCCTTATTCTTTTTTCCTCGCTGTAGTGAGGTGAAAAGTTTTGTGTTATACACGGGCGAAAAGTTATTTTACGTCTCGTGTATTGATACACTCGCTACGCTCAGGATTCTATTTAGAACCACTCGCTTCGCTCGTGGTCAATCATAGGATCCTTTCGCTAGCTCGTGTTTCAAATAAACACTCGCGGGTAAAATACAACTTTCCCCCCTTGTATAACAAATAACTATTTAACTTTTTTTCATTTGTCCGAAAATTCAATTCAAAATTTTACGATTGGACATTAATTGTTTAGGTTTTTTATTCACTCGACTAATGACACGTTTCCCTAAATCTCATTTGTCCGTAATATCAGTTTTCCGATGTAACGTTTTGGTTTATTAATTATTCCTTTTTTTTTTGTATGACTTTGGTTTCATTCGTCCGATGTAACGATTCGGTTTATTAACTACTCGACTGTTCTCAAGTGGACTGGTGGTTCTGTTGTGGTCACAGTTCTAACCTAACCCAGCCAGTTCGGTGTTGGAGCTTTGCCGGCTGCTGCCGCGTCACGCTAGCTTCGCTCGCTCGGCTCGCGCGCTGTTGTGGTCGAAGTTCTTATGTAATGCCAAAAATATAACGTAAATGAAAAAAATGGGTATTAAACGAAAGAAATCTCAATTTAAAGGGCAAGTGAATATGGCGGAAAAATTTAAAAGGTAAACTGAAAATTTGTTTAAATGTATGCAGTGCCAAAAGTATCATTGGGTAAATGAAAAATGGGCTACGAAAAAAAGATACGTTACAACTCAAAGGGCAAGTGAATGTGACGGGAAAAGTTTTTAGGACAAACGATACTTCTACTAAATGTGTAATGGTGAAAAGAAAAATGTACGAATCCTGTCATCGGACAAACGATAATAATTCGAATAGTTTTCGGACAAATGAAATTCGGTCAATGGTTTTAGTGTTTGAGATAGGTTACCTAATTGTGTGACATACAAATATGTACAATATGTATGTATAATAAAACTAAGAATCATTGGTGTAAATCGTTTTAGAACTGCGACCCCAAAAAAAAGAACTGTCGCCAGAAATGGGTTAGGTTAGTTAGAACTGCGTCCCCCAAGAAAACGAACTGTTGCCAGAAGTGGGTTAGGTAAGGTTAGAACTGCGACCCCCAAGAAACTTCACTTTAGACGACTAACCATTCGTCCAGATAAATAATTTCATATCTGAAACTACCCGCATAGTGAGCCGACTGACGTGATTGCGTTTAGTTTCGATAACCAATTGAAATAATTTTATGCGGGATACCTAAAGATTATTACATAAAAAAAATTAAAAAAACCCGAAATGAAATGCCATGACATGCATTTTATTGAAATAAGTCAACTAGCAATTAAAATACCTCGGTTTAAATTACTTAGTATCGAGTCCTCGACGCAATGACTTGTCGATGAAATGAAAATACTTGAAACGTTGGCTTTGAAATAATATTCGATTAAATGTCTGTCGGCAATTCAATGGTAAACCCCTTCGATACCTACCTTCTCGAAAATGGTTAAAGTAACCAAATTATTTAAAATCAAATTATTTCTTTCATTACGATTATTATATTAAGCTTAAATGAAGAAATTGTATTTCCACGAGATACTTCGGAAGATTTCAAACCATTGTTAAACCAAAAAGTATCCCTTTTAAAAATTCTAAACAAAGTTTTCCTCTCCCATTGTTTCAGTCAAACGACATTAGACCAACTTTCTCTCACCGTGAATCTCATTACGATGGTTGATTACGAGCGCCATCATTATGACAAGGAATTACTCGCTAAAACAGGTAAGGACCATTCATTTACGTCCATTACTCTTAAGTGTAGTCAGAGCAGGGTGCGCGACGTTTTTAATTTCACGTAATCTATTTTAGTTTCATATGCCATTACTTTGTATAATGTAAAGAATTGTATAATATTGTTTTTTTCCATATGGTCTAATGTAACAAGATATATCCGTGAGCTCTCAGTTTGGGATTCGTTTGGATGAGAACTGAGAGATTCTTATCTGAATCGCGTAAGAGTGAGCGAGACAGGTAAAAAACGCGAATCGCATTCTGGCAGCTCACGCACTGTACATTTAAAGGTGCTAAAGAGCTATTATATTAACCTTTCAAAACACCACTAGTTTATCTATTTAATGTTTGTTAGTTACCGTCAATCCTTCAGGACGGAAATAGAAGCCCCGCAATGCGGGATTTTGTCCATTTGCTCCCGTTATTTGAAATTATACCAGTGTATCAATAAATAATTATAGTACAATAAAATATAACAATAAGTTATATCAAACGTTACATTATTATACTGTATAATGAAGTGCACGTTAATTTTTTTGAAATTATATAAAACATGAAGGACCCATCAGAGCGTGAAAGGCTAATTAAATTGTTTATATTGCAGCGGAAAGGGTGGGCACTTTAGATGTAAACCCTGCCGCCGACCTGGAGCAGATACGCGGCCTCATTCAAAACATGATCAAAGAATCTCAAGCTTACTCGAACCTCCTCGACTGGTGGTTCGTCGACTGTGAGTTCACTACACGCAATATTTTCCCTTTATGTTTATTTGAGTATTTTTTAATTTGCCAGACCTTTTTCTTTTACAAAAGTTTATATTACAAAACTCCCAATAAAAGTTATAAGAGTTTTCACTGACTTCAGAAACAAATCAATGAATCCCACCGTCAACCGACGACGCGTTTGGCTCGATTTGTAGACACCTGCCTACTGAGCCGGCGGTCCCGGGTTCGAATCCCGGCCAGGGCAAATATTTGTAAGTAAGTAAGTAAGTAAACGCTTTATTGTACACAAAAACAGTTAAAAATACATCTATTACAATTAACATATAGGTACAAAGGCGAACTTATTCCTATAAGGGATCTCTTCCAGTTAACCTTTGAGCAGTTGAGTGAGTACGAGAAGAATTTGTGTGATGAACTCGAATATTTGTGTTTGGGTCATGGTTGTTCTATGTATTTAAGTATATATTTATCTATATAAGTACGTATATCGTCGTCTGGTACCCATAACACAAGCCTACTTGACCTTAATTTGGGACTAGATCGATTTGTGTGAGGTTCTCCGATATTATTTATTATTATTATTAATTTCAGAAAGCCGTGGTATGAATGAATTAGAACAAAGTTTTCTGTTTAACAACTAAAAAATAAATGTATGCCTGTAAAACCGATTTATCTCACTTATACATTCAGCATCAAGTAGTAAGTAGCAACCAAAGTAGCCAAATATATCGGAACAGATCTGTATTTGCATAGCAGTGAGGATTTGTTAGGTACGATATATTTACCGCCTTGACCGCTTTGACTACTACTAACATAAATAGTTAGTAGTAATTATGAGTATGTAACGATTTGCAAATACCAAATTTTCGTATACGATTATTACTTTGTTAATTTATATTCTTATGAAATAAACTTCCAGCGGTAACAGCGGAACGGTTCTTCCGAATCGACAAAGCTCAAGAAAACCTCCACTACGCGACGGACATCGGGCACGAGAACATCTACATCCTAGACGCGGCGCCCATGACGCCGGACACCGAGTCCACGGCGCACCCGGAGACCACCACGTCGCTCGACCACACCGGGCCCTCCATGTCGCTCGAAACCACCACCGGCCTCTCCGTGTCGCTCGACATCTCGCAGAGCGTCGACACCCCCAGCGCGGGCGTGTCGCTCGATGTTCCTGAATCTCATGCTAGGTAGGATAGAAGTTAACGGAATTTTTTAGACGTTTTCGACTATGTTGACCTGATATTCTAATTTGATGAACTACTCTAATAGACTAAGAACCAAAGCAATCAAAGAAATTCTTTGATTAAATTCCGTTCAAATCGATCAACGTATTTGAGATCTCATAAAATGTCGCTTACACGCGGAGGGCTATCTAAAGGTATACAATTTGGTGACATGTATATTTTAACTGCATTAGGCAGTAAAATTTTGACATATTTCATTATTTTTGCAACAGTGAATCTGGTCTTGGCAGTCCGGCCCGGACATCTGAAGAGATGCTGACTCCTCAAACCCCTCCGCCGTCCTTCCCCACGCCCCCAACTCCTAAAAGTCAAGCCCCTCCAACTCCTAAATCACAAGCTCCTCCCACTCCAAAGGTTCAACCTCCTCCTACGCCTAAACACGTGGCGACGAAAGTGTCTCCAGCAATGCAGGACTCAAACTCACCACCGCTCTGCACCAGTCCATTGTCGAAGGAACACCAACCGACTCATGATTCAATCGCCCGTTTCAAAACGTAAGTTGTATCTCTACTGCCTTTAAGTATGTGTGTGCGTAATCTAGTCAGCCATAATTGAACACTTCGACATTATGCTATCATAACAAATCAAATCGAACTTGATGTAATAACTTCCACGATATTACTGCGAACCGATAAAATGTTCAGTATGGTTTAATATAAATGTAAATGTCGAGGCCGTCAATTGGCAAGTGTGTTGTTAACACGTCGCGCAAATCAAAGAATTATCATATTGTGGAACTCGGTACCGTTGTTAGAGTGCACGCTTCAAAAACTTATGTTTTAGAGCTATGCGGGTACGTTTATTTACTATTGACTTACCCCAATTAGTTACACGATAGTTGAATAGTTGATGTAATGACAATAGTTCTATAAACCTGCACGTCGCACATTAGCCATTTTGTGACTGAAATCTGCACTCTATTTCTTCTTTCTTCTATTGCATGCAGCATTCATGAAAAACTTTTTGGACTTGATCAGGAAGTGTTTGGCTATAGGTGAGGAGACACTTATATAATTTTAAAGTAAGTAGTTTCTGTAGATTAGTAACTTAGTTACGTAACGGTCATATTTATTTCGTAACTATAGTAGAAATATAATACTTTTGGAACATTGCATAGGTGAAAATAAATTGTTAAGACAGGTCGTACTAATATAATAAAATATCAGGAATCTCAATATTGAGATGATCGTATTGTTTGGATAATATTCTTAATTTTTTTACAGAAATCTATTGGAAAAAACTTCTGACACTCTCCTGAAGGCGGCCAAAGTTGGCGACTTGAAAATGGTAAGTATAAGTTTAACTTTTCACATTATATTCAACTCATGTGTCCTGCGAAATCTTAAAACCTTCATCGTTTAACTATATTCTTATTAATGTGACCCCAAAAATCAAGTAGGTAGTCTGAAGTTATAGAAGAAGTAAGTTTCAGAATCAAAACTATGTAGGTAATAGAACTACAAATAGGAGATATCCTAATGTAGTCTTAAGTACAAGAGGTTAGACAGTATCATGAATGTATTTTCTTTGCGGTGAGGTCAAATCGTAGAAGCAGATTTAAATAACTTCCAAGTATCCAACAAAAAGACGCCTTTGAATTAAATGAATGGCGCACTTGGCGGTCCAAACCCTTTTAAATACCAATAATACAACAGTATACCGTTACGTTAACCAGATGAAGGAGTTACACGGGGCCGGCTACTCCTTGCTATCGATCGACGCTAGTGGACAGACCGCGTTGCACATTGCCGCTCGATACGGGAACAAGGAGATCGTGAAGTATCTGATCGCGTGCGCGCCGACAGCCATCTTGAACATGCGCGACAACGAGCGCGGGCAGACGGCCCTCCATAAAGCCGCGGCGCATAAGAGGCGGGCTATATGTTGTATGCTGGTAGCTGGGGGTGCGAGCCTGACGCGCCAAGACCACGCCGGCCTTACGCCGCGGCATCTCGCGCTGCGGGCCGAGGACCACGACCTCGCGGCTTATTTGGAAAGTAAGTGATAATGACAATGAACCCTACTATTTTATTATTTTGTACCCCAAACTGAATTTCACAATGAAACATGGAACATAAAACATACTGAGAAAGATGCTCTGTGGAAACCATTTTTAAAGAGACGCGTGCAATTTAATTGCAGGCAATGTGATTTTTCTGTTGTTTTTCCTTCCCGGAACGTAATAAAACGCCGTAAAACCGTTATTTAGTATCCGGCCAAATATTTGGAATTTTTCGATCTGATAATTGAAACGTGACTGGATACCGGACTTTAGCCAGATATTCGTTGCAGCTCTAATTATTATTTGGCAGCCCACTTGGAACGAACTGATGCACCCGTGCACTTTAATTCACATAAAGCCTTCGGGCTATTGGTTCAGAGTTCGGCTCACTATATTTGCCACGTTGCAAACAAGCTTGCTTTCAACGCTCTTTCATTTGTAGGTATTTATAGTAAATAAGTAAATTCATATTGGCGAGATCGACGGCGCCTTATTCCGACGACGTTTATTATGAGGATGTTAGAGGTAATTTAAGTAATCAAAACAGTAAATGAGGTTTTTTAACATTTCTTTATCAGTTATCATCATTGGTGCATTTTGACACCAGCTGGCCAAACCCCTGTTACCTGATGAGTGATGACTAAATGATAAATAATTTATCTTAAACCTTTCTCCAATCTAAGGGTGCAGTAAAATAATTATATAGCCAAGCGAAATAACATGTTGCAACAAGGCTTAAATTTGAATGTCTTTCGCTTGAAACATTCTGGCGTCTGAAAGTAATTGATGATAGGTCCCTTTGTTATCTAGATAGGCATGTCACGTCACGCTACAATCCCTCTGCTGTCGTGAATGTATCTCAGTGTTTGCCAGAATAAATGCTCGATTACTGCCAATTCTGAGAGCCGATAAACGGAATTCTTATCGTGTTATTGGGATGTTTACAATAAACTAAGTGCTTCTGAAACAGCAGAAGCAGAAGCAGTTTCAAACTTTATTGCTGAAACGTCTCTGTATTTCAGGTCAAGAACATTTCCAATTAGTCTCGGAGGATCTTGAAACAGCAGTTTAAAGGGAGTTAATAGTTGGCAACAAGTTTGCCTGTGACAGTGATGGTGATGATGATGATTATGATGATGATGATGATGATGACGGGCCGACACCGGAGCTGTACGCCAAGTGTACATGAACAAGTGATGACAGCGGTTTACACTGTGTTGTGAGAATACTTACATATTAAATAATAAATATTATACTCTAACACCAAAGTGATATTTAGATCTTTTGAAATTTAAGATAGTTAAATGTTCAACTGAATAAATATATCTTGCATCGAAAGATATGACTGTTAAGTTGAAGTGTGATGTTATTGTGAATTTACTGCATTAGTTTGAAGCTATCAGAACCTATGAATGATTATGATAACTTGATAACTGATAATGATACACTATTGTATTTGTTAAGGTTTAGGATCTCGTTTCCTGTAAAATCATACAAATTGCAATGTGCATTTTTCTTGGACGTTTGTATGTACTATTTGGATGGCGTTATATGTATAAGAAATCATAATTATATTCCGTAAGCTTAAGATACTTAAAGGCAGGTTTTGACGAGAGGAATCATCAAGTCGCTTAAGTTTACGGTCGAAACGAACCCATGTCATTCTAAGTAAGATTAATCTGGAAACCATTACGAAACAACGGTGGTGAAAGTAACTAAGTAGTAGTTAATTAATCTACTATCTGAAGTTGCAACAGCAAGTAGTTTAAATTGGAGATATCCACAACAATTGGCATGCAAATAAACGTTAACGCGGGTATGTTTATGGAATATGGTTTATGGGTTTCTTATTTGTTTGCAAGGATCGTGGTGACATCACGGAAATTAAAAGCAAACAAATATTGTCACGGTTAATTTGAATAGCGTTTAATTATGCGTACATTTTAAGAGTAAGTTTACAAATGTCACAAAATTTTAACTACAATAAGCCCGCTGCTATTCAAGAAAATGCCTGTTGTTTTTTGCTTTAATAGTGTATAAATGTCATGTAACAATTACTTAGATGATCATCACCGTTGAATAAAATGCCTGTGGTTTTTGCTCTTAAACGTTGTGTTCATACCTGTCAAATGTTATCTTCAACAAATGCCTTGAGATTCTTGAGAAAAATGAACTTAATTATAATTTCATCTTATGATCCAGACTGTATTTTGCTTTTAATATTGTAAATAAGTATGTTATGTGTATGACACTTATTTTTATCCAATTGGATTATCTGAGTTTATCCAATTGGATCATGTATTTAGAAATAAGAAGAAAAGTTAATTATAGGTACTAAGTATCAACATATAAGACAAGATATTTTCATCACTAGGTGGCGCTTATGGGCTGGGCTGTTATCTTTATCTGTCATGTAAGTATCTAACTCTGAGTTTTGTTTTAGATATAAAACTTTTTCTAGAACTCTCTTAATAAATTATTTATTTCTTAACAGCTTAACCCTTCTGATTCATTTTATCGAGTTAGGTATTCTTATCTTTTCTACGCCAACAACATCTCTCAGAATGTTCAAGTGTTAATGTCAGCCCACTCGCCATACTGGTGTCGAAAAAGCCCTGAATTCCTCCTTTGGAACTGAAACAGAAAATAGACATATTTCGATTGAATTTTATTCTTTGAGTACAATAATGTTTAAACAGTCAAATAATCGAATAAAATATAAATGCAAATAAAAAATAATATTCTTACTTAATATATCTAAATGTTTTGACATAATTTTAAAATAATATTTTATTCTGTAACTACCTTAACAAGTAAAAGAATGCTTGTACCTTATAGTTCATAAGTAGTCGTATTATGCTTTGGCCGAAGTATCAACTTATCAAGTAATTGCGTGTAAATTTAGTGTTACATTTTACTTTGTTGTAACGAGTTTAATTAAAATATTTATTTAATGTGTAGTTAGAGTCTATTTTATATTTGGCAATAATAATAACTTCTAAGACTAAATTTTTTCTAAATGTTATTTAATTCAAGTAACACTGTATTCGTAACCACTTATATAAGTAATTGATCTCAACGTCTTGCGTTTAAAACGTTGTATATTTTTATTTTAGTTTTTATTCGCCAATATCATTGGCAAGCCATATAATTTACCGAGAAACCTATTTTGCTTTAGCTTTGAATGCTGTGTTTATTCTAGTGAATATTCTGATACAAATATACTAAATTATATGAGTTATGTAGGTACAGTCGACCTCAGAGATAACATCGTAACACAAGCATGTATCATCCGTACCTATTATTTTTCTCGAGCAATTTTTCTCGTTGACCGTACATAGCACCATTGCTTAGGTCGTCAAAATGACGATGCACTTAGCTATTACCACCACACTGGTGGGTGTTACTTCAGAGTTTCTTCTTCGCCTGTATCTATGGTTAGAAAACTCAGTATCGAAGCAAATTTAGTGTTTTTTTATATGATTTAGATTTGAAATTGTGTGCATAATTTAATTGTGTAGGTGCGTGGTTACGCGCAGTGTTCGTGTGATGTGACTCCAAGAGTACTAGTGTTACCTACCTTCTATACTGTGTAATGCCAATACCTCGACGTGTAGACGTACTTAATAGTTTAGTGATTAATTAACGAATTTACTCGTACTACTCGCGAACAAGCGAACAATGAAAGACAAAGCTGTGAGAATTTCGGTCATAATGTAAAAAGTAAGTTCATTTTTATCTTAAGCAAAAACGATGTACTGTACACCATAACACTATTTTGTGGATTTATTTGTTTGTAGATATAGTAAGAAGCATTGTTGTTCACGGCTAGTGTAAAATATTTACTTATGTGTTAGAGTTAAAGGATGCACCTTACACAGAAATTATATGTTCATTCCTAAAAGGCAACTGCACCTACAAATGCCAAATTTCTCTATCCGTTCTGGGAGAGAAATCGGTGATAATGGGTTAAGAATGAATTATAAGCGAAATCATGATCAGTAGAGTCCGAAGTTTGAGGAGTAAATGGAATGGTATTCATTCATACGGAAACTTAGTTTACTGTTTGAAGTTGTATAATTATAGAGGCAATAGAATACATGTTTAAGAAAATAAAACAACGGATTCGAATTCGCAAGGAGCTAGTTGGTGAAAACGTATTTTCTAACCATTACCAGATTTCTTCATACTTACTTAAATAGCCATTAGTTTCGCTAACGCCATAAAATTTAATGGAAAAAATTCAATTCCAAAATGTAGACTACCATGTAATAGTGTCATATTAATTAGCACATTCCGTTTGCTCTCCAAACTAACGTTTTGCGACGTCAACGCCACGAGAGGGCGGACTCTAGTGATCAGTTGTGTTAGCCTCACTTTTCTGCTATATCTGCTGCTCAACCGTTTGTCCGAGTTCGCGCCCGCAGTAGGTACTTGAAAAAAGATACGCGTGGAGTTTGAAGAGCATTGAAAGGCAGGAAACCCAATGTCAAAGCTACAAACTGCAAGAGCTACAAACTGAATTCAAATGGCAATAATGTGCATACTTCATATACGTACATTTATAAAATGTCAGTAGCTGTTTGTCATCAACCAAATTCAAAACACTTTTTACCGGAAATCTGCTCAATCCTTCGTTTTTCATCTTAAATAATATTGAATCGTTTTTTAAAAAAATACTTGACTGTGGATAGTTTTAGCTTTATTATGAGAAAATTACTTTAAAGTCGCGGAATATTTAGGCCTGTTTCTCTTTTGTTTACATTAGTGACATGCACTGATTTTCAATGACAGTTACCAAAAAGCCAGTAAAATAAATAGGCACCACTAAAAATACGTAATATGGCGTGGACTACCAAGGAACTTATCTTGACTTTACCGCGAGCAAGAACTCGGTTAAACGTTCGACCTAGGTACGGTTGTGAACTATGTTCCCGTAACCATTCAAATGTCCTATGAGATAAGTCTATTGTTGTCCCAAGTTTGTTTAAACTCCGATTCAAAGTGATTAAAATAAGATTACATAGTCAAAACAAAACTAAAGCTATCACGTAAGATAGAGCGGGCCTTGCCTGCGCCAACTCTGTTAGCGATACTTTCCTATTAGACGTTATCATAGTCTTTGTACCTATACTATACTGGAGGCCTTCGTGTAGTATGTATATTATGATAATTCTTAAATATTAAAAATTTAATACATTAGTATTACCAATTTCTCGACCAACTTCTTTCTAAATGATTTTTAATGTGAATATCACTAGTTTAGATTATAGAGGTATGTATAAGCACTGAGATGTTTATATGCGTCGAAATTTGGATCCTCTTACCCTTATTGTTACCTATTCCTAAATCATTATTTACAATTTTAAATTTTATAAGAATCATAAATAAACAACTGTATTCAAAAATATTGACATTTAGATATACTTACATATTTGACTACTACTAGTAAAAGGTTTCACTTTGCCAGTAATACTTTACGATCAGTCGGGTGTATCCGTTAGTCAGGAAGATGCCAGTCACAAATTCAGAACTTATAATATTATAACTCGGTTAAGTAAAGATGTTTATGGTTTTCATTATTTTTAAGCAAAATTATATACAGTGTGTAAATGGAGTACCTACTAAAATATATTATAATTTAATTTAATATATTAGTATAATTACGTTACTTAACTATGTATATCAAGGGGACATTTCGGAATATGTTCGATTTTCATTGCTGGTCAGTGAAATTTTATTTTTTTAATGGTTTCTACTTCTGAAAGATATGTCTGTTGAGATATTTATCCGTATCCTATTTACACTCTGTATTTAGTGTGTTAGTTGTTGGGGAAGCATTGTATTTGTGGATTATTATTAAGTATGACGTCGTTTAAGTATTAATATATTTATTTATTAAAGTGACCTTTTGTCTACCTAGAGGCATTTGTGTCATAATGCTGATTTCTTGTTATTTAAACGTATTTGTTGATTTATGATTATGACTTAGGATAAGAAATTGACGTGAAACGGGGTTGCACCGTTGCCTTGCGATGATTGACTGGTACTTTGTCGTGAATCATATTGAAAACGTTATACAGTCTGATTTTACCTACTGGTATATATTCTCGAATACTTGAAAAAAGTATCATAAAAGACACCAAATAAAATATTTCACTTAGTTATTTAAGATCTTATGTACATTAAATACGAAATGTATAAATAATTGTGATATAGTCGAAGTTGGTATGAGTCGAGTCTAAACTACAAAATTAAAACGAGCAAACAAAATTACTCGTGAATTACTAATACATCTAAAGAGGAAAATAGCTCTCAGTGTTTTATGACTGAACAAAGTAATATGGCACAGCTTACAACGTAATACCTGCAGTGCACTACCGCTGTCACGTCGGTAGTGCCAGACGTCGACACGACTCATATCAACTAACTGTACTACCTTTATTAATGATATGATAGCGATTTTTGAAAAACTATAATATCTATTTAGGTAAATAAAAACTTATACTGAATTTTTAGTCTCCCTCTATTTAGGTAACTACTATCATTATAAAATATTGAACATTTGAGAAGTACATAAATGAAAGTAATTTAAATAATGTTTTGAGAGCACTCGTTTCCTTAAGTACATTATTTTTGCACATGAAATCACTATTTTAAATAAAATATTAACGAAGTACACTGAAAGAACAATAAAGTGAAGTACGACTTAAACGGAGTTTTTTTTACGCACCTATGGTTTATTTTTTTATTAGGAATAGGTACTGAACCGACTGACAGCTCCAGAGATTTTCAATCATTTATAGTTAATGCAACAAAATTAAATGCGTTTTAGCTTAACACATTAAACAAATTGTTGGCTAAACTAAGTTTAATACAGCGTAGATAATTAATTTCAAAGGTAAAAAAAATAAAACCAGCATAAATTACGACATTTTAAAACAAAAATTACTCAAAACGTATTTTACCGCCCGTATCCCTAATATCCAGATGGGGGAAATAAAAAGTCTTACTTTTTACAGTGATTACAAATATTCTTTTTACTGCTAATATGAGTCTAATATTATCGTCATTTATATTTTTGGACTTTGACTTCACTTTGAAAGAAGTGCCATTACCCAACAAACAAAAAATCCTCTTGTAGAAGGCCATATTATCGCTAATAAGGGTGGATTTGGGCACAAATTATAAATACGATAACCTTATACTCAACTTATAGTTACTTTATTATTTGCTTTATTTATCTTGTAAGTGCTTTATTGTGACAAGCAACAAGGTAGTCAAACTTATAATGGCATGGAAAATGCACTAAAAAGGTTAATATACTTATAAGAACTATATTTAAAGCGTTTATAAGGGCGATCGTCCTTATTCGCGTTTTGTTATGGTCCGATTTAAGGGCGTAAAATTCATAACGGCAAAACAAATGCCCCTAATAAGGTATTTGGCTCTTATAACTGTATGTTTATGATTGTGCAATAAGTTTATTTTCTTTTTTGTAATAGTTTGACGAAAAATAATTAGTCAACATCTTCATGATTATGATTAATAGTAAACGGTGCCTAGTTATTTTTTTATTATATGTTAGAGTACCCGCAAAATGCTAATTTATAGTGAAAACTGTGTGGGAATTTAAATTTGTGATAGATTATGGTATAAAACATGATGTGTTATCAACGCGCCTTTGTATTATTGCGGTTTTGTACTGAAAATGTGGTTAATTATTTAGTCATGTTTTATAAAAGGCCATTATAAGAGCGAAAGAAATTTGCACATCATCTACAAATACACTATGAGATTAAAAATCTATCATTAGCAATAGGTGTTGCTTATGATTCGCCATTTTATATGTCGTTAGGGTTCCTTTCTCACAAGTGAAGTCCCTTATCTACTAAGTAACTAAGTAAGAAATGTTATAACTGTAGATATCCGACCCATCCAAATTTACCATCACACTTTGTCATACGTCGTGAATATATAGAAGATTTGCAACAATTCACTTTCATTTTCTGTCAAAATTGTAAAGCGTATTTGATATACGACCATTTTATTGCAGATGAATGCGAATATTGTAATCCGTAATTTAAATAGTAACAATATTTCTAAATAAACATTGACACTTATTATTAATCGGACGAGTAAGTATAAATTTAATATTTAAAAAAGTTTGATAAATTAGTCAAATACCGATTATTATTACATATAAAAGTACAATAAAACCAAATACTTCATTAATTCATTCATTTAACACGTCATTAATTACATTAGATATAAAATTTGATTAATAAACGAACTTAAAATCGTTATTCATTAAATACAATTGGCTGAATGTACACGCGCTTGTGCCATTTTGACATAAGACGAATATTAAAAAAATGCTTTTGCACATGCGCAGTAGTAGATGTCAAGCGCGGTTATTTACAAATAACCCCGCCATTTTTTATTAATTACTAGTTTATTTCGAAGTTTTTTCAATTCCTCATTTGACGATATGTCTGTATCACTGTCACTGCCGCTAAAAATGTATTCCTCAGTGCTTTCCTGCTCACTCTCATGTTCCATAAAATAATCTTCTACGGAACAACCGGCTGCTACCTCGGTACCAGATTGGTCATTTTGTAGATTTTGTATTAGGCGTAACCATATAAAACCTTTTAATATAACACTATAGAGAACATAGCCCCTTATTAGTATTATATAAGTGAATATGGATTGCTTTAATTCTTATTAAGACTATATAAAATGCTTTAATTCATTCGTTGGGTAAACATCTTATAAAAAGCTCCTATAAGCCGAAAAGCTTTATAGGTACCTTGTGCATTACTTTTATAAGAATGATTGGCCATATAAAACGCCTTTACAAGGCTTTCAATATTATACAGCTAAAACGCAATGTAGCTAGCTTCTATAAGAATATAAAAAAAAAACAAAATTGGTTGCCTGTAAAGTCGGTATACGGGCGAAAGTTTTACGTGACAACGACTTTGAGTGGTAAAATAATTTTAATGTGAATATTCATTCGTATAGTAGGAAGAAGGATGAAATAATAGTAACAATTTAAAACATTTATTTATACAAAGAATTATATTTGAAACATTAATTTATACAAAGAATCTCGCACTCGTCGAATCGAAGGGACGCGTGCCTTTCACTTTTTATGTCTGTCTCTCTCGCTCTTAGGCGGGCTAACCATGCCCGAGTGGAAGGGACGCGTGCCTCTCACTCGCTCTCATTGTGAGCGCATAACGTGAGCGGAGCGTAACGCAGTTTCTTGAAGTGTCACCCGGCAAACCAATTTATAAGACGTTGTCACGTCAAAAATTAACCCTTATTGTAGCCATATTAATTGGTTTTTTTAACGTTAACATAACCAAATTATAAGAATAAAGGCAATTTTAGCCAAATTGTCTTATAAAAAGCCGTTAAAAGGTACATTGTTGTAATGAATGCCATTTTAAAACAACTATGAGACTTTAGTCCTTATAGATTTAATTTTATAAGGTTATTTTGTTTGTTGGGTAGCGACTCCGTGGATTTCAGAACGACGTTATGCTACCAAAAGACCTAAGCATCAATTCATCAAATCATCACTAAAGTAGGCATTCGTCATGGTCATTACATACTGTATACATAAAATCATAAAGAACTTTTTTTTTTCTTGATAGTTTTATTACCTACTAATTACCGTCTTTGTGTACTGGTAGGAAAATAACTGATTTTTTTCCATTTGTGTGTTGATTATTTTTATCTCGTGAAAGAATCTTTTTATTTACTTACCTTATCCGTGAAAGGTGAATTTTGACGACAGTCCTTTCATTTATAACTGACTTCCCGACATCCTTTTATAAAAACGTAATTTCGTTATGGATTTTGTACTTATCTCGAGACGGCTGAAGCACTGTGAACCCGTGTGTGCCAGGAATAGGGTTGCCAATTGCCATATGGTCGGGATTTTTGTATGTCCTCCCGACTCCCGACAAAGTAAAAAATCTCCCGAAAAACAACTTCATTTTATAAAACTATAATTTTTCAATGTTTTAAAAGTACTATAAATAAATGACCTTACCACATGTTTGTAGATTACAGATAAAATTAAAATAATGAGAAAATCATTTTATGTTCTTTTTTGTAAGTATTTATTTATATGGCCGTTTCTATCGGCAGTGAACGACGTTGTTTTTGATATATTTACTTTAATGTGATTCTATTTTTGTTTCTCCCGACCAAAGTTGAAATCCCGAAAAAAATGTTGTTTCTCCCGATAATAGGGTCATTCGATCCGGCAACCCTAGCCAGGAAACACTCGTGTCGCTTAATTTCAGAATTAAAATATTGTATCGTCTATCTAGATTAAAAAAAAGGTAATAAATAATTTAATAGTACATTACGGCAGAGACCAGTAAGTAAGCCATACTGGCCGAGTAGGAATTAGACGGACCGAGCCGTAGGCGAGGTCCGGATATAATACGAGGCCAGGATGGCTCTTACGGTCGAAGCAAGTATAGTGCTTTTCTCAAAAATTAAACAAGAAAATTAGATTAAAATTATATTTTGTAGGTGACATTCATATTCGGCCATTTTCCAATGAATATTTTTGTTATATCCCATTTTTATTATTACACATTGTGATATTCGTCGTCGCAGGCACCATTAACTCCCATGATAACAACCTATAACAAAAATAATTATGAGTTTATACTTGGATAAAAGATATAGTTATATCGTTATCAAATAGTGGCAGCATTTATTTACCTTCATCGCCAAAATGGTTATCATCTAGAGCTTGATTTAAGAACTTTTCTATATTTTGCTGCTGAATATTTGTGATTTCTTTCCTTTGTAGCCATCCGATTGTCTCAGAAAGATTGTTGAAATATTCTGACCTTATCACACATTATCTGACCAATTATTAACTTGATTTTCTTCCTTCCATTTAATGAATCTCTTGTATTTTTTTTATATCTTGTTGGATTTAGTCGGAAGTAAATTATTTTAGCTAACTCTGCCTCCGCTTTTAAGTATGGAGGAGTGCCGTCTATTCGGAATCAGACTCGAACTAATTTTTGCTGAATTATTGTAATGGATCACACAAACAAATTTGAAATTTATGTCTTTTAATTTAAATCCCGCCTTAATTTCTTTTTTTATAAATACTGCGTTTAATTATTTGCACTGTCTTACAAATCTAAGTCTTAAAGATAAAATTTAATTATTGTTATACATTGTTGTATTTTCTAACTAATTTTCATATCATAAAGCTAACCTTCAATTTTAACTCCGAGGTTTTTTCTAAACGACACAAAAAAGGAAGGAATTCCGAAATATCATTGTTATTTTACACAGCACAATTATGAACTAAACGCTGCATATAAATTTCCGCACTAAACTTTGTCGCTACTTTTTTTTTTAAATATGCATCTTGAGTTTCGTTTATACTGCCAATAGTGCTAACCTCTTTTTATTTTACATTTGCTCTTAGTGTAAATTGCAAGTGTATACTGCAATGTCGTCTCTTTCTATTTAATCTATGAAAAAGGGACGCCACTTTTTAATTTCTACAATTTGCTGTCGCACTGTACTTATAATTAAAACAATTTGTGGAATGCATCCTTTTTACATTTATATACGACCTCATCGCCTTCACATCCTTAGTTTTTTTATAGGTCGGTGACGATGTAAGTCGTGTTTCGATATTCAAATATCTTGATACGTAATAGGAATTACATACTTACTTACTGGACAACTATTGATTCCAAATTTAAAATCTCGCTGTTTACTGGACACTTCTAAAAAGTCTTCGGTATGTTCCACTTACTGTAGTCTATCTAGCGATGGTAAGGCAACATTACATGCAATTTTTGAGAAAATATAATTTATTTATCACCTTCCTATTAAGCGTGTATTTATTTTTTTCGTAATAATGTTTAATTAATTTAAACAGCTAAATGTATATTTCACAGCCAACAACCTAACCGACGCGAGACAACGCAAAGCCTAAACCAGTGGGAATAAGTATAACTTTGTTCAAACGTTTATAAAAATGTTCTATGTTTATATGAATATTCCACAGTTAGCGAGTTTTTAGGCATTTCTACTATTTAATATCCTTAGTCGATAAAATATAGCACATTAATTTAGCCAAAACAGAAACATACTCAAACATACCAACAAACCTTATATTTTTCTTAAACGCTCCGCAAAAATAGCCGTTAAGTAATAAATATACGAAAAAGTCACGCGAAAAAGGTTGTTTATTGTTGAAGAGCCAATAAAATAGTTTGTGAAGTATGTTAATGCAGCCACGGAGAAGTTTAACCTCAATGGAGATTGGAGGTCCTGCGGGCTCGCCTGGAGCCGCCCTTTGCCGCTTGCGCCTTTTACTGACAGATTTCATAAATACGTAATGCTCAAGAAAGCTTTTACTGAGATCCTTAAAAAAAGCAAATTTAAATGCCGTAGCAAATTGATGTAAATTTGTGTTAATCAAGGATTTCATTTCCTTTCTTTGTAACGATTGGCAATAATGTAATATTAACGCGTTTGAGGTTTAGATTTGTTTGATTTTTGAAGACGCGGTTGGCGCAGTTTGTAGTGCACCTGCGTAACCGACGGTCCAGGGTTCGAATCCCGGCAAGGAATGTTCCTGGGTCATGTGTTATCTATATATGTATTTATATACATATTATGTATACCGCATATTCACAAACTAATATACAGGGTGTACTTTTTCAATTGCTTTAACTTTAAGGGGTAATTCTTTACGTCTTATTGAGTCAATTTCTCAAAGAAACCAAGTTCCTAACTCGCACCGTTTTCAAATTATTTAATATTCAAATTTAATCACTAATCTCAGTTTAACCAGTGTAAAATCTTCTTATAACCAAAGACTATTATCTGCTGGTTCGTATGTAAAGAGTTTTCAGTGTTCCTTATGTACGACAAGGTCTAAATCAATAAGTTCTTTTTTATTTTGCTCTCACTTGACTCGCATGTGTCACGTCAAATTGACAATAGTAATTTATTATTGTTGTTATTTACTTAATTTTTAATGAAATAATTGTGTTCACTTGCTTTGTGATGCCACGGATAAATTATACGGCCGAAGAAGAAGCCAATATGCACTTGGTTTACGGTTTCTGCAATGGATATGCGGCGGAAGCAGGAAGGGAGTACCGACGTCGATATCCCAATAAGAACTTGCATAATTTGGATTATTTCGATGATATTCCATTGGAAACACTGCGGACACACTGGATCCAGCATGACGAAGCACCCGCACATTTTGCTGGCCGTTTTAGACAGTATTTGGATGTACACTTTGCTGGGCGTTGGATTAGACACGCGGCAGTCAAACTCTTGCGTGGCCCGCCATGCAGATCTCCGGACCGAACACCCTTAGACTTTAATGTCTGGGGTACTTTAAAAGAAAAGTCTACTCTAAACCTGTGGCTTCGAGGGAAGACCTACTGCAACGAATTCAGGAAGAAGCCGATGCCATGCGTGCCACTCCTGTCAAACTAAATCGCGAGATACGATTTCGGTTGAATATTTGTTTAGAAAATAATGGCGGGCACTTTGAAAACAAGTTGTAGTAAATTATTATTTTGGTTTAAATAAAAAATATTGAGTGTTAAATACTGATGAGGAGATCATTTTATTTTATTAGGCCAATATTGTTTATGTAATTAAATGTTTATACTTAAACTTAATTAGTTTCATTTGTGACTATACCATAACCCGAAAGAATTAAAATAAAGTGAATTAAAATTAAAATGGATTAAACACATCGCAAAAATTGTTCTGAAGTAAAAAATAAGCACAAAAAATTTAACTTTCACTGCCAATGAACAAAAATAAATACAAAAAGAAAATTCTTTACCGGTGTTTGAACCCAAGACCATCCACACGCATTCCACCTAGCTAAAGTTTTTAACGAGCTCTCAATTCTGTCATCGATGAAGTTTTATCAGTGACGTTAAAATGACAACAAGTTGACTCTAACTATTGCCTAACTCAAAAGGACCTTTTACAATAGCCACCAATTAAATAATTAATTTTGATTTTTTTTTTTTGAATTACTTTGTATGGGATACCTAAAAAAAAATATTTTTCGAATATCATTAAACGGTTTAAGGGATGAGTTTACGTTAATGTTCCAAGCACTATGTCGAAGTTAAAGCAATTGTATAAAAACACGTTGTATATTTTTTTGTTTACAATGGGTTGGCGTATTTCGAACAGACACTAAAGTAAGTACAGTACGATTAAAATCAGTTAACACTTCGGCCAACCTCGGTAATTGTCGTGAATCCCTCATCTCTCACATAGAGTTATCAATTTACAGATATGACCGATTTACAAAATTCTTTTCGTATTTGATAGGTTATACTTCCGAGATGGTCCCATGTAAATTTTATCAAAATCGGTCAAGCAGTTTATGAAATATCAACAAAAATCGGTTGAAATCGGTTTTTAAATTTTTTTATTTGGTGATTATTATTAATCCGACGTAATATCGTAGGTACTACTTATATCAAACAGTAAAATATTGACTTATATATGTTTTTTTTATATATTGTATACCTACAAGAACGTTAAAATTCATGTCGCTTCTGCATAATAAATTTCTTAGGTCTACCGGTTAGTAATGTCATCTTGGCAGGTGCTATACATTGCGTTTATGATACTTCAAATTGAATGCTACCTAAAAGAAATCGCGGTAATGTATTTCGTGTCATTTCCGTCTCCGGATTTAGGCGATGATACCCGAGAAAAGCCGAAGTGTTAACTGATTTTAATCGTACTGTAACATCGTTAGTAGAGATCTCCTGGATCGCGCTTACGGCAGGAACATTCCGACCCTTAGATCTCCTGGAACTCGCAGGAACATTTTTCTAGTTTAATTTTAAATGGTTATTAAATTAAAGCCCTAAGCGAGCACCGACACTCTAAAGCTATATAGGTACCCACCTGGGCGATTCTTATAGAATTCCCTTAGTTTTTCGTATGTTTGCGTAAAAAATAAGTAAGAGCCTACAATAACCGACAGTTTACTAGTACCAAAATATCACGATTTTAAACTGTCATTAGTTTATACAAAAGTCTTGTTTAAGAATGAAAAAGTTACTACTTTTTATGACTTTATAGACTTACTAGATGCACCCCGACGTCCATCTAAAAACCCAATCGCATGCGAATAATATTCAAACAAGTGAAAAATATTTTCGATTTTGTAGGTTCCTCCAAATAATGTTTTTTTTAAGTTACAGCACTTTTTACAGCACATTTCTAGTATAAAACATTCATCGGTTTTGTTACTTACAACACTTATTCTCTAAAAGTAAGTAAGTAGCAGAATGTCCCACCTACATCCTTTTATTAAATGCTGCACTCTGCTTCTAGGCCGCTCATATCCGACGCGATGTAGAACGAGCAGTCGCGCGACATTGTCTTAGAGTCTAGCCTCAAAAATATACAATATATTTCGCCGTCACTACTTTATGACTTAGATTTACTCTTTTTATTTTTTACTAGAAAGTGCCCGCGAACTTCGTCCGCACGGAAGAAAAAGTCATATTTACCATTGACCTATGACTACATTGACATACTCGTACTTATAATATAATAAAAATACCTCAATGTACAGTCAGTCTAGAAATAAACATAATATATTCAAGTCGACGTTTCGACTTTAGTACCTACTCATGAAATAGTGTCGAAAAGTCGTAGATATTTTTTTTTTGCTGAAATCAGTTCGCAAGTAGAAATGTACCTACTTAACCCTCTTTTTGCTTTTCCGAAGTCGCTGAATGACATGTCTTTGAAGTCTTTGAACATAATCTATCACTTATCAGTCGACACCAAATGTCTAATACCAAATTGTTTGACTGGTTATTTGGAGCAAATCATAGCTTCCGCGTTTCCCCAACGGCAAATGATTATTCACTACGCAGTGGGAGTTAATTTCCAATTTATTGTTTTCGGCTCCCACGTACGCAGATGTCACTAGCAGTTGTTTGAGTTACAGGTTTAATTGAATGTTTACTCCGGAATTATCGAATCGTACTTTGTGGACATGAGTGGTTCCGTGTTCGAGGACTTTTGTAAATCATATTGAAATAAAGTCAAAAAACAGCAATATCCCTTCAGGTGGCAGCGCCACCAGTTGCATGGCAGGAGAAGTGGCGCGTCTGTTTTACAAAATTTACCGTTAAGTGGCAGGAACCGGGAGCCGGACCCAACGTCAAGTGGCAGAGATCCGGGAGCCGGATCGGACAAAACAAGCCGTTGGGTGGCAGGATCCGGCTCCCGGACCCTGTGCGATGTCTTATTTCGCACCCGAAATAAAACCGTCAAAACTATATTTTGCTTGCTCACACTTGTAAGATGCATTCGTCAATAAGCAAGGACGACATTCACTAACGGTCGAATTGACGCGCAAAGCAAAGTTCGTTAGAAATTGCGTCATCTTCCCGACCCCCCGACCATTGCGCGTCGATCGCCGAGCCGTGAGCATTTTAAAAACCTTGTGGTTAGAAAATATTGTATAGTGAGGTGTAATAAAAAGGGTTATAGGTGTAAATAAATATATAGATTTGCCATTAAATTAGTTTTTTCTGCGGATCACTGTTTTTTTTCCTAATTATAGTTATTTTTATACATAAAGTGGTTAAAATTTTGTCATTCGACGATTGATCAAGACTAGCAAAATTTTTATAAATGGAATGGCATTAATTTCTATACAATAAATATGGCATTTTATGATGAATCCAACGATATATAGTTTATATACAACATCTGTAATTTTTTTTGAGAAAAGATATTTTTTGTAACACGCGGAAATTCGCGATGACCACCCGTGGGAGGCCCGCCACTTAACGGCATATTTTGCCAAGATGGCTGTGCCACTTCTCCTGTCATGCATTCAGAAACCTTGCCACTCAACGGCTTGTTTTGTCAGGTCCGGCTCCCGGATGCCTGCCACTTGACGTGGGGTCCGGCTCCCGGTTTCTGCCACTGGAAGGGTTATTTGAACGCATCTGGTTTTCGTTTCGTATCTTTTAGGTCCACAACTTCGTCCACGGAGGAAAATACAAGGTGATATAAGAACGTTTAAAAACATTTTGAAATGTTAATTGGCTGTGTACCTACACGACTTTAGCGCCGCTTAATTCAAATACTGATACAATTAGCTCTATCGACGTGGAATAGAGTAAAGCAAACTACGACCAGTCGACTATTCTAAGGATGCTCCTCGCCGCGAGCATACGCCTGTAATGTAACAAAAAATATATGAAAAATTTATTGGTTTCTTGTTATATTACAGGCGATTGCCTTCGGTGTAGAGCACCCTTAGACTATTAAAAGTAAGTATTATCTTTTTACAAATGACTGTACATAATTTAGTCAACTACCGGGTCGGCCACCCCTCTTCAGACATTACGGTTACAGATACGTTAAATTGAAATAAGAATAAGAAGATCCATTAATATTTTATTTTTATTCCCCAATTTTTTTATCGTATTTCTATTTAAATATGGTATCCTATCTCAACTCCGAAACATTGTTTTCTATCTGTAACGTCTCGCCAAATTTTCATTTGCCCGAAAGTATTTTTTCCTGAAACCTGAAACCCTTTTATTATATTATAAAACCGATTAGGTTTAATGGGTTCTTTCAATGCTTATAAAATCCTGAATATAACCAGGTTAGGTTTGTTTTATAATTAATCTGAAAAATTAACAGTTTTGGAAATAAATGGCTTTCGGACAAATGAAAATTTGGCGAAACGTTACAAATGGGAAACAAAAATTAGTGTTTCAGATAGGTAACCATTGAATATGTAGTAACGTACGGGAAAGGGTGGTTCAAACACTCGAAACGCTCCCCGACCATATACCCATTAATATCTAACGTCACTGTGCTGTGCCACTACTTTGCCAATGTAAAGCGGCGGACTTTTGCACTGCGTAGAATAAACAATAAATTGTGCGCGTTTTTATCGTTACAAAGCATAGTGAGCTTTAAGTTTCCGCCTTAAGTCAAATAACACGGCAGCATACATCCTTTGCTTAAAAAGTAAATCTTATTTGACCTGCACATGCACAAAGCTTGTAATAACTAACTAAGTAACTACTTTGGCGCAGCCACCCAAAATGAGTTTTGGCCTCCAACACAAGAGCACGCCATCTTACCCGATCCTGCGCCACTTCGTGCCAGCTGTCGCTAACTCCCAGCCCACGCAGATCCGCCTCCACCATGTCTTTCCAGCGATACTTGGGGCGAATTGGTCGGCCCAAGTATGCTCTCTTGACATTTCGATCGTCCCCCATTCTCTCGACGTGGCCAACGCGCTGCAGCGTAAGGTGTTCTGGATGCGGATGTTGATCTCGTCCTCTCTTGTATGCGAGTCGGTAACCGTGCAACCAAGATATTTAAATTTCGCCACACCCTTGTAGGAGGATTCTCCTACAAGTAGGTCATCTCTTTTGGCACGAAACATTATTCCTGAAACAGTTCATATACAGGGTACTCCGACTTAGCGTGATTGATCCTGAGACCTACTTTTGCTGCGTCTTGCTCCAAAACTCTTGTCGATATTTCTACCTCTTCACGGATTTCCCCTGGTAAAGCCAAGTCATCTGCATACCCTATCAGTCTATGCCTTCCACTTAGGTCCACTCCAGAATCAAGTGCAAACACACTTTTAAGGACGAGTTCCAGAACCAAATTAAAAAGCATAGGTGAATAATAAATTACTTTTTATAATTTTAACTTCATCAAAATCTGAATACGAATGTACAATAATCTCTGTAATCAGTCTCTATTCTGTTCGTTGATAAGATAATTTGATACTCTCGCAGAGCAATTTATTCGTGTTTTGAGTTATTACCCGGCTGAGAAACTAACGTCTGTCGGCCCCGCTCTTTTCAACAAAATAACAAGCCTAGTAAATTATATCGATTTATAAACCTACGTATCTCTCTCTGTGGTCGTTACTTCATGACTGAAGATCGTTATTATCGGAAGCTTTATTCTGCAAAGGAAGACTTGTTTTCATTCTCCATAATTTAGGAACTAACTTCTGAAAGTTATTTTTTTATATGAAAGCTTGAATCCTCTGAATGTTGTAGTAGTAATGTGTAGGAATTAAAAAAAAATTGTATTTCCAATATTAACTGGGAGTTTCGCTTCCAGAATGCATTATTTTAACATTAAAGTCTGCTTTTTAGGGTTCCGTAGTCAACTAGGAACCCTTATAGTTTCGCCATGTCCGTCTGTCCGTCTGTCCGTCCGCGGCTTAGCTCCGTGATCATTAGTATTAGAAAGCTGAAATTTGGTACGAGTATGTGTACCTATGTATTACGCCGACAAAACGGTAAAATAAAAACTAAAAAAAAATATATTTCGGGTACCTCTCGAACACCTAAAGTGGGGGTGATTTTTTTTTTCGTTTCGGCACTAATTTGTGGGGTGTCGTTGAATAGGTCTTTTAAAAATAATAGGGGTCTCCAAACATTATTTTTTGATAAAGTCAGCAGTTTTATAAATATTCGCTACCAAAATAAAAAAAAATGTGTGTCCCCCCCCCCCCCTCTAACTTTTCAACCATGGGTCAAAAAATAATGGAAAAATTCATGAAAATGAGGCCTTATAAATACTTTCAATGAAAACTATATTGAACAAAATCGTTCAAGCCGTTTTTAAGCTATCGCAAAATTTCTTAATTTTCTTAAAAGGATGTAAGTTGAATTCCAGAAGGTAATAAGTAATCACAGTTACTTTGGCGTTTACGACCTTTTATAGGGCTTGAAATCTTTCTCGTAATTTAAGTCTATTGTGAAGGATGAGCAACTACGGAACCCTACACTGAGCGTGGCCCGACTTGCTCTTGGCCGGTTTTTTTTAATAAGTTATTATTTATTAATTCAAATGCAGAACAAATATTTAAGTAAAATCAATTAATTACTTACCCTCGTTTATTAGGAGAGAGATTAAATCAATGTGATATGACATTTCCAGTACCTATCACATGTCCTTAGCCTTAGCCTCTAAATATTATTGACATGTCACTTACCTAGTCGCGAATATATAAGAATTTGTTGAAATAATTTAGGTCCTCCGTAGATCCATAAAATATTTATGTTTGGCAAGATCGATCTAAGAGGATAATAAATTCTCTGTAGATCTACTTTTAACACAGTCAAATACACGATAGATCTAATGAGATAAATCGTTCTCTCTAGATCCATTTCTAACTGCCGATATAAAAAATAGATCCAATGAGAAAATAATGTCTCACTGGATCTATAGAGAGTGATCCAATATTTTTTGTCGTTTAATATTTTCGATGAGTAAACACTCATGGCACTCTCTTTGTCCAGTAGGTTTTTTTTTTTTTACTGAAATGTGTTTGTACACCCAATGAGCAAAAAAGTCGTATAAGGAATCATTTACTCAGCTTAAGATCGAGTAACAGCTGAATTAAAGTTTCCAAATCACTCAATAGTGGTATAGTAGTGATTAATACGACTGTTCAGTAATTTTCACTAAATAGTGCTATAAGGAGGTCGAATAAACGTTTTTAGTACCGTACTATAGCACCCTTACACAATATCTTGAAAAAAGCGGAATAAACGTTATCAAATTACTTTATCTCAGTATTGTGTGCTATAAAAGTAGTATAACAGTCATGAAATAGCTAATTCGCAACGATGGTCGCTTTTATACCACCATTATACGACATTCTGTTTTGTGTCCATAAATGTGCTGTAAAAGTAATCTATTTACTAAAAAGCGTCGTGTTGCTTTAACTGCACGCTTATGTCACTAGTCCTATAAACTTGTTTGGATTGCCTTTATTGCACTTTAAGTGTAGGTATTTCAGTAATTCTTATACCCTTTACATATAAAATACAATTTCAATGGCGGCATCAAGTGCTATAACGATAATTCAATCACCTTTATTCGAGTTAAAGTCGTAATAGTTCGAAGTAAAGGTGAAAGACAATAAAATATTTTCTCACTTTTTATTTTTGATTAATATTTATTATACAAAATTGAAAAAAACGTGAGCGCTTAAATATATACGAACTATCATCTCAGGTTTTATCAGTAAAGTTATTTGCGCATGCCGTTCGCTACGATTACCACCAGCGTAGACACTTTTTTATAACGTTAGGGCAGTGTGTTATAATTATTATGAAGTAATATTAAAATAACACATTTACCTTGTCGATGTTTATTACTGTCACATATATTTGTCAGGCAGCTAATATGTAAACACGTTTGAACAACACACACAGATAGCGAATTAAAGCAAATAATTCACTCTTTCTCGGCTTAAAGGTGGAGTAAAAGCAATTCAGATTCTTTTATACGACTAAATTGCTGAATAGAAGCAATCTGGTAACTTTTATATGTACAGATTAAGCGAATAAGTGCAAACATTTTACCTTAACAGCACTAATGGTAACTTTTTAGCTTTTAGTCAGCTTTTATACAACTGTTTTTAGTTTTTTAACTGCAATTACAGAACTTTTACAGCACTTTAGGCTGAACAATGTGCGCCCAAATCACGTTGAGTAACCGTTTATAGACCCCTTACTCGATTATTTTGACCACCTTTATAGCACTAATTAGCAAAAACAGAAACGTGCTCTCGACTTTTATAGCACATATTTTTGCTAGTTGGGCATATATTAAACATTCTACGGACACTTAGTTTAGTAAATAATTTCATGTATATGTAAGCAATATCAAATTTGTACATTTAATTTATGTATGAAAAATTCACAAATTTACTTTTAAATAATTTATTATGAAAAAATAGTAAATTAATATATTTTTTGTTTTTTCTTCATAATTGTTTCACTGTAAAGCGCCAAATATGTATCGATTTTATTTGAAAATAAAAAATCATGCATTTAATGGTTAAAATAAACTAAGTATTAGTCATTTTGATTCTGGAGTTGCTATTAAAATTAGAATTCCGAATTTAAAAAAAAAACTACAAAAACTTGGCTTGTTTTTATTAAATAACTGCGTTTAGGCCGGTCTGGTTAGGTTGGTTTGTTTTTAATTATCCGTATCTAGCATGTAGCCGGCCGCTAACAACTTCCTTCTGTTTGCATTTAAATCCTAGAGGCTAAAAGTACAATTTTAGCCTCGCTCCACGAAGCTAAAATAACCCACATTTTGAGCAGGAGAAGTGAAATCAAATGAACATACCTATCTAATTGACAAACGAATTAAATTATTATCTTATAAATTGGCCTAATATACATATATATTAACACGTTCGCTGCGATATGAGGTCTAAAGACCTCCTGCCAGTACTTTCGGGCTGTGCGGGTAAAAATATTATGGTTTCGCTCTGGTGCGGAGCTCGTAGCTTATAGAATTGTATAGGTAGAAAAGAGTCCAATATATGGTGAGATTCCTACCATAACGCACTTTAAAACACGCAGGAGGTCTTAAGGCCTCTCATCGCACTGAGAGTGAAAAGTGTGCGTCCAGTGCGGATAGGGCGTCTGAAGACCTCGCATAGGTAGTACGGGCTTATCGGCCCCCTCCCGCACCTGTTTGTGTCTATGATAGTTGAACTATGGCCCAGTGATGTGCACGCTTCTATGAGCAATGCAACGTAAATGTATTTCGTTTGCTAGTGAGTCAAAATATGTACATACTAAGCAATAAGCGTCAATTTTGTTCAGTACATCAATACCCAAGAAGGTTAGTGAGTAATATTAACAGTAAGTATCGAATGTGTACATAGCTGAATCATGGATGAATTAAATGTTACTACCGTGTTTGTAACAAACGACTGTGTCTTAAATGTTTCTATTTCAGTCATATGCAATTTCCTTAGACCGGACTCTCAGTGGAGTTCCGTTTGCAAAAATTGCGGACCTCAATCTGACTTCTGATATATATTGTATAGATCCCAGACATCCTACAAACAAATGTTGCCAACCAGTTTTGTGGTCCCCCTCCCCCCACCCCGGCAATTAAAAATGGCATACAAATTTAAAAAAAAAGTCATCAAGCCATGCCGTGTGGGGTATCAAATGGAAGGGCGTATTGAGTAGATCACGAATATATAGCACACTATAACATTTCTTACATTTTCTCTAAGATTTTTTTTGAAATTTTACTAAAATGCTCCATTTTCGAGTTAACTTTAAACCACTATAGATTGAAAACTAATGAATATATTTTTATAATTATTATTTTTCATAACTAACAATAGTCCAGCCATTAGTTCGTATAGTGAAAAAGTTGCACGGGGGAGCGGGGGGAGCAATCAAAGATGGCGAGTTTCGATATTTCAATATATTTCTTAAAATTTCGGACTCTCAACAGTTTGATTTTGTTACATTTTTTACAATTCTTCACTGTACGAACTATTGGTGCGTAAACAATGGACTATTGTTAGTTACTAAAAATAATAATTATAAAAATATATTCATTAGTTTTCAATCTATAGTGGTTTAAAGTTAACTCGAAAATGGAGCAATTTAGTAAAATTTCAAAAAAATCTTAAAGAAAGTGTAAGAAATGTTATAGTGTGCTATATATTCGTGATCTACTTAATAAGCCCTTCCATTTGATACCCCACACGGCATGGCTTGATGACTTTTTTTTTTAATTTGTATGCCATTTTTAATTGCCGGGGAGGGGGGAGGGGGACCACAAAACTGGTTGGCAACATTTGTTTGTAGGATGTCTGGGATCTATCCAATATATATCACAAGTCAGATTGAGGTCCGCTATTTTTGCAAACGAACATCTCCTTGTAGCCTGCACTAGACAGAATAGTCCTTTAGCTACAGCATTATATACGTATCATATAAAAATTTGTGAATTTCATGAAGAAAAATTCATTTTAAAAGTCTGTTTCTTGGTATGGTCTTAAGACCCCTAACCGCACCTCTGAAATGGTACAGAAAGACCTCTTACAGCACTAGTTGAAAGTTAGCAATATTTTGAGCCGCAGTGAACGTGTTAGCGGTTTGATAGTAAATGGGTTCTTTATTTTTTAGGTATATCGCAAATTATGTAGTTTATTGTGTAGATTCATATTATGACAATTTATGTTAAGGGGCACCCTGAAAGCCTCAATGTGCTTGTACAAGTTCTAAAATCGCAACTAATTATAATAATTGAGGAGGAACATCAATATTAATGAAAATTGAAATATCGGATAAGGGTAGTTAGGCTTCAATTACTTTGGGCTTGGGCCATTAGGACTTCAGGTCGGGCCGATATTGAAATTGAAGCCTCATTACTTTGATGGAAATTACACGACTTTTCGGTATTAGGCCTAGTAGGCTGCCAGATGTCATTAGGCATGAATCCTTTATGGGAAATATCAATGTTATCAGGCTCATTATATACGCATAATTAGTTCACATTATCTCGTTTTTACCGACATAGATGGTGCGGCTTCGACCGCGAATTTTGTCCTTCACCATAGGTAGTCGGGTAAGAAGTATCCTATAGCTATATTGGATGTCCAGCTACCCCTTCATCACTCTTGTGGCGCGGAGATAATCCCATTAGCGGGTTATACTGCCACACGAAGTTCGACTCACTGGTAGTGAGGGCTAAACAGCCCTGATACAGTTCAAGTCATATAAAAAAAAACAGCTACCCCTGTACCAATATTGGTTAAAATTCGTCTTAAAGCGTTTCAGCATGATGAGAGGACAAAGAAATTATTACCAACATATGGCAACAGGCTGGCATGACAGAACGCGCGCCCATACAAAACAAAAGGCAATCCTGCATCGCAATATTAATACGCAATACATATCTGGAACTTTAGAATATACATAAAAAGGAACAAAAATTATACCAAAAAGTATGCCACAATTTCAAATGCCATTATGTTATCTGACACTCACAACCGCGCCCGAAGTATCTTCCTGTAAATATTACGAAAAAAAATATTTTTATGACACATTTTTCTGCAGACTGTACTTTTTATACAAAAAAAACGTTAATTGCTCGTCAAGACAAATGAAATGAGTCTAAACTCCGTGTTTGGATGTTCCTATGGCCATCGGGATATTTATTTATTTATTTATTTAAACTTTATTGCACAGATCAAGCTAGTACAAATGGCGGACTTAATGCCACAAGGCATTCTCTACCAGTCAACCATAGGGCTAAACAGAAACATTGAGTTGGTGCAGGGTCTACGAGTATAAAGTTCGGAGACTATATAAAAAAAAACACAAATTTAAGTAAAATATAATATACATACTTAAACTTACACAAATACATAATTATAATATACTACATACATATAGATTCATGTACCCAGTGATAACATCATACCATTAATAATTCATCTTGAAACAATTGTTTTAGACAGATATATCAGAAAGATGCTTGCGTAGCATGCGCTTAAAAATAGGTTTGCTATGTGCTTGCCTGATGGGGAGTGGAAGATCATTCCAGAGTCGTATTGCTTGGATGGTAAAAGAATTTGACAAAAACCCGGTGCGATGGGGAGGGACGATGAGCGTGAGGGTACGAGAAGTGTGGAGAGTACAGCCTGGTCGAGCAGTAACAAAGTGAAATCTGGTTCTGAGATAATCAGGAGCGGCTGGATCGAATAAGATGGAATAAAGCGTGCATAAGACTCGTAACGACCTACGTTCTCGAATCGGGAGCCAATTAAGTTGACGGCGAAAATCAGAAATATGGTCGTATTTACGTAGTCCAAAGATGAATCTGATGCGATTGTTCAGAAGACGATCCAAGCGGTTCAAGGAGGCTTGCGAGATATTTGAGTAACACACATCAGCATAGTCGACGACAGGTAGAATGAGAGTTTGAATGAGGAGAGTCTTGGTGCCGACAGGAAGAAAGTGTTTGAGCCGGTAAAGCGAACGCAATGTGTTAGTCACTCTGCGACACACATCAGATACCTGTGGCTCCCATGTTAGGCCAGAATCGAGGATCAGCCCCAGGTTCTTCACTTCCGATGCCAGCTGAATAGCTTTGTTCTCAAATTCTACAGAGGCTATGTTCGTCATGTCTGTAATGGCAAGCATGCGGGGACTCCCGAGTATAATGGCCTGGCATTTAGACGGGTTCACGGCGATCCCAAAACTGCGTGACCAACCTGAGATGCGCTTCAAGTCGTCATTGATGTCGGTTACAGCGCAATCCAAGTCATTGGAACTCCCTTGGGTGTATAGCTGCAAATCATCAGCATACAAATGGTAAGAGCACACTAAGTTAGACGCAACTAAATTGATGAATAGAGAGAATAGCAATGGAGATAAAATGCCACCCTGGGGAACGCCAGACGTAAGATCACACCAATCGGAGTGGTTACGCAACAATTATTGGTGCACAATATCCATCCTCCTTGCTCGGTGAGCGACCAAACCGTGTTGGCCGCTAGAAACAAACAATAAGTGTCACGTCACATTACGTTTTTTCTCTGCTCGTGTGTCAATATACATGATAATAATTTACGCCTGAAATAACTATAATTAATACAAGAAAACCCGGGTTTAAACTATTCCATTCCAATAAGTGAAGTGCTAGCATAAAACAGTTGTGGCGTACGTCGGTGGCAGCGGCGCGTCGTAAATAAGGACGAAGAATTCGCTAATAAGGACGAAGGTGAGTGCACCAGTGACTATCGAAGAATCCCCAACATTTTGGCCCAAAACGAACCGGATCTTAATTATATCATTTTGGTCTATACGAATCGATCTATAATTATATTAAAATTTCACTCATCTTCAAAATTCCAAATTTTGCGACGCAAATGTCAACCTTATTGCTCTCGCTATAACGACTACGTTAGCAACGCATATTACTATAGAGTATTTTATTTGTGTTCTTTGACAAATAAAATTTTCTCGATTGTTCCTTCTTTGAAAATTTGAATGTACAGTCGGCACTAATTTACTGTCGTCCGATTGTTATAAGTAGGTATTCATCACGCTATACGCCAATCTTAATATTAATACTTCTAAAACGTAACGATAAAATACTTCGTACTGCGTTATTTAATAAATAAATATATTATTACATAAGACTTCATCATTTACGTGGCTTTTGTGTATTTTAAGTTATAAAATACAAAATAAGCCACGTGGCTGAGAGTTTTCTATAGGTAAGATACTCCTGAAAGCCTCAGTTTGAGTTGTCTGTCAGTTGACATAATTTCGTTTGAATTAGTTACTACCGGGTTTTATTATACTTACTGCGTTAAGTTGCTACGCATGTTTCCCTCTGACTTGTATTAAGTTACTATATGAGTTAGACGGTATTATACGTACATTATAAATACTTTCATACAGTTAGAGTTGTCACAATCTTAATACTTTGATAAAACTTTTTGTTACTACAACCATGGCGCAATTGAAAGAAAGAGCGGAACGGAGACTCAAGCTTACTGAAGGCAAACGCGCACAATGTTTCTTGCGCATGCAAAGTATCCATGATATGATTCCACAATTGTCTAGCGATAAAAAGATTTTGACGCAGTTTATCGCACAAGCTCGGATGGTGGATAACCTAAGGTCGGAGTTTATTGAATTGATGGACGACGTCAACCTTCTGAACTTGGAATTGGACCCGGAGTATATCGTGAACTATAATGCAATGAGCGCGTTTGAAGATCTGTACTGCATGGTCAAATGTCAACTAACGAAAGTCGACATTCCTGCTCCGAGCGTTTCGAATACAACTCGAGACTCGAACCATACGTGTAAGGACGAGTCGATTAAAATACCACGCATTGATTTGCCCACCTTTGACGGTGAAATACAAAACTTTCCATTCTTCTACGAAACATTCAAACGTGTCATTCACGAAAATAAATCACTGACAGATTCTGAGCGTGTTCATTATTTGTTCAGTCACTTGACAGGTAAAGCGAAGACGATCTGCTCGGGAGTTATACCTGCGGCTGAAAATTACTCGACCGTTTGGGAAGCTCTGATCGCGAAGTATGATGACAAGCGTGCTTTGGGTACTTCCTACTTGAACCAACTGTTCTCCATGAAACCTGTCAATGGTCCTTCGGCATCGAACTTGGAAAAATTAATTGATTCATTCGCTGCTACTATTTCAGCAATCCAGCAACTTAAACTGGGAAATTTAAGTGAGTTCATTTTCGTTCACTTGGGTCTTAAGTTACTAGACTCGGATACGGCGAGGAATTTCGAAATGTCGATTCGGAACTAAAATAAAATGCCCGCATACGATGACTTCATTCGCTTTATACGAGAACAAGCAAAAATATTATATCGCACGTCGCAACGGTCGCCATCTAAGGCTGAAGGCGTTCACACTGCTAATAATACTGGCAACTCGCGCATTCCTTTGCCACGTACACCTCACGCATATGTCAGTACACAGGCGCAGGAAAACGTGAGTACATGTGACATGTGTAATAGTATCGAGCACTCGTTACTTTACAATTGTAATGCTTTCTTAAAGCTATCGCCCAACGAACGATATAATTTCGTTAGGGAAATACATGCTTGTACGAATTGTCTGAATACCCAACACACATCATCGAAGTGTTCTTCTAAGAAGACCTGTCGTAAATGTAAGGGCAGACATCATTCGACGCTGCACTTTGAAAATATGAGACCTGTGCTGAACAGGAATGAGCCGAGTCGTAGCGATCCCGGAAATCATGGTCATGATAAATATCAATCATCGAAGAAGGATAACAGCGGGACCAGCTCAAGTTCACCTGGTTCGGATAATAATGCTTCCGTATGCACGCTTTCAGCATCAGGACACGCTAAATCACCTTCAACTGAAATTTTAGCTACTGCCAAGGTACTTGTGAGCGATCGTAATGGTAAAGACAGGGTTTTGAGATGTCTGCTTGACCCTGGCTCACAAAAACATTATGTCACATCTAAATGTTGCAGGGAGCTGGGTTTAAGTGTGAACACCAGTTCATTTATGTCGGTGAAGGGTATAGGCGGAGCCTCGCAAACTGTTAGAGGAAATGTTAATATGACGTTTAAGTCAAGGTACGACTGTAAACAGCAATACGCTATTGATGCGCTTGTTCTAGACGAAATAACGTCTCAATTACCTACATGTCATGTAGATCCTTCATTGTCAGAATACTTTGACAACATTACGCTAGCAGATGATACATGGGCGATTCCTGGCGAGATTGATCTTCTTATTGGAGTTAAGTTATTTGCTGAAATGTTAATGTCAGGAAAAATCGTTAACAAACCTGGTTTGCCTGATGCTCTAGAAACAGTTCTGGGATATATAATACTAGGCAATGCGCCTGCACAGACTGTTACTAACTCAGCAGTTGGATATTTCTCCACTACTGATGTGGGAAATATGATTCAAAGATTTTGGGAAATTGAAGACTTAGGCGAAGGAGTCGTTCATAGTGCTGACGACAAAAAGGCTGAAGAAATGTTCAGAACTTCAGTCAAACGCTTAGAAGATGGACGTTATGAAGTCGGTCTTCCATTTAAACTTGATCCCAACAATCTGGGAGATTCTTACAAGACTGCTGAACGAAGATATATGGCATTGGAGCGAAAATTTCATCTGCAACCTAAATTAAAGCCATTGTACGATGAAGTTATTCGGGAACATATTGATAAGGGTTACTTATCTGAAGTCAAGGATAAGAAGGTCGATAATGCTTATTACATTCCACACCACGCAGTCGTACGTGAAGACAGGACTACCACGAAGGTCCGAGTGGTGTTGGATGCCAGTGCTAAAACTACTAGCACTCTATCGTTAAATGATATACTTCATGCAGGACCCAGCCTGCAAGCAGATTTGTTCTGCATACTACTTAATTTACGATTATTCCCGATTGCACTGTCTTCAGACGTTCGTCAAATGTACCTGTGTATTGACGTTCGAGAGGAAGATCGATCGTATCAACGTATACTTTACAGATTCAACTCTGAAGAAACGCTGAAGATCTTTCAGTACAACAGGGTTGCCTTTGGGTTACGCAGTAGTCCGTTTTTAGCTCTGCGTACGGTACAACAATTAGTGGCTGATGAAGGTGAAAATCATCCGCTAGCAAAAGAGATAGCCTCTCGTGATATTTATATGGATGATGTAGCTAGTTCAGTCATAAATGAAACTCAAGCTGTTCAAGCTACGAAACAGATATTGGAGTTATTTCAGAAAGGTGGATTCCAATTGGCGAAATGGTCGTCAAATTCTGCGACTGTTTTGAATGAAGTACCAAAGGACTTACGTCTCTCACAGAGCGTAACCTTCGATGATGACACAACATTGAAGATATTAGGTCTTCGTTGGCATCCTACTGAGGATGTTTTTAAGTTTGAGGTTAGTCCTGACGACCGTCCTTGTACCAAACGAAACATACTGTCGTCGGTGGCCCGGCTCTTTGATGTTCTGGGCTTGGTTGCTCCAGTTATTGCCTTCGCCAAACTTCTAATCAAGGAGTTATGGTTATTACATATAGGTTGGGATGAAATACCACCCGATCATATTGTTCTTCAATGGCAACATTTTCAGGCAGAACTGTCCTTACTGTCTGACATCAGTTTCCCTCGACATATAGGTGTTATGGAAAATTGCTTTCTTACCATTGTCGGGTTTGCTGATGCTAGTGAGAAGGCATATGGAGGTATGGTCTATGCATACGTCACATTACCTCATAGTGACATAGGCCATATCGAATTAATCTGTGCTAAATCTAAGATTGCACCATTAAAGGTTGTCAGTTTAGCAAGATTGGAGTTGTGCGCGCTACTGTTGCTGTCACAATTAATTAAAAGAGTGGTTGATAACTATTCAACTAGGTATCCAATTGACTCTGTGCTTGCCTTTTCTGACTCCACAGTGGCTCTTTGTTGGATACAGTCTTCGCCCCATCGGTGGCAAACTTTTGTAGCCAATCGCGTGGCTAAGATACAAGAAAACTTGCCAAGCAATAACTTCTACCATGTCAAAGGAACCGAGAATCCGAGCGACTGTTTGTCCAGGGGTTTGACTCCTGCTCAATTAATAAATCATCCCATGTGGTTATCTGGCCCTCCATGGATGAAGCTGCCAATAAATGAATGGCCGATTAAATCATTTATTCCAGACGAAGCTGACGTTCTGGAAGAAAAGACGTTATCCTATTCAGCTACTGGTACGTCTGATGACAATATAATCTATCAATTGTCTAAACGCTTCTCCTCATGGAGCAAATACGTTCGCGCTGTAGTTTACTTATTAAAATTTGTGAAGAAATTGCCCAGGGGACCAATTAATGCCAATGATTTAACAACAGCGGAATTAGAAATTAGTCGGGCATTACAAAGTGTATACTTTAGAAAACACATCACAGATATAATAGCCCACAATGGATACTCGAAAACATTGGCTAAACTCAAACCATTTCTAGATAATGGGATTCTACGCGTTGGAGGACGTCTTACAAATTCCAACGAAGATTACGATTACAAACACCCAGTGTTACTGCCACGTCGTGATCATATTATCAACCTGCTTGTCGATCATTATCATCGACTTCATAAGCACACAGGACCTGAAACTCTCATATCGATTCTGCGACATCGATACTGGATCATTGCTGCGAGATGCATTATTCGTCATCGCATTCATTTATGTAATTATTGTTTCCGGGTCAATCCAAAGGCTCACACTCCAATTATGGCTGATTTACCAGCGTTTCGAGTCAATCAAGCAGAAAAGGCGTTTATGCATACTGGTTGCGACTATGCTGGTCCTCTATATTGTAGTCCAGTTCGACGCAGAGGAGCAAAGAGTCAGAAAGTATATCTATGTTTGTTCACATGCCTCACAACTCGTGCGATTCACTTAGAGCTCACTACTGATCTAAGTACTGCAAGTTTCATGGCAGCATTTAAAAGATTTTTGTCGAGGCGTGGTCCCATTAAATTTATTTACTCCGATAATGGAACTAATTTCGTTGGAGCGAATACATATTTGCAAGAACTCCACGACTTCCTTGCAAATGAACACCATGATGCATGGGAGCATGAACTTTCGGAAAACCATATTACTTGGCAATTCATACCACCAAATGCTCCCCATTTTGGAGGCTGCTGGGAAAGTAATGTAAAATGTGTTAAAACACACTTATTTCGATCAATAGGTAAGCAAATCCTATCATTTGAGGAATTAACAACAGTACTGACTCAGATTGAGGCTTTGTTAAATTCTCGGCCATTGACCGTTCTAAGTTCTGATCCCTCAGATCCTTCCCCATTGACACCAGCTCATTTTCTTAATGTAGCTCCATTAAATTATCTTCCCGCTGCATCTATTGATGAAACAACGGCTGACCATCTCTTACAACGCTATCAATTATTGGATAGACTTATACATTCATTTTGGAAGAGATGGCGTGATGAATATTTGCACACTTTGCAGACTAGACAAAAATGGAATACTCCTTTTCAACCTGCCCAAGAAGGAAAAATCGTGTTGATTTTACAAGATAATACTATGCCACTTCATTGGCCTATTGGTTTAATTACCAAGTTAATTAAAGGTAAAGATGGAGTTGCCAGGGTTGCCTTAGTCAAAACCAAATCGGGGGTTTTTAAGCGACCTGTGGTCAAATTGTGTCCATTGCCTTCGCAATAAGAATATTATATTTTTGTTGGTTTATCTATTTATTTAATTCTCCTTACGCTGTAAAATCTTCTCGTTTCTTGAGCAATAAGGTTGTTATTTCTTTAGTTTTCGTTGAAAATTATACCTTTCAAGCCCGGGGGAAAGGTTACGCAACAATTATTGGTGCACAATATCCATCCTCCTTGCTCGGTGAGCGACCAAACCGTGTTGGCCGCTAGAAACAAACAATAAGTGTCACGTCACATTACGTTTTTTCTCTGCTCGTGTGTCAATATACATGATAATAATTTACGCCTGAAATAACTATAATTAATACAAGAAAACCCGGGTTTAAACTATTCCATTCCAATAAGTGAAGTGCTAGCATAAAACAGTTGTGGCGTACGTCGGTGGCAGCGGCGCGTCGTAAAGCGAATAAGGACGAAGGTGAGTGCACCAGTGACTATCGAAGAATCCCCAACACGGAGAAGGTCCGATTAGCGTGTATCCTCTGACGGCGACCTTGAAGGTAAGAGGCAAACCATTTAGCCACTGATGGCGAGATATTCAACCGATCAAGTGCAGCCAGTAAGAGATCATGATCGACGGCATTGAAGGCATTCGAGAAATCTGTCAAGACCAATACAGTTAGCTGAGTGGATTCCATGTTCTGTCTTACATCTTCCGTTACTTTAAGAAGTGCAGTACTTGCGCTATGACCAGGCCGAAAATCCGACTGATAAGGAGAAAGTACATGATTGGAGTGGATGTGGGAAGCCAGTTGTTTATGAACTATGGCTTCCAAGACCTTGGACATAAAAGGGAGAATGGAGATGGGGCGAAAATCTTTAAGTGCGCTGAGACTTTTGGAAGAGGGAGTACGTAGGCATTGCGCCACAAGGAAGGAAAAACCCCAGTCGAGAAAAGTAGAAAAGTTAATAACATGAGTTATAACAGGGAGAATGCATTCCAAGATGCAAATAATCATTAATCTGCTCAGTTCGTCATGACCAACAGCGTTGGACTTGACACTTTACCACTTTGAATATCTCATCATCAGTGACCAGGGTGAAAGAAAAAGGTGATTCAGAAGAGTAGGGCAAGGCACTAATGTGAGAAATACTTCGTGCTTTTTCAAGACGGTCTAAGGAGGAAGATTTGGCAAAATGAGAGTTTAGGTCGTCTAGAGAAAAAGATGAAAGGATACATTCATTTTTTTTCATGGATATATGTAAAATGTGTGCAATTTTAGATGTAAGTATACTCGTCTAGTGCCCAAAAGGCTTATACTAGAGCTTACTGTGGCACTAGATCGATATATTATGTGATGATTGTTCAAATGCCAAATTTCATGATTCTAGAGATCTAGAGCAACGAGAAGTACCCTAGAAGTTTCGTTTCCTTTGGGTTTTGACAGAAGACGGGCAAACGAACGGAACCCTAAAAATATATCCATCAGACCATATTGTAAAAACATACCAAATTCCATGACACAAGTCTATTCACATAGCAAAATACTGTCACGCGTGTGCTCTAAAGAGACATAGGTAAGTGAATTAGTTAATTTTCGACATTGCCATTCCCACACGCACATTCTGTGCTCGATTTTGTAACAAATTAAGACGTAATTCTGTTAGACGCTCTCGCCAAATTACTGTTCGCGAATAATCAGGTAACGACAGCTCGAATGATCCCATTTATGTTACGCGAGTGTAGTTGTGGAACACATTTACATGGCCCGGTGTTCCTGCTCTTTAGGTACCTAACTTTAATGAAGTAGTCAAACAACTTGAAACAGTTTGATCTTTTGAGCCATTAGGTACGAAGTGTTCCGCAGAGACCGAACGAAGCCGATGATGGCAAATACAAACTGAGTACCAAATAGCTTTTTTATTCCTAGCACTGTACTTTCTATTTAGGTAGGTACATTACTTTGTTTTGTTTGTAAGAAACCGGCACGAAGCCAAAAATTATAATTCACAACAAGATTTCTGTAAAACTACCCCATACAGACGTGTACATTTTTAATTTTAGTGCCCAATACACGAACCCTATTATCGGCTGTATCTCTGATGCTTTATTTTTAATCGCAAAGACACTTTTAATTTCTACAGGCGGCCATGTTCATTTTATTACGTAAGTGCTCTGTGGAAGTTTGCTTTCTAAGGCTTACGTTTGTTTACATTAACGGAACTCGAGCAAACTTAACTGCCTTCACTAAATTATTAACATAACTACGAGAAGGTGTACGTATTTTCTCGTAAGCTGTTTCGCCACCCCATCTCAAAGTACAGCTGCTTATAACTGAGAAATATCGTACTAATATTACATTTCGTTGGAATCGTATCACAGCGAATTAGAAGGCAGACGTTTGATATGGGGTAGGTCTCCTATTTGCATATCACATTCGCGAGGAAACTAATGTAACCTGTAAGAAATTTCGACGTAGGTCGACGGATTATGGGTTAATTTGATTGGATTTTTGCTTACAGACATATAAAGTATAGTAGGTTAATACATGAACCTACTATATTTAACTTCCACATCTTTCTCGCAAATAATAACAAGATTAATTGTATGAGGAGTTGAAAGTATGTTATGATATTAAGTAACATGTTTATCAACATATGAACAAATACGTCAACGCTATAATCGAGGCCCCAACCTGAAAGTCTCATTACGAAAGTTCCACGTACGGAAATTATGTGAGACTTAAGTTCAACTTTGACTTAATGAGTAGAAATTAGACAACGTGACGTTCTTCTACCGCAATCCCTTGCAAAGTTAGGCAAGTTACAGTTGTTGTGGGTGTGTTGTGTGAGACTAGCTAATCCGAGAGCTTCGCACCGGGCGGCACCCGCGTCAGAGTAATAAAAATAAAATATAAATAAAAATTCATTTATTTCAGACAAAGTCCATATTAAAAGATACAAACAAGTTAAAATAAATAACATAATGACAATTAATTACACATATTTTTTTTATAGCAAACATAATATTATTAATCAATCTCATAATTAACATTTTTATTTAATTGGGTCATGCAACAGTGGTTTATAAATACGCAGTCGGCCCTGCTCGCAATCATTTTCAGAACGCTGTTGGAGCTGCCCCTCACTCGTCGCACCAGGGAGGCGCACCACTTGCGCACGTTGGCGTAGAAGCAGTCTACCCGGGCTGTCGCGAACATCCCTGATGCGCTGCAGTATCGGGGTAACCCCATCAGCACTCTGAACGCATTATTGTATTGAATTCGCAGAACACTATACTGTTTCTGTGTATAAACGCTCCACAGACTGCTGGTATAGAACGTTGTAGAATAGGCTCTAAACCTTGACCTCAGCGGAACAATGATAAAACTTGCGGGCGATCGCATTATTTGAAAAATTAAATTATAACCACATATTTATAGACACTTTTTACATAGAGGCCAAATGCTTTTAAATAAAATCAAATTATATGAATAGACAAAAAAACGTTTTAAAACTAGGTTTTGTCGGTCACTTGCCGTGTCCCAACGCGAGGTATCCATGTTTCGTTGTAATAAAAACATATGTATTACCAACTGAGCTTAGGATGAGTACTCTATTTTATTTTCATATAAAATCAAGATTTAATACTACTATGTCAAATGATAATTGTATGCTTATGTTACGAATTATTAACAATTTAAGATTGCCCACGCCATTTTTTGTCGTTCACTTGTCATGAGACAAACATTACATTTGTGTGACTACTATTTCGTTTCTCCTGCCTCAATCTGCATAAATCGAGACCTTCAGTTACCACCTAACAGTGTTTCCAATGACACGTCGTCAGTGCGCTCTACTAAAAAAAATATGATAAATAAATACACTTAGGCGAGTGGGAGTTTGTAATGGGTATGTAGTCTATATTCTACCTTCCATATTTTGGATGATGTGTGTACTACTACATTGATTTTAATTTATAATACGTAAAGTATGGTCTACTTTCATGTGTATAAATATGCAATTAATCTACCAAATACATTTTTTTTTCATGATATAACTGCCATTTTGTCCATCACCTGTTAGGTGGGATAAGCTATCAGAGGTTTTGTCTGAAGGTGCCAGCTCATCTGGTAACACTTTATAAAGCGCCTTTACGAATCTAGACACAGAATGATGGCTGTAGATGTCGTATCCAGGAACTTTAAGTTCTCGAAAGGTGTACGACAGATATGCATAATATCTACCATACTTTTTAACAAATATGGATATGCAGAGTACATCACACTGGAGTGGTGGCGTTCAAATAGGAGCAATATTAATATTGAATCTTCGCTACGTGCTTAACAACAGTCTTCTTGAATCATCATCATCAACTGAAGCAGAAGTGGCCGAACTTTTGACACGACTCAAAATAGGTCTTGAAATTAATAGATCAAGCTGATGATAGTGCTTCACAAACCTAATTCAAGAGTTTGAAACTGTTCATCACTTCCGGTATCTTGGCTCAATCGTCACAAATATAGGTAGAAGTAAACCGAGGATTCGCAGTCGAATCGGAGTGGCCAAAACAGCGATTTGCCGAGTTGGATAACTCGGCAAAATATGGAACCTAACCTAACCGAACTAAGATGCACGTCGTCTGTGCACTTGTCTTCTCCATATTTCTGAGGCTGAGACCTGGACGCTCAAAGCCGCTGACAGGTAGAGGATTAACGCTTTCGAAATGTGGTGCTGGCGCCGTATTCCTTGGACAGCATTAAAGTAAAATGGAGTACTCAAACTAAGGTAAGTCGGTAATATATGTATATATGTTTTTATTACAACGAAACATGAATACCCCACTTTGGCATACCGTGAGTGATCTATAAAACCTAGTTTTTAAATAGTTAGTTTTGTATAAGTTTTCGAATAGTGGTCGTTCGCCTGCCGTATGTATCGTTCACCTATTTTTATAAAGACAAGTGAACGACATGCAGGTGCTCCCCATTACCGACTTAATGATAATTAAAGACAAAGGATTTTTTGATAAAATTTCTTATAACTTATTTCTTATAATATAATTATCATTTAGTCGGTAATTGGGAGGTACATTTTGGGTACATTTATTTGACACTGAATAAGTTAAAATAAATGGTAAAATAAGCTTTATGGTCGGTACAGAACGTGTTCGTTTCATACCGCGCAACTTTGAACAAGAATAATAATTGATCTAAACATTACATGGTAATTATGGTACCCGAATCATGAGGTACATAATGAGTACATTTTCTTGTTATACCTGGTGTTCTAATTCGTATTGTAAACCACTGGCCCGTACGAGACGAGTACGTTGCGTACCGGCCAATTTAATCTAATTATTTCTTCTGTTGTATAAAGGTACATTTTTATTATACTGGGTACAAAATAGTACAATTTCAGTACGTTGCTATCCAATAAAGTATTTTTTAAATGAACGTTTGGTCGGTACCCAACGTACTACACGTGGTAAGAAACAACATGGCAAAAGAGGCGCAATTAAGATACAAAAAGTAACTAGTTCAATGTAGTTTTTATTTAAAATATCAGTTACCTGCAACCATAGTCGACACTGCTAACAATTTCAGTTAAATGGGAACGTATTTGTCGCCAGCCTGCACCCATTGTCGATAACTTGGTAAAAAATTTCGTTTACCTGACCTCGATGTCTTTCACCTGTCGGCCAAAAATTTCAAACACCTGTATCTTCTAAAATATTCAATTTAACTACTTCCCTCCACATGATATCGATTATTAGAATATATTTTTAGCGATCTTATAAAAAATTTAATAAAAAATGGCAGGTTGAAAAAAAATGCAAAATTAGCGCAGCGGTGCAAATATTTTGAGAACGACCCTTTAGCGGTGTGCCGTTTAGTTTGATAGGTGGGACATCAGGTAGGCATTTTTTTCTCGCCTTAAACACCATGCACTGAATTTTGTCTACATTATAAACGAGGCCATGACTCGAAGCATACTTCTTGCAAATTCCGAGTAGTCTTTCAAGGCCACAAGCAGAGGTACTCAGCAGGACCATGTCGGCTGCGTATTAACTAATATTGTTGACACATACACCATCAATATGACAGCCGACACGGGTACTGCTGAGCTCCTCCACAAGTCCGTTGACGTACAGGTTGAACAGCTTCGGTGAGGTCAATCCACCCTGCCTCACCCCGCACTCCAACCCGTACGGATCCGACAGAACTCCAGCCCATCTCACCCGATTTTCCTGATTTTGATACCAGAACCACAGAATACATAATAGTCCAGAACTTAAAGAGGTCACGTAAGTCAGCTGGCATATCAATATCTTTCAATTTTTGCCACAAGATGTCGTACCTAACTAGGTCAAAAGCCTTCGTCAAATCTAAGTAACACGCATACACATGTAGTGTGTAGTGTGTGTAGTACTTATCAGTCTGCTTTTAAGCTAGAATGGCACTTTCTGTCGATAAACCAGATCTGAAACCGAACTGATTATCATGCAGCTTCAAATATCGCTCCATTCTAGCGCTAAGCAGACTATCAAGTAACCTTAGCTATTATTGTGGCCAATGAGATGGGTAATGGGCATGGCGGCCGCGACGCGACCTTTGCTCCGAGCCTGATATACTCGTACCTGTCAGCGAATCAGCGACCCGTCCGGGCCTGGAAAATATTGCGTTAAAATGAATAAAAAAGGGTAATCCATGTCCTGAACCTTTTGCATAATTCCCACATTATGGAGCGCAAATAGACGCGATATAATTTCAAATTTTCCTACGACAGCCGTTAAAGCCGGCGAAAATGCTCCTAAAGGCGCCAAAATGTTTCATGGTTACTTGATGTTCCCTGTCACAGTACAATATTTTTAGTAAGCAAAAGCTCGGAAAGTACATAAATGTAGCCAATAACACAAAAGAAATATCACGAACGCTTACAAATAACGGATCAACTGTCGAGAGCAGACGATTTCCTGTTTTTCATAAATTCTATATTAGACTCGTTTGAATGTTTCGCTGTTATAAACGCGATAAACAATTAGTTGCTTTGTGCTGACTGCAAATACCTACCAATACTATAAAGCTGCAGCTGTTGTGTTTGCTGTAACTGGTTGGCTTTGTCAGCACCCGACATCGATAGCTGGATTCTATTTAGAGCAAAAAGTTAAATCTCCGAGCTCTTTTAGCCATGACCCATTTATCAGATTAATGAATTGCATCTGCACATTGATTTAAATGTACTATGGGCTGCAGCTCATTGTACAGGGTTTTTCCGTGCACACATCATCGCCCGGAACGTGAAAATACCTCCTTACGCCATTAAATAAATCATATTTATTATAAGTGAAGTGCTATTTTCAATATAATTCAAAAAGAGGAGTCTCTCATGTCTTCTTCGTAGTCGTGCACTCCTGGCAGAGTGGTCGAATAGGGGTGTAGACATTCTTTTTGAAGATGTTAATAATTCTATTTGGGATCAACGTGCCTTTTTATGGAACTAAATACATTTAAAATCGAGATAAAATTAAAGTGATAAACTCAACTCGATATATAAATCAACTCAAGGTATTATATTATTATACAAGTAGTTTTACTATTAATCAATTCCTAATGACTAAATTCTAGCTCGAAGTCCAATACAAAAGAGCCGCCATGCGTGCAGGGCCCCCGCTAGCGCCACCAGCTCAGACTTGACATCAGCCAGGGTTGCCGTTTCACAGCGACAACAGATAGAAAACCGGCCAAGTGCGAGACGGACTCGCGCACCGAGGGTTCCGTACAAACACTTATCCCATCTTCCGGGTTAAGTTAAGTTTGCACCTGGTATGTATCGCGCCGGATACAAATGAGGTGCAAAATTAACGCAAGTGATCACGTCTGTTGTATAGGAGGCCTATTAAATATTTATTTTATTCTGTTTTTAAGGGCGTGGCCACATGTCCACGACACGGCGTCGTAAACGTAAAACGACACGGTGTCGCGTCGGAGCGCGACACATTATCCACCGTGCGAATATACGTTGCCGCGTCGTGAAAACACACGACACGGCGTCGTAAACGTAAAACGACGCTGTGTCGCGTCGGAGCGCGACACATTATCCACCGTGCAAATATACGTTGCCGCGTCGTGAAAACACATGCTGCACCGGGCACCGCAGGTCGCGCCGCGCGTCGGGCAGATTAACTTTGCTGTGTTGAGTAGATGCACGGTGCGGTGCCACGTTCGATTACGACGCCGCAGCTTCTCGTACATGTTCAACATATTTTGCGATCAGTTTTCAATTCGACATGGATCCTATCACACGTATTCTGCTCTTGTTGCTTTTAAAAAGAAGCATGAAGAAAAAGCAGAAGAAACGAAAATGTTGGATAAATCCATATTATCTTTCTATTATGAACCATGATGGCAGTCATTTCAAAAGGAAGTACGAGGCTTTAAAAATAAGTGATCACAAGTTTTATGATTATTTTAGAATGTCTGTGTCAAGTTTTGAAGAACTATTATGGAAAATATCGCCTCGTTTAAAAAGGCAAAATGTATTTAGGAAACCAGTTCGACCTCTGGAGATGTTGGGATTGTCGTGTGTTTTCACGACGCGGCAACGTATATTCGCACGGTGGATAATGTGTCGCGCTCTGACGCGACACCGTGTCGTTTTACGTTTACGACGCCGTGTCGTGTGTTTTCACGACGCGGCAACGTATATTTGCACGGTGGATAATGTGTCGCGCTCCGACGCGACACCGTGTCGTTTTACGTTTACGACGCCGTGTCGTGGACATGTGGCCACGCCCTTAGGATTTGTTGTTATATCGGCAACAGAAATACATCAACTCTGATTATTTTTTTTAATTTACTGTGTTTTCTATCCAGTTTGTTATATTTATCGTTGACGTAAGAATCACTGGATAATAATTAGACCGTCTAAAAGTAACATTTATAAACAATATGAAAAGCTGAATATTAAGATCAAAGTAAACAAGAGCCAGCTTTTCTGTATAACAAGATAGGTACTTATCGTAAGTTAATAAGTATGCTGACGATTTTACAAATGTTAATGTTCTCTGAACCCGAAGGTTCTAAATCACGGTATTTAAATCTGACAGCGTATAATACCGTTTCTGTTAGAGTAGGCGTAGGTGTGTTCCATTATTGTATTTTATGACTTTAATAAAGTTCGGTCGTTTATAAACGAGCAACACCACAGGTGCAGGTGAAAAATAAATAACATATAGTCCTACAAAAAAGAAAAAAATATCATTTGCACTGTCTAGGTATTTGACTATTTGTATTTGCAAACTATGTAGTTATGTAAAAATTATAATAATCACACTAATATTATAAAGGCGAAAGTTTGTGCGTGTGTTGATATGTGTATGTTTGTTACTTCTTCACGCTCAAACGGCTGGACCAATTTTGATAAATTTTCGTATGAAGGTAGATGACACCCTGGATTAAACAAGAGCAGGACAAGCATTTTGTGTTCCCGTCGGACGAGCGGATAACACAGCGCGGCGCAGCTAGTAATAAAATAAATCAGCAAGACTTATGTACTTACATAAAAAGTCACATAATGAAATGAAAGTTTTTGAAAATACTCGCCATTGTCAGCAAAGGTTTGTATTAATAAAGATTCTTGTTCGTGGCATAATAGAGCGGAACACAACAGCACCCCTGCCAAGTCGGAAAAAATATCACCTGGGTTAGTTTACCGTACGAAGCCCGTACAATAGTAGAGTTGCTAAGCCGCGAAATTGTGCGCATCGGGTTACAAGCATGAAATTTCTACCACACAGAGCGTTCCGCGGTGATTAACTATTTTCAGATGTGGAGGGAAGTCAGATTCGTCCCCTGCGTGGCGGGAGAGCGGAGTGAAGAGGACCAAGTACTGCTCCTTTTCTATTTTTGATTACTGATCAGTTAAGGCCATCAGGGCTTGTGTGGCATCGTTTTCGTGTAAAACAGATATCAGCAATTCATTTTTTATGTTATTTAAGAATAAAAAATTGGGTTTTCGGCAATAGCCGAAAAGGTAAAAATCACTACGTACAAGTTTTTTTTATTCAGAACGATAAGAGATTTCCTGAGAGGAAAGACATCCAGCGGCTGTGGGACGACGTTGGGGTGAAGCGGCTATTTATTTGAGAGCTTGTTAGGGACGGCGGTGGGAGTGGGCAGAGCGAGACTTCTTGCGGGATCGGTTTCCGAGTCGGGCGCGTGGCTGCATGCGCTTCCCTCCCCGCATTTAGGCACTCTTCTCGACAACGATTCTTTGCGGGTGGCGGTTGCTCTCCGCTTGGGCTGCGATGTGTGTGTACCTCACTTATGCATCTGTGGCACAATGGTAGAGAGCAGCGGCCACCATGCTTTGAGTTGTTGTCAGTGTGCAGGAAGATTTCCACGCCATCACGCTTTAAACGATATCATCCGCAGGGCACTTGTCTCTGCGGGTGTGCCGTGTTTTCTGGAGCCTCCTGGCCTTAGCCGTTCGGATGGCAAGAGGCCGGACGGTATGACGTTGGTGCCTTGGCAGAAAGGAAAGTGCCTTCTGTGGGACGTTACATGCGTGAGCACTTATGCTGCGTTGCACATCGGTCGTACCTCAGTTTTAGCCGGGGCCGCTGCTGAGACTGCCGCCTTTAGGAAGAGGGAGAAGTATGCGTGTTTGGGGGGCTATTTGTTTGTTCCTCTGGCTGTTGAAACGTCTGGTTGTTGGTGCGCGGAGGCAAAGGCATTCCTGAAAGAGCTTGGGGGTCGCTTGAGGGAGAAAGGGTTTGATGCTCGCTCCGGATCATTCCTGGCGCAGAGGTTATCGATCGCTGTTCAACGCGGTAACGCAGCGAGTGTGTTGGGAACTTTTGCGCCTGGAATGGTGCGGGGCGGGTTATTTGAGTAAGTTTTTGTATTTGTTAACATTTTATATTATAAGGGACAGTAATGTGTATATTTTAATATGTAATAAATATGAACGATAAATTAGTTATATATCCTGAATATTTACAATTTAAAAAAATATCACTAAATAGAAAATTTAATCGTGTTTTTAAAAATGTATACATATTGATCACAGCTAATACAAAAAGTACTTTGAAAAAAATTTTGATGTTAAGCTTAGCCTACGTACTCTATTTTAGTACATTTTGCAAAGTCGCGAAATGGTGTGCATCGGGATACAACCACGAAATTGATACCACATATAGAGTATTCCGCGGTGATTACTTTAAGATGTGGAGGGAAGTCAGATTTGTCCCCTGTGCGGCGGGAAAGCGGGGTGAATAGGACAAAGGAGTCCTCTTCTTCTTTTTTTATTACTGATCAGTTAACGCTACTAGGGCTTGTGTGGTATCGTTTTCGTGTAAAACAGATATCAACAATTATTTTTTTATGTTATTTATTCATAGTACCGTATAAAATTAAAAATTTGAGTGTATTTCCGAAATGGTAAAAATCACAACAAGTTTTTTTTATTCAGGGACATAAATTAGTTATATTTCCTGAATATTTACAACTAACAAAAATATTGCAAAACAGCAAATTTAATCTAGTTTCTAAAACTATATACATGTTGGGCACTCTTCATACAAACAGTAACTTGAATAAATTGTTTATGTTGAGATTAGCCCGTGTGCTCGTGATACATTAGCAAAAAAATATTTTGTTTGAATTACATCAATTTGTTTTTGTAGGACGTATATGTCGTATATGGTAAATATTTCATGTAAAAGCATGTTAATAATCATTATTTAATGTATGTAATGAAGCGAAATAGGATGCGTTCGGAGATTTGCGTTGGTTACGCCGACTTAAACATATATTTTAAACTACTGTAAATAAGCTTTTTAAAATAATAATAATAATTTGAAAATGTTAACGAAATTTAAATAATTTACCTCACTGAATAAAAAAACTTGTTGTGATTTTTACCTTTTCGGCCATGCACCCATATTTTAATATAGAACTATACAAAAATAACATAAAAAATGATTTTCTGATATCCGTTTTACATGGAAACGATACCAGGAAAGTCCTAGTAGACTTAGCTGACCAGCAATAAAGAAAGAAAAGAGGTAATACTTCGTCCTATTCATTCCGCTCTCCCGCCTCACAGGGGACGAATCTGACTTCCCTCCACATCTGAAAATAATCAACGTGGAACACTCTATCTGTGGTAGAAATTTCATGCTTGTAACCCGATGCGCACAATTATGTTAGAAAACTGCGGACTAACAACTCTACTACAAGGCGAGAAATGGCATTATCATCTTTTTAATTTTTTTAAGTTGAAAAATCTTTAATATTTTTCTAGGAACGAGGATCACACAACAAACATTTTCATCTTTTTATTTTTTTTAAGCTACAGGTTGTAAGTTTTTTTTTTTTCTAGGAACGATGATCTTATATTTTGAAAGAAGCAGTGATCAGCGCGAATTCTGCAAATGCCTCACAACAGTATTTGAAACTTGAGCACGACTTCACTACAGTGCCCTAGGAAGCTTGTCAAATAATAAATAAATATTGCATTGTTAAATATTACTATTGTGGTGTATCTAAGTATAGCTACGTCACTATACATACATAGTAAGTACAAATTATAGTTAGGTTTATATTTAAATTATGCTCTTAGTTTTATGTAATTGTCTGCAAAATTATGATATGATATTATTTATTTATATTATTAACGTAAACATATTAACTATATAACCTAATTACAATAGCTCGTTATCGTTTCCGGTGCGAAAGTGCCCATAATGCTCACGGCATTACCCCGCTGGATGGCTATGGAAATGATATTAAAGAACAATAAAAAGAAAATTATTCAGCAGGGTAGGTACATACTATTTTGTTTTTGGAGCTCTGATCTGATTCGGAATACGAGGTTAATCAGTTGTGTGAACCTATACTGCGAGCAGATACCTAGATCGTTGGCCGTAAAGCGACGAAATGTATGCAAACCGTAGATTTCAAAACGATTTGTTAATATTCATTACCGAACAGAAGTATTTGAAAATCAATCATTAGTCCACTTTTATGGGTGATCCTTCCAATGCGTTCGCCCTTCGAGAACTCGTCGAAAACCATTTAATTGGCATGCAAATAAAGTATGACTACATTTTGATATCACAACTAATGTTTAAAAATTCAGACACTATATTTGGTATGCTCATAAATTGTTAAACACGTTGAAACGTTCAAGTTAAATAACTTCCTCTGCAAAGCAAGTGGTACAGTACCTACAGCGCATAGGAAGTTCGCCATATGCAGGCCGCCGACGTAGGCTCGTGACCTTGTTCCACGGACGCCTTAAATTTATTTTTTAATTTACCCTAGTTGTGCCGCAGGGAGTAACGTTACACAGACACACAGCTACTCATAAGGCGCGGCTAACGCAACAAGGCTCACGTGAAAGTAAACTTCCAACTTTAGGTTCTTGTTTGTATAAACTATAATAAAGATTAAGAACTGAAATAGAATTAAGGAAAATAATGCGCGAGGCTTTTCACACGATATAGGTACTTAAAAATTAAATTAAATGTTATTTGAAATATATTCATATAAGTGTACGTTATAAAAAATCTATGACCCAGAAACAAATATTCGAGTTCATCACACACATCCTTGCCGGGATTCGAACCCAGGACCGCCAGTTCAGGAAGAATCTGCACTACCACTACGCCAACCGCATCGTCATAATTAATCCTATATTTACGAAAAAAATAATTTATGTTTTCACTTCAATCACCCGTTGTACATTGCAGTCTGACACCTAAATACCGGTAATGAAAACCTAGTAATAGCACAGTATAATAAAGAGTACTAACGTACAGTATGGACCCTCCCTGCCTCCCGCCGAAAGTGCCGCCCACCCGCGCTCGGTTTCGGTTACCTCGCAGTTACCGGCTCACGGCTGGCAAGGACGCGACGATGCGGTGCGTAGAGCGGAGGCCCCGTATAATATTCAAATATTAAACAAATACTCTTGTAATGGGCGTGTGCTGTGCTGAGTACGGTTGTTTCAGCTCTATAAACAACAAAAATAAAAGAAAGTTCTACAGATTCCCATTGGATGAATCAAGGCAAGTACCTACTACATACCCAGTTATTTTCAAAGTGTTTTATGTTTTAACTTTTAGTAGAAAACCAACTTACAATAGGTACTTATATTTAGTATTTTTTTTGCCCTATCCGTTTTCGACCTAAAACCTATCAGATCACACTGAAAACAACACAATATACCTATATATCAACAAAAAATCATGTTTTCAACTTACGTAAGTAATAATATTTTGGTGGCCTGAATTTCCTTACAAAAATTTAGTTACTTTGTTTATACTGATTCAAAATAGGAAACTATTTGTATAAATCGAGCTTAGATACCCACCTTACAGCGTAGTTTATAGGGTAATATGATTCTTATTTCTTCCTAATTCGCGCAATGAGTTTTTAGTCATTGAGGTTATCGAATTTGAACGCGGGCGGAATTAGAAATCGTAGTTTAACATTAGTTTAATTATAAGCACACAAAATTAATTCGACGCCGCTATTACAAGGTCATCTCATATTGCTGCACATTGTGTTCCCGACTCGTGCGTTCAAAATGGCGGCAACCCTAGCATGTGTTATCACACTCACACAAGCATGGTACGCGTTCACCTACACAAGCTTAGACTGTGTGCGTAGCAACGCGTTTCTTTCATACATTTGATCGCCATTGTCCGAGGTGTGGTAATAGGCATGACGAATTTTTTTTTGAGGATGTCATTCGATTCTATTTTGATTGGGATCAAATGGCTATAGAGAGACTAAATAACTAGAGTTAAACTGCTCTAAAAGGACATTTATTAAACACAATACTAAAGATAAAATATTGAAACAATTAAAACTAAGAACATAATCTAAATATATAAAACAAGAAACTGACTGACTGACATATCAACGCGCAGCCCAAACCGTTGGTTCTACAGAGTTCAAATTTGGCACGTAGGTTCCTTATAAGGGCTGCAGAAAGGATTTTTCAAAATTCAACCCCTAAAGGGGTGAAATGGGGGTCCGAAGTTTGTATGGAGAAACAAGATTAGTTAGACTATTTTATTCGAAACTTCACTGGAGTATCCCTAACAATAAATAAGTAAACACCCTAGTAGCATTTCTGGTTGGCATCCATTGGCCAACCGTGGGGAATACGTTGGGATTTTGTCGTTAGATTGCCTTCGTAAAACCAATATTGGCCCAATACAGTAAAATATTATAATAACATCCAACCATTTACCAACGTTGGGCCTATACCACTGCTGTCAACCGTTAGGCAATAACTGTTGGCATTTCTGCAGTGTATTTATCGTAGGGCCTATTAGGTATCAACTAACATTGGCCCAATACAGTAAATTATTATCATTATATCCAACCATTTACCAACGTTGGGCCTATACTAGTGTATTTATAGTAGGCCCTATTGGCACCTATTAGGTATCAACTAACATTGGCCCAAGACCGTAAGATATTATCATTTCGCCCAAGCATTTACCAGCGTTGGGCCAATGCAACAGTTTAGACAACGATCATTAGTTATATTTATTAAGAAAATGTTTTTTTTTTTTAATTAGTCTTATATACCTAATACCAAATTTCTTTCATTATTTAATGCAATAAGTACAGTAGGTAAATGAATGTGTGCGCGCCTTTGAGTATTATACGGCAATCACACTTTCCTAATTAGTCACTGACGAGAGGGATGCAGCAATATGTAAAATAAATAAATAAATATTAAGGGACAATCATACACAAGTCGACCTAGTCCCACACTAAGCAAAGCTTGTACTATGGGTACTAGACGACGATATACATAATATATAAATACATATATAGATAACATCCATGACCCAAGAACAAATATTTTGCACAAATATTTGCCCCGGCCGGGATTCGAACCCGGGACCGCCGACTCAGTAGGCAGGTGTCTACCAACCGAGCCAAACGCGTCGTCAAAATATGTGAGACATGTATGGAGATAACTCTTTAGGAAAGTGTAATAGCCGCATTAAGATGCACGACGCGGTTATGAACGCAGAACAGGAGAAGAGAGAGACGCAGTAGCAAGGGCCGAGAGCGGCGGTGGGGTGGCGGCCATTTTGTGATGGCGTGGCGCTCGCTCGCGCCCGCGCGACAGCAGTGTTGCCGTTTAGTTCCGTTTGTTCCGTTTTTCGGAATTTTTGACACCCTCGCGGAACTAGAAAGGAACTGGTTTTAAGACAATTTTTTGTGACTTTTATGGTCCCGGTTTTAAAAATAATATATTATGCGAAAATAAATTTTAAAGGCATTTTAAAAATATATTAAAAAAGGAGCTATTTTTCCATTAATGGCTTATTCTCTGTAAGCTCGTATTGGTCCCATACAAATGCTGTCCTGGCATGTTTTTTTACCTATTTCCAAAAATCTGAATTCTATTTTGAAGAAAATTAACTATTATTTTAGTTAAGAAAATTAACTATTATTTTAGTACGGAGGCCCACTGAAATTATACGTATTTTCAAAGTTATTAACGATTTTCCAAAAAATCGTAACAGGGGACTGTTTCTGGCGTGAGGGGACTGTTTTAAACGGGACAGGGGGCTGTTTCGTGAGAAAGGGGACTTTTGCACTTAGATAAAAGTAATTTTACGTTAATCAATCATTTATTTTTACTATGGCATATTTGCATATCAATAATCAACAAAAGTTTCTTTAAGAAAATATCAACAGAAAACATAACTTTCTTTTTTAAACATTCATAACAAAAAATTCTTTCCACTTCTTTAAGACAGTTCTATGTTCACGAGGTGTCATATCCTTAACTAACTTCCGCAAAGCCGTTTATTTCTTCTTTTGGTATTTTAAATTCTCCTTACCTCTCTTTTCATCCCTCTTTTAAGGGGATTTTTTTTCTTTTTGGGTATCTTAGTCGCTCTGCTTCTCTCTTTTTTCTGTAGCAATTCCTCTCGGAATAACTTTTTCTTTTTAGGAGCCATATCATGTGTATTTGATCAGCCTGTGCAAAATAATTGAGTTTATAAAAGAAGTAATGCGAAGCAATGACACTTTGATTATTCTAGATTACATTTATATCACAGAATAGCGGATAAATTGACTTAGACAATACATATACATAATAACCAATACGCAAAATCTACAGTCCCGTGCAGTGAAGAACAGTCCCCTGCTTCATTTTCTGGTAGGGGACTGTGTATTTCGGTCAAATTTCACAATATTTGCAAAACTGATGTAAAATAGTTTTTTCAAATCCTACCGATCACTTTAGACATAAATAAAAGACCAATTATTTATTATTAAACATAATTAAATTAATTAACGTAAATGTTATTACTTACCAGAGGACTGTGTGCGGTAGCGGTAAAAACGCGTGTTTACCGCACAAATGACGCTCTGACACTAAACAAAATAGCGTCTCACTGCCGCATTCGGCATGGTTGCCAGCATCGCAGTATAATCGCACTCCGTTTCACTTTAAAAGAATGTTTGTAACCATAATGGTTTTGTTTTATTATTGATTATTTTTAGCAGGGGACTGTATACAAATTCTAAGGACAAAATTTACAGGACTACTGAATAAATGCAAACTGTAATATATAAAGAAAGTGTTGAAAATAGTATAAAAACAAATATAAAATACTTTTGGACGTACATAAATAACCGCAAAGGTAATACCGGTATTCCCTCTGAAATGCAATACAAAGCCCATCGTTCTAACAACCCTGAAGAAATATGTAATATGTTCTCTACATTCTTCAGTTCAGTATACGAACCATCTACGATTAACAACACTCAATGGAGTCCTCCTAGTGTCAACCATGAAGTCGGTTCTGTAATGTCAGACCTGCATTTCACTGTGGAACAAATTAATCTCTTATTAAGATCTCTGGACCCCTCTAAAGGCCCTGGTCCTGATGGCTTGCCATCAGTATTTCTAAAATACACTGCCGACTCATTATCTAAGCCTCTGCACCTAATATTCTCAAAATGTTTGCAACAAGGCATCTTCCCTACGATTTGGAAGTCAGCTAATGTAATCCCTATTTTTAAGAACGGCACTAAACAGGACATCGAAAATTACCGGCCAATTTCAATTCTATGTGCACTGGCAAAAGTTTTCGAAAAACTGGTCCATGCCAAGGTCTGTCCATTCGTTTCTAATCAAATCATACCCGAGCAACACGGTTTCGTAGGAAAGAGGTCTACGATAACTAACATGGTGGTATTTACTGAATTCCTCTTCGATAGCCTGGACCGTGCTATCCAGGTTGATGCAGTTTATACGGACTTTCGTAAGGCATTCGACAGAGTCGATCACAGACGTCTACTAGATAAAATAGCATTTAATGGTATTCGCGGAAACTTGCTTCGATGGTTTCAGTCGTATGTCACCAGAAGAACCCAGAGAATTGTGATAAATGGATTCCAGTCAGATGTTATAGAGGTCACCTCCGGGGTACCCCAGGGATCGATTCTAGGCCCTCTGCTATTTAATATCTTTATAAATGACATAAAAACTTGCTTTAAAAATGGCAATATACTCTTATACGCAGATGACCTAAAAATTTTTGGAAAAATTACTAGTCTAACTGATTGCATTCACCTCCAAGACGATCTTAACCGATTAAGCGATTATTGCACAGTAAATAAATTGGAATTAAGTTTATCAAAATGTAACATTATTACCTTTACTAAAAACAAAAATAAATTTCACCTAATTATGTTCTATGTAATGAACAGCTCAAACGAGTAGATCTCGTGCGGGACCTCGGAGTACTCCTTGATTCTAAGCTACATTTAGACCAACATATTAACAAGATTGTCGCAAAGGGTTACCAGATGTACAATTTTGTTACCAGAGCTGCAGCCGATTTTAAAAGAAGTTCCACTTACATTTATCTATACAACAGCCTGGTTCGACCTCAGCTCGAATACGCGAGTATCATCTGGGATCCTTATTACAATAAATACACAGATGCTATTGAAAAAATCCAATATAAATTTTTGAAATCTGTAAACTACAAAATTAATAAAAATGGTCGATTACCATATGTACAACTACTAAATAAATACAAGTTATCCACTCCAAAGAATAGACGTCTGTTTCTGCAAGCTATGTTTCTCCACGGACTCTGTCATAACCAAATCGATTGCGCACAACTTGTAAACAAAATATGCTATGTGGTACCCAGGAGCGTTAACTTAACCGACGGGGGACTCGCGCCTACCGGCAGTTCGCGACGGCCCCGTGCCGCACGAACGCCGGCGCGCGAGCTCCTCTCCGCCGGCTTCTCGCTTCATACAACCAATATTTCACCGAAATAGACATTTTTCACCTATCGACTACTACTTATAGACACGCCATCATACAAGCTCTTAACTAAGAAGAATTGTTTTGATACATCAAACCTAACTTTATTTTATGCCATAGTTTTATATTTTAATTACGTATTTAATATCCATTCACCCAATAAGACAATCACGTTTAATAACTGCTGTTGGTGATCACTACGCGAAGACGTGCCGACCTGTTCACTTTTAACGATTGCCCCACTCGACATAACAAAAAAGAGAAGTGCGTCTTGGTGGAGTGAGTACCACACAGAGTTCACTTCAAATAACCAGGTTCACATTTTGTACTTGTTTCTCTCCTTTCAGTAAAGCAACTTTAATAATATTCTAATCCTTAAGTTTGTACAACTGTTCCACTTTTGACAACCTAACCTATTTAAAAGTAACCCGTGGATAATGCTGTTGGCTATGCATATTGTAATACTTATTGAATGTAACTCTGATTGTAATACATATTGTATGGTTGTTTGTTATCCCTAAAATAAATAAATAAAATAAAATAAAATAATCAAAGTTTGTTTTACGGCAATAACATAATGTAATTGTTTTACTGTATGATATTCATTGCCAATTGCATTTAGTTTTAATAACTTTTTTGTAAATTTCCCTTTTAGGTGGGAATACAGTGATGGGGACAGCCAGGGGACTGTATTTTTAGAGCTTCTATCACGTCTAGAAAAAACGCTGAAAATAGTTATAGTGCTATAAATAATGGACCATAAAGTTTCGGGGTTAAAGTTACATAAGACGTGCTTTTTCTTTAAATAATTATATCACGTTTTGAAATAATCGGTCGGGACAGCCGATTACGACCTTACAGAGAATCGCCCTAATAGTAATGAAAAACATTTTACGATTTCAAAAAGAGGAAGGTTTCAAGTTGTATTTTTATTTAAATCTATATTCACCGATTTCTCTGTCAATTGGGATACATCTAAAAAGAAAGATACCATTTGTTAAAAAATTATTATGAATAACTTCACAGCTCGCGTATCGTCACAATAGAATTGTTTATTTTGATTATATGAGCCCAGAAATGGTTGTTGAATTCACATAGAAGGTAAAAAAATGGCAAACATATACCTAGTTGTCGATAACTTTTAAAAAATTTCAAAAATCATTTTTTATCATAAGTGTGTCTTTCAGAGGTGTCGATAACTTATCAATTTTTTTTTATCGAAAGAGTTTTTTTTCAGAGGTGGCCTCCTGTTCGCCAAATCAGGATCTGATAATGCCTGGGAATCCCTGGGAAATCGAGAGCAACCCTTAAATTTGATAAGCAATTTAATAAACAAAAATACGTTTGTTTTGTCTCGTATATTTAATAAAGCTATTCATACTATTTGAGTATAACAGTCATCCTACATCTCATGTTGATGACCTGGCGATAGAAATTACTAATCCTGAAACTCGTCCTAACCGTTAACATATGGACTCGATATCAGATTTCCATTTCTTTTGAGGCGATTAGAAAGAAGAAAGAAAGGTTTATTTTGCTGCAATTAGGATTACATACTATAAACATGAAAAAAAAAATAATCATAAGTATTGTGCGAAAAAGGCGTCCACTCAGCAAATTGCCAAACCACGGGGTGATTTGACGTCTGGTATTATGTGGATCCACATCCACACTGCACGTTATACACTCATATTCCCATTGATCCAAAACTAAGTGAACAAACATATTATAATACATTTATGTTATTACGATAAGTAGGCAATTAATGTTCATCTCACAAAACCGTGACTAAAACTAACACATTGAAACTTTACAAAATGGCAATCAAACTGTGACAGAATATAATCCGACCTGGAACACGAAAGGCTTATTGTGCTGGATCAAGCTGCTTTGCTGGTCTAACAAATATAATTTTAAACGCTTCTTGAAAATAAATATAGAAGAAGCATTTTGGATTGGAGGTGGGTATTGTTCCAGCATTTCGTGGCAGAGTAACTAAAACTGCCACGAAAGGAAGCGCTTCCGTGTCGAGGACAGATAAGGCGAGGGGCAAAACCTAGACGAGGTTTTGGCTTGGTGAAACGAAGGTTTTGAAAAAGGTACGAAGGCTCTTTAAAATTAATAATTCCGAAAAGGAGCGTGGCTAAATGCATAGTACGGCGGGCCTCCATTTTGAGAAGCTTACCTTTGTTATAGAAGGGAGTAACGTGTGCTCGAGGTGAAATGGGACAACAGAATCTTGCGCATGCATTTTGTAAGCGCTGAATCAACTTTTAAGAACGAGAAAGCAAACATGGGCCAAACACCGTATCAGCGTAATTAAGCTTGGAGAGAATTAGAGAGTCGCAAAGTTTTATTCGTATGTCTACAGATATCCATGATAACACCGGGATTTCTAGCTTTAGAGACACATTCTAAAGGTTCATCGTCTATAGAAACCTGGGGGTAAGGGCCATTACATTAGCGACACCCTGCTTTGTACCCATTACAAGAAACTTCGATTTTAAAGGGTTCAGAACAAGGCCACTTTGTTCTGACCAACGCGCTACTCGGCTCAGATCTTAATTTAGTTTGGAGACATCTTCCGTGTCATCTGGCTTGAGAAATTTGTAGGTCATCAGCGTACAAATGACATTTACAGTTTCTGACACTGTCAATGATATCAGCACTGTATAAAATAAAAATTATAGGACCAAGAATAGATCCTTGAGTTGCTCCTCTAGTGACAGGTTGAGTGACAGAAACTGTAAAAGTACTGTCAGAATTGCTCAGTTCAACACGTTGAGTGCGTCCGCTTAAAAAATAGCTAGCAAACCATTTTACACTACTAGGCTCAAAACCGTAATAGGACAGCTTGGAAAGTAACAAAGTATGATCTATAGTATCAAAAGCGCGTGTGAAATCGAGTAACGCTATAATAGTTAGCGGTTAGTAGTATGGTTCAATACCAGGCAGCTGCAATGGCGAGATTCATAGAACATCTGCAAAATTTGTCGGTGCATATACCTATCATTGGTTTTCAATGCCACGTGTAACATACACTTTGGAGGTTATCCTCAACATCAGTTTCGACGACTCTCAGTGGTGTCAAGCGTGTCGTGCGTGTGGATTGAGTGAGCACCTTTCAAAAATGAAAAAAAATGTGCTGATCATTTAGTAAAAGTTCTAAAACAATTGTAAAACTAATTGATGAATTTGTAAAACGATAAATAAAAAAATCACATTCATTATATAACGTGTGCTCACTCAGTTCTCACAAACTACCAACGAAATCTGTGAATGTATTTATTTAACATATAATATTTATATCCTAATTTTTAGTAAAAACTATGCTTAAGGTAGGTAATAATTTGTAGATCCACTGGTTACGTATTTAAAGTTTTACAAATAATTTCGTATGCTCACTCAATCCGCACACTTTCGTAAACCCAATTTCTGATAGAAAAACTGCAGATTGAAACTTCTATATATGTGTATAGTTTAGTAAAACTCATAAGGGAATTTGTAAAATACAAAAAAAAACCGCTAACGTGGCAGATTTTTGGATAATAAATGTTTGTAAGTGCTCACTCAGTCCACACATTATTCGTTAGTTAAAAATGTTAATATCTTAATATTTGTAGTATCTAGGAAACTATAAAGTAGTTCAACTTTTAGTATTTTTTTTTTACTAATTATCCACCATCTAAAATTTCATATTCGTTGTCTGCTTTTAAAGATATTCAAATTTAATTTTAAAATACAATCTAAGATACAGTCCACATTTTAGATCACACAGTCCACTTCTTAAAATACAATCTAAAATGTGGACTGTATCTCAGATTGTATTTTAAAATTAAATTTGAATATCTTTAAAAGCCAAAGGTCTGACACGCTTTGATAGATAAAGATAGCCTTATTGCGATTCCTAAAAGAAGAAATAGAAAAGAGTGCCATGTTTTGTCTTTATCAGCGACCGAGCATTTTTTCATGGTCGGGTTATTGGCACACTTCAATTTCGAAGCAAAACAATCAGGTAGTATCAAAAGCGGTATAAAAATAGAAGATTTTGTGTATGAAATAATTATTATTACCAGATAATTGACATATTAACGGATGTGGAGTGTTTGTGTGTAGCCTCAAAAATGGTGGGGTGTTCAGTGTTTGGTTAGAAAAGCAACAGTTAACGAAAATTAGCTGATTTTACATTTCATGCGTAAGTACAAGTTTCTTTGTGTTTTGATCACCTATTTCTTTCTCAAATCTCACAAGAATCAAGTTACAAAGTTAAATCATTAGTTATATCATGAAAAAACTTGATAAAATAGGAAAAATCTGTAAATTATTAACTCTGAGCATTTTGACCTGTAAATATTGCAAGTCGGTCAAATTGCGTAGCATAAATCTACGATAGAAGCCAGCTAACATAGACGTCTAAATAAATCAGTCGGTTTATAATCCAATTTGGGGATGCCTAGATATAAAATAAAAATTACCCCCATATTTGGGGAATCTATAGCAAATTGATATTTTCTGTCATGAGAGACTGGCAATCGACAATTTAAGGTTCTAGATTTGATTCTATTCAAATCTAGTGACCAGTGGTCGGAATTAGGTGAGCTAAAATACCTACAGTTCGCGGTGAGACATAATATAGAGTGGTTACAACCGGATAAAAATAATGTTTTATTTGGATTCCGGGTATTCGATATTCATCCGGGCACTGCGAGTACTAGCCGTAATGATGAAAATGGTTACATTCTAGCCATAGCCGTAATGATGAAAATGGTTACATTCTAGCCATAAAGTTAAAATTATAATGAAAATGTGAAATCTATTGTAAATTAGTAATCCTTGTTTACCTATTCATTGTCAATGCTTGTCAGAGTGGCGTATTAGCGTCAAATTAAAATCGATCTAACAAAGTTGTAAGCATAAAATTTTACCATGCTGCATGTCGTACTTATGCATTTGCAAAAAATGAATAACAGGAAATCAAATTAGAAGTAAATATTGAGATAAATAAGAATCTAGTGCAATAAAATTCCCACGTGGCATATTAAAATTAGGGTTGACTTACCGTATGGGATCCAGGTGAACGAATATATGAAACGCAGCAAATCGTAATCCTTAATTCCAGACCATGGTCATAATTTAAAGAATATCCAGTATACCATAAAACAAGCCAAAGTCAAAAACAAATCGTTACGATAAATCCAGTAAACCACACACACACTAACATAACTGACCAGGGTTCAGGAGCGAATGAGTCCATCTACCTACCTGAGTATGTACTTGACCTTTTACTATCTCCCTTATCTTTTAAGGGATTATGCGATCGATGACACAAACGCGATTCTACCTATGCGTGATTCTACACAATATGGGTTCAACACAACTGCAGTTTACTACATTCGTGATTCCACACAGCCGCTATTTTAACGCAATCGGGATTCAACCTATTCGTGGTTCTGCTCAATATGGGTTCAACGCAATCGCAGTTTACTACATTCGTAATTCCGCTCAGTTGTTATTTTTACATTTTTTTTTATTAGTTGTTGTTGTTGTTGTTTTTTTTTAAATAAAATTCAACTGAGTAATGTATAAACTAAATACTTTAAGGCGCCGCATGCGGTGACAAAAGTTGTTTTTGTTTTCATGAAGTGGTCATTTCAAGAAGTGGTCATTTCAAGAAGTGGTCATTTCAAGAAGTGGTCATTTCATGAAGTGGTCATTTTAAGAATGGTCATTTCATGAAGTGGATTTTTTAAGAATGGACATTTCAAGAAGTGATATTTTGTAATTGTGGTCATTTCTAATTGTGGTCCTTAGCTGCCGAAAGGGTTTATTTCTTTGCCGCAGAATGTGCGTTGTAGAAAATTCATGTTTTTTCTTAAATAAATTATTTTGTTGTCTAACGAATTTACACATTTCAAGAATATAGATACACGGCAACGTAAGAATTTTATGATGCTGGAAGTGTGGCTTGCATGTTTTTGTGTTACCTATATTGACTATTATTCTTATTAACTTCTTTTGTTGGGTAAACATGGAGGAGAACTCTGTACTGTTTCCCCATAGAATTATACCGTAGGTAAGCCATGAGTTGGCATAGGCATAATATGTGGCGAGCGCTGTTTGTATATTCGTGGTCTTTTTTATTTCACGTAGCGCATATGCGGATCTCGATAATTTTGCTCATATTTTTTTTATGTGGGCTTTCCAATTGATATGCTTATCTATAACTAGTCCTAGTAAGGAGAACTCATTTACGACTTCTAGCAGAATATTGTTATAGGTGAAGTTTATATCTAGCGGGGCTTTTTGATGAGAGTGAAATGTCATTAATTCAGTTTTATTGTAATTTATCTCGAGGTCGTTCATCCAGTTGGTTATTTTATCTAACAAGGAGTGAAGTGTGGCGTTTAAGTAAGTGTTATTTTGACATGCTGTGAGTAGAGAGATATCGTCTGCAAACACGTACGCACGCACCTACGTACGCAAGTTTCATCTACTATTTTCGGAAGGTCGTTTATGTAAAGAAGGAATAACAGCATTTACCATTATAGATGAAACCAAATGGTAGATTAAACGCTATTATTGTGTAAAAAAAAAAGAGCGGAATTACGAATGTAGTAAACTGCGATTGCGTTGAACCCATATTGAGCAGAACCACGAATAGGTTGAATCCCGATTGCGTTAAAATAGCGGCTGTGTGGAATCACGAATGTAGTAAACTGCAGTTGTGTTGAACCCATATTGTGTAGAATCACGCATAGGTAGAATCGCGTTTGTGTCATCGATCGCATAATCCCTTTTAAGCACTAATTGTTCACACTGCTTGGCTCTAACACGCCCCTTTGAGAGTCATTAACAAACAATTCTACAGTATTCAAGAGCAAATCAAAAATTTTGTTTAACCCCCTTAGAGGTGAAATTTTCCAAAACACTGAAAGTACTTTATTTGTATTTTAATAAGTAATCTTTTTACAAAGATTTAGGTCTCTAGCTCAAAAAAAAGTTCCCCCATACAAACTTTGCACCCCTATTTCACCCTCCGAATAAATTCCGCCTGCAAGGGCGGAATTTTTTAAAACACAAAATTTACTTTTTTTGGTATTTGATTAAGTAAGCTTTCTACAAAGTTTAAAGTCTCTAGTTCAAAAAAAAAAGTTTCTCCTATATAAATATTGCACCCCTATTTAACCCCCTTAGGGGTAGAATTTTCTTAAACGCTGAAAGCACTTTCTGTGTTTTTTAATAAGTAAAGTCTCTAGCTAAAAAAAAAACAGTTTCCCCCATACACACTTTTGCTCCCCTATTTAACCCTCTTAGGGGAGGTGTTTTCAAAAATCCCTTCTTACCCCTAGCCCACGTTATAAAAGTAACCTACTGTGCAAAAATCAACTCTAACATTAGTAGTTTCGGCTGTGCGTTGATGAGTCAGTCAGGACTTCTTCTTTTATATGTATAGATAACTGTGTTGCCCGGGACTTCGTCTGTATCTCGTCGTAATTCTGGAGTGTGGGGGTGCTTTTTCTGTGTGTTACACAATGAAACTACATCTATCGCAGCCCGTAATGACTCAAAATATATCTCAATCCCTTTAGAAATTATGAAAAAAAAAATGGAATTCTTAAAATATCGACACCCCTAATGGTATTTTTAACGACCATGTCTAGAATTTTTGGAATATTTCAGATATTTTTTTTGTATCGGCAACCTAAGTAGCACTGCTAGCCACCACAGCCCTTAAAAATATCAGAATACATGTAGTTTTAACACAAAAAATAATCAAATTTATTTTTACCCCAAAAATTTTGAATGAATTTTTCTTTTAGTCCACTTTGACTCATCATGGTACATAAAAAAAGTATTGACACTACTATGGCAAGTGTTTTAAAAAGTTGACGCAACTAACCAAAATTCCAAAATAGTAGGATACTCTAGGAAAACTAGCGCCGAAAAAAAACCAGCTATTTTTAAACAAGAACCGACATTTCTTAATGTTGATAGTAATCACTTTTACGTGCTACCACTTTTTTGAAGAACCTCTTTTTTGAAGTTGGTTAAAATAATAAAACAAAAAAAAACAAACGCGAGATAATCGCGGACAAACATACATACATACATACATACTTACAGGTCAAACTAAGAACCTCCTTTTTGAACTCGATAAAAAAAACTAGCGAGGTAATTTTTAAGTGAAGTGACCTGGCAACACTTCCCAAGCCTTGCCAAGCATTCCGCTTCGCGGTCCGCCATTTTGTTTACTTACAAACGTTTCGCGACTTCGAGTGATCGTGCGTGTTACTGTTAAATACAAGTATTTAAGTATTTGATATTTTCAAGTAAGTAAGCAATGTATAAAGTAATCGAGTTCGAGGACAATGCTTTAGGCATAATAAGAAACACTCGGTTTACGCCACGAAAGAAAGAGTGTTTGTGGCCGCCGCATAAAGTAGGCTATAAATTTAATAAATGCTTGTTATTACAAGACCTACCTGAAGAAAATTGGCCGCTGTATACCATTAAGCGTGTTATGTATGAAACAGGTAAGTAGTTATCCTTGATTATTTAGTTAGGCGGGGTCCTAAGGCTTGTATAAAGACAGGCCACGCCAGGCGTCAGGCCCGTCAATGTCATAAGTGTGCAATAAAGAGGATTTGTATGGTAGTTGTATTAACATAAAAGCGGACTTTATGGTAGGTAGAAATTTCTCAGCTTTTGTGCGAATCGCGAAAAATTTTGGTGGTTAGTGGTTATATGTATTTAGTTAGATAAGTACCACTAAGTTGGTTGGGGTAAGGTATTTGTAGTATACCTATGTGGTAGTATCTATACATAAATAGACATACGCTGTTTGGAACTATTTAAATTTATTTTATAAAATATATGAAACATAATAAAACTCAAATCTTCATAATTTTATTTGTTATGTAATTATCTAAATAATAATATTGCCCATTTTACAGATTCTCCGATATCTTCAAATAACCCAACACCAACGAATGAAAAACTAACACCTACAACATTGCGGTCAAAATCAAAACTTACCCAAAAAACTTTCTTGGAAAAAATAAACTCCTCTGTAGGTGAGTATTAGTTTCAAGAATACATTTTCTTTTTACATCTTTACTCTTAAAAAAATGTTTTAAATGGTACGGTCGAACTTTTAAAATGATGATATGACTATTTTCTTCGGGTGGAATCTTTCAACTTAATTTTCAAGATATCTTCAACCGATTGAGCTGAAATTATGCATGTACCTACTTATCTTTGATGACAATAGAATTATATTTTTATTATTTAGATTCATCTCAGTGAGCAACTAATCGATGTTCAAAGAGAAGTTCAGTCGCATATAAGCTTAAGCTTGTCCTAAAAATTTAAATTTTGACAGAAACTTATAATTATCATAATACTTCATAATATTGCTCATCTTACAGATTCTCCAGTATCTTCAAATAACCCAACACCAGGGAATGAGAAAACCACACCTACAACATTGCGGTCAAAACTTACCCAAAAAACATTCTCGGAAAAAATAAACTCTTCTTTTGGCAAGTATTAAACAAATACATGCTTTATTTTTTACATTGAAGTCATAGTTTCTTGTCTCTTAAGATTTTTTTTTAAATGGTCTGATGGAGCTGTGAAGAACTTTTGGAACTGGTTGGATATTAATATACATATTTAGGGTAATCTAAATAAGATATGCTAGTTTTTTTACAAGCTTTTATTTTACTTGCAATGTAAATATGTTTGTTATTATTTTTGTTCGGGTGGAATCTTGCCACTAGATTTTGAAGCAGAACTTTCAACTGATTGAGCTGAAGTTTTGCATGCCTACTTAAATTTTATGATAATACAATAATGTGGTAAAGCAATCTTGCCGAATTTTGGGTCTAGAATCATTTTAGTAAGCAATTAATGGTTGTTCAAAGAAAAGAACAGTCGGCTATAAAAGCTTGTCACAAAAATTCAAGTGTTCAGTGTAATTATCATGATAGTAATATTGCTTATTTTCAGATTCTCCGTTATCTTCAAATAACCCAACTCCGACTTATGAAGAATCCACACCAATGACATTGCGATCAAAACATGCACAAAAAACAGGAAATCGTGTCATGGATCAATCAATCATCGAAAAAATTAATTCTTCTTTAGGTAAAATTTTTAAGAATACATAGTTATTTTTTACAACTTTACAAATCAAGTCATATATTTTCTTGTCCCTTAGGAAACATAGTTTGTAATGGTCTGGTGATACTTAAAACAATGAGATGACTATGGATGGATAATTAACAGGCATCGGATATTCGGATGCTTTTATACCTAAACTTTGGTGTAGGCGCTGAAGTTGCTGGAGTTGTATGGAGATGGACTCAAAAGTAAAATGACTTTTGGTCAAACGATAGGACACCAATTAATTGTACTTATAGATTTTATTTATATGGTTTTGGAATCTACTATTGTAATAAGAAAAATTGATTATATTATTATTTTTTAAGATGTCATTGCTGAATGCCTTGGACACATGAAAAGCGAAATTGAGGAAATGAAGCAAACTCAAAATGATATTTTATTGAGAATATCATCCTCTTCAACTGCAGTAGCCGCTTTACTGATAGAGACAGACATGCCATTGAACTCATTTGACGATCTAATAAATACTCAAAATTGGCTTCAAGAAGAGGACCACAAAGAACAATTGGTAAATATTTATTTTATTAGAGATATACAAGCTTTACAAGCAAGCAAGACTACTGGGCACACTGATGATATATAGTATACTTACTAGTATGTAGTGTTATAATACTACTATGTAAAATTTAATAATATCGCAAACAGTATACATAATTTTTGCTTTTATTAAAAACTAGCTCTGCTGTCCCAAATAAGAAAATATATCCCATTTTGGTGCAGTCGAGTCGTCCGGTAGTTATACGTGTAATTAATTTTTATATTGATACTAGCGACTCGTTCTGGCTTCGCACGAGTGCAATGCTAATAAATTATGCATGTATTATACATATAAACCATCCTCTTGTATCACTCTTTCTATTAAAAAAACTGCATCAAAATCCGTTGCGTAGTTTTAAAGATCTAAGCATACATAGGGACAGACAGACAGGAACCGACTTTGTTTTATACTATGTAGTGATACTTAGATTGTTTATTGACTAGTTATTTACTTTTGTTGCAGATACATAATTTGAGCTATATTGGTGGCAAGGGAACTGGCACAATTACCAGAAGAGCGAACTGCAAGCCAAGCTTCTGGAACGTGTTTTCACCAACTCTTTGGCAATTCAGTGTAACTGGACTGGAAAGAATAATAAGTTCTGTTTGAAAAATTTACATCTGATTAAAGTCATTATAGGTATGTATGAAAATTACACACATCCATACTAATGTTATATTCAGATTAATGTTCTCATAGATATATTTTTATTAAGAATTGAAAAATAAAGTATCTATATATCAAAACCATAAAATACAAGCAAATACAAAGGAAATAATGTTTTTATAATATAAATTTGTATTTTATCGTAAATAAATTATTATATGGTAGAGGTATATATTATAGTAGTTTATGTGACTGTACATAATGAAGGGTGAAACACGAGTGTGTTAAAGCCTAATTATGTACAGTTACATACACTACTTTATATTCTACACACATATCACAAGCCTCCATGATGCATTCAGGAGTCGCACATTATGACCACCATAAAAATACTGTTATGTTAGAACAAATTTCATATATCATATCAGTATCAGGAGGCGTCGCCGAAATATCTATATCATTTTGATCGCTCATTTTATGGTTTAAATTCAACAAATCGATGAATTTTATGTAACAAAACAAATTTTAACCTGTAATGGCGGTAATGAAGTTTTCTGGCAGCTCTCAAAAATTATCCAAATCGATGTTATTATTTAACAATAATAACATTTTTAAAGATAAGAAATTCACTATAACAAAACAGTCTATTTTTATGGTGTTTTTCGAAAGCGTGTTTGATACTACAGCATACACTTGATGACCTTGTTTCGACTCATCTCGTATAAAATATGTGAAGCAGCAAGATGGTTAATAGATTATAAATAAATAATTAATATATACACATAAAATAAAATTAGGATCGAGGTACTTGTTCATGGGTGGGCGACAGTGGCTTGGCGTCCATAGAAGCTGCTTCCCACCGGCTTGCCCTGTATGTAGAATCTACCCCGGCTTCGCCTGACTTTCTTTCTTTTTGTGACGCCACGCCACTGGTAGGGTATGATACTAGGTATGAGAATTGGATGCCATCGAATTTGCGAGTACATTGTGAGCGTTTTGCTTTGTTGAGTACTTATTACAATTTTTATGTTTAATGCTATACTCATATAATTATATCGCTTCGTGATAAATTAATACCCATTTTTTTTTTGTTTATAGTGTGTGCACGGATGCATGCATAATATGTGTAACTCGATTTTTAGGAGTAGACAGTCTCTTGAGTGTCTGGCCCTGCAAAATATATGATGCAGCGGTCTGTTAGTGTATTAATATGAAAATACTTGTGACTGACTCCTGTTGAACATCTGTTTGGAACGGACATGTTGACTGTGTCTGATTCTACTTAGTTTTAAATCTTATTTTTTATGTAACCAATGGATAACTGTTATTGGCCCTCTGTTATGTAACTAACTTTATATCATTTGTATATTTACGGCTGTTGTTATCCTGAATACCAATAAATAAATAAATAAATAAATAAATGGTGGTCATAATGTACGGTATTTGAACGCATCATGGAGGGTTTATGATATTTGGATAGATAAAAAAAAACGACTATGGTATTCTAAATCAATTTCTAAAGTACAATTATGTTTACAGCTGCAGTGCGCAGAAACAGGGTGGCAGAGACAGCAACGGAATCTGAAATCACAGGTGTCATAACAAGCTGGTTTAGGTTTGCCAGAGACCGAAATGGCGGACGAGAGAACAGACGAACAAGATCAGATTAATAACAGGAGCTCTCCACGACTATATTCTGGACTATCTGCAAGAACAAAGAGGCGTCATCGAAATGCAGCTGCAGTGCGAAGAAACAGGGTGGCAGAGACAGCAACGGAATCTGAAATCACAGGTGTCATAACAAGCTGGTTTAGGTTTGCCAGAGACCGAAATGGCGGACGAGAGAACATACGAACAAGATCAGATTAATAACAGGAGCTCTCCACGACTATATTCTGGACTATCTGCAAGAACAAAGAGGCGTCATCGAAATGCAATAAAAACTGAATTAAGAGGTAAATTAAGGATAGACGATAAAAGTAATGTTACTTGTAATAATCCAGAAACTAATCTGGCATGATCGGTTCTAAGATTTAAGTTCGATTCATATTGCCATATAGTCCTACCGATATAAATACCTTCTTGGGTACATTTCTCACAGCCATACAGAGAATTGTGAGATTTCATACACTTAATAAAGGCTCTTGCTGGTGCATCAGCAACAATGCAGCTAACTCGAAAAGCATATTTTTGTTCATTTAATGTAATACCATTTTTTTCCAAATCAAGACATTCATCCACAAAGGGTTTTAGATAATTATTTACTTCTTGTGGCTTTGTTTCGCCATAGTAAAGTCCAACAATAAAGGGTTTTGTATTGATACTCTGGTCTAACACACATAAAATGGGCCAGAATGACTTATTTGTACTAGAATGTACTGGCAAGCCATCTATGTTAAGGGTTACAGATAAAGTAAATCAGTATTCATTTGACGCATTTTTCTATCAATTATAGGATAATTTTGACGAATCAAGCCACACGACGCTCTTTCTATTATATGGGCTAAAAGTCCAAAATAAATGTATGAACCTCCCCCACATTCTATAACGCTAATGTCCCTTGGTGTACGTAATAAAGTCCGCGAATCTTTAGGTAAAAGCGGATGTAGTGGTTTTAAAATCTTTAATAAACCATCTACTGCAGAATGGGTAATGTTATGCTCCTGAGACCATGAAATAAGAGATTTGGTAAGATCAGTATCCTTAAAATCTGAATTTTCAATTCTACCAGATGTATAAATATTATGCGTGAAAGTGATTTTTTCAGAATCAAAATCATCACTATAATCTTCTGATATACTATTATTATGACATTTATTTAAGAAAGATAGATTAGTTTCTGGATTATTACAAGTAACATTACTTTTATCGTCTATCCTTAATTTACCTCTTAATTCAGTTTTTATTGCATTTCGATGACGCCTCTTTGTTCTGCCATTTTGTTGAAAAGGGCAAATTCCTAAAAAGTTAAAATTCTTGCAGTGGTAGAGTTGTTTTCAATCTGAATTTTCAATTCTACCAGATGTATAAATATTATGCGTGAAAGTGATTTTTTCAGAATCAAAATCATCACTATAATCTTCTGATATACTATTATTATGACATTTATTTAAGAAAGATAGATTAGTTTCTGGATTATTACAAATAACATTACTTTTATCGTCTAGCTTTAATTTACCTCTTAATTCAGTTTTTATTGCATTTCGATGACGCCTCTTTGTTCTGCCATTTTGTTGAAAAGGGCAAATTCCTAAAAAGTTAAAATTCTTACAGTAGTAGAGTTGTTAGTCCGCTGTTTTCTAACATAATTGTGCGCATCGGGTTACAAGCATGAAATTTCTACCACAGATAGAGTGTTTCACGTTGATTATTTTCAGATGTGGAGGGAAGTCAGATTCGTCCCCTGTGAGGCGGGAGAGTGGAGTGAATAGGGCCAAGTATCCCTCTTTTCTTTCTTTATTGCTGGTCAGTTAAGTCTACCAGGACGTGTTTGGTATCGTTTCCATGTAAAACAAATATCAGAATATTTTTTTTTGTTATTTTTGTATAGTTCTATATAAAAATATGGGTGTATGGCCGAAAAGGTAAAAATCACAAGTTTTTTTATTCAGTGAGGTAAATTAGTTCAAATTATTATTATTATTTTAAAAAGTTCATTTAATCTAGTTTCTAAAAATATATGCATGTTGGGCACTTCTCATATAAACAGTAGCTTAAAATATATCTTTACGTCGGCGTAACCAAAGTAAATCTCCAAACGCATCCTATTTCGCTTCATTAAATACATTAAATAATGATTATTAACATGCATTTACGTATAATATTTACTAGATACGTCCTAGAAAACCGAATTAATGCAATTAAAACAAAATATTTTTTTGCTAATGTATCACGAGCACACGGGCTAATCTCAACATCAACAATTTATTTAAGTTACTGTTTGTATGAAGAGTGCCCAATATGTATATGTTTTTAGACACCAGATTAAATTTTCTATTTTGCAATATTTTTGTTTGTTGTAAATATTCAGGAAATATAACTAATTTATCGCCCTGAATAAAAAAACTTGTTGTGATTTTTACAATTTCGGAAATACAACCAAGTTTTTATATGGTACTATGAATAAATAACATAAAAAATTAATTCCTGATATATGTTTTACACGAAAACGATACCACACACGTCCTAGTAGCGTTATCTGATCAGTAATATAAAAAGAGGACTCCTTTGTCCTATTCACCCCGCTTTCCCGCCGCACAGGGGACGAATCTGACTTCCCTCTACATCTGAAAATAATCACCGCAGAATACTCTATCTGTGGTAGAAATGCCGTGGTTGTATCCCGATATACACAATTTCGCGACTTACCAAAATGTACTAGAACACGCAGGCTCAGCTTAACATCAACATTTTTTTCAAGGTATTTTTTGTATCAGATGTACCCAGTATGTATACATTTTTAAAAACAAGATTAAATTTGCTGTTTAGTAATATTTTTTTAAATTGTAAATATTCAGGATAGATAACTAATTTATCGTTCTGAATTTAGTAAGCACGATTCTCAGTATGTCTTTTTAGTCAAAAAGTGCTATCATACATGGCATTATTAGGTTATGAGTCATAACCCAACGCCATTAATAGGGTCCAAAGAGTGCGTCTCCATTGAAGCGAGGCGGAATGGAGACGTGCGGAATAGACCAATCCTCTCGAGTTGAAATCCGTATCTCGCTTCGTTTCACTTTTATGATTGGTAGATTCCGCTCCGCTTTAGTGGAGACGCACCCTAACTTATGACCCTATGAAGCTAACATATGCACATAAATACTATCACGTAGTCAGAAAAATGATATCCTCGTTTTGAAAAACAATATTTTTCTACAAATCAGTCATCTGAAAGAGCATTATCTTTCCCTCTCATAATTCGTATTTCGTTCAACTGGTCTTTATCTTTGTGGCTGAAATTAGGTGTATGTATAATAATTATATTTGCTGTTTATTGTATGTTTATCACGTATGTATTATTATCCTTTTTCGCTATTGCACGCCCTTTAACACATTACATTTTCAAGTTCTCTGCTACCCTTTACCCTTTACCTTTAATGGTAATTTCGTGCTTTAGTTCTTGGGTTAGTTTTGTTTTAACCCTTTACCTTTAATGGTAATTTCGTGCTTTAGTTCTTGGGTTAGTTTTGTTTTATGAAGTGTGCAATAAAGAGTACCTGCCTGTATTGCATTGTCTCGGTTCCTAAGTAACAGAATTTAGTATGGAAATGAACATTTTCAAAATGTTAATTTTATTAAAACTTTCGTGAGACATATTTAATTATAGTATGCGGTTTACACTCACGTGAAATTGTCGGGAACGGCCCGACATGTTTCGAACTCGTATGGACCGCCGCTTAATATTTACAATAATTTTCAAAATGAATGATACTTATCGATAAATTTCTGACTTCACCATAGTATTTCCATGCATATGTTAGGTTAATTCGCCTTTATAGGGTCATAAGTTCATAACCTAAGACTCTCTATTAAGGTTGATTAGTTGATTACTGATTATAGTCTTTATTACAAATCTTTTTTACGTTACCTAAGGCTGTAAGTGGGATTTACTGCTCGCTACGCGAACGCTGGGCGAAAATCTCACTTCCTGGCCAAGGCAAGACTTAAAACTGTTGACAAACTACGGGCGGTTATTCGAATTCACCACCCTAGGTATGTAATGTACTATCTGTACATTTAGCGTATTGTTATAGTACCTACATTGTTACATACGTAGGGCGGTGAATTCGTGAATGTCTCAGATAGCAGGTGTTGTGCCCCGAGCCGAAGTTGAGGGCCATAAATATGCAATCCGGGGCTTTACGAATTACCGCCCGTCGCCCGTAGTTTGTCTAAAGTTTTACGTCTTGCTTTGACCAGGAAGTGAGATTTTCTCCCCGCGTACGAGTAGCGAGCAGAAAATCCCACTTACGGCCCAGGGTGACGTAAACTTCTTTCCAAATTTTTGAAACATTTGTGCGTATAATTTTGGTTCAATAAAAGAGTTTTAGTTGAATATATTTTTTATTTTCTAATTATTGTGTCCCACAGCAGGGTTGCTGGAATACTACATTAAACCGTTTGGTTTAGTGTGGTATTCTAGTAACTCTGCCCAACCCCTACCCAACCGTAGGGTAATAGTGTATATTGTAACCAATGCCCAACAGTTGGGTAACTGACAATTTAGTATCCGAAGGCCCTACAATGCAAAACAACCAATGCCCAACAGTTGGGTAACTGACAATTTAGTATCCGAAGGCCCTACAATGCAAAACAACCAACGCCCAACAGTTGGGTAAATGTCAATTTAGTATCTGAAGGCCCTACAATGCAAAACAACCAATGCCCGACAGTTGGGTAACTGTCAATTTAGTACCTGAAGGCCCTACAATGCAAAACAACCAATGCCCGACAGTTGGGAAACTGTCAATATAGTACACGAAGGCCCTATAACGCAAAACAACTAATGGCCCTTCGGTAGGGAATTTACAATGGCCCATTGTGGTGGGCCCTACCTCGGAATGATGGCCAAATCTAACCGTTGTCCAACCAACGACGAGAACGTGGCCCACCCAAATGCCAACAATAAATGCTATTAGGGCACGTGTTTCAGGTTTTTTGAAAATGTAACCCCTAAAAGGGGAAAATGTGGTGTCAAAGTCTGAAAATCAACATGGGTATGGTTTCTATGGTTTATCGAGTCGCTGATTACGAAAACAATAACGATTTTAATGTCCAAGGTGGCGGACGTGAATTACCATCTCCCCTGTTGGGGTGAAATGGGGTTGAAATGTCTAAATACTAAACCGCTGGTTCTAGAGAGTCCAAATTTGGCACGTAGGTCCCTTATAATGTCTAAGGGTGCATTAAGTAAGGATTTTTTTCAAAATTCACCCCTAAGGTGGTGAAATGGGGGTTCACAGTTTGTATGGGGGAACTAATCTTTATTTAGACTATTTTATTAAAAACTTCACAGGAGTATCCCTAACAATAAATAATTAAACACGTGTTTCAGGTTTTTTGAAAATTAAATCCCTAAAAGGTGAAAATGTGGTGTCAAAGTCTGAAAATCAACATGGGTATGGTTTCTATGTTTTATCGGATCGCTGATTACGAAAACAATAACGATTTTAATATCCAACGTGGCAGACGTGAAATACCATATCTCCAGTTGGGGTGCGATGGGGTAGAAATGTCTAAATATTAATATGGATTTCGTTTTTAACCCCCGACGAAAAAAGAACATGTGTACCTATCTGTGTATCTGTGTGTCTGTCTGTGGCATCTTAGCGCCCAAGCGGATGGACCAATTTAAGTGCGGTTTTTTTTTTAATCGAAAGACTTTTCCTTCGAGATGGTTCTTAGCTATGTTTGGTGGAAATAGGACCAGTAGTTTCCAAGATATTCAGCTTTAATTGGAACAAGTGACGAGATCTCAGCCAATAATAAAGTCAATAATTCGAAATATTAGCTAAATGTTAAGTTTTATTAGCATTTTCTATATGACTCGCTAATTGAGGGTCTCATGATGACCAGGTAGTTGTTAATAGATCTCAGCCAATATTGAAGCCAAGAATTCCAAATTTTGGATAAATTTTAAGTTTTATTAGCATTTTCTATATCACTCAATAAACGAAAGTCTCACGATGACCAGCTAGTTGTTAATGGATTTCAGCTAATATTGCAGCCAAGGATTCCAAATTTTGGCTAAATGTTAAGTTTTATTAGCATTTTCTATATGACTCGCTAATTGAGGGTCTCATGATGACCAGGTAGTTGTTAATGGATTTCAGCCAATATTGAAGCCAAGGATTCCAAAGTTTTGGTAAAATTTTAAGTATTATTAGTATTTTCTATATCACTCAATAAATGAAGGTCTCATGATGACCAGCTAGTTGTGAAAGGATCTAAGCTAAGAATTTCTAATGTTGGTTAAATGTTAAGTTTTATTAGCGTAATCAACAGATTAATACATTTTTTACAGTACAATACCAAATACCTTGGAGCTGAAGATGGCCGTAGGAACTCCTAAACAGCACAAGATAAACCCATGGTGTTTGGGCTCGTCTGATATTTCTTGATGAGCAATTAACAATTGTGTAAGAAAGTACAGTCAATAATAAAAACGAGCCTTAAAAAAATATTTTTGACAAAAAAAAAATATTTCTGTCACAGTACTGGGTCACTATTTTTAAGTTTCGGAATTCTGCTAAAGCTGAGTTGTTATTAGGGCTATTGAACAGGTTCCTTTGATTGAGGTCATAAATAGCAACACCCTGCAAGATTTTAACGCGACTAAATGACACGTAAGCTTTAGCAAACATTGAGGTATTAGCAAAAGTACTCTTGCCTAAGTGAAAAACAGCTTTTTAGGATTTTGTAGTTTGTGTCAGTCTGTCCACAGCTTAGCTCAAGAGACATAGTGGTTTAATACATTTTTAAAAATATTTTTTGTGTACCTTCCCTACACGTAACAAAAGTGGGGATGTTTATCCCATGGTGTGGGGTATCGATGATTAGGTCTCTCAAAACTAAGTCAAGTTACTAGCACCAACTGCAATTTTTATGGAGCTAAGTAAGCCACCCGTATCTACTATTTGGATCCTGTAGAATAGAAACCTGGTTCTGTTTAAGGCCATAAGTAGCAGGTTCTTGCGACTCATGCAGTGCATTTAAAGTATATAATATTTTGATTGTCTTGGCTAATAACTTCGCCATTTTGCCATTCTAGTCGACTTTAGCGATTTTTTTCCCAGAATGTTGCTTAAGGCTATTGAAATCAAAATATATCCTAACTTCAATCTTAGAGAAGACGGCATTCATTACCACTGGCTTGGGATCCTGTTGTACCTGGGTCGTTCTTCTTTTTTATCTACATTAAATCGAAGGTTTTCCGTTTTTTGGGCTTTTGAACTATCGATAATTGAGGTTTCAGAGTAGAATTAAAAAAAAATGCATTTGTTTTATTATTAGGACTATTACCTAATTAAAACTTATTTTACAGCCCATTCAGTTTTTTTATTGTTTTTTTTTATAGCGTGACAGAGTGGTCCTTTTAAGGGGAGACCGCGTTTTAGCTTACCACTCTGTCACGCCATTTTACGAAATAATAAACAAACGTTTGAAAAAAAAATGCTGGTTAGAGAAACTGACAGATTACATAATATTGATAGATAGAAAAATATGGATGATTTTTCGAACATTATAAAACCGAATATGATTACTCTGAGATGCCATAATAAGACGAAGGACGGACTATTGTAGGTAAAAAAGAAGAACGACCCACCTACATATGTATAGTAAAAGATCAAGCTCGACGAAAGATTGGAAACCCTGGACCTTAAACAAAAATAGTGTCAAAAGAAGAAAATTCCGGGACGAAACTTCTGTTTGTTTAAAAAATATTGAATAAAAATAAAATTTCAAATTTAAAAAACCCCCCGACATGGCAACCAATAAAAAGAAAGAAATAAAATCTACTAAATGTGCCTATACAATGAACAGTAGAAAAAGAATCCAAGCTTCGTTGCGTCGGGGGACCGCTAAGTAAATGAAATGCAATGTACTGAAAATCGTAAAGTGGGAAGCCCAAATGCAAACCTACATGCAATTTTGCGTTGAAAAATATATTTCATTTCATTTAGGTACTTAGCGGTCCCCCGAATGCAACGAAGCTTGGATTCTTTTTCTATTGTTCATTGTATAGGCACATTTAGTAGATTTTATTTCTTTCTTTTTATTGGTTGTCATGTCGGGGGTTTTTTAAATTTTAAATTTTAATTTTATTTAATATTTTTAAACGCACATCCCAAACCGCTGATTTTAGAGAGTCCTAATTTGGAACGTAGGTTCCTTATAAGGTCTAGGGGCGCACTAATAAACGAATTTTCTAAAGGGGGTGAAATCGAGATCCAAAATTTGTATGGGTAAACAAGATTTGGCTATTTTATTCGAAACTTCCCAGGAGTATTCCTAACAATAAATGAGTAAACACGCGTTTCAGGCCTTTCAATAATTCAGCCCCTAAAAGGGGGAAATGTGTTGACAAAGTCTGGAAATCGACATGGGTTATTATTTATCGAGTCGCTGATCACAGGTAATTTTTACAGGTAATTACTATTAAAATTCAACGTAGCGGACGTGAAATGGCGTTGAATTGACTAAATATCAATATGGGTGTCATTTTCATGGTTTTTTGGGACGTCAATTGCGAAAAAGGCATCAAATTTAAAATTTAATATTGTGGACGTGAAAATTCTTGAAAGCATTTGTGCCTAATTGTAATTCAATCGGTTCAGTAGTTTTGCAGCAAATCGGTTGTCACAGACGGACTCATAGACAGCTACAAGTGATCCTATATAGGGTTCTATTTTTGCTTTTGAGGTATGGAATGAGACCTGTTGTTATCCTAATAGATGTTTATTATTTGTATTTGGTGCCATCTCGATTGTCGTCAAGGCCAGTGCGGGCAGCGCGGCGGGACTTGAGGAGTAGTCATCGGGAAACTTCCTGCAGCCGTAATAAATGCATTGAAGCTTTTCAACAATAAAACGGCTAGACAGATATGTATGAGGGACAAGCAGATTATACCCTTACTTTAACAAATAGCCTACTTTCATCCTGAAAATAAGGGCATCGTTCCCGTAGGATAATGTATATTATATAGGAACGCGAGCGAAGCCGCGGGTTAATGCTAGTATAAATATATAAACCTAACTAAACCTAACTATGTATAAATAAAAAACGGGCTCCAGATCGGTGCCGAACGGGAGGGTGCCCAAGAGGCTGGCCGCATTACCACGCTGAATAGCCAGGGCTATTCTTTGGCATAGGTATGAGTCAGCCCTCTGGTCACTCGCAGCATCGACTAGTCTCTTTGCTAGTTCGTGGTAAATTTTATGTGCACTTTGTCCCCATAGCCCGAGCGTTTCCACCCCAAACGGCTCAAACATGTAGCCACTGTCGATGGCTGCATATTGCCGCCGCTTGAGGTGTTCGGCCGCGGCCGGCACAGCCCCGGCTTTGGTGGTGGTCACTGGAAGGTGGGACGGCGCTAATGTATCCACGCACGTGGCGTCCCAACTTCCAGGGGACGAGGGTCATGCCGCACATTGGTGCAAGGTCGGAATAAAGTCCGAAAATTACACATCAACTAAAGTAATTTATTTGACTTAAATCTAACAGTAGAATACTTTTGCAACTCTATACTGAAAGGATTTCAATTTTGGTGCATTATTTATTTATAAATAACTAATACAAAACACATGATGCTGAACAATTACTAATTTTTGGTCAAAAAAGTTGCTTCTTTCAGGTAATATATTTCTAAAACGGGCACTAAAGTATACAAAATGTTATTTTTATCTGATAAGCCATATAATAAGGTATTTTTATGTTTTATAATATCAGTGATTTCTGTATTGGTTTGAGTATGGCTTGGATTATAAACACCATGGTCGCTATTTTGACAATCTTTAATATTCAATTGGGTATTACTTTCTAGCCTCACCTCGCCTTTCACCAAAACATACCAAAAATGATACCTTATTTATCGAAAATAATTACTTAATTGATTCCAGCTGCCGGTACTTGCAATCTTTTGAATAATGATCATTTAACTAATCAGCGTATTTAGAGGTAGGAAAAATAATCACATAGATAAACACATTAATGAGGGTAGTGTACAAAACCCCTACCCTCTATAAAGAATTTTTATTCTTTTTAAATAATAATAATATGGTTTCTCTTTCTTTAATGGCCAAGGCGTGATCTTCTAGCGGTTAGGACCCTTGTATACGTTAATGCATAGTTACCCTGATTCTTTAAGTTGACTAAGAGATAGCTCAAGTCCATTGACATATATTGGATAAAAGAAATAGGAAAATTAGAGTTTGTGAACTAAATAATTAGCCCAAGATGAGTGTTATCCTCCCATTAACTACCAGCCAGTCGACTGTAATTAGTTATTAAAACGTCCAACCTCCGCACTTATTCTGCTACATAGACAGGGTCTCGAAGCAGTTGAGTGGCTGATAGTGGGCTAGGAACACCTAGCTAGCTTAAGATGTAGGGTTTCTAAAAATAGAGGAATAGGATTACAATGAAACAAATTATAGATTAAAAAGTAGGTATATTGAATCTTTGTATGATTATATTAAGATTTAATGTGTTTTATTTTTGCCAGTTAGGCCTGAATTGTAGTTTAATTATTTTTGAGCCAGAAGGGCTTTTATTAGTTTATTTTATTTGACTTTACCAACGGTTCACTATAAGGTTTGCTGTAATGGGAAGAACCGTCCAGAAACCCATCAGACTGCCTTAATACAAATTATATTTTGAACAATTAAGCAAGTGAATTATTACAAATATGAATAGCTATCATAGGCTCTGCCTATACCTATACGATTAGCTTAACTTATCTCCAACCATGAAATGCATTTCACGAAGAGTACTATAGTAACCTCTCAGTGTATTTTGTCATGTAGTCTTTCATTAATATCATAAAAATACTTCTTCCTAGCCCTATACATAATGACACGCCAATGCCTTAATATAGGCAGAGGAGGAAAGTTCACTTTTAAGAGACTCCATATAGCAGCAATAGACTCTAGACAGTTAAGTTATGGTCCAATTGAAGTCCTGTGGTATTTGGAATTAAGCTCCTAAAATCGAACTGCTTAAACAGATCAATTACTGTGTTAAGACGCTTATTGTGTACGCCTAGCCCAAATCCAATGACCACAGTCTAAACTTTCATATGGATGTTTATGTATTAAAGCATAGAGTCCCCTAAAGAGTTAATTTTAATAGTTTTATTTCACTGTAGTTCCCTATGATCCTGCCAGACTCCGAGAATGTAATAAATTTAGAGACTCCACATAGCAACACAAGGCTTTTGGTATTTAAGTTAAAGTCCAATTGAAGTTCTGTGGTATTTGGAATTAAGCTCCTAAAATCGAACTGCTTAAACAGATCAATTACTGTGTTAAGACGCTTGTTGTGTACGCCTAGCCCAAATCCAATGACCACAGTCTAAACTTTCATATGGATGTTTATGTATTAAAGCATAGAGTCCCCTAAAGAGTTAATTTTAATAGTTTTATTTCTCAGCAATTCCCTAAAATCCTGCCAGACTCCGAGAGACTCCACTAAGTCCATAAGACTGATCTAATTCAAAACCAGTTGAAGTGACCTGAAGTTAAATGTGATCAGAGGTTTGTGTTAACAGCGTTTTCGACGAAGTAGGGTAGTTGTAATTTGCGCTGCGGATTCTGACCACATCTACACAAACAGATGCCTTCTTTGGGTATTTATGTATTAAACAGGTAGCGTAGAGTCTCCCTAATGAATTGATTTTAATAGTATTTTGTCGCTGCAAATCCCCAAGATCCCGCCAGGTTCCACTAGTTTAATAATTAGCAGAAACTCCACATGGTCCATCTGACCTAAGATATTTAGCTCTAATCCAGTTGTAGATACTTGGAATTAAATGCATTCAGGGGTTGTGTTAATAGCGCCTTTTGACGAAGTAGTTGTGGAATTGCACTATGAAACCTGATTGCATTAATCCCGAGCTGAAATCTATCTCTGGCTGTTTTACTATTAATAAAAGCATGGAGTTTCTGACCTATCAGCAATTAAAAATCTACTCAGTTAGCGCGCGTGGCTATTGGAGTGTCATTATTGCAGTAGTCCTACTGCTAAGGTCAGGTGAAAATTGAATTCCAAATAATCAAAGTTATCCCTTGGGTAGGGTTGAAATAGTCCTAAAAGGTTACTTCGATCACTTTGGATAAAAGTTATGTACCCAACAAAATCCCAATTCTCAAACTGGATGGTATAACTATTAGTAGTCTACATTTAAACAATCTATGTACATAACTTTGCTCCGATATATGACTAAGTTACAATACGTTAGTAATATATTAACCGAATTAAGCACATGAGAGATATCAGTCCGTATCCAATTCCGTCCTCACAACTAAACATAGAATTTTCAACAATAAATTTCGAAACAAATATTATCAATTAGCAGTCTGTTTTTAACTTAATCTTTGTGACGAACTCAGAATTAAACGCAGTCTGATATGAACACATAAACAGAATGAACACTTATAAAGGCACAACACAATACAAAAGAAATTAATGCATTAGCAAACAGTTCGCAAAGCACGACAAGGCAATAGGAATTTTAAATCTCCCGGCTTTTATTAATACGGAAACTATGTCCAAACTAAACATTTTTCCTTTTGCAAGAAATATGTTTGTTTAACTACAAGGATTCTAAGTCCAGTCTGGTAAACATTATCTACCATCCGACAAAGTTTAAAGTTGCCTTTTAGAAGAAGAGATCGGTCATTCTCATCGTTTGGTTTAAGATCTCTCCTCCTAAAGATTCTAAGTAAATAAACAACCCCGATAATACCTTTGTTGTCACCATGTTAGGTTGCCCAGTATTATCGGAAAAGTTCTAAGTAAATACATGAGGAATAACGCCTTGTTATCACCGTCCGGAATTCCCGGCGTTATTCCAAGTAAATAAAACCCAATACTACTTTCGTTGTCACCTTGTTAGGATCAGGCAGTATTGGGAGAGTTCTTACCCGAAGTCCTGGAGAGAGTTCCTGTACTGTTCACTGCTGATGACTGAATGCCTCCCTCATCCCAATGTATGGGCTTTTATACCAATTTTCTAACTTTTTAATAAAGTTATTTTCCCGATTTTCGCGGGAAATTGGTTCCACGTCAGCAAAACGTCACCGAGCCAATTTTAAAACCGCTGACTTTGTATATTCCAATTTGATTGACTAGAACTTTAAATTACAAATCTTATACCCATAAATGACGCTTAAATCAGAGTATATTTTATGATTAATATAGTTTATAAATCTAATCTTTACTATTTTCCATTGAAATAAAATGTTTGAGATACCTTTTATAACATCGACATTCTATATTCCATAGACCATATTTGGTGTGCTTTGCCTATGGTTATTGCTCAATGTTTCCCCTCAATATTTGCAGTCAATTCTCCATACTTTTAAAGAACATTTCTTATTTTAACAATCACATTTATTAAATAAATACTAGCATTAATTGTACTCTCTATTAAAATTGTTTACTAAAATTAATTTTCACTTAATTCCGTCAGTACGACAATCACTTTGCTCAATGTACTGCTAATCCCTGGCTACCCCAAATTGACTCAAAGATTATAGAATATTAAAAAGGTACGAATGTAAACAAAGCAAAGGAATCTCCTGTGTTAGGATTCCAATATATCTGAACTTGTTTGGAATAATTCTAAATAGAATATTTGCTCGGTAAGTAAATACTAATCCCCCCTTCTATGGCACAATCCAAACATCCCTCGGCAATTGCATTGCATAACCTAACAACAATAACATTGGTTACAACTCTTACTTTTCTGCTTTAACAAGCAATAACCAAATGTTATCTTGTTACATATTTATATGGTTCCGTGATACAATTAATGATGCCTTAATAGACAAGCTCTAATCCATACTTTGTTCACATTTCAGTTAATAAACAATGGATGCGTATACAGCATTTATATGAATACAATGGGTCGCCGACAAAGGAAATTTTCCAAGATCCATTCATAAGAATCACAAATCCTGTGCTGTCGGCCAATAAAGACAAGAAGGCTTCCTATATAACGTGTGTTTAAATTCGGAAGATCCAAGAGTTGTAGCTAAATGAAAAATGAGATATTTATTACAAAACATAACCTTACTTTGAACAAGAAGTGGATTTTTGACCATAACCTTTAGAGTTTAATACAAAATGGAGTCTGTCTCAAGCTTTGAGTATTCCAATGACGATTTTTTTATGAAGCAGCTTCAGGATGAGAATGTTGACGAGGTGCTGGGTTTGGTACAGTAGTTAATTAACAAATGGCTTGATTTGGATATACAATGCGTGCATTATTGTCTTTTTCTTCACTTACTATTATTGATTTGAGAAAGTAATGATACATGATTTTAATACAAAATATACACATTTTTAAATGCTTTTTTTATTTATTTTATCTACTTGTATTGATAAAATCACATTTCATAACTTTTTAAACGTCCGCCTTTCATAAAAAATAATTAATTCCGCGCTCCCATACAACCCGCACCAATGTGTGCCGTCCGGCTTCTTTCCGTCGTCCCTCGCCAAGCCTGATGGTTCTAAGACGGCCGGTGTTCCCGCGTTTGCGAGCGCTCGGCGCAAAATGTCGTTAAGGCAAGCATGCCGCGAGATGCGGCCAGCGCTCTTGGTGCAGGATAGGCCATGGAAACCAGTTGGAGAGACATAACTACCGCATCGGCACTGATGCGGGGAAACACACGCCGCTCCCAGGCGCAACGATACTGCGAGCCTAAAAATATTATTACTTAGGAGCGTTTCTAAATTCTTAGAGGGTAGAGCCACGCGCCTGACTGCCACCGGGAACTAGCAAGGACACGAGCTCGCTCTGCGGGACTGGTTGACGTTTCAACCAAGTTTATATCACGTACCAGCGCGCAGAAGGCGCTCGTCCCATTGCCGTTGCGAATGGCAGGCGGGCAGTTAGACCTCCAAGAATTAGCGGCATCAGAAAAAACAGGGATTTCCAAATGAGTACCAGGGGTTTATTTTCGAGTTCTTAGTATTAAATTTGGAGTACCATTAACGGAAGAAAGGGTTTTTTGACTTGACAATGACCCATTTACTGCTTACCGCTGGACCCTTTTAAAATATTGTCCTATGAAATATGCCACCCCTTGCCTTCTACACTTCAGAGTGACGGAAGATCTCATGTATCAATTGATCTTATAATGGTTTTCGGGTAAGTCCCTAAAGAGCGTGCTTGACATGAAAGCGGTTACTCTTTCGATTCGATATTTGTTTTAACAATGTTCAATGTTTACGAGGTTCATTTATGAAAAGGTTATAAGGAATAGCTTTAATATAAATATGTTTATAGAATGAAGAATAGTCGAAAATCTTCATCAAGGTGCCCGTGGAGGGCGTTGCATGTGATAGGCTTACATTATATTTTAGTTAAGGGTGGTGCCTCTCCGTGAGCATTTGCCGGTAATGTAACAGTTAGTGTATTGTATTGTATAATATTTATTGTTATATAACAGTTGTATGCTCGCGGTCAGTGAGGTCTCTAAGAGCCGTTTAGACGAGAACCTGAACTATTAAAATACCTACTACGCGTACCTATTTAGTGATTTGGTTTAGTTAGTATCGTTATAATACGTTTTTGATTACCATTCAATTTGTAAATATAATTTCTAGTCTACTGTCAGGTTATGTATGTTTCAATAATAATATCAGTTATGTATGTTCTAATTGTTTATAAATAAATTAATCACTTTACATCAATCACCCTAGCCCGTGGGATTTTCTGCCCGCGGGCGAAAATCTCACTTCCTCCCCAAGGCACAACGTAAAACTTTAGACAAACCACAGGCAATAATTCGTAAAGCCGCAGATCGCATATTTATATATATGGCCCTCACCTTAGGTTCAAACACCTGCGATCTGGGACATTCACGAATTCACCGCCCTAGGAAGATACTACTAATGTACCAAATTTAACAGTATTCTAAGATTAACTACTTGTTTTTATGATAATTGTTTTAATCTGGAACTTTTCAACATGGGAAGTAATGTTTAATATAGTTTTATTTACATAAATATTACATAGTTGTTAACTTTGTAAATTATCCACTCAAAAACTGTTGTCGCGACGAACACGAAAATCTGACACTCAAATATATTTTCCCTACAGCGCCCAAACTTGTGTTTAGTGTCCTACAGATTGGCCATGGGAAGATAAGAGAGTAGCACAGCTCTTTAGTAGTCATACTTTGCCCTCTGTGGGGAGGGTCGCGACGGACGCGAAAACCTGACACTCAAATATCCTTTCCCTACAGCAACACTGAACAGCGCCACCTGGAGGGGGCTGTAGGGAGTAAATCAAATCAGTTTCCGTTAAGTAGACTAGTCAGTTCCAATGTGGCGCGAAAGCGTGCAAGTTCTTAAAGTAGTGATAGTGTGATTGAAGGTGAAGAGTCTGAAGCTATCCGGAGTTATCTAAAGCTAAGTGATTTTAATTCTCTTGGTGAAAGCTCACAGTGGTTTATGGATTCTCTGTACAGTTGACTTCGTATTGATTTTAGCTTGCCATGACGTCTTAGCCATGGAGGCCATTAAAGTTGTTATAGTAAGAAACCATCTCATATGGGCGGAAAGGTACTCCATACGAGATGCGCTATCCCCGTATAGCGCGTATCTCGCAGAGGCACACGGATATCTGTGTTGAGATGTGGTGGCCACCTTAGTCGACTAGCTCGACATTGGCACGCATTCTCATAGAGGGTGGAGGTACTCCTGTTTTCGGACGGCGAATACCTCTAATTACATAAGTTTGAGCTGGACTCCTCCTCCGACCCGCGAGATGTGTCACCCAAAGTGAACGAGTACAGTAATTATATCGAGTGTGAGAGGTTTATTGTGTAGAGAAGCCATGTTCATAGAGCTAATTTTCCCACAGATCCTTACATGCCGGTTACAGCCGCCAAACTAACGCCCGCGAAGCAGAGTGACGGTTCCTCTGACCCTTAGGAAAAGAATAGGCAGAACACAGAGAACCTCTAACTGGATATGAAAGGTATGCGATGCATTCTGAATATACACATATACCTATATGTATGTCGCCGTTTCCCCCCTTTATCGGTCTTGTGTAAGTACCGAAGGCGGCGAGGGAAGAGGCGGCGACAATGATGGCCTCCATGGCGCATACGCCATGGCCAGCTAGAATCAATACAAAGTCAACCGTACAGAGAATCCATAAACCACAGTGAGCTTTCACCAAGAGAATTAAAAAATTAAAATCACTTAGCTTTAGATAACTCCGGATAGCTTCACTCTTCACCTTCAATCACACTATCACTACTTTAAGAACTTGCACGCTTTCGCGCCACATTGGGACTGACTAGTGTACTTAACGGAAACTGATTTGATTTACTCCCTACAGCCCCCTCCAGGTGGCGCTGTTTAGTGTTGCTGTAGGGAAAGGATATTTGAGTGTCAGGTTTTCGCGTCCGTCGCGACAACTGTGATTGATTTGTATACAACATTGTGAAAACAAAATAAATACTAAATATGGTTTATTATTGTTTTTGATTATTTTCTAAATAATATTTTCCATAGTTCCCATATCACATACAATTGTATACATTCAAGGTCTGATTTCACCATATAATTTAAGTACTTAAATATTTAGTCAAATTGACCGCAGAATTAGCTTTTAAAAACAAACAGAGCATGGTGAGATAGTGAAATTCGTCCTACTCTATGAGATTATAGAAAAAGAGTTTTCGAGTTAATAATATGGATAAGAATCTAAATATGTTTACATTTTTTACACATCGACACTGTTTAACTACAGTGTGTTTGATATTATAACAAACATTTGACAGTTCTCTGTTGATGTTTTTAGTGATGTAGCAAAACCATATTGTTTGCCAAACCTAACGATTATGAATGGTTGATCAAATCGATTTTATCGACGAACTTTTTTTCAAACCTGAATATATTTTTGTTTATTTTGTGTAAATCAATATTTTTTTGAGCTACGAGCCGCCGGACTCACTAGAGTTTTCTATGTAAAGTAATAGTTGGTTTTATTGTTCTTTCTTTAGGTTATAAACTTATCGATTTAATCGATTTTTACCAATTTTCAGAAATGACACATGATTCGAAACGCAAGATTTAGTCACAACACAACTTTTAAAAAAAATAAGACTAATACGTAACTGTTTGAGTAATGATTTATTATCGTTAAATACCTACTTCAACACCGTGATGAGAAAAAATATAACAAGAACTCAATAGTATCAAATAGAAAGTGAAAAACGTTTATAGATACTTGAAAAACCATGTCATTCCTTGTTTTGACGTGACAACGTCTTAAATTAGGTTGCGCTGGGAGTCACTCATGAAAAAGTGTAACGCCCGCGTCTGTTAGGAGGGCCGGTTGTCCCGCTAAAACTCGAGAACGGCTGAACCGATTTGGCTAATTTTAGTATTGAAATATTCGTGGAAGTCAAGGAAAGGTTTAAACGGTGAGAAAATATAGAATAAATGAGTGGAAAATAATAAAAACGATAATTTTATATTCCCATACAAATACAAACTGTTCGTACTTACCTGTCAAACATATGATGTTTGTTCCGTCGGTTCGGTATTTTTAGAATAATTACATGTAGATCTAGACTAAATAAGCGTTTGGAATCGACAACATACATGCATAATAGTCTGATTATCGCATATTTAGATTTAAAACATGTAAAATAAAGACACTATAATGACATTAATGACACATGTGATGGGTGCGTTCAGAAAGTAACACTTAAAATGTTGTTAGGGAAATTGTGAATGGATATGATACAAATAAATATTCTATAGTAAAATCTTCCTTCGCCCGTAAAACCGACTTTACAGGCAACCATTTTTTTTTTATGAAATTCAATGTGTCGCGCATATTTACGTTGTATGGGTCCTGTGATGTGACAAATGTTTGTTATAATATCAAACAGACTGTAGCAACCACTAAGAAGGTAAGGAAACACTAGAATTTTCCGGATCCCTATACCTTCATGCCTGACGGGCAAGGTGGCTTGGGTCCATTGGTCGTATTGTAACTGCATGTTGATAACAGAAGAAATTATGGATTTTATAGTATCGTCGTGTTTTTCCAAGAGTGTGGGGTGCTTCCAGATGGCTACATCTAAGTGCATAAGTGAATTTAGGCACATAGAGACAATATTTGATTATAGTGTAAGCCATGTGAGCATTAATTTGGAGCGGTCCGAAAATGAGGTGAAAATTTTGTTCATCGATGACACCTGGGAAGGATTCATCGAGAATGGGTGACCCTAGGAGGTGGAGAGAAGTGTTATCTACCTCTGACGTTTGGTGCTAAATATTACTCGGAATCTAGACAAGGCATGGTTTTTCTGGTTACAAGAATCGGAAAAGTATATTTCACATTTTGAAAATTTTAGGTTTAGGCGATCACCACCTAAAGTATAGGCGATCACCAAGTCAACATCACCACCTAAAGTACCATCGTCTAAGAACCAAACGTTGAATTTCGAATTTAGATTTTTTTAGAGAGAGCTGAGCCTAGGCAATCGCCCTGTTGGCAGCCCACCGCAGAAAGTAGGGGGTTATATTTAAAAACGAAATTAGATGGTGTACTGTAGCATTACCAGACAAAATTAAAAAGTTCCGGTTCGTTTTGCTTAACTTCAATAGTCAACAAGGTGCCTCGGTCGACGGAGTTGGACGCATTTTTTACGCCATTTTTAATAACACCTCGCATTCCCTTCTTGTGATAAAAGTACGTAGAGCATGAACCGCTGCTTCACTCCCACCCTTAGAACCGATTGCACAGGTTGGAAGTAAGCAGAAAGGTCGCTTGATACAGCGTTACAGCAGCATTTAGAGGTTAAGCGGCGGTGATGGTTCCTACAGCTATTGGCCTAATGCCGCCATCTTTTTTTGTGGGCGCACAAAGGTTGGCACCATACAAGGTAATCGCCGGGTTCACTGTCCCTAATAGCATGAGGTTGGCTAGAGCCGTAAGCTCTCTTAAAGAGTGAGTCACTGGCTTCACCGCATGTGTGGCTCAATATTCGTTTTAAGTGCTGTGGGGATAGGCCATCGAGGCCACTAGCCGAGCCATTTGGAAGGGACGAAACAGCTTTGAAAATATCCTCGAGACACACGTAGAGATACGGATCAGAGGAGTCGGGAGAGTCGGGAAGAGAGAGGTTAACATTAGGGGCCGGGTGTTTACTTTGTAGGGCTGCAAGGGTGACAGTTGTGTTAGGAGCAGTGGTGTCGCTGGAGAATAAAATCCGGGCAGCGCCACTATTGTTACCTTCCACAATTTTTGACTCTACACGACGAGTTAAAGAAAAATCCTGTTTCAGTGTGGTGCTATGCAAATCGTTGACGTTGTGAGGGTTGAGGCAATTTCGTTTAATTCAGGATGGTAAAGATGCACCCCTCTTTGTGCTTTGCTTCACGTGTAGGACACGGTAAGGGAAGGTAAGGAGGTGCTCCCAGGATTCCTGTGAGTTTTGGTTTATGGCGAGTTTTATGTCTTCCGAAAGTTTTTGTGCAACCGGAATTCGAGCGCTGCGAGGAATTCGTTTGATGACCGGAATCGAATGTCTCACTAAGTTTTTCTGAAAAGGGCTTGATCTGACTTGGTTGAAAATTGTTTGACTGTATAGAGGCAGGTGGTGACATAATTGCGCCAGCACGAATGCCATGGGTTCTACGTTACGTTAGCAGACGTTACTTCTTTAATAAAAAATAAAAAAATGAAATCCAAATGCTTCAAAAAATCCTTCCTTGGTCTTAGGTATGAGTATTTTACGGGTTATGAGACGTATGTTTCATACTAATTAATTCAACCGTCTCCCACCTGCAAGAGCCCAAACTTGGTATATTTCGATAAGGAGTTTTAGTCTTTTTTTTTTCGAAAAATGTAGCAATAATATAATAATACCCTATATATTTGTTAGCTCATGAAGCGTATATAGTCAGCTCAGGAAGCCCTTTCATTAGATACCCCACATGATGTCAAACTGTCAAAATCCCATACAAAAAATAGATGGCGTGATGACTCCTTCCTGCAGTAAAATCCAAGATGGCTCTCCTTAAAATGTTCTTCGGGTTCGAACGGTTTATCCTGCCAAAGGAAACCTTCTGGTCATCAAATGCCGTATATAACGCTTATATTATGTCATGATCACCGCCCACTGCAAGCTTTTATTGGCGACTATGTGATTAAATGTTTCTTATTGGATTTTCGTGCATTGCAATGTAAATTAACATTCCATTATGTAAGTGTCAAATTTCACTTGCAAGATTTCATTACAGAAATAAACAAACTGGGACAGGTGACGCATAGAAATAGACCAAGATTAATATCGTTGTTAATTATCGCCCTAAAATTGATAACATTAAATTGCAAATACATAAGATAATTAGTAATACCTACTGCTAGCAACAAACAGGCACACCCACATATCATTCCGCAATCACGCGTACTTTTTCGCTGGACTATACCTACCTAATTCCTAAAATGAATTAATTCATGAATTGCCATCGGCCAAGCCAACGACGCAATTAAATCAATCAACGAGATATTTCCAAATAACATTGATAGATGAACTTTTATCAGTTTAGATATGAATTAATTACTAATTAATATATGGCTGTGTATTCTATAAATGCTATGTAACGTTTGGTTACGATGACATAGTCCCCTAAACTACAGTCGCATTAAAGCCCGTAGGGTTGCCTGCGTCTAGTAGGAAAAACTCGGGATATGACGCGTATAGTGTTGGTGATTGCAGTGCTCGTGGCGGCGGTGGCGGCCCTGCCCGCATACCTGCCGGACCCAGGGGAGCTAGCCTACGTGCTCAGCGAAGATGACTGGGAAGCTTACCAGGACGCCTGGTTCGCTAACGAGTATCAGAAAAGGGTAGCCAACGCTACCTCCACCCGAAACACTGGTAAATAGATTTCTTCTCCTATTTTGTTTCTATTTTTTTTTTACTTCGAAAAAGGAGGGGTTCTCAATTCGGTTGTATTTTTTTTCAAGTTTAAGAGGATATCACTACTCCTTTTCCCACACTATCAGTTTACGTTAAATTTGCACCTGGTAATTATCGCGTCGTATACAAATGAGGTCCAAAGTTATCGTAACCGGGCTATACAAATCGAGGTTTCGTTCTCGTCTGTTTTCTCCTCGAAAACTTAAACAATCTTTACATTAGGAACTAGTGTGAGGAAATGTTCTGTGTCGGACCGTTTCCGTTTTTGCGCAAATTATTATAGAATATTTAGTTAGAGTCAAAAGCCCTAAACATAATTATTAAATACAGTAACAAGAGTGTAAGTGATTTCTTACATACACACAAAGCTAAAGTAATAATTAGTACTTTAATGTTCAAATGATGAAATTACATCACTAGGTACCTATAATTTAAAATGGAATGTCAAAAATTGCAGGCTAGGGTTGCGACAATCGGGAATCGCCAACTATTCCATTGGAAGTAGTGACTGAAAATTACTTTTTTTATTCGAATATCTTCATAAGAACATTACAAATTTATAATTTTAACTTTGAAATGGCCAAACCATACTTTTGAAACCAAGGTGTAGGGACTGTAGGGTTAGTAAAATCAGGGCTTAGGGGCTTGAAGCCAGTTGATGCCATACTTTTTAAACCAAGGTGGTAGGGTTACTAAAGTCAGGGCTTAGGGGCTTGGCTTTTCCTGGGATCTGATAACTTTTTTACAGCGAAACCGATGTGAGCTTGTGAGTCTTGGCCGCCAATTTTACATGAAATGTTTTTGGTGGGATATCATTTATTTTTGTAAGCTTCCCCCTAGTTTTTAGGGTTCCGTAGTCAACTAGGAACCCTTATAGTTTTGCCATGTCCGTCTGTCCGTCTGTCCGTCCGTCCGCGGCTTAGCTCCGTGATCAGTACTAAAAAGCTGAAATTTGGTATGAGTATATGTATACAATGTGCTCGCGAGGAATCCAAATGCTTTTAACAGCGGATTCCTGAGGTCGTATGGAGTAAAAAATGTTATATGAACCTATGTCGAAATATGATTTTAAACTTTTTTTATATTTACATACATAATAAATAAATTACCTTTACTTCATCAGTAAAACAATGCTTCAGAACGAGCTGGCAACGTTTGTTATTGTTATCTCTTTTCATTAAAAGGGGAGTCAATGTCATAAAGAAATTTTCTTGTTGGGCAATGTTTTTTTCAAAACAGGCTTTACTTAAATATGCGATCAAAACTCCTTACTCATGAATCTTATGATTTATCTAACGGCTGCTATACACTCTCTTTTAGTAACTTTGCTATTAAACTCAATGGATTATGATTATAATACAGACTGGCCACTAAGAAATACCCTTCGACCTCAGACCGAGCCTTCGACTCGTTTTTATTATAACTACTTTTGACAATGACTCCAGTCATATGACAAGTCATTGTTGTGATTGATTTTAACGGTGTTACGTATGTAATCTCATTAATACAAATAATAATTACATTAGCCTTCGAATAAATTGCGGTGTCTAGCTCACGCAGTCAACCTTTGTAGCAGCTGAAGAAAATATGTTTTTGAGTACTCCACGGTGCAAAATATCACAGGGTGGTGTAAAAACTGAAAAAGATTTTGCGGATTCTAGTTCAGCTGCCGTGGATTCCAATGAACTGCACGTAGCTGATCCAGTGAGAAGCATACAGCAATTGTTGAGAATAATAATACTGCTTGTAGTGTGTTAAATAAATAATTTGATGAATAATTGTGTTTGTTTATTTAGGTAATTAGTAACATGATATTTATTGTAAACTTTAATCAAATAAATTAAGTAATAATAATAACAAAGTATTAAATAAATATTACATATGACCAGTAAAAAAACAATACGTTTATTATCACGAACCATTTCGTTTTCAAGGTTTTAACTAGATAACGCAGTTGTCACAACTTAAGCCATAGTTTTTCCACCATCAAAAGGAATATCAATACCGGCTTCATACTGTGCAAATCTGTTGTACGAAGACTATCGTTCTAGGCGTATTTATGCTAAGATGCTACGTAATTAATTTCTTAACTGAATTTTTGAAGGAAATTTGTAATGATTGACACATAAACAATGATCGTGACAGGAACGGTTTTCAATAGTCAACGTTTGTCAGATAATGTCACGGTCTCGCAACATCGCAATGATAAAGATGATTTACACTGGAGATGTTTTAAAACTAAAAATGCTAATATCTCGAAAACTAAGCCGATTTCGGCTTACTTTATACGACATTTTATTTTCTACACATACTCAGAAATGCGCTGGTGAAATCATTTGGATTCCTCGCGAGCACATTGTATACCACGCCGACAAAACGGTAAAAATAAAATCTAAAAAAAAACTTTTTTTCGGGTAGGTACTTATCTCGAACACCTAAAGTGGGGGTGAACTTTTCTTTGTTTCAACACTAGTGTGGGGTGTCGTTAAATAGGTCTTTCAAATATAATAGGGGTCTCCAAACATTATTTTTTGATCAAGTCAGCAGTTTTGTAAATATTCGCTCTAATAGTGTCCCCCCCTCTAACTTTTCAACCATGGGTCAAAAAATTATGGAAAAATTCATGAAAATGAGGTCTTATAATTACTTTCAATGAAAACTATATTGAATGAAATCGGTCGAGCCGTTTTTGAGCTATCGCAAAAGGACATTGGGTACTTTCTTCCCCACTTAGTTAGCGGACACAAACGAAACCAATTAAAGTTTTTAGATAATGTTACGGGCTTTACCACTGTGTATTTTTTATTCCCATAACTAATGGGAAAGCTGAGAAAATGAGATTTTTATAGCGCAGCAATAAGGTTTTCATTGTTTACAAACATCGAAAGCTTGCTGCTGCTGTAGCTACTGAAGTCGCTTTCTGGCGGATTTTGGAGGAATTCTTGCTGGAGATCGACGTCGATACTTCCGCGTTGTCTTCCAGGGCATGGTTGGAATCTAACGCGACAACTACAGAACGCAACTGTAAGGTTTTCTGCATAAGGGCCACATCTAATTATGTTAGGTTGGTGTTCGAAAAATTAGTCGGTTCCCTAGGGGGAATGATTGACAATTCGGTTCTTTCTCTGGCTAAGAAGTTGAAAACTGAACGCCGTTTGGGTTAGAATTAGATGCTACGCACTTCCACGCGGTGTGCTTAGAATTGAAGTCACCTGCTGCGAAGACGACTCCATTGGGATCTGGTTGAGCAAGTAGGTTTAAGTCTGTCGGTAAGAGTTTGTTAGAAGGAGACAGATAGACTGACGCAATCGTTATCGGGTCGTGGCCTTCTAACGAAATACGACAGACAGGTGCCTCCAACTGAATAAGAGGCGGGAGAGAGAGAGGGCAACTACGTGCAGACATCTGCGGTAGAAGATCGCGGTCCCTCCGAAGGGCCTATCCAACCTATCATTCCTAACCATCGCGTATCCGGGGATCCAGAATGATTACAAATGCGGTTTGTAAAAAGTTTCATGAACTAGAAATATATCGATAGAATGAGCGCGTAGGAATTCCATCACCCTATCTTTCATCCCACGCAGACCGTTGTCATTGAAGATGCCAATAATTAACGAACGAGGTTTAAACGTGAGGGGCGTACTATCCATAATAGTTAGTGTTGGCACCGCGAGCTGAGAGAAGTTAGCACTGCTCTTTGTAAGAAGTGTTTATCTCTTTATAAAGAGCTAGTATTACGGAGGGCTCTTTCGCAGTCTTGAGCTCATCCTTAATTGCTACTATGTGAGATGCGATAGCATTCGCATGCTTCAATTGAGGTGTACCCTTACTAGAAATCGCAGTCTTTTGGGGGAGCAGGTGCAGCCCAGGCTGCACGTTTGGACTTGTTTCGATAAGTCGAGACAAGATTGGACTGGGGTGCAGAAGGCGCCGGGGGGGGGGGGGGGGGGGGGGGCTACGTCCGCTGAAGGCGGAAAGTAACCTGTATTTTTTTTCCGACTTCCTTTCCTCGGAGGAAGCACGCGCGCGCTTGCGCTTTTCCTTCAGAGGCATTGCGATTTGATATTCTGTTTCCATCTTGTCCGCGTCGCGCCTCTTGGGCTGCGTTACGCGGTCTAAGGGGATTTGCTCGAGGGGGATAACTAGGGGCTCTTTGAGGCTTTGGACCTCTGCTAACCTCCCGGAGGCGGGGTTAACACTGAGGGTCGGGCTCCGGATTACCTTTTCTGCACCTTTGGGGGTGCGGGAATGGGATTTCCGAACGTCAGAATCCGTCTTGGCCTTAGGGGCCGAGAGGGTGACTGGGGCGGGCGCGGCCACCTTTACTGGGGGCTTCGCGTCTTAAACGGCGCCGGGGCTGCCTTAGAGGTAGGGAGCGCTGGGGGCTTGGAGGCCTTAGGAGTCTTGGCCTTTTTAGGAGCCTTCTGCTCTGCCGCCGGGGGAGAGGGAGCATTAGGGGCTTCGATTACCTCAGTTGCAACCGGAGCCGGAGGGGCCGTGGGAGACGATGATTTCTGTGACTTTTCCGGCACACTCAGTGACCCGAACGCATCAGCCACCGAGAAGTCAGAGAAGCTCTTGCTTAGCCCTTTTTCATGCTTGCAAAAGCTTAAAACTAAGCCAGCAACAGATTCGATAGCTTCCTTGTGGTCCTCGGAACAGGCCGCTTCGCGGAGAAGGGTTACGGGATAAATAATAAATAAACAACTTTATAAATAAATAAACAGCAACTACCTTTCTTGGCCTTACTATCGATCAAAATTTGTCTTGGAAACCACATATCGACAACATATGTAGTAGACTTGATAGGTTTGTATTTGCACTTCGACGGCTTAAGATGGTTTCGTCCATGGAGGCCGCGCTCACTTCATACCATGGATATGTGTCGTCTGTTTTGCGATACGGCTTAATCATATGGGGTAACTCAGTAGACATGCATAGAGTATTTGTAACGCAAAAAAAATGCGTCAGAGCTGTCTATGGAGCTCATTATCTCGCCCATTGCCGACCAATATTCAAGGAGCTGAAGATTTTACCTTTGCCGTGTTTATACATATATGAGGTTGCCAAATTTGTTAAAAAGCATCCGCATTTATTTCCTCGGCATGATGCTGTTTTCAATAAACTAAATGGAAGATACCCGCATAAGTTGTACACTCCTAGACAAAGGGTCAAAGTTTTCAGCAAAAACGCTTATATTATGGCGATCAAATTGTATAATAAATTACCGGAAGATTTAGTTGTTTTGCAGTATCACCAGTTCGAATCGCATTTATTTAATTGGCTACTTGACATGTCTTTTTACTCAATTAACGAATTCTTAAATAATTATATACCTGACGATTAATGATGTTATACTTAGATTGATTGTAACATGTAATAAATATTATTTGAACTGCCAATGTAATTTAAATTTTATAATGTTTTTTGTATCGTATAATATGTAATTTTAAAAAATATTGAATCATTTTAATAGCTTGTTAACTTATGTGATTCAATGTATAAATATTTCTACGCCGTTTTCGGCAGGATATGCTGAGCTTAACTAATTGTAACAACAACTTTATTGTACCATATTCGAAGAAATAAACGTATTCTTATTCTTATTCTTATTCTTAAATACGCAACCTACTCACGAAGGGCATAAATGAGGACAGGACGTACACCTCAGGAGAGATGCTCGGGAACACTTTTCAACGAGTTCACCTCACGCGGCCCGCCTCAGTGTGCAATAATAAAATACTCGAGACCGATTTCTGCGCTGCGGGCCGGCCCGTAGCAGCCCGCCCAAAATGTGCGCGTACTCTAACTTGACAAGACTATAAACCACAACCTCTATGAGTCTGGCACTTCAACTGCTATCTATACCAAGCTAGTCATCAAATAACACAAAATATATTTATATAGAGTACTAAACATTTACATACAGTACAGTATTAAAATAATACGATCACCCTACCTGAATTATTAAAGTAATTATATTTCGGTATTCTCATACGCCACAATAATGCCCCTTTACTTAGTAAAACTAGAAGTTAGAAGCTTTCAATTGAGGTATGTTTCAGCTTTGTCCGCCGTGGGGAATTTTTCCATAGTAAAGTACCCAATGTCCTTTCGTAATTTTCTTTAAAATGACGTAAGTGACGCGCGGTGTCCTTATACTTCGAACGTTACACATATTAGCTAAGTGCCATACTGTATTAAAACCAGCGAACGAATAAAACATAAAAGCCTAACTAGCGTCGAAAAATGGCCCCACGGATTTTGTGTCAGGTAAGGCGGGGCGTAAATTTTGTGTCCAACGGCTGTCTAGTTTGCAAATGGCGACGCCGCCGAATAGTTCCATTAGGTGAAATATATGAAGTCTCAAAGTAACAAAATATGCCATAATGGTCAGTGAAATGGTGTATTAATTACTCAGGAAAACACAAAAAAAAGAGGGTATCAGTTTTCATACGTAAATAAAGCCGTAGGTACACATATTAATTTAATTTATTTTACGGAACAGATTTTGTATAGGGATGGTCTTATGCCATATGACTAATTTATACACGATGTGTAATAAACACACAACAACAACAAACAAAATCAAAACACGAACACTATCTCAAATATTACCTACGTCTACTTAACACTACACTAACTAAATATTTCTAAACAACGTGAAGTTAAATCACTCCTGTTTACGCGACATTTGCAAGTGGCCGATCCGTATCTAACTTCACTTGAAGCAACGTATAGTTATGTTGATACATAGGTTATTTCCATGTGTTAGGGTAGGCGGTATGAAGCCCGATTGCTAGCCAACGCGTGCGAGGGAGATGACTAGCGGTGACATAGAACGGCGACGAGCCATCAGCGAGCGCGGCGCGGTCGGTGCGCGGACAAATTTTGAACCACGCGGCGTTGACAAAATTCGAACTTATGAATTTTATATTGTTCAAGTAAATCATTTTTTATCGTTTGTTATACTACTAGGGCAAGCCGCACTTTTGTGCTTGTATAAGACCGTCCCTAAAAGGCTATGCGTTTTCCGTCAGTCCGGTAGGAAAACGTATAAGTTCCTAATTATGTTTGATATTTTTTCACTACAAAGATTGTATCGACTTTACATGTAACATATTAGTTATTACAAAGAAGGAGAAATAATAATATATACAGCAGTAACAGCACGCATTAATAATAATCATTCAAAGTATTAGTAACAACAAGGAACAAACAAGGCTTCCTTAAAAGAGGTTTTTTTTTTTATTCGTATGTAAGCAATAACCTTAACATTCAAGATTTATAATGAAGGAAACAAAAATGGCTCTTTATTGCATTAACGATTCACCAATTATGAGTTTTCACTGTCACCGCCATATTACCATAGACAAATGTCAAGCGTTTTGTCGAATCACAGCTGGCCATTCGGAAATTGACGAATCACATTTATTTGTTATGCGTAATTGAAAACATTTGAGTGGCTGTGATTGGTACACCGGTGAGCATGCGCATTTCGACTGTTGGGCCGGTTTTTGATTGTAACTTTGTATGAAGCTCGTGTTCTATGTTTTATTCGTTCGCTGATCAAAACATGTCGCTCAATCTGGCGCGTATAATCGATAAGTTCCAGATGGTAATAAGTAATTACAGCTACTTTGGCGTTTACGACCTTTTTTATAGAGCTTGAAATCTTTTTTGTAATTTAACAACTGGCCGGAGGAGGCTTCTGATCGGGAGACATGGAAATCAAGAGGAGAGGCCTTTGCCCAGCAGTGAGACACTGAAATAGGCTAATTAAAAAAAAAACAACTACGCAACCCTACACTGAGCGTGGCCCGACATGCTCTTGGCCGGTTTTTTATTTTTTTTGGGCTGTAGCGTTTCTTCCTTATACGCTTAAATCTGCTTAAGATGGATAAAAAAATCATTAATTCATCAATCAAAAATATAAAATTCCGCGTGTTATTGCGCTGCATATATTGTTGTTTTTTGGTAGATATAAAGAGATATTTAAAATATGAAGTCAGTGTAGATATTGGAAGTAGTAATAATTGTGTATTTAAGAAATACTTACATTTAGCCCCATATACAGGATGGAACATTTCTAAAGACTGGGCTGATAGCATAGTGTCATTTGTGTGAACTACAATCGACCTATTATAATTGTAAAGCTGGATTTAAAAGTAAAAGAAAGTCAACAAAATAAAATATTTTAATATCAGTGATAACCCTACTAATTCAAAGGTTTTATTTGCATTTTAAATCGTCGGGGATAGTGCAATACCGCGTAAATAACAGCTGTCGATAAAGTTGTCATTTCAATAAAATACTTAGCACTTGTTTGAATATTGGTTCGTATCTACACTTTGTTACTTACACGGTATTGCACTATACCCGACGAAATGACACAATGTTCTAAAGGTGCTAGGGTTGATATGTGCAGATTTTTACACTAATGTTTTACAAACTGCATCTCAAAAATGGATAGATATATTTACTTATTTTTATAGAATCTTTTTTTATCGATTCTATTTTTTTTATGCGGAAATACCACATTTTTATTTTTATTTTTAAAATTGAATGCGATCCAGCTACAATCTAAGCAGGGCCTTAATTTACCTTTGTGTCATTATTTATAGAGATGGGTAAATCCTGACTTGAAGATTTAAATGATTCGAATCCGCAAGGGGATCCGAATCCCTTATCGACTCTTCACAAATCTTATCGAATCCAAGGAGTTATTAACTCCGACTAACTCAATCGGTACCGCGAGCCGTTCATAGTGAACGAAACGAAGTGAAGTGAGTACCGAGCCGAATCGAGTCGGCCGAGCGGCGGCGGCCGGCCGTGAGCCGCGAGTTGCAATTTAATCGGCAATTGTCGTGTCGGTTGGGTTTTGTCGTCTCGCTCGCTCACCGCACTAAGTCCGGCGATATCGGCTTGTGACGTGACGTTGTTTTGATACGAATAAGTACGAAATTCAAATACCTGTGCTGTGTGGACTTATTTGTACGAAAGTGAGAGTTTAATGTTTATTTAGTTATTATCTGCAGTTTTTAAATTTTGTTTGTTGACGTATTTCTTAATCGTAACTCAAATATATATAAATAATACATTAAAAGAAAAATGTTTTGTCCACAAATAATGTAAATATTATTATTAAATACTTATTCTTCATCGTAATTCAAATAGGGCATATATCAAATAAATAGAAAATGTTAGATATGTGATCAATTGACAAGTTAATATGTAAACTAAACTACCGAAGTCTTCATTAGTTTCCAAAGGGAACCGAAAGTTGCTAAGAGTCACTTGTTACAATAACAGATCGGTACTGATAAACGAAACGCAACCAGATTCAGAGCGGATTGCTTTAAAGAGTCAAAAGATTCAAAAGAGTTGAAGAGTCATTAAGCGGATTCGGTTCCGCGAGCGGATTTGGATTTAGTGATTCGAAACACCACGCGGAGTCGAGATCGCCCATCTCTATTTATTTACTCAATTTATTTATAAAAATATTTACATAGTTCATTGGTGAGAAATGAAGTAACTCAGTCTGAACAATTGCCTGTTTGCTTAAACGTGCCTCGATCTGTTCCACCCTGCCTATACACTTTTATCCCCTATTATGGGAAACCCATACAAGCTTCCATCCCCTTATTTAAAGGGTGGGGGGGGGGGGGGGAGGGGATTTTTTGAAAATCCTAGAATATGTATTTTATTTATAACAAGGAGTCCCTATATCAATTTTCAGATCTCTAGTATCAAAATTTGCGGAAGTCTCAACAAACTTTCATGCCCTAGTTTAAGGGGTTGGGGGTAAAAGTTCCAAGTTTTAGAATTATGTTGTTGTTTGTGTACTAATACTAGCTTATATACCAAATTTAAGCTGCCTAGGTCATCGGGAAGTACCCCAGAGGTTTTGATACGTGAATGTATAAGTGAGTGGCAAAATCGGCGTATTTTAGGTACCAATAAAACAAGTATAAAAGCTAGATAAATTAAATTTAGTAAATTTCATTTGTTCCCTAACTGCATCTTAACCTGTGAATTTGGGCGCTCTGGTGTTAACTGGGATGAAGCTATGAGGGTTTGAAAATGAGACGAAAAGGTAGGTACCCTAATAGCATTTATTGTTGGCATTTGGGTGGGCCACGGGCTCGTCGTTGGTTGGGCAACGGTTAGATTTGGCCATCATTCCGAGGTAGGGCCCACCACAATGGGCCATTGTAAATTCCCTACCGAAGGGCCATTAGTTGTTTTGCGTTGTAGGGCCTTCGTGTACTATATTGACAGTTTCCCAACTGTCGGGCATTGGTTGTTTTGCATTGTAGGGCCTTCAGGTACTAAATTGACAGTTACCCAACTGTCGGGCATTGGTTGTTTTGCATTGTAGGGCCTTCAGATACTAAATTGACATTTACCCAACTGTTGGGCGTTGGTTGTTTTGCATTGTAGGGCCTTCGGATACTAAATTGTCAGTTACCCAACTGTTGGGCATTGGTTACAATATATACTATTACCCTACGGTTGGGTAGGGGTTGGGCAGAGTTACTCGAATACCACACTAAACCAAACGGTTTAATGTAGTATTCCAGCAACCCTGCTGTGGGACACAATAATTAGAAAATAAAAAATATATACAACTAAAACTCTTTTATTGAACCAAAATTATACACACAAATGTTTCAAAAATTTGGAAAGAAGTTTACGTCACCCTGGGCCGTAAGTGGGATTTTCTGCTCGCTACTCGTACGCGGGGAGAAAATCTCACTTCCTGGTCAAAGCAAGACGTAAAACTTTAGACAAACTACGGGCGACGGGCGGTAATTCGTAAAGCCCCGGATTGCATATTTATGGCCCTCAACTTCGGCTCGGGGCACAACACCTGCTATCTGAGACATTCACGAATTCACCGCCCTACGTATGTAACAATGTAGGTACTATAACAATACGCTAAATGTACAGATAGTACATTTTACATACCTAGGGTGGTGAATTCGAATAACCGCCCGTAGTTTGTCAACAGTTTTACGTCTTGCCTTGGCCAGGAAGTGAGATTTTCGCCCAGCGTTCGCGTAGCGAGCAGTAAATCCCACTTACAGCCTAAGGTGACGTAAAAAAGATTTGTAATAAAGACTAATAAGTTATCAACTAATCAACCTTAATAGAGAGTCTTAGGTTATGACGATGACGCCTCTTTGTTCTTGCAGATAGTCCAGAATATAGTCGTGGAGAGCTCCTGTTATTAATCTGATCTTGTTCGTCTGTTCTCTCGTCCGCCATTTCGGTCTCTGGCAAACCTAAACCCGCTTGTTATGACACCTGTGATTTCAGATTCCGTTGCTGTCTCTGCCACCCTGTTTCTGCGCACTGCAGCTGTAAACATAATTGTACTTTAGAAATTGATTTAGAATACCATAGTCGTTTTTTTTTATCTATCCAAATATCATAAACCCTCCATGATGCGTTCAAATACCGTACATTATGACCACCATAAAAATAGACTGTTTTGTTATAGTAAATTTCTTATCTTTAAAAATGTTATTATTGTTAAATAATAACATCGATTTGGATAATTTTTGACAGCTGCCAGAAAACTTCATTACCGCCATTACAGGTTAAAATTTGTTTTGTTACATAAAATTCATCGATTTGTTGAATTTAAACCATAAAATGAGCGATCAAAATGTATTTCGGCGACGCCTCCTGATACTGATATGATATATGAGATTTGTTCTAACAAAACAGTATTTTTATGGTGGTCATAATGTGCGACTCCTGAATGCATCATGGAGGCTTGTGATATGTGTGTAGAATATAAAGTAGTGTATGTAACTGTACATAATTAGGCTTTAACACACTCGTGTTTCACCCTTCATTATGTACAGTCACATAAACTACTATAATATATACCTCTACCATATAATAATTTATTTACGATAAAATACAAATTTATATTATAAAAACATTATTTCCTTTGTATTTGCTTGTATTTTATGGTTTTGATATATAGATACTTTATTTTTCAATTCTTAATAAAAATATATCTATGAGAACATTAATCTGAATATAACATTAGTATGGATGTGTGTAATTTTCATACATACCTATAATGACTTTAATCAGATGTAAATTTTTCAAACAGAACTTATTATTCTTTCCAGTCCAGTTACACTGAATTGCCAAAGAGTTGGTGAAAACACGTTCCAGAAGCTTGGCTTGCAGTTCGCTCTTCTGGTAATTGTGCCAGTTCCCTTGCCACCAATATAGCTCAAATTATGTATCTGCAACAAAAGTAAATAACTAGTCAATAAACAATCTAAGTATCACTACATAGTATAAAACAAAGTCGGTTCCTGTCTGTCTGTCCCTATGTATGCTTAGATCTTTAAAACTACGCAACGGATTTTGATGCAGTTTTTTTAATAGAAAGAGTGATACAAGAGGATGGTTTATATGTATAATACATGCATAATTTATTAGCATTGCACTCGTGCGAAGCCAGAACGAGTCGCTAGTATCAATATAAAAATTAATTACACGTATAACTACCGGACGACTCGACTGCACCAAAATGGGATATATTTTCTTATTTGGGACAGCAGAGCTAGTTTTTAATAAAAGCTAAAATTATGTATACTGTTTGCGATATTATTAAATTTTACATAGTAGTATTATAACACTACATACTAGTAAGTATACTATATATCATCAGTGTGCCCAGTAGTCTTGCTTGCTTGTAAAGCTTGTATATCTCTAATAAAATAAATATTTACCAATTGTTCTTTGTGGTCCTCTTCTTGAAGCCAATTTTGAGTATTTATTAGATCGTCAAATGAGTTCAATGGCATGTCTATCTCTATCGGTAAAGCGGCTACTGCAGTTGAAGAGGATGCTATTCTCAATAAAATATCATTTTGAGTTTGCTTCATTTCCTCAATTTCGCTTTTCATGTGTCCAAGGCATTCAGCAATGACATCTTAAAAAATAATAATATAATCAATTTTTCTTATTACAATAGTAGATTCCAAAACCATATAAATAAAATCTATAAGTACAATTAATTGGTGTCCTATCGTTTGACAAAAGTCATTTTACTTTTGAGTCCATCTCCATACAACTCCAGCAACTTCAGCGCCTACACCAAAGTTTAGGTATAAAAGCATCCGAATATCCGATGCCTGTTAATTATCCATCCATAGTCATCTCATTGTTTTAAGTATCACCAGACCATTACAAACTATGTTTCCTAAGGGACAAGAAAATATATGACTTGATTTGTAAAGTTGTAAAAAATAACTATGTATTCTTAAAAATTTTACCTGGAGTAGAATTAATTTTTTCGATGATTGATTGATCCATGACACGATTTCCTGTTTTTTGTGCATGTTTTGATCGCAATGTCGTTGGTGTGGATTCTTCATAAGTCGGAGTTGGGTTATTTGAAGATAACGGAGAATCTGAAAATAAGCAATATTATTATTATGATAATTACACTGAACACTTGAATTTTTGTGACAAGCTTTTATAGCCGACTGTTCTTTTCTTTGAACAACCATTAATTGCTTACTAAAATGATTCTAGACCCAAAATTCGGCAAGATTGCTTTACCACATTATTGTATTATCATAAAATTTAAGTAGGCATGCAAAACTTCAGCTCAATCAGTTGAAAGTTCTGCTTCAAAATCTAGAGGCAAGATTCCACCCGAACAAACATAATAACAAACATATTTACATTGCAAGTAAAATAAAAGCTTGTAAAAAAACTAGCATATCTTATTTAGATTACCCTAAATATGTATATTAAAATCCAACCAGTTCCAAAAGTTCTTCACAGCTCCATCAAACCATTTAAAAAAAAATCTTAAGAGACAAGAAACTATGACTTCAATGTAAAAATAAAGCATTTGTATTTGTTTAATACTTGCCAAAAGAAGAGTTTATTTTTTCCAAGAATGTTTTTTGGGTAAGTTTTGACCGCAATGTTGTAGGTGTGGTTTTCTCATTCCCTGGTGTTGGGTTATTTGAAGATACTGGAGAATCTGTAAGATGAGCAATATTATGAAGTATTATGATAATTATAAGTTTCTGTCAAAATTTAAATTTTTAGGACAAGCTTAAGCTTATATGCGACTGAACTTCTCTTTGAACATCGATTAGTAGCTCACTGAGATGAATCTAAACAATAAAAATATAATTCTATTGTCATCAAAGATAAGTACGTACATGCATAATTTCAGCTCAATCGGTTGAAGATATCTTGAAAATTAAGTTGAAAGATTCCACCCGAAGAAAATAGTCATATCATCATTTTAAAAGTTCGACCGTACCATTTAAAACATTTTTTTAAAGAGTAAAGATGTAAAAAGAAAATGTATTCTTGAAACTAATACTCACCTACAGAGGAGTTTATTTTTTCCAAGAAAGTTTTTTGGGTAAGTTTTGATTTTGACCGCAATGTTGTAGGTGTTAGTTTTTCATTCGTTGGTGTTGGGTTATTTGAAGATATCGGAGAATCTGTAAAATGGGCAATATTATTATTTAGATAATTACATAACAAATAAAATTATGAAGATTTGAGTTTTATTATGTTTCATATATTTTATAAAATAAATTTAAATAGTTCCAAACAGCGTATGTCTATTTATGTATAGATACTACCACATAGGTATACTACAAATACCGTAGCCCAACCAACTTAGTGGTACTCATCTAACTAAATACATATAACCACTAACCACCAAAATTTTTCGTGATTCGCACAAAAGCTGAGAAATTTCTACCTACCATAAAGTCCGCTTTTATGTTAATACAACTACCATACAAATCCTCTTTATTGCACACTTATGACATTGACGGGCCTGACGCCTGGCGTGGCCTGTCTTTATACAAGCCTTAGGACCCCGCCTAACTAAATAATCAAGGATAACTACTTACCTGTTTCATACATAACACGCTTAATGGTATACAGCGGCCAATTTTCTTCAGGTAGGTCTTGTAATAACAAGCATTTATTAAATTTATAGCCTACTTTATGCGGCGGACACAAACACTCTTTCTTTCGTGGCGTAAACCAAGTGTTTCTTATTATGCCTAAAGCATTGTCCTCGAACTCGATTACTTTATACATTGCTTAGGTACTTACTTGAAAATATCAAATACTTAAATACTTGTATTTAACAGTAACACGCACGATCACTCGAAGTCGCGAAACGTTTGTAAGTAAACAAAATGGCGGACCGCGAAGCGGAATGCTTGGCAAGGCTTGGGAAGTGTTGCCAGGTAACTTCACTTAAAAATTACCTCGCTAGTTTTTTTTATCGAGTTCAAAAAGGAGGTTCTTAGTTTGACCTGTAAGTATGTATGTATGTATGTATTCCTGTAGACAAACTGTCATAACAGTTTCGCAGGGCTTTAGATTATATGTAATCTTTGTTGTAAAATTAATAAAGAAATAAATAATAATAATAATAATGTATGTTTGTCCGCGATTATCTCGCGTTTGTTTTTTTTTGTTTTATTATTTTAACCAACTTCAAAAAAGAGGTTCTCACAGTTGAACCAGCATATGTGGTTGTCCGCGATTATAAAGTTGTTCATGAACACCTTATAAAGGTGTTCATTTTGCATAACTTATCTTGAACAACTTTTTAATTTGTGTTTGATAGTTAACAAAAACAAGAACCGACTTCAAAAAAAACTGAAAATAATCCTGTTCATATACAGATTTAAATTGAATCACTTTTTGAAATCGGTGCCAAACCTCACGTAAAGTATAATATATAAATATACCAAACGGTAATCATTAAAGGCTTTATGTGCGGCATCTCGCGTCCGCGGCTTAGCTCCGTGATTATTAGTATTAGAAAGCTGAAATTTGGTATAAGTATGTGTATGTATAACGCCGACAGAACGGTAAAATAAAAATTCAAAAATTTTATCTTCTTTCGGGTACCTCTCTAACACCTAAAGTGGGGGCGTAACGATGGGAGGAGTGCCCCTATGGTGTGGGCTTCATAGTGGGAGTCCTCCAGGTCGTTTCTCCACCGGTCCCTCACCCAGCGCTGCACCTGTCGGCGCTCCTCACGCAGCTCTTCGGAAGCGGGGAACTCATTAAGGGCTCTGCTCTCACCCGCTCCCTGTGCGCCTCCGCGAGCCCCTGGACATCCAGCTCCCAGGGCGTGGTGCCCGCCAAGGCGCCCGCTGCCACAGCACTTTGGGTGGGCATAGGTTAGCCTGCTTTGCTAGTCTTTGTTTTAGTCCACTTTTGTGGCCGATGATGGGATGCGGATAGGCAGAGGGCCGGTGAACGGCATTTGGAGGCTAGCCTTTCCACCCAAAGGGTGCCTCAGCGTGTCTCTGCAGCAGCAGAGTTCAAGTCTGAGTTCGGGACGGGTTAGTGGTAGCACGTAAAAGTGATTACTATCAACATTAAGAAATGTCGGTTCTTGTTTAAAAATAGCTGTTTTTTTCTCGGCGCTAGTTTTCCTAGAGTATCCTACCATTTTGGAATCTTGGTTAGTTGCGTCAACTTTTTAAAACACTTGCCATAGTAGTGTCAATACTTTTTTTATGTACCATGATGAGTCAAAGTGGACTAAAAGAAAAATTCATTCAAAATTTTTGGGGTAAAAATAAATTTGATTATTTTTTGTGTTAAAACTACATGTATTCTGATATTTTTAAGGGCTGTGGTGGCTAGCAGTGCTACTTAGGTTGCCGATACAAAAAAAATATCTGAAATATTCCAAAAATTCTAGACATGGTCGTTAAAAATACCATTAGGGGTGTCGATATTTTAAGAATTTCATTTCTTTTTAATAATTTCTAAAGGGATTGAGATATATTTTAAATCATTACGGGCTGCGATAGATGTAGTTTCATTGTGTAACACACAGAAAAAGCACCCCCACACTCCAGAATGGAAAGTGTGTGATGACACGTACTATCGAACGGCTGATGATAACTCGGTCATATTCTTACATATTTTTTTTATTAATTATAGCTACCGTATTCCCGTTTTCCTATTAAATTATATCCACAGATATAAACAGGTAAGTACCTGGTAAATTGAGTAAATACCGTAACTAGGTACCTATGTAAGGTATTTCCCTACCGCACATTCCTAGACCCTGGAGACTATCCTAGAACAGAGGTACTTGTCAAGACATTCCGAAAACCCGAACACGATGGGATTCTGTTAAATAATTGAGATTTTTATTTCTTTCTCAATCGATTTCTCAATCAAGTACCGGGAAGAGTGAAATTGAACTAACAAGATTTGACAATAGGCATACAGACAAGCATACAGCCTAATACCTCATACAAAGATGACGTTAGTGGTGATAATAGCTATTTTGTAACATTTCTACACACCCCTAATTTAATATTTTTAATAAATATAGTACAAATAGTTTATACCTACCAAATCGGGTAGAAACGGGTAAATACCCGGTAGATTGAGTAAATACCGGGTAAATACCCGATAAACACCTTGGGTATTTACCCATCTCTAATGATTCCGCGTAATTAGAACAATTTAGCCGAAAATAAAACTAAAAAGAGGCCAAGAGCGAGTCGAACTAGCGTACGAAGTTCGGTACCATACGTATAAAATGGCAAAAAAAAAACACGTTTGTTGTATGGAAGCAGCACTTCAATATTTATTATTATTTATTATTTGTTGAATAGGCTAGTAGACCCAGTTTTGAAATATATTTCAAATGGTTAATAATTATCTTACTAGCTCTAAAAAAATGTGTTGTATTTTTGTGAAAGCTAGAAAGCTAAATTTTATCAATTGAAAATTAGAAATTTCATGATCAGTCAAAAACGCCGTCCGCCATTTTTGCCTTTTGCTAATCTGTGGCGTGACGTACAATTACCTGTAAATATTTGAAATTCGACCGTCGTATAGTGCAATTCCGCTCACTCCAATATACTTTGAGAGGAGATCGAGAGGGACGGCACTATTCGAAGTCGTCACAGTAGACTTTCAGTTTTGTTTACATGACCGATGACGTCACTATCATAAGCGAAAATGGCGGACAGCGTTTTAAGCATTTCAAAATACAGATTAAAAACCATATTTTCAAATTCAAATTTTTCAGCCATCTTTCACTTTTATGAATTGAAAAATATATATGTAGGTTTCCTTTGCTAAATACTATACGGAATAAACATTAGTTTATTACAATTTGACATGAGTCAACTAGCCTATTACAGTAACCAACATCAAAATCAACTTGACTTAAATCTCATAAAACTGGCAAAAAAAGGAAAGTAATTTCAACATTGCTTCGATCTGAAAATAATATAATAAAGATGTAAAATGTTCAAGATAAGATACCACGCGGACGAAGTCCCGGGCAACACAGTTATCTATACATATAAAAGAAGAAGTCCTGACTGACTCATCAACGCACAGCCGAAACTACTAATGTTAGAGTTGATTTTTGCACAGTAGGTTACTTTTATAACGTGGGCTAGGGGTAAGAAGGGATTTTTGAAAATACCTCCCCTAAGAGGGTTAAATAGGGGAGCAAAAGTGTGTATGGGGGAAACTGTTTTTTTTTAGCTAGAGACTACTTATTAAAAAACACAGAAAGTGCTTTCAGCGTTTTAGAAAATTCTACCCCTAAGGGGGTTAAATAGGGGTGCAATATTTATATAGGAGAAACTTTATTTTTTGAACTAGAGACTTTAAACTTTGTAGAAAGCTTACTTAATCAAATACCAAAAAAAGTAAATTTAGTGTTTTAAAAAATTCCGCCCTTGCAGGCGGAATTTATTCGGAGGGTGAAATAGGGGTGCAAAGTTTGTATGGGGGAACTTTTTTTTGAGCTAGAGACCTAAATCTTTGTAAAAAGATTACTTATTAAAATACAAAGTACTTTCAGTGTTTTGGAAAATTTCACCTCTAAGGGGGTTAAAAAGGGGTGCAAATTTCGTATTGGGAAAATTTCATTTTTTTTTAGCTAGAGACTTGAAAATTTGTAGAAAGAATTATTATATTATATTATTATATTGAGCCTGTCATATCCCACAGCTGGGCAAAGGCCTCCCCCCTTTTCTGCCAGTGATCTCGGCTTAAGGCAATTTCTGACCAATCCTTCAAGAAGAAATCCAAGTCGTCCCGCCACCGCCGGCGAGGTCTGCCACGTTTCCGTTTTGAGTTTTTAGGCTTCCACTCTGTAGTGGTCTTGGCCCACAACTCATCCGGCATACGGCAAACGTGACCAGCCCATTCCCACTTGGCCGCTTTCCGAGCTACGTCAACAATTTGGGTCTGGGAGCGTAGAGTGGTAGAGTGGTATTACTACTACCTACTGTGCGAAGAAAGAATAACTTATTAAAATACAAAAAGTAATTTCAGCGTTTAAGAAAATTCTATCCCTACGGGGGTAAAAAAGGTTGAAGGATTTAGTAGTAGGGTAGTAATTTTGTATGTCAACAGGTGGCGTTAGTGTACGGATTGAATGGTTTTTTCAAGTCATTATTTATGAAAAAAGGTCATTATTTATTATTATTAAAAGAGATACTCTTCATTAAACTGCCTCGAACTCTCGATTTCCAGTGCTGAGTTTAAGATTATTTTAACAGCCTTACGATATTTAACTTCTTTTTTAATCTCACTCATAATAACTAAGATCCCCAGTTTCTAACTCCAAATCCATGCGTCGCTCTTTATCTTGCAAAGTCATTTTTACCAAACATTAAAAGCATCAGCTAACTGACGGAATAAATATTAAGCATCCTGCAAACAATTTCATCACCATCTAAAATGTCAGATTCGTTGTCTGCTTTTAACATAGATATAGTATAGTAGTTATAGATTTGCCACAGAGAGACCAGGCGTAAGAGAAAGACATATAATGACGTCAAAATGTGGGGTTGCCATGGTCGCAAAAAAAAGCCCCATAAAAAGTGGTTAGAGAGAAACGTTCCAAGTACGCAAATTCACATTTTTTTTTTACTCATTTTCTAATAACATCAAATAAAGGATAAAAAATTATGTATTCCATTTTGTATATTTTTGAAAATATTCCAATTAACGATTAAAAATCTGTTTGTTCCTCATTTTAAAAGACCATAGGCGAAAGGTAATTAATTGGTCACAGCGCAGTAAATCATAAGTCGGACTATTACTAAGGCGGATTTAGTATAAAAATTGTAGCGCTGTTCTTTTATAGGCTACGACCACATATCTGTGGCTACGACTGTCAATTTTCCACAAGGTGTCATTTGAGTGCTGATTGATTTGAGTCTTAGATGACGCTGCTTTCACCTTTATATTTAGTATTTTCAAAACTAGTCCGTATAATCAAATAAAAATAATATACTTGGGTTCTCTGATAATAAAAATAATGAAATTAGTTTAAACTTTAAATAATATGTATTTACAACAATTGTTTCTAAACAAAATTTTTGATTTGCTCTTGAGTACTGTAGAATTTTTCTAGCCAGTACTAAAAAAATATGGTGAAACTTCTTCTTTTTCTTCTATTCTACTCAGGATACTTTTAATCCATCGTGACAGTCCACGTTCATGGACGCACCGCCTTATTGGGACATTCTGTAACAAAGCAAAATTAAATAGTAAAATTGTAAACGACATAAGTAGATAGGATATCACCAATACTAGTTGCGACAATTAAATTTTTCTCAGGCCTTGCTATTCATTTTTTACACGGTTCTTTCTCTGTCGGAATCGGAGAACTGAAAATTTTAAAGGTTGAATCAAAGGGCCTTGGCAATTTTAACTGTTTAATCTCACGCACAACACATTAATATAATAATATTCTAAAATACAATAGACATGTCAACTACAATACGATGTTTACGTTTCAGCAGCTGTCAACGGAGTAAATCAAAATCAACATTTAATCTGATATCTGTCACTAGATTTGAATAGAATCAAATCTAGAACCTTAAATTGTCGATTGCCAGTCTCTCATGACAGAAAATATCAATTTGCTATAGATTCCCCAAATATGGGGGTAATTTTTATTTTATATCTAGGCATCCCCAAATTGGATTATAAACCGACTGATTTATTTAGACGTCTATGTTAGCTGGCTTCTATCGTAGATTTATGCTACGCAATTTGACCGACTTGCAATATTTACAGGTCAAAATGCTCAGAGTTAATAATTTATAGATTTTTCCTATTTTATCAAGTTTTTTCACGATATAACTAATGATTTAAAACTTTGTAACTTGATTCTTGTGAGATTTGAGAAAGAAATAGGTGATCAAAACACAAAGAAACTTGTACTTACGCATGAAATGTAAAATCAGCTTATTTTCGTTAACTGTTGCTTTTCTAACCAAACACTGAACACCCCACCATTTTTGAGGCTACACACAAACACTCCACATCCGTTAATATGTCAATTATCTGGTAATAATAATTATTTCATACACAAATCTTCTATTTTTATACCGCTTTTGATACTACCTGATTGTTTTGCTTCGAATTTGAAGTGTGCCAATAACCCGACCATGAAAAAATGCTCGGTCGCTGATAAAGACAAAACATGGCACTCTTTTCTATTTCTTCTTTTAGGAATCGCAATAAGGCTATCTTTATCTATCAAAGCGTGTCAGACCCTTGGCTTTTAAGATATTCAAATTTAATTTTAAAATACAATCTGAGATACAGTCCACATTTTAGATTGTATTTTAAGAAGTTGAGTGTGGACTGTGTGATCTAAAATGTGGGCTGTATCTTAGATTGTATTTTAAAATTAAATTTGAATATCTTTAAAAGCAGACAACGAATATGAAATTTTAGATGGTGGATAATTAGTAAAAAAAAAATACTAAAAGTTGAACTACTTTATAGTTTCCTAGATACTACGAATATTAAGATATTTACATTTTTAACTTACGAATAATGTGTGGACTGAGTGAGCACTTACAAACATTTATTATCCAAAAATCTGCCACGTTAGCGGTTTTTTTTTGTATTTTACAAATTCCCTTATGAGTTTTACTAAACTATACACATATATAGAAGTTTCAATCTGCAGTTTTTCTATCAGAAATTGGGTTTACGAAAGTGTGCGGATTGAGTGAGCATAAGAAATTATTTGTAAAACTTTAAATACGTAACCAGTGGATCTACAAATTATTATACCTACCTTAAGCATAGTTTTTACTAAAAATTAGGATATAAATATTATATGTTAAATAAATACATTCACAGATTTCGTTGGTTGTTTGTGAGAACTGAGTGAGCACACGTTAATTAATGTAATTTTTTTATTTATCGTTTTACAAATTCATCAATTAGTTTTACAATTGTTTTAGAACTTTTACTAAATGATCAGCACATTTTTTTTTTCATTTTTGAAAGGTGCTCACTCAATCCACACGCACACGCTTGACACCACTGAGAGTCGTCGAAACTGATGTTGAGGATAACCTCCAAAGTGTATGTTACACGTGGCATTGAAAACCAATGATAGGTATATGCACCGACAAATTTTGCAGATGTTCTATGAATCTCGCCATTGCAGCTGCCTGGTATTGAACCATACTACTAACCGCTAACTATTATAGCGTTACTCGATTTCTCACGCGCTTTTGATACTATAGATCATACTTTGTTACTTTCCAAGCTGTCCTATTACGGTTTTGAGACTAGTAGTGTAAAATGGTTTGCTAGCTATTTTTTAAGCGGACGCACTCAACGTGTTGAACTGAGCAATTCTGACAGTACTTTTACAGTTTCTGTCACTCAACCTGTCACTAGAGGAGCAACTCAAGGATCTATTCTTGGTCCTATAATTTTTATTTTATACAGTGCTGATATCATTGACAGTGTCAGAAACTGTAAATGTCATTTGTACGCTGATGACCTACAAATATCTCAAGCCAGATGACACGGAAGGAGATGTCTCCAAACTAAATTAAGATCTGAGCCGAGTGGCGCGTTGGTCAGAACAAAGTGGCCTTGTTCTGAACCCTTTAAAATCGAAGTTTCTTGTGATGGGTACAAAGCAGAGTGTCGCTAATGTAATGGCCCTTAACCCCCAGGTTTCTATAGACGATGAACCTTTAGAATGTGTCTCTAAAGCTAGAAATCCCGGTGTTATCATGGATATCTGTAGACATACGAATAAAACTTTGCGACTCTCTAATTCTCTTCCAAGCTTAATTACGCTGATACGGTGTTTGGCCCATGTTTGCTTTCTCGTTCTAAAAAGTTGATTCAGCGCTTACAAAATGCGTGCGCAAGATTCTGTTATCCCATTTCAACTCGAGCACACGTTACTCCCTTCTATAACAAAGGTAAGCTTCTCAAGATGGAGGCCCGCCGTACTATGCATTTAGCCACGCTCCTTTTCGGAATTATTAATTTTAAAGAGCCTTCGTACCTTTTTCAAAACCTTCGTTTCACCAAGCCAAAACCTAGACGTGCCCTTCGCCTTATCTGTCCTCGACACGGAAGCGCTTCCTTTCGTGGCAGTTTTAGTTACTCTGCCACGAAATGCTGGAACAATATCCCACCTCCAGTCCAAAATGCTTCTTGTATATCTATTTTCAAGAAGCGTTTAAAATTATTTTTGTTAGACCAGCAAAGCAGCTTGATCCAGCACAGTAAGCCTTTCGTGTTCCAGGTCGGATTATATTCTGTCACAGTTTGATTGCCATTTTGAAAAGTTTCAATGTGTTAGTTTTAGTCACGGTTTTGTGAGATGAACATTAATTGCCTACTTATCGTAATTACATAAATGTATTATAATCTGTTTGTTCACTTAGTTTTGGATCAATGGGAATATGAGTGTATAACGTGCAGTCCTGTTTCGCTCAACATGTGGATCCACATAATACCAGACGTCAAATCACCCCGTGGTTTGGCAATTTGCTGAGTGGACGCCTTTTTCGCATAATACTTATGATTTTTTTTTCATGTTTATAGTATGTAATCCTAATTGCAGCAAAATAAACCTTTCTTTCTTCTTTCTAATCGCCTCAAAAGAAATTGAAATCTGATATCGAGTCCATATGTTAACGGTTAGGACGAGTTTCAGGATTAGTAATTTCTATCGCCAGGTCATCAACATGAGATGTAGGATGACTGTTATACTCAAATAGTATGAATAGCTTTATTAAATTTACGAGACAAAACAAAAATACGTGCTTATCAAATTTAAGGGTTGCTCTCGATTTTCCAGGGATTCCATTATCAGATCCTGATTTGGCGAACAGGAGGACAACTCTGAAAGACACTTTCGATAAAAAAAAATTGAAAAGTTATCGACACCTGTGAAAGACACACCTATAATAAAAAAATGATTTTGAAATTTTTTAAATGTTATCGACAACTAGGTATATGTTTACCATTTTTTTACCTTCTATGTGCATTCAACAACCATTTCTGGGCTCATATAATCTAAATAAACAATTCGATTGTGACGATACGAGCTGTGAAGTAATTAATAATTATTTTTTAACAAATGGTGTCTTTGTTTTTAGATGTATCCCAATTGACAGAGAAATCGGTGAATATAGATTTAAATAAAAATACAACTTGAAACTTCCTCTTTTTGAAATCGTAAAATGTTTTTCATTACTATTAGGGCGATTCTCTGTAAGGTCGTAATTGGCTGTCCCGACCGATTATTTCAAAACGTGATATAATTATTTAAAGAAAAAGCACGTCTTATGTAACTTTAACCCCGAAACTTTATGGTCCATTATTTATAGCACTATAACTATTTTCAGCGTTTTTTCTAGACGTGATAGAAGCTCTAAAAAAACAGTCCCCTGGCTGTCCCCATCACTGTATTCCCACCTAAAAGGGAAATTTACAAAAAAGTTATTAAAACTAAATGCAATTGGCAATGAATATCATACAGTAAAACAATTACATTATGTTATTGCCGTAAAACAAACTTTGATTACAGTTTGCATTTATTCAGTAGTCCTGTAAATTTTGTCCTTAGAATTTGTATACAGTCCCCTGCTAAAAAAATAATCAATAATAAAACAAAACCATTATGGTTACAAACATTCTTTTAAAGTGAAACGGAGTGCGATTATACTGCGATGCTGGCAACCATGCCGAATGCGGCAGTGAGACGCTATTTTGTTTAGTGTCAGAGCGTCATTTGTGCGGTAAACACGCGTTTTTACCGCTACCGCACACAGTCCTCTGGTAAGTAATAACATTTACGTTAATTAATTTAATTATGTTTAATAATAAATAATTGGTCTTAAATTTATGTCTAAAGTGATCGGTAGGATTTGAAAAAACTATTTTACATCAGTTTTGCAAATATTGTGAAATTTGACCGAAATACACAGTCCCCTACCAGAAAATGAAGCAGTCCCCTGCTGTTCTTCACTGCACGGGACTGTAGATTTTGCGTATTGGTTATTATGTATATGTATTGTCTAAGTCAATTTATCTGCTATTCTGTGATATAAATGTAATCTAGAATAATCAAAGTGTCATTGCTTCGCATTACTTCTTTTATAAACTCAATTATTTTGCACAGGCTGATCAAACACACATGATATGGCTCCTAAAAAGAAAAAGTTATTCCGAGAGGAATTGCTACAGAAAAAAGAGAGAAGCAGAGCGACTAAGATACCAAAAAAGAAAAAAATACCCTCAAAAGAGGGATGAAATGAGAGGTAAGGAGAATTTAAAATACCAAAAGAAGAAATAAACGGCTTTGCGGAAGTTAGTTAAGGATATGACACCTCGTGAACATAGAACTGTCTTAAAGAAGTGGAAAGAATTTTTTGTTATGAATGTTTAAAGAAAGTTATGTTTTCTGTTGATATTTTCTTAAAGAAACTTTTGTTGATTATTGATATGCAAATATGCCATAGTAAAAATAAATGATTGATTAACGTAAAATTACTTTTATCTAAGTGCAAAAGTCCCCTTTCTCACGAAACAGCCCCCTGTCCCGTTTAAAACAGTCCCCTCACGCCAGAAACAGTCCCCTCTTACGATTTTTTTGAAAATCGTTAATAACTTTGAAAATACGTATAATTTCAGTGGGCCTCCTTACTAAAATAATAGTTAATTTTCTTAACTAAAATAATAGTTAATTTTCTTCTAAATAGAATTCAGATTTTTGGAAATAGGTAAAAAAACATACCAGGACAGCATTTGTATGGGACCAATACGAGCTTACAGAGAATAAGCCATTAATAGAAAAATAGCTCCTATTTTAATATATTTTTAAAATGCCTTTAAAATTTATTTTCGCATAATATATTATTTTTAAAACCGGGACCATAAAAGTAACAAAAAAATGTCTTAAAACCAGTTTCTTTCTAGTTCCGCGAGGGTGTCAAAAATTCCGAAAAACGGAACAAACGGAACTAAACGGCAACACTGAGTCGCGCGGGCGCGAGCGAGCGCCACGCCATCACAAAATGGCCGCCACCCTACCGCCGCTCTCGGCCCTTGCTACTGCGTCTCTCTCTTCTCCTGTTCTGCGTTCATAACCGCGTCGTGCATCTTAATGCTGCTATTACACTTTCCTAAAGAGTTATCTCCATACATGTCTCACATATTTTGACGACGCGTTTGGCTCGGTTGGTAGACACCTGCCTACTGAGTCAGCGGTCCCGGGTTCGAATCCCGGCCGGGGCAAATATTTGTGCAAAATATTTGTTCTTGGGTCATGGATGTTATCTATATATGTATTTATATATTATGTATATCGTCGTCTAGTACCCATAGTACAAGCTTTGCTTAGTTTGGGACTAGGTCGATTTGTGTATGATTGTCCCTTAATATTTATTTATTTATTTTACATATTGCTGCATCCCTCTCGTCAGTGACTATTTAGGAAAGTGTGATTGCCGTATAATACTCAAAGGCGCGCACACATTCATTTACCTACTGTACTTATTGCATTAAATAATTAAAGAAATTTGGTATTAGGTATATAAGACTAATTAAAAAAAAAACATTTTCTTAATAAATATAACTAATGATCGTTGTCTAAACTGTTGCATTGGCCCAACGCTGGTAAATGCTTGGGCGAAATGATAATATCTTACGGTCTTGGGCCAATGTTAGTTGATACCTAATAGGTGCTAATAGGGCCTACTATAAATACACTAGTATAGGCCCAACGTTGGTAAATGGTTGGATATAATGATAATAATTTACTGTATTGGGCCAATGTTAGTTGATACCTAATAGGGCCTACGATAAATACACTGCAGAAATGCCAACAGGTATTGCCTAACGGTTGGCAGTAGTGGTATAGGCCCAACGTTGGTAAATGGTTGGATGTAATTATAATGTTTTACTGTATTGGGCCAATATTGGTTCTACGAAGGCAATCTAACGACAAAATCCCAACGTATTCCCCACCGTTGGCCAATGGATGCCAACCAGAAATGCTACTAGGGTAGTGCCCCGCTTCTTTTTTATTCGTCTTGATGGGGGCACTTACTATTAGGCGTCTGTTTTAGGCCAAAATTCCGGCACAAACGTATGCCTAGTATACAAGCCCTATAATAATAAAATCGAAATAATCCGTTTAAGAAACAACTCTTACGGTAATTATTTACAATCAGTAGTTACCTACGAACCTGACGCAAAAATTTATTGCCACGAAATTATTAATTACCTACATCGAAATTAATCAATTTGCTGTCACGTAACAAAATAAAGATAAAACCTATTTAAGTCTTAACCCCACTTCTTTCCGCGGTCGAATGAATTTGAAATTGATAAGTATTATTATGTATAATCTACCATTACCATTATTTCCATGGAAAAAAAAAACCGCCCAAAGTGCGAGTCGGACACGTGCACCGAAGGTTCCGTACAAACACTTCTGGCCGGGTTAAGTTAAATTTGCACATGGTATGTATGGCGCCACATATACAAATGAGGTGCAAAGTTAACGCAACTGATCATGTTTGTTGTATGGGAACCCCAGATAAACAAACGATTAGGATATGCGCCAGATTGAGCGAAATGTTTAAATACAGTATGGCACTTAACTAATATGTGTAACGTTCGAAGTATAAGGATACCGCGCGTCACTTACGTCATTTTAAAGAAAATTATGAAATTTTGCGATAACTCAAAAACGGCACGACCGATTTTATTCAGTATAGTTTTCATTGAAAGAACATATATGGCAAGTGGTTGAAAAGTTAGGGGGGGGACGCAATTTTTTTTATTTTCGGAGCAAAAACTGCTGACTTGATAAAAATTTAATGTTTGGAGACCCCTATTATTTTTAAAAGACCTATTCAACGACACCCCATACGTGTTGAAACGAAAAAAAAATTTACCCCGCTTTAGGTGTTCGAGAGGTACCCGAAAAAAGTTTTTTTTGAAGTTTTTATTTTACCGTTTTGTCGGCGTGATACATACACATACTCATACCAAATTTCAGCTTTCTAGTACTAACGATCACGGAGCTAAGCCGCGGACGGACGGACAGACGGACATGGCGAAACTATAAGGGTTCCTAGTTGACTACGGAACCCTAAAAACGGGAATCGCATACGCATACGTCTTCAATCTAAAAAACAAGAATGAAGCATAAGTAGATGGTTTACTTCACGTTTCTTTAAAGGTTGTGCTCTGAGGGTGAACGGTGACCTCGGCCAGCCGCAGCCGGTGTACATGCGCAACAACCAATACGTGGAGGCGACCGGCACCACGGGGCAAGTTCACCTGAACGCGGGTGAAGAACTCCTCCTGGCCTGCACTGGCTCAGGTAGAGCCCTTAACCACCCAAACCTCTTAGTCCAAATACAAGAAGCGGTTAGTAAATATTTCATTACATTTCATTTAGACCACAAGTCAAAAAGTCCTCGCCGGCTGCACTGGCTTGGGCAGAACCAAGAAGCTGAAAATTTCAACAGTGACCTCTACTATTGTTATCTGACAGATACAGATGGCTTCCCAAAAAAGAAATGCTTACTCTTTTTATTTCCCTGTATATCCAGAAAAAAAAAGCTACGTTACAAAGTTATATTTTGTTTCCAGAGAGTGACCTGCATTAGAGATAACCTGGTGTCAGGTCCTGGATGGCTGGGACGCGACAGCGAATTCATTGAATTGACTTGTACTTCAAACGCTCAGTACGAAGCCCGAGAGACCACTGAGAGATGCTATGGCGACAACGTCGTAGTCGAGTATGTTCAAATGTCAACTTTTTCACGGGAAATTAGTAGAATAAAAAAAACATTTCAGGAAACCTCAAAACATTACTGACAACAAAGTTACTGTTTTTAAGGATAGGATTCGTAGTCACTGGCGTATGGCGGCCCCTGTTATGGTCTTGTTTCGATAAGAACCGCCTGGAGGTGTTGTATGTGAGGTACGAACAGAAACCTCAAAACGGGGAACATCAGACCGGAGTTACTCGTCCTGGCTGGCTGGGTGAGACCCTCTTATTCCTATTTGAAGGCTTTATGTTATTGATGAACAATGGTTGACATAGGTACCTACTACAAATACGAAGATGTAAACAGTGAACAAATATTAGACCCTCAAGGCCCTGGCTTTTTATTGTTGGGCCTACTGCTCAAGGCACCATTTCAAAACCGGCCAGAGTCTCAATCCTTTTCACTGTTTTTAATGTTTTTATATCTTTGTACCAATCCTTGCTTTGTACTTAATGTACAATAACTAGGCAGTTAATACTTAATCAATTTCCAGTGGGTGGAATGTACCCAGGTGTTTCCGGCGGCATCGACTCCCACTACACACAAGCCAGCCAGATTGCTACTTTATCGGAACTTGTTGGCCAAGAGATGGCTGATAAGTACATCCAACTGAACAGCCGATACTTGGCCCGTGGTCATTTGGCTGCCAAGACTGACTACGTGTTTGCTACCGGCCAACGTGCTACTTTCTTCTTCGTGAACGCTGCTCCTCAGTGGCAGCCATTTAACAACGGCAACTGGGACTGGATTGAACAGGCAATTATTTTTGTTTTATTGTTGTTCCCAAATGTAGTTAATGGATCACTGATTCAGGGGCACTTAGATAAATGTAGAGCTTATCTTCTGTACCCAACGAAAGGCGCTATATCTTCTCTTAAACTCATTACTAAATACTTCCAGTGCAACATAACGCTTACACCTTCTTCTTTGCTGTTCCAATTCAAGCACTGAATCAAGCTGACTAGTGTTTACAGCTTTATTCTAAATTCTCCACCTAAATCACATTAATCACAGACATCATTGAAGTAATCATTACTTTTCGTTTCAGTTTTATATATTTACATAGTTCCCGTGCTAATTTAAACGTGAACCTACACAGAACAACCGCGCCCGGATCGCTGCAGCGGGATACAACACAATCGTGTACACGGGCACCTTCGGTGTAGGCGTGATCCGTGATGCCAACGGGGGACACCACGAGTTGTACCTGTACACCGACGGAAACAACAACAAGCAGCTGCCCGTCCCCCGCTACTTCTACAAGGTGAGCCATTTTTATTAAATGATTAACATCTACCATTTTGAAGACTTTCGAAAAAAGGAATCAAACAAAAATCTATATCATTACTCACAAAATTTCACGAGAAAAACGGTTATAAATGTGACTTCTAGACGAGAACAGCTGGAAATCCGCCAATTTTTGGCCAATCTAGAAAGTAAACGCTTCGCTTGCTGTCGCTCGGTCGATCATCATGCATAGGTGCGGAATAGAAAAGTTCGTCACTATTGAACCTTAACATTACCTACCTTTTAATTCCCCAACTATTACACCACCAATGTCCATCGTGGCATGTATGTAAATATGAAGAACTAAGTATTACCAGTAACTCCTGCGGTGCGGAGGAATGAACTTCGCGTCATATATACAGGGACGTATTTACCCTAGGGCGATCCGGGCCAATGGCCGCCCCTGGCCGATTGCATTTTGTTTTGGTATTAGCGCCATTCAACCAACTAATATGTACCTATACCTACTTCACACCTTTTTTTGTCAATCCACAATTTAAAATTAACATGAAAAATAACAAGAACTAGTTAGTCTTGGCCGAAAACATGCTTAAGTAAGTTCGTCAATATCTTCGGGGCGCGTCTGTAAGTTCCATGCTCCAAATTTAGGGCGCGCGCGGGGCGCGGGCGCCGTGCGAGGTCGCGGGGCGGCATGGCGAGAGGGGCAGGGACTATAGGCCATACATTGTATCAGCGTCAGTGCCCCCCATCTGTACCGTGGGAACCCAGAACGATACCTACACGTCGCCTGTCGTGGCCGACACGCTTAGCCAGTCGGTTGCCACACGCGCTCACGGCCGGACGCCGCCGGTCGCGCTATAAAATCACCAAAAAAATGGCTTCGTCGCGAATGACTGACGGCGCTGCAGTGTTGCGGGGTGTAAAAACATAAAAGCAACATATATTTATCCTTTTTTTCTTTGCCGACAGACGATGAAATGTTATTAAAAATTCTTAGAACTTAATAAGCACCTACCTAGAAACGCATTGCATACACTGTTATAATAGATACATGTAATGTTGCATAAATAAACCTACCTACTTAATATACTTAAATTCCTACCTATATCAACCTACCTATATCAACAAGTGACAATAATTTACTCACTAACACTAAGATTTACCAAATCAGTTCAGTGTGGCGGGAGAGTGCATTGCACGGCCTAAAAAGGGCGTAAACGTCGGCGTTGTTCTTGACACTTAAGACCTTTTGCAAGGAATGCATTCGCAAAGATAAAACGCGTGATCAGATTATTATAAAACAACTTGTACCTAGTGACTGTTTCGAAGCTTGTAATGCTAGTATTATACAATATGTAACACATTATATATAGGCACCTACCAAACTTTATTTAGTACTTACTAACCGATGACAGTAGGTAAGGTACTTACCTTACCTACTGTCATCGGGATATATTTAGGTTACTTAGGTACCTGCACAGAGAGTTGTTTTTGGTTCAGGTTTCTGGTATGTTCAGATAGAATAGGTAGGTAAGATTCCGATATACCTACTCGGAAATTTAAACGATTTTGATGGTGTGCCGCAGCGCATGTGAATACCTATTTCTAGTAGGTACCTAATGATAATTAAATTTGACTAATAAATTTAAATAAATCGATCGTATTTTCATTAATCTTGACTTTTTATAAAATCGTTTCTAAGCGGTGTCAACCCTAGCCTCGTTTTGCCGGCACGTGCGGCCAACGACCGGCGCGTTCAAGGTCGCTCCATTGTTAAATTGAGTAGGCATGAAAAGCAGTAGGTATTTGCCTTTTTATTCAGACATGGGTATCTGTTCGAAGAACTATTATATTAATCTGTGTCAGCGTTGCCAGATCGGATCTTTTTACACTATATCGGTCAATTTTGTTACTACGCACCCCCGCGCCGAAAAATTTCGCGCTCGGGTTTTCATCTGATTGTGTTACTAGTTACACGCACCCCCGCACCGAAAAAATTCGGGCTCGCTGCGCTCGCGTCAATATTTATTTCTATTACAATATATACTATGCTACGCACTACGTAGTCTACGTACCTTTTTTCTGATTGTGTTACTACGTACCCCCGCGCCGAAAAATTTCGCGCTCGCTACGCTCGCGTTTTTTCTGGTTGTGTTACTACGCATCCCGAAAAATTTCGTGCTCACTGCGCTTGTGTTTTCATCTGATTGTGTTTACTACGCACCCCATCGCCGAAAAATTTGGCGCTCGCTGCGCTCGCGTTTTCATCTCATTGTGTTATGGCCCATAACATTTTTTTTTCTTATGACCTAACCCTTACACTTGCTATATCTAAGTAGTGCTTGATAGAAAAAACTACCATTGTATTAAAAAAAAGTTAAATATTTCCTTGACTTCTGGGGCAGCGAAACTTATAGGCCCGGGGCGCCAAATTTCAAAATACGTTCCTGCATATATCGTAATATTATGAAAAAACATCACTGATTTTGGGCCTCCATGCACCAGCGCCGTCGCTGCCTAGTAATGTATATCTTTACCTATTATATCTGAACTTCTTTCAGTAATTTTACAATGTGGGCGTCGATGTAGTAAACAATGTTTACTGAACAGCGCTATGTTGTATTCGGAGAGAGCGCTCACGACACTAGGCGTAGCGTAGCGCTAAGACAGCATTAATATTTTCTTATTTAGACGCATAAAAATGCACTAACGTGCAGCTGCCGAGTAAAATAAACTTTTGAATTTTTAACAAGCAGAAAATGCTTATTTTATTTATAGTACATATTAGTTCTGTCGCTACGTGCCTTGTGGGAGCGGTCCCAGCTTATTCGATTCGAGGCACCGCACCACGATGACAGAACTAATATGTGTCAATCCTTCCGGCAATTATGTGATATTGCAGCTTACGTTTTGCGCCGTGTGTGTGGTATCGCATTGGTAAACGAAAAAATATCTAAACTTTATATGATTTTTCGCTTGTATCTAAGTCACAGGCGACTATAATTCCAATTTATCTTTTCTGCTGATTGAAAATCTACAAACCTTAAAAAAATATATTTTCATACATACTTTACCTACGAATAAAAAATGTTTCTTGATTAGCTTTTAAACTCACACACATACCTACATACAAAACCGACCCCAAATTATAATTCCATACCGCTACCACACGAATGAATAATGTCTTAGTGAAGTTTGTTGTTTAGCTCAAGTTAGGTTCTTTTCTGTTTGTCATTTTCTTTCTTAAGAGAGGTGCAATTCGAAATGTTAACAGTTTTACAACAATTTAATAAATATTTCGATTTTCAGGTGTTCTACGAGCCGTCGTTACGCCGAGGCATAGCTTACATCGGCATCAACGACATCTACGCCACGGAGGAGGAGGTCCGTACCTGGACCTTCTGCACGGACCGCTGCCGCAACAACCCTGACTTCGACTGGCTGCGCTGGCAGCCCGACCGCATCGACATTGGCTACAGCTTCTGCTGCGAAGTCAACGACTTCAGGAGAACTGTGCCCCATCTTCCGGAGTTCCAAGTTGACGGTCTTTTGTTCTAAGCTGTGACAGTTAAAGTTCTGAAATCAGTTTCCATTACGAAACATTATCTCTGAATATTAAGTATTTTTTGTTACGTTTTATTAAATAAATCGGAATACAGTTGCATTTGTATGGTATTAATTCCTATTTATAACACCTCGCTCACTGCGACATGATTTTTGAAGCTGTCATCTTATTATTGGACAGTTTTTTATAAGATTTACAATTGGTTTTTGTAACCAATGTACATACCTTAGAATTGGACCGGGTGTGTGTATTCGGGAAATAGTCTGCCAAAAAGCGGGAAACCAATATTTATGCTTACCTAATTCATATCAGACATAGACATCATACTTAGCTATAGTAAGCTTGTGTTATGGGTACTAGACGACAATATACACTAAACATCAGAAATTATGGTTACAAAAAAGTTTTAAACCAACTATAACCATAGCAAAAATTGTTATCATTGAAGTGGGTACCTACACCCAAAATAAGCAAGATAAACATAGTTAAATCTATAAATACGGGTGTATGTAATTTTATCTCACAGATAGCTGGGTGATAATAAGAAAGAAGATAAAAGCTTTGATCGATATACTTACAGTTCGGAATGGGACTAATGATTCACTACCCTGCAGAAACTTTTCTTCTCATTCATTAAGTTTGCCCCGCAGCGTAGGCTCATCTCTGTACCCAACCCAGATACCGTATATTACTGTTCATAAAATTAATAAGTATACGTAATAGTAGAGTTGTAAATAAAAATTAAATGTATCTACAGTACTTACATGCATACAGAAGAGATTTTTTTTTAATAGGTAAGTGAAAATAGGTAGGCTATTTGGAGGTCACATATTTATTTTACTGTGTGTATGTTTGATTGTACGTATGTATCTTTCATGACGCCTAAATGGCTGTACCGATTTAATTAAAAAAATTGTTGGTACATATACATATATCCCAAAAATATAGCTGAGCTATACCTACACGAATGATTGGTTATGGGGCGCACTTAAGTAACCCACTACGAAGAAGCAAAAAATCAACCTGTTTTTATAGTTAATTAATGAAACCTATATATAAAACTACAAGAGCTCAAATGCATTAGGTGTTATCTAAATGCTCTCTAATGTCACTGATAGCTGTACAAAGATCTTGAAATGCATAATTAAATAATAATAAGAATATAGCCAAGTATGCAAAAAACAACTAATACTAGATGCAGTTGTTATGTAACAGTCATTAGGAAAAAAGCGAAATATCCACTCGATGTATATAGACTACAGAAAAGCGTTTGACTCAGTTCAACAAAGCTGACTCATACACATTCTGCACCTTTACAATAACTATCCAACAATAATCGAATTCCTTCAAACATCAATGAAAAACTGGGAAACTATTCTAACTATAAAACAGGAAGGGACTACGATAACTACAGACAGATCCGGTACATGTTCAGAGGGGGGTTTTTCAGGGAGTTGCTTTGAGCCCATTGTGGTTTTGGATGGCCTTGAATCCTCTATCTGAACTACTTTGGCATGGGTGCGTAACGATGGCTATAACAACTTTTGATATAATTTCAATCGGTATAACGCTCATTTGATATAATGATTGAATGATATAACAACACAATATATCAACATTTGATATAACTATTGTTTCATACATCTACTGATCATTTTATCGAATAACATTTAATATAACATTCTTTTAGTATAATGCATATTTCGTCTAATGAATTTATGGTATAACGTTTATTTTATCTAACGTTCAAATGGCATAACGTATAGGGTATAGAGAAATAGGGGGGCGAGGGGCGGAGCCCCCACAGGGGGGCTCGGGGGGCGAAGCCCCCCGCATTAAAAAAAAACTTAAACCGAAAGTTCAAGAGAAACGTAGGTTACGTTAGGTTAGGATAGAAAAAGAAAAGGAAAAAAGAGGGAAAAAAGGAAAAGTGGCAAAAAAAAAAAAAGTTTAAAGGCTCAATACCCGCTCAAACTGCTCAAACATGAAAGTTAAATTGTAATAGAGTCATGGTTAGGTACGACGACGAGCGAAATTATACCAAATGTTGTTATACCATATGAAATTATACCATATGAAATTATACCAAATGTTGTTATACCATATGATGGTTATAGGAAATAAGTTTTATACCAAATGATAAGTATACGAAATAAAAATAGATATTTTGAAATTATACCAAACGTTTATTATATCAAATGAGTCATTATACCAAATGTTGTTATACCAAATGTTGTTATATCAAACATACTTATACCATTTATTTTTATATCGATCATTACACACCCCTTTGGCATTGATAAATGTAAAATACACTCAATGCACCGAGGAAAAAATTCAAAGCAATAGTTACATTTTAGAGACAGGAAAAGAAATAGACCCGATGACTTTAGGATTCCATTAGTCAAAACAGATACACCAAAAACAGGAACTTACACGTAAATTTAAACATAGACTCGCGACTATTCTCAAATCTCACCTAAATTCACGCAACATCATAAAAGCCATTAACACTTTTGCAATACCGATTCTGACGTACCTACCTACTCGTTTGGTATAATAAACTGGTCACAATCGGACTTAAACACTAGCTTTTAAGTATTTTATTAACTTGACATTACAGTTAACAACGACTAGCTTTACCACGGCAAGACGGTGGAAGAGGCCAAATAGACGTACAAAATTTGCATAACAAACAAATGGTTATTTGTTACACTCATAAACTACTTTCACGATAAAGCCGCACAGTCGCCATTGCATTCATACACAGTTCATATTGACGATGGATACACGCCGCTTAACTTAAAAGACAAAAACACACAAAATAAAGAAAAAATATTAGTCCACAATAAAAAAACAATGACTGGTCCCAAAAAGCGTTACACGGTAGGCACTGCACCGACCTCGGTCAAGCATTTGTTGATAAAGCGTTATCAAACTCTTGGTTGAAGCGAGGAGAACTCTTTCCCGAGACAGAAGCACTCATGCTAGCTATACAGGACCAAGTCATCGCCACCCGCAATTACAGAAAACACATTACAAAATAATTAGCCCGACAGACTGACTCGTGTAGACATTACAATAGTGCTTCAGAAACAATGTAACATATAACAGGTGCCTGTAAAGCCATAGTAAAAACAGATTATAAACATCGTCACGATCAGGTTGCGTCGATAGTCCACCAACATTTAGTACACAAGTATAATTTCGTAAACAAACAAGTACCATATTACAAGTAGGTATAGCCCATCCGTTGTTCACGAAAATAGGCAACACAAACTGTACTGGGACCGAACTCTTTTAACTGACAAAACCATACATTACAACAGACCGGATATCACATTTTATGACAAGTCAAATAAAACCATCTATATTGTCGACATAGCTATTCCAAACACACACAACGTTCAATCAATGATCAACGAAAAACTAGCGAAATATATAGACTTAGCGATAGAGCTCAGAAGTCACTAGTCAATGGCAAGCAAACACAGTCCATTATAGTCCCCATAGTTATATCCACAACAGGAAACCCAAAACATCAAGAAATAGTCTAGAATCCCTTAAGATACCAATAAATCATTCATAGTTTGCAGAAAGAGTCTAGAATCCCTTAAGATACCAATAAATCATTCATAGTTTGCAGAAAGCCACAATTTTAAACACATGATTTACTGGAGAAAAGCTACTATGATGTCAAAGAATTTTTGCTTCATAGTACGCTGTAATTAATTTGGAGGAAATATATATATTTGCATGCTAGTATTAACAGTAGATATAGCAGAATAAGCCGCATAATGTCTATGTTCACCTGTTGACAATTCACTGTACCCACTTATTCTATGCAAATAAATTATTCTTATTCTTATTCATGCCGTATAACTCGAAATTTCTTGACGTCATCGACAATAACCCAATAGATTGGATACAATCATAGAATTCATAGAGTATTTATTATGCTTGGCTATGGCCCGCATAATAGACGTGGAAACCCTGTCAAAAGGAGATAAAAATCGAAAGAGAATAATAATAATTAACGGTTACTCGGTTACGGCGGGTGACATTTTTCTTTTGCAATAGCCCAAATAAATGGCCCATCCAAACTCCATTTTAATAGCCCGGTTTTTTTCTTTTTCATCTTTTTTGCAATAGTACAATCACCTGCTGGGACCTGTTCATGGATGTATCATCTTATTGATATAATCAGGAACGGGTCCCAGCAGGGCTACAACCACAGAAAATTTCTCCAAGGGGCCTCTACGTGTTGGATCCATATCCCCACGCAAGCCTCCCAAAAGACCGGGACGTATGAGCCCGAAGACTCAATAACGAGAAACAAAAATAATAATAATAAAGGGTTATCTGGTTCTGCCTAGCCCTGAATACGCTCAGCACTGCTGAAGGATTCAGGACTAGGTTACCGGCTTCGAAGAGGAGGTGAGGTCATTTCTCATCTGCTGTAGATGGATGATCTTAAGCTGTATGCACCAAAACGCCAGGATCTGGTGGAACTACTGGAAGTAACTGAAACCTTCAGTAGCGCCATCAAAATGGAATTTGGTGTAGACAAGTGTGCGGTCTTGCATGTACAGCGGGGGAAATTCGTAAATTCCTCGAACTTACAACTTTCTGAGACAATGTCCCTCGATTCCGGCTCCCTTCCACCAGGTAGCTCCTTTTCAATTTTTCTTTAAGCTTTGATCTTTGTATTCATGGTTTAAAAAAAAATTGTGGTGTAACCACATTAAAAAAAACGGCCAAGTGCGAGTCGGACTCGCGCACCGAGGGTTCCGTACAAACACTTTCCATCCCTAAGTGGTTAAGTTAAGTTTGGACCTGGTATGTATAGCGCCCCATATAAATTAGGTGCAAAGTTAGGTAATAAAAAAAATCTATTTATCAAAACATCTACCTACCAAGTTTCAACAGTATAGCTCTTATAGTTTCGGAAAAAAATGGCTGTGACATACGGACGGACAGACGGACAGACAGACATGACGAATCTATAAGGGTTCCGTTTTTTGCCATTTGGCTACGGAACCCTAAAAATTAGACAATTTACATGTTTCATAAATTTATAATGTCCCTCAAGTTTATCTCCGAAGCTGAAACCTTCAAGTACCTTGGTATGTCACAGTCATTGGGTATTACGGACGGAGACATTAGGCAGGCGCTGAAGGAGCATTTCTTTTGTCGCTTGACAAAAGTACTTAACAGTCTTTTGTCCGGTGGCAATAAGGCGCGCGCCTTCAACGCTTGGGTGATGCCTCTGCTCACTTACTCCTTTGGCATACTAAGGTGGACTCAGACTGAGCTGGACGCCCTGGATACGAGGGTCCGTCAGCTGCTCACTACAAACCGCATGAGGCATCCACGCTCGTCAGTTATGAGACCGTACATCCCGCGTAAATGTGGAGGCCGTGGCTTTTTAAACGCCGCCGTTTAACAGTCCACGTTCATTTCACCACCAAGATACCAGTTATATCCTGAAGAACTGAAGACAGTTAGGGATACTTTTCAGTATATTGTAAAAACCTAGCCTAAAAATTAAAACATATAAGGAGATACCTAATAATACTAAAAATGCAATCCACCTACAAATTCCTGCATTGTTTTGTTTGCTGGTGGCGCAATAATAACACTGATTAAGATGTGCATTGTGATCGGAGTTATTCATGCAACAAAAAACATGATAATCTCTCTCTCGATGATAATCAGTAAAAAATATTTTCGTAAATTATCGTAAGATATATATTATTATTAATATAATACATGGGAAGTATGGGTAGGTACCTACTACTATGATATAAATTTATGAAACTTGTAATGTCTCATTTTTAGGGTTCCGTAGCCAAATGGCAAAAAACGGAACCCTTATAGATTCGTCATGTCTGTCTGTCTGTCCGTCTGTCCGTCCGTATGTCACAGCCATTTTTTTCCGAAACTATAAGAGCTATACTGTTGAAACTTGGTAGGTAGATGTATTCTGTGAACCGCATTAAGATTTTGATGCAAAAATAAATAAATAATAATAAATATTGGGGGCTCCCCATACTTAGAACTGAAACTCAAATTTTTTTTTTTCATCAAACACATACGTGTGGGGTTTCTATGGATAGGTCTTCAAAAATTATATCGAGGTTTCTAAAATATTTTTTTTCTAAACCGAATAGTTTGCGTGAAAGACGCTCCCAAAGTGGAAAAAAGTTGGTCCCCCCCCCCCTCTAACTTCCAAAATAAGAAAATGAAAAATAAAAAAAAAACATATCATGTACATTACTATAAAAACTACCAACGAAAATTGTTTTGAACGAGATCTAGTACCTAAGTAGTTTTTTTTTTATACCTAACTTTGCACCTAATTTATATGGGGCGCTATACATACCAGGTGCAAACTTAACTTAACCACTTAGGGATGGAAAGTGTTTGTACGGAACCCTCGGTGCGCGAGTCCGACTATCAACGGAATCTAAACCCACCCTTCCATCACCCTATTATCACGTTCATAGATACCTATAAGTATTCGTTCCTCTTCACAACAAGCAATCAACAGATAAATTAATCAATTGGTAATCCGAATGATAATAATAATGCAGACACATTAACCTCGGATTAATAAAGGATCCTACATATTAGTGGGTGTTAACATGATTGACATTTTTGAAACCGATAGATAATTGTCGGACCAGGCTGTAGTTTCAAGCAATAAACTTATTTTTTATTCCCAAGGTCAGCAGGAAAAATCACCAATGTCCTAACCCGTAAAATATAACTTTAGGTATACCTATTCACAGAATAAAGACACAACAGAAGCTGCACTCTTTTGTTATTTGCCGCTTTTGTAAAGGAATTAGCCTACTAGTATATGATTGGTCATTTTGAGTGACGTCCGTCGCGCTGTTGGTTGTAGCTTCTGTGGGGCGTGCCATAGGTACTCCTAGGATTACTACACCCACAAAAGGGAAACTACCTCTCGGTGTTTGTACTTGTTTTACAAGCTACGTTCAATAAATACATCCATAATAAGACAGACCTGGCACGATCTTTATGATGATGGGCTCTAAGAGTGCCTACTGGATCTTTGTATTGGCTTAACGTAAACATTTTTCAAACCACCCACAAACGGTTTTCGCTTTTCAACCACCTACCCTACCCGGAAGTGCCTACTAGATCTCAGGGCTGGTTCAACGCAAACATTTGCAGTTTTCGCATTCCGATTCTGTTTGATGAGCAGTTAGAGCCAGTAGGTATCATAAAATTGACCTATTTATTATATCAAAATTATTAATAGAGGACCCACCTACTAAATTGTTTAAATCATAGGCAACTGGTGATACCACAAGGAAATATCTGTCAACATTATTTGGCCAGCCAGACTATAACATGTAAATTATATATACTTTCTGTTTCATTCTTAGAGCATAGACAAATGGAGGTGTTTATGACACCTAGACGTACTATTCGAACAAAATGTTTCGCTTATTTTAGCTTTAGTACATTTAATATTAATTGAACATAATAGTAGGTAACGCACATTGATCATTCGATAATTCATTCTTAGGCACAAAAAAATGAGTCAACAATTTTTTTAAGTTAAATGGTTTTATTGGAAATGTACTAAAAGGTAAATAATAATTCGGTAGGTCCTAGGTACCAGACATCACACCACTCTCCTCAACAATCTAGGGTATTGATCAGACAAAATATAAAATCGTTGGGCGCGTGTAGCCAGCCTATGATATAATGATATAGCGGTTGATAGAAATTTCACACGCCCAACGATTTTATTTTTTGTCTGATCAATGCCCTACATTGATGAGGAGAGTGATGTGATGTCTGGTACCTAGGACCTACCGAATTATTTTTTACCTTTTAGTACATTTCCAATACAACCGTTCGAAAAAAACGCGAAATTAGAGCGTTTTCATGAATACCGGTATCGATCCCTGCTTTTAATTTGACATCCATCACACCATCACCCATATTGAAACAATTATTAAATCGCCAACGTCATCGCCGGCCATCTTAGATTTTAAATTTGTCAAAGCAAGGTATTACAGTATTCTATTACTCAAGCCCTTCCATTTAATACCCATATTGAAGGGGTAGTGAAAAAAAATCAGCTGTTATCATGTTGGCGGCTATATTGGATTTTCATTTATTTTTCAAAGTTTAAACTAATCTACTAGACAAAACCTTTTATTTGATACCCATATTGAAGGGGTTATGAAAAGAAAAATTACCCTGCCATTTTATTGGCGGCCATATTGGATTTCCAGTTTATTTTCACAAATAATTATATTCTACTGATCAAGCCCTTTCATTAGATACCCATATTGAGGAAGGAGGAACCCTCCAAAGGAAAAAATAGCCTCAGGCAGCAACACCACAAAAAAATCAACTTACCAGCTATACATTGTAACCTATAATGTCAGAGCCCTCTCGTCTCATGACCGCCTTATAGAATTAGAAACAGCAATAAACAAAATAAAATATGATATTATAGGCATATCAGAAGTGAGGCGACAAGGCATCAAAATAGAGGAATATGAGCAATTTATATTGTGTCACATAGGAAGTACCCCAGGAAAGTACGGTGTAGGTTTTATAGTAAACAAATCTCTGAAAAACTACATAGAGTGTTTTATAGGAGTTACTGAACGGATAGCGCTGCTAAATCTAAATATCGAAGGCTACAAAGTAACTCTAATACAAGCATATGCACCAACGGAAGCAGCAAGCGAAGCGGATATAGCCGATTTCTACACGTCAATTAATAAGCTTATGGAAACAGCACATAAAACTAATGGGAGATTTCAACGCGAAAATTGGAACCCCAAGAAAAGAAGAATACTTAGTAATGAGGCAACACGGGTACGGCAAAAGAAATGAACGAGGACAGAAATTGATAAATTTTGCACTGGAAAATAAATTGACAATTATTAATACCTGTTTTAAGAAGAGGCCCAACCGCAGGTGGACCTGGCGATCCCCAAATGGTCAACATAAAAATGAAATTGACTTTATAATGTCTAACCGGCCAGGAATATTTCAGAATATAGATACTATAAACCTTAATTTCCCATCAGACCACAGACCGGTTAGAGCTACGATAAACTTATCCAAACAAAAGATCAGTAGAGCCAAATTCAATAACAATTACATCCTCAAATGCCCCCTTAATAGCGAAGAGGAAATATCAAAATACAAGGAAAACCTATCGTATCTACTTAACGATAGCCCCCCCCCCCCCCCCCCAAACAACATGAACCCACGAAGGTACAGTTTTACTACGATAAAATAGTAAATTCCATCAACCAAAGTTTAAAAAATGCTCGTACAAAGACACACACCCAAAATAAAAATAAAATACTGTCCGAACGTACCATGATGCTCTTACAAAGAAGAAGAGATCTGCAAAAAACTAAAAACAAAACGCGATCTATGAAAAACGAACTTTCGGCACTTTACAAATTAGTCAACAAATATATAAAGAACGACTACGCAAAACACAGACTAAATACCATAGAAAATTATATAAATAAATTGGGAGGTACAAAGAAGGCCTACAAAGAACTTCGAACCAATAAAACTTGGATTGAAGGACTGAATTCTACTGGAAAAGAACTCTACCACCGAAAAGACCTAATCAAAGCGGCAACCGAATTCTACAAAAACTTGTATAGCGATAAAACCGAAATTAGTACTACACTGACGTATACCAGCAAGGCTACCTGTTTAAGTCCCATAACCCCAATCGACGAGAGAGAAATGTATGACGCTATAAAAAAATTAAAGCTAGAAAAAAGCCCAGGCTCAGATCACATCACCAACGAAGTTTTAAAAACAGCGGACATGATTTTGATTGGCCCATTACGCAAACTTTTCAACCTAATACTGCAAAATACTGAAACTCCACTGCAATGGTCTGAATCCGACATCATACTAATATATAAAAAAGGCGATCCAAAGGATATTACTAATTACAGACCAATAAGCCTGCTACCAAGTCTCTACAAATTGTTCTCCTCCATTGTCACTATGAGAATAAGTAGAACGTTAGAAGCAAGACAACCCATAGAGCAAGCCGGATTTAGAAGGGGCTTCTCCACCATTGACCACATCCACACGCTGGAACTAATAATAGAAAAGTATCAAGAACAGCGACGATATCTTTACATAGCTTTTATTGATTATCAAAAGGCATTTGATACTGTTTCACATAAACGCATATGGGAAGTCCTAGAAAATCAAGGAGTCGAGCACAATTATATAGAAATAATTAAAAATATATATAACAACAGCACCGGCCGAATAAAGCTAGAGTCACTTGGAACAAGCTTCCCTATTAAACGGGGAGTGAGACAAGGCGATCCGCTATCACCAATACTATTTATCGCTACCCTCGAATCAATCATCAGTAAACTGGATTGGAAGCACTGCGGCCTTAATATACAAGGTACATATCTAAGCCACTTAAGATTCGCCGACGACCTAGTGCTGCTATCGGAGACTAGCTCGCAGTTGAACCTCATGATAGAATCACTAAATACAGCTAGTAGTCAGGTTGGCTTGGAAATGAACCTTAGCAAGACTATGGCAATGACAAACGCTCTGGAAAAACCAATAAAAGTGAACAACAAGCCACTACAGTATACAAACAGTTATATATATCTCGGCAAAAGAATAAGTTTTGATAAACAAAATAACGAAATGGAAATAGAACGCCGTATACAAAATACATGGAACAGATACTGGAGTTTAAAGGAAATATTTAAAAGCGGCTTACCAACTACAATCAAAGCGAAAGTCATGAACTCTAGCCTCCTGCCGTGCCTGACATATGGCTGCCAAACGTGGAAATTCACGGATAAAATAAAAAACAAGATTAACACTTGCCAACGGGGAATAGAGCGCAGCATGCTCAACATAAATAAAATGGACAAAATACGACACACCAAAATAAGAGCTATCACAAAAGCAAAAAATGCTCTCTCCCACGCCCAGAAACTAAAGTGGAAATGGGCTGGTCATGTCGCCAGGTTAAAAGATCAGAGATGGACCATAAGAGTGACTCTATGGCGCGGACCACCAGGCAGTCGGAGTAGGGGAAGACCCTTGACACGGTGGGATGACGAGGTCAAGAGGACAGCCGGCCCGCTTTGGAACGCAGTGGCACAGGACCGAGACACATGGTCATCCTTGGAGGAGGCCTTTACCCGTACGGGGGTTCTTGCAGACTAACTCCTAGTTTAAGATATAGCTTAGTTAACTAACAGTTTAATTATAAAGTACTACTAACCAACATGTGTAATATTATTATTTTTTGTTCTTGCAAGAAATAAAAGGCTTTTTTATTTTTATTTTTTATTTATTTATTATTGAGGAAGTGGTGATAAAATTTGTTATCCGCCATTTTGTTGCCACGGCCATCTTGGATTTACAATGATGCCGAATGTATTAAATTATATTGTCATCAAAACTAAAGATGCGTACCAAATTTCAGATCAATTCGTCGACAGGAAGGGGGTCAAATTTCAATTACTAGATTTGACCCAAATAAACAAGCAGGGCAAGCTAAATTAAACCGCTTAATAAAAAACAATAGGACAAATCATATTTAGGACAAACGAAATTAGGAACAACTTTGACGAAAAAATACTAGGCGCAACAAAGTTTATGCCATACGTTATTCGGAGTAAAGTTGCTAGGCGACAAAATATTAGGACTAACAATTTTATGCCACCCGATATAGACCCGTGCATGGCATCTCCTGTCATTTTAAATACTCAAAGCACGGAGTATATGGAGATGGCATTCAGCGCAGTTTGTTCTAGCACCGCTGTAGCCGACTTTTACACGCACACAATTATATTCGTATAAAAATAAGGTTTTACAACAAACAGAAGTGAGTTGACATTGGCTGAGCTAATGTGTGCGTATTACGTAGTCGTACACTACTACGATCAATGTATCGATAATTTTAGTCCTTATATGCATATCAGACAATGTCTTTATTTTTATTATAACTTAAATAGAAATAAAATAAAAGGCAAATGAGACTTTATGATTCAGTACGACAAAGCCTCGAATTGACAAGAAATTGATTTCTACTTCCGTCAATTCAGTAGTGTCACTTTTGATATTAACGCTGGCTAAATATCGCAAGGTTTTATGTTACAATTTTAAAACATTTAAAATTGAACCCTATCCTTGTAGCACAGGGTCTAATTTTAACGACCCAGAAAATGTAATGTAAGCTCTGCCAGCGGTATGCATCTAATGATTCTAAAGGTTAAGGGCGTGATCAAATCAAAATAGTCGATATCGATAAAATAATAATATTTATAGGCTTATAATATGTATAATGCATGTTGAAAATATTTATTTTGTATGGTCGTAAACGTCGTAAATTAAATTATCAGACCTTTTAATTTCTGGCGACGAAATCAAATGGAAGCGTTCATCTCAATCTTCCTATCGTTCAGAATGTCTACTTTACATGTAGTGATATATGAATAATAAAAACATCACCTTACAACATTTGGAACAGCCAACTTTGGAAATTTACCAGGTAGTAGGTAAATTATAAACGGAGTAGATTTATTTATTTCATCATATAAAATGTAAACAAAATAATTAAGGGACAATCGTACACAACTCGACCTGGCCTTATACTAACCAATAGTAGACGACGATATAAACAATATATATAGATAACATCCATGACCCAGGAACAAATATTCGAGTTCATCACACAAATATTTGCCCTGGCCGAGATTCGAACCCAGGACCGCCGGCTCAGTAGGCAGGTGCATTAAAACTGCGCCAACCTCGTCGTCAACTGACTAGCACGTATTACATTGTGGATTAGCGAAACAATAATACTGTTTTAATCTAATGATTTTGTCACCCACTGCTATTGATTTCGCTGTAATAAAATTACTTGTCTGAATTAAAAAAAAACCGGCCAGGTGCGATTCTGACTCGCGCACCGAGGGTTCCGTACAAACTTTCACTTATCCCATCTTATAATTGGCCTGGTTGAGTTAAGTTTGTATCTGAAATGTATGGCGCCGCATACAAACGAGGTGCAAATACTTATAAAAATAATGTAATAATTAATGTAATTTAATCTGCAAATTCTGAGTTTTAGTAATTATTTTTGACATAAGTAACAAATTGAAATATGTAACAATAAAGTATTTGAATATTGTTTTATTTTGTTTGCATGCCTATTTGTTAGAACATAAGCAACACTGTATATACCTGTATCACCTAATTTATTACTATGTTCTTGCAATAAACGAATTTGAATTTGAATCAAACTTAACGCAACCAGGTTCTCCAAATATGAAATAACCTATTTATTTATTTAATTAATCTTTATTGCACGAAAGAAAACGTATCGTACAAAAGGTGGACTTGATGTTTGAAAAGGACTATATTTTTTAAGGTTTTTATTAGTATTTGTAGTAAATATGTGGCGATTTCAGATTTTTATAAGTATTTGTAGTACTTGCCAAATTTCATAGTTCTAGGTCATCGGGAAGTACTCTATCACTTTGATTCCCTTGAGTGACGAAATGTGCGTTTTTGGCGACATAAACGGCTGTATCTTTTTTTCACGTTAACGTAGAAGCTTGATTTTTTTTCACAGCTTTAAGGGACCCTAGACCTGAGTATATATACATATACCTAGTGTTAATTTCAACTCGATACCTCCACGCGTTCTCGAGATAAAGGGTCTTGACAGACAGACAGACAGACGGACGGACGGAAAACAAAGTGATCCCATAAGATTTCCGTTTTTTCCGATAGAGGTATGGAACCCTAAAAAACAAGGTGATAAAGTGTAAATTATATAATTAAAATGGACAAATTAGTATGAAACACGAGCGGCTCACATTAAAACCTCCATACAGAATATCGACAATTTATGGTTTAGACTTGTTCCCCCGCACTAAATTGTCAGACGGACGTATACATTGCGTGCTCCTAAAGATGTTGCGTGAATAGTTGCCATGTCAAGCTAGTAATGTATAATTGTCATAATGCACTGCAATATTTTACGAAATATTACAAAATACCGAATTTTATTACTTTCCAGTGAAATTAATCGGTATCAGGTATCTTTTTGAGTATGCAGATCTCGCCTGTGACGATTATAATGGCACAATAGACATGTTGACTAATTTTTTTTGAGGATGTCAATCGATTCTATTTTTTATTGTGATCAAATGTCTATATGGGACTGACTACACTTAAACTGCTCTAAAAGTCAGAAATGACCGTCAAAGTTCAACATTTCTACGTAGCGCTAAAAACGCTCCATACAAAACGCGTCAGGCTAGTGACGTCACAGGCCGGTATAGGTACCAATAATTGTATGGAAAAATTAAGAAATTTGGCATTTTCACCGTGAAAAAGTGCGTTTAAGTTCATAGTTGTCATACAATTATTGTTTCGTAAAATTATGAGGATTCTGAAAACATTTTCAAAATTAATTTTGGATTAAAAAAAAAATCATAAAATATGCGTACCTTTGAAGTCACATATTTCCAAAAAAGATAGAAGAAGAGAGTTTCTGGATTTTTTTTCTTTGTTTCGTGATATATTTAGCTAATTTTATTCATATAACTACAGTACGCTGTAGAATTCAACATCAGTCAAATAGCCTATTCGGCATATTTCTAATTTTTTAGCACATAATTACTCAAGCACGTTCGTACGGTAACTAAGTGACTGTTGACATCACGTTGACATATCTTTGGGTATTTGGGCCTTAGCTCGGTTACGCGTGCCCCGCCCAATACCCAGTCTTTCATTATAGTAATATTTTATGTGTGTTTGATGAAAGCTGAAGTAACATTTTGTATTTTGTTCATTCTTATCATTTTAATATTGATAACAACAAATTCTATAAACATTTTAGATTTACACCAACAAGTAGCATTACAAAGCTAAGCTAAGAAAGAAAATTCATTTCAAGATTATTAAACAAACTAGTGAAAGCATTTTTTTTTTATGTCATAGGTGGCGAACGAGCAAACGTATCGCCTGATGGAAAGCGGTTACCGTCGCCCATAAACACCTGCAACACCAGAGGAGTCACAAGTGTTTGCCTACCCGGAGGACGAAGATAGAATGCCTCTATGCTAGTAATTTCACCGGCTATCTTACCCCCACACCGGAACACAACAATGTGAACATTGCTGTTTGGCGGTGGGTTAGTAGGCAAGACGGTAGTAACAATCCGGACGGACCCTGCACGAGGCCCTACTACTCCAAAAACGCGGTATACATGCACACCTAGTAGGACCGCAATTATATAGCATAAGTAATGTACGCTACGGTTTCGCAGTTCGCTGATAACTGCAACAGGTGGACTGTTGGACACCACCTAACCAACACTTGAATTGACTCTGTACCTATCGTGGTTGTGTAATTAATGGCGTACCGTTAATCCTTTATATACATCACTGCCAATCACGCATGAGAGAATCGTGCCAAGATAAAATACAAAATTCTGCTCAAATGTTACTATAAATTAGAAATGTAATCAATCATACATTTTATTCTTAGTAGCTATATTGATACCTGTATATTACGAGTTGTGATGAGGCATTTTTAGCTCTGATACCTACGTGTGAAGCTTAAGTTAGATACCTTTGATTTGAATGAATTGCAGAGGTTATGTTGCATCCAATAATGCAATCCTACTGAGTCGGCGGTCCCGGGTTCGAATCCCGGCCGGGGCAAATATTTGTGCAAATATTTGTTCTTGGGTCATGGATGTTATCTATATATGTATTTATATATATTATGTATGTCGTCGTCTAGTACCCATAGTACAAGCTTTGCTTAGTTTGGGACTAGGTCGATTTGTGTATGAGTGTCCCTTAATATTTATTTTATTAATATTTAATATTTTGATGGTGGCTACTTTAATTTTACGGGTATCATGAATAAGTCAACCGAGATCTAAATGCAGAATAATGGAATATGTAGTCGTGCAACGAATATATACCTACTGCTACTACCACACATACCTACACATAAATACGGGAATCCATCATTTTACCGAAAATCGTTTCATCGATTATCGTTTCCTCTAACACTGTTCGCAGAATTTTCGTGGAATAGTTTTCGGTGACATGAAAATCGACATAAGACATTTCGATGAAATGATAGACACCCCATAAATACCTTGTGCAATGCGACGACATTACTCTACCTTCACACGACCTATGAACACTGACCTGATAAGACGACCCTGATAATTGTTATTGTGTAAGATGCCACACCCGCGCACGTACACGCCCACATGGGCATCATCGTGTCCTTTTTTGCAGTACACTGGGGTGTTACAATTTAATTATGAGTTGACGCGTGATGTATCATTTGTTTATTAAGAGGCCTTATTCCTTTTAAAAAATTTTTTTTTTCATATTATGACGAATAATTTCAACCAACTTTTTGAAGTGAATAATACTTTTTCCCAAGTTCTATGTAGTAAAGTAGCTATTTCATGCTTTCATTGCGTTCAGTCGAAAATAAGTTGAAAAAAACGAATTTTCCACGTGAATTTTGTCAATTTCGAGTAGTTTTTCGAACAAAAATTATTAATGAAAAATTCAAACTGTAGGTTTCAAATATCAATAAATCCCAATAGTCCTGTTCTAGGTAGTAACATCAATAATATGTTAAGAAACATGTTTTGATCATAGAGAAGAATGTCTAAACAATCAGCATTTTAAAAGGAATAAGGCCTCTTAAAACGAAATCAGTTAATTACACGAATTACATACGAATTCTTAACATGTATGTTTTTATCATAAGCCGGCTTATTACTTCAAATAAAAATCAATCACCTGGGTATTAATTGTGATTGATTAACATTTATCAATAAATTTTCGACTCATTGCCATGATTAAGATATGGTTTTATATAAAATCTTAATGCGCAATTATTAAGGTGGCAAAGTCCTCTACGATACAGCAGAGTTAGAAGAGGAGTTCCACCGCAAAATGACGCGTATAGTGTTGGTGGTTGCGGCTTTAGCCGTGGCAGCGGCTGCCCTGCCCAGCGGATACGATCTCCCGGAGCCGAGTGAACTGGTGTTTGTCCTCAACGAAGATGACTGGTATGACTACCAAGATGCTTGGTTCGCGAACGAGTACCAGAAGACGGGTGTCAATGCTACCTCTGCTCGTAGTGGTAATTTCTTTTTTTAATTCCTAACAATAATGCGCTTAGTAACTAACCTACTTGTAGCCGACGCGCGACGTTGTGATTGATTTTATTATTCATCAACATCTTCAGCTATAACTATGATTGAGGTGGCCTTAACCTTACGTATATGTGTGTTGTTTGTTTGTTTTGTTTATCATCCGGTAATCCTTCCGACTGGCCGTTGAGGTACTGTACAAAATGAACATGATCTTGTGAGGACTGCGGAAAGCTATTGATGCATTATCGTGGTCCCCGGGTCACAGTCATAGTGTAAATTGAAAAAAAGCCTTATGTAGCAGTAAACGATAATCGGGTGAAGTGTTGATAATGATATTGGCCTCTCACGTTATCTACCACGAATAAGTATATACAAAGATCTTTATTTATTTTATAGGTTGTTCCATCAGAATCAACGGTGACCTTGGCCAGCCCCAGCCCGTGTACCTACGCGGCGGGAACTACATGGCCGCTGACGGCAACTCGGGCGTGGTCCGCCTGAACAGTGGCGAGCAGGTCACCGTCGCCTGCGTCGGCTCCGGCCACACCATCCGGCACCCCAACCAAGCGACATCGGTTCAGACTGCTGTTAGTATAAATAGTTTTTCAGTACAGACCAATTTTACAATTACAACAAGTTTATTCTTTTACGGTAAGTTCCCATTGTCATTAAGTAAGGATCTGATGATGGGACACTTACCTACTAGATCTCAGGATTGGTTCAACGCAGACATGAGTGGTTTTCGTTTTTCTACTCACCTCAATGAACATTTAGAGCCAGTATCATAAAAATGACTCGATGATGGATCATGGATATATTTACTGGATCTCAGTAGGTAGGTACTGGTTCAACGTAGATAGACAAGTGAGGTTTTCGTTTTTCTACTAACTTTAATGGACATTTACAGCCAGTATCATAAAATTGAGCTGATGATGGACCCTGAAAATATCCACTGGATCTCAAGATTGTTTCAACGCAGACATGTGCGATTTTCACATTTTGATTCACCTCAATGAACATTTAGACCCAGTGTCATAAAATAGACCTGATGATACTTAAAACCGCACATGTTTACGTTAAACCAATCCAAAGATCCAGTAGGCACTCTTAGAACCCATCAAAAAGAACGCGCCAGGTCCGTCTCATTTTGGACGAAATTATTGAAAGTAGCTTTTAATACAAGTACAAATACCGAAAAGTAGTATCCCTTTTGTTGGTGTAGGCAACCCTAGGAGTATGACACGCCCGATTGAAGCTACAACCAACAGCGTCGCACGTCATTCAAAATTACCAATCAGATACTACTAGGCTAATTCTTTTGCAAACGCGACAAATGACAAAAGAGTGCGGCTTCTGTAGTATCTTTATTCTGTGCGGAAGGCTAGATGGGGCAGCCCTCAAGCCTGCCTGATCGACCTGCATTTTTTTTCAATGGGCCCTTGATCACTAATCTGCAGCACTGAGTCTGCTGAAAACCAGAGGATAGTAGTCTTTCAAAATTAACAGGAATGTATCCGTAAAAGTGGATTCTGATACTTAACGTATAACGGATACGGATAATATGACACAAGAACTGTTCTGCTGTGTCGCGTTTTTTCTTTTACTTTTACAGGACTACAATATTTAAGCTACAATGTTAGTTCGTTTGTTCAGTTAGTGCCCTTAGTTGTCTATAAGCAACTTTCTATTTTATTCCTTCATGCAGTTTCGGATTCACGCACAAACAATGTCAATAAACACAATTACACTAGTTATCATATTAAAAAAAGGCTTTCCCAGACTGCTACTTGTGTGAACGACAACCTTGTGTCTGGAGCCGGGTGGCTGAACGGAAACGGTGCCTTTGGAGGTCTGACCTGCAGTGCGCACTCCTTTCATGACGCTATCGGCACCAACAACAGATGCTACAATAACAACCTCATCATTCAGTAAGTTTTATAATAAACATTTCTAATGCTTAGTAATTATTTACTTAAAGACCCAAAGTAGTAACTACAACAAGGGATTTATTATATTACGCAAGAACAAACAATGCGGGATTTGTTATATTCAGATCACCAAACGAATTTCAATCGTTTTAAAATGCCCCAGCAATTAGTATCGTTTTTATCTATAGATTTATTTAAATGTAAACAAATCTAGAAACAAAATAATAATTTTAAATCATGTATGCAGTCCAAATAAAAGACTTACCTACTCTTCCTCATATTTTAAATTTGGAATAAAGCTATAAACTCTTGTTACTTTTGAAATTTGCAGGGTTGGTTTCATTGTAAACGGATGGTTGTATCCTCTGTACGTGTCATGCTTTGACCAAAACCGTCTGGAGGTGCTGTACGTGATGTATGAACAGACTCCAGCTAATGCTGTCCACCAGACCGGCGTCGACCGTCCCAGTTGGCTAGGTAACATTACCGAACTGTTTGTTATTTCAATTATTTCACGATGCAAAACACGGTGATTTAAACTCTTTAGATATGAACGATAAAATAGTTATGATATTAGTCTAGAGTAGTCTATTAGATATTAGTCTAGTGATAACATCGCATTTTAATCTTTGACTAATGTATTATCTTTCTTTATTATGATATTTGCTACAATCTTTGTGATTTGGTATGACGTATAAAAATCACACTGATTTTAAATGTTAGATTGTATGGTAGTTGTTTAATGGGTCTTTGATGCCTGAAATAAATGAATTATTATTATTATTCCTGTATGTCGCACCCGCTCACGGGACAATAGTGTCCCGGACCTTTGGGAGGCGTGCACGGAGCCGAAGCCAACGCGTAGAGGCCCTTTCGACAATTTATATGGAATGTACGGTGTAAGTAAATATTATTATTGCAGCTGGCACCTGGTTTCCCGGTCTGGCCGTGAACACCGCGTACACCCAAGTCCAACAGAAGATCAACATCGCCAACATTGTTGGACAAGAACAGGCCGACAAATACATAACCAGCGTCCAGTTCCTGAACCGCGGTCACTTGGCTGCCAAGTCTGACTACGTGTTCGCCACAGGCCAGCGCGCTACTTTCTGGTTCGTCAACGCCGCTCCTCAGTGGGCGCCGTTCAACGGAGGCAACTGGGACAGGCTCGAACAGGTGAGCTAACCTTACATAGTAAACTGGGACAGGCTCGAACAGGTGAGCTAACCTTACATAGTAAACTGGGACAGGCTCGAACAGGTGAGCTAACCTTACATAGTAAACTGGGACAGGCTCGAACAGGTGAGCTAACCTTACATAGTAGGTACTATTACTGTACCCTTACCATGAGTTACGTGACCGCTACCGACATCGTACCTAAACGATTTTTATCGAGAATAGTACAGCGACCGTAGCGGTAACTTTGTAGAACTACAATTCCGCATACAAATCGTTTACGCAGTCGCTAGAGAGATACCAGGCACTGTCAACTTATGGTAAAGGAACTGTTAAATAATATAAAACCGTGTGTTTTGTATCGAAATATATTTCACAGTAAAAGATTAAAAGGAATAACAGTTCTGTTCTATATAAAATTCAAGCCGAACAAGTATTAGAATTAGAATTAGAATCTCTTCTTGACAATTCCACGCGGACGAGTACCTACTCGTAACTGACTGGATGGGCTAACTGGTATCTACTAACTACGGCTAAGTAGATAGATAGTAATAGTCGAATTGAATTATATTTTCTGAGTTGAATTTAGTGGTGTACCTAGGTACATACATACGTACCAGAAGAACCAGTAACTGGTTGACAAACAATGAACAATATAACCAAAACGAATACATTATGTTCCTAAATATAAAGAAGAATGAAATTTAGTACTAATTGGAGTTTTAAACCTAGGTCGTACTTATCTGGATAAAAAAGAATGCTTTGATAATTCATCTAGTGGAATTAAAAAGGCGATGAAATCTTGTATAAAAATCCCATCGAACAATTATGATCATACTAATACGTATACTGCATTTTAGACTCAGCGTGCTCGCATCGGCGCGGCCGGCTACAACACCGTCATTTACACCGGCACGTTCGGCGTGACCCAACTGCGCGACGGCAACAACGTGCTGCGCGACATCTACCTGCACCGCGACGCCAACAACAACCCGCAACTGCCAGTCCCTCTCTACTTCTACAAGGTACGTTCACTTACTACGTACAACATCACACCTGAGGCGCGGAGATCCCATTTTAGCGGGTTATACTCCCGCACAAAGTCCGACTAACTGCATGATAAGGGCTAAACAGCCATTATACAGTTCAAGTCATGTTTAAAAAAAAACTTACAACACCGTTTTCACGCACCCTCGATTGCGAATTGTCACGCACTGCTCCACTGCAACTACATTCAACTAGATACGTTATTTTACAGGCGATGAAAATAGCCTTAACTAAAAATTCTACTCTAAACTACAAAGTCAAGATCGAAATTATTAATTAAAAAGTACTCGATCTGCCAGAAAAGTTTTCCACATTCTTCATAAGCCATGCGTCCGCGTGCGTTGAAAAATCTAACTCTATTATTTTAATTTTGAACTAATTGCGGCGTAGTCGGCGCGACGGTTGAGGAGACAATAACAATTACCGTACAATGTACATTTACATTTTTAGCTACTTAATTTGAATACAAAAAATGATATCTTTCTAACTATACTACTAATATTTCAAGTTAGATGAGCTCCGATTGATTATTTTCATCTAAGTAGGTAGGTACCAACGTAATAAGTCTCATAATACTTTGGTAAACACAACACTTCATGTAAAATTGTCTGCAGGTCGTCTACGATGAGGGCAGACGTCTGGGCACAGCCTACGTGAGCATCAACAACCCCTGGTACACGGAGGCGGAGTACCGCGCCCTGACCTTCTGCACGGATCGCTGCAGGAACAACGCCGCTTTCAGCTGGCTGACGTGGCAGCCTGATCGCGCTGATATTGGCTACAGCTTCTGCTGCGAAGTCGACGACTTCAGGAGGACTGTGCCGCATCTACCCGCATTCCAAACTAACGGGCTCTTGGCTTAAGTTGCACGTGAATATCATTGTAAATAAACATGAACACGCAGCTTTTGTTTCTTTTCCACGTACTGTGTTAAACGTAATGTATTTAGCTACAAATTAAATTCTTAATTACGTAACTAACTAGTTTTGACTAACCATTGATACAAAGATCAAAGCTCAAGGAAAAATTAAAATGCGTAACCTGGTGGAAGAGACCGGGAATCGAACCCTAATAAACAATGCAAAGATCGACACACGAAGCATAAGGAAAAAATCAATAGGTTTCTTGGCGTAAGAGTAGCGAAGTGGTTAACGCGCTGCACCGGCAATCCAGAGGTACCGGGTTCGATTCCCGGTCTCTTCCACCAGGTTACGCATTTCAATTTTTCTTTGAGCTTTGATCTTTGTATCAATGGTTAATATAAAAATATTTGTGTATAGCCACATTAAAGAAATTACATGTTTCATAAATTTATAGTTTTAACTAAGTACCTACTTATTCATTAAAGAATTGTAGTTTTGTCATACCAATGTCATTGATAACATTGATCTACTTGACGATTGATATCTGCCGTATATACTATTATTTTAAGCTTATTCTGATATTTATTCGATATTTTCTTTCTCCGTTTCAGCTAAAACGCTTAGGTACTGATATTTCATAGAATACCGTAAATAAGTCCAACGGACTGTCTGGCCCATATGGTAAGGAATTAAGTTTGTTTTTTTTTTTTTTTTTAAGTCATAGGGGGCAAACGAGCAAACGTATCGCCTGATGGAAAGCGATTACCGTCGCCCATAAACACCTGCAACACCAGAGGAGTCGCAAGTGTTTGCCTACCCGGAGGACGAAGATAGAATGCCTCTATGCTAGTAATGTCACCGGCTATCTTACCCCCACACCGGAACACAACAATGCGAACATTGCTGTTTGGCGGTGGGTTAGTAGGCAAGACGGTAGTAACAATCCGGACGGACCCTGCACGAGGCCCTACTACTCCAAAAAATGTATATTTATCATGAAGACATAAACTTAATGTCTTGATTAATTTCTTCTTTCTTGATGGACCAATAGGGGCCAGACGGTCCGTTGGACTTATTTACGGTATTATATGAAACGGCCCAGCCAGATTTGAAACGAAAGTGTAGGGTTAGTAAACTCAGGGCTTAGGGGATTGGCTTTTCCTGGGATCTGATAACTTTTTTACAGCGAAAGCGTTATGAGCATGTGAGTCTTGGCCACCAATTTTACATGCAATGTTTTTGGTGGCATAGAAATAGAACATTCTGTTTTCAGAGGCGCACACATTACTAAAATTAACATGACGGTGCTACTGGCCACTGTGCTGGCTTCTAGGCCATTAGAAGGAAGAGAGTGGCGTCTTTGCTGGACAGAAAACGCGGCAGCTCCAAATTCCCATCCTGAAAATGTTTGCTCTGTGCGCCTGATCTGCCCTATGACAAACCACTGGGTAACGATCATCACCGGTCACAGAAAGTGATGGTCTCTACCTAATAAGTATCTAACTTAATTATAGAATGGCAACGTACTAAGTCGTATTCATTTGATAAATTAATGTATTAACTAGTCCAGTTATTTTTTTAATAGAATCTTTTATCGATTCTGTTTTTTAACACACAAAGGTAAATTATGAAAGAAAAATTGAATGTGATCCACTGCAATGTAATGTTAGTCCAGTTACCTATACCAAAAAAATAAACACCACATTTTTTTGTTATGTGGTATCAACAATTGTCTATGATTTAAGATGCCTTATTCCTTTAAAAAAAAATCATATTATGACGAACATATTGATAATTTCAACCAACTTTTAGAAGTGAATAATACTTTTTACCAGTCGAAAATAAGTTGAAAATACGATTTTTCCAACGTGAATTTTGTCAATTTCGAGTAGTTTTTCGAACAAAAATTATCCATGAAAAATTCAAACTGTAGGTTTCGAATATACACCAATAAATCCCAATAGCCCTGTTCTAGGTAGTAACATCAATAATATGTTAAGAAACATGTTTGATCTTAGAGAAAAATGTCTAAACTATCAGCATTTTAAAAGGAATAAGGCCTCTTAAACAATTTAGTAGGTGGGACCTCTATAAATAATTTTGATACTTTAAAGGGCGGTTCACACGTATTAAGTTGTCAAGTAGTTAACTAAATTTTAACTTAATTTTAAGCGACTTGAAGCGTGTAAACAATTAATTTAGTTATAAGTTACAAGTTAAAATATAGCGTGCAAGTAAACAAGTAGATTAAAAAAAAAACTATTTTTCAGTTAAGTGGGTGGGCGTGAATTATAACTTGACACGTTTGGACCGGCACCATTTAAGTTAAATATTACTTAAGCGTATAATTTTGGCGGAGCAGTCGTATTCATAGTTCGAATTTCGTAAGTTTGAAGAACTTTTTTGAAATAAAAATGTCAAAGTGCGGAAGACACTACGGTTAAGTGTATTGAAGAGTACATAAAGCACGATTGACTGTGGAATATAAAAGCCTTAATTATAGGAATAAGCAAGCAAAACAACTAGGGATTGCCGATATACTGTCGGCCATGGCGATACCTAATTTTGGTATCAAAGAAGCCGAATCATATCAAAAGTGTCCGATCAACATCTCGTGCTAACCAAAGAGCTTAACTAATTCTAACGTGTAAACGTTTGCTTACAATTAAGTCGCTTAAAATTAAGTTAAAATTTAGTTAACTACTTGATTAGCGTAGTTATGCGTGTATGTAATAAAATGAGTAGGTACCTACGTCTGAATTAGCATTACGAGGCTGCCTGATTGCAATTATAAAAATGAAAACTCAATCAATTACTTTGTTGCTAGGTTTTTAAACTTGTTTCATTTTGTACCATCTACAATGAACAGATCGCTGCCTCAGTACAGTATTATACAGCTGTTAATGCTTTTCACTTTTTGAGTAATTTAATTTAGACCCAGTGTCAATGTTTAAATATCAATTCAACAAAAGTGAAACGTGAGTTTGTTGTGTAATTGCTGAAATTTGTAATTTTCTTACTTTGTCTACCCCCACCTCACTCTATATCCATCTGCACTTTTTTTTAAATTTCTCTAATCGACAAAAATAATCTAAGTAAATAAATAATAATAAATAATAAATAAATATTAAGGGACAATCATACACATATCGACCTAGTCCCAAACTAAGCAAAGCTTGTACTATGGGTACTAGACGACGATATACATAATATATAAATACATATAGATAACATCCATGACCGAAGAACAAATATTTGCCCCGGCCGGGATTTTAACCCGCGGGACCGCCGTCTCAGTAAGCAGGTGTCTACAAACCGAGCCAAACGCGTCGTCAAAAGTAAGTAAGTACATACACGGTGCTCGCGAGGAATCCAAATGATTTCACCAGCGCATTCCTGAGTATGTGTAGAAAATAAAATGTCGTATAAAGTAAGCCGAAATCGGCTTAGTTTTCGAGATATTAGCATTTTTTGTTTTAAAACATCTCCAGTGTAAATCATCTTTATCATTGCGATGTTGCGAGACCGTCACATTATCTGACAAACGTTGACTATTGAAAACCGTTTCTGTCACGATCAAGGTAATTTATGTGTCAATCATTACAAATTTCCTTCAAAAATTCAGTTAAGAAATTAATTATGTAGAGTCTTAGCATAAATACGCCTAGAACGATAGTCTTCGTACAACAGATTTGCACAGTATGAAGCCGGTTTTGATATTCCTTTTGATGGTGGAAAAACGATGGCTTAAGTTGTGAGAACTGCGTTATCTAGTTAAAACCTTGAAAACTAAATGGTTCGTGATAATAAACGTATTGTTTTTTTACTGGTCATATGTAATATTTATTTAATACTTTGTTATTACCTAATTTATTTGATTAAAGTTTACAATAAACATCATGTTACTAATTCCCTAATTAAACAAACACAATCATTAATCAAATTATTTATTTATTACACTACAAGCAGTATGATTATTCTTAACAATTGCTGTATGCTTCTCACTGTATCAGCTACGTGTAGTTCACTGGAATCCACGGCTGCTGAACTAGAATCCGCAAAATCTTTTTCAGTTTTACACCACCCTTGTGATATTTTGCACCTTGGAGTACTCAAAAACCTATTTTTCTTCAGTTGTTATAAAGGTTGACTGCGTGAGCTAGACACCGCAATTTATTCGATGGCTAATGTAATTATTATTTGTAATAATGAGATTACATACGTAACACCGTTAAAATCAATCACAACAATGACTTGTCATATGACTGGAGTCATTGTCAAAAGAAGTATATTTTAAATAATTGAGACCACATTAAATATAACAATAAATTAAATTAAACAATAAAACTAATAACTAAACCTAAATATTATCTTATCATAAAGCCCGCCCCGAATCGTTCCCAGTGCAAAAGTGCCCAACACGCTCGACGCGTTACCGCGCTGGACCGCGATGGACAGCCTCTGCACCAAGAACGACTCGGAACGGGTGTCATGGCCTCTCTCTCGTAACCGACGCCCCACTTCCCTCAGGAACTTTAGTGCGTCGGAGCTCCAAACACCGGTAGTTTCCACCGCGAGTGGGACAAACAGGTAATTGGTGAGAGCGGAGTATTTCTCACGCTTCCTATTTGCCGCCACTTCCGCTGCTGCGCCAGCTGACCTGGTAGTATGACCAAGGTGTGAAGCTGCAAAAGTGCTGACGCATGTGGCGTCCCACAGTAGGCACTTACCTTTCTGCCAAGGCACCAAGGTCATACCATCTGGCCTTTTCCCATCCGTCCGGCTAAGGCCTGAGGGCTCCAGCACGCATGGAACATTTGCCGAAATTAGGGCTCTCCGGACAATGTCATTTAGGGCGTAGTGGCGAGAGAATCTCCTAGCACACCGACAACAACTCAAGGCGTGGTGACCGTTGCTCTCCACCATGGTGCCGCAGATGCATACATGAGGTTCACAAACATCGCAGCCCAAGCGGAAAGCCACGGCCACCCGCAACGAGTCGTTGTCGAGCAAGGTACCTAGATGAGGTGAAGGAAATGCGTGAAGCCATGCTCCAGATTCCGGCCTCGACACGGCGTTGAGTCTCGCTCTATCGACACCCACGGCTTCTTCTCTGAGAGCGTCAAACACCCGCTTTACCCCTACGTCGTCCCATGAGCGTTGACGAACCGGGTTCTCGGGCACATCCGCGCTTGGGTTGAGGGCCGACCATGCCGCGACCGCATCAGAAGCGTAGGGTATATTTACTCTGCCACCATCTAATGACCAAATATCAGTGACAAGGTCAACAACCCCGTATGTCGATGCCAAGAAGGCGGGATAAATCACATCGCGTGCACGTCGTAAACCCAGTCCACCATTGCGGATAGGAAGAGCCGCCAGGTCCCATTGATTTGCGTTGAGCGACACATTAAGCAAACACTCAACCGTCTCCTTCAACACGCTGTCAAACGAATCAACATGAACAGGGTGCAGCCACACAGGTACAGTGCGCAAAAAATATGTAACTTTCGGAACTGCAAAACAAAACTGAAGCAAAGTCAATGCAATGTGTGCTGAAAGATTTTTGAGCCTGTCTTTAGTATTGAGGAGAAGTTGCCTTCTTGCTTCAAAGGCTTCAGAAATAGCATCTGGAAATATAGGAGACCCCAAGAGATTGAAAGTTTGAATTGATAGCTCTTTGAGCCTAGGAAGTAAGGCACTGAATGTGGGAAATGAAGGTCTGGAATTGGCGCTGCAGGAGAAATATTCACATTTTTTTAAGTTAACCTCAAGACCTAGCTCTCTAAAACGCGGAAGGAGAGTAAGCAGATCTTGCTCCACCGTCTCCGGTTTTCCACCGAGGGTGCCGTCATCCAAATACCAGACATTCAGGGGGACTGAAGTCCTAATATAACTTTTTGGATTGCTAAGCGGAAAGTCAGAGGACCAAGCGGGTCCCCCTGCTGTGCGCCGACCTGGGAAAGGATAAGGGAATTGTTATAAAAGAGACTAGCTGTGCCCCGCGGTGTTACCCGCTCATCCCACGGGAACACTAAATTTATTCGGGATGAAAAGTATCCTATGTCCTTCCCCGGGACTTAAACTATCTATATACCAAATTTCATCTAAATCGGTTCAGCGGTTTTAGCGTGAAGAGGTAACAGACAGACAGACAGACAGACAGACAGACACACTTTCGCATTTATAATATTAGTATGGATTGGAGGGAGACGAGTAGACTTGAAATAGAAAAGGATATAGGGACGGCACCTTCTCTCTGACCTCACTCAACAGAACGTCGCGTTCGATTGAATTAAAAGCATTTTTAATATCGAGCTTAACGATAACACAGTCAGCGTTCCTTTGATCCATCGAGAATGCTCTTGTTGCGTGGATAGCAGCCTCACAACCTAATTTTGTACCGAACCCTAGTTGGTGAGGCCCGAGGTAAGCGGCCATTAAGTAGTTGTCAAAAGTAGTTATAAACGAAACGAGTAAAGGGTATTTCTTAGTGGCCAGTCTGTATTATAATCATAATCCATGGAGTTTAATAGCAAAGTTATTAAAAGATAGTGTAGAGCAGCCATTAGATAAATCATAAGATTCATGAGTAAGGAGTTTAGATCGCATATTTAAGTAAAGCCTGTTTTGAAAAAAACATTGCCCAACAAGAAAACTTCTTTATGACATTGACTCCCCTTTTAATGAAAAGAGATAACAATAACAAACGTTGCCAGCTCGTTCTAAAGCATTGTTTTACTGGTGAAGTAAAGGTAATTTATTTATTATGTATGAAAATATAAAAAAAGTTAAAAATCATATTTCGACATAGGTTCATTTCATATAACATTTTTTACTCCATACGACCTCAGGAATCCGCTGTTAAAAGCATTTGGATTCCTCACGAGAACCGTGTATACTTATAAAAACTAATTACAATATTTCATGAGCATCGGTTTAGAAATACGACCTCCAGGCGAGAACAGAAAAGCAGCCAATCGTCCGTACTTACATACGAAAAAATTTTGGACCAAACTGAACTTGAAACACTTAGCTCCATCGGTCAGCGAAATTTTTCATTGTATTCATTATTAGATCTAGGAAGAACGGCCCGCTGACATTTTATACAACGTTTTAATCACTTTTATAAAAGGGTCGGTTTCGGTTTCGGCCGAAACTGTAATCAGAACCGAACCTTCGGTTTCGGTTTCGGCAGAAAACGTGTTTCGGTAGGACACTTTTTTCCTTAGGTGCCTTACGTGTGCATAGAAAATCAAAAATAATTTCTAGTATCAATTTTCATATTTATAACAGGGGAAATTAATATAGAGATCGACAGGGTTTTATGTCGTGTACCTTAAAAAAAAATCTTTGAATTTATTCTTCCGTATTTAAAGAAATATAAGAAAATACATCAAATAACTGCAATCTAATCTAAGACAATGCGGGCTGAATAGGGTTGTTGTCTAAACCAAAGAGCGAAAAAACATTTTTTTTTTATTTGACGTTGACAGATGACAGATGCATACCAAGTTTTATTAAGTTTTTTTTGGCGTTCATAGCCCTTCCTGGGTCAAGGCCCGATAGTCCGCGTGGTTTTTTGTAAATCACTATCACTTTACAAAAAGCAAAACCTCACCGAACAACGGCATGCTCTACGAGCAAACTTGAAATTGGCGAAATCATCATTAACCTGATGGAAGCCATATTTTAAAATTAGAAGTTTTTTTTAAATAAGAAAACCGACTAAAGTAACCGTTCCATTAAGTTCTGGTGTTGGTGTTGCCACATTTTAAAATGTGTATGTATTTATAAATTAATAATAAAATAAATAATCATCTCAGAATATAAATAAAAACAGAGATTACTTCATTTAGAGATTATTTTAAGCAGAATTCAGAAAAGTAATAAAATGATAGTCTTAAAATATTAAATCAAAGTGTGACCAGCCACAGATTTTTTAAATTTTCCGACAAAACTTCATGTAAGTAATATTTCATTAGCCAGGCTATATTTTAGAAGAGCCCTATTCCCGGAAATGGTTCCGGAATTATCACAGGTTGAAAAAATATATACAGGTACATCCCAATTTGTTTTGTTTAGCCAATTTTTATTTAAATTCTGTGTCGTATTCATATTTAGATGTAAGTAATTACTTAGTGTTGATTTAATTTATATGCATGAATGTAATTTATGTGTGTTTAAGGCACTGGGGAATAAATGAAGCTTGCCCTATCCGGATATGAAGGATATAAGTATAACGACAGTATTAACCCTTAATGTATGGATGTATAGCCCGATGTACATATTTTTTGACCATCGTTTGCATTTTTTAGTTAAACAGATTTTTTTCCTCGTTGTGACGGCACTGAGGTTTGAACACGGGTTTTTTTTTTTAGCGACTTTAAGGGTTAATAAACATAAAAAGAGCCTAGGCAACAACATTATATGTAACATAAATAAAACAAGACGTAAAATAATAAAATCTACAATCAGACCTTAAAAAAACTAAGTGAAAATTTTAAAACTAAAATAGATATCATAATAAAACTATGAAATCAAAACGTAATTTAAAACAAACAAAATACACGGAAAAGCGAATGAATGGATTAGCTGAATTGTAGGGTTGCCATATTTTAAAATAACATTATTGGACAGAGATAAGCAGGAAACGCGCAAATAGTCTATTCATAGCTTTATACAATTTATATCTGCGGTTGTTCTACGTATCTGTGGTATTGACATTTGAATTAGACATTAATTTTATATTACCTGTGGTGTGATGTGAATACCTATGTTGTGACTGATAAGAGAATAAGTGTTTTCGTGAAACTATTTCAAATTTATAACTTCTTTAGTAAGATATAATAGCTGATAAGAGGTGTACGCCCAATTTACTCATAGCAAAACATTTGTATATCTTCCTAAAACATGGCAGAGGAACCGAAACCTGTTAATGAAGAAGATTTGAAGCAGCTTAAGGAAAGGATGAATTTAATAGTTAGTGCTGATCCGACGCAGTATCACAACGATTTCTCTCTTCGGAGATATCTGCGCGCCTTTAAAACTGTTGATAACGCATTCCAGGTAATTTGCCGCTCTACCAAACTTGATAGGTGGTATTAATTTCAATCTATTGATTTTCACCAGTTCTTGTTTACCGGGTTAATTTGTACATAACAGATTAGCATTAAAATTTTATGTATACTATTTTTATGATACCTAAACATTTCAGGCTATTATAAAAACAAACAAATGGCGCACAGAATATGGTGTGACGGAATTGAACAAGGACACAGAACTAATAGAGAAGTATTCAAGTAAAGCACGAGTTCTGAAGCACCGAGACATCGCTGGACGCCCCATCGTCTACATTCCTACTAAGAACCATAGTTCCAGTGATCGCAACATTGATGAACTTACTAAGTTTATTGTCTACTGTTTGGTAATTAAATAGTTGTTAAGTAAATACCTTATTTTTTACCCAACTGCATGCTGAATAAATCGTCGGGGATAGTGCCATACCGCGTAAATAACAGCTGTCGATAAAGTTCTCATTTCAATAAAATGCTTACCGTTTGTTTGAATATTGATTTGTATCTACACTTTTTACTTACACGGTATAGCACTATCCCCGACAAAATGCCTATATTTGTTTGAAATGTTCAAATGGAATGGAGGGCACAGAAAGGTATTAGGTAGCGTTTATGTATGGGTAATATAAATAATTAACTCAAAAGGTAATGAAAAATACCTTTCCCTGTAAATAAAATATCATTGGTAAACAGTAATATGTAATATGGTTTTATACCAACCCAAATCAGATCTGTATAATTAATTGTTAATGAAACTGGAAATTTCATTACTTTCTATTTTAATTTCAGGAAGATGCAAGTAAAAGATGTTTTGAAGAAGTGGTTGATAATCTGTGCATAGTTTTCGACTTGAATGGATTCACTCTTTCGTGTATGGATTACCAAGTGTTGAAGAACTTGATCTGGCTGCTCAGCAGACACTACCCGGAGAGGCTGGGTGTTTGTCTCATCATCAACGCTCCCACATTCTTCTCAGGGTGCTGGGCAGTTATAAAAGGATGGTTAGTATTTTTATTATCACAAACAGTATTTATGGTTTTATATTTTCCCAGCGGTTTTGGTTTTGCAAAAAGCACAATAAGCTGATAATTAGGTTCTTATTTAATTTATGCATTATCCTTTATCCAAGTCAAATGTAAAATCTAAATTAGTATTGAAGCTGGAGGAACTGTCTACATGTAATCAATGTCAGCTTTGCAAAGTGAGCATATCTAAATTGTTATTAGCCACTCAATTGCTTCGAATTTTGAGTTGGACTCTATTTATATAATAAAATAAGAGCGGTGACAGGTAGCCGTAGTTACCAAAAGCAATCTAGTGGTTAGAAGTCAAAAGTGGGTAAATAACTCAGCAAACTAAGCGTATGTGCGTGATAGTACTATTTAGGATTAATATGAACACTAAATATGTAAATAACCTATTGTATATTGTTTCTCAATAAACACATTTCACAACTAACTAACAATATGTTTTTGTAAGCTGTTTCTTCGCTCAATTAGTGATTTTTGAGCACAACATGTTCTACCTGTGACTCAAATGACTGTACTTGAAATATAAACCTTTTTACTTTTTCTTTCAGGCTGGATGAGAACACTTCAAGCAAGGTTACATTTGTGAACTCAGAGATGGATCTATGTCAGTATTTGATACCAGATATCTTGCCAACTGATGTTTAACAGATACTTTAATGGTATCCAGGCCAACCATTTTGATAATAAATATAAAAAACGACAAGGCAATATACAGGACATGATGACTTAGGTAAAAGGATACTTAATATTAGTGTTAACATGTAAGAGCTAGGGTAAAGTGCTACTAAAATTATTTTGAAGAAATTATTATTTCAATACTAACATCCAAATAATTACACAGGAGGGAGGTATCACCGTTTAATTTTACACTTCTAAAAAATTGTGAACCTATGCTGTGTTATTGGATTCTAAAGTGTGTCCACAAATTAATCAACTTTACGCTTCAATACATTCTCAAAGATCAAATAAAAATGAAATAGAAATGTAGGGCTAAGGGGAAGAAGGGCTAAGACACATTTGCAAAATCTTACAGTACGGACAATTGAAGTGTGAAATCACTTTATGGCTGTATATGACGTTCGTTAAAATAAAACATCGATATACGATCGGGACCCAGCGAGTATTACCCCTGTTTTAGATAGTCATATGGTGATAATTTTATAGGCAGTCTAAAAAAATATATTTGAAAAAAAAATTGCTTAGCTAGTTTTTTTCCTGCACCCTTCGAAATGTTCTGGTTTGATATTAGATCATCATATTTTTACAGTAGTGTTTGTTTCTACATAATATACTAATGATAAAACTATTCCTTCAGTTAAGGAGAGACTTACACCTTTGGCTATTAAATTGTTATTTTTTTGTAACACTTAAAGACTTTATGACTAATTATAACAAAACAATTGTTAATGTTAAGTTTTCTTGTCATTTAATTTATAGTTGTAGTAAACCCGATGACACCAAATAGTCAATTTGTTACTCCTAACATATTTTATTTAAATATAAGAAGTATGTTAAAAAATTGTTTTCAAATAATATTAATTTATTACTTACTGTATTGTAATAATGTTTACTTATGACTTACTTTTATTATGTGTGATTTTTCAGCCGTCTGAAATAGCTAGAACTCCCTTTTTTTATTATGAAAAATTTGAGATATAACTTAATTACAAATATCGTCCGTCTCTGATAAGATAAGAGGACTGAAAAACCACTTCGAAATGTTTACATATTTTTGTTAACTTATAGGATTAATTACTGAGTTAAGATAAATTGACAATTTTCCCTCAATTACCATATTTTTGCTACAAATATCCAGTATGGTATCCAAATTTTTATTAACTGCCTGCCGACTAATCATGTCATATTAGTTAAAAAGCTGAAAGATTGCCCTTCTTGCAGTGTGGGTAAAGTGCAAAATATACTAAATATCTAAAAAAACATAATTTTCTTTACTACTTACAAACATAGGCTAATACGTACATAACGACACGCACGAGGTTGCAATAGGCAAATTCTTTATGTATGATTTTTTACCTACACTAATCAAGTCGGAGATGGTAAAAGAAAGGAGTCCCATCTTCCCAGATGGCTTCTTCTCTCGGGTTTATCCCAAATCCCAATATATTAGTCTTAAATTTAGTCATATTTATTTATGAATTGATTACATATTTAAACCTGATTATAGATTTCATCTATGAGAGTGTTAATGTTAATGTGTACAGATAGCGGATTTTAAAATAGTTCAATCCTGTCCCGAAATGTAGGTAGGTATATTGTATTTCTAACTACAGGGTCTCAAATAAGTAAAAAGTACAGAAAAACAAAAAGAGATTAAGGCGTGGTAGGTATACAAAAAATTGTTCGCATACTCGTGACTATGACATACTATTTGTAAACGTGGGTACTATAAGCTTAGCCTTACTTACGCAGATAATATTTGTATCGAATAGTTTTGATGCCATATCAATATGAAAATAATTGAGATATACCAAAAAATAAAGACCCGATTTTCTTATTAATATGGTTGAATATAGGCCAATTTAAGATACTAATTAAATGCATTTTCCGAATAGATACAAGTTTTTTGCGATGACGTCACTATTCTACATGGCTTGTAATGCAAGGACCAATGAAAGTTGCAAACAATTTGAATAAGTTTTCATAGGTGTGATATTGACACAGTTTTATAATTGTTCATTGCGGTATAAGTTCCCAATTCCAAAAAATGCTTTCTAAATTTTCATTGGTCATATAAAATTGGTATATCCCAATTGGTACGAACAGAAACAATTGAGAGACATTCCATGACGTAGTAAATACTTACGTAACGTAGAAGTAAACGGTTTTAAAGCCTGACCCGAAATATATGAGGATGCGCCATATTGCGGAATTTCACTGGAACTAATTTCTTACACTGGCAATGATTTTATGATGGTTTGTCAACAATGTCAATGTCATTCGTGGTGCTTTCTTTAAAAGAAAAATATTTAAAATTATCCATATAAAATGCCGAAAACCATTTACAGTCGTGAACGTGAGATTATAAGTTAAGTGTACACGTGTTTACTACACGAAACACAGTCAGGAAAAGAGTGCATTCCATTAAATTATATTACAACGTTAACATAGTGGAACTGACAGGTATTTAAACTAATGCCATTATAGTGGGTTGCGATTGGTTGCAAAATTTTTGCCATATAATTCTTATAAATAGCGCCCTCTTGACAATCCTCATATATTTCTGGTCAGGCTTTAGGTACCATCAGCAGCAGAAGTAGCTAGCATAGCAACACGCTTACAATGTAGGTACAACACAACCCTTATCCTCTAGAATCTATACATAGTAAGATCTTGAGTTTAGATAATAAAGTCCGTGTGCATAAATTTTGAGCACTTGGCATATAGAAACTTCTGCTGCCGACTGTACCAAGCATTTATTATATTATTATGAGGCCACACTTCAATCAAGCTCGCCTATATAGTTCAACGTAAGTTGCTGCTATTTCTGGAAGCGAACAATATTGTTATCAGGGTATCGAAGATCGTGCGAAAGAAAATATTTTGCGTGTTTGTTGTGTCAACTAATATCTTTCTCCCTGATCCACGTAATGTCCTAGTTTACCCACCCCTTAAACAAAATGAGTATATTTCTATTTCTAACCATGTTTACGATGTCAACCTGTATAGTAAATTTTTATTTATTAATTTTGTTTGTCAATTATCATACAAAACAGAATAATTCGCAGGTAGAGAATATGTATCAGGCCTACTCATAAAAGTCATAAATTATAATATAATTGATCGGTTATTTTCAGTAACTTTCATGTTCATAACATTGTAAATATGAACATCCAATTTCAAGCATTGTTGCTTTTCAACGTCCAATTCCCAAAAAGGCGGAACCCTATTGCTAACACTTCGGTGTCTTTCCGTCTGTCACAGAGCTCTAAGCACCATTTGTTTGATCTGAAAAATAACCGTAAAATGTATGGGACACAAATTGTGTCGTTTCTCGGCGTTTATTGCGTACGAAACTGCTTTCATGTGAATTGCGATTCGTACGTTCGTATGAATAATATCAAAGAGTGAGAAACAAGCATGTAGTGCTTGAAATTCCGAACAAGCAGCTATATGGGCAGAAATGCCATCACGTTCACTCAGATAACCGGAGCGCCAGAGTATTGGCTGCAGTGCCGCCTAGGTTTCGTAACTAGTTAATAATATTTCGTAACTGGTTGTAGATACCTACCTACTATAATGGAATCGTGAAGAAACATCAAATGAGTAGTTTATTAGAGAATTCCCACCGATTCAGTCCTAAAAAAAATATTATATAAATAAATATAACAAATTGATTAAAGGAAGTAATGAGAGTGCCATAAAAATGGGAACATCGACCGTAACAAATAGTGGTCCCACCACTCACTTCCCTTTCGTCTGTAGGACTGACCGGGACAAAGTGACGAAATGGCGGAATGGACACCGGACACTCGTCTGTAGGACTGACCGGGACAAAGTGACGAAATGGCGGAATGGACACCGGACACTCGTCTGTAGGACTGACCGGGACAAAGTGACGAAATGGCGGAATGGACACCGGACACTCGTCTGTAGGACTGACCGGGACAAAGTGACGAAATGGCGAAATGGACACCGGACACTCGTCTGTAGGACTGACCGGGACAAAGTGACGAAATGGCGGAATGGACACCGGACACTCGTCTGTAGGACTGACCGGGACAAAGTGACGAAATGGCGGAATGGACACCGGACACTCGTCTGTAGGACTGACCGGGACAAAGTGACGAAATGGCGGAATGGACACCGGACACTCGTCTGTAGGACTGACCGGGACAAAGTGACGAAATGGCGGAATGGACACCGGACACTCGTCTGTAGGACTGACCGGGACAAAGTGACGAAATGGCGGAATGGACACCGGACACTCGTCTGTAGGACTGACCGGGACAAAGTGACGAAATGGCGGAATGGACACCGGACACTCGTCTGTAGGACTGACCGGGACAAAGTGACGAAATGGCGGAATGTACACCGGACACTCGTCTGTAGGACTGACCGGGACAAAGTGACGAAATGGCGGAATGGACACCGGACACTCGTCTGTAGGACTGACCGGGACAAAGTGACGAAATGGCGGAATGGACACCGGACACTCGTCTGTAGGACTGACCGGGACAAAGTGACGAAATGGCGGAATGGACACCGGACACTCGTCTGTAGGACTGACCGGGACAAAGTGACGAAATGGCGGAATGGACACCGGACACTCGTCTGTAGGACTGACCGGGACAAAGTGACGAAATGGCGGAATGGACACCGGACACTCGTCTGTAGGACTGACCGGGACAAAGTGACGAAATGGCGGAATGGACACCGGACACTCGTCTGTAGGACTGACCGGGACAAAGTGACGAAATGGCGGAATGGACACCGGACACTCGTCTGTAGGACTGACCGGGACAAAGTGACGAAATGGCGGAATGGACATCGGACACTCGTCTGTATGACTGACCGGGACAAAGTGACGAAATGGCGGAATGGACACCGGACACTCGTCTGTAGGACTGACCGGGATAAAGTGACGAAATGGCGGAATGGACACCGGACACCACTCTCATACCGGCACTCTTCTGCGGCATCTCTTGTACTTGCGGATTATTTTGGCGTGTACCTACTAAATTCTTATCTTAGTGCCATTTCATCTTTATATTTTGCCTTGAGATTATCTTATTTTAATTATGTATAAGTTAAAACAAGTAATGTATATTATTTATAGGTACCAATAAAGCAAATGAACTAAATTGAGTACCTATTGATTTGATACCACTGATCTGTGACTTGCATAATTATATTATGTACCCATTGAGGTATTATTTATTATAGAGCCACAGACCCGAACAAAAGTGTCAAATAAAGTGGCACCGTTGTCATATTCAAGTAGATGACAATAACGCTTATTTATAATTTGCAGCAACATATTGACTTCGTACAAAAGAACTCTTTGTTTAAACGTTTAAGTGTCAAATTGACTTAATTACTTATTACCACAAATATTTTACGTGTAAATTAACTTTTTTAGCGTATTCTGACTGAAGTCTCTTGTCAAACGTGGAACATGGCACGAATGGATCAGATTTTAATATTTTTACATACTAAAAATATTTTCACTATTATTTTATTTAGGTATTAAAATATATTTTATGTTTGAACTAAATAAACTCGTAAATTGTTAATAACTAATTTAGTTACGTTTTTATTTAACAACTGCATGAAAAGTTTCCGATAGAAGGGATCAGTAATAATGACATTATTTCTCCTTGATCCAGTATGTGAAATGAGAGTAAGACAAGTGCAAAATATTGACATTATTAACCCTTTAAAGTTTGATCTTATTTGTCGGTGGCGTGGTAGGTATGCACGGCAGCACACGTCGCCGTCGCCTTTATGTGTTCTTGGCGTTCAAACTGTTCAAAGGTTTAAACTGACAGTGTCTAGACTCTGTGACAAAATAAAACAATAACAAGCTATTTTTTAGTAATTTATGAATGTCACCATTTTACGCTTCTGTTGATTAACATAAAAAAAACATGATTATGCCGAACACACGAGAGACGAATAATAATTTAATTGAATATTTGGCTTCAATTATTCTTCGCGTTTGTCTCTTGCTAAATGTGATCTCCATTTTTACGTTGTTGAGAATGAGAATCTTGAATAAAAACAAGTTCAAAATATTGTCATTATTAACCCTTTAAAGTTTGATCTTATTTGTCGGTGGCGTGGTATGCACGGCAGCACACGTCGCCGTCGCCTTTATGTGTTCTTGGCGTTCAAAGGTTTAAACTGACAGTGTCTAGACTCTGTGACAAAATAAAACAATAACAACAGAGTAATTTTTTAAGTAATTTATGAATTTTATCATTTTACGCTTCTGTTGATTAACATAAAAAAAAACATGATTATGCCGAACACACGAGAGACGAATTATTTGGCTTCAATTAGTCTTCGCGTTTGTCTCTTGCTAAATGTGATCTCCATTTTTACGTTGTTGAGAATGGGAATTTTGAATAAAAAAAATAGGATAATTATTTATTGCACTCCTTAATTTATTAATAAAATATAAAACTATAGCGACTCCTTCGATTTTTGTTCTGTGATGAGGTGCATTTTGTAGGGACAAAGTTAATAATTCTAATACAAAAGTTGCTATGATTTTACATAGGATTCGTTAATTAATCAATAGAACTCAAGTAAAAAAGAATATTCCGCCCTGTTCCTTTATTTTATAGTTGTTATTTCTGTAATTTTTCACTGAAAATTAAGTCACTTTTGAGACCCGTCACGTGTCATGGTCTAAACGAGACTGATCGCCCAACTAATGCGATTTGTGATTTTGCATTAGTTGGGAGGGTGCCATTTTTTCCGTCTGATTGTGTGTCCATGTAATTATTACGTCAATGTATGTACCCATTGCATTGATCTTTGAGCATTGAAAATTTGCCGCAAAATAAAAGACTGTCGCAATCTAGTTTGTTGTTTCTGATACTAGCTAGATTGCGACAGTCTTTCTTTTTCGGCTCTGACTAAGTAATACAATCCGTGTGATTCGGGCTTAGGTGAAAACTTGAGAGGTTCTTACCTGGATCGGGTAAGAGCGAGCGAGCCAGGTATAAAACGCGAATCGCATTCTGACAGCTCACGCACTGTATAATATTTGACATTGACAATGTCCTTACAGGCTGAGATTATTAAGATAATATGAGCATAACAGAACCTTAATCAAATAACATTGATATAAAATTACTGAACTTTATTAGAACGTAATTTTGTACAAACTTTGCATAGCCATACACAGTAGGCTAGGTACCTACCGAGAAGGCAACGGCACGGAATGGATATTTTGACCTCAGAATATTAGTTTTTTTTTTTGCTTATGTGACAAACTAGTCTGAGTTAAGACTTAGGAAGTTTGGACACGCTTTAAGTATATCAGCGCCTCTAGCACAACTGCGAAACGCGACTCTTTCTAGCGCGAGAAATGTTACCATCTCCTTCTTCGCAATACTGTGAGAGAGTGACGGGCGATGCTATGTCGCGCGACATGAGTCTCGAAACCTTGCTGTGCTAGATAGCCTGGTCGCTTTCTGCAATACGGTTTCGCGACTAGATGGCGTTTCTATCCTCAGTCACCTTGTAGGCATTTCCCGCAAAACAGGATCATCATCGTCATCGGGTAGTTTACTTTTTGGAAATAATAAAATATGTCCACTAGGTACAGTAGGGACACCCCTTACGACTGAGCAAGGCCTATGGACACGCTGCTTAAATATTAGTTTCTCATATGTTACATTTTCAGGGTATTTAATATCGGACTTCGTATACTACTATATACTATGATAACGTTAAAATTTCGTCAAAAATAAAAGGTATATTCAAATATTTTGACCCCCAAAAAAAATTTTGGGACCCCAAACCAGTATCACCTAAAATCATAAATGAAACACCAAAAAAAATTACTTGTAGGTATGCTTCTACTTATTTTAGTCATAGACTGCACTTCTAATTGAATTCGAGCAACTAGTGAATGTGCACCAAATTTTATCGACCAAATTATTGCTATATTAGCACAGGGGCGACAAGGGCCTATCGGTGTAACTCGTGCGTCGGTGACCTTGTAATGCCGCGTCGCGTCTACGCGTAGGGTTGGCGGTTTAGCTACCGCGGCACAATAAAAAATAATAATTACTTAATGAAAGATGTTTATTTATTTAAGGTTTAAAATATATTTAGTAAATAGTGTTGACATATGTTATAAATTGCTTACTTTTATATATTTTCTGTTTTTGCGACTTACTTTAAACATTTTATTAGTCTCTTTAATTACGGCGAAGATTCGAAATCGTACGAACAGTTTTTTTCAAAAAATCTAATGGGAAGCATTCACAAGGCATATCAAAAGGTAAAGGTACTGTAGGGATGTAGGCCGGTACCTAATAAAGAAGTATTTGATTTAAATCAGTGGTGGGCAAAGTACGGCCCGCGGGCCAGCTCCGGCCCGCGAAAGGACTTTATCCGGCCCGACACCCGTCCTTCGAAATAATTAGTATGGCCCGCGATAATTACATTTAGAGTCAAAATCAAAATTTTTGATGGTCCAGCCGTATTAAACAAAATCATTTCATTATGATTAAACGATTTCACATAAAAAATGTTTATACTTTTATATGATTCGTTGATTAGTAAACAATTTCAAATCTTTTTTACTGCAATTCTGGCCCGCCTGGTAAATTTCCTTAATCTTCTGGCCCCCCATGTAGAAAGATTGCCCACCACTGATTTAAATAAAGATTCCGTCACTGTCAAGTGAACGATATATTAAAATATTAGAGGATTCCTCTGCGAGACGAGACGCCACCAAACAACCATATTAATTATCGTATTTCGGTCCAAAAAAAAAATCTAAATTAACAAGTAAAGTGTTTCCCTAAGCCACCACCCCACAGTACATCGAAAAGTATGAAAGCGCATACGACGCGGCGCGAGCGAACAATGTGAATTGGCAACCCATGCCACTCGCGTTTTTTGCCCCCTCATATACAACTGTTGCATAAAATACTATTATTATATTATCCTTAATACGCAACATCTTGGTCCTGCAACCAAAATGATTTAAAAAAACACTGCCCGCGGCCGCGTTGCCGCCCGCATTTGAATCCCAATTTTTTTTTCAACGTGTGCGGTTAACGGTTTTTTAATGTGAAGCCACAATGTATGCAAAATTTTATTTAAATGCAAACAAATCTAAAGCAAATGCAAATATACTTAAAAAACATTACATGAACTTGCATTTCATGTGGTTATTCAACCGCTGAAAGAAGTAGCGGCCACTTTTTCTACAAGAATAATGGAGGGAACCGTTTCACAAGCGGGTAAAGTATTTTGTGTTTATTTCGTCATAAATTTTATATCATAAATGTAATGACGACGCGTTTGGCTCGGTTTGTAGACACCTGCCTACTGAGTCGGCGGTCCCGGGTTCGAATCCCGGCCGGGGCAAATATTTGTTCTTGGGTCATGGATGTTATCTATATATGTATTTATATATTATGTATATCGTCGTCTAGTACCCATAGTACAAGCTTTGCTTAGTTTGGGACTAGGTCGATTTGTGTAAGATTGTCCCTTAATATTTATTTATTTATTAAAAAAAAAAAAAAAAAGAAATTATATCATTTAAATGTTGTCCCAGCCTTTGCCATTTTTTAAGAGTTTAAGAGATTTTTTAAGAGATTAACGAAATCGATTGTTGCAACCAACATTAAATTGGTAATAGATTGCGATATTTCATATTTTTGCGACGGATTAACATTTGGTTACAACACGACATGAGAATGTTTTTACGATTATAGTACCGCGATTATAATAATAAATCACCATCAATAGATAGCTTCCAGTGATTTTTAAACTGAAGAGTCGCAAGTACGCAGCCGTTCCCATATAAGCGTAGTAACGGGATAAGTTATGTTAATAATCCCTCCTAGTGTCATTGCTGAGGGTCGTGCGTGACCTCCACGAATTATTTTGTGGACGATCGCCTTCCACTTGCTGCGGTCTTCGGCGTTGTGCAATGCCTCGTGGACTTTCGAGTTGCAATTGTCTCGGATCTGGTCTGTCCACCGCATAGGACTTCTTCCTCTCGGTCGCCTTCCCTGTACTTTCCCTGTCACCATGAGCACTTCCAGGATGTCGTTTTTCTTCCTGGCTAGGTGACCGAAGAATTCGAAGATCCTGCGGAGACAGATTGTCGACAGCCTAACGGTGACTCCCACTTCTTGAAGAATTGACACATTTGTGCGGTGGGCTGTCCAAGGAACTCGTAACATCCGCCTCCAGCACCACATTTCAAATGCGAGATCTGTCTGCCTTTTTGAGGGTCCAAGTTTCCGCACCGTAGGTAAAGATCGAGAAAACCAGAGTCCTCACCAGGCCAGTCTTGGTTTTTAGCGAGATTGATCTATCTGTCCAGATCCTATTTAACCCTTTGACCGCCAAAGACGGCAAATCACGTCATCGGGAATGCGTGCCACTGACGTCAAAAATTTCAGTGGTCAAAAACATGCTAATTCAAACCACTATCTGTGTTTTTCAACCTCTGTTGATTTTGGAGCACTCTTTTTTTTTTTTTGGTTTGGCGTCAGTGGCACGGTGAATTGCTTTGCCGCTCGGCGCTCAAAGGGTTAAACGGGCCATCGCGCTCTTTGCCATGCCAATTCGGTTTCGAAAGTCTGGTTCGCATGAGCCATCGTTGCAAATGGTAGAGCCCAGGTATACAAAGCTGTCCACATATTGGAGATTGAGTGTCCCACTGCGGGTGTTTTTCACCCCCAGGGGGTAATAGAGGGTTGAAACTTTGTGCACGGTATTACCTGCTTAAAAGGCATTGTTTGATGGTAGTTTCGACCCAAAAACGCTGGGAGCAATTTTTCTTAGGCTATCTTGCTATACCCTTTGATGCTCATTCACTATTTTTGGTCGCAAAGAGTGATTTTTTTGCCATTTAATTTTACTGTATCTGGTGGAGTGGTGATCAGTAATACAACTTTTGGTTATCATTTTATTTTAATTTGGGAATCAATTTTGGTGCTCTTTTGAGTCGTTTTTAAAATACATGTACATAGTTAAAGGCTTAATAAAAACAAAATTACGATCGCGTCTTTTGTGTAACGAAAGTTAGTCATACAAAAGATATGGGTAACTGTCGTTACACAAAGGAATCAATTAAGTTTTGTTCTTATTATAGCCCTTAACTATTTACATGTTTTTTGAAAACGACTCATTTACAGTAAATGATTTACTATTTTTGATAGTAAAATGAGATTTTTTGCAGTTACATTTTACTAGACCTGTTGCTCCATTAAACATAAGCCAAAATAAAACAGCCGTGTAACCAGCGATATACTAACAAATATTATATGTAACAAGGATTGATCGTAGAAAGTTATTGGCATATCAACCGAGGCCGATTCTAACCATGATTCTACAGTCTGACGAAAAAGAGTAAAAATTAAAAAGTGGCAATACTGTAGTGTCGTCACCTTTTTCTTAGATTGATTAGAAAGGGACGACACTACAGTATTGCCACTTTCTAATTTCTACTCTTTGTGGTCAGTGTAACGCAATTATTAAATAATTATGTTCATATATTTGTTTTACTATAACAAAATAAAAAAATCGTATTTACTTGTATTATGATTAATTAAATATATTTTTTATTCTACGTTTCGCACTGTTGCACCTGCGCGCGCATAACTAAACGCAAGGCACGCAAAAAAAAACAGTAAGTTCGTATTATGAAGACATAAGGTCTAATCAGCGTTAACCTGCCCACCTATGAAAAGAACAATACCTAAGCATCATCGTATCGGTAATGTGTATGTGTAAGCCGGTATTATCTAATGAGTTATATATTTATTTGATGTAGCAGTATATTTTATACAGAGGGAGAGGGGTATAGGTACCTGAATATGACATAAATAAAATAGACCAATGTATCCTTACAATTATTTTACTTGAGTTACTAATATTACAAAACAGTTATACAAATTAATCACTGTACAATCCGAAGCGTGTTACAACTAAATGGACTTATCCATGTTGCACAAGGTATTCTTATCATATTGTACTGTAAAATTTGTTTTTGTATGTCCCATTGTAAAATCACAATCCTCATTTTTATGAATTAACTAAAATTGACATTCTGCGATCTCTATTCGAAGATATAAATAAATCTACGAAGATTTCAAGTGATATGACTGACAGCTCGGTATCGCTCAGTTGTTACGGGATTACTTGCTTCAGTGCTTTTTAATAAGCGACATAATGTCTTTTTTATCAAATATTAAGTCTCACATTTACCTGTACTTTGTAAACTTTCCTAAACGTAATAAATGTCACAATAATGTTGGCACAATGTTTAGAATGGATTTAAAATGAGTAGCCTTTTGTCTTTAATTATAACTATAGTAATAGCTGAAGTAAAGTTGCTAGCGTTTAAATTTCAGAGACGATTTAGTTTCTTTGCCTCAATAAATGTTTACACACAAATTATCACACGTTATCTGCCCTTTATTTGCTCAATATGACTAGTTTATATTCTATAAGGAATTTACAAAAAATATATGTCTCAAATCTTTCAATACAACACACCTTGGAATGTTTTGTGACATCTTCTGATGCACCTAGGAATTATTTACAAAATGACAAAATCAGATAAAAGGTTTCTAGATGTATTCTATGCTTGATATTGCTTTTTACGGGTGTGGAAGCACGCCTGAACGACTCGAACTCTACTACAATACAGTACTGTAGAAGGATCGTTACAAAACCTGGATTCTACGCTTTAAATAACAAGTATAGTTATCTAGTTTAGGAACGTAGTTCGTACGTAACATATACTAGATAAGTACTCAAAAATAATACAGTTTTTCGATATACTATTCATGGCCTTACAAGTTAAATGACGTATGGAACAAATATGACAACACTAAGATAATCATAAATACTGGTTTACGCGTAAAATAATGACTACATGTACAAAAATGTCACTATAATATCTATGACCTAACTTAAATACGTGTATAATAGTCTTTTTTATATACAGTACAACATTAATGGGTAATGATATGATAACATTTATGAGAACGCAAATAAGTAACAACTAAAACAGCTGAGTTAGCGGGGGAGCCGGCGCTCTCGCATCGGCAGTGGACGGCGCTAGTAGTGAGCTTAATTTGACGCAGCCTAGTAAACTTAAACAAATTATCAATTCCATACTGAATCAATTCCTTTCCGTACCTTTCTGGCGCGTTTATTGTCTATATTCGCTGTTAGATTAGCTCCAAACCTCTCTTTCTAATTCTGTTTCTGGTTCTATAGGATGAGATCATAATCTTGTCGACCACATGTCGACAATATGAACCGCAAGGGCGGCGTAATTATATTAATCGAACGGCAATTTCGCTAAGGAACGGAACAGAAGCGTCGCGGTAAATACGGAGGTCGCGGACCGGTCATAAACTGGAACATTTTGACAGACTCATTTGACTGACAGCTTATCATGAATTTTGCTACAATACTAGTGTTGAGATGTTATAATAATGTAGTAAAATATCGACATTGCATTTTTTTCTATACTTGGCTCGATGCAATTCGGAATTGCAAATAGGCGAGAAACTACAATATGGGAGCACCTTCATCGCAAGCATTCGCTTGTACATAATGTCATGTCATTTTCGTTTTTTTTTACATAACAGGCGGTTGCTCGCGGTGAGACCGCTCTCTAATCAATAAACTTATTCGGGGTCGGTTGTCACGCTTCGTCGTCGCGTTTGCATTTGCTATATTTTCTTTAATAAAAACAAGATATATGTGCATAAATTCACACTGAACAAATCCGATCGGTCTAATCTTCTCATACATAAGCTTTGATTTAAAATCGCGTAGTGATACGCCAAATTCAAATTACGCCACGGAAGTTTGTCGTCTAATATCTGTTAATAGCAGTTCCTACGCGGAAATAAATATCAGGAGTTAAGGTAATGAAGTTCAACGTCAAACCCCAATTTCTATGTTTTCCAATGAAATTCGAAAGGAGAGGAGTATTCACGCCAAACTCCTGGGGCGTATTGACGGCTGTCGCGTCATCACTTGGGTGGATATGCAGGGTGGTTTCAACCTGTCCCTGTTCTTTGACTTCAAGTACGGTAAAACCTTAAAGTATGGAAAAATCTGCCGTCAATCGGTCAGTCACTTGTCCTACTGTCCTCCTTCCTTATATCCTTCGCCTACTGTCAAAGATAGCGCATCTGTGAAATGAGTCCGGGGCAGTACGGTCGGTTCAGACGGGCTCCGGGGCGTGGACGCGGCGCGCGCGCGGCAGCGTGGTGTTGTGTGGCGGGGGCGGGGCGGGCCGCAGCAGAGAGAGCAGCAGACGCAGTCAGTCGGCCAGCACGGCCTGCGCCACCCCCGCCAGCTCCTCCTTCAGCAGCCGGAACGACGGCCGCTCGTCCGGCGTCGGCCGCCAGCACGCGCGCATCACCTGCAATACGGTGGACACAAGTCAGCGGCGGAAACTTAGCAGGGAATAAGTACTTTTATCTCACGAGCGCGGGTGAGCCATGTTTGTGTGAGTAGATGTACATGCACATTGGCTCTGTGTGGGTGAGCTCGGGAGCGAACAGTTCCGGCTCACCCACACAGCCAATGTGCATGTACATTACTCACACAAACATGGCTCACCCGCGCTCGTGAGATAAAAGTACTGTAGTTATGGGACGGTCGCCTTCTGAGCGCTAAATGCGGCCAATCGTGTCGCCGCAAATATCAAATTTGACTTAAGAGATCAAAAGGCCAATTTTTTTACATGAAGAAATCTTGTTGAGAGACCCTTGCATAATAATAAAAATAAATATTTTATGCATAATTAAGCTTCTGCTCTTATAAAATCAGTATTGTCAAATAAAAATCAATAGGAATACTATAAATTGAAAAAACTAGATTACTCACATTATAAATTTCAGTTAAACAGCCAATAGGTTTTTCTAATAAATGTCCTCTCTGCACCATTTCTACTACTTCGCTGTTTTTCATTCGGCCGTACGGCACTTTGCCACATGTGAATACTTCCCACATCAGAACACCTGCAAAGAAATATTAACTGTTCAACAATAGAAGGTGCGCGCAATTTCGTTCGCGTAAAACTTTTTCTCTTTACCGGAGTCGGGTATAAAATACCCTATAACCATCTTTGGACGTCCAGTAGGGTGGAGCGAATTTTTTTTTTTTGGAAATTCAACTCAGAACGTCTCTAAAACGTTGCATGGGTATGCCAGGTCTACGAGATAAATAATAATAAAAATATTCAATAGGTACTACTTTTAGCCCTCTACTCTCATCTTGAATATTATGATCAAGCCCATATTGAAAAATATATTTTTTTATCAAAATCTTATTTTTTTTTTAATGAAAGTCAAGTGATTTTTTTCTAAGCACATAATACTCGAAATAAAAGATATTTATTGCATAAAAATATTACAATATTAAAAATATTAAAATTTTAAAAATACTGAATTTTAATTTGGGTCACAGTTTCACGTAGTAGTTGCCGTAAGTATAAAAGAAGCTCAAAACATTTGAAGTTGATACCCTTCTTTATAAATCTAATACTAATTACGTTAAAAAAAAGTTTTTTTTTACCAATTATGAGTAAAAAAAAAAATTTCTAGCTCAAGTAGAGGGCTGAAAAATATTTAAAATCAATTACATATATATATATTCATTAATATCTTATCTAAAGGCAACATATTACAAATGTTCCAGGTCGATCAGACCACTTTTTTTTTTCTCCATACATCTACGCTCCACCCTAACGTCCAGCTATCCATGTACCAAAATGGGTTTCAACCCGTCCAGCCGTTTCGACGTGACGAGCGGACAAAGAAATGGTTACCGACAGGTGGCGCCACACGCCCCCATACAAATTATGCATCATGCTGTAAAACCGCTTCCCACACCAAATTAGGGCCAGATAATGCCTACCACTACCACTATAACATAATAACACATGACTACGACGCCTACCACTACCACCATTATAATAACACATGACTACGATAACAGCCGACTGGGTAGTCATTAACCAGCTCAAAAAAAGAGCTGTTAAACCCCTTTGTCTATAGAAAACCGATTTTAACGAATTTTTAGCATCCACAAAACTAACTAAAATCAACATTTATTGTGTTCATGTGGATCGACTCAGTTTCAAGTGAGGATCACTTCATTGTATCGAAACGGTACTAATAAGCATCTTGGTGTTAAAGCGAAGATGTAGGGAAGTCGTAGTAGAGATTAAAAAACGCGAGGCTCAAGGTAAAATGTAATTTTCGTTCTCCCTCCCATCTACAGAGCGCAGTAAAAGTGAAGTAGGCTACTAACCGAAGGCCCAGACGTCAGACTTGGAGGAGAACCTGGTGTAGTTGAGCACCTCGGGCGGCGCCCACTTGATGGGGAACTTGGTGCCGCCCGAGCTCGTGTACTGGTCGTCCAGCACGTACCGCGCCAGCCCGAAGTCTGCCACCTGCAATACCGAACACGACAGTTAAAGCCGGGTACTCATTAGCGAGCTGTAACCGTAACCGTTGCAGTTACTGTAACCAAAAAAAAACATGTATCTGTTTGGTTACAGTTACAGCTCGCTAATGAGTACGCTCGGAGACAGCGAACCAGCGACGTCGCGAGCCTGAACTGTAACACGCGTACACACTAGAACCTCGTTACTGTATCTGTTTGGTTACAGTTACGGCTCGCTAATGAGTACCCGGCTTAAGGCTTGTTCGGACTAGGCTAGTATTTTAGTCTAGTAGCGAGTAATGTGGTAGCTAAACTCTTAGCTACTGCCTAAAAATCGTTCGCATTACGGTCGAGTAAAGTTCACAAGTCTGTGGTATTCTGCAATGTTAAAGTGGTTTCCTGGCTCCAGCGAAACGACATTTTCACGCCAACTAATGAACTCAACTAAATCGACAGGTTCGGACATGTTTAGCCGGCGGCCGAGTAAGCACGGACGCGTGGTGGAGGGTGCTACTCACTACTATACTACTAAAAAAAATAGAATAAAATGGATTGACTCGACTAAATTACTTACTAATCTACTTGACTAATTTTTTGGTGTTCAGACACGTTTAGCTACTAAATTACTCGCTAATAGACTAAAATACTAGCCTAGTCCGAACAAGGCTTTAGATTCTCGGCACTGCGAGGTAAACTGGTGATCGATGTACTTGAATATACAAATCTTATTGTTGTTGTTATACTATGAGTTGCAGAATTACATGACCTACTTATGAATGAATTCATTCATAAATTGGCAGTGCATAGAATGTTTCATTTTATAGACAAAGCATGAAATGACAGATTGAACAAGACATCAGCGAAATGGATACCGTTTTTGGGCACCTCCTTAGCTACAGTGACTTATTATCTAAAAGTTTCTCCAATGTTGCTACTCAATTTTGCGTTTAAGGAAAAATATAAGTTAAAATAAGATAGTATGTGATTAAGATTTATTTTAACTTACTTTTACTACATTTTCATCTCCAACTAAACAGTTTCTTGCGGCCAAATCTCTATGAATGTAATTATGCCTTTCTAAATACGCCATTCCTTTGCACACCTGAAAATTAACAATACACTTTTATTACCTATTACTATTAACAATAATTAAAATGTCAGTTACATTTTCATACGTTCCGAATGGAAAAATGTAAAGAAAAGCTTATTGACTTAGTGAGTGACGTCAGCAACATTTAACGAACCGATTAACGTCAAAAAGGGGACACGTGCCGCCATATGACGTATGCAGTCATAAATACAGGTGGTTAAGTAAAGTCCATTCGTTTTTACTTGTCCTATTTAGTAAACAAGATCCTAACCTCAAAATTGACATCGAATGCTGAGACAAGTTGTTTTCTCACAAGTAAATTAAGTCAATGTATAAAATTTGCAGCGTAATATTTAGAACAGAAGCTTACGTGAATTTATTTGTCAGAAAATACTAACTTTCGGCGATAAAGTCATACTTTGAGGTTAGGATCTTGTTTACTAAATAGGACAAGTAAAAACGAATGGACTTTAGTCTGTAATACTAGTATTTTTTCACCTGTAAGCACATATCAAGCAGTACGGCGGGCGGCAACTGGTCGGGCGACGTGCGGCGTAGGTAGTTGAAAAGCGACCCGTGCCGCATGTACTCCGTCACGATGTAAATTGGCCGTCGCTTGGAGCACACGCCGTATAGTTGCACAAGGTTCTGGTGTTGGAGTTTGCTGTAAATAAATAACGCTTTTATTAGTGTTACTACGTAAATACATTTATAGACTACCTATATTAGTTTACTTGTTTGTAGAATGGCGTTGAAAAATAGAATACGGAACTTAATCAGTTGTCTTTGGGAGGGCCTTATTCAATAGATGAATTATCCACTTTACAATGGTAATGCTCATATGTTTCATACATAGTACAATACTACTAGCCTAATGACTGGAGTCACGCGGTTTTTGTTTACAGATTAGTGTGAAATATTTTTTGTTGACTACAATCGGATCGTCAGATTAGAGATTGATCAGACGAATGCAAGTGCCTAATAAGAATATCACTACATACTACAAAGTCGCTCCCTGCTGTCTGACCTTATGTATGCTTGGATCTTTAAAAATACGCAACGGATTTTGATGTTTTTATTTTTTAATACATAAATGTGATTCAAGAGGATGGTTTATATGTATAGATACATGTATAATATAGTAGAGAAACACTTTTCATTTAGTATCAGCATTGCACCCGTGCGAAGCCGGGGCGGGTCGCTAGTTAGCAATAAACCAGTGGTGTGTAGTGTACTGACGTCATGACTTTGGCCTCCTCGATGAAGTCGTCCTCGGACATGGTGCCCTCCTTCATCATCTTGACGGCGGTGTCGGTGCAGCCGCGCCAGCGCCCGCGCCGCACCACCCCGAACTGGCCCGCGCCCAGCTCCTCCAGCAGCACCAGCTCCGATGGATCGATCTCCCATTTGTCTGCAATACACGGTCAGAAGCGTTCAATGACGTATGTATTCGTGTTCATCGGTAGAGCGTGCGTATGTGATATTTTTGAACTATACTCGCCAGCTCGCTTAAGATTTTGAAAATTTTCGTTATTCCTTTTCATTACTTCAATCGCTACTGAAACGATTAACAAAGTGTTTTTTTAACGGATTCATCGACATCGCTAAAGACAAATAACAGTCTGTTCTGCGCTGCATACCTTTCCCGAGAGAAATACTCGAATATACGATGAAGCCTTTAATCAAGTAAAGCGCATCGTATCTTCTGGTGATATGTTGTTAGTTCCAGTGGAAGTCAATCAGTACTTATGCCATAACGAAGTAAGTAATAGTCTCCTCCTATGAGGGCTAGTTCAAATGAACCCATGATCTGATATGATGGCTATGATGCACAACTCACCGTGGCTGAGGCCGGCGGTAGGCGGCGCGGGCCGGTCGCAGGGCGTGGTCTTGAGCCGCGAGCACAGGCCACCGCTGTTGTGCTTGTGGTAGTTGATCAGCTCCGGTATGGACGAGCAGCAGTGTTTGTCCGATAAATAGAACTCGCCGCGGCTGTTCTGCTTTATATGGTAGTGTTTGGTTTGCGCGTGATTTCTGAAAATTTGAATATGAATACGTTGTTTAGTTTCAAACTCGAGAATTGCTGAATTCAATCAATCAGTAGGTACGATTAAAATATTAACGTTTGCAGTTTCATACTCGGGCAGTTTCAAAAGCAAAGAATATGTTTAGATTTTCAGTTGTCGATGAAACACAATTTATATGTTTTCTCCAACTTGCTTGGAAATGTTACCATTAATGTAGTAAAACTGGACCGCGAAATCGTTCGTTATATTTAGAAGGCGTTAATGAAAATTAAAAAAAATATATAATATTGGCCTTAGCCGGGAAATCAATATTATTTAAATAAGACGATTAAGTAAAAAACACACCTTCCGTTTATAACGTCTCATACAAATGAGGGTAATCTTAATTTGGCCGGTTACTGCATTTTTACTTTTAATTTTTTCAAAGACTTTGATAATTCACCATACAGCCAATTGTCCACTAAATTTAAAAAATAAAAACTATTATAAACTTTTTAATTGTTCTCTGCGTTTAGTTCTTGCACTGAACATTTTTTTGCTCTGCTACTGTCAATGTATTTGAAATGTCGACAAATTTCGAATAACGGACCAACAATTTGAATAATAATCTTATATGCGGTTAATTTATTTTCATGATTCTTATTTATTTATTAGAGATTTCTCACGACAGTTTTAATTTTAATAATATGACGATATTTAATGAGTGAGTTGAAAATTAATAAGTGTACCAAACGTAAACAAATAAAAAATAAAACAGAAATGATTGTGTCCAAATCAATATAAAAGTTATTTTGAACTTATGATCTTCTCCGAATGATAAATATGGTATGGTTTCTAAAAAAAAACAGTGTGTTTAGAAGTTGTTCATTTAACTAAAATTTATAATTACCTATGTGCATATTTTTTGTTATTGTGTTTTCATATATATTTTATTCTTATTCATATATTTTGTTTTAAATCAAACCTATGATTCGGACCCGAAATTTTATTCCTATTCCTAAAAAAAATAAGTACCAAATGAACTTCATGGTACTGATACATTAAATTAAAATGTAGATTGGTGATTATTTCCAAGCATATTTGGAGAAAAGCACTATACAAGCCTCGGCGGGAATGTCAGTTCGCAGATTCGTATTATTGAAGGACTCGGATACGCCTCGTCCTTCAAAATCATACTCATCCACGAACTGACTTTTCCCGGCCTCGGCAGTAATATACTATTCTTAAAGGTGCTTCTAAACGGGCCATGTTTTGCTGCAATTTGTGGCCGGCCATTATTTGCATCTTGCTCTAGCGTAGGGTGTCAGAGAGGGACGGCCATAGTTGCCGGCCACAGATTGCAGTAAAATATGGACAGTTTAGAAGCCCCATAACGCCCTGCTTTCAAGAGTCGTTGGGCCCAGACGTCGATCAATAAACCGGTTGAATATTTAGCACAGCGCCGGCGAATCACTTCGCGATCCTTGCGTCTGGAGTGTAGTTTACCGTCAACATAAGTTGCCATTTCTGGCACTCGAGTAGTGACGCAAATATCACAAAGTGTACGAAAAAATCTTAGAAAGAGACATGAAGAACAATTCATTCATAATATAACATGGTAAGCAAACCAAAAATTGGCGTCTAGTTCCATCGATTCACAATATAAAACATGGTACCGTCATCACATATCCGCGACCTACGCGCGTGTCACGTGACAACGCCGCGTCATTAACACTGAGGTAATAAAAAAGTGTCGGGAATTTCACTGAATGTCCCCGTTAACTTGAAAATGTCGAGACGTGACGCAACGTTTAACGGTTTAAGTGATGACGTTATCGAGACGTCAAACAGACGGCTTCATGTATCATAAAAAATATTTTTGTGCTATCTAAAAATCAAAATGTACAAAGCTGAAACAAGATGTCAATTGCATGCGAGGATCGTTATTGAACACAGCAAAAAAAATCCTAATTTAAAGTTAATAATAATTAAACGGGCAATGAATTTATGACTTTATACCTATACCTATTTAACGAAATGTATTTGCACAGATGAATTTAGACAGAACGCGGTATTTTATCTGTGTGTGTAGGATAATATTGAATTATCAACACTGGTCCGCATTGTCCGTATTGTTGGGATCGAATGGCACGTGCCGATACGCTCGCTTCTTTGTCCTATTGTATTCAAAAGAAGACTCGGCAAGTCGAATTGATGCAAATAATCTAGGGTACGAGGTAATACTGGTACCCTTGGTGGGTTCACAATCCTCAAGTAAGAAAAGAGATATTCTGCTTACGCAATAAAATCAAAAAGAAGCAAAGTTGAATCTTCTCTACTCATACCAGACCACTACTAAAACGAGCAGTTATATTCGATATGTAAAATCATCACATACAAAAGGGGTGCAAATTTTACCGGAATACGACTCGAAGACATTATGATGCCATTATGTTACCGGCGATGCCGTCGGTTTCTATGACATTCTATGAGTCGACAGCGACACTGTCGTCTGTAGTCTTTTTTAGTACCTCGTTGACAGCTGTGTTGAGAGAAATAACTTACACTTTGGTGAAGAGGCTGAGCGTGTACATGCCCTTGGTGGAGGAGTTCCGCACAACGAAGCAGCCCTCCTTGTCTTCCTGCTTCAGGAGCGACTCCGCGCGCTGCCGCGACATCTCGCCCACGTACCACCTGTGGGAAAAGGTCGATTTTAACGTAATACCTTGACACGTATAGTCTAATTCATTTTCACATAGTTTTGTGCGTGTGACATGGCATCGATCATCTCATCTCAGTCAATTTAATTGAATTTAGGTTATAAAATACGCTGAGATGACAGATATCACGCGTAAAAAGCTATATGAAATATACTATAGTTGAACTAAAGCGACATAGTTTTAAGTATAGACCAATCACTCATGGAGACTGCCAAGGACTGCAATCGTCATAGTGTGTTAAGTTAAGCCAGTACATCTAGCACAACTTTGACAACGCTACCTATCCTTTTCTGTACAGTATCGTGAGAGGGTGACGGGTGATGCTATGTCGCGCGGCATGAGTCGCGAACCACAGTAGTGGTAGACGGGCAGGTCTAAGCAAATTGGATATGTATGTGATAGAGACCTTGCTAAAGTGACGTCTACTACAGGCACACTTACCACAGAACGCGACTTTGTACAGGGATTTAAGGTAGCGTGGCTAGCAAGTCTAGCTCCGATTTCACTTATCGTTCGACATAACATCACTTGTCTTCCTCTGAAAGGAAAGATACGACAAAGAGTCGCGTGTCAAAATTGTGCTAAGGGTATTAGAATGATTGCTCTATACCTAATTAAAGTAGGTAACTAACTCAAGACGAGCTGGAACTGTAGAGCATAAAGCCAGTCTCAGCCGTAGACGAAAGAGAAAGAATACTTACTCATACTTTTGTAGTCCTAGAGTTTCTTTTTCTTTTACATAATTGCTAGGGATGAATCCAACGGATCTGGAATAAAATGATACGTAATTATTCTTCTGATATATATATATATAAAGTAAAAACATACAGGCTCCTTCCTGCTCATGATTCTACCTATATGTATTGTGGCGAGTATATGCGTTGTTGTGGATTTGATATTTAACGATTTGCAATGCAATTGACCATCCAGTTAAATAATTAATTTAAACTTTTTACATATTATTACATCAAAAACGGAACTTAGTCACGTGTATTTTTTCATTGTCAAAGATATTTTCTAATGGGGCCGTGGATATAACAAAACATCCTAAACTACTAACACAAGGTAACCAAATAATTCCTATTTATAAGCGAATAAATCTTGCTGCTAATCCAATATATAACCTAAATGATGAGACCCTCATTCAATGAGTGATATAGAAAATGCTACTAAAAACTGAATATAGAAAATGCTACTAAAAACTGAATATAGAAAATGCTACTAAAAACTGAACACAAGTGCAGTTACTTAAAACATAATATAATCGACGAAAAAGATGTGTCTTATACAAGTACAAACTTGCAAGTGACATGAGTAGGCACAATTAGTATGAACGTTATTCAAGCGCCTAGCGAATGCGAATGCAATGCTTCCTCGATGTCGTTTTGGTGCTGGTTTCACAGGCGTCAAGCCTGAACACAAACTATAATTTTTTTAATTATAACTATTGGCTGAGATCTTGTCACTTGGTCCAATTAAAGCTGAATATCTTGTGAAACTACTGGTCCTATTTCCACCAAACATAGCTACAAACAATCTCGATGGACAAGTCTTTCGGTTAAAAAAGAACCCCTTTTTTGTCGGGGGTTATTGAAAATCACACAGGTGGTAGAAGAGTTCCTCATTTCAAGATACACAATTTTTTGGGGCCGCAATTGTAACCTTAAATTCAACGCTAACTTACTGCTTCAATAAAAACTCCAAAAAACTAACGGTGGTGTGTATTTTGAATCTTAACCTAAGGAATATTGCCACTAGGCGTTCCAATTTTTTTAGCTATTCTAAAATGTAAAGGTAATGACTACGGCTTGATACGTTCGTCTTTATATTTTTGTTAATTGTCACTCACCCATTTTCGTCTTTCACTTTCCACCAATGTTCTTGAGAGTCATCAATTACCTCGTACTCGGCACCCTATAATCATGAAACATTCAAATAAATGTATGTTAATAATAATAAATATCAGACAACCTCACTCAAATCGATTTAGTCCCAAATTAAGCTCAAGCAGGCTTGTGTTATGGGTACTAGACGACGATATCCATACTTATATAGATAAACTAGCATTAACCCGCGGCTTCGCTCGCGTGCCTATATAATATACATCATCCTACGGGAACAATGCTCTTTTTTTTCAGGATTAAAAGTAGGCTATTTGTTAAGTTAGGGTATAATCTGCAATCTGCATTTCCCTCATGCATATCCGTCCAGCCGTTTTAGCGTGAAGAAGTAACAAAACATACACAGACTTTTGCTTTTCTAATATTACTGGGAAATACTTTTTATTTTATCATCCACTTTATCAAATCAAACCGAAAACTCAAGCACTCAAATCAAGCGATCTCAGCTTTTACTGTACCAAATAAAGTTCACTTCAAAATTCATAACTCGAAGTGAAGCTAAGACACCGGGATATGTGTGCATTTTATTTGTATAAAGCTTTTATAACGTCCCGAGCCTCCGCTTATCGATTTGGGATATTCGAGATTGGTTTAATGATTCTAAGCCATGTTCTAAGTTACGTCATGTTATATTGTAAGATATTGAGGTTCTCTTCGTTGATGAATAAAAAATGTATTATTCTGAGCCAGATAAACGTAATTCAGAATTCTGAAATGACTTATTATTGAAAAGCTTGAATGTATTTATTACGGATGCAGAAAGTTTCCCGATCATTACTCCTCCCGTCCCAACGCGCCGCCCGCCTATAGGTACCAATTGACGACGATCGCGATGCCACCAAATACAATTTTTTTAATCTATTAGGATAACGCGGGTCTCTATCCATACCTCAAAAGCAAAAACAGAACCCCCTAATAGGATCACGTGTAGCTGTCTTTCAGTCCGTCTGTTACAATCGATTTGCTGCAAAACTACTGGACCGATTGAATTGCAATTTGGCGCAAATGCTTTCAAGAATTTTCATGACCACAAATAAAATTTCAAAATCGGTGGCATTTTCGTAATTAACGTCCCAACAAACCATAAAAATTATACCCGTACTCATATTTAGTCATTTCAACCCCATCGCACCCCAACAGGCGACCCGACCCGATAAACCATAAAAGCATTACCAATGGATTTTCAGACTTTGTCACCACATTTCTCCCTTTTAGGGGTTGAATTAAAAAAAAAAACCTGAAACACGTGTTTACTCATTTATTGTTAGAAATACTCCTGTGAAGTTTCGAATAAAATAGTCTAACTAATCTTGTTTCCCCATACAAACTCTGGAACCCCATTTCACCCCTTTAGGAGGTGAGTTTTGAAAAGTCCTTTCTTAGTGCACCGCTTCACCTTATAAGGAACCTATACGTGCCAAATTTGAACTCTCTAGAACCAGCGGTTTAGTATTTAGACATTTCAACCCCATTTCACCCCAACAGGGGAGATGGTAACTCACGTTGGATTTTAAAATCGTTGCGGTTTTTGTAATCAGCGACCCGATAAACCATAAAAACAATACCCATGCTGATTTGCAGACTTTGTCACCACATTTCTCCCTTTTAGGGGTTGAATTTTCAAAAAACCTGAAACACGTGTTTATTCATTTATCGTTAGGAATACTCCTGTAAAGTTTCGAATAAAATAGTCTAACTAATCTTGTTTCCCCATACAAACTTTGGAACCCCATTTCACCCCTTTAGGGGGTGAGTTTTGAAAAATCCTTTCTTAGCGGATGCCTACGTCATAACATCTACCTGCATGCCAAATTTCAGTCCCGATCCGTGCAGTGGTTTGGGCTGTGCGTTGATAGATCACTATGTCAGTCAGTCAGTCACCTTTGAGTTTTATATATATAGATATACCTATACTTAATACATAGAACAACCATGAACCAAGCGCAAATATTCTCGGTTCATAACACAAATATTTGCCCTGGCCGGGATACGAACCCGGGACCGCCGGCTCAGTAGGCAGATCCACAAACTGCGCCAACCGCGTCGTCAAAATATTAAGTACGTACGTAAAAAAAATAATTAATACGTTAGAAAACCTATATAAGCTATAAATATATATTATGTGACTATAAAAGGAATATTAAAATATACTGACCTTTTCTAATGAGAGGTCTCCACTTTCAATTGCCTTAAACGGGTATAGGGCTACCACAACTTTATTTCGTTGTTTTTCCTGAAACAGAAGAGAAATCTGGGTGACTAACATTGGAGTGTAAACCGCACAAGTATATAATTAATTGGAAAATAACACGTTATCATAATGAAATGAAAAACGTTTTGTCAACTGATTAAATAGAGTCAGCGGAAATGTCACATATAAATCCTCCCTTGATAAAGGCGATTCTGTTATAGATAGAATATAGTTCGGAGTGCATATTTTTACTGGTAACGAGCCGATTTACATTTGTTGCGGTTTTATATCGCGGTCATTTCGTCTATAACATTTAGATGAGTAACTCACCTTAAGTTTAGCAGATGGGGTACCGGGAGGCGCGCCGCCTCCCCCTGGCATCGTGACCGCCGCAGTGACCGCTGTAAACAAACACATTACCATCAATATTGTGCATTTTTATCCGAGCCTAATAGAACCATCAATATTTATACCGCCAAAACGGCGCCATGTTCGATAAAGCGAAATCGAATTGGACAAAGTATGATTTTACGGCAGAATTCTGACCGGTTTTTTCTTCACTTTTATAAAGAATATTAAGGATAAATGACGGACGACTACAGAATTTTACGGGGTTTGGTTACTAAACAAAAATATCTTTGAAAAGTTAGTGATAAGCGAGTGAGCGTGGTAAGCTCTGATGGGGTCCCAATCCCGACTTAGCCCTAATCAAGCAACGAATGAAAAGACATTTCCCCGAAAACCATGACCATGGTTCTTCCATCAAACGTTTAAAAAAAGTGGCAAAGGTCGAAGATCAATACCGATCGGGATTAAGAATGATTTGGACTGTCTTATCCATATTTCCCACCTATTAGGAAACGCCGGTTCATTTGAGCCAGTGACATTAGCGAGGGAGAGCAATTATGAAATACTTATAGCCATAAATTGATTTCGAAATACGTAAAAGTGCAACGAGGACAGACAACTATCAAAATGCAATAAGGCGCACTGAACTAAACCGAATCGGACCGGTTCAGCGGCAAACTGTACGACAATTAATTTGACCACAAGATGGTAAGAGGTACCGCATGTCATTACGCAAAAGTATGTCGTATTTAGTAATAAACGTGACAGGGGCAAGATGTGACGATTTAAATCCAACACATTTTTCACGGTCTTATAGAATTCAATGCAATGAATAGGACCCTGATTCGTTCTGCACATCTTATAACTGCGTAGCGATACTGTGCTACTGCTATTATTCTATGCTAGTACACACAAAATCATATGGTAATTTCTGTCTAAATAAAGAATGAAACCACATGTTGCTACAAATCGCAGACTATTATCTGGCGATGAAGTACATCGCAGTGCCGGCACTATGTATTTGTCAATAATTATACACACTTGCATATTCATGTGCTAACCTTGATTTGTGCACTTTATGGAAAGACACGAGATTATTTTTTTTATTTCACTGACTGGAAATAGCATTATTGCAATATTAACTGGGCTTATTTTTTAAGTAGATTTAATATTTTTTGAACATAAGCTCAATAGAACACGTTAACACACGGTACTTGATTGCCTAACAGTGAATATTTTATAGACGAATTTTAATCACACCAAGCATTATGCCTCGTTAACTGTGACGCAAGAACACAATAACATTATTAGGCGATACAGGTTATCAACAAAAACAAATCATACATCACCGGTGGTAATGACGCAAGCACAAACGTAAATACAAAAGAATAGCACCAAGACACGAATATTTCATCAATGTGGAATTGAATTCCCGAGAAACCTTCCAACACCGACTTTAAATGAAAAACTTTAAAACGAATGAGATTACCAGACAATAATAAACCTTGTGAATATATTTAGTAATGAATTCTAACCAAATCATAAATGAGGATATCATACACAAAACCAAAACCACTTTAGTTAAAACGAAACTGCACAGAAAATAACACTTTTGCTTGAATTACACAGACTTCGTTACATTACACCTGACCAACACAAGAAAGTGAGTGCAACGAGACGGGTGAACGCAACCGTCGGCGAGGCCGTCGGATAGAGGTCACCCTAATGTCCGTACCCTCGAGCGCAGGCAGGAACGACGACAGCGACAGGCACGGGATCTTGGACTTCTTCTTGGTGACCATGGCTTCGGGCTCGGATTTGTTCTGCAGCATGGGAACGGGAACAGCCGGACGTCCGCGCGCGACACTCCGCTGCGACTGCCGACTAACGTGTCAATGTACCGTATCCGCGCTAAGGCGCAGCGCACACTACGCCCAATCATGTCTGCCGCACGATTGTTTCATTACCGAGCGCTATATCTGTTTTTGTACATCGTTTTTTAATTGGTATTCAAACAGCAATTAGGCGAGGCGGCTTGTTTGATAAATTTATTCACTCGAAATACTTAAAAAATATACGAATATAGCTCTAATAATTTAAGAAACAACTAATTCTAGCATCTACATTTTATATTGGACCAATATAAAAACTACGTTAAGTAGTAATTGGGCGGCGGTTTGAAGTAAAAGCTTCCCAAAATAAAACAAGTAAAAATCATCAAAGTGAACACAAAGAGAGACGAGGCTTTACATTCGTCGAAGCTACGTAGCGAGGCTTCAAAGATGGTCGCGGCCTACATTCACCATTCGACGCGGGCGCAGGCGGCGTTCGATCTCGCTTTCACTTATTTACACTAGGCGCGATAGAAAGAGACGGATTAGATATCGTACGTCATCAAAGATTAATCGACTGGCTTGTAGTCTATAGTGCAGCCTCGTATACAATATACATACAGCCTTCTGCAAAAATATCAAAGACGCATCACAAATAAATCGCTGTACCAAATGTTTTCCTTGTCAGATCGGCAATTTAACAATTAGCCTATAATGTATTACACGTTGGAATCTAACGAGGAAGGAAGTGCACGATCACAGATACTAAATTGCCTTGGGTGCAAACTTCAATCAATGAAAACATCGTTGTAATTATTAAACGATCCCATTTACTGGGGTAGATAATTTACACATACAAATAAGTGTTAAAACGAACATGTTCCGTTTCATTCTTAAACCATTTTATTTAATAAGATAATGAAGAAAAAATGAGAGAATTTATGTTTCGTGAATGGCTTTACTGACAGGCGAAAGCGGATAAATAGCCAACCGGTCAAAGGTCACGACAATATTTTTTTTGCCCCCAAAAATGTTACTTGGAAATACAGTATCTTTACCATTCCGAAATAACCTAAAAAAGTAATATTATTAAATTGTACTGTATACACAATATGTATCGTCATGTGGTAAAATTGTATAGGGTGTCATATTTTATTTTATTTGTCTTGTCTTGCGTTCTTCTTCCGGAATGAATGATATTTTATACAATTTATAGGTTAAACAATTGTTCCTCCAAATATCACAATGTATACTAGACGTAAGAACACTTTGCAATATATTCGCTCCGAATTCGAGAAGATTTACACGAAATTATTGCACACTACACAGCTGTGTACAGGTACACTCAGCTGCAAATATATCCAAGACATGAACCAGGTGTTCAGACATGTTGGTCTGACGGTATGAGTTTTGATATGGATTATATTTTTCCGATTGGAAAACCGGTCATTGTGAATACTACGCGACGCGAGGAGAGCAGAGACACGCACGATAGAACGCGCTGTTCGTATTTTTGGGAGTAATAAATGACAATTGGATTAAGCCTGAGATTTCTTAGCTTTCATTTCCTTTGCTTGAGATCAGTCGCTGTAGAGATGAAAATTCTACATTTCTATATCTAGTATAAAAAATTACGTAGATAGTTACGAATACGAATAACACTATTCGCCAAATCCACACTAAGTACAGCAATATGACGTCAAGAGCTCCGGAATACATATGGCCGGCTCGGATTACCAACTGGAGGCAAGAAGAACTTCAGACGGCTTAACTTAACACGGATTAGTCGCGATATAAAGAACTCTGCCAACACCGACTTAACTCAGCGAGAAGACTATAGAGAACTGTATAGAACCTGGAAACCTAGAAAAATAGATTATGTTTGACTTTTATTTATGCCAATAGGCGGAAAATAATTGCCTCGTTGCTAGCTCGGGTGCGCGGCAGCAGCAACGGTATGCTGAGGACATTAGAAGATCGGCTAGACTGCCCACTAATGAAGTCCTGGGTTGAAGTGGCTATAGGCAGGAACAAGTAGAGCACACCTCTCGCTATTAACTACTCCGCGACCACATATTATTTTGTTATCATGTTTTCTTTTAGAATATCTAAATTAGCGAAAAAGTTTAAAATTGTTCTACTAACTTGATATCGATGACAACGGGTCTAAAATTAATGACTGTTATTTATTTATTATTACAGGTACCTACCTATAAAAGGTCATATAGGAGTCTGCTGCAGGTGAAACCTGTCACAAGGTTGTTCTTTGAGTAATGCAAATAAGATAGCTAGTGTCAGCACCGGCTCTAGGGTAGATCGAGTGAAGTGACTGCTCTAGGCGCCGGGTGGTGATGGTGATGGGTGCTCTGGAGAGGCGCGCTGGACTGGACGCTCACTAGTAACGTGTTACAGCTGATTATAAGGAAGTACTCACGTTGTACGTTAATGTTCCTGTTCTCCTTCAGGTGCTGCAGCAGGTCGAGCTCGGGCTCGGGCAGCGGCCAGACCGCGGCGAGCGCGCAGCCCGGCGCCGAGCGGCGCTCCGCGTCGCAGCACGACCAGCAGCGCGCCCAGGCCGCCGGGTGGTAGCGCGCGCGCGCCCGCCCGTTCGATATGCACACTGGTAACAACACCAACAGTGGAATCACACTAATATTATAAAGGCGTGAGTTCTTGAGTGTTTTATGGGCATGTTTGTTACTTCTTCGCGCTCGTTACGGCTGGACCAATTTTGATAAATTTGGGTATGAAGGTAGCTTGCACTGGATTAACACAGGCTTTTTATCCCGAAAAAATGTAGCGTTCCCGATGGATGAGCGGATAGCACTGCGAGGCGCAGCTAGTAAGCTCACAATTCATGAGTTTAAACCCCCGTTCGAATACACCAGACCGTACAGTCCGTGAGCTCTCAGATTGCGGATCGGGTTTTGGTGAAAACTGAGAAGTTTTTATCTAGACCGCGTAAGAGCGAACGAGACAGGTATAAAAAACGAATTGCATTTTGACAGCACTGTAATATATTAGCAAATTACATCATCAGGAAAAAAATTGACACTTTATATTAGATAGGTACAGTACTTCATAAGTTGATTCACTCAGGAATCCCTTTCGTCATATTGCGTAGCAGGAAAGGCAGGAAATATTCTTCCACAGTAACGAACTGCCAAATGAAAATGCATTTAAAATTTCGTAGCTGCCAACGTTCTCTATCTACAACGTAGAAAGGCAAATTTGCCTGTGTGAAATGAAACCAAATACCACAAGCGAGCAGGCTTTTCACTCCTGTTCGGAAAGTCAGTATTTGAATACAGTAGAGTCAACATTACTTTTCAATTCCAACGAGTAGGTATGATCAATGCATACCTAAAATATGTACCTAAACCATTCTGAACTTCACCTATATTTCCACTTAGTAAAGAAAATTCGGAACGCATTTCCAATTCAATATCAATTTTGACTTCTTATTCAAATTTTTCTCCCACTGTGGCTCAAATTTACAGCCAATGAAATAGTGAATGAATTCAACGCCCGACGATTGAATACACACGAAGGGATTTGCGGGAATTAAAACGTCGCTTCTAAAAAGGTTTTCTCGTTTATATTGATGTGATAGGTATACCAATTTATCTCCATTCGTTAAAATAAGCGGTAAGTCCTCAATGTTAAGCCGTGTGCGTGGGGTAGCTCATGAAACTCAGATTTTGATTGTGACCAATGTATAAACATTAGTATCTACATAATATAATATAAAGGTATTAATTTGATTAAACCTTATTGAACAGTCACCTGAGAAAAGTGAACCCTTTGCCTACATGTCTGTTAGCACAAAGTATTAAGGCAACCTAAGAAAAAATATATCCTCGAGGTCAAAATCACAAATAAATGTTTTCATAAAAAATATTCCTAAATTAAAATGGCTCGGGGACTTGAAGATGTGCGAATTACTCACGCGCGTTATCGAGCGCCCCTCCCTAATCAACCCTACAGGACACGATGCCGGTAGGGCGCTTGCACAAGGATTTAAATTTAATCTGTCATACCGTATGATTATTCCGAAAGACCCCACTATTATAAGCATATGTATTGATCAGTTTCCGAGTCGCGTTATAGTGACACACTTTTGCATTCGTACAACTATATCAATGAATGTTAAATATATGATTCAATTTTAAAGTTCGATGTTTGGAGTCAAGTGGATTTCGAAATTATGAAAATTCGGAATAATTATGCATTCAGATAAATGAGCTTTGAAGTAATGTAGTGTACCCTTGAGAATGATCACACGGGGTAGCTAACTCGTCAGCTCTATACATCTCTATATAGTACTAATAATGAAATTATTTTTTATCAATATACTGAGACAGAGAGATGCGTCGATAAAATCATTCAGATGCCACGTTATTTGTTTTTTTTAGAGGTGTAAAATAATTTACACAGCTGTTATTTATGTATTAAGAGTGTAAATATACTTATTATAATATCATTGATCAAGTCACGAGCTTTCCAAACTTCTTTAACTGGAGTCTGAAACTCATCGAGGGATCAGAAATAAACCGCAGAGAGCTTAAGGATTAACAACTTTGCTAAAATTCTACGCCACACTGTGATTTGTGAACAATGGCAAAGCAAATTTTAATCTTGCTTAAAGGGACATATCACTGCTACTTTACCCATAGATAGTATGGGTGGGATAGTAGCTTACGTAAAGTATGCACCTGGTAACAATGGCTTCGGATGCAAATGCGGTCCCAACTTAACGTATTAATATTAATACCTAACGCAATGTTTTATAGAATTTTGGCCTTAAACAAACGCCCAGTAGGTACGTTTAATAATATAAACGCAAAAATGAAAACGGTCGACACAGAAAATTTCCTTTCCATCTATTTTCTAAAATGTTGTAACGATTAGTTAAGTTTTGGACGAAGAAACAGACGAGAACAAAACGTCTGTTTGTATGGAAAAATGAGCCGTGGTATTTCCTCTTAATATACCTACTGTCAAAAGGGTCTTGCCGGTCCGAGACGCGGCCGGGCAATCAATATGGCGAGCTCATTCGCTAATGGAACATACGCTTTTTCCCGATGTAGACGCTGAGAACTGGCAATACTTTCATATACTATCATTACTCTTAAGAGGATAAACGGAGATGGCCTTTCATCTGTGCAAAACCTACGAATTCGAACTCTGACTGTCGCCTACTTGCTTCGCCAAAATTAAATGCTGCATGCAAAAGCTTTTTTTGTAAATAATATAAAAAAAATACTATAGTTATTTTCTTAGACTATCAGAGTCCTAAATAAAAACCGGCCAAGTGCGAGTCGGACTCGCGCACCGAGGGTTCCGTACAAACACTTTCCATCCCTAAGTGGTTAAGTTAAGTTTGCACCTGGTATGTATAGCGCCCCATACAAATTAGGTGCAAAGTTAGGTATAAAAAAAAAACTTAGGTACTAGATCTCGTTCAAAACAATTTTCGTTGGTAGTTTTTATAGTAATGTACATGATATGTTTTTTTTTTGATTTTTCATTTGCTTATTTTGGAAGTTAGAGGGGGTGGGGGGCAACTTTTTTCCACTTTGGAAGCGTCTTTCACGCAAACTATTCGGTTTAGAAAAAAAATATTCTATAAACCTCGATATCATTTTTGAAGACCTATCCATAGAAACCCCACACGTATGTGTTTGATGAAAAAAAAATTTTTGAGTTTCAGTTCTAACTATGGGGAGCCCCCAATATTTATTATTATTTTTTTATTTTTGCATCAAAATCTTAATGCGGTTCACAGAATACTTCTACCTACCAAGTTTCAACAGTATAGCTCTTATAGTTTAAAAAAAAAAATGGCAGTGACATACGGACGGACAGACGGACAGACAGACAGACAGACGGACAGACGGACAGACAGACATGACGAATCTATAAGGGTTCTGTTTTTTGCCATTTGGCTACGGAACCCTAAAAAACCAGCCAAGAGCATGTCGGGCCACGCTCAGTGTAGGGTTCCGTAGTTGCCCATCGTTCACAATAGACGAAAATTACGAAACAGATTTAAATTAAGAGAAAGCTCTATAAAAAGGTCGTAAACGCCAAAGTAACAGTAATTACTTATTACCTTCTGGAAGTTATCGATAATACGCACCAGATTAAGCGAAATGTTTTAATACAGTATGGCACTTAACCAATATGTATAACGGTCGAAGTGTAAGGACATCGCGCGGCACTTAAGTCATTTTAAAGAAAATTATGAATTTTTGCGATAACTCAAAAACGGCTCGACCGATTTTATTCAATATAGTTTTCATTGAAATTACTTATAAGGCCTCATTTTCATGAATTTTTCCATAATTTTTTGACCCGTGGTTGAAAAGTTAGAGGGGGGGGACACTATTTTTTTTATTTTCGGAGCGAAATTTACAAAACTGCTGACTTTATCAAAAAATAATGTTTGGAGACCCCTATTATTTTTAAAAGACCTACCTATTTAACGATACCCCACACACTAGTGTTGGAACGAAAAAAAAATATCACCCCCACTTCAAGTGGACGGAAGGTGCCCCAAAAAAAATATGTTTTTAGTTTTTATTTTACCGTTTTGTCGGCGTAATACATACACATACTCATACCAAATTTTAGCTTTCTAGTACTAATGGTCACGGAGCTAAGCCGCGGACGGACAGACAGACAGACAGACAGACGGACATGGCGAAACTATAAGGGTTCCTAGTTGACTACGGAACCCTAAAAAGAGATATTGAGAGAAACGTGTGATGATCGCGCGTGAAGCAAAGTAGCGACCATCCCGCAAGGGACAATAAAGCGAGATGCGACCTATGGTAATCACCCGTTTGCGGAAGCCGTAGTATAAAGGTTTCAATCCCCTTTCATTTTAAAGAACGCTCCTGGAACTGTGAGTGATAATCATTACTGGTACTCATATCATACGATATTCCTTAATGTCAATAGCGCCTTTCACTTGTTTTTGAATGGTATTTTGACGGTTGGTGACGTTACATGTCTTACTCATGACGCGCGTAAAGGAAAACCACATCTATATCTAAACGGTTGCTCAAAATAATATTGAATTTATTCTACTCAGTGACGAGGCGTCATAAATATTCTTGGGCAAGCCTGAGCTGATTTGACATAGATTTCCTTCAACCATAATACCTAGTAAAAAAGAAAGACACCACGGGTACCACATACAGCCGAATGTGGTACCAGTGTTTTGTTGGCGCGTCTAGTAGTAAGTATATTAAATAAAAGAATGTATATTCTATAGACGCCACGCCACTGCTACTTATACAAAAATGTTTACCTGTTCTGATAGCGTTGATCCACTGCAATCGCTCGGTGTGGCTGCCCGCGACCAGGTACAACGTGTAGTCCGTCCCTCGCTCCGTGTATCCCACCTGTGCACACTCTGCCATGTGAACACGCACATACAAAACAATGAGTCTGATGGAATGTCTCTATAGCCTCGTGGCTAACAAAGCGAAGGGTGGCTAAGGGTAGAGATATCCAACGTCGCGTCTATAAATCAGAGGACGGACCCATTTCACACCAAGGTTTGCGTCCGTCACCACCGCTGTCATGTCACTCTACTTGAACTGGCGGAAGATATCATAAAATATGTTCTACATCTTTGGATTCTACTCAAATTGATGGTTTTATCTCGCCCTTAGTCTGATTGTAGAGAGAAAATGAACTTTTCCTGTAAGTCTTATATAGTGCTCGCAGATTAACACTCAATTTCTGTTAATCGAACTTTTTGCCCACACGAGCAGTTCAGCAGTTCGGTAAGTAATCATGTAAGGTCAGAGGTCAGAGGTCAGTCGAGGTAATTAGGAACAACTGAATTGGACAAACCAATTAGACAAGTTCTAACTTTTCGTCGAGTTTCCTCGTATTTACAGTACGTACAGTTTAACCTCTGTTTGGTCACGAGAATCCTACCTAATGGTTCAGCAAAAATAAGCTATGTAAATCACGATTATCGAATTTTTGATATTTTATTTTCTTCGCTTTTCTGAACTGCATTGATCCAATACATTGAAGTTCGTATGTTATAAAGTTAAAACTAATGCCCTATTCTACAAAATCGTGAAAACTTCGCATAAGTAAATTATATGATGTAGGTAAGTATAACAAAAGATCCCATTGGGACGAAGTGTATCCGCAAGGACCCCTTCCTATAAGATAAGATTCCTATAAGTATAACTTTAATCTTTAATTGCGTTTTTTTTCTTATTAATAATCTATACGATTATCTTTAACCAAGTTTACCTATTTATTTTACCGTGTTTCGATGTTTTCATTACAGCCATAATCACAAAAATACGGCAGCAGGATCATTTCCCGACTTATTCCTCCTTCGAAATTGAAAATATGCATAATATATTAAAGCTCGCGAAGTTTCAAGCATTCAGTCTGATAAAGCGGTACTCCAAAGTCCGAACTTATAGATTAAAATCCGTACGTATAGATTAAAAACTTTGCAACGGTAAGAAACAGGTAGATACTATCTATCTGTATTACACTAGAGCTGCATTCGTAGAACTTGCAAGGTACATGGAATACTTAAAACATTGCACGCCAAAGGAGACATTTTAGTCTAACTCGGGAACCCGAACCCAACTAGGTAATCACAGAGTAGACTAGGAGCAAGATTTATCAAAATATGAAAACGCGTAAATATATGGTTTGTTAGACGCTCGGAACGGGTTAACATTATACAACATAAATAATAATAAATTACTCCCAACAAACACCTCGAGACTCGCTAGTTGCCTGGATAAAAGGTCAGATACAAGAAGTGAGGCTTTTAGAAACGCGTATCGTTAGGGTAAGGATGTTACTCCCACTCTCGGCTTTAACATCCGACACCAGAAGCCCTGCCCTTTTGATTTTATATTATTTTTTTCAATAGTCCAAGGAGGAAATCCAAAACAAGTTAAAACAAGCTTTATTAGGAGGGAAACTTGGGAACAATAATTCTGCCCAGTTAGGTTAGGTTATTAGTAAGAAATCTTCAGAAAAAAATGTTTTTTTAAGTCAATTCAGTTTTACTATTAAGTTCCAAACGGCAGAGCAACCTTACTTCGCAAACCGTAATATGGATCTTGTTCGCCTAATCAGGGCTTATTCATGGCGTTTCCATCGCTTCCATCACTCGGCGCGGCAGTCGGCAGGCTCATCAATATCCCGTTGAATCAGCGTTTCAGTGATAATGATGCCGAGGCTTCACTAACATTTACTCAACCTAATTTCTGCGAGGACTTAGACATATGCCATATAAACTTGTCACCAAACAATGGAATAAAGCCTTTAAGGTTTCGAGATCACTGTCTTATTGACCGAGCGACCGAAGTGTCTCGGTTTTCTTTCGTATGTTCGGATATTCGGATTTCCTTCCCGGCTGTTCTCACCGTTTATAGTTTTTTTTTGTTTTTTAATGGCGGATATATGAGGTTTGAAAGAGTAAAAATTTTCAATTTAGCTATTTCTAAACAAACTCGCGAAATATATAACTCACAGAGCTACTAGTTTATTCTGTTATAGATGTGATAGACCAAATTTAAAAACCAAACCAAATCGTCCAGGCGCTTCAGCCTTGAAACATAACGTAAACTCGAAAAATCAACTCAACTAAACCGATGAAAATTCTACCCAACGTGCTGCAATTAAGACCACCTTAAATGCCGAATACCGTAATAGCCGGTCGGTAGAGTGGATTTTGAAGTGACCCTCATAATTTGTTTGAAAATATATTCCCAGGTGAATCCGCGTTATAAGGATTATGATTAAGTATAAGCTTTAAAGAAATTACTTTCGTAATTGCCTTTTGAAAGTCAACATTTCGATAATATTAATTTCTGCAAACTAAAACGAAATAAACAAGCAAACTAAGTACCTACAACTTTTTGTATTTTGAAATGGTACATTATTTCACATTCATGGGTTATTATATTTATATTAATATATTCCAAAACGAACAAACCTACTTATCTTTATAAATGGACCTAAAAGATTTCACAAATATAGCATTTAGACACTTCAATTTAGGAGAGGTTACTAAAAACAGATAAATAACCATTCTGAGGTAATTACCTGTGAGTCCAGTGATAACTTTATTCACAACAATATTTCGGTATGATTTAATTATTCTGTAAAAAAATGTTTTAATCAGCAGAAAAATCTGCAACTAAAAATCCGAAAAAGTCAGCAAGTCTAACCAAAGCTGGACAATCAGATTTTTCTGCTGAATCATTAAAACAGAATGATACCTTAACCACATTTAAAAAATAGAAAGCCGCATATATTTGCGGTGGGAACATTTTACCCTATATAGATATGAAGCTGATCAAATCACCTAAAGATTTTACGCAATACCAAAGAAGCAATTTATCTAAACAGTGTCAAGTTTAATATTAAACCATTGATACAAAGATTAAAGCTCAAAGAAAAATTTAAATGCGTAACCTGGTGGAAGAGACCATGAATCGAACCCAGTACCTCTGCATTGCCGGTCCAGCGCGTTAACCTATCCGCCACCGTAACACGCAGGCAACCTTTCGAATTTTTCCTTATGCTTTATGTGTCGATCTTTGCATTGTTCATTTGAAAGGCTTGACACCTCAGGCTTTAAATTTAATGTGTTCAATTGAGTGTGTATTACCTGAAAGGGATACCTGAAGAGCGGGCTCTTGTCGCTGTCTCCCTCTGGGATTTGCTTGCTGAGTTCCCCCAGCTGCGCTTGCTCGACCGTGTGGATCGTGTCCGTCTCGATGCGCCCGCGCTCCTTGCGCTTCTGCACAACAGATATCACATCGTGAATGTGCATTAATATAAACGGTTGGCATTATGTTTATGATTAACAGATTCGTCTATAATATAATGTTAGTAAACATAATTACAGAAATTACATAAAATATAGCCTGAGACGGTAAGACGACGAAGTCGAAACTACAGTCACCATCAAATAGTCGCCAGACACACCATGCAAGATTTGTTACGATATATTGAACACTTTCGAGTTGGAAATGTCAGTAAATGAAATATTATTTCCCTTTAATTTGATTTATAGGTAGGTATACATTATTTTTGAAGAGTTCCCCCGACTTTTCCAAGGTCCCATCATCAGATTCTGCGGAAGACAATGGGACCAACCAGAAACTGTACACCCTTACAAACAAATAAAACATTATAAATTTATGAAACATGTAATGTCTCATTTGTTTTATGTGGGTACACACCACAACGACAATACACACCACAATTGTAGGTATCAATGGTTTAAATAAAACATTTTTCAAAATAACTTATCGGGGAACATAAATATAACATCCCGGCGAATTGAGAATCTCCTATTTTGAAGTCGGTTAATGAATGATAAACGCAGGCACTAGTGGTACTACTAGTGCCTGCGTTTATCATTCATTAACCGAACTGCTTTGCCAAAAAACCATAACTAAATAGAATCAACAATGTCTATTCCAAAAATTAAGAGGTTCTGAACTTCTGTGGTTGATTGTATAGTCAAACACAAAGGAATATTATATATCTTCCTTATATCTGCATCTTATTGTCTAATAGTCATAATGATCGTTATCATTTGTCACTATATAGGTTCAATTTGACGCATCATCGTCAAAGCTGCAGAGAACCCTAGAAAAAGCTCACGCTACAAAAACCACTAATTGAATTCGATGAAACTGAAGCGCCGCGCTGCCCTTACGTTTTGTGGTTTTACCGATCGAGGAATATTTCAATACAATCGAATAATTTAATTTCCAGTGAGAACGAAGCGATAAGTCATCGACTTATCGTTGATTCAGATAATTAAACTTCTCAGTCAGGAGGAAACATAAAAGTCAAACATTTATCGATTTAACTCATTACGCGTTGGATAGTCAAGGAATATTTGTAATTTAGTTTTAATATTTCTTTTGGATGTTTATATTTTACCTCTAATATTCCCTTGGAATTCCCTGTTTTACTATGTACAGTAAATTACTCTAAAACGAGTACGTTTTGTAACTTAATATTGTCATTGGGGCGAGCGAAAGCTTTTAATTTCCTTGACCGTAACCTACTACTTAGTATCTACGTATATATGTATACCTTTGCTCCTAACATGAACTGAAAAAATAATGGGCGCACATTCCACAAATGGAAAAAGTTACAGCGAAAAGCCAACCACTGAAAGAAATCCACTAAATCCTTAAATGAGCCGGGCTCGGGTGAAACATTCACGTTGCACCACACCAACCTCACAATGCTGCCGCTAAATTGGTCGAGTTGCGAAACTCGAATGCAAATTAAGTAGTTTCGTGAAAATTGTTGACGTATGTGGCCAGCCAAGCGCTGGGCTGATATTGTCGTGTCACTCGTGTGTCTAGCGTGTGGCGAGGCGATAAGAGGTAACTGAGGCTGGCGAAGTGCCAAAAGCTCTCACTCTTCGTAGCAGATGACGCCAATTATGGATGGAAAACGTAGTGGAATTCCCGTGTCACATTTTCGAGCCGACTACCTTTAGGCCGAGGTTTTGCCCATGTGTGAAATGTATAATGTATGTATCATTCGAGACTTTAATTTTTGTGAGAAAGAAGTAGCGTATTGAAAAATTTCCGCCACACAAACTAAATCCGTTAGTATAAGGCAAATCACGTAGATCTGGCCTTATTGTAACATGCAAAAAGCACTAATCAATAAATCACGTTTAAAATATTGGAAGGCCTTTGCCCAGCAGTGGGGACACCATGGGCTCATTATAATAATAATAAAAATATTGGAAACGTTTAAAATATTTCATGAAAGTGTGTTTTTCTCTCACTTTCCCGAAAGTTAAGAACACTTACTATCAAGCACCCTATTTTAGTCTTGCAAAAGAAGAAAATACAACTTCGGTCTAGGCGACCCGTATCAAAATTGTAGTTTTTAGAAATTCCACAATTCGGTGTGCATAAAAGTTGACGCGCATGCACTTAATTGTTGATGGTGCTATACTAATCTAAACAATAAATCTGTGCATGATTACGTACGTATGCAATGTGGACAATGCCAAGGCTTTCATGTCAGTCGAACCACAGGACGGGGCAGCGACTGGGGCTGGAACCGTGCCAAGTTGTAACAGTTGACTCCAATAGCCTAAAAACTTCTAAGTAGAATTCTCCTACAATAAATCGATAAAATTCAATAAGAAGCCTGAATACGATAAAGGATTACTGGGCTACGCCAGGCATTATAGGCATCTAATGAAAATAGATCTGCTCCGTGTAAAATTTAAAACAATTAGACTGGATTTGGAATATACATTTGCCTACTACACTTGTTAGTTAGATACGAGAGAGAATGGAGAGACAATATCATAGGTATATCATAGATTTCAGGGTCTCGCCTTTACTCAGCGAATATGTAATATCGGGACTCGCGACCAGGCTACCAGCAAGTTCAGTCACTGACCAGTCACATCACCCATGACTGTGGCGAGAAAGATAAGGCCGCTACTACTGGCGGAGTGCCAACCGCGGGCACTCTCTCCACGTAACAGACGACATCAATTACTGTCTCCATACTGCTACTCGGCGGGATTCCCGTGTCGCAATCATGAATCAAATTAAAAATCTCAATTTATTTCAATTACGCCACTGAAAGAGAGCCGCGGTTTAACGTAATTTCGTCACCCATTCACCATGCTGCCAATGATATATGACATATTTTTTACGCGTATATCGTCGAATGTGGTATTTTTTTGATTGTCCCTTAATAAAAAAAAATATATATATATATTAGCCGAATTGAGTGAGAGATTACTACTGGTAACAGAGAGGTATGGACATCCTGATTAAAATATACCTTCCCAAATCCCAAGATGAGTAGGTACCTATGCTTAGTCTTTGGAGCTGTTTTTAATTTACACCGGTAAACCCTTTACCTCCAAAAAATATCAATTAGAAGTATTTTAAGGCTTTTTACAATTAAAATACACACAAACATTATATGTTGTGCCTTTGTGAAAAACTGGTCTAGTGCTGGTCAATCAAACCAACTAAATTAATGCCATGAACCAAAATAAATACCAACTAACATTTCAAAACTTTATATGTAGAGCTACATCGATATGAACCATAATCTCCCAGGTTATCCAGCGATGTGATCGGAAAGGATATTGACTCGCCGGTAAATGAGGTTGCCTGCTCAAACACCGACGGAACCGAGCAATAAAACCGCTAAGAGGATTTCCCTGCGAGAGGTGAGCCTTCTCTGTGACAGGAACTCGCTGAAGCATTGCACGATACCGTTCCCAAAACAGGTCGATCGGTACTACTCAAAATTTCTAGATAAAGTAAAATAGTAATGTGATGATAGCAGACAAACATTTTCATAACGAAGTCAACTAATACTCATAAAGAACACATTTATAACATAGGTAATCCTGGTAAACAATGTACAAAAGACGTCGCAAGTTAAAACCAAGTATTAATCGGAGCTTCATAAACTTTCCAAAAATTAATTGAATGAGAAAGTTACTCATTGAAATAATCAGATTCTATAACTTTCTTACCATTGTTAAGTATTTTCATTATCATCCCATTGTTTTCCGAGTTTAAGAACAACAAATGGAAGATAATTAGGCTAACAACATCAGTTCAGTTCCTAAATACGTCATCATCAAATGTTTAAAGACTACTATTATTTACGAGATATCAATATCATTTGACAGAGTGTTGTTCTAGAGCCGTATTAAAGTCGACCTACCTATTTATATTCATAGGAACCTATGTAAAAAGATAAAAATAAATAAAAGAGGAAATTATGAGATGACTAACAAATCGGCAGTAAGAAAAAAAGATTAGCACAGGGCCGATCCACGCGGCGTGAAAGTGAAGTGTACTTTATGCAACAGTGGGTGTATGTGGGCAGATTTGATTGATTTGGAATAGTTAATTAATCGAATCTATTCAAATCGATAACCATCATCCGCGAGTGTATGCCATAATTCAAAATGTTTACTTTATTCTGAAATGAGCTTACATTTACATACACACTGTCTGTACATATTAATTGCCCGGCTCTCCCTAAGTTTACAACATACCTAAACTAGACAGGCATTCCCAGAAACACATGGCATGTCGCTGGAAACCGTAAGTCACATTCACAAATGACCCGCAACGCAACAGAAAAACTCCGAAAGCTACAGAATGAGTCTTTTTGAAACAATTAGCGCGAGTCGCGGAGAGCTCTCCATTAAAATTGCTCGGATAACGAGGGGCCGCTCACGTGCGAGTGCAGCGCCGTGACTACACATACATTATACATTAGTGAGGGTAGTTCCCTCCATTGTGCGGGTGATTGCAGTGTACACTTCGCGGCCCACGAGTGCTTAGTAAAAGCCATCGAAAAGAATGAAGCCGGGAACGAGAATACACCAACATTTTGAGGTGTTATGAAAACAATTTTGAGAAACGGGCAGATTTAGTTTAACACCGTTATTAATATTATTATTTATTATTCTTAAAATTTATAAAATATTGTATTGCATCCACATAGAGCTAAAATTATAAATACGAATTTCTCATATCTACTTACGTTTTATAAGGAACTGTCCAGACACATACTAGATAAAACATAAAAATATTGACTTCTAAGACCAGCAATACGGGATAAAAATTACTCGTGAATGACTTTTGTAGCATAATAGTTGGCGTACTCGACGCACCAATTAAATAAGACAAGTTACCTCTTCAAGTCGCGTACAAAATTGGTTCTGCGTAGGCGGATACTCTAAAAGGAATGCGAACAAATCTGGCAATACGTCCGCTGTCTAAACGTGAATACTAAATTATAGAAGCGTTAATACATTCTAATGTCGATGGGTTTGAGTGCACGTAGATATGGAGATATAAGTTTGTAGTTACCAGAATGTGGGGTGCAGTGGGTGCGTGGAGCAGAGCGGTGCTCTACCGAGGCCGGTGCGGAACTGGCGCCGGGCGCCGCGGGGCGGCGACACACCCAGCCGGCACATGCGCGGCTCAACTCACCCTCTACTACAACCCCCACATCGGCCCGCGGACTAGCCCGCTCAAGATACCATAACATGTCTCGTGGACATACTGCACAATATTTTATGATTTAATCAAACTTTCACCACATTAAATAAATGTTTGGGAATATTTTGAAAATATTCAGTTATCTGTATCTCCTTATTATGTTGTCAGTTTACGTTATCGATTACCACAAAGACGAGGGAACATATTAATTTGTACCTACATGTTCATACATAATATGTCAATTATCAAAAAAAAGTAATTAGGTAGTACGTTGAGTCAGCGCCTAGGAATAAACAATATGTTTCAAATACAGATTTTTAATCACTACATAGTATAAAACAGTCGCTTCTTGCTGTCTGTCTGTCCCTATTTACCTATGCTTAGATCTTAAAAAAAACTAGGTACGTACTGGGTTTTGATTCAGTTGCGGTTACGGTTTAATACATAGAGTGATTCAAGAGGAAGGTTTATAATATGTATAATACATGCATAATTTATCAGTATTGCGGGTCGTGCGAAGCCGGGGCGGGTCGCTAGTTTCACTATAATTCATAATTTAGTATGGTGTGTAATGTACTATGCTTCGAGTAATCGGGGAACATACAAAACAAAGACCACAATGAACCGAGACCCCCGTCCGTTTTATGTTAATAATAGAGAGGTAACACTGCCACGTCTGCGACGTATTTAACACTGTCATTGCTATAGAACCTATTTTAAATATTTATTACAACATCATTACCTCCATTTCAAAAACTACATAGGTACATTCCGACAAAATCGGTCAAAGGGTCAACCTGTTCATGAATCATGACTTCATGAGGTTACCGGATACATTAGAAAGAAAGAAAGAAAGAAAACTCCAAAACAGTCTCGCTTGGCTGACTCTTGTCTGCTTATTACCAACCACACACAGGTAACAGGTCCCGCCAATTCAACCTACACGCTGACCCCACCGGATACATATTAAATAAAATTACAATTTTTAACTTTATCGTAATCTGTTAAGGTGTCTTTCATAACAAACGCGTGGTTGGCACTAATTTAGACAATGATAGTTAAAGGGTAGAGTGCGTTCGGTTACCAGTAGGTATAGGTATATACCCGGGGTAAATTTTCCACACAAGAGCGTTTGAATAAAAGCGAGTGAAACCGTCGTCAAACGATCCATCGCCCTGAAAATTAGGACTGTTTCATCAATATAATATTCGTGTTTTGTGGTTCTTTAACTAAGGTAACGTTTTACCTGACAGATGATAGTGACTAAAATTTGTCGGTCCGATATTGTTTTCGCTAAACCGCCGTGGAATTCACTGGTCCCCGATGATAGCATTTTGTCCCGAAAAAAAGAGGGGTTTTATAAGTTTAACATACTGTGTACTTGTGTATCTGTCTGTGGCATCGTAGCTCTCTGAGTGCGGTTTTTTTTTGCGAAAGCCTTGTATGTCGAGATGGTTCTTAGCTTTGTTTGGTCGGATCAACGATATTTTAAATATTGTATTTAGGTTATCTCTACATTTAATAATGAAATCTTACCGCCTCCCCCCGACGAGGGATTTAATACCTAACATATCATCCAAACAAAATAATGCAGATAATAAATTAGAAGGGGTAAGGGTTTAAAAACACTATTAAGTGTGTGACAAACTGCAGTATAAGCCAAAGTAATGCAGTATAAATCGCAATTCGACGGAATGAAGGTTCGCCGAAAAAGTGGCCGACGTAAGCCATCTTGGGCTTTGAGATTGGTTTGGAAGGGACACGTGATATCTATTTAAAATTGTTACAATTTACAGCAACACCGGTTGGAAAAGAGTGATTCTTATTATATTATTAGTTTTTTAAACTTTGCATAGAGGAATTACGAAATTTGGCTTTAGTGGGATCCCACTGTTGATTTTCATTTCCTCGACAATTATTATTTGAAAGTAGTGCAATGGATTAGGTTAGGTTTTTTTTTATATTTTTTATAACAAATATTTTACAGAGAAAATATCATTCGATGCAATGATGATTGAAAGGTTGCAGGCTAGCACAAAATTTGGGAGCCCCTGTCCTAGCCGATGAATACGAGCATGAGGGAACGACGAAAATAACTGAATAGTGTCTATGAGTCTTTTAAGTTCATTTGGGCTGCTACAATATCTTGACTGCCACAGGTCGTACTAGGGCTCACAAATTCGGAATTTTCAGTGTATGTGATGTATGGCGCAATTCAATGCAGCCCTCCTATCATGACTATGACGGTTAAGAAGTTAACTACATATAGTCGATTCAATAAAATTGAATCCCCACCAATAACCATAATTATTGTAAAGAAGTAAGACTTAGATTAAATCACTTACCTTGATACTTCTACTTTATAATACTTTGGTGACACTCCTTAGCAGCATAAAAAACAAAAAATATTGTTGTTAGGTTGTGTTGCAATCAATAGTTTAATTATTGCGGCCCTTAAAGAACCTTAAAGGCCTCAATGGCCTGTTAGCAGGGGCAGATTTTCAGTATGCGGAAAAAAATAATTTCCATTCAAAACTGTGTGTATTTTCGTACTAATTGGTTAGCCAATTGCATTTCCTAGCTGGTACCTGGCACCAAACAGACATAAGTATAACATAATATGTGTATGTTTAGTAAAACGTCCTACTTTGTCGATTCTAGTTACGGAGTTACGGGCAGTTTAGTGAAATATGGCAAAACCTACCGAAAATCGGCTTTCAATAAAAACTGATAGAACATACTGTAATAAAGCTATGATCAAGATAGTAGGATTAATAACGGGACACAATACTCTGAACAAACACCTCTTCAATTTAGGTATAACAGACAGCCCAGTATGCAGAGCATGCATGGAGGCAGAAGAAACCACCAATCATATTCTACTAGATTGCAAACAGGTAGAAGGATACAGGACGAAATACCTAGGATCTCCAAGTACCGTACACGAAGCCATAGGCAACATCAAGGCTTTACTTAGGTTCGTGGAGGAGCTGGGGTGGTTGGAGTAGCGCTACCCCCTTTTCACGCAAAATAGGCACGTTGGATGTCGACTTGCGGAAAATGCCCAGCGCAACTAACTAACTAATAAAGCTATGATTTTGATGTCGACGCATAAATCTCCAATTTAAGCCGTTTTTTAGGGGCTCAAAGTTTAGTGCCTAGCGTCCCACTTTGTCGAATATCTGAAAAAATCGTCGATGTCATATTTGTGACTGTTTTAGGGAAAGCTTCCTACTTTATAGATATGGAGTTATGAGTAGTTCCTAATACTACAAAACATAAGCTATCTTTTGGTGAAAGAATTATGTCTCTAGGTGCTATAGTTATTTTTTTTTTAATTCTTCAAATTTGCAAAAGTGAAAAAGCGGTAACTGAGAAAACGTTGGTTAAAGTTTGGGGCGCCAAAAAATACACTTGTACTTTGAAGTTATGGAGTGGTTAGTATTCAATTAATTATCATACTTCACGGATTTTAAATAAGTCGAAATTTTTGTAGTTTGAATGTTACGAGGGCTTGCACATAAAAACAGAACGAAAATATCTCAATGTGAATATGGTTTTATTTTCTATATTTATAACACGAACCGCAGGCAGCTTCATCATTATCTTAGTAGTTTGGATATAAAAAATAAAATAAATAAAAATAATATTAATAAATATTTAATTAATAGGTCTATCACTATTGAACCTTAATATCATACAGATCAATAGAGTTGAAAAGTCAAACCAAATTAACATTTGTTGCATCTATATATCATTAGCTAGTTACCAGATCTTAAAAACAGGGCAGAGAATGTCACATATAATAAGTAAAATTTTTAACAAAAAAAAGAACCGACTTCAGTAAAACTAAAAATCCAAAAATAACCCGTTCAAGTAGAGATTACATTTGACTCACCCTTTGAAGTCGATCCCAAACCACTGTTATTATATTTATATATTAAAGTTTACGTGAGGTTTGGCACCGACTTCAAAGGGTGAGTCAAATGTAATCTGTACTTGAACGGGTTATTTTTGGATTTTTAGTTTTACTGAAGTCGGTTCTTTTTTTTGTTAAAAATTTTTTTTTTTCGCTTTTTAGTGATTCATATGAAATACTTATGGCGGGGTGATCAGGGAGGTCTTGAAGGAATGCATGTCGTTTTAATTATCTCCTAACTCCTAACCGTTAAGGAGTTGTACCTTCCATCATCAGTTCAGCATTGGAAGATGATGACTACCATATGCAAATACTTAAATAGTTTTAGAAAATATATGAAAAATATTATGACTGCCTATAAAATTTCAGGAATTCCTTCGATTCCTCATGGATCTCGTCATCCGATCTTCACCAAAATTTTATGGGACCAACCTTGAGATGTCTCTTCATGAACCTAAAAAGAATTTTCCAAATCGACTCATAAATGACGGAGTTATGAGGTAACAAACATTAAAAAAAAAAAAAAAAAAAAAAAACACAATCGAACTGAGAACCCCCTCCTTTTTTTGAAGTCGGTTAAAAACTACTCCTTTCATGCAGCATCAGGTTCTAATCAACACAAGTTATATGTTTGTCAAATAAAAATCTTTTTTTATTATTATTAAGAATATGGTTTATGATGTGTGCTTACTGCGCTTGAATTCGCCACTAGGGGCGCTAGTGTCGCGTGAGGTTATTCGAACTGTCAAATGCACCAAACTACTGATGTTTATAAACATCAGTGGACTTTTCCACCACAAATTTCATTGAATTTCTTGTGGTCATTGTAAATGTTGTGCTGTAAATATAAATATTTATTATACATTCTTTATCATAGGCTAAAAATGTTGTGCTGTTCCTAGTTCCTAGTCCCATAGATAAATATAACTATAGGAAAAAGAGGTAAAATATTCAGTGTTTTAAGAATTTTAAATGCAGAACACACATTCTAATATGTATAAGTATAATTTCAAACACAATGTATATTGTTATTGAATAAATAAATCACTATTGTGCATATTTGATTTGTTCTACTTGACCTCATGTTATTGGCACCTAACTGTTGAGCACAAAAACGGAAGCCCTCATTGGCACTGTCCTTATTACAATTTCTTGTACCATAAAATTAGACACCTGTCCAAAAGCTGACTATCAGTCTATACAGTTCTGTCCTGATAAATTGTAACCATAGCTCAGACTTTTTGGGCTAAAATCAAATAGAACATAGCAAGTTCATGTATTAATAAACTGACTGATTGATCTTTTGTTTCTAGAGTAGTAATTAAATCCCTTTTTGTGTAAAATATTTTCTATCACAATAAGACCTATCAATTAATAAATTAACCACTAGTGGCTCTGTCAGCTGTAGGCATTGCCACTTTGTTTTGAAATGTAATCTCTGCCCTAGTGAAAAATTAAAGAAAAATGGAATCTGCAAAAAACAAAATATACTTATAAAACCTGATCGCAATATTCCACGAGAATCGGTTGAGAAATGTAGGCCCCATAGATGAGAACAGCCGGAAATCAGAATGTAAACAACAGGATAGCAAAGAAATTTTGGTGATGCTGAGAGAGACGCTTCGCTAGCTTAGTCAATTTGGTTTAACAATGTGACAATATTCCCTACAATCCCCTATATGGAAAACTTTCCCTGTGTGATAAATAATCTTAGGAACCGCATCACCAATTAGGCAGGAACAATTTTGCTTTGTCAATAAATTTAAGTTTATATCATATATATTTAGGCACAAGCATTAATGACTGCCACATATATATATGATATAAACTTAAATTTATTGACAAAGCAAATTGTTCCTGCCTAATTGGTGATGTGGTTCCTAAGATTATGTACGAGGGTGACACTGAAAGTTTTTAGAACAGGCCACTTGTAAACGATATAATAAAAAAATAAGTTTAGATTTTGAAAATGCATCCCTCTGCGAATATTATGGTGTATGTATTTAATTCGTTTGTCATTTGTTTTACGATTTGGCGGTGAATTGAAAATTGTCTCTTTCACGTCGGCATGAATTTTTGGCGAGAAAATTTTCGTGCAGTGATTTTTATTATTTTCGATGTCATTATAGTCAACAAGAAAGTTATGATAGACTTCGATTGGCCTTTCATGATAAAGCCCCATTTCGTGCCACTGTTTATAACTGGTTTAATGAGTTTAACCGTGGTCGCACTAATTTCACCGATGATCTGCGTGAGGGCCGTCCTTCGACTGCGACGACTGAAGACAATATCAGTATTGTGCGGTGTGCGATAGAGACTGACAAAAGAATGTCCTATCAGCGGATTCAGATGAGCTTAGGCATTGGTATGAGTCAAGTGCACAAAATCCTCCATGCAAATTTACCAGTCAGGATTCTTTGTGCCCGGTGGATACCTCATAATTTGACAGAGTCCCAAAAACTCTCTTGTGTTGATTGGTGCCGTGAAATGGTTCAAAGATTTAACGGAGATGACTCAAATGCTGTTTTCAACATGCTTACGGGTGACGAAAGCTGGATTTACTGTTATGAACCTGAAACTAAAAGGCAGTCTGCTCAGAGGGTATTTCCTTCAGAGGAGTTGCCAGCTAAAGTGAAGAGAGGTCGAAGCGTGGGAAAAAATATGGTGGCGTCGTTCTTCGGAATGACAGGTCATATCGCAACAATTATTATAGAGGATCAAAACACAGTTACTGCAGACGGGAACACTAACAATTGTTTACCACATGTCTTGGAAAAAGTTCGGGAGAAGCGACCTCGCAGTAGAGTCCTCCTTTACCACGACAACGCCTCGTCACACACCACCAAGCAAACAATCGACTATTTGGCGACGTCAGACGTGGAATTACTGGGTTACCCACCGTATAGCCCCGACCTCGCACCTTGCGATTTTTATTTATTTCCGAAAATAAAATAAAAACTTCTAGGAAAACGTTTTATGGACGCCGAGGAAGCAGTGGCTGCATGTCAAAGGGTAGTCGAAGAGAGCCCTAGGGACGAGTGGGCAAAGCGCTTTTGTCAGTGGTTCCATCGGATACAGCGATGCATTGATGTGAAGGGAAACTATTCCCAAAAGATATAATAATACTAACAACTTGCTAGTTTGTTCAGTTTTTGATTTTCTAAAAACTTTCAGTTTGACCCTCGTATATATTAGGGTGGTCCTTATATGGCAAAAAAAAAATTTTTCGATTTTTTAACGGGGCACCTTTTCTATTGATTATTTAACATAAGAATCGGTATCAGTATTTTTTTCATAATTTTTGGACAAAAATTAGGGGTCGCTACCTCAGCTTAAACTTTGTGAAAAAAATCTAAACAAACATATTACATAAAAAATCAGATTAATTGGAAAAAAACTTCTTCAAGTGGTAATAATTGCAGTTACATTCTCTAAAACAGATATTATTATCAACTACACAATAAGGTATCCATTACAATACATAATAAAATTACCAAATTATGATAAAAGGGTGGATTTTTGGGTGTTGGGGTACTTTTTCTGAATTGTTTTACTATTAAAAGCAAATACGTTTCTGTTTAAAGGTGAGACTGGAAGTGTTGAAGGCCCTGCTTCCTGGTTCATGTCAGGTGTTAAATGGTATTTTCATTGCTAGATGTAGATGAAAACTTAGATAGGATAGGACAGGAAACATCTTGAAACGGGCTTCCATTAAAACATATTTCAAGACGATGAAGAAGATGTCTCAATACCTGAGGCCCGTGAAGAGCAGCATCCCTCTGCAGAGTGCTGGTGTTTACAAGCTGGACTACGAGTGTGGTCTGTCATACATTGGCCAAACGAAACGTAGTATAGCTACACGGGTTATAGAGCATGTAGCAGATGTCGAACACCGTTGTCGGAACAGGTCTGCAGTCTGCGAGCATGGCATGGACAAACCATTCAATAAAGTTTGATCATACTTCAATCTTTGCCAGAGAGAAACTATATTTTCCCAGAATGTTGCGTGAGGCTATTCAAATCAAACAATATCCCAATTTCAAAAGAGAAGGTGATTAGTCATGACCGCCGGCTTGGGATCCTGTTGTACATCTTATCAAGGATCAAGCAAGACACAAGAATGGAAACCCTGGGCCTCAAACGGTGTAAACAAATTAGGGATAAAAGTAGTAACTATATCCATACTATCCATACTAATATTATAAATGCGAAAGTGTGTCTGTCTGTCTGTCTGTCTGTCTGTCTGTTACCTCTTCACGCTTAAACCGCTGAACCGATTTAGATGAAATTCGGTATGGAGATAGTTTGAGACCCGGGAAAGGACATAGGATACTTTTCATCCCGAAAAAAATTAGTGTTCCCGTGGGATGAGCGGGTAACACCGCGGGGCACAGCTAGTGTAGAATATTTGTTTAAAAGTATATCATAGTAATAAGGCGATCTGGGAGTTTTCTTTCGGCGGTTATTTCTTCTCAGTATGCCTTATAGTGAACAGCTGGTCTATATTTATTAAATAAGATAATTAATGCAGAAGGGCATTAATTATTTTATTTAATAAATATCTCGCACTAGTGTAACTGTCTTAACACATTAGGCCCATCTGGCAAGTATGTACACTTTATTTCTAATTCATATTTAAAAAATGGCTAGCATGCACAAATGTAACTTTGTTTGAGAAAAATTGTGTGTTTCTCAGTCAACCGTTGACAACGGTAACTGGAAAGCTACCGAAACGTCAGAGAGGCACAAATAAATCATAAACGCGATATAATCTGCTTAAATTGTTTTATTTAAATGTCTGACAGTTGTCAGTTTCCTTTTTACTTCGCGTTACCGTGTTTTGGACGTTTTCTTCATTCTTTAAATTCTGAGCCTCTGTAAGTTTTTTTGTTGACTGTGGTCATAATAGCTGGTCTATTTTGAAGATGTGAATTGTATTTCTCGTTGACACGCTCATGCCAATGCTTGTAGACGCCATTCCGATACCTTCACAACGATACGCCTGAGTATGACGTGCACACTCTCAGAGTAACGAAAATGTGCTGAGGATCGTTCTTCGCGATCCCGTCGCAGGGTTGCGAGAAGGGGGTGGAAGTCGCGATACTGCATCAATATTAGGCAATAGCACTTGATTTCATTTAAATAGTCCAAAATTAATAATAAAAAAGCAGGAATAAATAGTTGGCTCGATTCATAAAATTGCTATTTTTTTATTTTTTTTTTTAAACTTTGACCTTCGGTAGTGACCTCTAAACAGCTTTAAAAAATATTAAATGGGACATTCTTGGTTTAAGCGAAGTGAGACGACAGGGAAACCAAATAGAAGAACGTGATGACTATATCCTATATTATATAGGCGAAACAAAGGGACAATATGGAGTAGGATTTATGGTAAAAAAGCATCTGAAGAAACAAATAATAGAGTTTAAAGGCATATCTGAAAGGATTGCCGTACTAAATATAGATTTACAAGGATACAAAGACAAATGGACCATAGTGCAAATCTATGCACCGACAGAAGCTACAGAGGAAACGAAGAAAGATGACTTCTATAAACAATTAGCAACAACATTGGAGACTACTCATAAGAATACTCTCATTATGGGAGATTTCAATGGAAAAGTAGGCAAAAAGAAACAAGGGGAGGAGTCTGTTTTAGGAAACTATGGCATAGGAAAGAGAAACAACAATGGAGACAGAGTTGTAACCATGGCCCTCGAAAACAACTTAACCATATTGAACAGCCTCTTTAAGAAAAAACCATCCAGAAAATGGACATGGATATCACCTGACGGAACCTACCGAAATGAGATAGACTTTATAATGAGTAACCAACCTAAGTCATTCCTTAATGTCCAGGTAATAAATAACCTCAGCTTTAACACTAACCACCGTATGGTCAGAGCAACACTATCCCAAAAACAACATAAAAAACAGAGAAAGTGTTACAACCAAAAAGAGACTACCCTAAACACCCACATCACGTCGCAGAAAAAAGAGAGCCCTGAACAAACAGACAAGATGCAAGAATTCTATAATACAGAAATAAATGATATGTATAAATCGGAACCCAAGGTAAAGCCAGAGAAAAACACACTAAGTTCTAAGACACTCGAGCTCATCAATAAACGGAAAGAACTACTTAAGAACAGAAAAGACAAAGCAGTACTAAAAGAAATAACGAACTTAAGTAAAGAAATTAGTCGAAACTTGAAGCATGACAGGTCGAGCAGAAGAATTAAATGTATTACACACCACATCATCAAAACAGGCGGTATAAACAAAGCATTGAAAGAGCTAAAAGAGGAAACGCTTTGGATCCCTAAAATAAAAAACAATAAAAACAAACAAGAAAGTAGGAGACAGCCAATTTTAGAAGTTGCAACAAAATATTACCAAAAACTATACTCATCCGAAAACACTCAAGAGATGAATGCAGATATTGAAGGTAACCTCGACGAAATACCCCAAATTCTTGAAAGGGAAGTTCAGCATGCAATAATGACACAGAAAAACGAGAAAGCCCCAGGATCAGACCACATAACCAACGAGTTAATGAAAGCGAGATTGCCAGAAACAACAACAAGACTGACCAACTTATTCAACCTTATCCTAACCACTGAAAACATACCAATACAATGGACAACAAGTTCAATAATTCTTATTCACAAGAAAGGAGACAGATCGGAAATTGGCAACTATCGCCCGATAAGTTTAATGTCCAACATATACAAGGTTTTCTCAAAAATAATACTTAAACGCATTTCCAAAACCTTGGACGAGTCACAACCACGAGAACAAGCTGGTTTCAGATCAGGATATTCCACAATAGATCATATACATGTTATAAAACAGCTAATCGAAAAAAGCCAAGAATATAATGGGCCACTGTATATGGCCTTTGTGGATTATAATAAAGCATTTGACTCTTTAGAACACTATTGTATCTATGAAGCGCTCAAAAATCAAGGAATCGAAAACAAATATATAAGGTTAATAAAAAATGTATATTCACATAGCACAGGCCGAATAAAACTAGAAAAAGAGGGGGAGACCTTCCCTATAGGCAGAGGCGTGAGACAGGGAGACCCACTGTCACCAAAACTTTTTTCGTCGGTACTAGAGGAAATCTTCAGGAAGCTAGAATGGGACCATTTTGGAATCAACATCAATGGAACAAACTTAAATCACCTAAGATTCGCTGACGACTTAGTACTTATATGTGATAACCCAGAAAACCTTCAGACTATGCTCCGAGACCTGGCAAAAGAAAGCAAAAAGGTGGGACTGACGATGAATAGAACAAAAACTAAAATAATGACAAACAGGTCCCAAGTAAATATTACTATCGAAGAGGAAGAAATAGAATATGTAAATTCCTACATTTACTTAGGCCAACTAATAGCATTTAGCGACCAAATGGATTTGGAGATAGAGAGGCGGATTGCTAACTCGTGGAAGAGGTTTTGGTCTCTGAAGGAAGTGATGAAAAGCAAGCAATATAACATGGCCATAAAAAGGAAAATATACAACACCTGCATATTACCAATATTAACATATGGATGCCAGACATGGGCAACCACACAAAAACAAGATCAGAAACTCATCACTTGTCAAAGGGCTATGGAAAGGAGCATACTGGGTTATACTAAAAGGGACCGAAAAAAGGCTGTGGACATAAGACGCACAACGAAAGTGGAAGATGTCACAACTAAAACTAAAACCCTAAAGTGGAGGTGGGTCGGCCACATGCTCAGGGAAAATAAAAATAAGTGGACAAAGGATATAACTCAGTGGACTCCTAGATTTCATACAAAACGGAAAAGAGGAAGACAAAGGAAACGTTGGTCTGATGAAATTAAAAAAACAGCAGGTCCTTTATGGCAACGAAATGCTACATTGAGAGAAGAGTGGAAAAAGTTGGAGGAGGCCTTTGTGTCGCAAAGACACGCAGACACTTGTTAACATTAATAATAAGTTATATGTAGTGTGAAATGACTTTATAAATTCGTTTGTTAACTTCTTTGTCAGCAATAAAGGTTTATTATTATTATTATTATAGTGACCTCTAAAACTCGATAAAAAAATGAAATAAAAATAATGTGGTAATAACTCATATTAAATAACGATTTGATGAGGTGCCCCTTTCACTTTTCAAAAATCGAAAAATAAGGACCACCCTAGTATATATATATGTATGTATATAGCTATTAATATTTTTATAATTTGTTTCCTTTTGGAAAACCCTTATTACCTAAAACTGAGGTTAGCAATTTGTGTGTATGATGCAGCTTAGCACAGCAAGGTATTTTTATTTATTTATTATGTAAAAGTTTGATTAAGATTATTTATTTACATACCTCATTGCCATTGTCATAATAAATAAGTGACCGACGAGTGAGGACTAGCCATCTCTCTTTATAGTTGACTGGTGTAAAATATTTCTTATTTTGAGATCTCTTGACCATAAACGTCTCACAAATAACTTCATCTTCATCCTTCTTCTCCATTGTTATCTGAAATATTAACATATTTGATTAATATTTCATAACATTCATTGAAATGGGGCTGTATCCTTTATCATAGTTATATTATTACACTTAATTAAATTCAGTGTGAATTGAATTCAAGTCAACACTCTACAATGTTTAAAATAGTGAGCTCTGAGGCCAGTGAGCTCTATAGTTATCTTCCCATAGTAAGTGTTCAATACACAATCAAGTACTATAGCTATATGAATATCACACTTATAAGGACATGTCATACCTATTACCTACATCACATAGAATAGAGGGCAGGGTCAGCTTGACAAGACCACGATATTTTTCGCATTTTCTAAAACTAGTATATAAAATACAAAACATACAAACTAACTACACATGTAATCTGGTGTCGAGTCAATGCAGATAAATTAACAGAGAGAGCGACATTCCTTTGGAATGTCTGATTAGTGATTAACAGACAATCTACAAAACAATAATTAAAATGGATAAGGAAACGAACAGACTGATTTAATTACGGGTATGTTTTAGGCATAACAAGTTTTTTACACGGTCGTCCTTACCAAATAGGAATAATACTAAATATATAAACCGGCTATCCAAGATTTGTAAAACTGAACATGCTAATAACAGGGCAAATGATAGTTAAAAACCTACCAAGATTAACGGAGGTCCATAACCAAGAAGTTACTGATGTAAGATTTAACAGTCAAGAGCACTTTCTTCACTAGAATTTCTAACAAATTCCACTAATACTAGTCATACAACACAAATCTCACACAAACACAACTCAGTTTGCTTTGGATTGGATTGGAACGAACGAACGAAGAGAAGAAAAGACAACAAGAAAATCATAGACAAAGCAAAACAAAACTTGTCAGAAAGTAAAGATACGAACATGGACCTAGTATATACTGTTGTCTTAATATAAGCTCCTTGGATACGAATCACGGTACAACCAAAGTAAAATAATATATATTCTCAAGAAACCTAGTTGATTTTATAGTATTTTAGATAAATGTTTTTTTCAAGCCATTTTATACACAAAGTTAAAAGGTTACGTTATCAATAGTTATCAATTTTAAGTCCTTTAAAAGCATCGCTGTCAAGTTAAGTTGGTTATGGTTAATCATTGCTTGTATATAATCTGTGAGTTCTGTGACGTCACGTCAGTCAGTCACTAGTCTGGTCAGTCAGTCACAGTCAGTGTCAAGTAAAGAAAGGTTTATATTTTAGTAATTGTTATTCTTAATTTTAAGTATTCAGTTCATGAAGATTTCGATTATTTGGTAAAACACTTGTTGCACAAACCAATTTGTTGGTACCTGGTAGTTCTACTAACTATTCACCATGTCCTCGGAAACGACTCAAGTTAGCTCCTTGCCTCTACCCCCTATGCAGTATATAAATTTTTACACTGATGATAATGTAAGGCGAAATAGGGCTCCACTACCACCAAGGCCTATTCATGACTCGTATTCTATGTTTGGTCACCCGTTTAACGCCGACGATACCATCATTAGATCACTGGAAAGTCAGGTAAGTTTTGGGTTTAAGAATCTTTATTTCTCAAAAGAAGATATTAACAACTTCACTTAAATGAGAAATTATTAATAAATATATATAAACTAATAAACCACTAAATGCTCGCCACTCTGTTTAGTTTTACAGTGGTCTTTAAATACTGTAGTATATAATTACTGATACGTTTACTTTTACCTTTTCTCAGGGTTTCAGAAGATTATATCCAATGCACTTTGACAGAAGAAGAGAATTAAAAAAATTGAATCATTCACTGCTGGTGAATTTCTTGGATTTGTTAGATCTGTTAGTACACTGCCCTGATTCACCGAAGAGGGCAGAGAAAGTGGAAGACTTGAGTTTATTGTTTATTCACATACATCACCTGCTTAATGAATTTAGACCCCACCAGGCCAGAGAAACGTTAAGGGTTATGATGGAACTTCAAAAACGCCAAAGAGTGGAAACTACACTAAGGTAAATAACTGGGTTTATCTGTTTTATGTATTTGTTATTATCATACTATTTATCTGCTTGTCCAGTTTTTAAACTGCCTCTTTTCCAGATTTCAGAAGCATTTAGATAAGGTTCAAGATATTTTACAAAATGCTCTACAAGGATTACCAAACCAAAATGAAGTAGACTCCAACTTCAAAGTCCCCATTGAAATACTCGATCACATAGCTGGTGGCTCATGTGATGGTGCGAATGCAGACCCCTGTTATGAATTGGATCGCCTTATGTGTAATGTTGTGGATAATATGAGATAGGCTTTAGTTAATATTATAAACATGGACAATAAATCATGGAACTTTACTTCTGATATGTTTAGCCTTATTTTTTATTTTTGAGAGTTGTTACAACATCCTACTATAAGGCAAAACTACATTTATTTTGTCATTAAGAGTTAAGTGAAAGGACCATACCCGGGGGCAGGGCCGGCCTCAGCCATAGAGGTGCTCTGGGCGTGTTATTCATTATGTGGCATCCTATTCCTGGTTCAAGAAAGGCCCTTTAGGAGCCAGCGCCCCGGGCGCCCCCCCTGAAGCCGCCACTGCCCAGTGGCTTTGAGACCACAAATGTTTGACATTAGCCAAAGAGTAGATATTCACTTGAAAAACAGAGTACTATAGAGATGAGAATTTTTTAAGTAGCTACCTATATTACCCAACATAATAATTTAGCACTGTTAGGTGACTTGAAAAACAGAGTACTATAGAGATGAGAATTTTTTAAGTAGCTACCTATATTACCCAACATAATAATTTAGCACTGTTAGGTGTACCTTATCTGGCCTCTGGGTCAAAGTTATGCTAGACATGGTGGTAGCATGATCTTGTGCACCACCAATAAAAAAGGATCATAATAAGACCATTGAGTTTAAATTGGGCTAGTCAGCTCTTTAACCTATTGACCGCCAAGCGGTCTAGCAATTTACCGTGCCACTGACGCCAGAGTAAAAAAAAAGATGTGCCCCAAAATCAACAGGGATTGAAAAATACTTGTAGCGGTTAGAATTACAGAGTTTTTGATCATTGAAATTTGGACGGCTGTGGCCGACGTGGCGTCAGGGGCACGATTTTTTGTTGACGGCCACAGCCGACTGTGGCGGTCAAAAGGTTAATAGCCTAGCCCTATTAAGAGCTGACTAGCCCAATTTAAACTCAATGGTCTTATTATGATCCTGAGAGCTGACTAACCCAACTTAAACTCAATGGTCTTGTAAATAAAAACTTTCAGAGAGGTAGTTGTCATCTAAGCATGATATGAATGTTCGGAGACTATCTATTTATATCTTTGACTTAAAGTAGTGCTCCCAAAACCCCCAGGTATGGAAATGACAAATGACTGACACCCTGCTGATATGATTGTCTCCATAAGTCTTCTAACTTGTTTTAATATACGGTGTGATTAAATTATTAACTAGTGTAGATATTTGTATGATAATTAATTCTCCTTTTGTTAAATTGCAATTATTTTTGCAGTAAATCTAGCAGTATCTCAGTCTGTATTCTTTCAACATTTCAGATTACTTCAGTTTTAACTTACATACTCATTGATTTAATTTGTCTCTCTATTGGCGGAGTGATTTGCCTCTTTATTTTGCATAAAAAATTATTAAAGAAAATGTTGACTTTTTTTTTTTTTAAGTAAGTAGGTACTTCTTTGGTGCATCAACCCAAAGTGAGTATTTGCCTCCAATGCACTTGCAGGCACTTGCTACTGGTGAGGCGTAAGAAGCATACATTTCCTCTTACACCAGATTCGCATTCCTTATCGTCGTAGCCACAATTTATTTTTTGTGAAATTTTTGATTTGTAAATAAATATTTTTTTTCTAAACCTAATATTTTGCGTGACAGACGCTTCCAAAGTGGAAAAAGTTGCCCCCCCCCCCCTAACTTCTAAAATAAGAAAATGAAAAATCTAAAAAAAACATATGATGTAGGTACATTACTATAAAAACTACCAACGAAAATTGTTTTGAACGAGATCTACTAAGTAGTTTTTTTTTAATACCTAACTTTGCACCTAATTTAAATGGGGCGCTATACATACCAGGTGCAAACTTAACTTAACAACTTAGGGATGGAAAGTGTTTGTACGCAACCCTCGGTGCGCGAGTCCGACTCGCACTTGGCCGGTTTTTTTTTTATCAGGACTTGCCTTAGGAGCTCTGATCCAGGGCCTGATTTAATCCATAATTTTGTAGAAAGGACTAGGTAGGTAGGTCACGAAGCCCCCGGAAGCACATAGGCTGTTTCAGGAACAGTGTTCCTTACATTTTATGCATAAGTAATATGATATGGGCTGCTCTATGTTCTCCCTGTATGGTAAATGTGTTGCTGCCAAAGCCAAATCATCAACAATGGGTAACTGGCTTTATAACAACATGGCTGATATCATTACATGCGTTGTAGGAGCAGTTGGCTTACACATAAAATGTACATTACTTTATGTGTAAGCCAACTGCTCCTATTTTTACAAATTCTACTGAATTAAATTTGTATTTAAAATTATGCAGCAGGACTAATTATTAAAATCAATTGTAGGTACTTGTTATGAAAAGGCACTAATTCAGAGGTTGTATGATAGAAAGGAGACCATGTATACTTACATATTTTTATTACTAGCAGGACCATAGGGGATGTTGACGGTTTGATAAATAAAACATAAGAATAAGAAAAACGTGTTTATTATTTTAAAGTGACCCACCCATATAGAGCAGGACTTCTTCGTTTCGAAAGAAGTTCTCCAAAATCTGTAGCAGGGCTTACTGCAAGGAGGGGCCTAGGATTAAGGCAAATTGTTTATATTCACAAAAATTCGCAGCTGGAATTTGACTACTAACATCTTCAAATAATATGTAGACTACATAACTCTGAATATCTTGTGTACTCTAAAATAATAATAATTCACTTTTTAACTACAAAATACAGTAAAATTCCAACTGATGAACAAATTATGTATTAACTACATACTCACAATTTTGTGAAATCACTGATGCCGAAGGCTCTAGTAGACGATAATATTAATGTGCTTATCAAGGTAATACTTACAAATACAGATGCCGCTGTAACTCTGCTAGTCTGGATAGTATTCACAATAATTCTTGATGAGCAGGAACAGCAACCAGCAAGGCATAACTAAAGAGGACAGGACTTAAACTTAGAAATCATACATACCCTTTTCAACAATAAATGCCTGCTCTCCGCATACATGCTCTAGCAAACTGAAACAACTCTAATATAAATAAGAAACACGCTGGACATCTAAACCTCCTGTAACATTAAATATACTTCTGCCAACGATGCGTCGTCACTTGATTGGTCAGTTATGGAGACGAAACTGTGTTTTAGTAAGAAAGAGAATAACGAAGAACAACTACCAGAACAGGAAGCAGACATGCAACGAGAAATCTTAATCTCCTTCCTGTAGAACCAATAGCAATACCAGTATATCTTTGTATCTTCAGCATTAAGAAATCAACATCTGTGCCAAATTATTATGTATGATTTATGAATAGATGTCCAGGTCTTAGAGTTTTCAGGCTACAAACTTTCTTTGTATTTATAGTTGTAATGAGTAGCAGAACTCATATAATTATGTGAATTTTTTGTCATTAATTGGAAGGGAGTCATTATATCAATTTAGTAATTGCTGCGCCTTCTGAAAGGTGCCCCACTGCTTCTGAAATCACGTCTTCCGTAGCCCCCTCCCCTACCCCTGCCTGGATTTGGCCCCTGGAATCGCCCACTGTTGTTAAGCCTTGAGCTGTATTTGCCCGAAGGTGGTGTGTACATTTTTTGGTTACGATCACCACTACGTGCCCGTTTTTCGGGTGATGACTTTTCTTCACCATTGTCAAATGTAATAGGTCTATGTCTTTTAGGGGGTGATTGTTTATCATTATCTGCAGATGTCACAGACTGTTTTTCCTGAAACAAAAAATACATATATGTATATACATTAAGGATAGCTGTTTAAATCAATTTTGCAAATTATGAGATTCAAATAACAAGACAGTAGACAAATATAAATAACTGACCTCTTTTTCAGTCTTCTTAGACAAGAATGAAAGTTGAACTCTGCTCTTGAAACTTGGTGGAGACCGGAATATGTCGCGAATCAGAGTATTGATGTTGGATGTTGTCTTCAGTGCTGCAATCTTGAGCTTATTTTCTTCAGAATTAGCATCATCTCCTTTCTTATCCTGAAATAGACAAATTATGTTAGTAAAAAAATGCATACAAATTGGTAGTACAGTTGCAATATTTGCTGTGATATACCTAATAGAGATACATTTTACTTTTCAAGACGTTGAGAGTGAATAGTCAGATATCTATGAAGGCATTAATTGCTGTGATATACCTTATTGCATTCATAGATATCTGAACACTCACTCTCAACGTCTTGACAATGAGTCATGTTCAGATATTTATGAACACATTATTTGCTGCGACATATCTGATGGCGACTGTACCATCCACTATATATCACTTCATAGTTGCTTACATAAAGTTTTTTTTCAATGTGGTTACCTTAGTAACTTCCTTCAATTTTTTGATGTATCCTTGAGTTAAGCGTGCTGTGTACTGCAGACGTAAGCGAAGAGCTTTCAATCTTGCTGCATCAGTACCCAAAGCCTCTGGGGCTTTCCGACAAAGGGAGTGGAGAGCAAACAGAGCACACTCCACATGAGAGAACTGGAGAGATGGAGCCGACTTGCTTTCTTCTGGTTTAGGCTCATTATTTTCAGATTTTTCTGCATTTTCTTCTTCTCCAACTGGCGCTTCCGGTAAGTAGTTCTGTAAATTTATAAGTACACATAATTAAATTTGAATATTCATACAAAGTTCAGGAAAACTACATGCCTTATCACTACAATCTAAAAATAGGACCAAAATTTAAATTATAATACATATTTCCATCACAATTAGGTAGGATAAAAAAAAATTTTAACAAAAAAAAGAACCGACTTTAGTAAAACTGAAAAGCCAACAATAACCCGTTCAAGTACAGATTACATTTGACTCACCCTTCGAAGTCGATCCCAAACCAATCAGTTCTTATATTTATATATTATAGTTTACGCGAGGTTTGGCACCGACTTCGAAGGGTGAGTCAAATGTAATCTGTACTTGAACTTTTTTTTTTTTTTTGCTTTTTAGTTCACCAAATCCTATTTACTGAATGTAAATTCTTGACTTTATCAATAAATTACCGAAAGCGCCGTACATGTCCCTATAACATTTGAAGAGTTCCCTCGATTTCTCCAAGATTCCATCATCAGATCCCGACTTAGTGCCAACGGGACCAACTCGGGATTATACCGTTTCGATTAAAAAAAAAAATTGAAAATCGGTTCACGATTCTCGGAGATATCGAGTAACATACATAGAAAAAAAAAAAAAAAATTAGTTCGAATTGATAACCTCCTCCTTTTTTGAAGTCGGTTAAAAATACATCATTGAAGAAAATCTTTGACACCTCCACATAACAAAAAATAAAATATTATTACAACCTTGAAATTGCTTAAGACACTATTATAGTTAAGATCTCGATTACTAGTAACAAAACATAAGAAAACTGTGAATCAATGAATGTCTTACAATAAGCAAATCATAGACAGTATCAATCTTCTCTTGCGGCTTTTCTAGTTCTCCGCAATGTTCAGTTACTTCAGCAAATATCTTCAAGAGTTCTAGCTTGTAGTCAGATCCCCCTTCAGGAGAAGATATATCATTCCACTTCGGCAGCACATGGTCACAAAAGAAGTTCACAAATTGAGTTGAGTCTACTTGAGTCTGTGAAAAAAATTGAGAATAATTGATCAATTAATTACACAGTTTAGTCTTAATAGCATTACATATAAATAATAATAATTAATTCTTCCGACAATGTAGTACAGAAAATATAAAACAATCACATAACTTACCGAAAACAGAGGCAATGCATGCTGAGTACATTGTATGATTCGTTCAACATATTCTGAGTCTTCCGGGTGCCAGTCATCAGGTGAAAATGCTAAAGCTGCCACAATCTGTACCAGTTCCTTCTTGCCTGCTGGGGTCTTGCCAAGTCTTGACCATGTCAACAGTTCCATGATGTGTTCAAACTCTTCCGCAACTACATCCTGAAATAGGATGACAGATTTAATAATACAAAAATCATTGTATAACCTTACGTAACATAAAACCACAGTACGATAGTGAATAGTTAATTAAAATGAGAAGTGCACCGGCCACGTCAAGACATTGAGTTTATCCCAACAAATAAAAAAAATTCTATTACTGCAAATATTAGAATCCTTTTACGCCAGCGCATACAAAATAAACTGAAGTAAATTAGACAAAATTTCTTCAGTTTATTCTAACCCTGGCTCTACACTGCTTGTGAAATCGACCGAAGTTGGAAGAGGCAAAGTTAGCTGAAGTATGGGTTTCCGCAGCGAAGTGCCCCTCCGTGTGATAGTGTAATATTGCCCAACCTCTGCCAACGTTGTGAGTAGTGTAGCGTCGCATTAAAAAACGAGGGGACCCAATAGGTATTGAGTGTATTATGAACTGCAAACACGAACTGGTACTTTGAATACTGGTACTGTCAATTTGTGGCCACAGTACTAATTACGTAATAGTTTACAAACATAATGAACACTGTCACACAAGAAGGCACAATATAGAATTAATGATTGTTTCCCACTTTTGTTGACCTTATACACAGTGACACACTATCTGCAAATATGTTAATAAACAGCATACATACCTCCAATATTTTTTTGCATTCAGTGATAATTAGTTCCTCAACTTCCTTGGTAATTATGTCTCTCCCAAGCTGCTTGACTTTTGTGGCTAAAAACTTAATGCACCTTTCTCTAACAATTTCATTTACCACCTCGGCATCAGTGTTTTGATGTATTTGAGAGAACAGTCCCACTAAGGCACCTTTCGGGTCACTCTTGACAATGGTTACCAGAGAGTTATGAACAATATTGATCTCTGTGGCATCATCTGACTGTAGTAGTTGTGCCAATATGTCAGCAATTCTTTGAGTGTGTTCTTTATTGTCTTTGCACAAGGTAGGCAAGTCTTTGATGGCTTGTTTGCGTATCTGTAAACATTTGTTATAGTTACCAATTGTACAAATAAATATAGTTACATATAAGTTTTGTTACCAGCAAAATTCATGGAAATATTTACGGGTGATTAATAGAGATCATTAATGAGATGTTGCATGTGGTAATTTATTTAAGGATTGGTTGGAAACGGGGTAAAGATCGTCAGTATAGGACAAATTTAATTGAGACATTAGAACTACCTTATATAGATATGTTTAGATTTAAAAGTTTATAAATTACTTACAGCCACATCATCGTCTTCACACAAGTCAAATTGAGCTTCAATTGCTTGCTCGGCTAGGTTAGGAAAGCTGTTAAAGAATTTTGCAATAAATTGTGACGCTAGGCGTTTCTCCTTATCTGACCCTTTTACAGCTGCTAGAATTTCGGTGTATTCTTTTTCATGCTGAAAATGTAACAGATATTAACTACCGTATATCAACAACCACAAAAATGACATTTCATTAAAACGAGGGCTTACCTTGGAGATGTCGTCCTTAGCGTCAGCTAAAATACCATAATTTTGATACAATTTTTCGATGTTGTCGGAAGACATAGTTACCAATTTGATTGTAGCAAATATACAATTTTACAACGCGCACTGAGAGATAACACCACTGATTTCTTAGAGCAATGAATTACAATTAACAGCAAAACTTGTAAATAGCGATTCGCATTAAATTAAGCCCATGCGCCATTACAATCAGTGTTGCCAACAATACAATTCACTATGAGCCAAAAATTCTCAAGAGAAGCAGCTAAAACACAGATACCAAAACCAGTAAAAATATATTTAACAAAAGGTTGATGATTACAAAAAAAGGTATTATTTTCAAAAATACTTCGACTGTAGTAGTTACAAGTTAAATTGTCTTTTCTTTGGCCAATTTGGTGAATAAACCAAGTTTAAACCATTGATACAAAGATCAAAGCTTAAAGAAAATTTTAAAAATTGGTTACCTGGTGGTAGAAACCCTTCCTTTCAAAACCTTTCAAATAAAAAGACACACAAAGCATAAGGAAAAAATCGACAGGTTGCTTGGAGTTAAGGTAGCGAAGTGGTTAACGCACTGGGTCGGCAATCCGGAGGTACCGGGTTCGATTCCCGGTTTCTTCCACAAGACAACTCCTTTTTTATATTTTCTTTAAGCTTTGATCTTTGTATCAATGGTTTAAATAAAAAAAATATGGTGTGACATTAAAAAATGAGACATTACATGTTTCATAAATTTATAAAATAACAGCGCCCTCTCGCTTGCTCGTTCACTACTGTAAAGAGGTCGCTAAGGTATAAAACTTTTCAAATAAACAATGCAAAGATCGACACACAAAGCCTAAGGAAAAATTCGACAGGTTGCTGGGAGTTAGGGTAGCAAAGTGGTTAACGCGCTGGACCGGCAATCCAGAGGCACCGGGTTCGATTCCCGGTCTCTTCCACCAGGTAACTCCTTTTTCAATTTTACTCTAGGATTAGGTCTTTGTATAACATTATAGGTTTACATAAAAAATTGTGGTGTGTACCCACATAAAAATGAGACATTACATGTTTCATAAATTCATAAACCAAGTTTCAATTAAAAATAGGAATGTCAATGTTATAGCCTATCAAGTTTCGGTCTGACCCAGGGATAGTGGCACTAAAACCAGCTTTCATATGGTAACAATGAGCATACCATATAGCTAGCATATTCTTTGACAAGGATTTGTCATGAACGTAATTCATTCTTCTTGCGAAATAAATACGGAATCCTATTGAAAAAAAAAGTGACTTTCATCACTGGATAGTTTTGGCTTTATTTTGCAAATGAAATATGCGGAATATTTAGTGCTGTTTCCTCTTTGTTTACACCAGTGACATTCGCAGAATTTCAACGTCAGTAACTTAAAATTTTGTCATCACCAGTAAAATAAATAAGCACCACTAAAAATCCGTAGTATAGTGCGGGTTGAAAAACACCCTGTGGGGTGATACGGCTACTTTTTAATTTTCAATAACTATAATTAACGGCCGGGGCCGACACTACTCGCGAAGTTGACCGAGGTTGGGCAATTCATCAGTAATGAATGCTGGATTAGGAAATTTAAAACTGCTGTACAAATATAATATTTAATTACCATAGTTAGTTGTCATATAATATTCAGTTAAAAAATAAATTGCTATCAAGTGAAACTTAAGATTTATTTATTAGTTTTTTGTATTATGTTCATACATTTATTAGTTTTATATTGCAAAATAGCGAATAGAGTACAAACTTTAAACAAGTTCACAGATTACAAGTTTTATTTTGCCAAAATGATCTCATGTCATACTTATAAGTGCCAAATTTGGCAGCAAATGTTTTAATTTGGCAACATTCAACATAATCCCACAGATTAAAAATAGCCATGTTTGCCAACATAACAATTTAGTTGCCAGCTCAAACTTGCCCGGTAAGATAAATAAATGCTATAAAAAATGCTTTCAGACGGTCAGATTTATGCTTACCAATTTTATGAAATCGTCAAACCTTTCTTATTAATTATTTTTATCAAAGCAGTAACTTCTGCTAACGTAAACCAAATGTTTACAATGAAGCGAAAAAGCTGCGTCTCCAACGGCTTTCTGGGCCAACACGGGTGTCCTACCAATTGGACCACCAAACCTGATGCGAGAGCCATTAAATTTTTGAACCAGTTGCTTCTGCATGCCTTGGGTGTCATCGTAGCGCCGTCTACCGTATATATTTAGACTTTATGATCGGCACCATTCGGCTCTAATTATGTTGAGTCATTTTAGACCCATAGTTTACTGGGCTAAATTTATTACCTACAAATGAGCTCTAGTATAACCCCCTTCAAGATATAGGTCGAATTACCAATCAACGTGTTTATCAACAAAGTTTTAGACGAAATGAACTGTTTCGAATTGAAAATTTTGGTGTTTTAGATGACCAGAGAGAGCAACAATGTCTACATAGTTATTTTAAGTATACAAAAAATCGCATAAACGAACCGTTGATAAGTAACGGAACTACTTTTAGCCACTACAAAAGGACACTTTTTAATATAATGCGGAGCCGAATCTTCATATTATGAAGATTCGGCTCCGCCTTTTTACCCTCCATATACAATGACAATACAATCAGGCGCGGATCTATATAGGCGCGGATCTAGCACTCAAAAAAGGTTGTTGTGTTGTGCAAATTACAATAATTTCGAATATTGGAGCTGATACGATGTGGGATGGAGACGGAAGGTGGCCATAGAAACTCCTTGATAAATATCACAAGATAATTACACCGTGTTTGGTTTCATTTGATTTGATTCGAGAGCATCTTTGTACTTCTTGTACCTACAAGAAAGTTTCGTTAACTACCTCTGCTGGGTTTTTGCACTAGGCAGTTTTTCTCTTTTAATGTAGGTTCGTTCAGAAATGTAGGTACTTTGAGTTAACTGAAGCGAAGCAGGAGTAAAGCCGGCTACGTCTTTTTTTACAGCCACAGCTCTGCTCCAGTGGTGGACAGGCAGCCTTAAGGCGTATGCCACCGGCATAATGCCGGGCCCACAGATGCTTGCTATAGGTAGATGAGATGATATTTATCATATAATTAAGATCTAGGCTCTTGTTGGTGGCATTGGCGTACCTATCTAAGATTATTTTTCAGGCGGGGTCTGGGTAGAGGCCTAGCCATGGCCTGTGAGTTTAAGTCATGAATTTCTATGGGTAACCCAAAATCCTGGGGTGGGCTCGAGACCATATTGGGGTGGGCACGACCCGCCCGGCTACCCCCCTAAATACTCCTATGGTTGGTGGAATAATTTCCAGATTTTTCTACATTCCGATTTTTCTTTCACTTATGATGAAGCATTTGTTTTTTCTTTTATTTGCTCCATATGTCCTTCGCGAGCAAGCGAAGCGTCTCCGTTTCAGCTTGGCCACAAATTCTTTCGAATGTCCGGATTTCTGTGGCTGTTCTCGCCTACAGGTCATACTTATGAACAGGTTGTCATGAAATGTAATTAGGTTCGATAAGTAAGAATTTTAGGGGTTGAAAAGGGGCTGGCGCCACGCTACTCGTACGCGCTACTGCGTTGCGGTGTTAAAGGCTCCCTACCCGTTCGAAAATTCTGATTGTTTTAGACATTTTTCTCTATAAGTAATCAAACATGTTTCTTAACATATTATCATGTTATTCGTTAGAACAGGGCCATTAATATATTTATTGGTATAAATGGTCATCATCATCATCATCATCATCAGCCTATTCTTGTCCACTGCTGGACATAGGCCTCTCCAACTGCACGCCATTGTAAGCGATCCTCGGCTACTCTCATCCAGCGTTTGCCAACCACTCTGCACAGATCATCGCTCCACCTAGTCTGAGGGCGTCCCACACTACGCTTGCCGATCCGCGGTCTCCACTCAAGAACACGTTTATACCCCACCGGTTATCGGTTCTTCGGCTAATATGGCCAGCCCACTGCCACTTCAAATTGCTAATACGGTGAGCTAGGTATGTCGGTAACTTTGGTATAAATGGTATATATTTGAAACCTACAGTTTGAATTCGTCATTGATACCTAATTTTTGTTTAAAAAACTATACTTAGGTACTTAAGTACTCGAATGTGACAAAACACGCACAAAACTGGTAGGAATTTTCAACTTATTTTCGACTGCACGCAATGAAAACATTAAAATAGCTGTTCTATCTAGAACTCAGAGAAAAGTACCTATTATTAAGTAAGTACCTATTCACTTTAAAAAGTTGGTTGGAATTATCAATATAGATACTTATAGGTAGTACTTGTCAACATATGAAAAAAAAATTACCTTGAGATTTTCCTGAAAATAATGACCTGTATCTTTTTATACTTATTAGGTACCTACAGGTTTTAGTGTTATAGGCAGAAATCGGACGGATGGCCGTCATTATAGGTAGGTAAGTACCTACATACAGCTTTCTAACCCCCGTTAATCTATTCTCTGGTCTCCATTACTTATTATATTATTTTTACCACTAGTGATTAAACTTGATAATAATTTTAGGGAAAATGGATCTCATTAAATAAGACATAGGTATATTTAAAAATAGTCTTAGCTACTATACAATTTTAATGCTAACAGTTAACATTACTTTTGAATAATATTTAACAACCATCAACAGAACGAAAAAATCCGTTGATCTGTGGCCTAGACTGTCATTAGAGTAAACAATGAAAAAACATAAATATAGGTAGTCCAACTATCTCAAAAACCATGCTACTTTTGATAAAGCGAAATAAGAAACCAATTTTCTGTGCCTTTCTAAATGTTGCCTATCGGGGGTGGGGTTAGCTATGGAAGGTTGTCCATTAAATACAGGACACCGTGTAGGTATAACGACGACCATCCGTCCGATCTCTGGTTATGGGAGCTGTACCCATGTACCTATTACTATAGGCAGGCTAGGGTAGGTAGGCTGTGCAACAGAACTAGTACCTACCTAAGTATGAATAGAAAATCCCAGTACCTAGGTAGTTCTGTTAACAGAACTGTAGGTACCTACAACAGAACTAGTGGGAGTAAAGGGTCCATATGCCACGTAAAATGCCAAGCGAAGGTACTTACCTACTCTAGATTACCTAGATAGATGGAAAGAAATATAAAATCTATTATTCATTACTTAATTAGTAAGGTACTTACTTGAATATAAGTACATATTGTCTAATACGTAGGTACAGTTGCCGAGAAACTTCTTGAGCCTAACCTTGACTGCGCAGTAGCCGATTTACGTACAAATATGCATGCGCAGATCCGCCATTTTGGGTCAAGAAGTTTCTCGGCAACTGTAGGTTTTTTATTTTTCAGGAACAGCATACGTTTAATTCTTGTAAAGTTAGTTTATTTATCGGTTTATTTAGCTTTGCTATTGATTTAAAATAGGTATATGTATATAAATAATGTAGGTACCTACCTATAGTACCTACATCGTCCCTCCTCCGTGTATCGGACCTAATCCATATGCTGAGGCACAGTGGCTGAGGGTCGTGGTCGTGACATCCACCATGGATCAGCTTCCTCCGGATGATGTTGCGCCACCTTCCACGGTCCTCGACGAATATACCTAGGTACCTAATACATAATTATATTTGACAACAATTTAACTTTCTCTGTTCTTCGACACTAAGAAATCGATAAGGCTCAATGAAAAGGATATTAAGCACCTAATTCCATCAATAAACATTGCATAACTGCGATTAAACAAAATCATAAATTATCTACCGATAAAAAAAAATAAACAAATCTAAACGAAAATTAGGTTAGGTAGGTACATACATACCTACCTACCTAACATCACTGGAGCTCAATGAAACGGTAGGTAGATATATTAGGTAGTAATTTTTTTCGCATTAATATAAAAAATCTATGCAGTCAATCAAAAAACCTCTTTTATCTACACCCAATGGATCCCTCAAGATGGAGATGGTGGCGGGACGATCTGGACGCCATCTGCAGAGAATGGCAGAACTGCACTGGCAATAGGGGCGAGTGGAGAAAAGAAGGGGAGGTCTTTGCCCAGCAGTGGGACACCCAAACAGGCTATTTAATAAAAAAAAATACACCCATCTTGTTAAATTACCATAACAAGTTCAAATACTATACTTACCTACATTACTTGGCAGCGACCAATATCAGATAGGTACTAACGTTATTTCATAGATAGATAGATATATCTTTATTGCTCTCATATAGTGTACAGAAGTCTATACCTAACATGACACCATGTACCTACTATATCCTCCGCGTACTCACCTTAACAGTATTATGTAGGTAATACTGTTAAGGTGAGCACGCCCGCCGCGGCGCGAGGTCACTTTATGTAGGTATATTCCGAGGACTGACTGGCAGGACTGAGCGTTTCATACCTTCATAAAAGAAAGTCTATGATAATGATGATGAATATGTTTGTAGATAAAGTAGTGCCATGCAAGATGCAACTGTAAATACATAATAAGGTCATAAAACACGCGTGTGATCGTATTATTAAACCCGTCTTAGGCTCGTTTCATAAAACCAAACCACACTCGTGTCTTAACCTTTTGACCGCCACAGTCGGCTGTGGCCGTCAACAAAAAATCGTGCCCCTGACGCCACGTCGGCCACAGCCGTCCAAATTTCAATGATCGAAAACTTTGTAATTCTAACCGCTACAAGTATTTTTCAATCCCTGTTGATTTTGGGGCACATCTTTTTTTTTACTCTGGCGTCAGTGGCACGGTAAATTGCTAGACCGCTTGGCGGTCAATAGGTTGTTAAGACCTCTCATTATGAAGCAGTTGCATAAACTACTATTATTTTTGTAGTAGGTATGTAAGTAGGTACTGTACCTACTGATTAATGATTATTAATCCACTTGACTTCCAATGTCTATTGTTTCGCTCTAACATAATATTTACCTACTATAAGTACTACCCAAGCCTACCTAGGCAATACCTAACTACTTAAATCATCATTCATCACACATGCAATTAGGTAAAGGTAGGTATGAAGTTTTATAAAAAAAAATGTTTGCAGTATGACCACTAATATATTGATTTAACAAAGATTAACACGAGCTTGTTTTAATATTTATCCAGGCAGGTCATGCTTTTTACTGTGTCATGTTTGTTATTATTTAGCCAACGTTTCCAACAAATAAATGAGGATCATCTATAAATATCAATATCATACTCAACATTTTTTCTCACCAAAGTGCTAATCTTCCTTCATTACTAGTTGCGGCCGACTTCATTGCCCTTGCTACAGGGTTTCGGCGGCTTCATTATTTATTTTTGTTGTAATTAGGCAAATGAAAATAACAGCGTGCCGTCGGGGCGGGTCGTTCCGAAACGGAGGCGATCATTGGTCGAGCAAAGCCCGCCCTAAGCGCGCAGCGGCGCCCCTCCCGCCGCTGCCACCCGCTTTCGTTCGTTTCGCTCCGCTCCGCTCTTCAGTCGCGATTGTTATCGGGCGTGCGGTGGTTATTTTTTATTCTCGCGCGCCGACCGAGTGTAGTGACAGCAGTGTATGTGCGATGCGCGGACGGTGATCGAAGCATGGTGAACTACGTCAACCCGCTCGCCATGTACCAAGGCAAGGGGCAGTACAGCGCGAGTGGCTGGTACGGCTGGCAACCACAGAACTTTGAGGAGCAGCAGTGGTGCGCGTGGAACGGGCCGCCGGCCGGTGGGGAATGGGTGCCGGACCCCCATCACTTCCCCAAGCGGGAACCGGGAGACAGGGAGATCGGAGAGATGCCGTCGCCGGCGAGAGGAGACCTCGCGAGCCCTGGAGAAGGCTCGCCGGGCTCCAGGCCGTCGCAGCCGCCGGCGGCGCCGCGGTCGCCGTACGAGTGGATGAAAAAACCTAACTATCAAACACAAACGACGCCAGGTTTGTTTATTTTATATTATTATAAACAACATCAAGTCTTCGGATATTGGATTATGAAGAAATAATGCTTTATAATTCCTGAAATATATACACCCATTCGTTATGAATTTGGAACCTACCCTACTACACCCGGCATATCTAGTTATTATGATGATGAAACAAACGTGCCGACTTGCCTTGTTGTTTTTTTCGCCCCTATCTTTTCACAATGAATGCCACCATTAGGTATAATACTATCGGTATAAAATTATAATCAGTTTGTTTATTATAATTGGTAACTTCTAAATTGACCAATTTCCCATTTGATAGAGGGTCTAAAGACAAAAGTTTTCAACTAGTTAAATCTTAAAAAGTATTCCCCGAAATTAGGTTATGTTTTTGTAAAATGCTAATTTAAATACCTTTGGCGTGGCGTGGCCTTACAAGTATTTTGATTATTTAATAGGTACGGTAGTTAAAGTGTAGAACACATAATTATTATATTAGTACTATCTACAATCACCTATTCACATAATTTAGTAAGTACACCATCCCTTTTCAATTAAGTTTTTGTTTATGCCTAGGAATATTGAAGACTCAATTAATTTTCTTTTATAAACTTATTTTGAAAACCTCTTTTGGGTCATTTTATCAAACTCTGGCTAGTTCGTGTTAAACACTTGCTCGAATGCCTTTTATCTAAATTAAAAAGTATCGCTTATTTATTTTTAATCATTATATTATGGCGATTACACATCGAGACTGCCAGTTGCATTAAAAAAAAAGAGGTATAAAAAATACACCGCTATTATACAATGTTAAAAACGTTACCTCAAATAAGTTAAATAATTTTCGATTACCTTTTTTGTCAGCCATTATATTTATGTTTTGTTTGTAATTAATTTAAGTAAGCATTTTTACCTTAATAAAAATTTAGGTACTTACGCAATGTTTAACTAAAATCTCAATCCTACGTGTTTACGCTATTTTTAGCTTTAAGAAGGAAGAGTAATAAATGGGAGAGTGCAGTGAGGTTTTATTTTATTAACCCCCGAGGAAAAGAGAGGGGTGTTATTGGGTGTATTGTGTAATGTAGAATGTTACCCTCACGATGGTCTTAAAATTGAGGTAAGTGGGTAAGAAATATTTTTTCTGTAGTACTTAGTACGAATTGTAGATATAACTTATCCAAAATAGGAAATGTAGATCTTACCTAAGGTACCTAACCACAAACATTTGTATGTGTATATTCTGTGTAGAAGTCGCACCGCACGCGCACTGTCAGTCATGTAAATATTTCCTTATTTTGGTAATTAATTACATATATACTTCATTAACGAACGAAAATGGAAAATGTATTTAATGGTTTGTCTAAAGTTATACGTCTCGCTTTGGCCAGAAAGTGAGATTTTTTCTTCGCAGTAAATCCCACTTGCCGCCTATGTTGATGTAATAACAATTACGGGAGCAAGTTTTTAGCTAGAAGCTAAGAATTCAAAATTTTGTAGTCTCATCTCATAATGACCAGCTACTTGAGTCAGGTGTGTTTTACATTTTTAATTTGGGTTATTACTGACAATATTCGTTATTTAATATGCCTAGACCTACTTTTTGTTTAGTTTGTAGGTATGATACATAAAACAAGCCTAAACTTGATGGGGTGGCTTCGTCTTATAACTGCAAAGATACTTAACATCATTCATATATCCACTATTGCAGTCATACAATTTAGACGTCAGTAAAATTTCATATCGATCAAACATTGGAGACGGTCAAATATAACTTGAAAGACAAATGACAAATTCCTGGACAGACAATGCCCACAGGTTAAATTGATACCTACGAGAGGTTATTGCTTTTAGCAACGTTCTAATTCGATAAATTCCCTTCCAAAAACTTTATTACCAAAGTTGTTACCTACAGAGCTTAAAATAAGTTTTATTATTCCTTTTTTCCTGTAAATTTCGCTGCGCTTTTTTGCAAATTGAAATATTTAGGTGTACTTTTATGTGGAATGACTGGGTCCGTAATATTTAATTTAATAATTACTCGTCTAATGTAATAGTTGACATACTGTACCAAAGGTTTGATATAATATAACATGTGTTCTAAAACTATTAAAGTTTCAAATCTGAAAAAAAATACACCTCTTTTCTGCTTGTTTTCTCCGTTCAATTGCTTATCGTCATCTGGATGACACAACAGCACAACACACCTACTCGTGTACCGAAAGTACTTGAACTTAAATCGACCCAGCCATATTGGTGTCATAAACCCGCAAGATACCTACTTACGCATTTTTGATTCAAAAACCTGCAAATGGCCTAGCCTATTTTAATTTTACTTATTTTTTGTAAAATATCTTCATTATTCAATTATTTTATTTTTATAATTTAATAATATCTAACTAAAGGCGGAATACTGCGTCTAAGATAAACATGTATATGTACGCTTTACTTAATGTTAACATTCGCTGGCTCAATATTACATGGTTCTACTCGTATGTTAGACTTTTGAAGAGTTAAAAATTGAACATTGTCATAATGGCATTAAGTTTAATTTTAATTACCCGGAAAATGTAACAGAACCCCGAGATATGGATATATGTATATGATAGATAGAGATATTGGGCCGGCGATTTATAGCATGACAAGTTGCGGTTTTGACCTGGATTAGTGGCGCTACAAACAGCTTTTATATGGAAATATGTGCATACGTCGTAGATATATTTGCATTATAAAATATCAGCAACTATTTGTCATCAACTAAATTAAAAACATTGTTTACCAGAATGCCGCGCAATCCTGCCTACTAATAAATACTGAATCGTACTGAAATACGTGACTTTCATCACCGTAGATAGTTTTGGCTTTATTGTGCGAAATTACTCGAAAGCGAAATATTTACTCCTGTTACCTCTTTGTTTACATCAGTGACATTCACTGACTTTCAACGTCAGTTACTTACCAAAAATCAGCACCATGGCTTGGGCTAAAAATTGGGTTATACAATGTAAACATTTCGTTTACGCTAGCAGACTGCTTTAATAAATATTTATTACACTGTCCCTACTTAGGGCCTGGCCACATGTCCACGACACGGCGTCGTAAACGTAAAACGACACGGTGTCGCGTCGGAGCGCGACACATTATCCACCGTGCGAATATCCGTTGCCGCGTCGTGAAAACACACGACACGGCGTCGTAAACGTAAAACGACGCTGTGTCGCGTCGGAGCGCGACACAATTATCCACCGTGCGAATATACGTTGCCGCGTCGTGAAAACACACGACGCTGTGTCGCGTCGGAGCGCAACACAATTATCCACCGTGCGAATATACGTTGCCGCGTCGTGAAAACACATGCTGCACCGGGCACCGCAGGTCGCGCCGCGCGCCGGGCAGATTAACTTTGCTGTGTTGAGTAGATGCACTGTGCGGTGCCACGTTCGATTACGACGCCGCAGCTTCTCGTACATGTTCAAAATAATTTGCGATCAGTTTTCAATTCGACATGGATCCTATCACACGTATTTTGCTCTTGTTGCTTTTAAGAAGAAGCATGAAGAAAAAGCAGAAGAAACGAAAATGTTGGATAAATCCATATCTTTCTATTATGAACCATGATGGCAGTCATTTCAAAAGGAAGTACGAGGCTTTAAAAATAAGTGATCACAAGTTTTATGATTATTTTAGAATGTCTGTGTCAAGTTTTGAAGAACTATTATGGAAAATATCGCCTCGTTTAAAAAGGCAAAATGTATTTACCTGCGACCTGCGGTGCCCGGTGCAGCATGTGTTTTCACGACGCGGCAACGTATATTCGCACGGTGGATAATTGTGTCGCGCTCCGACGCGACACAGCGTCGTGTGTTTTCACGACGCGGCAACGTATATTCGCACGGTGGATAATTGTGTCGCGCTCCGACGCGACACAGCGTCGTTTTACGTTTACGACGCCGTGTCGTGTGTTTTCACGACGCGGCAACGGATATTCGCACGGTGGATAATGTGTCGCGCTCCGACGCGACACCGTGTCGTTTTACGTTTACGACGCCGTGTCGTGGACATGTGGCCAGGCCCTTACTTCTTGATAATCCCTGAACGTAGCTACATGTTCAGAACACCATTGTGATCTTTAGCGTGTGATTTATATGTTATAAATGCCACTATACGTAGTACCTATTTCTGTTATGAACCTGGTACAGGTAGATATATTAATTATCATAACAATTGAATCTCACCCATAATAAAGATATTAAATGCATGATGTCGCTAAATTTAACAACACTTAACTTACTACCTACCTACTTGTAATTTAGTCGAAGAGAATCCAATCAAAATCCTCCTCCTTGTCGCGTCGTGTTCCTCATTACTGAGGGTCGTGATTCTCCGTGTGCAAAAGTATTTTTTCCTGATAAGTTTCCGCCACCTGTGTCCCTTGCATCATGGAGTGCATCGTGCAGTTTGGTGTTCAGCGATAAGCGGACCTGGTCTGACCATCTTGTTGGGCTCCGGCCACTCGATAGATAGATAAAAACTTTATTTCATCCACAACAACAGTCACATTAAATGTAGGCATGTATATATCTATCTATATAAGCTAAACAATTTTGATACCTTACCAGGAAAAAAACAAAACACTAAAGAAAATAAGACTTAAAACCAAGTAGGTATCTTTAAGCTTGTTGAAAATTATGTGTGTGTTATGAAATAGGCGCTGACGCAGCGTAAGGCTGCGAAGAATGCACCGCTGATCTTCCATTAGTGAGTTTCTTAAAACTAATACCGCAACCGGACGATCAGTGCAGTAATGTCAGACTGTCAGTGTCTTATTGTAGTAAATGTAAAAAAACGATCTTTTTCCTTCGATCTTGCCGGTGACCATTATTAGCGGCTCAAGTCTTGGGTTTTACATAGGTCAATTCATGATTCTTAATATCCATGTAATATATATTTATTAGTAAACGAAACACAAGTAAAGATTAACAGTAAACAACTTAACCTAAATAAAATTAACATAAGTAAATGCTTATTGAAAAATAGAAAAAAAAAACATTAGGTAATAATAACATGAAAAACAAAACAATTTAGACCACATACGCTAATTTTACAACCAAAATCTCTCTCTTCCCTATATCATATGGATGGAGGGAAGAAACGCAAGTCTCATAGGTATATGTCAGTGTGTCATTTGTCTCATAGGTATGTGTCGTTTGGAACTATGAAAATGAAAAAAGAAAACTATAGACTACTAGATGCAGATAATTAAAAACAAACCAATAAATAGTAGATTCGATTGTTTTAGCAGGGACGAGCGAACGACGTGAGCGAGGACAATTATAACCTGAGTGTCAAAATGGCTTTTAGCCACGTGTTAAACACTATGCTTTTCAGTTCGACTGAGAGAAAAAGAAATACTTTTGGGTTTTTTTTTTCTTACTGACATAGCAGGATTACTCAATTTTAAGATCAGGAAAACGCCTAAGATCATTAGATCGTAAATATACGTCTCATCTCACTGCGCCTAACGTTTTCTTAGTAGTTTTTTATTTTATTTTTAACTGCTGTGTATAAATGAATGCAAATTTCCTTACAAATGATTTAATTTATTTTATCATTCAATATTTTGACGACGCGTTTGGCTCGGTTTGTAGACACCTGCCTACTGAGTCGGCGGTCCCGGGATCGAATCCCGGCCAGGGCAAATATTTGTGTGATGAACTGGAATATTTGTGCTTGGGTCATGGTTGTTCTATGTATTTAAGTATATATTTATCTATATAAGTACGTATATCGTCGTCTAGTACCCATAACACAAGCCTTCTTGAGCGTAATTTGGGACTAGATCGATTTGTCTGAGGTTGTCCGATATTTATTTATTATTATTATCTCCTATCTTTCGTCTTAGGCTAGGTTTTTAACAATAAATTTATATAAAAAGTAAAATACAATAAAGTAATTATTATTATATTTTAAATCAGGATAAAATATTTGAGATTTTTTAATTGTACAAGTCAATGAAGACCGACCTCTATCGTCTATTATTATTTTTATATAAAAACCTTTGCCTGTTATTTATTCGGAATACTCAAACTCCATTTCGTGTTTAAACGATTTTAATTCATTGATTTAAGCTAAATTCCGTAACTATGTTGTATTAATTACTAACAACTCGTCCCGGCGTCGCATGGATGCAATAAAATAAAAAAAATAAAATAAAAAGCTTTTATTTCAGACCAAATTGATCCATAGAATTAGTAACAAATTAAACTTAAAACTATGTTAGTAGTACACTGATACTTGACAAACTAAATAGACTAAATTTTAAATTAATTAATATTATTGTACGTTCCCGATCACAGGAGCAGGCACCGCACGTGATAAACGTGCTTTACCTGTCCCTACCAATGGCAACGTCGACCCAGTACTTCGTCAGAGGGCAATCTAGTCTCTCAGCCAACACCCTGAGGAGGCTGTAGCTGCTGCCTCGCATTCGCTTTAGCAGAGACGCAATCCTTTCTCGCCTAATGGCAAAAAAGTCATCAGTGTGCGCCTCTGCGAACATACCTGACGCACTACAGTGCTTCGGCAGCCTCAGCAGCAATCTCAGGATGTTGTTGTACTGAACTCTGATTGCATCATAGGCTCTCTTCGTAAACTTTACCCACAGACTGCACGTGTAGAATGTCTGACAGTAGGCCTTGAAAAGCGTCAACTTAACTTGGTCACTACAACGTGCAAATCTGCGGGCAATCATGTTGCCTCTGACAGCCATCGCTCTCCTCTCTCTCTCGAGATCCATGTCATCATTCAAATCCTCAGTGACCACATGTCCCAGGTATTTGAACTTCTCAACCCTCTTGAGGGGCTCGCCGCACAGCATGATCTTAGGTACAGTAGTCGGGTTGTATTTCCGTGATTTGAAAATGATTAGTTCACTCTTTTTCGTATTGTACCTAAGACCATGCCGCTCAGCATACTCCTCGCATACTCCTATCATCTGCCGCAACGAATCTGCCGACGGGCCCAGCAGCACCATATCGTCCGCGTAACTTATATTGTTGAAACTTGTACCACTAATATGGCAACCGACACGCATAGCACTGAGCCCCCCGATCAGTTCGTCTACATACAGGTTAAACAGTAAGGGAGATGAGAGGCCCCCCTGTCTAACCCCGCACTGTAACCTGTACTCTGCCGAATCGACTCCGGCCCATCTCACAAGGTTGACCTGGTTGCTGTACCAATATTTAAACAGTTGGATAAATTGATTAGGCAGCCCTGTACTCGCCAATTTATGCCATAAGATGTCATAATCAACCAGGTCAAAGGCTTTGGACAGATCCAAGAAACATGCAGACTGGCGTGTTTCTGTCCTTATAGTACCTGGCAGTCTGCTTAAGGCACAGGATTGCGCTTTCCGTTGACAGTCCCGGTCTGAAGCCGAATTGCGCATCGTGCAACTTGATATACTTGCAAAGCTGTGCATTAAGCAGGCTATCAAGCACTTTAGCTAGTATAGTAGCCAGTGAGATGGGCCTAGTTCTCCATATCAGACAGATCGCCAGTCTTATTTTTTACAAGTGGAATCACGACTGTCCTAGTAAGTTTTTCAGGAAGATAGCCGTGACTCATACACAGCGTAAATAACACAGCAAGAACACGCGGCAGGTGCACACCCGCATATTTTAGGTGCTCTATACTGAGGCCATCGTGACCTGGAGATTTTCCTCTCTGCATGCTTTTTATAATTGTATTTATTTGCTTGGCAGTGAAACTCACGCTATTTCCACTCACTGTGGCCTCAGTACAATTCACAGCTTGTGATCTCGATTGCAGAACGGGAGCGACAGAGAACATATGCTTAAAATTATCAGCGATTACTTTTTTGTCGCTCGAGCCACCAACGGACACCGGGACTCCAGGCCGGACATTTACTTTATTAGTATTCTTCCAGAAGGCTTTAAAGTCGTTAGCTGCCCGGTTAGTGGCAAGTATATCATTTCTGATTTGCTCCTGCCTATCCTGGCACCATTTAAGTTTTGACTTGAAAAACCTTCTGGAATTACACATATCATCATATACTGGGCCCTGGTTCGGTTTGCTGGCTGAAACCCATATTAAAAATTTGTCTCTAGCATCCCTGTGGGCACTGGCTACATATGCTGATACTAAATGAAAAGTAAAGTGTTTCTCTACTATATTATGCATGTATTATACATATAAATGTTGGAAAAGGAACGCCCAGACGAACGTTTCTTGATCAGATTGGAGACGTTCTAAAAAAGGGCAAGTAAAGAGTACTTTAATTAAACCGACGAGCATGCATGAGGAGATTAATGAATGTTGATGAAGAGATGTATGTCAGGACCGTAGCAGGGGGAAAGAATTGGTCTCTGCCTACCCCGTTGGAAAAAAGGCGTGATTTTATGTATGTTATGTATACATATGAACCATCCTCTTGAATCACTCTAATTAAAAAACCGCATCAACATCCGTTGCGTAGATTCAAAGATCTAATACATAGGGACAGACAGACAGGGAGGAAGCGATTTTAGCCCCGGTTCACGGTACTTTTTGGGCAGGAGAAGTGAAAATTAAACGCCTAAACGGCTGGGCTGATTTCATATTTTTGGTTATAGGATACCTTTACCCGACTACGGGATAGCAAAAAAGAGGGGTTATGCCTTTTTCTGCCACGCGGACGGAGTGCGCGGGATGTTTCTTCTTTTAGTGTAATTTTAAATTCAATTTCGGCTTGCAGTTGGCCCATGACCATGACAAGTACATATTTGCTGAGTATTAGCTACCTAACTGAGCATTTCTTTCAGATAATAATACAGATGGTTTACCTGCAATTTGCGCAAACGTAAAGTACATTTTCACCTCACTCGCGGAAAACCTCCGTTTATAGGGCGAAATCTGCGTGCAAAAGTCATTTGAATTTCGAACACGACGATTTTAATTCTCTGTGGTGCATGTAACTTTTTTATATTTAAGACTCCTTCAACGCGTGACTGATTTCATCGAATAACCAATCAACGCACGCTAATAAAGGGCGATCTGGTCAGGCCGGCTAAAATCATATGTACGTAGTACGTACTCTCACGTTTGAATGTGGCTTGAATACTTCTTTTTAAAAAAAATACACCTACAATATCACGTCCTACAGTGCGACACAAAAGAGTAGAAAATAAATGAGGGCGCCACTTCCTTCGCAACTGTCACATTTTTGACGTAAAGTGCTTGAATATGGTAACAATTTTGTATGAAAAATTTTAGTTCCTTTTTCATCCGTTTTCTACTCTTTTGTGTCGGGCTGTACCTACCTGCTTTGTGGTTACAGATTTTTAAGTTTTTATTTTTTATTTTTATTTTATGTTGAATATGTTTATTATATATTAATAGTAAGTAATTCAGTTTCATTTACATATTTTGACTAATAAATATATTAAATACAACACAAATTTTAATATTTATTTGTTATATAAGTTGGAACATAAGAGTGTTATTTCTGAACGCACCCGAGAAAAAATTTAAATAATTAAAAAGTTGGAAGTTTTCACAATTCACGTAAACAACGTAAATTTGTTCTGTGGAGAATACATACTGTTGTCTTACTTTATAGAAATATCGAAAACAAGAAAGTTAAGCCCTATTTGGAGTATTTATTCAATGCTAAAAGCCTGCATTAAAACGAAAAAGGATTTTTTATAAATATTTGGAGACTATAAGTAATTTACCGAAACTATTGGCGTTTTTAAAGAAGATAAAGCCGAAGTAATATTGTTCGGATCCCATCGTCCAATAACTTCCAAAGCAAGTGTTACGGAAAATACTTCCGAGTGGCCAAGTAATCCTTCCCAGAACGCCATTCTCCCACATTCACAACGAATGTGTCAAGTATTAAGTTTCAAATACAAATATAATATAGGTGCTTAAGAAAAACTCAACGATAAAATATACACGACGATAATACATATTACGGCCATATTACTTTGAATTTTTAATATGTGCTTCTCTCGTATTTATTTGGTTTGGATTTGAGTGAGTTATGTTTTAAATTTGATATGTTAAATAGATGGCAAAATTAAATACGATTATTTTTATGTTTTAATTGTTTTTCTTGCGTCTTGCATTTTCCTCGCTGAAGTGAGGTGAAAAGTTGTGTGTTCCGCATGGCTGCAAAATTATTTAGCTTCTCGTGTCTTGAAAGCCTCGCTACGCTCAGGAATCTATCTTTGAACCATTCGCTTTGCTCATGGTTCAATCTTAGATTCCATCGCTCGCTCAGCTTTCAATTTCAACACTCGCGCCAAATAACAACTTTGCAGCCTTGCATAACAAATAACTATTTATATGTGTCTGTATTTTGGATAGCTCTGAAACAAGCACGGGTTTGTAAAGTCAAAACAAATACCAAACTCACCTTCGCTTACAAATATTTGACAAAATGTGCCGCGGAAGACAAATTATGGACCCTTGGTTAACAAGCAAATAACACAAACTAACAAATAAATTAAACATGTGGGTATATCAAATAAAACGGTCTTAGTTCATCATCCAATCGTTACCGTCAACCGGGGTCAATGGGGACAATTTTGAACTTTGAGTAAGGTTTTAACGGAATATTTCCATGAACGACCCCAATGTTATGGTTTTAAAACTTTAATCTTATGTTAGAGAACCTATTTTTGATAGTTTAATCACCATACAATCAATCTATACCCCCTTTTTAAAAAAAAAACCGGCCGTCCCTATTCACGCTGCATACGGGGTCAATAGCAACGAATAAGGGACCAATAGGGAAAAGTGGCTAGGGTTGTCACAAAAATAATAAGCTTACAGAGGTAAGTACCTAGGTACCTTTCTACCCAGTAGGTATTGCTAAACTTATAATAACTATGGAAATGGAATGACATATGAATAAAAATACCTATATTTAACAAAGCTTTTTTTTATTTCTTAAAAATATTTTTGGCAGCCCTGTCCCAATACATACTTTATCGTCCTTATTTGAACTAATTACGTCCCTATTAATTGTCAAAGCCGACCCGATCGACCCCTCAAGCCGTCCCTATCGACCCTCAAGGCGTCTCTATAAACCTCTGTTTTTTTTTTCAAAACTTCCTTAGGTTTTTGTTTCCGCACTTTTGATATCAAAACAAAGATAATTTCAACTTACCGTGACTTAAACACCTACTTCATTAAATGGTTAATCACTTTATAACTGCCAGAACTGTCTAAATTTATTAAAAACATATATTCTTTCAAGACTCTCGGAGCACATTTATACGGGTCAGAGACAGCGTCAACTTTGAACTGTCAGTTCGACCAACTAACGCTACCTTCATGCCTGTCCAGTGTTGCCATTGACATAAGTATATAATTTACTATTATTTATAAACGCTCGAGCAAATATGTGTGGAGTAGTTTTTAAGATATTATTAAGTAAATGTCGTTTCCGGTTTTTGTCCCTATTCACCTAGCCATCCCTATGCACCCCAGTTGACGGTACGTAGTCTTTATTTTTAGGGTTCCGTACCCAAAGGGTAAAAACGGGACCCCATTACTGAGACTTCGCTGTCCGTCCGTCCGTCCGTCCGTCTGTCCGTCCGTCTGTCACCAGGCTGTATCTCATGAACGGTGATAGCTAGACAGTTGAAATTTTCACAGATGATGTATTTCTATTGCCGCTATAACAACAAATACTAAAAATAAAATAAAATAAATATTTAAGGGGGGCTCCCATACAACAAACTTGTTATACCTATATATATATATATATATATATAGGTACGGAACCCTTCATGCGCGAGCCGGACTCGCACTTGCCAAATTTATTATTTTTTATTATTATTTAACTGCATATCTCGTTCTCATCAATTCATCATGTTTTTTTTTTACTCTTGTTATAGGTAAGTACTAGTTGTGAATCATACTTTTATCTGGGGTAGTGATGGGTCGCGGTAAGTTACCTGTTACCAGTAACATTCTGTTTGGAAATATTACTAGTAACTTTCCAATCTTACCAGTAAGATTCCGAAAAGGTGGTAAGATACGAGACGAATGAAATACACTTAAGTTACTGGTTATTTGCGGAGTTCAATAGGCCTTATGCAAATATCATTATCATCTTTTGTCTCTTTCACCCGAAGTTCTTATCTTGCGTAGGACAATCGGCTTGCAATCTAAATTCATATTTTTAACTGTCCGTCCTGGGCATGAGCTGTGCTCATCCCGCATGATCAAACTCACTCTTCCGTCTTACCATACCGGTTTTAAGTCAAACTTCTTCGCGATTCAAGCAATATAGGTATAACCTCTTCTTCGCTCTTCTTCCTCGCTTCCTCATGACTGAAGGGTCGTGTCATTTGAGGCCGTTATCCGTTGCACCGAAGCTTTCCACTACACACGGTTTTTCGCCTTCCGAATTGACGCATGTAGAGTTTCCTGAAAGGCTTCTTTCACGGCATCGGTCCATGGGATCGGTGATCTCCCACGGGCCTTTTTTCCTCACGTGGCCAACTACAATGAGCTTTTCCAAACTATCTGGCTCGCGTCTAGACTTCTACGTGACCAAAGTACTGCAGGATCCGCTGTAGGCAAATGATCGATAAGCGGCACTTGATCTTCAATTCGGCCAGGATGGACGCATTTGTGCGACGTGCCGTCCAAGGGAGTCCTAGCATTTTTCGCCAGCACTATATTTTGAATGCGTCAATGCCTTCCGAATGCATGCTTTAAGGGTTCAGGTTTCTGAAGCGTATAGAAATATAGAAAAGATCAGGGTTCTCATCAGCGTGGTTTTAGTTTTTCTGCTGATACCTCTGTTCCTCCAGATCTTCTTTAGCCCCTTCACCGCCACCGTTGCTATCTGGGCTCTTCTCACAGTCACCATCCACAGCAACCAAAGTCCAAATTAAATTTGTCCACGGTATCGAGGTCGGATAGTTCTGCCGTTCATTGCAACATGCCTGCCCGATCCACAAACATGAGTTTTGTCCTAGCCCGATTAATATGTAGACCAACTCCACGCTCACTTTTTGGACCCTTTGCAAAAGCTCAGCTAGTTCCGTTTCATTAGAGCCTATAGTGGTAGAGTCGGTGGCAATTTGGTAGTATCATCTGCAGACCGTAAATTATTAATGAGGGTGTCCTCCGATTCGTACGCCTCCATACCAATCCTCCAAAACTCCTCTCATGATGTGTTCGCCTCGAAATTGAACAGCTGTGGTGAGAGAATACACCCTTGTCTAACTCCACGGTGGTCTGAAAGGGTTCTGATTCGGTGTCTTCTACTCTGATCCTAGAATTGCCGACGAGGTACAGGTTCTGCACAAGGAAAATTAGGTGATCTGGTATACCCATCTCTCTCATGAGTGCGAACATCTTCTTCTATCTGATGCAGTCAAAGGCCTTCGCATAGTCAATAAAGCTTGGGCCTATCGGCACGTTGAACTCCCTAGCCTTCTCAATGAGCTGCCTGATGTTCAATTTCTGTTCGCGTGTTCTCTACCTCTGACAAAACCTGCCTGTTCCTTTGAAATCTACCCGATAAAACTTTCAAGCCTTTTATTGAGTATATGCAGAAAGATAAACGCATCCAAATATCCGATCCCTGGATCTGTGACTGTAAATGAGTGAAAAATATAATGCGTCACAATAAAACCAAAACAATACTAATAATAAGAAAAGTTACACGTGTAACTTTTGCAGTGTGGTGCATAACTTTGAAAATACTACCAAGTTTGCGTATCATATCATATCATATTTAAGAACATATCATTATTTATTTATCCATGTAAGTATCCATTTTTTTTTCGGACCTAACAAACTTGATCTGGAACGACTAAAAAAGGTGTGTGTAGAGGCAGTAATATTTCTAGTAACATTGGTAAGATACCTGGTAACATTGGGTAAGTTACTGGTAAGATTGGTAATTTACTTTCTGGAGAGAGCCGTGCATTTCTCTTCACTACGAATGATGTCTATACTGTCCATTTTCAATATTACGCAAAACAAAACCTTGAATTTTAATTAAAATCCTGAATCTTACCGTATATTTCCAATTTTTAGTAATATTACTAGTAGCATTACTGGGAAAATACTCACTTTGGTAGTATTACCGGTAGCGACCCATCACTAATCTGGGGGCACGATAGTGGCTCGACAAGCCGAACAAAAAAGAAGCGGGGCACTATACCTACCTTTTCTCGAACCGTTTCGTCTCATTTTCGAACTCTCATAGCTTCGTCCCAGTTAACACCAGAGCGCCCAAATTCACAGGTTAAGATGCAGTTAGGGAACATATGAAATGTAATAAATTTTATTGATCTAGCTTTTATACTTTAGGTTTTATTGGTACCTAAAATACGCCGATTTTGCCACTCACGTATCAAAACCTCTTGGGTACTTTCCCGATGACCTAGAAATCTGAAATTTGGTATGTAAGCTTGTATTAGTACACAAACAACAAAATTATTCTAAAACTTGGAACTTTTACCCCCCAACCCCTTAAACTAAAGTATGGCTTGGCCGTTTCATAGAGTACCTACCATAAATAAGTCCAACGGACTGTCTGGCCCATATGGTAAGGAATTAAGTTTTTATATATATGTATATATATCATGAAGATATAAACTTAATTTCTTGATACCAAACGGGCCAGACGGTCCGTTGGAATTATTTACGGTACTCTATGAAACGGCCCGGCCGTACTTTTGAAACCAAGGTGTAGAGTTAGTAAACTCAGGGCTTCGGGGCTTGGCTTTTCCTGGGATCTGATAACTTTTTTACAGCGAAAGCGTTATGAGCATGATGTGAGTCTTGGCCGCCAATTTTACATGAAATGTTTTTGGTGGGATACAATTTAACAACTTACCTTAAATACAATTACCTTAAATACATACACTTTTCCATTCCATTACTCAGTCGTACTAAACGATGCAATTTTTTTTTTAACACTTCTAACCCTACGCACAAAGTTTGTTTTCACCCCCCGCCCGACGAGCAATTTCGTCAAGCCGCGACAATTATCACAGAGTATAACATTAGATGTTATTTTGCGTTCAGCGAAACGGCTCCATGTTAACATTGTTAACGCGTGTCCTGGGAGCGAGTGTGCAATTAATCCGGGAAACGGGAGCAGCGCGACAATCACGCACAACGGCGCCCCGGGGACGGGAGCAAGTTAAATCTTTGCCAGCCAACTTCACTGGCCAATGTAATTGCACTTTATTTCAAGTTAGTGCAACTCGATGCGACAAAGTCTATTTAACTTGGAGGATGTCTTACTGGCACGTTGGTGAAATAAATTTGGTGCGATTGCATATAGGATTTTAAGTTGTACTTTACTACCTTATTATTATTATTATTCTCTTTATTCATTTCCTGTCTTAGGCTAGGTCTTTACAATACTAGGGTGCCGCCGGCAGCGGGGCAGGGCCCAGGGTACCGGTGGTTAGGGCTGCAGAGAGAGGAACCTCCTGACAATGCGCGCCGTGTCCAGGAGTACCGCCTTCTGAATCTGGCCCTTGATCCAGCCATCTAGCGAGAGTCTCTTAAAATGTTTGTCGAGACTCTTCGCTATAAGACCGTTCGCCGAAACGACTATCGGGACAATGATCGTCGAGTCAACATCCCACATGGCGGTCACCTCGTGAGCCAAGTCAAGGTACTTGCTGAGTTTGTCCTTCTCGGCCTTCACGAGGTTCTCGTCATGCGGGATGGTGATGTCGACGAGCACTGCCTGGATCGATCTACCAACACGATATCAGGCTTATTGGCTACAATAGTCCTGTCCGTGATGATAGATCGATCCCAATAGAGCGTGGCATGACCATTCTCGAGAACTGGCATCGGTGCGTACTTATAGTACGGCACCTCAAACCCCACAAGAGCGTATTGAAGAGCAAGTTGCTGATGAATGATTTAGCAAGATAAGAACAACCGGAAATTATATGCCTGAGTGACTCACCGGGACGGCGGCATGCCCGACAAATGTCGACCGTACCGTCCTTCAGAAAATATATCTCCGATAATTGTTCCTCATCATTACTTCGTCCGCTATTGCACAGACAAAACAAGAGATCCCCGAAGCGTAGCCAGTTCACCGACGCGAGCAGATCTACATCAGGCCCCGTACGGGCCTTGTAGAACCGCCCCTGTAGCTCCTTGCTCTTCCATACAGCCCTGCGGTCATCGGTGCTAAGCACCTTTGGTCTGCGCCAGTTCTCGTTTGCTAAGGAGAGAGAGGTGAGGCCTTTGTCAACTGCTACTACATCGCGATGAATCCCACACTCGTTGTTTAGGAAATACTCCCTAAGACTGCACACCTCGCGGTTATGGAGGTCCTTGGCGTTTAAAAACCAACGGCCCCCACACTTATGCGGGATGTAGGTACAATCTCATAAGTGACGAGCGTGGGTGCCTCATGCGGTGAGTAGTGAGCAGCTGACGGACCCTCGTATCCAGGGCGTCCGGCTCAGTCTGAGTCCACCTTAGTATGCCAAAGGAGTAAGTGAGCAGAGGCATCACCCAAGTGTTGAAGGCGCGAGTAAAAGTACTTTTGTCAAGCGACAAAAGAAACGCTCCTTCAACGCCTGTCTAATGTCTCCGTCCGCAATACCCAATGACTGTGTAGGTTTCAGCTTCGGAGATAGACCTGAGGGACATTGTCTCAGAAAGTTGTAAGGTACTATTATTGTATAAAAAGTTTTCTTTGTATAAAAAGCACATTCGGGACCTTTAAAGAAGTGATCTAAAATATTCGTAAGTTTTAACTTACTTAATCACAATTTATAAACATCCACTTTCATGATTAATTCGAGAAATCAAACTTTGATTTCTTTTAAAAGACTGATGCCTTGTATTGTATTTTGTAATTATTATTTATTAGAATAGAATAGAACTTTATTGCTTTCATGAAGTCTTACCTTTAGCATATATTGCACCTTAAATGTTTTGCAGAAGTTAGTCGGTTTTATAAGAACAATTCTGCACCTCCCATTGAGTCTAGTTGTGCCAGCTGTCTAAAGGTCAATACATACAATCAGTTCCTACCAGTGATGGTAGGAACAGTTACTAAGTAAAGCATAAGTAGATGCAGGCAATACCAGCCAAACATCGCAAAACAATGTATATATTTACCTACACTATTTGTTCTCCACATTGTTATTCTTACAAAACCGGGTCTCCCCGATATCCTCGCATGTTTGCACAAACCTGCCGTTTTTAGAAATAAATCTCCATTTGTCGACGTTCACCAATCCTCGCGACGGGGGTGCCTATTTACTGTCCCATTTCACGCTTGAGATACGAAATCGCTCGATCAAAGAACGCCTTTTCAAAACTGCCCGATGTGACAGTATGAATGGGGATTTAAGAAAAATGTCTGGAGAGTGTTGAAAGCTTTTACTTATGGCTGTCGCCGCTGCGGTTACGCCTCTTCGGGGAGTCTTAAAAAAAATCAGAAGCGAACAGTAGGCGGATTATTGTTTATTATTGTTTGGTTCGGAACTAATCGTTTGAACGTCTTGTTTTGTTAGTCACTCTCTTGTTGTTGATACCACGCTGGGTTCGGCTGGTTTCATTTCATCATTCGTTATTAGCATTAATGTTTCTATTATCACTAAGTCAGTTTGTGACTAATTGTCACACGTGGTACTGGCTTGTTGTAGACGCTATTGTGTCCGCTATCCATCAGTGTTGTTATATTTACCAATTTCGATCACGCAGCAACGTTGTTCCAAAGTGCGGTTTAATACCTCTCTGTTAATCATTGCGTTGTTCTTTAGATCTTCCGCCGCACCGCCTATGATTTCGATTTCGTACCTCTTTTACGTATAGGTATCATCAAGTATGTATATACATATGTTTATTAGCGATTATAATAATACGTTTTCAGAAGTTTTCAAAACGCACGTTACTTACCTATCAAGTACTTCATGTTCAATCTTCTGAGAAATCTCTTGACGTAGGTTAGTTGCCATTCATATCAATTAACACATTAAAACGTACGCAGGTACAAAACTGTCCTTGTCCGATTCGCATAATATTGTTTTCCTCTTATGTATTTTCCATTCTCGGACGATTGATACCTATCTCCAAAAGACCCAGAACACACGGCAGCTTATATAAATAAGCTTTCATCTTTCTTCACTTAATTGCCAAATATTGATGTTTTATCTACAACTATTTCACGTTTATTAGCATAGATTATTTTTTACTGATAGGTAATCCTCCTTTCCTCCTCCTTTCCACTTTCTTAATTTTTTCACTTTCATATTACTTTCCTTGCTGACACACCGAGGTGTAACTTATTGTATAGCTAGTCAATTCTGTGCCGCAAATAGCAAAGTAAAACGACTCGATTCATGAGAATGTCCATCTCCGATCCACTGGTCCAGACATTCTGACTTGCCCACCATAATTGATTATCAAAAGTAAGCCTGATATGTGTTGCGTAAAAGACGCCATTTGCGTTAGGAAGACGACGCGGCGGAGCCAAGCGGGGTCCTAAGTAGACGTAAACCTCGCGTAAAGTTTGCGGACGGCCGTTTACGGCCCGCCCACCGCTCCCTACCCGACCCCTTCTATACCCTACCGGAAGCCCGGGATAAGTCGGTTCCTGTATTTCGGGACATGATCCTTTTTAAATAAAGTCATTGGATCTGTGTTCTATATCTTTGTACAGCCGAGTACGATTCTAACAAAGGTTGATATAATATTATATTACATAAATATTGCGTAAATAAAATAGTCAACTTATGAAACTTGTGCGAAATTTTAATAAATTGCGCTTCAAAATTCTGCAAACAGGTTCTTTCCTTTGGTCGTAAGATTTTAGTGCTTATGTACGGAGTTGTATATGATAGTCTAGTTATTTTAACTAAAGTTGTAGACTCATTATATTACATAAATATTGCGTAAATAAAAAGTAGATTTATAACACTTGTGCGAAATTTTAATAAATAGCGCGTTCTACAAACACGTACTTTCCTTTGCTGATAGCTTGATAAGATTTTAGTGCTTATGTACGGAATGGTATGTAGGTGCCTAGATATGTGGAGTTATTCATTTACCATGACGTTTGTAAATAGGATGTAGGTAGGTACTCGGATGTGAATATATTTTTAACTGACTATGATGCCTTTTGCTTGAATCACGGGTAAAACACTGAATGTATGTGGAGACTTTTGACATGTAAGGAAGACATAAGGTCACAACATATGTATAATGTACGAGGGGTGGATCAAATAGTACCTACCCGTGTTTGATGGCAAGTGCCGTTACTTAGGAAAGTTGGCATTACCATCGTGTAGTATTTACCTTAATAAATAATAAAATGAAAACTATCACTTGTTTATGGTTCAGTTTTTTTCTGGCGGCAAATTTTGTAAGACTTGTTTTGTTTTTCGTACAAAATGGAGAAAGAGAAATATCGTTCCGTAATTCGCTTCTTATTTTTGGATGGAAAAACATGCGAACAAATAAAAGTTATAATAGACGCTGTCTACGGAGGTCTTCTGCCGTCTATGACAACCGTGAGATATTGGTTTAATGAGTTTGAACGAGGTCGTACATCTGTTTTCGACGAAGACCTCTCAGGGCGCCCGGCAGACGTGGTTACCGAAGAAGTCGTGCGAAAGGTATAAAAAAAACGGTCACCGATCGACGTACCAAAGTGCATGAATTAGCAGAGGTTGTAGGGGTATCGTACGGAACAGCAATTATTATAATATACACGATAAAATAAATATGAAAAAAGTGTCCGCCCGATGGCTGCCGCGATTGCTCACGGATGAAAATAAGCGGTTACGGCTGTCAATGTCGAAGGAGTCTTTGGGCTTGTTTGTGAAATCCGCAGGACTTTTTCCGTCGTGTCGTTACTGTTGGTGAAACCTGGATCCATTAGAATACACCTGAGACCAAGCGGCAGTTTAAACAATGGATTTTTCTAACGAATCTGCCCCAAAGAGGGCGAAAAGAAAACTGTCCCATCAGCCGGAAAAGTCATGGCCACGATTTTTTGGGATAGTAAGGGAATAATCCTTATAGATTTCTTACAAAAAGGGAAAACTATCACAGGGCTGTACTATAGTGAGTTATTGGACCGGTAAAAAGAAAGAAAGGAGCCACGGCCCCGGATACGGATATATTTGTTGTGTTTTATTTATTTTTTATTTCTTTCAAATACAAAGTTCATTACCTATTTCGTATTTCCCCAACAGAATCTTAACGTCATAAACTGCTAAACAAATAATAAACGTAATATAACGTAACATACATCATTAAGATTTCAGATAACTAGGTTCTTTTGATAACAATTTCATATCCATTCATGTTATTGCTAACTGCTTCTTTATGACTCACCGCGCTATTCTACCAATCAACCTCGATCAAAAACTAATTGTGAAGCTAGATCAACGCTGTGATTAATGATTATGCACAGCAAAGCAATAACGATTACACGTGTATCACATGTCGAACATAAAAGTGATTGTTTGCTAAACATGTTATACGCTGGTGTGGAAAGAAAACAATCAAATAATCGACAGTTTATCATAGCTTTGTCGCCCTGCCGAAATTCAGCGCGATAAATGGCCAAGTACGCGATAATCACGACTTTGATAGCGGTGCCTTTGAGCTTGTTGACTCAAGGCTCGTATCGCCAGGTTACCTTCTTGTAAGCGCTTGTAATGCGGTTTTGATGAACGAGGGCGCGGCCGATAGGACAGCTATCGCTTCAAACACTTACGTCGCGGTCCCGATTATTTCAGTGCACTCATTTTGTGTTCACATGAAAACACTACGAGACGAGATTTGGTAATATTGATACTTATCAGAAGTGGTCTTGTCATGTTTCTGATTAAATAGGAAAACAATTGAAGTGGTATTAAGCGGTCGTTTAAGTGGTTATGCATAATAAAATTAATAAAGCTGGATTAGGACGATGTGTGTTCATAACATTACCGGAAGTAAGCAGAATGGACCTCGCCTCTCAACATACACCTTGTACACAATGACTAAATTCGCATAGTTTATCTACCGATTAGGCGAGTTTATTTTATGTTACACGAATGCTCCATACCTAAACTTGAATGAGTTCTCAAGGCAAAAATAATGAAAAACGCAAAACGATTTATTTCAATGATACTATCTATTTGATCTAATCCAATGTTCTATTTACGACTTAATTGAAAAGAAATATCAATCTCGGATTAATTGGCAATAATAATAATAAGTAGCAGTAAACTTAATTAATTTAATATCTGCGGCATAAAGGTGAAGTATTCCATATTTTAAAATCTTGCTTGAAGAATAAAGAGTAATAGAACAGAATGGACTGCTCTAGAACTTCTTCTAGCACTTCAAATATAGTGGTTCATAATATAATACTTAGGTAAGTACAGATCTTGGACCAGGTTAATGCGATGAGACATCATATTTTAAGTTATAATAATCGTTACGTAGACATGTACGTTTTATTGTAACAATATAAAAATTACTTACCAATTTTATACAATATAAGCATGTTAAAACGAACTTTTCCGGCAAAACTCCGGAAAAGCACTATGTTTGTAGTTTCTGCATGAAAACGTCACATCTACCTATTAAAGCCAGTCGTATATCTCGGGATGTGTATTGTGTTGAGAATTGAGGATTTATTTAGTCGCGAAAGAAAGTCGCGCTGTCATTAACCTTTACAGAATCTTATGTAAGGTATACCTGCTAACCCAGTTATCTGACATTGATGCATGGACGTCATTACGTCAACTATGAAAAGTTGGGAATAATTGATTCAGTAAGTAGAAATAACCGGCTGTTTTTTTAAAATTACCGGGGGTCATGTAAGTCACTAAATACCAAACGGCCCTGCTAGAAGGACAAAATCTTCGAACGCGTATTTCTCAAAAACTATTTATATCTAGGGTGTAGTGAAAAGTTATTTGGAAGGTAGAAATAAGAGGCTTCATGGATAGTTATTCATTTAGTCTGTAAACTTACAATAGACAAAGGGCCCCGCTGGCACAGAACAATTATTTTTTCATTAATTTGCAAAGGTAGAAATTTTAAAGTACATAAATCGTCAGGTAGAAATATATACCAACTCGATTATTTTGGACCAAAACCATAATTACATGGGGTCCCGCTGCATATACGTATATCGGGCTTGGGCCTCCTGTATATCTGGCACAACTGTGATCACGGTATTGATAGGCAACTGTTTGTTACAGCAAACGGGTGATGTTGACTAGCGGCGCACTGTGGGACGAAAATTGGCTTTACATAGGAATAGGGCCTATTTTTCAAAGTGCAAGTTTTTTTTATTGGAATCAAATATATTCTACCTAGAGCCAATTTTTAGGTTTAAGCGTTATTTGCAAACTAAACACATAGTTTAAAGGTAATTTACCAAAAAAAAAAAACTATTATTTATGAAGAATATAAACGTGTATTCGATTAAAAAAAAGTGCATTCGTCCGGGAAATCTTATGTACGCAATAAATCATAAATTATTGGTACTAAGTAGGTATATTAACGTTTTTCTTGCACTTTTAGAGTTATTCCGTTTGTTCTTATATGTTCAAGCTCCATACAAAATTTTCATAAATACATAGTACCTACATTACTGCCGAGGCAGGGAAAAGTCAGTTCGTGGACGAGTATGATTTTGAAGGACGAGGCGTAGCCTCGTCCTTCAATAATACGAATCTGCGAACTGACATTCCCGCCGAGGCTTGTATAGTGCTTTTCTCCAAATATGCTTGGAAATAATCACCAATCTAAATTTTTAATTTAATATATCAGTGCCATGAAGTTCATTTTGTACTTATTTTTTTTAGGAATAGGAATAAAAATTCGGGTCCGAATTATATGTTTGATTTAAAACCAAATGTATTAATAAGAACATACTAAGAATTAAAATTATATGAAAACACAATAATAAAAAATATGCACAATTATTAATTTTAGAAATCAACAACTTCTAAACGCACTGTTTTTTTAGAAACCATACCATATTTATCATTCGGAGAAGATCAAAATAACTTTTTTATTGATTTGGACACAATCATTTCTGTTTTATTTTTTATTTGTTTACGTTTGGTACCATTTTGGTACACTTATTAATTTTCAACTCACTCATTAAATACCATCATATTATTAAAATTAAAACTTTCGTGAGAAATCTCTTATAAATAACTAAGAATCATGAAAATAAATTAACCGCATATAAGAATATTATATTGTTTGTCCGTTATTCGAAATTTGTCGACATTTAAAATACATTGACAGTATAGCAGAGCAGAAAAATGTTCAGTGCAAGAACTAAACGCAGAGAACAATTAACAGGTTTATTCTAGTTTTTATTTTTTAAATTTAGTGGACAATTGGCTGTATGATGAATTATCAGTCTTTGAAAAAATTAAAAGTAAAAATGCAGTAACCGGCCAAATTAAGAGTACCCTCATTTGTATGAGAAGTCATAAACGGAAGGTGTGTTTTTAACTTAATCGTCTTATTTAAATAATATTGATTTCCCGGCCGAGGCCAATAAAGTACTTATATATTTTTTTTAATTTGTATTAACGCCTGATTAAAATAACGATTTCGTGGTCCAGTTTTACTACATTTATGGGAACATTTCCAAGCAAGTTGGAGAAAAATATATTATATTAGTTACTCATTGGATTTTTAACCAGATTGGTTCATAATCAAATTTGTACCTAAAAACGCATGCATTGGATTTGAATAAAATAAAATACACTTGGAAAAATAAGTCCCTATTTCTATGGGGAGTCGATCGATTTTCTTCGCACAATACGGCTACCTAATTATTTGGTTGCTTTAGCCCGGCTAGTCCTTATAATACGGTAACTTGCGACGATGCAAGGTCCCTAGCTCACCCCGTCTCCCGGTTTATCTGCTGCATTATTTGTGCGAGATAAAGTCTGACTAAACACCGCCCTGGCCGCGCCCGCCCGCGATGTTTGTCCACCACAAACACCTATGATTTTAACAAAAACCCACCATGATAACACACACACTTATGATCATTGCCATTATTTATTAAATTACATTGTAACCTGATATGTCACGGATAGCAGCAGCTATAGCAGCAATAGCAATGGCGGATTTTGTTCTTTCTGGAAGCAGCATGACAATTTCAAGTAAGTACAAAGTAGGTACTTAATGCGCAAAACAGAAGGTTTTCTTTATAGCTGGCTGATATTCAAATTAGAAACTTTCCTTCGAGGATAATAACGATAACGATGCTATCAATACACGAAATTAATGAAAACACGAGTCATCAAATAGACAGAATTACAATTAACAATAATTATCAATTACAAGTCGGTGTCGTCATCAACGTATTTGCGCTTTATCAGTCTGTTATCGTTGAAATGCAATGTCAAGTCGCTTTTATACACAATCCCGACGAAGTTATATCTGGGACGGGCCAGGCGCCCACCACGGCCCTGTTTGCCACGAGAATTAACGCCTCCTATCAAATCTCCCATCGCCTATACTATGCAGTTCATCTGTTTACCTTACTAGTTCTGGCATCTCTTTATGTTTGCTCCCCTAACAGGAAATTTATTTAAGTTATAATTTTCTGTCATTCAGTCACTCTAAAGAGTTATCTATAGTCTACACTTTTTGTAGTCGTGTAGGAAAACATGTCAGAGTGTTGACTTTTGACCCCTTCTCAAACTGGCGAAGCTTGTGTCAAACAAATCTACTTGATATACATTGATTTCTAATATAATGTTTTCAATTAAATTACTTATGAGAAATTCAATGAGAGAAACGCTTTGAATACAATGATAAAATACGAGATTTTAAAACAATTACATATCTTGAGAGCAGATAGTTAAGTACTCACCTATCAAAAGATCAATAGTGATATCAAAATGAAAATAAAGATTGTTGAAACTGTTCTCGAGTATAAGAGCGTTACGTGACATGTCTAATTCTCCAGCAAGTGACAAACATAATTTATGAAGTTCTTAATACCGAGATAAGGGATATTTACACACTCCGAGTACACATGCAGACACCTCAGCTATGTCTTAGTGTTATGTAAACAGATCTACGTATCTTTGTAATTTTACTCGTTGAGAAATCTACAAGGCAGATAAAATTGTTGCACTGAAATACGAAAATTGTGGTTACAGACATTTAACCAGAAAATTAAATTCACTCTTTCGTTCGAAATGTGACGGAAATTTTCTTTAGTTATTTCCCGACTGTAATGAGCTTTCAATCATCTAGTTTAGACTAAGTCTAACTTGTCCAATAACATTTATTACAATTCCTTTTTTACAATCAGGAAGATGTTATTATTGAATGAATGAATATTTGAACGAACTCCTAATAGATTTTTCTAATATCCTAATAAGCAATATTTTTCGAATCTTGTAGGTTGCAATTTGTTAGACCTATAACTCAGAATCAACAATCACTCATTCACTTATGTGTAAACTCTCCTTGATATTCCCTCAAATAGATGTGTGAATCGTGCAGTGTGGCGCACGCCTTCAAGCAATCTTGTAGGTTGCAATTTGTTAGACCTAATAACTCGGAATCAACAATCACCCATTCACTTATGTGTAAACTCTTCTTGATATTCCCTCAAATAGATGTGTGAATCGTGCAGTGTGGTCTATCCCGTAACCCCTCGGTAAACCGGCGCGGCGCAGTCTCTCTGAGCCTCGCCGCGAGGATTAGCTTATCGAGCCCGGGGGATTTGCCCGTTCCCGCCAGGACGACGACTCGTTACTAGAATGTAAAAGACTTTCCAAACGATAAACCCGCGAATAAACGAGCATAAAGATAATGTAGGCGGGTTGTCTTTGCGATTTCTTTTAAATTTGAGGTTGGGACAGCATTGCTAGTTATACCTTCTTGGCTTTTTTGTGCTCGGTAAATGAAAATAGATTTTCTAGTGATTATCAATATGTGTTTTAGCGTTTAATTATCTAGATTAAGCTTAAACCACGTTTACAACAATGATTGTGGAAAATTTCACTGTAATTATTAGAAACGCAACCGCCTGGCGTGCTGGCGTGGGAAGAAAAACCACAATAGACTCGTGTCAAATTGTATTAAACTAATGTTTATTTGGTATAGTATTTAGCATAAGAAACCTAAATATATATTTTTCAATTCATAAAAGTGGAAGATGGCTGAAAAAACTGAATTTGAAAATATGGTTTTTAATCTGTATTTAGAAATGCTTAAAACGCTGTCCGCCATTTCGCTTATAATAGTGACGTCATCGGTCCCGTAAAGAAAACTGAAGGTCTAACTGCGACGACTTCGAATAGTGCCGTCCCTCTCAATCTGCTGTCAAAGTATATTGGAGTGACAGGGACGGCACTATACGACGATCGAATTTCGAACATTTACGTGGAATTCTACGTCACGCCACACATTAGCAAAAGGCAAAAATGGTGGACGGCGTTTTTGACTGTTCATAAAATTTCGAGTTTTCAATTAATAAAATTTAGCTTTCTTTCTAGCTTGCACAAATATAAAAGACATTTTTTTAGCTAGTAAACTCAATATTAACCATTTTAAATATATTTCAAAAATGGATCTACTAGCCTATTGCTTAAATTAATACTTCTTAGAACATTATATGTACCTCTCAAAATTTCCAGTCGGATTTTTAACGCCGCTCTGATGTGATTGGCTGTTATTTACTAATTTTATTAACAAAATTTTGCTTTGCCCCCAGGTAAAACGCGAACGAAGGACAAATACCGGGTGGTGTACAGCGACCACCAGCGGCTAGAGCTCGAGAAGGAGTTCCACTACAGCCGGTACATCACGATCCGGCGGAAGGCCGAGCTCGCCGCCAGCCTCGGGCTCTCTGAACGACAGGTATGGAAACTCATTAATTGGCCACAATACATCTAGTTAAGTTACTGCTGCTAATTATGTGTAGCCTCAAATACAAATAAAATACTTACCAGGGGGCCTATGATGGTTGCGTTTATCACGTGATAAATAACTGACAAAGCATCTGTCACTCACAGTCGCATTTTGTCAAGACGTGACGGATGCTTTACTAGATTACTTTTGGTAACTACGGCTACCTGTCACCACTCTTATTCGTTACCTTCGAAGCAATTGAGTGGATAAGCAACCATCATAGGCCCGCTGATCTTCATAAAATATCCATCGTCAAACAGCCCGATAATGAAGAGAGTATCGTACATCGTACCATCGCACCATACGAAAGACCAAACTCGTCACATGTCTTTCATACTATGTACTAGTACTCGAAATTAACTCTACTTCAAGTGACTCTTGATCCGATGTAGTTAAGAGTTATCTTTTCCCATGGACATGGACATGGACATGACAGAGTCATCATAAAGGAAGGGGTAATTTCTCAGCTCGCCCAACCAAATTTCTTTCGAAACAACTGTCCCAGAACTATATTTATTGTTACAGGTAAAAATCTGGTTCCAAAACCGACGAGCCAAAGAGCGCAAACAGGTTAAAAAACGGGAGGAGGTCGTGATGAAAGAAAAGGGAGACCACGCGTCCCTGCAACACGCGCAGCTACACCACGCGACGATGCTCCATCACCAGCAGATGATGAATGGCATGATGCACCATCATCACTATCACCAAGGCGTCCTGCAGGAGCCGCTCATGCCAGGGGTGCCCCCAGTGCCGCTTCTGTGACCGCACGAAGAATACTGTGCTCACAATGACACCTACGGATTGTGACTTTCATGTGACAGTGACGGCTAGCTTTAGTTAGCCCAGTGTTGAGTGTGAATCACAATTTTCTCTTCGCCATGATCTTTGAATTTGTGATAAATTAAGTGCAATATTCTTGCGGGAATATTAATTATAGTACGTAATCGAGCGTTCCAAATGCCAGTTGGCATTTTTGTAAATCGTTAACGTCGAAATGCCTTTATAGATGTAAGTTTTCACGCAGCTGTAACATCCAGGAGGCGAAAAGTCTCCGTGAAGTGTATTTTAGCATTGGTTCTTTTCTCAGTGCGGAGGAAGAGGAACGAATTAAGTTTTAATGAATGAATAAAAAGTAGCACGTTTTAATATACCCAGTGGCTAAAGTATCAGTGATCAAATACCGAACTCTTTTGTTAGTAGGTACTTACTTACCCTAATCCTAATCGTTCACGCCTCTAAGGCTTTTGTGGTCTGCCTGCCCGCGAGACGTAGGTACGGATTATTCTAATAAAGAGTTGTAAATATAGATGCCTATATATTTTTTATAAATAGTAGTAAATACTATTAATTTTACAATTATTTCTCAAAGCTACAAGTGTACCGCGTAGTAATCGAGATTATTAGTTATGCTCATTGTTACTTAATTTCTTTAGTTAGAAATTAGTCAATTCATTAATTTTTGAGCGTTTATGTTCTATTGAATTTATTGTATTACCTAAGTGAAATTAAATTTCATCAAGAATCTCCTGTAAGCTAGGTCAGTAGGCAGACGTGTAAATATCTACCTACACAAAGCATCCTTACGGCATTTGTGGCCTTGAGAAGTATTCAGTTTTGTTCAATCCAATGCGTCTATGAGGTGTTCTTATCTTATCTGGGGTCCGGGAACTTTCTGCATGTGAACAGGTGTTATTCCACAATTGATTCAGACATCTTGTAGAGGAATTGGAGTGAACGAGGCTAAGTTTGCGGACTACTTTTTAAGTTGAATGAGATTATTCTTAGGCGTAAATTGTTCTGTAAATATAGTTTTATTGTAGGCTAACTGTATTCGTACGCTAATTTTCATAACTTATCAAATCTTAAGAAAATCGTAAGGTAATGTAATAATTGATGGTAAATCGTTGGTAATTATTTCGTCAATTTTCAGTTATTACCTACTTATATTCAAGTTATTTAATTGATCGATGATTGTTTAAGACTAATCAGACTCCATATTTTCCGTTTTGGTAATGGCGTTAGCGTGGTGCTTGTTTTGGACGGTTATACTCAAAAGTGAACAATTCTTAATTTATGTATATCCAATTTGTTTGAAGGACCCAGTGAAGAGCTTGTATAGTTGTGATTGTTGTATTGAAGATGTTGTGTTGATGTTTGAGAATCGTTTGTGGACACAAGAATTGTTAGTATGTACGCACCACTATCACGGAACACGTTTGATAAGCTAAATAAATTCATGTTAATCTATATGTAACGTTTTTTTTTGTCCTGACGCCCATTTTCTTCGTGTCTCACGTATCTGGGAAATCCCTTTTCAGCGCCTAAAGTTTTTATACATTAAGGGTGCCTGTGCAGTGGAGCGAAGTAAATGAGCCAATCAGCTCTGCTCCGCTCCGTTCAGATTCAAGGGAAAGGGCCTCATATCTCGAAATTTACATCAAAAGCATCGCCCACCACTAATTCACACAAAGTAAAATTTGGTTAGTTACAATTTTACTCTCAATAGACAACTAAACTCAGCTGTCAATATTTGTAAGTTTACAAATGCAGGGTTATCACTCCAGATTTTTTCAAGATAAATTTTGGATCGATTCGCTAACAGAAATCCGCAAAAGACCTTAACATTCTAAAGATTTTACTACACTTAACAGAAATGAACACGAAGAGACTAAACAATAAGAATGGGAAATATCTGAGAGACTACGAATCAATGTCCTGTGGCAGTATTCACTTTGCGGATAGTAAAAATAAGGTGTGCGTGTGGATTGAGTGAGCACCCTTCAAAAATGAGAAAAAATGTGGTGATCATTTAGTAGAAGTCCTAAAACAATTGTAAAACTAATTGATTAATTTGTAAAACGATAAATAAAAATAATACATTCATTAATGTGTGCTCACTCAGTTCTCACAAACTACCAACGAAATCTGTGAATGTGTTTATTTAACATAATATTTATATACTAATTTTTAGTAAAACCTATGCTTAAGGTAGGTAATAATTTGTAGATCACCTGGTTACGTATTTAAAGTTTTACAAATAATTTCGTATGCTCACTCAATCCGCACACTTTCGAAAACCCAATTTCTGATAGAAAAAACTCCAGATTAAAACTTCTATACCTATATGTGTATAGTTTAGTAAAACTCATATGGGAATTTGTAAAATACAAAACAAACCGCTAACGTGGCAGATTTTTGGATAATAAATGTTTGTAAGTGCTCACTCAGTCCACACATTATTCGTAAGTTAAAAATGTAAATATCTTAATATTTTAGATTAAACAGTCCACTTCTTAAAATACAATCTAAAATGTGGACTGTATTTTAGATTGTATTTTAAAATTAAATTTTAATATCTTTAAAAGCAGACAACGAATATGACATTTTAGATGGTGGATATTTAGTAAAAAAAATTACTAAAAGTTGAACTACTTTATAGTTTCCTAGATACTACAAATATTAAGATATTTACATTTTTAACTTACGATCTTACGAATAATGTGTGGACTGAGTGAGCACTTACAAACATTTATTATCCAAAAATCTGCCACGTAGCGGTTTGTTTTGTATTTTACAAATTCCCATATGAGTTTTACTAAACTATACACATATATAGAAGTTTTTCTGCTGTTTTTCTATCAGAAATTGGGTTTTCGAAAGTGTGCGGATTGAGTGAGCATACGAAATTATTTGTAAAACTTTAAATACGTAACCAAGTGATCTACAAATTATTACATACCTTAAGCATAGGTTTTACTAAAAATTAGTATATAAATATTATATGTTAAATAAACACATTCACAGATTTCGTTGGTAGTTTGTGAGAACTGAGTGAGCACACATTAATGAATGTATTATTTTTATTTATCGTTTTACAAATTAATCAATTAGTTTTACAATTGTTTAGAACTTTTACTAAATGATCAGCACATTTTTTCTCATTTTTGAAGGGTGCTCACTCAATCCACACGCACACAAAATAAGCCCTAACTCTAAATGTACTATGTCATAAAATCAATTTAGCTAAAATCTGCCTCACATTTTTTTACATAAATTTTACCAGAGTTCCATGTTAGCTAAAAGAAAACAATAATAATAATAATAAATAAATAAATATTAAGGGACAATCATACACAAATCGACCTACTCCCAAACTAAGCAAAGCTTGTACTATGGGTACTAGACGACGATATACATAATATATAAATACATATATAGATAACATCCATGACCCAAGAACAAATATTTTGCACAAATATTTGCCCCGGCCGGGATTCGAACCCGGGACCGCCGACTCAGTAGGCAGGTGTCTACCAACCGAGCCAAACGCGTCGTCAGTAGTCAATAGATAGGAGCATATACATTTTCCCGTGAAGCCATTTTCTTCATGATGTTATGCATCATACATAGTTGATCGGCTATGAGACTGAGATTGCACAATACATACATACACTTAACTAACGGAACGCCGCCGAAGCCATAATTAGAAAGAAACTAGGGATGAAAATATGCATTTTATGGACTGCAAGATATGTTCACATACCTATAACAAACTGTCTGTAGTAGTTTGGCGAGTTAACTTGAGTTACATGCAGATATAATGTACTATGAGCTGCAGAATTGCTCATAGTACACCCTCTTACCGTACCCCAATCGTCTCGTCATGCAATAACCTGATTCAACTCATCCTCTCGGTTGTCTGACGGACACTTAAATATTCAGTACCTAAGTATAGATAGCGTAAAGTTAGGGTATATTTGCAAAAGTATAACCTAGATGAAACGTTGCAGGGTAGATATGCACATGAACATGAAGTCGTAGTCTCGAGTGGTTCAAAGGCTCTGGAAGAACTCGTAGGTAAAGTACTCGTAATTTAAACTTCTAAGCCGTGTACAAGAGAAGAGGCCCGATTCAAAAATAATTTATACTGCCTCGATTCGGTTCATCAATATTTTAATAATGTTTAGTATCTTTAGACATTAATGTGTCTTAAGGTGTTTTAAATCTATACTGGTGAAAACCGATTTCGATATTTAAAGAAATTAATTATTCTCTAGTAATCCCGTCTAGCACAACTATGCATTGCGACTCTTGTCGCGCGGCATAGTGTCGCCGGTCACTTTCTCACAGTACTTTACAGAAAGAGATAGATAAATATTTCGCGTTCAAAAAAGGTCACGTGCCACAGTTGTGCTATAGGTGCTGGATGTGTATTGCTCTACACATCAGTAAGCAAAAAATATTCACTTCATAAACTATAACTACCTACTAAGAGTTTTACAGAAATGTGTATGAATGAAATTAATTTTAAATACTGAGTTGGATTGGATGTGAGTGCAGCCCTATAAAGAGGTACCTGCATGGAGGCGTGAGGAGGAATGCCGCTAACTACAGGGTAAACTGATGCTTATTGAGGGCATTTTGAGAGCCGCTTCAAAGGCGCCGGCGCACTCATCTCGCCGCTTCCGGTCATCCTGGTAGGAAATTATTAACATTATAGGAAGCTTTATAGGAATTTAAATAGTAGACACATATCTGTACTATGAATAATAAATAAATAAAATAAATTATTATGGCACAGTCATACACAAATCGATCTAGTCCCAAACTGAGCAAAGCTTGTACTATGGGTACTAGACGACGATATACATAATATTTAAATACATACATAGATAACATACATGACCCAAGAACAAATTATTCGAGTCCATCACACAAATATTTGCCCCGGCCGGGATTCGAACCCGGGACCGCCGGCTCAGTAGGCAGCTGTCTGCAAACTGCGCCAACCGCGTCGTCAATATATATAGATACTTGTATGAAGTCCTCTGACAAGACATCACTAAGATATTCCAATCTTTGTACGAGCTTATGCGGTGTCGCGAACTCTCGCGAACGTAAATGTAAAGGCCAGCGCTTCTCGCAGATGGCACTAGCATCTACGTAAGTGACGTTACTATGACAACAGAAAGATGGCGGGTAGAGCGAACTAGGGACGAGGACAGGGTTGAGGGACGCTAGTCGGGTTTAATGAATCAGTTGTAGTAATACCAGCAATTCAGTCATAAAAGAGTTTCGTAGATCACTTACACAGATCAGTTAGTATTTGGTTGATGAAATAGGAAAGGTGATAGCCACCGCCAGTGGTAGGCGGGACAGCTCAGACATTTCAGATCATCAGTAAGAAGCGTTATGACTCAGCTCAGACATCTCAGATCCTCAGTAAGAAGCGATATGATTCAGCCTCAGACATCTCAGATCCTCAGTAAGAAGCGTTATGACTCAGCCTCAGACATCTCAGATCATCAGTAAGAAGCGTTATGACTCAGCTCAGACATCTCAGATCCTCAGTAAGAAGCGATATGATTCAGCCTCAGACATCTCAGATCCTCAGTAAGAAGCGTTATGACTCAGCCTCAGACCATCAGTAAGAAGCGTTATGACTCAGCCTCAGACCATCAGTGTAGAAGAGTAATACCTCAGCTCAGAACCCTCATGCATCAGCTCAGCTTCAGTACTTAAAGCATAAGGATGCTTCGTCGGCGGGCCTCGGGTACAGAAACAGTAACGCTACCTAAGGACTCAGGTCAGTGAACTAGGTATATTTCACACATTCACTAATTCATTAACAGTCCATCATTAGGTCAATATCGTCACCTCTTGAATTACCAGGCTTCTTCTACATTCTTTATTAATAATTCTCATAAAGATAAACATGAATACAACTTGTACAGTAAAGAGCGTGACGACATGCGGCGCAATTTGAACAAATTAACATTTAGACAGAAGAAAGTATTATCCGGAAAAAAATCATGAGGCATAGCATTGAATTTTTTGGCTCTACACTGAAACTCTGCATGAGCTCGAGACCTTAAACATACTTATTTGTGGGTAAAGCCGAAATATTCAATAATAAAAAAGGAATAAAGCTGGGCCTAAGGAGCAGGAGCCTCATTCCCATCCCATTTTGGTTTTTGCTAGGTACCTAGGTAATTTCTTTTTATAGGGTTCCGTACCTCAGAAGAATAAAACTATACTTCTAAATAAATAAACATTAGGTACCTAAGGAACAATCGTACACAAATCGACCTAGTCCCAAACTTAAGCAAAGCTTGTTGTGTATTATATATAAATAACATAGATCAAATGCATGACCCAGAAACAAACGAACCCAGGACCGCCTGCTCGTAGGTACTAAGGTAAGGCATTAGGTGCACTACAAACTGCGGCAACCGCAGGATCACTGTTGTCTGTCCGTCCCTCCGTAAGACACTGAAAAAAAAATCATGTACAGCCTCTTGCGGTCTTTGGCAATGGCGTGCGAACTTCGAGCACAGATTTTCTTAGGATTCTGTTTTCTGTGCCTACATATTTCCATTGCATGGGAATTCTTAAACCAACGCCGGCCACAAAACTATACGACATCACTGACACAGAGGCCCGACTCGTGCAAACAAGCATGCTGTCATGTTTGCTCGCCCTTGTTTGCCCTTTGACAGCAGTCTCACAGGTCGTTAACATATCCCGCCTAACTGGACGACTGCGTCACATTAAATCATCAGACTAGTCATTAAGACTAGGCAAACAGAGATGACACAGACGTGACGATACCGGAAAGGGATTCTTTGATTAGCCGAGTAAACGAATGATACTCAGCTTTATTGAAGCACAAAAAACGGACCTAATGATTCAATTTGGTACCTCGCAATAGAAAGAAAAAAAGCTAGTCTTGTTTTTAGTAACCAATTTAGGTAAATGAAACGTTGAAAGGAATATGAAACTTCCCAGATGATTCATTTCCTCCTTTCAGCATATTGGTAGTATAGTCCTGCCATTTTTCCGGATTATGACCTTGCTCAAACATAGTCGGTGCCCACTATTTTGGTGTACCTTTCTGATTGGGTGCTAGTGCTACAGTCATACCTAGCAAAGTGTCTTCAATTCCAGAGCGATTTGTGCTAAGTCATAATGTGAACTTCAATTTATTTGTGGCGAAAGTGCCAACTAACAGTAGGCCGTCCCTGGCCGAAGAGCTGGCACCTCTAGGACAACTGTCTCATGCGACTATTTCTCGCGCGAGATAATTGCCTGTCTCTCTCTATGCAGTAATGTGAAAGAGTGATGGGTAGCGCTATGTCGCTGGTGGAAGAACGACGATACTGTTGCCGACTGCCCAACCGCCGACATAGAAGAACTGTAAGTACCTTGTACCTTTAAGGTCCCATTCCGCGATGGGCTGCAGACCGCAAACTGCAAGCGACACCCCTTGTTTCTATGAATCTCTATGAAATGTATTCCGAGCGTGGCAGCACTGCGGCCTGCAGCTGCGGCGCGTATCCTGCGGCCGCGGCGCGCAGCGACCGCAGGCTGCAGCGCCAGTGTTGACGCGAATCGCAGAGAGTTCACACGTATAAAAAATGGCGACATTTTCCGAAGACGATGAAGAGAAATTAATTAACTTTGTTGCTGGTCATCCAGTCCTTTACGATACATCGAAGGCACTGGAGTGACTGAAGCATGATTCTATGAATTGTGCAGCCGCGGTATGCCGCCGCGCTTGGAACGCGACCGCAGGCAGCACTGCGGTCGACCGCAGCCGCCAGCCGCAGTGTCGCCTGCGGTTGCGGTCTGCAGCCCATCGCGGAATGGTACCTTAAGTTGTAACAGACGACTTCGGGCTCGACTGTAGCATGCCCTACTCCGGCGTTTTCGCGGTTTGTCACCCGTATGTTGCGTCACAGATCGCCCATGTAACGTGCTATTACTTATATATATTTTATATTTAGAATTTACGAGTACCTACAGGTATTTTTATTTGTATTCCTGGGTCACTGAATTTAGAATGAATACGTCCAAAATTCAAAATTGTAAAAATTTCTGTCTTGAACTATGGACCCTATTACTTTTCTGGAGCGGAGCACCCAAAAATATCTCGGCTGAAACAGGTAGCTTTCAATACACCCCTTGGTTAGCAAACTTCAATTTTGCTGCGGGTAGGTGTTTACGAATATTTTTTTAAGTAAGTTCTAATATTTACTCGTAAAATGAAGACGATTTGAGAGTATTTTTGTTCCGCATTAGATTGTTTTTCATTCTGTACAGCGTGAGAGACGAATGGCGTTATTTCATGTCATCCGATAAGGCAGGTTGGGCCGCTTGTCCAGGAGAATAAGAACTGGAGGAAGCGATAATAATAATAAGACTAAATAGTAGATAAATCAAAAGATTTCTTAATTCATATTCACAAAATTGTAGCGAATTTAGCCATTTCAATGTTCGCAAAATTACTACTTGACAAAAACCAAATACTTAATTAATAGGTAATGTTTATGGCCCGGCCACGACTTCGGTCTTAGCGGAGAGCGGCAGCGGTCCGCGGTAGGTGTGTCTCGCTCACTCGTATGGTCGCCACGCTCTGATCTCTCGCTCAACCGCTCACCGGGACGCTTGCCGCCGAAAGTCGTGCCGTGGACATGCCACGACTCTATAATATAACACCATACAGCAACGACAAAAGACTTACCTATTACGAAAAATTTATATACAGCACTGCAATGTTGGGGACCATTGCAGTGCTGCACTACAAGACTTCAACAAACATATCAACAAAACGTTTCAAGAATGTTAAATTATGAAATATTTCCGTTTTAGTTCAGCAGTTTGAATAAGCAGGGAAACTTTAAGTTTTACAAACTAATTAAAATCCATTCGGTGTTGAAACATGCTTTCTTAACCTCTTTACTATAAAGGTAGCCACATCCTAATGTACTTTTGGTTCACCGACATTTACGTTCGATGTCATATAAGTAGGTACCTACTTAAAATTCAATTTCTTGAAACAGCTAACTAAAAGATTGGTCGGCACCACGGGGGACCGAGGAAGAGCCTATATCAGCTTCTTCACTCAATATCTTCGGGACCATGCCAAAGGGTTCCGATTTCTTAAGTCTGTGTTCTGTTTTAATATGTCGAATACGATTTTTTCAAATAAGTATGTTATAAAGTATCGACATTGTGTTCCATAAAATAAGCTTGGAAGACTCACGTTTCGGGTGCGGCAGGAATTTTTTGACCATTTCAGGCGCCTCGCCCGGATACCAACCTTCTTTTGTTTCAATATCAATGTATAACAAAACATCATACCGTTCAGTGATAAAAAAACTATATATTCATATAGTTTTTTTAACAGATAACAGGTTATTCGTTACGACGTTGGGTTTTCCGAGTTTCACGAAGCTTTGGTTATATTTGACGTACTTTTACAGTTGAATCTTACTATCTAAGTAAACTATTGACATTAATTTTACGTTTCCTGCATATTAAACTAGCTCTATAAAATACCCTCGTTAGAGATTTTTGAGGTTTTTGTCAGGAAAGATTTATGATTGTGTGCTTGGGTGTTGGCAAGAAACAAATAATATTATTTCGTTTGTTTGTTTGTTTTGCTTTTCTGCGACAAAACATGGGTACATGTCGGCCAAGAAAGTTTGTGAACCTTAATGCTCATCATTTTTTTGGCTGACTGTTCGTGTACCGCTGATACGCACATATATAGACAGTCTAGTTTTTTTCATTGTTTATACCTTTGTCTCTGTGTAGCAGATTAACCAAGCTTGTTATGGTCATGAGTTGAATATTGAGTTCTGCATAGGGCTCCCGGTATCCGTGTTACACGCGGAAACGTGTACACGGGTCCTTAACACCGGCGGTACTAACAACCCGATCTACACGAACCGGCTAGGAAACGTTTCCTTCGGAAACGGGTCGACACGGACCCGCTAGGAAACGTGTCCTCTAGGAAACGTTTCTAAGTTTGGATCCGGATCCGCGGTTCGCGCCTTCACTCGGCGAGCGGCAGCGAATTGATCGATCAGGCTATTCCATGTAAGGCTCATGCTTCATAAATTCATACTCATAGATGTTTTGAGGTATCTAGGTCATATTATATTATATTCTAGATTCTAGGTTCTGTCATTTTAGATTCTAGGTGATTATTACTTATTACGATGCTCTTACGATTATTACAGCAAAGATAGGTAAAGGTTTAAGGGCACGGACCCTAGGTAAAAAATAAGAAAGAGAACGATGTACCTATGAAGGAGGAAAAAAATATACTTTACTAGTCCATTTTATAGCTTACATAGACATACCTACATTACATTACATTAACATAGACATACCAAGTTTTTCGTTCAATTTGCTTCTAACATTAGTCGTGGAAAAATAGTCTAACTAATTAGTCGATCACAAAGTTTAGTTGTCCGAAATCAATTGGCAACTAAATTAGTTGCACTCTATACAACTAAGATTGATCAGTCGTCGTTTTCAATCGTCAATCACAATTAATTCTGTTAATTTTAATCGTTAGTTGTTAGTCGATTACATTTTGCCCATCTCTGGTACTGATTATACCTAACCCCTTGCATAATGGATGTAACATTATGGTGTTAGGTGCAAAAAGTTGTCATACCTACTACCTACCTTCTTACGTTACCTGCTATGGCGACTTTTTCTAAGATTAGATATGAATAGGATTAGGGTTGCACTGCAGCTGCACTTGCAGATAACGACAATACCCATTGTTTATCGTCATAAATTAACCGCGACAATTTTACTGATAATACTTACAAGTTGTTTTGACATTAGGCCTGGAAGACCTTTTATTCGTTAAAGTTGAAGGAGAGGCCGCTTTCATTTAATAAAATTAAGCAAGAAAAAATAAATAAATTAGCGTATTAAACAAATCGCAAATACAGAAAATATTCTCAGAACATGTTAAGCCCAACCCAATATGCATAATGCAATGAAGGATTAATTTATTATACATAATATGAGGAAATATCTAACACAGTTGCAATAAATCCTTATATCAGATTATAGTTCATATTTATACCCTCCGAAAAATTTGAGGAATTTACACAATTTTAATAACTGATAAAGTAAAAAATATTGTTTTATTTTTAACGATAACGTCATATTACATAAATTTAAACGTCAATTCTATTATACACGTCGACAAACTAAACTCGCTGTCGTGTCAATTGACGTTATTGCACCAAAAATGCTAGAAAAAGTACGATCCCTGATTATTATACTCCATTTCTCACTCCGATAGCCACTCAATTGCTTCGAATTTTGAGTTGGACTCTATTTATATAATAAAATAAGAGCGGTGACAGGTAGCCGTAGTTACCAAAAGCAATCTAGTGGATAGCTTTTAAAAGAATAACCGTAAGATGGCCACAACACGTCGACGGCGGGTCGGACCCGCGTGTGATTGAGATCCGTATACACGGGTACACGGGTACACGAGTCTTAATTACACGGGTCTTTATTACACGTTCCAAACGGGCCAGAAACCCGTTTCCGTGTAACAGAGAAACGGGTACACGGAAACGGGTACACGAAACCCGGACACGACCGAGAGCCCTAGTTCTGCATCAGATACGTTTGTATCATGGAACAGTATTAGTAGTAGTTAGTAGTAGTATTAGCAGTAATTTACGTAGGATTCCTAAAGAATAAGTAAAATGTGATGTCATCGCATACGGATTAATGGATGGCATTATGGTGATCACATACGGGTTAATAAATTTAAAATGTACAATGCTGCAGTTATAAGCACGTGTTCTTTGTCAAGTATTTGAAGACTTTGGAGTTCTCGGCTGGTACGTGGTATTCTTGTGATAGGGCACTCGAACGAATATGGTGAATTGTTTGTTTCGGGTCTCCACACCCGCACGAAGACACCGCCGACTTGCTCCACCCCTATTTCTGCCAAAGATACCCGCAGTTTCCGAAACCAGTCCTCAGGCGATTCATTCATATCTGTCGGCTTTCATCAAACCCTTTGGGCCGCTATGGGTATTGAGCTCAAAGAGATTGTTTCCGACAGTGTGTTGCAGGGTTTCCCATTTTGTTATCAACACTTCCATTTCCTTCTATGTTGGTTCACTTGGAAGGATTCAGATGGTGAGTTTCGCTATAAGACGGGTGTCACTGAGAATGCTGAGGCTTTGCAGGTGTTCATGGACGGGCAGTTGAGAGCATTTGGACATTACGGATGTTGCTTAGAACTGGTAACCAGTGAGTTGGTGTTGGCAATGTTGGCATGATGCAGCCCGAGATGATCCTCATGTCGTGGTTTAAGCTCAACCTCTACCTAGTGCACAATTCATCCAAACCTGTCCATCCAAGTCTGTCTAACTGATTGTCGTAATTTATTGGGCACCTAAACATACACAGATAAATTTATGGGTAGAAAAGGATAGGTAGGTACTCGTACGTGGGGAAAATCAAGCTATAACAATTTCGATAGGTAGCTTTTTCCACCGGCTATAAGTATGCTTTGTATTCTTACTGCATTATGAAAAAACTATTCATGAAGTGGCCAAAATGACATGATCACGATCATAAGAAATAAATAACTTCAAACATTCTACAACCCACATAATCGCCGGAAACTCTACACTTTTAATAACACCCAGAAAGAAAATGATAAAATTACGTTATCTACGTTTGAAATTAATTTACCGGTCGCGTTACTTTCATCGTGCCGTCGTGTTGAACCAGTCAACTGCCCGAGACTACATTTTGAACCATTCACCACACTATATTAAAATTTAACTCTTTCACGGCCAGTAGAGTACGTCGAGAGACCCTCGACGAAGACCCTCTTGATACCTACGGCACCGCATCTGTGGACGGACTTTTTATCTTCGCATAACTGCCACTCTTTCTACAGAGTACAGACGAACATTTCTTATAGTTTTTTAGGGTTCCGTAGTCAACTTAGGAACCCTTATAGTTTCGCCATGTCCGTCTGTCCGTCTGTCCGTCCGCGGCTTAGCTCCGTGATCATTAGTACTAGAAAGCTGAAATTTGGTACGAGTATCACGCCGACAAAAATGGTAAAATAAAAACTAAAATAAAAAAAAAATTCGACGTAAGTAGTGGTGATTTTTGAAGTGAAAACTTCTTTAGCGGCGCTTGGCACTTTTTTAGATGGGTAAAAAATGTTAAACTCGCGTCAGACAATGTCAATCGTCAGATCCGGGGCTAGTACAACATGGCGCGACTTTGCATGTCGCGCGACTTAGCGTCGCCTGTCTTTTTTACACAGTATTGACAGGAAAGTGACAGGTATAGTATATGTCGGGCGAAAAAGAGTCGCGTGTCACGTGCTGATCGAAAAGCTTAGCTCGTAGGACGGATTTGACGGATAGACATGGGGTAATATACTTAGCGCCTGCGCGTGTGTGTTGACTGCTCATGTGTTAATCGTTTGTATACTTGAGAAATTCGTGTATATAAATAAAGTGCTTCAAAGATGAAAATGGAAGAAAGTGTATTTATTATGGAAAAAAGGGACGAAGAATTCAAAGATGGAAATGGAAGAAAGTCCATTAACGAAGAAGTAGCGGAAGAAAATAAGTGAGTAATTTATAAAAATATACATATGTACCTACACATAATAGATGTAATACAAATATATTAAAATACGTGAATATTTGTATGTAAAGTCGCTACATTTGCAATTTCAATTGACGGTGACGTATTGCGCAAAAACTACACAAAAGATTTGCCTAAAATTCTGCAGTAATGTAGCTTAGATATCCGAATAGGACATAGGCTACAAATTTTGAGGGCATTCATTCATAAAAGGGTTTATTTAACAATAAATGGAAAACCATACAAAACACCACTTTTTATTCATTGTGACATTTTAATTTCTAAATAATGTATAAACAATTGGTAACCTAGCAACCGTGTCTGTTTCAAAGAAAGGGGGCCTTCGAACAACAAAATGTTGTAAGTGACAGATGGTGAAGCTTAATCTTAAACTTACATTAGTAAGAAATACAGATTAAAATAGAAATCAAGTGTCAGTGAGATAGAATAAAATCGGATAGTTCAAACGCACACAAGGCGGACTTAATGCCATTGGGCATCAATACCAGTCAACCTTTGAGCAAAGCAGATAAGTTGTAGGCGGTGAAAAAACAGGTTTTAATTATCTCACTAATATTATATAGACGAAAGTTTGTGAGTGTGTGTGGGTGTGTGTGAGTGTATGTTTGTTATTTCTTCGCTCTCAAACGGCTGGACCAATTTTCATGAAATGCGGTATGGAGGTAGCTGACACCCTGGATTAACACATAGGCTACTTTTTAACAGCGGGTAGAACCGCGGGGCACAGCTAGCACTTGTAATATGTTTCATACTTTATAGCGTTAATCTATATATACGCGCGACAAATTTTAGCGACATACAATACAATACAACAATACTTTATTGCACACCAATAAAAGTTTACAAAAGGAAACAAGACAAATACAATTTATAAATAACGGTAGACAACAGGCGGTCTTATCGCTGAAAAGCGATCTCTTCCAGACAACCTTTGGGTAGTGAAATTGATGAAAATTTTAACTTAATACAGAGTAGGTGCAGCAGAAGTGCAACATATTCGAGGGAAATCGTTAATTTTTCAATAATACATTAAAGCAATGCGCGCGTGACTCATTGGTTCTTGATATTAGGAGTATCAATTGTGATACATCCACATTATAACATGTATTAATATTTTATATATGTAATTATTAGTAGTCTTATTATTTTTTTAATACCTTTTTGTACACGGTGTTAGTTTGTCTATCTTCTTCTCGTACTCACTCTGCTCAAAGGTTAACTGGAAGAGATCCCTTATAGGGATAAGTTCGCCTTTGTACAATACAATACAACAATACTTTATTGCACACCAACAAGAAAAATATTACATGAGAAATCTTAAATTAAACAATGGTAGACAATAGGCGGTCTTATCGCTAAAGAGCGATCTCTTCCAGACAACCTTTGGGTAGCGGAGAAAACAAATTTAAACAGAAAATAGTAGGTGGTGAGAGTTTGTACCATGTTATTTGTAATAGATATATTTTTAAACTGTTTTTGTGTACAATAAAGTGTTTACTTACTTACTTACAAGTTCGCCTTTGTACCTATATGTTATTTGTTATAGATGTATTTTTAACTGTTTTTGTGTACAATAAAGTGTTTACTTACTTACTTACTTACAATTTGTGCGAGATTATTCCCTAAACATTCCAAAATATTGAAAAATGCACAACGTTGATGTTTAGGTTTTCACTTCTGTCGGCACTCCCGGAGTGCAACCCGTCCTTTTTTTTTTTTCGTTCCAACTCTTGTGTGTGGGATGTCGTTGAATAGGTCTTTTAAAAATAATAGGGGTCTCCAAACACAATTTTTGGATAAAGTCAGCAGTTTTGTAAATATTCGCTCCGAAAATAAAAAACATAGTGTCCCCCTAACTTTTCAACCACGGGTCAAAAAATTATGGGAAAATTCATGAAAATGAGGCCTTATAAGTACTTTCAATGAAAACTATATCGAATAAAATCGGTTGAGCCGTTTTTGAGTTATCGCGAGAATTCATAATTGCGTAAGTGCCGCCGCGCGGTGTCTCTACTCTACACGAACGTTACACATATTGGTTAAGTGCCATACTATACTAAAATATATCGCTCAATCTGGCGCGTATAATCGATAACTTCCAGAAGGTAATAAGTAATTTCTGTTACTTTGGCGTTTACGACCTTTTTATAGAGCTTGAAATCTGCCAGCTCTTGGCCGGTTTTTTATAATGTTTTGGTCTAGTTTTTTTGCATAAGTTTTGTCCGTGCTGTAGTGCCGCAGCATGCATATGTAAAAATAGTCCTGTGACATAAATAGTTGAAAATCTAAAGGAGATTACTGCTTTTATTTCCATAATGTGGTATAATTTTCAAACGGCAGGACAGTTTGAGTTTTTCGTCGAACAAGCTAAGTCCCCCGCTGGAAAACACGCTTTCAAATAATAAATAAACGAGATCTCGTTCAAAACAATTTTCGTTGGTAGTCTTCATAGTAATGTACATCATATGTTTTTTTTAGATTTTTCATTTTCTTATTTTAGAAGTTAGAGGGGGGGGGGGGGGGACCAACTTTTTTCCACTTTGGAAGCGTCTGTCACGCAAACTATTCGGTTAGAAAAAAAATATATTCTAGAAACCTCGATATTATTTTTGAAGACCTATCCATAGACCTATACGTATACGTATGTGTTTGATGAAAAAAAAAATTGAGTTTCAGTTCTAAGTATGGGGAGCCCCCAATATTTATTATTATTTTTATTTTTGCATCAAAATCTTAATGCGGTTCACAGAATACATCTACCTACCAAGTTTCAACAGTATAGCTCTTATAGTTTCGGAAAAAAATGGCTGTGACATACGGACGGACAGACGGACAGACAGACATGACGAATCTATAAGGGTTCCGTTTTTTGCCATTTGGCTACGGAACCCTAAAAACCGCGTCGAAATCAGGCCACACGTTTAAGAGCTACGATGACAAACAGACACACAGATATGGTCTTTATTTTACTTTTTGTCGGGGGTTAAAACCGGTAATAACGCGTTTCGGTATGCTTATTGAATATTTCGAATCATCTCAACTAAAAAACGTTGCATTTGCGTTCTAATAATCATTATGATGTCTTTAAAACACCTCTCAATAACGAATGTAGGCACTTGAGTCGAGAATTAGCAGATAAACACGCGTTATCAAGTGTAAGTATACTATTTAACTGGGCAGGTTTAATCCCTTGGATTGATATCTTGATAAAGTCCGGATTATCGGTGAACATGAAAGCGCTTTAATGAATTTTTAATCCCAATTTCTCGTCGTCACTGTTCATATCGCGGTACGTAACTACAAGTCCTTGATTAGGTAAGTTAAAATCTGCAGATAGGTAATTATGAAGTACGCCGCCCCGCTATAAAATGAGGTGTCTACCTGCGTTTGCTTTGTAAGGTAAGTTATAACCACCTTCTTTTGTTTCAAAATGCGGCTTAAAATGTAACGGATTTTGGAACTGCCGAAATTGCCGACAAAGAAATGTTTGTAGGTAGTTAATATAGGTAATCATTTCAATGGATGTTATCGTAGAACAAATTTAAACGCGCTGTACAGTGTACAGGCAGCAGGAAAATCCGTATGGCAATTTTGGGTTGGTTTCAGTTTGTGGCCTAGTAGCATGATACAATTATACTTAAACTTTTGAAGACCGGTGTAAGTTACCGGTCCGGCGACATATTTGTTACAAACTTTATGTTCAAGGAAAGAAAATTATGTAAGTATGTGCCTATATTTCAAATATAAATACTTATACAATTTATTATTATTATTTATGTATTTAAAGAGCTTTGTCACTCGGGTGACGATGACGCTCTGTACCTAGGTGAGGGTGAGGGTCTGAGATCCAAACTATAATACGTATTAGTTACGGTAACGTCTATTTACATATGCTTATTTAACTACTCTTACAAGTTAAAAAACAAGTTTTGTTGTCTAACAGAACGGTTGCATCAACCAGTTTAAAAAAAATCCTATCGGTGATCTCACTTCTTCGCACCAATTCGTTGCAGACACATTTCATTTCAAAATGTTGTACTTACCCATGTTTTTCAACATCACACTCGGTACAAAATATCGATATGAAATTGTTTATTTACTGCATCTTAAAGTAGTGGTACCTTTAGCACTTGTACTATTATCTATTCTGTGGTATAACTTCGCAAAATACGTACCTACCTATAGTACCTACCTATATACGGTAGGTATAGTCCTATTGAAAAAAACCTGACCAGAATAAGTAAAGAAAAGTCGTAGCACATTTTATTATTTTATAAATCTAAGCAATTAAGCAATATCACTTACATTACAGCTCAAGTAAACTACCTATTAACTTTTGTTGCAAAAAATAAGCAATAATTTTGCACTTGCATCTGAAGCGTTACTAATTGCAATGGTTATTTCATACAGTATAATACAATAATTAAGTGATAACTTACGTCCCACAATTGCGGCGTTGAATTTTTTTAAGTGGTGTCCATATCGTAAATACAGGGAAGCATTCATTTCAGATTTCACCAAGTAAGTGATGTTACAGAATTCTGACGTACCTACAGTTATCTAGGTAGATATGGTGCTTTTGAAAATTCCGGTAAAAATAGGGTAAGTAAAGTAGTTGTTTAAATGGTTGAAAATGAAATATGAAGAAGCAAAATAAACATAGGTACCTAGAAGATACTAGCCCGCGGCTCCCTCTTCCTTAAGAATTTTCAAAACAGGTATCAGGTTTTAACTTGTTTTAATGTCTTAAGTTTGTATCTGCGCGCCTGGCGCGATCAATACCATTAACACTGAATTCTAAAAAGGTCAGATGATAAACCGAGACCAAACGTGGGCGTCATAAACATATCTCTGCCACACAAACAAATTTCCATTAATGTTCCGCGGATTTCATTGAATCCGGCATTTCGGTATGTAGCTTTTCGAAGTCCAATCTTCAAAATTGATACAATAAAAACACCGCTTGCACGGGTGTAACGATTTTTAGGTACAGTTTTTATTATGTAAACTTGAAACCGTTTTTAAGTGGGATCGACGCTAGTTTATGTTTTTAACATGGAACTCGGGGCATGAATATGTGATGCGATTTGACGTGGAGTAAGATTTATATTTATAACCCCTCTAATTTATTGTGGGTAATAAAATACGTCGAAACCGAGTTTGATATCGTTTATACCTGGCGCTGGGTGCCAAGGTTTAGCTAAGTGTACACGCGGATAAAAACCGACTAGTTTTATTAAATTGTGATAAAATTAGACTAATTAACGACAGTTGTGTCTGGGATTATGATACATTAAGTATAAGTTACGAACGGAGGATTATATGTAAGTTTGTTGACTAATTAATATTGCGTCAAATGGAACAAACAATATTGTTAATAATTTAGTCATGTAACGGTATAATTTTCCTCCTAGTTCATTGAAAGATGCAAAATTCTTAACGCCGGCTGCCGACGGCACCGTTAAGGGCTGCTCTGTTTTAGCACGTGATAATTTTGCGAAAGGCAAAAAGGCGGTGTAACTCAAAGCGGCCGCACTCCGAAAAGGGCGTCCGCCCGTCAAAATATGTACAAACTGTGGCCGTAATGGGATAAAGACTAAACAATAAAAAAATGGACATCTTATTTAAAATTATTAACAATAAGCGGCCGGCATTCGTGCGAGGTTGCCGGCACAAAGACGGATTTTGATTTTATGACGTCGTAAAGCAACGTCTTTGTCCGGCACGGTCGATACTCGCGGCTAAACGGGGCAGGCCGACGAAAACGATTTACCTACTAAAATGCTTCTTGGGAAAATCGTAGCCTGTTTTATATAAGAGATGGCGTCGATAACGAAGAAAATTGGATTCCAGTTTTTTAAACAACGCCGGGTTCTGATGTTTATGTAAATATTTTGATGCCAATCTCCACACGTAGATAATAACAAAGGGTTTATTTCGAATTAAGTATGAGAACGCCTACAATTTCTCATACCTAGCATGTGTGTTACAAAAATGCACAAACAAAACAACGTGGTCATTTAATTTGTTTCATCACCTGTCGTTGTAACTCCTGTGGCAGCGGCAAAGGCAAAAGGTAGATAGTAGACCTTTATTTTGTACACATTTGTGAAGTTAAACCCCTAAGCTCATTGTCTAAATGGCCGCGAACTACGGGAAACTCCGAAAGTACGTTAAGTCCATTGTATTAATTTCTCAAAGGATGCCGAAACAAAAGGAATCGGGGAATCTTTTTAACTCACTTATCGATGCAAAAAACCGACAAAATGGTTTTTCAACAAAAGTAGAGATCATTTGCATATTTTGGTTGTACCTACCTAACTTTAGAGGCTCATGAACGTACCGTAATGAATAAAATAATCTGCCCACTGCCATCAAAATAGGCACATTCTTTTTATGGAAATCGCTTGGGAAATAAGAAAATTTAGTCACTATAATTAACATTTGTGGAGTTGAAAAAAACGTAAATACCTACGTCATCACATCAATGAAAGTATAACTGTAGGAATAAACCCAAAACAGAAACATTAGGTAATTAAATTCTTGTAAAGTAAGAACCTTTATCTACACTCATATTGTTAAATTACTATAACAAGTACTTTACTACTACATGTAGGTAAGGACCTACATTACAAATACAAATCATTTATTTCGGACTTTATATCCATAGTGTTAGTGGTACAAACTTAGGGCTATGGTTAGATTACTGTATGGTTACATTACTTGGCAGCGACCAAAATCAGATATGTTATTTCATAACATTACAATATCTCCGGCGTGGTCTTTTAAGATGATCAATATGATCATATAGATGTTTAAAACGACCACGCCGTCGGCTCGTTTCATAAAACCACACTTGTATATTAAGACCTTGTATATCAAGACAGTTGCATAAGCTATTATTATATCTTCGGAAACCTTCCCCAATTTGCACATCTATTTTCTGGAGGTGAAGATTTGTTGTAAGAATGCAAATTCTTAAATTTTGAAGGTGGAATGGTGTAACATTGGTAAACTGGCTAAAAAAACAAATCTAAATTATAATGATAGGATATGATCAATCAATCAATATTCGCAATAAAACATACTCAAATGCGTACAAATCACTACATAGTATAAAACAAGGTCGCTTCCTGCTGTCTGTATGTCTGTCCCTATGTATGCTTATATCTTTAAAACTATGTACGGATTTTTGAATCGGTTTTTTAATAGAGTGTTTCAAGGGGAAGGTTTATATGATAATACATGAATAATTTATCAGCATTGCACCCTACGTGCGAAGCCAGGGCGGGTTGCTAGTACAAGTAGAACATACTTAGAGGTCAAACCAACAATGAAGGTGGCCGTAATATACGAATTCCAAGCGGACAAAGCTTTTGTGACTCAATAACACAGAAAAGGTCCAAAGTATTTATGTACATGAAACTTAGCACACAGATAATAAATGTAGATGTATAAATCAGGCCATGGACCTAATCATAGAATACTTAATTGTCAGTAGGCCGCGGGTAAATTCTAATCCCACTCATAAGCAACATCACACTATCTAATATTATAAAGGACAAAGTTTGTGAGTGTGATTGCATGTTTGTTACTTCTACACGCTATAACAGCTGGACCAATCTTGATACAAGTCGGTACGGAGGTAGCTGGATTAACACATACTTTAAATCCTGTGATGACGTGATTAAAATGTTGTGTTCCCGTGATGGGATTTGCGGGAAACACCGCGCAAGGCGCAGCTAGTTTAATGAAGTGTATGTTTGTTACTTCTTCACGCCGAAGCTATACGGATTTACATGAAATTTGGAACAAAGATACCTAGTTTACAGTTTTCAACCCCATCTTAACACATAGGCTACTTTTAATCCCGTAAAAATTGGATGTTTCAACGCGAGCGAGTCCGCGGGCAAAAGCTAGTTATAAATAATTTCTGCCATACTATATTTGCACGTTTCAACAGAACCATTGCCACATACATTGCAAAAATACATAGATAGCACAAGGTAGGTTGTGTACATGTATTTACGTAACCCCTCGTTACAGCCTCGAACCCGAACGCAGACTTATAAACCCGGGCTACCTCAGGAAAGGAAGCCACTTATATTTTAATAAGAGCCGCGATTATGCCCCATAAAAAGCCGTAAATATGTAGTTAGTTCCCTGACGATAAGCAATTTGCGAGACCCGTGCGTGCGAGCCATACCTTCTACTGTTTATTACATCTGCAAATCACTTCTAACCTAACGTCAGCGCTAGTTACTACTATACAAGTTATATATAAAGTGCTAGTTCGGTTTTGTACTTGGGTTTCGGGTTACTTTGATCATCGATTTTTAACTCTTCGCTTTGTTGACAAAAAGGTACCATAGCTTAGGAGTAGTGTTGTGCCGTTGGGCAATTCCCAAAAGCTTTTACAAGGCTGGGTAGCTCTACGAGTTTTGTTAGGGCTCCTACTCGAAAGGCTACTCTAACTACTCTACGGTACCATATTAATATGAATCCGCTGTCTTTCTACACTATAAGTACTTACTTACTATCACTGAACACTAAAATTAAAAAAAAAACAATAATGAAAGGGGGTCCCCATTCCCCGTATCCCCAATACATAAAACGTGTTTCCACGTTTTTTGCTTTAATGGCTGAATGGTAATGGACAATGGTAAATGAATAGAGTATAGTATAGACACAAACTTAGCACTGCTCTATTTCGTCAGGGGTTAAAGAGAGCATTGATAGCAGAAAATATATAAGGAGAATTAGTTTTTTGAGTTATGTATGTATACTAATTACTATCATATCCTGCAATTATCCCAACCAAATAGTAATTGTCCCAACTGATACCTACATGTTTGCGGAACTGTTCTTAGAGTATGCTAGCGCATTGCACGTAGGTACGTCAGGGAGCAAATGCTCGGAGACAACAGCTTGGTGTCAGGTTACAGTGATTTTTGATTTACCTAATAATAGAAAACGTGTTTGGAGCTGCGCAGCCCGCTCTGCAGAGAAATCACTAATTGTTGTCCTTTCCAGCGCGCAGCGTGTCATATAGGTACTCCAACCAACGAAGACTATGTTTCTATAGCGCATTGAAAGACGGACCGACCTACGTAGACGGATACGAAACTGAAACAAAACTCAAAAAGTAGTCATGTGTAGAGCTGGGTTAGGCCTTACAGTTTAGGCTTCCTTTCGGTAGGCTAGGGTATTTTATGTATGATTCACATTTGTCAGGGTAATTTAGAATTTATTTATCGTGTTCATATTCCATGTGTTATAAAAAAATAAATAATAAATAAATAAATAAATATTAAGGGACAATCATACACAAATCGACCTAGTCCCAAACTAAGCAAAGCTTGTACTATGGGTACTAGACGACGATATACATAATATATAAATACATATATAGATAACATCCATGACCCAAGAACAAATATTTTGCACAAATATTTGCCCCGGCCGGGATTCGAACCCGGGACCGCCGACTCAGTAGGCAGGTGTCTACAAACCGAGCCAAACGCGTCGTCAAAAACGTCAATCATTTCCGTTTATTTCCTAAGACAAGGACGAACCAACCAACATACTTGGAAGTATGGAAGTCATGAATTAAAGAATAAAATAAAGTAATTATTGCACAGATCGAGTGCGATCTGATATTATTATTTTATTATATAACTAGCGAGCCGTTCAATGCTGATAAATTATGCATGTATTATAGCTTCATATATAAACCTTCCTATAGAATCACTCTATCTATTAAAAAAAAACCGCATCAAAATCTGTTGTTTTAAAGATCTACGCATACATAGGGACAGACAGACAGGAAGCGACTTTGTTTTATACTATGTAGTTTAGTACAATTCGAAAGTTTGTTGGTTTGGTTATCCTTGTTTTAGGGAATAAAGCAGCAAGATCACCTGCTTATCATTATAAGTCGAATAAAATTTCACTTAGAGCATTTTGCGAGGATCAACATCCTTGCTGATTTGACTATATTTGCATCCTATTCAATATTCAAAGTTATTAAACAAATTAAATTTCTCTTGTGATTGTCATTTTGATTGTGATTTGTATGCAATTTGTGCCAGTGCCACAAGTTTAGCCACGGTTAGCATTTAATTAAACAATTTTAAGTTAATTTAGTCTTTTGTTTAAACTCCAAAAAAGTTAGAATATACTTAGCTTTAAAGGCACCTAATTTTCAGCCGAATTATATGTACGATTTTATGACATACTGTCATTATGACGTGTCCATCATTATGGCCAACAGTGAGGTCCCAATAACACAATTTCGAAAAACAGACCAACAACGAAGCTCCGCTGTATAGGTATGTACTGGTCCGCACCTACACGATGTCCACGCGGTGGTTGATATAGAGGATAACGCGCGGACGCAAACAATAAGGCGCGATAAGTAGATTCGTCGGCGCGTTTCATGTGCGCTTTGATGGGTAATACGCCGCCGCCTTACCGCCTACGCTTCCACATGCCGTAGCCCTACATACATGTGGAACAAGGGGGGCAAATTATACATTTACAATTTATACGGCTTAGATCGGAGAGCCGCTTCGTAGGACAGTATAGGATTGAGCGAAACCCGTGTTATTGAGATGACAATCTTCAAATCAACAGGTTTTTGCCATAATATGGATCTATCTACTGCTTTAAAACCGCCTAAAAATTTTATATATTCCGCTTACCTATAGCATATATTCTGCTGCTGTGGTTGAAATAATTTTAGGAAATTACAGAATTAATAAGAAAAAGTAGTTTACACAATTTTCTAGATCGAGACATAATAATTAAGGAAACCAAATAAACTGTCTGCAAATAGCATTAGGCTACTGTATTGAAATTACTTACCAAGTTTTGAAGAACAAGATGCGACTTACAATGTAATTCTAAATCACAGGTTTATTGGCTCTACCTCTACCTATTAGGCCGTGTTCAGACCGGGCTGAGGGCTGACTGTCGGCCGACCAAAGTGAGCGAACTTTACGCAGTTTCCATACATATTCAATTATTCACACATTCGGCGGCCGACAGTCAGCCTGGTCTGAACATGGCCTTACGCACATGAAATTCACCACGACGTGTCAAGTATAGAGACTGTCGCTATTTAAAATTAATTTATATAATCACATACAAAACCGTTGCCGTAACTAAAAATATCCTACCATGGTCCTACCAATATAAATGATGTACTTATTTATTAATTGATAGTGTGAATGATTTGTTTGAGTAGGATAGGTAATGCTGTAAATATTGCGACACCAATAAAATCACGCATGTAAACAATTAAGTAATTCAAACAACTGCCATAATAGCCAACTTATATTTAAAGAACTACTAAAATATAAAAAACCGTAAAAAGGATTGACTTAGTTTGGTTTGGTATATTGTTTTATGAACTTAGAGCAATAACAAGTTTTATTGAGTGACTCGGGAAGATTATAAAAATCATTGTTATAGTACATCAGAAACGCTGGTTGTAGGTAAACGATATACCTACATAGCGTTATTCAGCTATCTGCTGTGTCGGTCACTTTAATGAAGCTTTTATTGCGGTTTAATTAGCATCGGCACGGCAGACCTATCTGGACTGGATCCAACCCAAACGCGTCATCCGTGTCAAGGCGAAACTCGTTGTTTACCTCACTAAGCCAGCTCTGCTCAATGCATCGCTAAATGCCAATAAACCTGGTCATTCACCAATTTTACGGTAATTATTGTTGTCGCGGGCGATTGTTCTACAACTAGACGTTAGAACAATGACCACGCTTAGTCGTTTAGTCGTTTGGTGCGTAGTCCATAAAGTGGGGTGACGCCATTTTGTTCCGCGTTGTCTTTTTATTGAGCACTGTATAAATTTATGGAATCATCATCGAGTTGTATGGACTCCTATTCGTGCGGAGTCGGGTCCATAACCATTTGGAATGTATTCAATACAAATTTGTTTACACTCGTTTAAGGCTTCGTTTGCAGCAATTTTTTAATGATTAGTTCTATTTGAGTTAGGTAGGTGGTATATGTATGTACATAATAATGTGTAGAATCATCATTATTTAGTCAAAATAACTTTTTACTTATGCTAAATCCCAATTCCGCTATACCTAATAAACTGACTATTTAGTCAGTTTATTAGGTAAGCGGAAATGGGATTTAGCATAAGTTTTACGACCTTCAGAATTGATTTCTGGGAATAGGGCTCTTCTATTTATATTGCATTAAACAAACAATACAGCCTGTTACCGGCATGCGGGCATTTATTTAAATATGAACTGATAATAATATGATCCATTAGTAATTGTTTGCATGTATTAGCTAATCATAATTAAGTGAATTAACTGCACAATTAAATTTCTTAAATCCGCACATTCAATGTAGTGGGTGTACAGCGTAATTGTCGTTACTCATATCACGCTGTCATTTAACACTCACTTGTCAATTTACTGTACTGTACGTTACCTACTGGCAATTAAAATTTTGTTAGAAAGTTAATAAAGTCTGAATATAAGTTAGTTAATTAATTAAATTAAGGTCATGGATACGTTAAAGATCTATGTTACTTTACTCTACTTACTTAAGGAAAAGCCTACTTGGCGGTAACATATTGTATATTTTTTGTCACCTAAGTTTAGATGTGTCACTAATCTGTAACACCCTAATTGTAATAGCTATCCCACGGAATATATTAGTCATCAATGTCATCAACTTTAACGCCAAAGCGGGAGTTCAAGCACGATGTGAATTGGTGATCGGTTCGCATGGCATTGGTGTCAGGAACCAAAGGGGTCAGATGCTGGTTTTTAACTTCCTCGAATCCCAGAGGCTCTTTCTGATGAACACGTTCTTTCAGAAAAAGTCTCAACGGAAGTGGACTTGGCGGAGCCCCGATGGGGCGACTAGAAACGAGATTGACTTTATCATGACGAATAGGAGGTATATATTCAAAGCTGTCACAGTGATCAATAGGTTTAATATCGGCATCGATCACAGACTTGTTCATGGCACTCTGAATATAGTATCGAGAGAAATCGCCTGATAAAGTCTACGCTCCGGCCATCACTACATCATATTGTTGCGGGATCAGAGCAATTTCAACTGGAATTGCAAAACCGATTTAACCTGCTGGATGCCACCGAGGACGTTGATCAAAGTATCAACGAGTTCACGGATTCTATACGAGCGGTGGGAGAAGCGTTCTGCAAAAGGAGTCGAAGGGGTCCAAGATCTCAACAGAGACAGCTGACTTAATGCGACAGAGACGAGAGATGCCAGCTGATTGTTCAGAAGGTCACCTTCTTAATAAGCGTATAAAAAAGCAAATACGCTCTGACCTGCGTAGAAGTCATACTCGAGAAATCGAGGATGCAATCAAGCGAAACAAAGGCTCAAAGGTATTTGCTAAGCAATTGGGAAGGAGTCATCTGACGAAGCTGACGACATCTGATGGTCGAGTTATGACATCCAAACAGGACCAACTCGTTGAAGCTGAGACCTTCTATGGACGCTTATACTCTTCTCACGCACCGAAACCCACAATATCCGCCGTAGAAGATAAACGTGCCAAGTTAACCCGCCGCTTTACGGACGAGCTACCGGACTTCGAAAATTGAGAGGGCTCTCGTGCAGCTCAAGAACAATAAAGCCCCTGTAGACGACGGTATTACATCAGAGCTGTTAAAAGCTGGAGGTCACCCAGTCCTGGACCAACTTCGAAAGCGGTTTAATACCGTACTCCAGAAAGGTACAACGCCTGAGGCGTGGTCTAGAAGTGTGGTTATCCTGTTCTTCAAGAAAGGCGATAAAACGCTTTTAAAGAACTATCGACCGATATGACTTCTAAGCCACGTCTATAAGCTGTTCTCGAGAGCCATCTGAAATCGTCTCGCCCGAAGGCTCGACGACTTCTAACCTCCGGAACAGGCCGAGTTCCGAAAAGGCTACAGTACCGTGGACGACATTCACACCTTGCGGCAGATTGTACAGAAGACTGAGGAGTACACTCGCCCTCTTTGCCTTGTGTTTGTGGACTACGAAAAAGCCTTCGACTCCATCGAAACTTGGGCCGTTCTTGAGTCGCTTCAGCGATGCCAAGTCGATTGGCGATACATCGAGGTGCTGAAATGCTTGTATATAGCCGCTACGATGACCGTCCAAATCCAGGATGTCCAGACGCATCCAGTGAGACAGGTAGACGTTATGTCTCCGAAACTGTCCACGAACGCTCGGGAGGACGTATTCAAAACACTGGACTGGAATGGCCGGGGCATCAATATAAACGGTAAATATATTTCACACCTTCGATTCGCTGACGACATAGTCATCTTGGCTGAATCGCTGGAGGACTTGTGGGACATGTTGCGGAGCCTAAATGTTTCTTCCAGACGGGTGGGTCTGGGAATGAATGTGGATAAAACTAAAGTTATGTTCAATTCATTCGTAGACCCAATACCGATCAATCACCGTCGATAATGTTAGCATTGAAGTTGTTAAATAGTACACGTACCTAGGTCAGATAGTCCAGTTAGGTAGAAACAACTTCGACAAGGAAGCTGACAGAAAAATCAGGTTGGGCTGGGCAGCATATGGGAAGTTGCGCCATATTTTTCAGTCATCATCACTACCCCAGTGGCTTAAGTCCAAAGTCTTCGACCAGTGCGTCCTTTCGGTCCTTATTTATGGGGCCGAGACGGGGACACAAACAAAAGGCCTCGTCCACAAATTCCAAGTTGCTCAGCGAGCTATGGAGAGGGCTATGCTCGGAGTTTCTCTGAAGGACAAAATCAGGAACCAGGAGATCCGACGGAGACCCAAAGTGACCGACATAGTCCTAAGGATATGCAAGTTTAAGTGTTAAATATCAAATCTGTCTCTATTACCAAGTACCTATCCAATAAATGCATTTTTAGTGACCTAATACATAATATTTGTTCTTAAAATAGTAGATATGTTACCGAAATTGAATCCCCAAATAATATTAAAAAGGTTCCTTAATGTGTATGATATATTAGGCTGCGAAAGTCCGAACCAAGGGCTCTCGCTGGTTAGGACACGTGTCGACACAGGGCACCCTAGAGTGTTTTTGTAAAGCCGGAGGCTCGGAGGGAGGAATAGCTCCCTTGCGCGACAAACCATGGTCGCCCGTACTCCGCTCCACAGCTTCGGCTTGTTGATCGCCTTCGGCGATGTACTTTGAAATTGGATTAAATTGTGATTTTGTTATTTTTCCGGCACGATTGTAAAATTGTTATGGAATAAACTTATCTTATCTTATCTAAATTCTGCATCTTACACAAAAACAAGTTAATATATATATGCGTGAATTTAAACGTAGCTATTGTTTCAATACTCGTAATTGTAGACATAATTTTACGTTGTTTCCCTTTATGGTTATGATTTGTTTATGAGAGGCTGAGAGCTTTGCCTGTTTCACACGCGGAGAGCAAACGATTGTCTAGTCTAGTTAATTTCATAAATTAAAATAAATAAATAAATATATATAATAATACCACTCAAATACCAGCAATTGGCCCTAGGTGCAAGCAAGCCCTGTTTAGGTTCAAAGGGTTATAGGATCGGCGGGAGATTGTTATAGTGACTTTAAGATTGCGTGGCGTAAATTGTACCTTTGTACCTAAGAGCAGGGAAGACCAATTTAATTACTTCATCCGAGTTTCTTCGCCTACCTACTTACTGCCATTCATAGAAAGCGCTTAAAATCTCACAATTGAACTGAGCATAAAAAAGAATCTACGTAACATTGATGTGCAAAAACGTGGAGATTATTGCGAAACGAAGAGAAATTTACGTTTTAAATTAAACATAATTTTCGCATCGGGTATTTCGTACCTATTTATTTGCATTATTATAATTGCTACCAGCTGTATAAGTTAATTAGCTGAAATAACGAATTAAAATAAGTCGTTGGGCGCGGCAGTTGTATATAGCGGGCATGTGGGCACATAATGGAGGCGAGGGCTCGTTATTTTCTGGTCAATTGCCGGTTTACTGCGCCCGCGCATCCCGCTTCCAATTACGGCCCAGCCGCCAACGCTATAAATCGGATAACCGACGTGATAAAGCTAATATCAAGCGCCCTAGTGCACAAAAACACACTTTACTTCATATCAACAAGATACAATTTTAAATCGTGAACGCGACGGCGGACACGACGCAACTCCAGAGCAGATGCAAATTACGCTTAGGTAAAACGTGTCTGTCCGTCCTGAGCTTTTTTTTTATAATTATACCGGCCCGGTTACTTGGAAATGCATTCACGAGAAATCGGAGGTTTCTTGATGTTTAATAGGCTTAGATTAAAGTTAAAAGCCGGGGCCGGCATATTAAATGGTTCTCAGGACCACGGGTAGATACGAGTATGTAATGTAGTACATGGTTTAGCTCTCATTAGGAAAAGGGTCGAGCGAGAAGCAAAAAATATCCGTAGACTCGAAATCGTCTAAATTTTACCGATTAAAGGGTTGGTTGATATTCTTTTTTAACCTATTTCAAACGGAAAGATAATAAAATTTTACGTTCGTATTTTTAAAAAGGTTTCGGCTACCTTTCTTACAAATAAGATATCAGTTTTACTGGTAATCCCTTTACATAACAATAGGCGAAACCTTCCGACGTCTAATTAAGCGAACCAAAATAAGGAAAACAAAGAGCTTAAACGAATAAATAATAGACGAAGTGATAAGAAACAATGTTTTTCGGCAAAACTTATCCAGTTTTTGGCCCCGTAGACCATATTGCAGATAATCATAGATTATTGTTAATTTTTTTAACGAAGCGGTAGATAGGTTGTAAGTTAAAAGTTTGACCTTTCCGAGTAACTGGGGGGTGCAAAATCTTGGGCTTTCTGGGCAAATTTTACGAAGTCCATTTTAACTATTGCCGTAGAATGTAGATAATCAGAGTTAGTTATGTTACTTTTTTTATCAAGCGGTAGGTTGAAAGACAGAAGATTGACCTTTCGGGATACCCGGGGGCGCAAAAACTTTGACGTCCTGGGCAAAATTTCTAAAGTCCATTTCAACTATTACCGCAATATTCATTAAGTTTTGCGAGAAGAATGAAATCGTCGCCGACAAAGGGAGCTTTTTGAAGTCACCGCAGCATCCGCTTTCTCTGAGATACCTCCGGATGTGACGTGGCCTTGCCGGAGAGAGCTTTTCACGATTACTCGATAAATTCCTACCCTAATGTAAGCATTTTAATGTCTTCGTCTGGAGATATACGTGACTCACGTAATAGGCACAATTAAGAGATAACTGTTTAAAGACTATTTTTACAACGAATTGTGCTGCATTGAGAAATATCCTTGTTCCTATACATATTACATGTAGTAACATGGGAAATTGGTTGATAAACAATTGAATTAGCGTTGAAGAGACCACAACAGTTGAGTATTTTTAAAATAAAAGTTTAGGACATGCCCGTTACTCTACCTATTGAGAATAAAAATGAAAAAAAAAATTGAAACATAAATTACGAGTAAGTGAAAAAATATTATCTTGATACCAAGCTTTTTAAGTTCCGTACCATAATTGGTAAAAACGGAACCCTCCTAATTTAAGATTGATCGAAAAAGAACGAGTTGTAACTGAAAAGTCTGAAAACCCAAGTTCTTTCAAAGCTTTTTAAATGACTCAGCTCCCTTAATGCTTACGAATACAAAAAGTTTTTCAATTGTTTAAAATAAGATGTTAGGTATGTTATTTGTCATACAAAGGGACTTAGCAAGTTTTTTATATTTAAAATGTATCTACTTGATTGAATAAATTGTAAAGTTTATCACTTCCTTAACTTATCCATTGCAGTTGAATTTTAAAGTAAAGTCACACACTCCCGCTCAAACAGTAACTCTCATCATTAGACTAAATATCATCAATTAGCGTACCTACCTACAATCAAATCGATCTTGCATTCCGGGGAGCAACGCCATAGCGAAGGCGGGCAATGCAGCGTGCATTTCACTCAGTTTCTTAGCAACTGTAACAAAAGGAGGGAAGTAGGAGGGGAGCGGGGGCGTTCGTAGCGGGCCAATAAAGGCTCACAGTAAATCCACGTAATTTAGAGCGGTCGTAAATTATAGTTCCGCTATAAACGCGGGCCGCGTACCTGCCGCGCCCGCTGGCCCGGCGTCACGCCAGCAGAGAATAAATCAACAGACGCGGCTGGGCCTGCTCCGGTTAATGCTGCCAAAAACAACCAGGCTACAGTCAAACAAGAAAGAAAGAAATAATATAGACAAACATGATTAACGCATAATACTTATATGTATATTAAATTAATGCTAAAAAGGTCCTCACTCAACTCACTCAGCTTACGTAAGAAATACCCACTTCATGACGCCGATTTCTAGTGACGCCTCGCCTATACCTACAGCAGATCACTAGTGACACATAAAATGTACAAATATAAAACAAAATATAAAGCATCACCATGTAATGTAAATAATAATGATTTTTACTTAGTAATTTTATATTCTTATGATTACATTAAACATTAAATTACGTTGTGCTAGGGCCTGCAATTCGAATATTCGAATAGTGCGAATATTCGACTCGTTTTGATATTCGAATACTACCGTGTGCGGTATTCGAATATTCGAATACTTTTTTTATTCATGAAAAATGTAAGAAATCAAATGTAATCCTTTCATTTCGTCAAAATTGGATATGTACGAGTAAGTATAAAATATTAGACTAACGTAAATAATCAATATATCCATATAAATCACTTTAGAACTATGTATGTAACTATGTAAATATGAATGATGTCTTCTTCTCCTGGTCCGCAGAATTTGATAGGGATTAAGAAAGTTAAAACAGGACTCTGTGGTTCTGCCTGGCCCTGAGCCTTACTCTCCTGAAGGTTTCAGGATTGGAATGCCGGTTTCGAAGAGGGGGCGAGCCTTAACGTGGTGGAGCTACAGAAAGTCTCAGAAACAATTAGTGGCGATAGCACCTTAGATCTCTTTCCGAAATTAATTCTAAATACTACTATTTGGTATTGCGGGGATATGAGGCAGGCTTCGAAGGAGCGCTTCTTGTTGGACAAAATTACTTAATTCTTGTCGGGTGGTTACAAGGTGTGTTTGGGAGATTCCTCTGTTCACTTACTCCTTTGGCGTACTGAGGTGGACTCAGACTAAGCTAGGCGCTTTGGACAGGAAGGTGCTACTCACTACATACAGACTGTTCATTCTGCGTAAGAGTCGAGGCCGTGACTCTAAACGCCAAAAATCTCCACAACCGCGAGATGTACAGTCTCAGGGAGTATTTCCTAAGCAACAAGTATGGAATTCATCGCAGTGTTTTTGGCGTCCTATGGTACCTCAGTGGTACAGAGGGCCTTCGTGAGACGTCGCCATCCGCTCCTGTCCTGTGCCTCGCGCTCCGCATTACCACAACTCAACCCGGCCGCCCAACGCTCAACGGTGCGCTGCCACGTGTGCACCGGTCGGCCCTGTCGTCTGCTCCCGCGCGGCCTCCACGTGAACGCAACCTTGCCGGTGTTGTCTTCTGGTCTTCGGAGGGTGTGCCCTATCCACTTCCACTTCCGTTGAGCAATTGCTCGAAATTTCTCGCTTGATCGGGATTTGGTGGCATCGATTCCATAGATCCTCGTTGCTGATAGTGTTCGGCCAGAATATGCGCAGGATGGATCTGAGGCATTTGTTGACGAACACTTGTAACTTGCTCGTCAGGCCCTTTTGTCTCTTTCCAAGTCTCGCTGCCGAAGAGCAAAACAGACTTCACTATGGAATCGAAGAGGGAAATTTGGATCCGACGGGTGAGCACATTCGAATCCCAGACCTGTTTTAGATGGGCAAAGGCGCCTTTAGCTTTCTTAATCCTCGCATCTACGTCGTCATCAGAACCACCGCTGTTGGTCACGGTGCTGCCGAGATATGTGAACTTTGCGACAGATTCCAGCGGTGTCCCATTGAGTCTTATGGGTCGGTTTTCGCACGACTGAACTCGCATTTCGACGGTCTTCCTAGCGTTAATAGTCCCTTATCTTGAGCTTCCTATCGTAACGAGTCAAGCTTCATTTGAAGATCGGGCAGTGAAGACGAAACCAATACTATGTCGTCTGCGTAGTCGTGGTCCTCCAGGTGTGAGCTTTTATTCCATGTTATCGCAGTGTAGTAGTAGAAAATATGTGATATTAGGCAAAGCCTTTACTTCTACCAGAGCTACGTACTACGTAGCACCGATGACCGCAAGGACGTATGGAAGAGCAAGGAGCAGTAAGGGTTGTTCTACAGGGCCCTTACAGGGTTTCGCTGAAACACCTTAAGAGGAGCTCGTTCTCGAGCCATCTGGCTGGGTCAAGGGACAGATACAGAAGGTTTCACTTTTGGACACAGGGTGTATCGTCGATTTCGCTTTGCATTGTCGTTGTCACCGTATGTTTAGGTATTCACGAATTGCTGTTCGTTTAATTTTACCATTGAAATTAAAAAAAAGCGACTTTTAATACTTTTTAAAAATAATTTCAACTATTCGAATAGTATTCGAATAATTCGAATTTCTGCGAAAAAAAAACGAATATTCGAATACTTAAAATGTTCGAATATTTGCAGGCCCTAACCGCACACAAGCGCAGAGCACAAGAGCAGTAAAAATAGCAGTATAATTATATCTGCGATTTCAAATTCGTGCGTGCGTGTTTGTGTGTGTGTGTATGTGGTTAATGATAGACATATACCTACCTAAATATATGTATAAATAAATGAAATAGATGAAATTATGGCTGCAGGTGTTGGAACTTCTGTTAATTTATCAGGCACTTTGTGATACGGTTTTTGAAAGCTGCTACACTGTTACACTGTTCAAACCACGCTAACATTGGAAAAGTTAGCGTGGTTAGACTCTAGTAGGAAGTATCAAGTGCACATGTATTAATCTACGCATGTATAAGCACATTTCTTTGCACTGACTGTAGATTTAGATTTAGAGACCTCAATGTCAGTTATCAGTTTATTTATTGCTTTCATAGGTTCCATAACATGGAAGATACAAACGCTCAACAAATACATATATACCTTTATTAACCTTTAGAGCGCCAAGCGGCAAAGCAATTCACCGTGCCACTGACGCCAAACCAAAAAAAAAAAAAGTGCTCCAAAATCAACAGGGATTGAAAACCACAGATAGTGGTTTGAATTAACATGTTTTTGACCATAGAAATTTTTGACGTCAGTAGGCGTCGTTGGCGTCAGTGGCACGAATTCCCGATGACGTGATTTGCCGTCTTTGGCGGTCAAAGGGTCAAATCGACAACTAGTAGTCGCATGGCAAATGTCCAAGAGAAGCTGAGCTGAGTGAGCTGTTCGAATGTGAGCTAATTCTATGTCACTCTAACGGGCATGTTTGTCTGTGACGCACTGGGTCATTGTCAGTTCAAAAAACAAAAGTTGTCTCTTCGGTGGCCAATATTTAACAGCGTATGTGCATGGAAGTTATGTTTTTAACACGCAAGCCCATAGAAAGGGAAACATCGTTTATGTTAATATAATTTTGATCGGATAACTAGACCTAAAGTCCTTAAATTTGTACGTGTCCACCGAAAAGACGCGAACCTAAATCTTTCAAAGACCCACTGATGGGTCAGTGTGATGTGAACGCAGTCTGGCACCAACGCTATAAAATAAATAAATGGACGTGGAGGAGCATGCTCAGCTGTACACTGCAAATAAATTAGGTACCTAATTATATTAGAAATATACCTATATTAGAATAGAAATAAATAGTATGACAGAGAATAATTAGATATAAGCGAGGCAAATAAAAAATCATTTGGGTAAGTGAAATACGTTGTTTAACTAGTAAGCTTTCGTAACTTTCCGGGGTCTAAAAAAAATTAACAAGGGCGGAATCATGATGATTTATTTTATTTCAAAGATCGTTCACAGTACATTTTTATTTTTTATTTTTAGAACTCACAAGTCCATTTCGGAATAAGGCTCGCTTGCTATCATAGCAAGTTGCGAGTTGAACTTTGCCTGCAACTGCTTTCGATGCTAGCGGTACAAAACATATAATCTATACACATCTATAATTCATAATGCTTTGAATTATGGTTAGCATGAAACTATATTAATGATTTGTTATGACAAAGCATACAATTCCTTTAGGTGGTTCCTCTACGAGCTTTTGCCTACAAGCAAGCCGAAATTCCAGCATTACGGTTCAAAATGAGGTGACGACGAGGCAGTTGGGCGCAGTGGTTGAGCAGCTGCCTACTGAGACGGCGGTGTTAGGTTCGAATCCCGGCAAAATATCCCGGCAAAAGGGCAAATATTTTTGTGATGACCTCGAATATTTGTTTCAACTGGATGTTCTATGTATTTAAAGTATATATTTCTCTAAGTATGGATATCGTAGTCTAGTATAGGTATCCATAAACAAGTAATATACTAGAACTTTAATTTGGGCCTATAGGTCGATTTGTGAGAGATACCGTTATTGATTGTTAATACATTATTAAAATCTGCCTCACTGACTGACGACTATTCATCCAAGTAAGTAAACATTATAAGTCTGTAACCTACCAGTGAAAGGTATTTTTATAGGTTACGCACTGTAATTCTCGGTTCCCCACTCACTGATGTAATGCACAAATCTAAATTGTTATATAAACTATATTCCACGTGAAACCTGCGAAGGAGTAGTACTTATTGGAATTAAAAAATTTACTCTTTCTTTATTGATGTTTAAATTTGTATAATATTAGAAGGCATCATCAGGCAAGAATTAAGTCATATGTATAATCATAACCCTCATTATTTTTCGCTACCTCAAGTACCTCATCTACATCATAGTCGGCCAAAAGGTTATTATATACGATATAGGTACGCATAGCTAAGCAAAAAAGTTGAAATTAATCCAGCGGCAGATAGATATTTTTTTATATTACACATCTTTTATATTAGTACCTACACGAAACATCGCCATTTAGGTCTTTGATGTAAATTCATGGCCCATAACCTGGAATGATATTATAGAATGTATATATTAAATTATAAACGTAGTATTATGCTTCAAGTTTCATCTACCGACAGACTCGACAGTAATCAACACTCTGAGCAACAATAAAGTTTTAATTGACGGCGCGTACATTACATGGATTAGAAGCTACTAATTAACGAACTATAAAAAAACTACTACGGTGTACCTACATATTCAAAATTGAGCAGAAGTAATTTAGGACAACAATTTGTAGTCACCTACTTCTACGTACCATTAAGTATAATCTGTACTTAATTAAGTATTTAGGTACCTATCTATTATGTTCAGATACGAAACACGTAAATTGCAGTAGCAGAATCATTCTACATATAGGTAATATAATTAGACTAGGCTGACGTAATTCTACAATTTTCAACACACCAGTGGACTTACCTATGCTGTTCACAAAAATAAGCATAACTTTTAATAAGGAAAAAATTATAATTTGGGATTTTAAACTAGGTAGTTTTCAATCACTGTCTAGTGTCTAGTCGTGATGTTTTTAATAATAAATGATAAATATCAGACAACCTCACACAAATCGATCTAGTCCAGTCAAATTAAGCTCACGAAGGCATGTGTTATAGGTGGGTACTAGACGACGATATACCTACATACTTATATAGATAAATATATACCTACTTATATACATAGAACAACCATGACCTAAGCACAAATATTCGAGTTCATCACACAAATATTTGCCCCGGCCGGGATTCGAACCCGGGACCGCCGGCTCAGTAGGCAGGTGCTTACAAACTGAGCCAACCGCGTAGTTGAAATGTTGAAAATTTAAGTACAAGCCCATAGTACAAGCTTTGCTTAGTTTGGGAGTAGGTCGATTTGTGTATGATTGTCCCTTAATATTTATTAACATTTTAATATATTAAGTAGCCCTTATTTTCTTTTGTGCAGTATGCACTATAAATATATGATAATATTGATAATGTGCATTTCTAGAATAAGAACAAAATAGAAGCTTCTGTTTTAATACTAGGGTCTAGAGTCTAGTTTTTTTCAGTTGTTAAACTTAGTTGTAGTTGAGTCGCTAACATCGCTTACAAGAGCCATTTTATGGTGATGTTCAGACGCTCTAAAAAACGCAAGATGTCGAAATCGGGACCTAATATGGATTTCTTTACACACTGAATCTATTTGTTAGTTCGAGTTTTGGTTTTCATCGAACATGAGAAAAACCTTAGGCCCCATGGCATGACCACATGCAAAAGGTGCACTCCTTATAAAAGATGTGGCCACGGTTCGATTATCAGCCTTCAACCCTTTAGTACCTACCTGCACTAAACCCCATGACGCCGTCTTTACGATTACAGGCACATTATCTGTTTTATCTGACCTAAACCCAACAAAGAGATAAAGGTTCCACATTTACGCCGTCAAATGTAAATAAATTATCCAGGCTATTGTGCGCCGCTCCCCGGATTGTCTAAGTAAACTTAGGATACGTCGTGTGTCGTAAATCTTCGGGGTTGCATCGTGTCACGGCACGTTAAAGGGTTATTTTATAGGCGACGTCTACGATGCAGCGATAAGTGAAATGTTACTTTTATTTAACTTTTCGGATTAGTCGTTTTATATTAGGATAGAGAGGGTCGACCACATATACATATCTAATCTACTGGTATATACACAGAACAGTTTTTTTTCTATTCTGTGATTATATGCGTTAAGCTTTTGTCCACACATACTTACTCGATACACGAATAAATACTTAAGTTGTCTATAGTATAAGTTCCTATTTTTTGCCAACTGATAGGGTGAAGTGATACGACAAGATGATGACGACTAATAGGGTAAAGGGAAGAATGAACATTAGCAAGACGAAAATTATAAATTGTACCCCAGTTCTATTAATTATACAAGATCAGGGAGACAGAGTACGTTCAGAACTTACATATATGTAGCTTACAACATGTTTGCCTTAGCAAAGCGCACTGTCTTCGCAAAGCGTTTCGACCCATTTGTCTCGTGCTATATTTATAATATCACCAGTAAATACTGCGATATCAGAGAAAGCTCAAATCTAGACGCTAAACAGCTTGTCAAGAAATGGTTAGCAAGTCTGTCTTACGAAGAGACAGAAAATATAGTGAAAATTTAAATTTGAAGCAACTTTTAGAAACTCACATAGCTACCATGTTTATTATATACTTCTAGTTCTGTAGATCTAATGTTGGAATAGTATGGAATATGTAATGTTAATCATTGTATTTGTACGTTCAATTCGTTTATGGTATATATGTAATTCTACTTGTAAGTATAAAATCATTGTCCTGTAATTTAAAACTAAACTTAAAGAGTTATTTTATAATTATGTTAACCGGCAAAATCGAATTCGACAAAGCACCTTGTTGATTTCCCGCGATACAGGTTCGCCTAGTGCGGGGATCAAAGTAAATCAATGCTGGTATTAACCGGCACTATTTTATTAACTGCATGCTAGAGACAAGCATTTCATGTAATTTAGATATTGTAAGACGCTATGTCGCTGTCATTGAAATTGCTTATCGATGATAAATATATTTTCATTTTAATTTTAATTTTCATTTTCATTTTCATTTTCATTTTCATTTTCATTTTCATTTTCATTTTCATTTTCATTTTCATTTTCATTTTCATTTTCATTTTCATTTCCATTTTCATTTTCATTTTCATTTTCATTAGATATATCTAAGGCAAACATTACACTACCTAATACATATTAGACTAAATGATTTATATTAACTGTTAAAACATTTTTTTAAACGGCTTTTTTTAATTTTATTTTATTAAATAGGAAATAATGAAGGAAGAAAACATGCTGCATATTTATAAATCCATATAACTTCGTTATGTGTTGCTAAGATAAGATAAGATAATGTTTATTGCAGAAAAATGGTTCGTTATGAAAAGCTTTTTGCAGAAGTTCTATCACTATCAATCACGGGATCTTGATGGCTAAAATATGCCTCAAAGTCAAGTAAACTGTTTGAGAAATTAACGTTACAAAATATGGAACTCAACTCAAGTTAAAAGTGTATTGGGTCTTTAGATATTTTTATAGATTGTATCACTCTGGGATATGGACTTCAGCATTGTGTACCTATTGTAAAGGTTCGTAACAAGCTGATTATTTGATAGAACTCTCAAATAATTAATTAGTATATGTTTATCAATTAAGTATATGATTATTTGAGAGTTTTAAATTGGTCTACATAATATTATGTAAATTTATAAATTTTATCACATCAAAATATGGACTTATAGCATTGTGTATTGTAAAGGTTCGTAAAAGGCTGATTATTTGAGAGTTTTAAATTGGTCTCTACATAATATTCTGTAATTTTATCAATTTTATCACACTAGAATATGGACTTATAGCATTGTGTATTGTAAAGGTTCGTAAAAGGCTGATTATTTAAGAGTTTTAAATTGGTCTCTACATATTGTTTTCAATTTTATCAGTTATCACATTAAGCTATGGACTTTAGCATTGGGTATTGTAAAGGTTCGTAAAAGGCTGATTATTTAAGAGATTTAAATTGGTCTCTACATAATCCATACTAATATTATAAATGCGAAAGTGTGTCTGTCTGTCTGTCTGTCTGTCTGTCTGTTACCTCTTCACGCTTAAACCGCTGAACCGAATGAGATGAAATTTGGTATGGAGATAGTTTGAGACCCGGGAAAGGACATAGGATACTTTTCATCCCGAAAATATTTAGTGTTCCCGTGGGATGAGCGGGTAACACCGCGGGGCACAGCTAGTATTCTATAAAAACTAGTGCCTACGCCACATCTTGGGATTTAGGAAGCCGACCCCGATTGAGAATTCATTCTCAAAAAAATTGGGACTAAGGCTAGGAGGATGATGATGATAATATTCTATAAATTTATCAATTTTATCACACTAGAATATGGACTTATATACACTCTATCCGGATAGATATTTAACTAAATGTAAACAAACCATACATCAGGTGCTTTATTAGGCCGATATTGGTTGGTGAATTTTGTATTAAATAATATTACTTTAATAAAAATATTATATTTATTTTGCTTTAATACATCAGGTTATAGAATAAGCCAAACGATAACTAATCTATCCGGATAGATATTTAACTAAATGTAAACAGAACGTTTCATTGTTAATGTTAGTGATGCTTCCTCATCATCTTCGGTATCATCAAAATTAGTCAGCAATACAGTTCAAATTAAACTATGATTACAGTTACCGAACCCTTTTATTTAATAACAGTTTGCCCCAAATGTAAAAAAAAAATCTTTAACGTACTTTTTTTTTAGAAATAACGTAACGTGTAGTTTACATATCTACCTGCGTTAGTGTTTGTGAGCAGTACAGAAAAAATACATTTAAAATATTGAATGTCTATTCATACATAATATCTGTGTATTCATTTCTTTTACGTATATGACTTGGCAAAGGCCATTTATTATTTTTCTGCTTTGCCGAACCTTGATCATAGTCTGACTACCAAAAGAATAATAGAAAGTAAGAATTAAAATTTAACAATTGATAAAATGTTGAGTATACACCTGAATATGTCAACATTGACAGCCAAGGATTGTTTACATTTAGTTAAGTACCTATCCGGATAGAGTATAGCATTGTGTAGGTATTGTAAAGGTTCGTAAAAGGCTGATTATTTGTGAGTTTTAAATTGGTCTCTACATAATACATATTATGTCTATAAATTTTATCACATTAGGATATAGATTTTACCATTGTGTATTGTAAAAGTTCGTAAAAGGGTGATTATTTGAGCATTTAACCGTCTTATTAGTCTGGCCCCAATATTGGCGACTTCTTGCAGAAGTCACGGCTTTTTATAATTGTTATCAATATGATGTTGATCGCTTTTATGGTTGGTTTTTATTGGTCAATATTGCGGACAGAAAAATAAGACCATCAAAAGGCACAAGTAATCAGTTAATCACTAATCACCCAAACAACAATCGATTTTATTGATTTTAATATTATTGATAACATCAGAAATTTAAGAGCTAAGCTCTTGTCGGTGGAGCAACTTCCATGTTTCTCTATCTTCAACTTTCTTTTTGAAAGAAAGAAAGAAAGAAAGAAAGAAAGAAAGAAAGAAAGAAAGAAAGAAAGACAAATAATCCTGTTTCTTACAATAATATAAATATAAATAAGTCCAATTATCACAAAAATCCATATACTACCTATTATTAATAATATTATCTATATAAATTAACTAATAAAAATTACCTATTTAAATGTCCCTTACAATGTTTGCCATTTTAATAAAATAATCATTTATTGAATAAAAACATTCCTCAAGTAAGTAGCATTTTTTTTTCATTTTGAGAAGAAAATTCTATTTGGAAATTCTGTCCATGAAATAGGGATTGCATTGTATATTTTTATTGCCATATTATGGTAGCAATTCTTTTTATTTAATTGTAGGCGGCTTTTAGGAATAATCAAAGATTTGTGTGTGACTACAATATACACTTTTCATTTTCCCTTGTTGCATTTCATGTTAAAGAGTTCCAAATTGTTTCTTACAAATTTACGAATTTCTAGAATATATAGACTAGGAACAGTCAGGATCCCGAATTTTTTAAAGAATGGTTTACAAGTATCCGACTGTTTTATCCCGCTTAAAGCCCTGATGCACTTTTTCTGCGCTATGAAGATTCTTTGTATGTCTGTGGCATTACCCCATAATACCACTCCGTAGCGCAATGCAGATCAGACGTAACTATGATATACTAGTAGACCAGTGCTTTCAGAAGTTATAGATCTTAGTTTCTTTAGAGCGTATACAGATTTGTTTATTTTTGCGGAAACTAAGTCAACTTGTTTTTTCCAATTGAGGTGTTCATCAATAACAATACCTAATAAATTAGTGTGTGATACCTGTTCTATTTCGTCCATACCCGTGTTCACCTCTAATTTATTTTTTATTTTGTTATTACGGGTTACAAATCTAATAAGTTTAGTTTTGGAAACATTCATATATAAACCGTTATTTTCCAACCAAGTTGATATCTGTGTCAATGTATTATGGATGTTTTCCTTTAACTCCATATCGTTTTTCCCTCTTATGATGACAGTTGTGTCATCGGCAAACAGAAGACAACGATGGGTAATAAAGTTAGGAAGATCGTTGATATATAGCAAGAATAAGAGAGGTCCCAAAATACTGCCCTGGTGTCTCTGCCCTGCCTTGATGTCCTGATACGACACGCCTTCTACTTTCTCCTTGATTTGGTCTATACAAGATCTTCTAGGTCTTCCTCCTTCCCTCAATATTTCTTTCGATAATGGTTCTTTATGTAATCGTCGTGTCGTAGCAGGTGTCCAAACATCTTTCCCCTTCTGTTTTCAATGTAATGGTTTCTAACAACGACCTTTTCTCTTGTACTCTTATAAGCACTTCCTCATTCGTAACTTTTTCCGTCCAGCTTATCCTTTCCTTTCGTCGCCAGCACCACATCTCGAATGCTTCCAACCGTTCTCAATCACGCTACATGTCATTTCATTGTCCACATTTCGCTTCCATATAGGGCTATACCTACTCCAGATGCACACTTTTACTGGCCCGATATTCTGGCTTTCAATAAACTTTTTTTAGCATTTTAAACGCTTTCTTGGCTATGGCTATTCTAGCGATGATGTCCGGTGTACATCTGGAGTCATCAGTGATTATGCTTCCCAGGTATTTAAATTATTGATATTTACCTACATAAATGTTACGATAAAAAAACTAGGTAAGTAAATAACCTAGTTTTTAATTTCAAATGATTACTTTTTTATATCATCACTATTCTTTAGCTACTATTACTACCTAACCTATATAAACGCATCATACGCATAGAAGAAACACCATGGTTTCACGGTTTCGGTAGTAGGTAGTGGGAAGAGAAAGGCGTCATCCCGTCAATGCGCGTTTGGCATGGTGGTGTGTGCCCGAGCTTTGTTATCTGCGATCGCCCGACGCCCCGCCCAGGCGGCCTAACATGGCGGCCGGCCGCGCCATTTATTATATCCCTAATGAAAACCACTCTTATAATTAATTCACAGCAATCACACGAGCTCGACACAGCTTTTATGTTTATTGTTTCCATATCATTTTAAAGCACACATTTTGATTTCTCCAGAGTGTCACTGTCATAATACTTTATTTGGTAAATGTTTGTTTAGGCATTATCTGGTGTTATGATTATTGTTTAATTGTTACGCAACTTTTCACTTAATAATATGATATGGTCCAGTAAAGTTGCATATTTGATGACATTATAGGTTACGTCTATTTGTGCCGTGTAATGTTGTATTTAGGTTCGTCCCTTTAAAAATACGCATATCCATACCTAATGAATTATTTTACAAGTTCAATATCAATGAAATATTTTAATTAAAACCATTATTCCTGTGGGTGTTCGTTAAAGTGAAATATTCTACACTAATATTATATGTGCGTGCGTGGTGGCCGTATTTAATCACTATATAGGTATAGTAGGTATTAGATTAGGTAATGTATGAAAATGTTAGCTAAGTAGTTAGGTACGTTGCGTGTTGTTGTATCTCTAATTAGGTATAGTTTACTATAATTACCTATATCTACAGGATTAGGTCTTCAGATGAGTCTGTGAGGTCTGCAGTTGTCCACTTGAGTTGAGGCCCTCCTTATTTTACATGTCGTGTGTCCGGTGTGTCTATTCCTCATTCTCACGTGCTAAGACACTGGCTGTATCCTGTTCAAGTCAAATCAATATCAGTTAAGTTAGAAGTATTAAAAGGTAGCTTTTATTTTAATCAAAACCACTTACACAGATTCGCGTCGCAAATAAATCATCCAGTCGGCTATTAGCGACCGCGCGACAACGCAATTAGCGTCGATCCAGCGATAGGCACAACCACCTCAAGGCAACTATGTCGTCTTAATTAGCTTGCGTCATTACAAACTGAAAGTGTAGGAAAGCTTGTAAATAGTTTGGATTTTATTTTAACGAAAGAGGGTCGAGGACGCGTTATTCAACTGCATATTTTGCACCATGGAAGTTTAGGACTGAAGATGCGCCCGTTTCCCGATGAAAGCCTTCGGTCCTGTTCAGTGCGACACGGGTGACCTACGTCTACGGCTACTATCTCTAAATTCGCCGGAGCCGGACATAGACTTAAAAAACCCGGAAATATGGCGTAAATCGCATTTTTTCACCGGACGTGTCCGAAAATAATATTATTAAAAAAACAAACGCTTTATTTTTCATTTACATAAAATCTGTCCGGGTTTATCCCGGACACTTTTTGAAACCCCCCATGGACAGCCCCCGGACGGCCTCTAAACTAGGACAAATTCGGGGACACCCGGACGGATGGCAGCCCTACCTACGTCCTACGCGGATTTCCGTGACGAACAATAAATTGCATTAGCCTATTCAGTCCGCGTCGCATTGTATAGGCTTAATAGTCTTGATACGTTTTTAATTACATATTGCTCGCACTTGCAGACCTGTCGTATCGACGGTGTTTGACATCATGCTACATACAATACAATCTGCAGATTTAGGTACCTACCCAGTATGCAGAGAAAAGTAATCCCTTGCTGTACATGTTTATTATGGCAGGTTACGGCAGGTGACAGAGTGTATATACATTTATATCACCTAAAGCGCCTATGAATCACAAATGGCCGAATAGCATTTGTTCGTTTCCAAGAATGGAAAAAAAAACTACATACGCGTTGTATTAAAACCCTTATTTTTTGTGGCTCTTCGGTCATGTGCGGTGTTCGACGCAGGTAGATGTGCCCGTGACATGGTAGTTTAACTTCGACATGTGGTGACATTATATATAAGGTATTACCTATATTTTTAATGAAATACTGTAAAAATAAGAAGACAAGACCTTATTTGTTTCAGCGTAATAATATTTCCATCCGTAGATGTCCAACTATACCTCTGTATCAAAATGTATAAATCTGTTCAGCCATTTTGGCGTGATGATGCAACAGTAATGGCGTTATGGTGGCAATCATGCAATAAAGAAGGCAAATGGATTATTTAAAAAAATATATAATATAGTCCTCCGTCCTCCTCATCGATTTCGACGACGGCGACCCAATGCAAGAATTATGGACTTCGTCTATTGTGGCCTCTAATATGACTAGCTAAGGCAAATTTAGTTTTAAACTCTTTCTTAAAAAGTATAGATAGGGATAGGACGCTTGAGTAGATATAACTCGTATAAGAAGGTAGGTATAGCGACAAAAGTATATTCTGAAGAGTGTTTGACCTATTTTAGTAGAGATGGCGTGATAAAATTAAATAAATAAACACATTTTTATTTACTTAATTAATAATGAGAAGACTATTATGCTCATCAGCGAATGTCCGTGGCTGAAAGAATATTTTCCAGTTATCTTCAACTTTTTACTGAAAACTGAGAATAAGAAGAATATTTATTAGGTATACGCATGATACAGATAGATGAACGTGAACTAATAGGATATTAGAACTTTGGAAACTATTCGAGATGTTGTGTCTTCTATTATATTACTTTAAATGAATAGTTAGGTAAGAATAGTTCGTGGCTGAATCACGTATTTTTTTAAATGAAATAAAGTCTATAGTAAATCTGCATGATCTGGCAGTACATGATAATCACATATTCCGAAAACAACTGACCAGTTATTATAAAAAAGTTTTAAATCAATGTTAATATAATTTATTTGACCAACACCACCTCCGAAGTAAAAAATATATTAGTACAGTCGAATTATAAACCTAATTTTTTGAAGTCGGTTGATTAATAAATGTACATGCTAGACTATGCAAATATAAAAATAAAACACGTTTTTATTAAATAAATAGGGTGACCCAGCGGACCAACCCTTACCTAGTGTGAACGTAGCCCGATGGGTGAAGGAGCTAGATGTTAAAATTATAGCTTCACATTTTTGTTTTATGCGACATGTATACCATACGATTAAATAAATAACCCTTACTTTTAGAGAAACATAGTAAAAGTGAGGGATCTCCTCATACACAAGTTATATAATATCAACTTGTAATAAAATATACTGTTTTATGTGGCTTTATTATCCCCACGTCTTGATAATTAGCATACCTACATTTTAAGTCCAAAATAATAGAAATAATCTTACTTAGCAAAGACACAGTTGATGACCAACAGAGCAAAACATAGGGTCGAGATGGATAGGCAAGAAATACAATATGTCGACTACTTGGGCCACATAGCTTCCTCGAAAACAGGCAGTGCAAGGAAATCGATAGACGTATCGACCACGCCTGGAAGAGCTTTTGGTCCATGAAAGCACTAATGAAGGGCAACCTTCGTCTCTCGCTAAAACGAAAACTCGTGTGGATATGTGTATTCTTCCCGTTCTAACCTACGAGGCACAAGTTTGGTAATTGACTGAAGCTCAAAAGACCAGGCTCAAAGTTTGCCAGAGAGCGATGGAAGGCAGCATTTTAGGTGTTCGTAGACAAGATCGCATAAGAAACACCGAACTGCGTTCCAAAACACACGTTGTAGACGTAGGTGCAAAGACCGCAAAGCTGAAGTGGGACTGGGCAGGACATGTCTGCCGCATGCATCCGGAACGATGGGCCAGAATAATCACCGACGGCCACCGAAACGTTACCGGAGCAGAGGCAGACCGAAAAGAAGACGGCGGGATGACCTGGACGAGTGGCGCAAGAGAAGGGAGGCGGATACCTTTGAAATGTCGACAAACGTTTCACCGAATGCTTCATTTCGTCGAATTTTCAAGGATAAACCGAAGGGAGGCCTTTGCCCAGCAGTGGGATACAATTATAGGCTAGTGAAAAAAAAACTTACTTGAAAAGTTGATTAGGAACTCTCGTAGGGGCCTAACCTAAAGTACCTACTAGCCCGGCAATTAAATCAGCCTATAATAATGTTAAGTTAAGCATAAGCATATTTGAAATTTTCATAATTTTAAAATGAACTTGCTTGATTACATTTACATCAGGTAAATGTAAAAGTAAATATCTAACTGAAAATGTTTAATAACTTGTTTAGGGTTTAACGTAGCCCTTAATTTTAATATCAGACAGATGTTAATTGGCTATCGTATGTGGGTAGTTTACAGCAGAACTTATAATCACAATCACAATTGTGAAATATGATCAATTGATCATATTTCTATTTAGTTACTATTATAATTCCGACCTGAAACTGTTCACAAATCTCTCGATAGTTTTCATTTACACTCAATTCTACCGAGTTTTTTTACCAACTTTTAATTGCCAACCGCTTAATTTCGACACAAGATACTTAACCAAACATGCCCAATCAAATGCGAAATTGCTATTAAAACAGTTTGCATTTGTAATACCTATTTCGCGAGCGGGCCCCCCGGGCCCATTTGTCGCACTGCGCCCCCGAGGGGCCCGTTAGCGCTCCTCTGATTTATCCCTGCTTCGCTCCCGCAATACATCTGACACATAAATGTCTCTTTGCTTCCTTTAACGCGGAGTGGATTTGTTAGGTACGGGTATTATTCGGGGTGGAAATTGTGGAATGGAGCTCTATTGCTACTTTCCTGTTATAAGAAATGTGGTTAGAAATAATTTTGTGTTTAAAGTTACGATTGGGTACATTGGCAATTGGCAGTCTTCTAATAATATAGGCCCAATGTTTATATGAAACACTAAAGCGCACTGTTGATTAAATAGGCAGTCTTCTAAAATAATTGGTCCATTATTGATAATATGTAAGCAGAGCTGGCCTTAGCCATAGTCTGGGGTCCGGGGAGAATCATTAATTGTGCGCCCCCCCCTACATCAAAGATCTGGCTAAAGAAACGCTCTTTAAGAGCCAGCGCTCCGGACGGCCGCCCGGTTCGTCCTACCCTACCCTTAGGCTGTCTGGCCCAGTGAAGCGGAGCGGAGAAGATGAACCAATAAGGCTGCGTCTTTGAGAAGCCCAACAGCTAAGTGAATTTAAATCTGAACGTTTCTGCAACTTCTCGATGCCTGCACGGAAATGCGTTTCTTCAAGGCCATCGAAATATGTGTTTTATACCTCCTGTTCGTTGGAGAGAAATTTTAGCCCTGACAAAAAGCGAGCTACAGGAATAGGTGATATTTATTTATTTATTTTATTATAGCTCGAAGGTGCCAAATTCGGCGAATAAGCGGGGTGAGGAAGCAGTTCAAATCGTTATTCCGTCAATTTGTGTGCAGCGACACCACTTGAATGCACCGGAGCGTTGTCATGGTGAAACGTCACTTTTTTCTTTGCCATACCTGGCCGTTTCTCGGCTGTCACCGCCTGTAATTGGTCTAAAAGTGATGCATAGCAAGCCTCAGTACTCTCAGTAGGTAATGGTTTTTCCCATCGCAAGGTAGTCAATTCAGAGGATTCCCTTGGCGTCCCAAAAGAGAGACGCTATCACCTTTCCAGCAGACGGAATGACCTAGGCTTTCTTTGCAGCTGGCTCACCACGACCCATTGTCTGGACTGTTGTTTCGTCTCCGGGTTAGGTATAGATCGTTACAATAGATGAATCCAGGTTTCATCTTAGTGTAACGATCGATTTCGGGTAAAACCGCCGTTTTTGGGGCTCCAAGACGAGGTGCAATAATCAATGCTGGTCCTGCCTCGCTTAAATTAATTTACCCAAAGCCGAACTGTTTCGTAGGAAGGGCACGAGCTACCCAACGTAGGTAACCTTTCATGGATTTCTTTCGCAGTTTTACCACGAATTCCAATTTTCTCCATTTTGCCGCGTTACTCCGATCACGGTTTCAACTATAGTAAAATGTAAAATACCGCCGAGCCGAAATTGACATGGCGCCACAGATAAATTATCTTGAGTAATTAAACTTTCTTAATAAGTGCACTGATGACACTAACGCCATCTATCCGTAAGTGAAACAAGTTACTTCTCAAACCGCCCCCCTCGTATCTTTATTTTATTATTGATAAATATAGGGCAAAATTAAATATGTATATTATGTATTATTTTTATATTTTAATAGTTTTTCTTAAATCTCGCATTTTCCGCGCCGCAGTGAGGTGAAATGTTGTCCGCACGACTGCAAAATTATTTGGCTCTCGTGTCTTAAAGCCCAAGAATCTATGTTTGAACCATTCGATCTTATACAACGTGTCATCGGCTTCTGGACAAAGACCGAAATCCCGAGTATAATCACTATTATCTATTCTGTGGTATAGTTATGTCTTAGGAATGCTCTAATAATATATATTATTTGATTAGATAAAAAGAAAAAAAAAATTGAGGGAAATCAACAATAAATAGTAACATACTGTATCAGTTGTTTGGCATCAATAACGCTGAGATTAAAGTGACACTAATGACATGACATATGAACTAAGTACAATGTATTTATATACAGGCTGTTCCAAAGTAATCGTAAATCAGATATTTATCCGTAAATACTGTGCCGTTCGCATGGGATTTTGTAAATCGGTTAGAAATACAACACGTACGTTTCATGTTTGTCCAGAGGCCAGTGACACGTTGTAGGTATACATTCGCTCGCTCAGCTTTCAATTTCAACATTCGCGCCAAATAACAACTTTGCAGCCGTATATAACAAATAACTATTACCTATGACAGAGCTTAGAGTAATGCTTTCTCTCTCTCGGTTGCCAGTGCCGTGCCTTACTTAGCTGTTACCAGTGGAGAAATAGATTTTTCAATGATACTTAAATAAAATACAATCTTCCATGGCATTAGCAAGTCTAGACACTTGGTTGTTAATTTAAGCAAAGATAAGCCTAAGCATTTACAAAACTTCTTAACTATTTGTTTATTCATTTGAACTCTTAATGACCTTATAACTGCGTCCGATAATGTTCAGATAAGAACAGTCTGTCGTTCGCAGTGATACTAATATGTTGATCTGTAAGAAGTTCTAAATATAACTTATTCATAAATACCCGTCTCTCTGAAGTTGGTAGTCTGTATCCGTTCACACCTCTAGCATCCACCGATAATTACCTTGTGACGGTTTGTAGAAGTTTAGTGAACAATGTCTCACTTAATATCCATTTCTGCGGTAAACGAATTGGCCGGTGATCAGTTCGAGTGGATGTTTGGGAATGTGATAGAGCTGTGTACCGATGCAGCTGTTAAGGTGAAGGCGGAGCGGCCGTTTGCGAGTGTAGAAAAGCTTTGCAATGCGTTTGCGAAGTACTTGGATGGTCTTCCGGAAAAAGGTATGTGAATTTTCAGTCCGGTAGCTCTTGCTAGGTACCCACCCGGTGAAAGAGGGAGGAAATCTGGACTGAAACGATGAGTCAAACATAAACTTGGAGGGATAATAGTTCACGGACTGTACCAGCCAGTGCCAGAGAAAGAGACTGCGAAACATAGTTCAGTTAGGTACCTGTAACGCGGAGGGATTATTTTATTGCATCTTGGATATCGTACCCCGCGACAGTGACAAATAGTAGGTAGGCATGAAGTCCATGTTGGTACTAGGATAGGCATATCCTCAGTTTACGCTACATTTATAACTAAGTTTGTTAGTTACTTAGTAAGCTACTGAGTTTGGAACAAACAATGTAATCAAATCTTGCACGTCATTTTTAACCTATTTCTAATTTGTTATATCAAATGAAACTTTGCGTCTATGGGGCACTCCAGCGCTGTGATCATTAAACCTCTGGACACTCCTGTTATATTGTGATCTGTGGCTTATTGGGCCATTCAAACTATGACGATGTACATTTAAAGTTAATCCATTATTTACATAAACTATAATGGTTTCAGAGAAGGTGGTGGTTCTGCAACTCCACCCCGATCTAGCCGGGCGGTTGGCAGCGCAGGGCGAGCTGACTGCCGAGTCCACTGCGGAACAACGTAGTGCGGGGCTCGATCACCTCACCGCGGAGCAGAAGATTCTCATGGACTATAATAATGAAAAGTAAGAAATTGATACGAGATAAAATTTGTCGCTATCCGATACCTGTTGTATCATTGTCTCTCTTTCGTAATTGGCCATTAAGACAAAGATAGGTCTTATTGGTCGTGCCTTGGAGTTATTGGTCAAGCTGACGCGAGAGCCCACAGAGCGGAACAACGCATTGGTTCGACCATCTCACTGCAGAATGGAAGACCTTCAAGGATTTAGATAATGAGAACAAAACTAAATTACTGTGGTAAAAGTAGAAGTACTGCGAGGAGAGCGGATGAAGGAGTGCATCATGCAGTAACTCAGTGGGGGGTTCCACCACCTACCTCTCTTACTGCAAAACACAAAACAGAGCATTCTGCTCAGGTAGGGTGAAGCTAACAACTTAACCCTTCGTATGCCGTGTCCCGGATCCGTCCTATACAGGTATAGGTAACGGATACGGGGAGGCGGCATACGAAGGGTTAAAGGGAAATCTATATTTATAAAGCGGTTAATACAAACTGTGCAAGGACGACGATGGCGAAGTTTTTAGGTCTGAGGACTATGTCTTATTTAATACTAACTGATTGATGCTGATATACAAAAAAAATACACTAGCACTCTCATTCATGGTGCACTTGAAACAAACAAACCGCGAAAAAGCCTCGACTATCAGTGCCGGCCTTAGCTGTTGATCAGAAAAGAGTCATATTGTCATCGGCTTACGTTTAGTTGCGCTTCACAAAACGCATCATCAAAATTTTATATTTCATTTGCTTTTTCGTCCTTGAAATTAATTTATCTACCTCAGGGCCGCACGGCTGGCTATCTTACTAGCGAACAGGTAACTTACATAAACCACACAAGTACAAATAAAATAACTCTCTGGTTACAGAAATCAAGAAATAGGTAACTACCCATTTCTTGTTAGACTTTTCGCTTGTTGTTTTTAAACAATAAAGCCTCAACAAGACACCAAGATTATACCAACGTTACACAGAGGTAACTGGCGCCATCTATCCTCGTTTCGTTACAACATGAAGTCAGTAGCAAAGAATGAAAAGTCGCGCCTATTGTAGTTCCACAAAATTTCGCTAGGATCGCCCTAATCTCGTCATATTTCGGTCTCTATAAACTCCCCATTAAAGAATATAAGTGATCTCTATAAAAACTGAAATGAGCGGAATCGTTTGCAGTGCGTCACATTCATAGAAATAAAATAAAAAACCGGACAAGTGCGAGTTAGACTCGCCCACCGAGGGTTCCGTACAAATGTATACGTTTGCTGAACCTCGATGATTGATTACCTACGTATAAATAAAGATTGAAAACTATGTTTTGTATGATTTACTAAATAACATATGATAAAGAAGAGTAAGAGTTTTCTCTATACACTTTAAAAAAAACCGCTCAAATATGTTTCTAACAATTACGTTTCTTTACAGATATAAGGCGAAGTTTGGGTTTCCTTTCATAATCTGCGCGCGAGAGAATAAGGTCCACTCGATCATAGAAGGTTTGCAACAGCGCTACAACAACACTCGACAACAAGAGATATTGATAGGAATCAATGAAGTTAAGAAAATCAGCAAGCTGAGGATTTTGGATATTGTCCAAGAATGAACAATCTCCATTGGTATCTGAGAAGAAACAAATGAATTGTAGCATTATATTCAAGTACTGATAACTAAATAAAATATCGCATGTAAAAGTTCATTGTTTTGTATTCAGTTACTATGCGAATGATGACTGCTGTTTTCAATGTTTATTGATTCGATTGACTGTAAACACTTTATAACTCATACAGATACTTTCAGAGCACTTTGAGCATGTAACTAATGGAAAGTTAAAATGGGCCAAGAAAAGATGTTGTTCGAGAGAAACATACCAACAAAAATAGTGCTTCTAAGATCATGTTCATATTAGTAAGGATCCAGTGGTTGGTATTGATATGCCTCAATTATTTCACCCCATATTTGCCGCTGATTGCACATACTAAAATCTTATGTAAAATAGGTTATTAGTACTATTTATAGACTATAAATAAAAGAATTTCATAAAAAAAATACATACCATACCATTTATTACATTAGATGCATAATTAAGTATACATATTAAATATCTCACAGAAGTCCTAATGATCTTTCAATAACAGCATGGGGCTGGCCAGCCACTTCGCACATGTCTGGGGTGTTGAGGATGTCTTCGAAGCCCATTTCGATGTTCCGGCCGGTTAAAACATCGCGTTGGAAGTTTGAGCTCGACAGGAAGGGTAGGCGGCCAATCTGAAACATAAAATTGAAAAAGCAAATCGCTAATTTTGTAACTAAGTCGTCACAAGCACCCATAGATTAGACGTGACTCAAAATAAATGATTTTGACATGAGCAGAATTATTTCACCACTAGAGGAGCTACTGCAGCAAGCTATTTTGAACTTAAGGTATAAGGGCATTTAAATTCAGACTTCATTCTTTACGATTCACTTTAATAGTACTTAGTTTATTTTATGGGTCATTGTCAGTTCATAAAACAAAAGTTGTCCCTATGGTGAAAGTTAAGAGCTTGTATGCTAGATTATGTTTGTTATTAAAATCAGATTATAGAAGAGGGAATATTCTTTATTACCATATGAGTTTTATCAGAAAATTAGGCCCTGGAATCCTTAAGTTCGCATATATGTCCACCGGAAAGATTCAAACCTAAATCTTACAATGACCTTTATGTAACTGTTATTTAACGAGAGGTCTCAAAACATAATCGTGATTTTATTTATAATAGGTCATCTGCCATTGCTGCCAAGTAAGTAGAAGGCGAAAGCTATCACATTTTCTCAATTTACTTGCAATGTCTAAAAATTAATTACTGCCATTTTGCTTTATAAGTTATTGGACGTATTGATGCAAACAGAAACCAACAGCATAATATTTTCTTTGGTTTAATATTTTTCTTTTATGCTACAGTTAGAGGCTTAAGAGGGTTTATTATTAAGTGATTTTATATGTAGGTTGGTTTCTGTTCGCATAGTTATGTCCAATTATGAGTAAGCATTTTCACCCTACCTTATTTACAAAGTTCATTTCCATGTTGAGCTTCATGGGCGCGTGAAGACCTTGGACATTTCTGAGCATTGCCATGTTCATTTTCCCTTCATTCAGGTGGTACTGGAAATAAAAACAAAAGATGGTTACTTATTAAGAACTAAAATATACCATTATGATCAAGTATCAAATGTGAAGAGAAATGATAAACTAGTTTCTTTCTGTCCCTTGTGAGATTTATCTTAGAATCATGTGCATTTCTTCTACATATGTACTTCTGTCACTATTGTTTCCAAATCATTTCTCTTTGCAACTGTTTAATTTCTCAACTCACATTTTTTACAAATAGTTTGTTTCATAGAAATTTGGTTATTCACCAATAAATGCCATATTTACTTTATAGAACAATCTGTTTTAGTTAAAAAAATTGGGCAAGTGCGAGCCCGACTCGCGCATGAAGGGTTCCGTACCTATACATATATATAATCTATAGCAAATTTGTTGTATGGGAGCCCCCTTAAATATTTATTTTATTTTATTTTTAGTATTTGTTGTTATAGCGGCAATAGAAATACATCATCTGTGAAAATTTCAACTGTCTAGCTATCACCGTTGTTGAGATACAGCCTGGTGACAGACGGATGGACAGACAGCGAAGTCTCAGTAATAGGGTCCCGTTTTTACCCTTTGGGTACGGAACCCTAAAAAATAACCAGTCATCCTCCCACACACAAGTTATTGGTTCAAGCAAATCATGTTTATTCCCAGCATTGTGTTAGAGTAAAAAAAATCGATAATTAGACCGTTTTAAGTGAATATATACATCCTAAAGTCTGACAAATGTGGGTTGCTGGTAACTTATTGGAGTTACTACTTACTAGTGACAAATACATGACAAGAATTAATGGAATTTTGTAATTATTAGGATATGGCTGATTTAGTGTATAACATTTAATGCTAAATTTCCAAAGCAATACAGTTTTGAGCATACTTACGTTCCGTTCAGAGAACTCCAAAGGATGTGCGATGCCGACATTAGCTTTTGTAGCTCCCAAACCAGCCGTGAAGGGGTCTGGAACTCCGAACGGGCCCTCCTGCACTTTGATGTTGCCTCCCAGCTCTGTCTTCACTTTCAATGATGGTAGACCGAAACTCTGTGAAAATTCACAACATTTTTTATGAAAGAAAGGAAACCATGATGTTGATGAGTTCAAATATTCACAAACTTAAAACATATCCAGATATCCATAGGTAAGAATGATTTGCCAACTAACCATCTTGAAATTTACTTGATAATTCAATTAGGTTGACGTAAAAGCAAATTCAGAATCACACTGAAAATAAAATTGTGTTTGGTTTAGCAAAGCAAAGCAAAATCTGTCAATTCACCGCTAGCCTCGTTTTTTTTTTTTGAAGGCTCGGAATGAGTTTGCCACATTAAATAAATATTTTATTTTAAGGGATAAGGTAGACGATCATTTGCGATTGTTATTTTTTTTGAATTGGGAAATACATTATAAATAATAAGTCAATGTCGTCGTATTGACAAATATACTGTCGTCTCGTTTTTTCTTGCAGAAACTTGACGTGACTTACAGAGATAGCAATACAGTCATCGAGGTTTCTACTAAGTAACACGACCTCTATTGAATTTTCCTTACTCTTAAACCCGCTCCAGATCTTCCGATCCGATCCGATTTATCGGAAGCAATCGGATAATGTGTAGTGCAAAATTGTCCGATTTATCGGAAGAAATCGGAATGTGTAGTGCAATTGTTAGGAAATTTCTTCCGATAAATCGGATCGGATCGGAAGGTCTGGAGCTGGTTTTATTGACATTGATATATATGTATTGTTTTTAATTATTATCAAAAAATATCCCTCGCTGCTTATTAAAATGTCAGAAATATTTTACTACATTTCAGTGTCAACTTTGTTTTATTGTGTGTTGTATGATTATTTGATTATTGATCATTTTGTTGTAATATTAAATATTATTTTAAGAATTCTTTTTAGACCTAAAAATGCCACCGAAAAAGAAGGAGCTGGTATGTTTTGTTCCACCCAATTTAACTTCATTTACCTACTTACCTACTTATTAATTTTATTATGACTATTTTGCATTTACTATGTTTAATTCTACTATTCGTAGGGCCTTCTTTAAGCAGTAAGATGAATACGAATATCGAACAACTTTCCTGCTACCACAAACCAAAACTAGTGTACTAATCTGCAAATATATCGCAGGAAAAGGAAGGATTATTGCGGAACTTTTTACGCGGAGTTTAAATTCTCTTTCTCTAATGTTACCAACACCTACAGAATCACTGAATATTTCTTTGATAATTCTTGAATACCTACCTATTTTCTAGAAATTTCCGAGAACCTCCCAACTTTTCGCTAAGGCCGAGCACAGGGTCGGCCGTACGTTCTCCAAAGCATTAAAATCTTATTATCCGTATATAATGTAAGTAGGTACAAATATTATATACGGATAATAAGATTTTAATGCTTGGGACAGGATGTCACGGAGCGTGCCCTCCCTTTTATTCGCCATTTACGACAGGCACAATGTATCACATCTAGAGATATCTGCGAAGAATCGGCGCCCTTTTTCCACTAGGCACATGCCAATGGCCCGATATAATGTCACGTGGAGGGTCTCCCAACAACTCCCGAATTGTTCTCTAAAATTCCCAAATTCCCTAACATTTTAGAAGTACTAAGTTAAAAAAGATCTGTCTCCCATCAGGATCCCGAGGAGCAAATGCGCAAAAAATTTCACGCGAAATGCCTGTTCCGAGCGCTTGGTCGGCTTGTACTACATAATAGGTACTGGCTCATAGAGGGCGTTGATGAATACCAGGGCGTGGACGACGTGAAGCGGCGCGTGGAGCAAGCCGTCAGAACGAAACATAAAAAGAAACAGTTGCTGACGATAAACGTTAGATGGCGCTTTAATTATTATTTTTCTCCCCTGGGCTCCCAAACTTTGGTCTACATGTCCCCTTTAGTAGATGAAAATTAAAAATATGTACATATATTATTACACCCTCATCGTGTCATAATTGAGTTATAACTTAAATGAGTAAGAACCGGACACCCGAACATCCGGAATTCGAACTTTTGGACAGGCTGAAACGCAGACATAGAAAAATAGAAAAATGGGCCTGATTTTGTAATCGCTGGAAAATTTGCAGTTTTAGAAGGGCAAACACATGGACAAAAACATGCTGTCACAATTATTTGATTTCAGGATAAAGCTCTGCTGAACAAGAATGCTGAAGAGCGAACATACCAAGAACAGCAATATCTCTATCGCATTTTAGGCGGCTTGAAGTGTTTCAAACGATATCCTAACGTACGTAATTTATCTGTGTGGTTGTAACTACCGTTGTTTATTTGGGTACATTGTAAGGAAACCGAGGCCGACTAGTTTTTTTAACTTACTATAACAGTAATACAAGTTCCTCATAATGATTAGACTTAGCAGCTTTAAGTTGAATGCTAAGCACGAAGCGTAGCGTAGGTAGACGATCTGATGGCGGTTGTGAGAATCTGTCTGGTTAACGCAAAGTTGCCTGGTTGTGCTTGCCTGGTTAGGCTTTTGGAGATAATATTGGCGGTGAAATTATTTGATAAAAAAAATATTTCACCGCTGTGTCCCAATAAATTTGCTGAACTACTAATTGTTAGTCTCTTCACGGCTAGCGGCAAACATATTGCCGTCTTAGATCTCGTAACCTCGGAGATAATAAAAGAAATCTCACCATTAACAATCATTAAAAAATAAATTTAACCGTCGTTACTACCAGAATTGTAATAGAAAAAAAAAACAAATGGTGAAGCAGTCTGAGTCTATCGGCTGAGATATATGATGATGCTCCTGGTTTTCCAAGATGCGAGAACATAGCAAAGTAGAAAGTTACGGATCCCTGACACTCGTGACAACCACCAGACCTCCTCAGGTTATAATAGCTTTAGATGTTTTAAACTAGGGATGTTACGGAGGTTCGGCTTCGGCTCCGATATACCGAAACTTTCGGCTGAATTCACACCTTCGGCTTCGGCTTCGGTTTCGTCTAATTTGAAGCGAACACCTCCGGCTCCGGCTTCGGTTTCGTCTAATTTTAAGCGGAGGTTTTAACGGAGCCGAAAGTCAATTGCTTCGAATTTTGAGTTGGACTCTATTTATATAATAAAATAAGAGCGGTGACAGGTAGCCGTAGTTACCAAAAGCAATCTAGTGGCTAGGAGTACAAACAGGTTTTGACTTGTCTCCCCGGGAATTACCCCACGTGTTTTACGACGATTGTTTACTCATTCGTTTATTGTTTTACTTTTTAGTTCACGAGTTCACATCACGGCCTGCAGTGTGTTTTTTCAAAGGGTTTTACCTCCGGCTCCGGTTTCGAATTCGGTTTCGCTTTCGGTTTCGGATTCGCTTTCGGTTTCGTTAAATCAAATTTAAAAACTCCGGTTTCGGCTTCGGTTCCGATAAAACCACCTCCGTAACATCCCTATTTTAAACGATACTTGCTGCATCTTTATAATATTATCTAAGCTGTATCTTTATTTACATGATTACGTGCTTTACGCCCCTCTTTATACGTATAGGGGGTGAACATAAATAAATATCGATTCTGTCTCGTAATATAGAATGTAAAGAAAAAGCTGGCAGCAGCAACTTACTTCAAATACTACGGTCCCAACCGGGTCATTGTGCGACAGCACCAAGAAGCGCACGCGATGTACTTCATAGTGACCGGTGACGTGACGGTTAGCCAGTTGGTCTACGACGAGCTACTGCAGCAGTACGTTTCTGTGGACGTCGGCATGATGACCGCAGGAGGCATGTTTGGCGAAGTTTCGCTGCTTCATGACATACCGAGAACTGCTACCTGCACGACTAATGGTTAGATGTTAACTGCTATATCTGCCACAACAGGTCACTATAATATTAGTAAATATATCGGTGATTTACTATTTATTCAGGGCAGATGAAATTTTACTCCGTGTCACCCTGATAAAATTACGTTCGTTTTAAGATATAGAACATAAATAAAAGGCCCAAATTAAGCTACCAACATTTATTTGTAACTAGCTTTTGCCCGCGACTACGTACGCGTGGAACTTGATAAAAGGGATTATTAAAAGCGCCTAAGCAAATGTTAGAGCAATTCTGCTTTTGGTCTAATAATTACATTTCCTACAGGGTCACCGCACCCCAACAGAAATGTTCACTCACTTTTCAATCTTTTTAGGTATAATTTCCAGGATGAAAACTATCCTATGTCCTTCCTCGGATTTTAAACTATCTCGATGCCAAATTTCATCAAAATCGATTCAGCGGTTTAAGCGTGAAGAGGTAACAGACAGACACACTTTCGCATTTATAATATTACTAGCTGTGCCCCGCGGTGTTACCCGCTCATCCCACGGGAACACTAAATTTATGCGGGATGAAAAGTATCCTATGTCCTTTCCCGGGTCTCAAACTATCTCCATACCAAATTTCATCTAAATCGGTTCAGCGGTTTAAGCGTGAAGAGGTAACAGACAGACAGACAGACACAGTTTCGCATTTATAATATTAGTATGGATATGGATTTTGGTAAGGCCAGTTATGTCAAATGTTAACGAATTTCAATACAAGATACAATACTAAAAATTAAATTAAGATACATAACATAACTTACATACAGAACGTCCTTTTCATCGTAGATAGTAGCAACGCCTCAGTAGTCAATATTTGTTTGTCGTAGCTAAGTTACCAACTGCGATCGTAGCGGGAACGTTGGCTACATCTTATAACTAGTTGGATACAGCATAATTAGACACGTCTCAAGACCATGTGTACCTGCGAGTACATTCATATTCAGTGCAAGTGAAGTGGGTGAACAGTCCGTGAACTTATACATACTCGTAGAATAGCCTTCGAGTTACATTAAATGGCATAAGAGAGAACGAGCATAAGGCTGCGTTTCCACCAGAATTGTATAGCGAGGGATGTGTTTCTGTTAACCAGTAGAATAACTTCATTTGCCCATTCTCGCTCAGCGCAGCTGATTTCTATTGGTTAACAAAAACATATCCCTCGCTACACGTCACTGGTGGAAACGCAGCCTAAACGTAAACCTGAAGGGTATTTTAGCCTTCAGGTTTATGCCTGTAATAAATTACGAAATGCATTTGTATTATGCTATAAGTTTCACAAAAACTACAAGTTCCTTCAAGACATACTAAAATATTACTTATATTATTCAGCATACTTTTCATAATTTATTTATCTATATAAGTAATGTATATCGTCGCCTAGTACCCATAACACAAGCCTTCTTGAGCTTAATTTGGGACTAGGTTGATTTGTGTGAGGTTGTCTGATATTTATTTATTTATTTATTTATTTATAATGTTTTGTATGAATCGGTAGGTCATTGCGAGTTGCTGGCGTTGATGAAGGAGGACTTCAAGAATGTGCTGCAGGCGTCGGTGCAGAAGCAATGGGACGAGGTCAAGTTGGCGATGTCCGCGTTCACGTACTTTGATGCACTCGACGAGGTACAGTTTATGGACAAATGGCTTGATGTTTCCAGATTTAATTTTTCTTCGTGAATTTGGAGTCTCACTTTTAAAGTCATGACTTGACTCATGAACTTTAATAAAAAAAGTTCCAGCTAAAAAAAATAACAGAGGTACCATGTGGAATTATGCTTCCAGAGAAAAACGTGAGAAATTGAACTCTTGTGGCATAATATGTACCTGCATTTTGTTAACATCGGGAGAGTAAGGGTGCACCAACCGCCCCCCATCTCTTCCTGTTTTAACACTTATTAATTAACGTTTGAACGCTAATAAAAAAAATAATGGAAGGTAGATAAATCCAAACCATCTGGTAGGACTCTAAGAAACAGTCGAATGCGCTTTTAACTTGGGTTTTTCGACAACAGGTGGCCAGACGCGAAGGTTGTATAGTAGCCAAGATGAAGTCGTTTGCTTCGAACGAAACGGTGCTGGGAGACGGCGTGGGGGTGGCGAACTTCATCTACTTCGTCCTGTCGGGCCGCTGTCAGATGATAGAGTCTTTGCAAGTCATCGTGACTAAGCGCCCTGGAACTGGGCGTACGTCATACACCTTGTATGACCCTTATGTATGTACCTAATTTTCGTGGCTAGTTTCATTTTTTCAGAGACGTTACTAGGTAATCCGAGCTTGTAATCACTGCTGTCCCAAGCGCTCGTGTACTGCTGCCCCAAACATATGGTCCCAAGGCTTTGTTGCGGCAAGCCTACACTGTCACATCATAAGGAGATAATTACAACTTAACCCCCAAAAAACTAAGTACCTTGGTGCAAAAGAGAGAATGGGGGCTTATCATGTCCATTTTAAGACTTGCCAGTCCATTGATAACTCTCCATAAAAAATGGCGAATATGATGCACTGTCTGCTGCAGTCAGAGCGAGGTCTACTACGTCACTGAATCATGTTTAAGCAATTAAGCAGTTTACATTGCATCTGATAGATTTTTTTTAAAATTTTCTGCTAGTAAAATCTCAGGGGCAATGCCCCTGCCAAGTCAAAGTGTAGAGCATAAAAGCACCTCCTATCCGTAGGTACCATTCCTTTCTCGGAACCAAAAAAAAAAAACTGGGTTATAATTATTTCAGGTACCTGAAGAGGAAAGTGAACAAGACTTCGACAAAAAATGGTTCGCTGCGTATAAAGACAAATTTAGTCATGAAATGAAGTCTGACGATCAAGGTCCGTCACATTCAGCGGGCTACAAGCCCACCGGTGTATTAAAACGCAGCCATTCGCCGAAGTTTGAGGGCGAGGGGAAACAGGAGCGACATTCGGTCACAGTCACGGGTAGTTCTCCGGACGATGGTTCCCGAGTTTTGCTGCATCCTCCCAGCGAACCGTCCACAAGGCACTCCGTCAGGTGACTTTTTTTTATTGAAAATGCTTACCTAATTAATTCGTAGATAGTGTCTTTTACAATCACTTCCTTATTTGTTCCGTACCCAAAGAACAAAAAACGTGATGCTATAACTAAGACGCCACTGTCCGTCTGTTATCAGGCTGTATCTCGTGAACCGTGATAGCTAGAGTTGGAATTTTCACAAATGATGTATTTCTGTTGCCGCTATAACAACTAAAACTAAAAACAGAATAAAATAAATATTTAAGTGCTAGTCCCATACAACAAACGTGATCGGTTGCGTTAACTTTGCACCTCATTTGTATGCGGCGCCATACACATCAGGTGCAAACTTAACTTAATCCGTCCAGTTAAATGGAAAGTGCACGGAAGCCTCGGTGCGCGAGTCCGACTCTCACTTGTCAGATTTTTTTTCGTCGTCGGTTGTCTCTGGCACTATTCGCTGGGTGCGCGATGACAGCGTCAACTAGCGGTTACAATTACGGCGGGCTTTTTAATGTCAAATGGCTGACTGTCTTTACGAAGAGTAAGTAAACAAACAAATAATTTCAATGACATATCGTAATTTTCTTTCATTCTATTCGATTATGTTAAATCTATAGTGTCGATAAAACGTTGACCTTCTTTATTTCCCGTCTAAAATGGCAAAATCAATAACTTTCAGATGTAATTCACACGGACCTTTTCATGGCCGTCTTCACGAGAAGTAAGTTACAAAATAAACAAATTTAACCGTAAAACGCATTTCATGCATAATGCAACCGATCATTTATGACTGTATTTTCGTAATAATACAGATTATTTTGTTTTTTCAGTTAAACATGGCCAAATTAATTATTATAACTGGATTCTGCTCAATCAAACACAACATCGCTTTCAAATCCCAAACTACAATAAAATGGGAAACCATTAGTTTTTGCTCAACATGTCCAAAATGTAAAAGAAAATAAACGCATAAACATGCTACTTCCTACAACATACAAGATATAATATTAAAAATGTTGTTCTATAGGTAATACTAACTTTTTCCTCTTGGTAGCGATTATCCATTTAATTCGTTGTTCTCGTTTCCAACTTGCTTGTGGAAATTTATTTATTTATGATTACTGTTTTTGCCATTGTTTTTGCAATTAACTACGCTGCAGGTTTCGTGCCGTATATTTATTTATTTTTAGATGCCTTAATTTCGCTAGTAAAAAGTGACAGTTGGCCTGACGAAAGTTCCTTTTTTGGCCACGGCGCGCGCTGCGATCGATTCGTGGTTCCCCCACCACCTACTTCGCATACGCGATTAATTTTCAAATGTTCTAGAATTCTAGTATCATTCTGTTGTTTGTATTTCAGACTGAGTGTGATCCCTATCGGGACGCTGCGTTCACAGGAAGAAGCCCCCGAAGAACAGACACCAGCTAACTTACAAACTTACTTCATGCAGGTTTATAAATATTTTACGTTTTACTATTAGTATTATACATTCACATCTGTTTCTACTGATCATATAATTATAATAACTAACTGTCTGTATCTGTATGTTGAAGATGATATACAAAAACCTAAATTTAACATTCAATAAACCCCCGATGCTAGTAGCTTTTCATCATGAACCCCCATTTAAAGAGTGGGAAAAAAATGATACTAAACCTGAACATAACAACCAAATTTTTAATTCTTAACTTCAATTTTGTCTGAGATCTTGTCACTTGTTCCAATTAACGCTGAATATATTGGAACCGGTTACAGGTATTCTTACTAAACATAGCTAAAACCATTTCACCAGATAAGGCTTTCCGTTTAAAACATCGGCTTCGAATTGGTCCTTCCGTTTGGGAGATACGATGCCTCAGACAGACACACAGATACACATGTTAAACTTATAAGACTCTTCTTTTTTCGGGGGTTAAAAATAATGGAACATGCTTTTTGCAGGTCACTGCATCGAACATTTTTATATCTCATCTCGCTAGGCGTCTGATCATGGCTGGACAGATTTACCTAACTATTTTTAATGCACGGCACTAGGACAAAGAAATAAGTTTACGTCAAAAATATCATTTTTGTGGCAAGCTTTTATAGCCTTCCAACTCTATCATCAGACCAGCTCCATTGTACCATTATATTATTGTATTGTCATCAAAGTTAAGTAGGTAGGTATGAAAAACTTCCGCTCAATCGGTTGAAAATATCTGTTTCAAAATTGAGTTGCAAGATTCCACCCGAACAAACATGTATATATAGTTACATACATACATTGCAAGTTAAATAAAGGCTCGTAAAAAGATGGCCTACTTATTTCCCTTATGTTTTGTTAAATATCTACAATAGATTAAAATTATACTTAGATGACAAATATTTTTTAGTGTACGGCTTTGGATATCTATGTTTTTCTTGGTAGGTGGTGATTTTCAATCCCGGGTCAACCTTCGGGTTTGGCGAAAACATGCGTGACCGTCGCATCGTGGCTCTCACGCCTGTCGACTGTATGCTGCTGCCGAAGATCTGGCTGCTGCAGCGGAACACGGCCAACATCTGGACGCGCATACAGCACTACCTCGAGAAGAAGGCGAGTTACCTGAGTTATTTATTTATAATATTTATTTTGTAGCTTCTAGAATATTCTCGATATTAGAATATGTCTCACCGCGCGACTAAATCCAGAAAAAATGTGTCATAGCGATTTGTAATGTGCGGGACGATAGCTGTGTGCCCTTATTTAAAACACTGCGCATATTACCTACTCCCTCTACCATGCCTTTATATAAGGGAAGTATGCGTTTTTGTTAGCACTCACCAAACATATTTTAGAAAGAGAGGTGAAATTATGCACAGGGAAACCAGGAAAAAAGTTATGAGCTTGATGTATAAACCACGAGCAACCAAAGCTGTGTACCGCAAGAATGCTTTTAACATGTGCATAACTTTAAATAGCCTTTCTGAGGAGATCAAGCTATTTAAAAGAAATTATTTTAAAAACAAACTCACCGCTTGGCTTCTAGAGAAATGCTTTTACCTATAGTGTGAATAGCTATTTAGACCGTACCTGACTTTTAAAATTGAATTCTATTGTAACTTTGGTTTATGTGTTTATTTTTTAAATTTTCTGACAGTATTTAATTTTAATTTAATTTTACTTTTCATTATAATTATTATATAATTTAATTTAAAGTAATGGAGCGCGCTCAAATGTTTGCACGCCTGCTTGCAGGCAGAATACATGTCGAAGGAACGATATCTGTTATGTAAAAACTGTATTTAATAATGTAGTGAATAGAGACTAAAGTACTATGTGTGACCTTACAAACGGTCCGGTAGTTTTGGATTTTTGATATGTTGTCTAGGATAGTTAGTCAGTGCTTAAAATGCAAAATGCACAATCCCCCCCCCCCCTCCGCGCCCGCCGCCATATTGAAAAAACCGGAACTTTCTTCATATTTTTGCTCATATCTTCCTTTAGGAGCATTTTAGCTAGAAGAAAGCTTCAACAATGTTATAGAGAGTTAAATTTACTACATTCTCCATTTTATATTTTTTTTCTAGGACAGATAGTTACGGAGATATCCAATTTTAAAAAAACGTAAAAAATCGCAATTTCCTACTAAAAACAAACTTCTGGATTATTATTCATTTAGGAGCATTTTAGTTACAACAAAGCTTGGGCAATGTTGTAGAGAATTAAATTTACCATAATTTACACTTCAAATTTTGTTTCAAGGACGGTAAGTTACCGAGATATGCACATTTAAAAAACAGGAAAAGTCGAATTTTCCGAAAATTTCTCAAAATTCTTGGTTTAGAACGCTGTCATTCAGTTACGGACTAGTCTAGGACAAATTAAAACATGTAGGAAATATAATTGCTTATAAAACTCATGTTCATTTTCACATACATTTTCGGAAAATGTGACTTTTTTTTTACATATCTCCGTAATTATCTGTCCTAGAAACAAAATTTGAAATGTAAATTATAGTAAATTTAATTCTCTACAAAATTCTTCAAGCACTGTTCTAGCGAAAATGCTCCTAAACGAAGATATAATCCAGAAGTTTGTTTTAGAGTTGGAAATTGCAATTTCTTAAGTTTTTTTAAATGTGCATATCTCCGTAACTATCTATCCTAGAAACAAAATATAAAATGGAAAATGTAGTAAATTTAACTCTATAACATTGTCGAAGCTTTCTTCTAGCTCAAATGCTCCTAAAGGAAGATATGAGCAAAAATATGAAGAGAGTGCCGGATTTTTCAATATGGCGGCGGGCGCGGAGGGGGGGAATTGTGCATTTTGCATTTTAAACACTGACTAACCATCCTAGACAACATATCAAAAATTCAAAACTACCGGACCGTTTGTAAGGTCAAAATCCTTTATTCACTGAATTAATTCATGCAAATCAACAATTTTGAATTTGACGTTACTTGACCGCGTAAAACACCATTCACCAGATAACAAATCTCCACAGATCCCCACAAAGAAGCACCTGTTCAAAGAGTTCTTATCAGCGCGGAAATGGCAGGAGTTCCGCGAACAGCTGGTCGAAGACGTGGTGGCTCGCTCCAACACCGTCAACTTCACGTCGGTGCACGACGTGCCTTACTCTATCCGCATGGAGGAAATGCTGGATCTTTAGATATGGATTTTTAGTTTGTAATAAATATTACTAAGACACAGTTGCTTTGTTTCATTTCGTTGAATCGTTTTTGCTAGATCTTAAAGTACCTATACTATTGTTCTAAATGTATGTGTTGACCGCTACTTAGGATAAAATATAAAAAAAATATTGATTTCTTGGGAAGATACAATATTCATTCATAATTATAATGCCATAATAACGACCGGGAAACAGGTGGAAAAATTAGGTGCTTAACGTGCGTAACTTACGGCACTTGTAACATTTACACTCAATTACACTATAATAGAATAATTACATGAAATGTCCAAGCCTTGTTTTTTACTAAGATGTCAAAGTGTGAAGAGTGGGCTGAAGCACAGATTATATACAAGTTATGGCTGAAGGTACTCCATATGTACTCCTATGAAAATAAGTTTTACAACCCACGGCATATTGCAGATTTTCCGTGGTACTAATTTATTTTACTGGCAAATTTTTGGCAACTGACGTTGAAAGTGGGTGAATGTCCCTGATGTACACAAAGAGGACACAGGACTAAATATTCCGCAAATTTCAAGTATTTTTTGCATAATAAAGCCAAAACTATCCACAATGATGAAAGTCAAGTTTTTTTCAATAGGATTCTGTATTTATTTCGCAAGAATAACAAAGGATTGAGCTTGAGCAGCATTCCGGTAAACAATGTTTTGAATTTGGTTAATGACGTTTAATACAGCAAATATAGGTATGACGTATGCACATTATTGCTACATGAAAGCTGTCCGTAGCGCCACTATCCCTGGGTCAGACCGACCGACGCTTGCTTTAGTCAAAGCCTAGCGAATTTCATAGCTTATATCTAATTGAGAGAATTTGTCATCTCTGGTATTATTCAGCTAAGGTGCTTAGCTTAACCTAAGCTATAGCTAACGGCGAAATTCGACGACGCTACGACGAGGTCGACAGTAATTGAGTTTTTGAGGTTGCAGTAGATGCTGGGACATGCAACACATGCTTTAAGCAAATAATATATTTAAAAAAGATGGTCGGAAGAATACATCAGTTATAGGTACAGTTCAACAGAAGATTAACGAATGGATTCGAATAAATTCATTGATCGGCCATTTCCATTTATTTCATTAATATTTTTTATCGCATTCTATCAGTTACGTTTTGCGTCTCTGTTTTACCTGTGTAGTAAAGAGTATTTGAACTTGATTTGAACGCAAATATTATATTTTTTAAATCTTCTTATTTTATTGACATCAATCATCATATCCATAAAAAAAAGTTTTATATGTCAAAGGCATGATACATTTCTTTTGATACGTGTTTTATTATTTATTTGATTTAATTTATCTTTTTATAGTATTTTATTTCTTTTGTATACAAATATTCTAGCAGAATGCCCCCGAAACAAGATGTGGTATGTAATTTAAATATAAATTTAATAGATAAGAGTTCAATGTGAGGAAACCACCTAAGCCCAAATAAGGCCTAGTTTCCCCTCTGGGTTGGATTGGAAGGTCAGATGGCAGTCGCTTGCGTAAAAACTAGTGCCTACGCCACATCTTGGGATTTAGGTAGCCGACCCCGATTGAGAATTCATTCTCAAAAAATGGGACAAATGCTAGGAGGATGATGAGACAAGAGTTCAATGTGTAGATTGCGTGAGCAGTAATATCACAAAAGAATATTTTTTTTTAGAGACTCGCTCTATTATTTTGCTCCTAAAAACTAAAACCCCAAGGGTCCCAAGCCTAGTCCCATTCTTGGCTCTAGTAAACCTATTCAAAACCCATTGATGACTGTTAACTTTTTAATCCTTCATAGTTCATACTATCAAGACCCGGGAAGAAAATGTTGTGAAGAAATCGTGCTCATTACACGAATATACCTACGTACTTGTGTTTTGTCGGAGTTCGATTCGATCCGGGTGTCTTACGGATTAACTTTACGGATTGAGCAACTTAGCTAAACATGTCTTTTAAATCTGCGTAGTGTGTGACCCTTACAAAAATCCGACAGGATCCCGAGGAATTGTTACGCCGAAAATTTCGCGCCAAATGTCAGTTCCGAGCGCTAGCTCGGCTTGTGCTAGAGAACGCCTACTGGCTCATAGAGGGCATTGATACGTACACGGGCATGGATGTGAAGCGGCGCGTGGAGCAAGCTGTTAGGACGAAGCAAAAGAAGAAACAGTTGCTGACTATTAACGTTAGATGGCTCTATTTTTAATTGCATTTTTGAACATTATATGTATATCTCGATATCTACTGCGCTGCACAAAATGTGAACGCTGGCGCCGACTTGTTTTACTTATAGGCAATTTATGTATGTTTATTTATTTAATCTTTATTACACAGAAGTAAACATATCGCACAAAAAGAGAGCTTAATGTCATGAAGTATTCTCGACATTCGACTCGCATTTCTCTCTATTGCCAGCAGTATATAATGTCGTCTTCCTTGACGTGTTCGTCAATTGCGAACCTGGTTCCTCGACCTTCACGAGCGTCGGTCATGTGCGCGAATGTAGCTTGCAAAACCAAATTTGGTTTTGAAGGTTCTGTTGCAGTGCAGGACGCGCAGTGCAACTCACCTTTGTTATATTATATATATATATATATATATATATATATATATATATATATATATATACATACGTGTAGGGAAGGAAGGCATTGGGCGGGTCTTTCTGATTAGGCTTTTTGCATCGAGGTCTTGCAACCGAGATTTGCAATTAGTATATGTAGGTTAGAATTAGAGGGTTTAGAAATGGTCAAGAACTCAGTTTTTAAGGTACTAATTGGCCACTGCGAAAAGATGATTAGTAAGTGATTTTCGGGCCGAAGATATAATTCGCTGGATCTATAGATGATAAGCTTATTTGCTCCTGCTTAATTTTTCCTCATCATAATCATAACCTGGGGTTTTAGGTGCAATATTGATTTGATACTAGGCCGACAGTAGGCGTCAAATCGTGCACCGAAAACCACGGGGTCTGATCAGTGATCACAATGAACAATTTCAGGATAAAGCGTTGTTGAATAAGGCTGCCGCAGAGCGGACGCACCAAGAACAACAATACCTCTATCGCATTTTGGGCGACTTGAAGTGCTTCAAGCGGTACCCTAACGTATGTGACCTATCTACACCAATTGTAGAGGCTAGTGTGTAGCTTGTGTATGCAACTTGAAAAGAAATCAGAGTTTATGGCTCTTGTATAGTTATCTCTTGTTTGTTGTCGGCTATAAATTTGGTAATATTGAATAATTTATTTATTTATTTATTTAAACTTTATTGCACATATATATAAAAAAATAAGTACAAATTGCGGACTTAATGCCTTTAGGCATTCTCTACCAGTCAACCACTTAGTCCATGGAAATGGTACATTTTGCCTTGCATTAAATCCGGTAGTTCTGATTTTTTTATATGTTCTATATGATGAAGTGGTTATGGCAAATCCAAGTTTTCGACCTCGGGAACCCTCCGGATCATTGTGAAATTCTTGAAAAACCATGAATTTTTCGGTGTTTTTTCAGTTTCCACCAATTTTTACCATGAGAGACCTATTTTACCGCAAATATCTCTATGTAAACTTTAAAGAAGACTAAATTTTCAACAAATTATGTTAAAGTGAGAGAGCGATAAATCAAATAGTTTGTAAGATGCAAGCGTTCAAAAATTAGCCAAACTTCGAAAAATATATATTTTTAGACGTTTTTTTAAGTTTTTGGCAACGAGGTCAACTAAGGACCCATTTTACGTTATAAGTCCATATATGTTATTAAAGAACACACTATCCGCAACTAAATGAGACCAATTTGGTCTATTAAGACTCGGTAGTTCTTTAGATACAGCTGTGTGAAGTTGCTGAGGTGAGTAAACAAAATAATAGAAGGGTTTGTAAAATGAAATGCGACGTATGAAATAAGCATTATAATTTACAGAAACACAGTAATAATAACAATTATTAGTCTTTTTTGTACATCTTTGATGGACCAGGCTGATTTTCCAGATCTACATCATTTCTTTTGTGGAGGGCTTACTCCGTTAGCATTTCTTCATCGACCTGCTCAGGCCGCTCGAAACCGCCATCCAATGATGGGTCGTCGATGAATTGTTCGTCAATGTCGTCAGATATCAAGTCAGGCTTGATTTAGCAAGATTGATCGCTGCAGTGCAGTGGTTGCAAACAGCCGAGCATTTGAGGCCAGATTTTCTGCAACTACAAGTTGTATAACCAACTTTTTTTACAGTTGCAGGAAATCATTTTAAGCAGGGGTTGAGGAGCTGATGGCTTCGTCATCAGCTGAGGAATGAAGCCTCGAGTGCGAGGCCTCATTCCTCAGATGTGAGTGAGAGGAATTAGGAAAACCGCAGCGTTTTGTTTGGGGCGCGGCTGTTTTTTCAGTGTCGACAGAAACTTCATTTTTCCTTGGCCAAAAAGTGCTGAAATTGTATCACAACCACTGCAAGCGTGAAAGAACTGTGCCATTACGGGTTTTGCTTGGTGGATGAAGGAATCTGTCGGGTAGGTAAGAAGAAGATAACGTCAGATGAGGACTTTATTCCAACTCTACGAAGACGTGCTCTTGGTATTTTTTTCTAAAGCTTCAGATGGATACCCATCGAAAACTACAGTTATATGGGAGCCGTAGCGCCTTTGCAAGTATTGGACATGACTGGAACCGATTTCCTCTAAATACACCACTAATTTGAAAAAACATTTTTAGGTAAATTTGTTAACATTTGAATAGCTGTATTTTAGAAACTATTGGGTCTAATGTAACCAAATTACTTTTATTTTGTTGCAAATTTAGTGTGCTTAAAAGTGTTCATAGTGATTTTTACTGTAACAAAAGCGTTTGGTGGAAATAAGTAACAAAAAATGAAATAAAACCGAAAAATTCATGGTTTTTCAAGAATTTCACAATGATCCGGCGGGTCTTCGAGGTCGAAAAATTTGATTTATCATTACCATTTCACTGTAGGCAACATATACAAAAATCAGAACTACCCGATTTAATGCAAGGCAACCCCACTTTTAAAGCACGATTTCCATGTACTAACTGGGTTAAACAGAAATATGTAGTCGGTGCAGGATCAGAGTTACAGAGAAACAAAATAATTAAAACACAAATCAATAATATAAGATATATATAGTAATGTATATATAATTGCCATAAACTTACACGAATACTTTATATGATATACTTACATACTCAATACTCAATCATTTATTGCATTCCACAATGATAGTTTACAGGATACTAGGTAAACTTAAGTTTCATAACAGTTACATAATAGTGAACTTAATTGTGGACCCTGTTGGGCACATACATATATTATGTACCCAAAGTAAAATATTTCGAAGAAAGTTAGGAAGAGAGATTGTCCGAAAGATGCTTGCGCAACATGCGCTTGAAGGAGAGTTTGCTCTGAGCTTGTCTAATGTTGAGTGGGAGAGCGTTCCAGAGACGTATTGCCTAATAAAAATAATATCGTACCTAAGGCAAATTATCGTATATAATTCTACGCCTACTGAATTGAATGCTATATTACAATTTTGTGCCGTTACCTATAACTTTCAGAAACGTGTCATTTTATATGGGGTATGTTCTGACTCCATATAAATCAGCACACGTTCTCAAGAACGGTACATTTATACACCTACATGTTTTTGTTACATTTACTCTTTATCATCCAACAGAATGTGAAAAGAAGGCTCGCAGCAGCAACCTACTTCAAATACTACGGTCCGAACCGGGTCGTCATACGTCAGGACCATTTGGCGCAGGCCATGTACTTCATCGTGACAGGAGTTGTGACCGTCAGCCACATGGTCTACGACGAGTTCTTGAAGGAGGATGTGTCCGTGGATATTTGCACGTTGACAGCCGGAGATGTGTTTGGAGAAGTGGCGCTGCTTCACGACATTAAGAGAGCGGCTACCGTCACTACTAACAGTTAGTTGTTAGGGTTGAAAATGAAACTTCACAATTCCTTCGACTTTGGTCCTTTGTTTTAGAACTGCTGACAATAAAAATCTTGTGTTAAAAGGCAATGCAACTGCTATTTTTTCCATACTATACGAAAATTGGCTTCAATTAGACGCCTCTAGTACACAAATTTTATACTATACTATCCGCAAAAGTAAGTGGCGAGTCGGGCTAGAGATGTGCCTTTTCCGAAAATTTCCGGAAACTTTCAAAATTTTGTATGGAAAATGAGGAAAGTTTCCGGAAATTTTCGGAAACGGCACATCTGTAAGTCGGGCAATAAACGTCCGCTACTGTAGGGGTGGTAACATGTCGATAACTTATGATGTAAACGTCGGTATAATTAATATATTTTCAAACGAAATCATATCTTTATTGAAATTGTTTTTACAGTTATTTAATGACTAATAATAAAATAAATAAGTATTTATGATATCAATGTTTAAGATATTTCTTAAATAATTAGCTAAGTAAGTGACTAGTATTTTCCTTGTTTAGTTATTTATTTTGCTATACCTACATCCTAATTATTTTATTGTAATATTTTATGTTAATTATTAGATTTAAGTTTGATTTCTTATTTTAATATTAAATTGTTGTAATACAAATTCAATAGGTATACCTATTTAACATTTTGATAGTAATTATACAATACTGTAATAAAAAAAACACCACGTAATTTATTTTCTTTGTTTCATTACTTTATCGACATTCCTTTTTATGCGTAACGCTACCTGCACTATTGTTGATCGGGCCGCTCCATAAGGCCGTGCAGGTGTGAAAGAGATAGCATGATTTCGATGATTTGTAACCCGACTCGCCACTTAGTTTTGCGGATAGTATAACAAGCGCATATAAATCGAAACGATGCGATTAGAACATTTCCTTCTAATTCAGTTTCCAAATATTCGTTACGACGATTGGTTAAGTTTTGGAGGATACCGCTACGCGTATGTGGAAGAGTACCGTTACAATATGGCGTCCCATACATTTCGTACGGCGGTATTTTAAAAACTCATCTTCATCTTTCTAGCTTAACAGGCTATTAAATGATTTATTTGGACAGTTTGCAAAAGGATACATTTGAGAACGAAACCTCGATTTGTATGGGAAAATTAGCAGTGTTATTTCCTCTTGAATGGAACAGAAACATTTTAGTAGCAGAAAGTTGGTTTAAATAAATGTCTGGTCGTTTCCGAAGGTCACTGCGAGCTGTTGACTTTGCTGAAGGCGGATTTCAAGTACGTACTACGTACGTTGATGCAGAGACAATGGGATGAGGTCAAACAGGCCATGTCTTCGTTCACGTATTTTGAAAGGCTTGATGAGGTTTGTAGTCTTCAGCTAAAATTGTATTTCTTTAAAATATATTGAAATCCGTTGCGACTTCATTTGTGCCGTTTTTGGGTGGTGGGTAGCCCAGATTTAGTGAGTATATACTGTATATAGCTTCAAAGACCTGAACAGCAGACTATACTCGCCCACCTTTGCGTATTTTAGACTCTACAATAAAATAATAACAGTTGCACAGCTTAAATAGATTTACTTTATTAAAAGTTGCGTAACAGTAAGCTACTTTTTGAATTTCTGATAAATATACGTGGCGTTCCAAAACGCACATGCATGACTGATTGAATGATAGAAGGGTACGTTTCAAATCTGTTAAATAAGAGTTGTGTTCAAAGTTTAATCGTACAAACGGGGTTTTGGGGGGGCCGTGAAGGAATTTTGATGATCATTAAGGGCCGAGACACCAAAAATTTTAATAACACAGTTTTAGAGGGTAAATATTCTGGCGTGAATTAAATGTTTTGGAAAATTTCTCTCAGGGAATAAACTTTTGAAAGAAAGAAAGAAATTTAATCGCATCAATATGCAGCAACGAATGGCTCTGAAACTGCTGAAAGATGTTTAGTATTTATTTGCCACAGCAAGTACGTAATTCAAATTTTAGTGATGCTCTGTTTTCTGTTTTCTTTATTCTCATCGTGTGTTTCGATAACCAAGATAATCTGTACCCTTTTCAAAGATAACCACGCGTGAAGGTTGTATAGTGGCCAAGATGAAGTCGTACCAGCCAAATGAGACGCTGCTGGGTGACGGTGAGGGAGTGGCGAATTTCGTTTACTTCACCCTGTCGGGCCGTTGTCAGATGATCGAGTCGCTACAGATATACGTTACTACGCACCTAGGACGAGAGTACTACTCGCTGTACGACCCTTATGTACGTATCGAAATCGAAACTATCGAAGTTCATTGCATTTTCATACGTCCCACATATAGTATTATTATTTGTATAGAATCTTTTTATCGATTCATATTTTTTTATGTGGTAATACCAGTAGCGTAAAGGATTAAGGGATGAAAGATTTGGTGTGACTGACGTAGCGTTCGAATAGCTCAGTTGGGAGAGCAATGCGCCGGAAACGCAGAGGTCGCGGGTTCAAACCCCGCTTCGATTGTAGTAGATCGCATTCAATTTTTCTTTCTTAATATACCTTTGTGTCATTATTTATAGTATTATTATTGCCATGAACAATGTTTCATCGCAATAACGTGTCATCGACCGATGCATTTGTGTAGGTCTCGTAAAAAAAAGTTTGTTTTTACGGTGTATGGTTCTACCTAACACTCCACCTCGCTTTGCTCGTCGTCGTACATAACTGATACGTGCCTAAAATACAGCTACAAATGTTTCGAAAAATAGAATTATGGTTATCAAAATTCAACCATAACCATGTTACACTGACATTCAGATAATTGTGCTGAGATGCAGAATAGATCGTCTCGATAAAATGTATTGTCGATGTCGTTGTAAATCGTATTATCAAGTATACTGGTGAATGAAACAATTTTCTATGTAATAAGAATTTGGGAACTCAAACTTACGTTAAACCAAAATTATAGTACAGGCGATTCGGTGAATGACTATGTCGATGGACAAAGAAAATAACGAAGTAAAATTTGATGAACCAATAATACAAAAAAAAAAAATTGATGAGTTTGATTCTAGTGTAAATTGAGCAAATGTATGAGCGATCTAACCTAGTTCGATGAATGATTCTTAAGTGATACTCGTAATAAAATTCTGCGAATAGTATTATAGGAAACGAGAATCGATGAAACGATTTTCGATAAAATGATGGATTCCCTATCACTAAAGGAATGTGATGGGGAAGGGTGTCCCTGGTTTTGCCAACAAACTTTGCATCGAATATCATTTCACCGAATACGTTTCATGAAACATTTAGTTCTCGCATTATCGTTTGGTGTAATTTTGTTTCGTGACCATTTTTTATTATACCATCCATTAAAATTTTTATTATTTCATAGAAAAACTTCTATAATATTTTTGTTCATCATTTAATTTAAATCATAATTGGTTTATTTCATTTCATAAAAAGTGTTCGCGTTGTTATTTAATTACCTACCGTCTTATTTTAGATACCAAAAGAAGAAAGTGAGGAAGACATCGACAAAAAATTTGAATCGTACAATGTCAATAGTACCAAAGATGTTATGTTAGACGAAACTGATTCTCCTGAAGATATATCACAGCCTTCAATGCATGGAGCTTTAAAGCCTAGTCGTTCAACGAGAATTGACCTCTCTGGTGTAGATCCGAAGACAGCTATCACCAGGGATGGATCCGAGTGGCAACAACTGATGCATCCAAGCGACGCACCTAACAGATTATCGGTTAGGTTAGACTATATAAACTTTGTACGGTAATGTCCCTACGAAAACTGGAACAATCGATGGACCCTTTTCCTAAAAACTATCACATATATTTTCTCCGTTCGATAAAATTTGATTAGATCGATTTAATTGCTCATTTTGCCAGGGTTCCGGTACTTCCGGCAAACAGGGACGCGGGTTTGTGTCCTGTTTTAATTGCAGTGGAACACCTTCACGATTTAACGTTGTATCAATATTTTAACATCTAGGATGACTGTTTTTTTTCAGAATGAGCACCAACCCAGAGGAAATCCCCTCGACGTCGGGGACGAAAACTGCTAAAAAGGAGAATGTGGTCTTACGTACTTACTTTATGCAGGTTTGGTATATTTTGCTGATTTTAGGCATTGATTTAATATCTTATTAAACTTGACTTCTTATTAAGTAATTTTCCATTGATTGATTATACATAACCATTACCGCCAATTGCTATACTTTGCTATTTTGGCGACGCGTTTAGCTCTGTTTGTAGACACCTGCCTACTGAGCCGGCGGTCCCGGGTTCGAATCTCGGCCAGGGCAAATATTTGTGTGATGAACTCGAATATTTTGTGCTTGGGTCATGGTTGTTCTATGTATTTAAGTTTTAAGTATATATTTATCTATATACTATTTAAGTACGTATATCGTCGTCTAGTACCCATAACACAAGCCTTCTTGAGCTTAATTTGGGACTAGATCGATTTGTGTGAGGTTGTCCGATATTTATTATTATTTTTTTTGGAAGTGTTTCGATAGGGAAAAATATAAAAATATATTAAATTGATCGCTTATATTAGTAAACCTTGTCAAAATGTTACGCATTGAAATAATGTATTTATTAATTATATGGTGTGGTAGGTGGTTATCTTCAACCCAGGATCCACTTTCGGTTTTGGCGAGAACATGCGAGACCGGCGTATTATCGCTCTCACACCCGTCAACTGCTTGCTGCTGCCGAAGGTCTGGCTGCTCCAGCATAACAGTGCTAACATCTGGTCGCGAATACAACATTTTCTTGAGAAATCGGTGGGTGCTAAGTATAGTTTCTATCCCCGATGGGTTCGTGCTTTTTAGGTTCAGAGTACCAATATCTGGTCGCCTATACAGCGCTCTCCTGAAAGACAATTTATATATTAATTTCCAATTCACGCCTGCGTTGGCTGCTCGTTGATGTAGGAAATTGCTTGCTGCAGCAGATCGTGGCCAGCACCTGGTCTCATTGTATAAAGAAGATGGCGAAGATACACCAGCTGACGCATTATAAAGTATAATAAAGCATCTAACAATAACACATAATTTTAAAACGGTCAACCAACCCGAATGCTATGCCGAAGTTCCAACAGTGTTCTGTTGGAACTGGGATCACGGACTCGTACCCAAATGAGGTCTCCGTTCTGTTGCACTTCTTACCAAAGAAAATTACTAAAGGTTCCGTAGTAGGTGAAGCGCGCCTAAGTCTGCATGCCAAACTTTATAGTTTTAGTTGCGTATTCGTTACCTTTTTTATTTCCTAACTGTTGTTTTTTTTTCCAATACAGCTGAAACATTACAGACAGTATTTAAAATTGTTTTTCCAAGCTGGATTTCACATTCGACGTGAATAAAATAGTCCGTAAACATGCGGACAATACTGAGTTTGTGTATAAATTTCACAGATCCCCACAAAGAAAAAGCTGTTCAAAGAGTTCGTGTCGGCACAAAAGTGGAAGGAATTCCGCGAAGAAATGGTTTCGGACGTTGTGGCTCGCACTAATACAGTGAACTTCACCTCAATACACGATGTACCCTACTCTATACGACTGGAAGAAATGCTGGACATATAGATACGTCAGTTTAATATGTATCTAAATAAATTACTAGGTATAAATATTCTTAATAAATTACTACAACAAAGGACCATATGTTTATATGGTCCTTGCTACAACTCATATTTTGAATGTTTCCTGTAGTAGTCATAATCATCAATTATCATCATGACCAGAGAAGTATGTCCGGCCATGTTTCTCCTCAGGTCTGTCGAAAAACCTCAAGTTATAGTCTAACTGGAAATATGGTTTCCAGTCGATAGTAGTGCAGCTTACTTACGACGACGCGGTTGGCTCGGTTTGTAGTGCGGCGGTCCTGGGTTCGAATCCCGGCCAGGGCAAATATTTGTTTGATGAACTCGAATATTTGTTCCTGGGTCATGGATGTGATCTATATATGTATTTATATATTATGTATATCGTCGTCTAGTATCCTGCAAAGCAAAGCTTGTACTAAGCTTTGCTTAGTTTAGGACTAGGTCGATTTGTGTAAGATTGTCCCTTAATATATATTTATTTACTTATTCCGATGACTCAGTGACGACAGTCAAGTGACCCAAAGCGAATAAGCTTCCGCTAAGAGATTAAGGTAGGTACTTCTGGCGATCTAGCTCTGCCAGCTCGTTTTCGGCGCTGCACTGTAATACCTTTCCAGCGATACCTATGCATGAGCGAATGTTAGGCTGAACTCGTAATGCCAATTTTAATAAAAACAGATGGTTTATTGATAGAAAGCCAATCGGCGTTTTTGCCAACTGTCGTATTGTGCCCTACAAGGATGTGCCTGTACATGTACAGCTAGTCGCGGAGGCGGCGCGGGGGAGCGAGGCTGGGCTGCAAATCGACTGGTTCCGGATTTGCCTACGATAACGTTTAGAACCAAAGTTCAATAGTATTACCGTGCCAAATCTAAAAGGCGTTATAGTGTTGATACGACTGATATTTGCGACCCCTTTCGTACGCGTACGCAGTTCGAGGTTTAAAAAATGCAATTGCGCCGATCCGAGCTGAGCGATGCAAAAATGTTATGCGTTATATCCGTTTTTGGTGCACAAAATGCGGCAGTAGTAGGTATTCAATATGAATGTAACACTGAAGGTAACTTATATAGTGATAAATATGTTCTATTCTAAATTACATATAATCCTCATGGAAATATGCTGATGGGTGCATATGATGAATTGATAACACTGATGGCATCGGACTACACTCCATTGATTAGGTACTACTAGAGAATGGACGCAGATGGTGTTTGTTCACTAGGGGTGGAAGAATAGAAATGAAAGTTTACTACATGAGGGTTAAAGGAAACGAACTGCAATTCGACTGCAACTGGTATGGAAACTGCAAGCCGACTGCAGCCGGATTGCGCAATCTGCGTGCAGTTGCACTGAAAAAAATATCCAGTGGAGCCTACTGACATTACAGTAAGCGTAACCGTTATTGCAGTTAGGTTTACTGAAATGTCAGTAGGCCTAACTGTTATTGCAGTAAGTCTTACTGTAATGTCAGTAGGCTCCACTGGCTATTTTTTTCAGTGTGTAGTTAAATTTCTTCACATAAGTTACATACTATCAGAGTAACTGATTATGCACCGTCATTATTTATGACACTTACGGACAAGTACTTGCTACACACACTACACGGCACACCGTAAAACCAATATGTAGGTAAGTTACTCAGTTCAAGTGGTAATTCATTTTGTTTTTTATTATTGGTTATGTGACATAACTTACTTATGTCACTGAACGAGACTTACTACGGATAAATATTTTAAACCTTGTTTACCTTCAATGCACTGCAGCTCATACAAAAATCAAGTCTTGTGTGGTTGTGTGCCTTGTCTTACCATGTATAGACAATCCGCCAAACGTGTATAGTATACTTACTATATTCCATTTTGGACTATTATCTACGCGTACCTACCTATGCTTATTGTACTTAAATAATTAATTAGTAGCTCAGTATTAAAGTGCATGTCGGATTAGGATGTTCTAAAATTGATGGTGCAACGTAGGTACCACGTAGTAGTTATATTTTCACCGTTATTTTTAGGGGTTTTAGTTTATATCTCAGAAGGAAAAACTTTTCCCATCTATCCGTCCAGACAACCTAGGAACCTAGGTTGAAGTTTAGGACATACCATCTATTTTTATATTTCCCGCAAAATTTCAAGTGTTGCTTTGCCGGCTTTCTTGGCTTCAGTCCACAGCACTGCTGATCTCGCAGGTAAAATCCTAAAAGCCACAACGGCTACAAACTGCGAGATTGCATGCTTGGATGAAGCCATGAATGCCTGGGAAGCTGGACCGAACCCAAATTTACCTTCTAAACCGAAGAGTCAAAGGGCCTGGGACACCATAGCCTCCGTCATCACTACAAATTCATTAATTGCCACATCTTCAGGTAAGGACCGGGCACGACTACTCGCAGTGTCAAGACCCGAGGCCGGACAATGGCTCCATGCCTACCCTTCACCTACCACTGGCACATTCATTGACCCCTGCACGCTTCGCATAGCTGTCGGTCTCCGGGTTGGGGCTGATGTGTGTGTAGAACACAGCTGCGCCTCTTGTGGGGCCCCAGTAGATCGTCTTGGCCACCACGGACTCTCCTGCTCCTCGAGCGCCGGCCGTCTCTCCCGACATGCTGCGATCAACGACATCCTCAGAAGAGCGCTCGTCAGCGCCAACGTGCCCGCAGCACTGGAGCCCCAGATCGTGCGGGACGATGACAAGCGTCCCGACGGGATGTCGTTGATCCCCTGGAGAATGGGCCGCGCGTTGGTGTGGAACGCCACTTGCGCTGATACGCTGGCGGCGTCCTACCTCGCAGCAACTTCTAAAGCGGCCGGGGCGGCGGCTGACGCTCGGGAGAGTTTTAAATTCAATAAATATAAGTGTCTCGGCGCCCAGTACGAGTTTATCCCTTTTGGCGTCGAGACACTAGGTCCGTGGGGTAGGGCTGCGCGTGGGCTCCACAAGGCGCTAAGCAAACGCCTAAGGGAGGCAACGGGTGACCCTCGCGCAGGCAGCTTTCTCGCGCAAAGAATTGCCATCGCAATACAACGCGGGAATGCTGCCTGTGTGATGGGCACGCTGCCTAAAGGACCATGTTTTTATAATTCTTTATAATAGTTTTAGCCACCTTTTAGTATAAGTTTATTTGTTTTTTTTAATGTTTTCTTGTAAATAAATTTTTGTATCTATTTTAGGAACCTAGGTTCTTGGTTAATTTTGACCTAGAACCATGAAATATGGCAAGAAGCAATATACCTATACACCAATAGCAATACACCATAGTGTCAAACTCATTGCACAGACTATAGTCATTTATACTGGTGCGCAATTACTTTGACACCGTTCTTTTTACGTGAGACAAACGTTAAGTTTAGGACAAGTACAGGAAAAAAATTAAAAAGCGTAAATTTTGTAGTTATTAGGTACATATTACAAAAAAAAAAAAATTGTATGTCAGACTGGTTTTTTTAGGAACAGTCATTTTATTAGTAAGTGATGGTGATGAATAATTTCGCATTCGGATATTTATGTTTATGTACGCGTATGTATGTCCAGTAAATGCTGCTACCAGCAGCGT